>CP136056.1:23918409-25187576 GCA_032464435.1 Aegilops umbellulata | reverse complement strand
AGGTAGAGGACAGCATGCTAGATTTCTTGAAGCGCCTCAAATACAATGAAGATATACTACTTCCTTACAACTTCCAGTGAGTCACACTTTCTTGTACTACAAATTCTCTGTTTTTGCCTACTAGCTAGCTACATGTTTTTGCTTACATATGCCTGCTTAATTAAGACATGCAAACGTGTGTGCATGCAGATTTCACTGGATCTTGTGTATCATTAAAGTTGACGCCAGAACAGTTGAAATACTGGACTCACTACTCAAAGCAAATAGTGACTATAACATCTTGTTTGGGATAGTCAACAGGTAATTTCAATCATTATTAACTATATATCTCGGTCTATTTAGTTTGTCATTTCATGATATGAACTATTTAATAACCCCTTTATTCATTTTATTTGTCGACGGGCAGGGCTTGGGCAAGGTTCATCAACGTCACGGAAGGCGAATGGAAACGACAACTGCAATGGTTTAGACCCAAGGTAAGTAATTAAGTAGTACTAGCTAGCTAGCTAGCTGCCATCTCTTTAATTATCATGCTTGATTAATTATTATCTGATCAAATTAAATTCCATTCTCGTAAAGGCCCTGAAGCAGGCGCAGGGGACTGATCTGTGTGCATTCTGCGTTTGCGAGAACATTCGCATGATGGCGTCCGAAAGGAGCAGATCTCAAAGACAGGAATGGGTACGCTTGTCAGAACACTATTCACAATTTTTACACCATTATCGTTATCTAGCCACACAACTAATACACATGCATATTGATCTCCTTCTTAACAGTTCACAGAGGTGCGGGACAAGCTCCTAGAAACGGAGCGCGTAGAAGCACTTCAAGAGGAAATAGCGGGATTTTTGCTCGACCAGGTCATAAATCCGAAGGGAGAATACTATTACCCGCTACCGCCCCCATCAACCAGGTCATGAACCACTTCCAATTGTCATCGTGCTCCGAAGGCACCAATTAGGCTAATGCCACTGGCTCCGAAGGCAACATGCATATGTAGGAGAAATTGTATATAGCTATACATGTGTGTATGTGTGAATTAATATGGTGGTTTGTGAGACATTGATGATATATATATGATTGGTTCTACTAGAAATTATATATATATATATATATATATATATATATATATATATATATATATATATATATATATGCATAACATGTACAATGTGTAGTATCGTAAAATACCAGCAAACGAAAAAGAATTAAAATGGAAAACACAAAATTAAATGTAAAAGAAATCATAAAACCAAAAACCCCCCAAACATTTTAGTACCGGTTGGTGTTACCAACCGGTACTAAAGGGCTCCCGGCCCCCAGAGCTGGCTCGTGCCACGTGGTTGCCCTTTAGCACCGATTCATGCTGAACCGGTACTAAAGGGGGGGGGGGCTTTAGTGCCCACACTTTAGTGCCGGTTATGGAACCGGCACTAAAGGGCCTTACGAACCGGTGCTATTGCCCGGTTCTGCACTAGTGTATGTCCTTTGCCCATTGCAGAATATGGGCATCGCCGGAAGAAGGTGCCATGCGAAGGTTCTGGTGATCCCGTCTGTACTCCAGCATGTGGTGTAGGACATAGAATCCATCATTAAGAGAATCGTTCGGTTGCTGGATGCAGCAGAAGTCGGTCTTATGGCCGAAGGCGACCCTGCCGCCCCTTATCTTCTTGTCCCTGACCTCTCCACCCGTTGATTGGTAGTAATACATAGCACTGTCGAGAACATCCTTGATGTGGGTGTAATCCTTTTTGTGAATGTTCTTCGACGAGTCCAAGTAAAGAGCGGGGGAGAATCAGGGGTAGAGGATGATGAGGACGGCGCGCCCGCCGCTGCGCAAAATAAGTCCTCAAATTAATTAGCCTCCACCGTGCAAATGAATGATTGAAATCGAAGGAAGGATAGCAGCGCGGATGACTTACACGGGATGATAAGGCACGAGAATCGCCCCCTTGTCCTTATTGGCGAGCATGAAACTGGTGATGTAATCCCTCGCGTATTCACGGTGCTTTGTGCAGACTCCCAAGAAGCCCTCGTGCATGTAGTACGGGTCAGCGACATAGATATGTGTAACGCCCCAGATGTAACTTGCCATAATTTGTAATCCAACTTTTGCCATTTCCGGCTATGTGCTATGATATTCCCTCCGTGGTTGGGTTCTCTCCGTTTTGCATTTTGGTCATGTCATGCATTTCATATCATGTCATCTTGTGCATCGCATTTGCATACGTGTTCGTCTCATAAATCCGAGCATCTTTCCCGTTGTCCGTTTTGCAATCCGGCGCTCCTATGCCTCCCGGCGTCCCCTTTTACAGTTCTGCGGGAGCGGGTACTAAACATTCTCGGAATGGACCGAGGTTTGACATGTGGCCTTGGTATAGCACCGGTAGACCGCCTGTCAAGTTTCGGGTCAATCGGAGTTCGTTTGGTACTCCAACGGTTAACCGGGTAACCGTGAAGGCCTTGTGTGTGTTGCAGCCCAACACCCCTTCAAAACAGCCCAATAACCCATCTAAGACACTCCCATGTCCTCCGCCGTTCGATCACGATCGCGTGGGCGAAAACCGCACTCCGTTTGGAGCCTCCTAGCTCCTTCTACCTATAAATATGTGCTTCCCTCCTCATTTTTCGGGCAAACCCTAGTCCATTTCGTCCCCGCGCCGCCGGACGAAATCCCCGCGCCGCCGGACGCGTCCAGCCGCCACCTCACCGCGACCAATAGGGGCGTGCCACGTCGCACAGCCGCCCGCCGCCGCCAACCGCGGGACGCCACGTGGCCCCCGCGGCCCACTTCGCCGCCGCCTCCTCCCCCGCGGGCCCGCGAGCCCGAGGCCGCCCCCCGCGGCCGCCCCGCGGGCGCCCCGCCCCCTCTGCCCCGCAGCTCCGCCTCGCCTCCCGCGCCTCCCCGTCGCCGGCGGCCGCCGCCGCGCGCCCGAGCCGCGCCGCCCCGCCTCCCCGCGCCTCGGCGTCCGCGCCGCGCCGCCCCCGCGCCATCCGCGGCCAGATCCGGGCCGGCGCCGCCCGGATCCGGCCGGATCCGTCTCTGCCGCCGCCACTCCGGCGCGGTTCCGGCGAGCCGCGCCGCCGCCTCGATCCGCGTCCCGGCTGGGTTGACTTTTACCTTCTCCCCGAAATCTCTAAGTCCTTTAATTTTATCATCATCATCGCATCTTCATCATGGCATAACTTTGCATCCGTAGCTCCGTTTCGCGCGTATAATATGTCATTTTGTTCGTCTCGAAGAGTAAATAATTTTGTTACATTGCACCATTTTCATTTGAAGTCATCTTGGTGCCCGAAATGCTGTTAGAAGAGGGCTAGTTGATGTTAGCTACTGGATCTTATCTGAACATGCACTTTTGTCATTTTTGCCATGATTGATGTGTGCATCCTATGAAGTTGAGTCCTACATGAGTTTTGTAATATGCCATGTTACCTATCCAGAGGATTTTTCCATGTATTTTTATGATCTATGTGGTGACTAGCACAAGCATGCAAACTAGGTGTCTTGATGTTGCTGATTTCAGAGACTTAGTGATTTCACTAAGTCCCTGACTGCTGTTATTTTCGTGCCATGTATTCATGTTGTTTCTGAGTGATCTATGCATAATTTGAGCATGATCAGTAAGGGAGTTTTGAACTAGAGTATTTGCTTAATCTATCCATGCCTTTGTTTGCAATTATGGAGTGCCATAGCTTGATTCAGTCGAGCTCTACTTTTGCTTCAAAATATTGCTGGCAGATTGTTTACGTGTTATTCGATTTTGCCAAGCTTGGTGTGGTTGATACTTGCATGATATGATGTTATTCTTGCCATGTCTAGCTACTATGCCATGTCTTCTTGATGTATGAATTCTTAGTTTATCATGAGATGCTCTGTAGTGAGTGCATCGAGCTCACGAACATGCCTAGTCGTTAACAGTTTTCTGCCATGTCCAGTTTTCTGCTAAGTCTGAAACCTGTAATGAAACTTGCTTAATTGACATGGGTGTAATCATATTTTCTGGTCCTTTTTGGCTTATGTTCAGTAAGAGACTTTTGTCAAGTGCTATGTGTAGATTCATGCCTTGCCTTATTTTGCTATGTTATGAACCTGTAGCATGTTGTTTCATTGCTCTGAACATGTCATCCTGATGTTAGTTTCTGCTACATTGATAATTTCACTAAGTCTGTGAACCTGTTATCATTTGCACTTTTGCCATGCTTGTTTGAACCTGTTATGATGTGAATTAGCCGTAGCTCAGTGTTCATCTTTTGTCGTGCATCTTGTGTAGATTACTTCCATATGCTTTGTTGCCATTTTTGGGTGCAGTAGCTTAATTAATTGTTGCTTGCTAAGTAGCATCATGCTGTTTATGGCAGATTCGTGTCATTCTTGTATTGCTTGCCATTTGCAAACCGTGCATCCGAATCCGGTGATCTTTATATCGATTTCAACCGAAATCACCTCATCTATCCAGCGGCATGCTTGGTTTGCCAAGATTATGCCCTGTTCATCCTTGTCCTTCCGGAGCATGCATACGCATTGCATATCACCTCTCGCATATCATGCCATGTTTTGCATCATATTGCTTGCGCATTGCATCGTGGTTGATTTTGGTTCCTTTGCTTGTTCTCTTGTCTTGGGTAGAGCCGGGAGACGAGTACGTGAACGAGGAGCCTGTTGAGAACGCTTACGAGGACCAAGCTTTCGACAACTCTGAGAACCTTGCAGGCAAGATGACCATACCCTCGAAATCACTTCTATCTTTGCTTGCTAGATTGCTCGCTCTTTTGCTATGCCTATGCTGCGATACCTACCACTTGCTATATCATGCCTCCTATATTGCCATGTCAGCCCCTAACCATCCATGTCCTAGCAAACCGTTGTTTGGCTATGTTACTGCTTTGCTCAGCCCCTCTTATAGCGTTGCTAGTTGCAGGTGAAGATGAAGTTTGTTCCTTGTTGGAACATGATCTTGTTGTTCCTTGTTGGAACATGTTTACTTGTTGGGATATCACAATACCTCTTATTTAATTAATGCATCTATATACTTGGTAAAGGGTGGAAGGCTCGGCCTTATGCCTGGTGTTTTGTTCCACTCTTGCCACCCTAGTTTCCGTCATACCGGTGTTATGTTCCCGGAGTTTGCGTTCCTTACACGGTTGGGTGATTTATGGGACCCCCTTGACAGTTCGCTTTGAATAAGACTTTTCCAGCAAGGCCCAACATTGGTTTTTACCATTTGCCACCACCTACCCTTTTTCCCCCCGGGTTTTCGCGAGCCCGAGGGTCATCTTTATTTTAGCCCCCCCCCGGGCCAGTGCTTCTCCAAGTGCTGGTTCGAACCGAGCAGCCTGCGGGGCCACCTCGTGGCAACACGAGGGCTGGTTTTACTCGTAGCTTGACTTATACGGATGTGCCCTGAGACCGAGATATGTGCAGCTCCTATCAGGATTTGTCGGCACAATCGGGCGGTTTTGCTGGACTTGTTTTATTGCTGTTGAAATGTCTTGTAGTCCGGGATTCCGAGATTGATCGGGTCTTCCCGGTAGAAGGAATATCCTTCGTTGACCGTGAGAGCTTATCATGGGCTAAGTTGGGACACCCCTGCAGGGTTTTATCTTTCGAAAGCCGTGCCCGCGGTTATGAGGCAGATGGGAATTTGTTGATGTCCGGTTGTAGAAAACCCGAAGTTGACCTTAACTAAAACACATCAACCGCGTGTGTAACCGTGATGGTCTCTTCTCGGCGGGGTCCGGGAAGTGAACACGGTTGTTGGAGTTATGTCTGACGTAGGTCGTTTCAGGATCACTTCTTGATCACTTCTAGCTTCACGACCGTGCTTTGCCTTCTCTTCTCGCTCTCTTTTGCGCTGTAGTCACCATTATGCTAGTCGCTTGCTGCAGCTCCACCGCATAAACCCTTTCCCACCTTTAAGCTTAAATAGTCTTGATCTCGCGGGTGTGAGATTGCTGAGTCCCCGTGACTCACAGATATTATCACCTCAGTTGCAGGTACCTACGATGTCAGTGCTGGTGACGCGACCGAGCTCACTTGGGAGTTCGACGAGGAACGTGGCCGTTACTATGTTTCTTTTCCAGATGATCAGTAGTGGAGCCCAGTTGGGTGATCCGGGGATCTGTTAGCATTTGGGGTAGTCCTCTTTCATTTTGGTGCCGTAGTCAGACCTTGAGTGTAATCTGTTTGATGGATGTTATTTATGTACTTGTGTGAAGTGGCGATTGTAAGCCAACTATGTATCTTTCCCCTGTATTTATTACATGGATTGTGTGAAGATTACCTCACTTGCGACATTGCTTTCAATGCGGTTATGCCTCTAAGTCGTGCCTCGACACGTGGGAGATATAGCCGCATCGAGGGCGTTATAAGTTGGTAATCAGAGCCTTTCCCCGACCTTAGGAGCCCCCACTGTTTGATCGTCTTTAGTGGCCGAGTTGTGTCTAGAAAAATGTTTTGAGTCTTTTAGGAATTATATATCGGAGAGTTTAGGAATTCTTTTTACTCCCCAGTCCCTTCGACCTTCTGGTAAGGCATCCTGACGTAGAGTTTGACTCTTCTCTTCTCAAATTTCACTAAAAATTTTTTTAGGATCACGCGGGTATATTACAATCGTTCCGATGGTTTTATGATGACAACATTGTCTTGGTTGCCTCCTGACATTTAGGGGTTGTGGCAGTGTCCCGGGGAGTTGAGCTCCGAGGTGTTGTCGTCATAATCTTATCGTTGCGGTTTTGGAATACCTGAGTTTAGTACGACCGACATCGAAAATCTCTTTTGTACAGTTGTTGGTGAGATAACCCTGATAGCCCAGTACTGTGGCGAGTGCAGGGGTATTGCCATGACTTGTATAACGGATGCTTTTCGAAGGTTGAGGTAGACGATTTCCGAAGGTTTCTTGGTTATGTGTTGAAGGATGGATACAGCTGGTTGTAGGATTTGCTAGTTTGGGTGAGATATTATGCTTCCCCTGTATCCCCAACACCTGATTGCATAACCAGAAAGTTTCGGGAGTTTATAAGTGGGAATTCTTGTAGCTTTAGTATTTCTTTCGCAGATATTTGGTTTGTGATTGGGTAATCCTTACCAAGTATTTGTTCTCATCCGTACCTTGTTGATTTTATTCCTTACCATGTTCTTAGTGGCTTCTCAGCTTATGGAAGTGTGATATTTTACATTGGAATTCATTCGTTCATTCTCGTTCGAATGTTAATTGTGAAGACTATATGTTGCAATTTCGTTCCTTTGATTCAGCTTCAATATATCTCTGTCAAGATGCTAATGGATGTCACCCTCTTCAGGATGGCTCCACCAACGCGTCAGAATCCGGAACGCAATGACGGGAATCAGGCAAACCCTCCGCCACCGCCTCCACCTCCGGAAGCTTGGCAGGCCTTGATGACTGCCACAAATGCCAATGCTCAGATTCTGATTCAGCTCTTGCAAGATCGCAACCAAGGTCAAGCTAATCAAGAGAATCAAGGCCAAGGCAACAATCAGCCGCATTTCGCTTCACTGAACCAGTTCCTTGCTAATCAGCCAAAGACCTTCAGCTACTGTGTCGAGGCCACAGACGCAGATGATTGGCTCGTGGACATCAGCAAGCATTTCGAGTGCAGCAATGTCAGACCTGAGGACTTTGTCAAGTTTGCCTCTTTTCAACTCAAAGATCAAGCTGCTGAGTGGTTCCAGCAATACAAAGATTCTAGAGGAGGTCGTGTGATCACTTGGGATGATTTCCGCCGTGACTTCAAAGCGCACCACATTCCAGAAAGTGTTGTTGAGCTTAAGCGTGAGGAATTCCGCAATCTCAAGCAAGGCACCATGACTGTCTATCAATACAACACTCAGTTCCAGAAGCTCTCTCGTTTTGCAAGGCAAGACATTCCTGATGAGAAGAGTATGATCTACCAATTCAGGCGTGGTCTCAGAGAAGATCTGCAACTTGCTCTCGTGCTTTTCGAGCCATTAAAGTATGATGAATTCTACAACATGGCGCTGAAACAAGAAGCTGCTCAGCTCAAGTGTGAGGCTTCTAAGAAGAGAGTCAGGGACGCAGTCCAGTCTTCTTCTTCCTCACTTGTGGCAGCTAAGCAACAGAAGTTCTGGTTGCCTCCTCCTCCTCCGTTCCGTCAGTCTTATCAACAGAAGAATTCAAGTGGTCGTGGATCTTCCCACCCACCCAACCCTGGCTTTCAGAACAAGTCTCAGAACCAAGCTCCAAGGCCAAGCACTCCTTACCATCGTCCGCTCTCAGAGGTGACTTGTAACAAATGCCAGCAGAAGGGTCACTATGCGAACAAGTGCTTCAACCAGAGGCGCCTTCCGCCTCATCCTCCTGTGAAATCTTCCAGCAATGCAGTGGTCAAGCATAATCCTAAGCATGTCAAGGTGAACATGTTGAATGCAGCTCAAGCAGAGGAGTCTTCTGAAGTGATCATGGGTAATCTTCCTGTTAATGATATTCCTGCAAAAGTCTTATTTGATACTGGTGCATCGCATTGTTTCATGTCAAGACCATTCTTTGCCAAGCATGAGTTCTCTTCTTCAAATTTGGGTAAACCCATGGATATCGTTTCTCCGGGCAAGCGTTTGAGCTCTAGTTTGGTGGTTCCCAATGTTTCTATCAAGATGGGTGATTACAAATTTCTATCTTCTCCAATGGTGCTTGGTGATTCTGATATTGATCTTATTCTCGGGATGGACTGGCTTTCTAAGCACAAGGCTCAGCTTGAGTGTGCTGCCAGGGAAATCAAATTGACTCACACTTCGAACGATGTGATCATCTATGCTTCTCGTGATGATACCATTCGGTTGTTTTCTCTCAATGAGATGGGTGAAATGGAGGCTATCTCTCAGATTCCAGTCGTTTGTGAGTACCAAGATGTTTTTCCAGAAGAGCTTCCGGGTATGCCTCCCCGTCGGCCAGTTGAATTCGTTATTGAGCTTGAGCCTGGCACGGAACCCGTTTGCAAGCGTCCTTACAAGCTTGGACCAGATGAGCTCAAGGAATTGAAGATTCAACTCGATAAACAAGAACGTCTGGGTCTGATCAGACCAAGTTCTTCTCCTTGGGGTTGTGGTGTTCTTTTTGTCAAGAAGAAGGATGGCACGGACCGACTTTGCGTCGATTACCGTCCATTGAACAAGAAGACTATCAAGAACAAGTACCCACTTCCCAACATCAATGAGCTATTTGAGCAACTCAAAGGTGCTAAGGTGTTCTCCAAGCTTGACCTTCGTATGGGTTATCATCAGATTCGCATTCGTGAAGAAGATATTCCCAAGACAGCATTCAGAACAAGCTCTGGTTCTTATGAATACACTGTCATGTCTTTTGGCCTTGTCAATGCTCCTCCGTATTTCACTCGATTGATGAATTTCATCTTCAACCCCTACATCAACGAATTTGTCTTGGTCTATCTCGATGATATTTTGGTCTTCTCCAAGAATAAGAAGGATCATGCCGAACATTTGCGATTGGTACTCGACAAGCTCAGAGAGTATCAATTATATGCGAAGTTCTCCAAATGTGAATTCTGGCTTGATGAAGTTCTTTATCTTGGCCATATCATCTCTGCCAAGGGCATCGCTGTTAATCCAGAAAGGGTGTCTGCAGTTTTGAATTGGAATCCTCCTCAGAATGTCAAGCAGCTTCGCAGTTTCCTTGGACTTGCAAGCTATTGCAGAAGATTCGTTGAGAATTTCTCCAAGATTGCAAAGCCTCTTTCCAACCTCCTCCAGAAGCATGTGAAATATGTCTGGTCTCCTGAGTGTGACGTTGCTTTCAACACTCTCAAAGAGAAACTTGTCACTGCTCCAGTTCTGACTCCTCCTGATGAATCAAAGCCTTATGAAGTATTCTGTGATGCTTCTCTCCAGGGCCTCGGTGCCGTCTTAATGCAAGAGAAGAAGGTTGTTGCCTATACCTCTCGCCAGTTGAAGCCCAATGAAAGGAACTACCCCACTCACGATCTTGAGTTGGCGGCAGTTGTCCACGCACTAATAACATGGAGACATCTCCTGTTGGGAAGGAAAGTGGACATCTTCACCGATCACAAGAGTCTAAAGTATATCTTCACTCAGCCTCATCTCAACCTCAGGCAAACTCGATGGGTCGAAATGATTCAAGAGTATAATCCGAGTATTGAATATACTCCAGGCAAGGCTAATGTGGTTGCAGACGCTTTGAGCAGAAAGGCTTACTGCAACAGCTTAATCCTCAAGCCTTTTCAACCGGATCTTTGTGAAGCTTTCCGCAAGTTGAATCTCCAAGTTGTCCCTCAAGGTGTTCTTGCCAACCTCATTGTCTCTCCTACTTTGGAAGATCAGATTCGTGAGGCTCAATTGTTGGATACCATGGTGAAGAAGGTGAAACGTGGTATTGAAAAGAGCATCCCCAAATACAAGTGCTATCAAGTTGATGACAGAGATACTCTTTTCTTCGAGGACCGGATCGTGGTTCCAAAGGGTGATCTTCGTAAAGTCATTATGAACGAAGCGCACAATTCTCTTCTGTCAATTCATCCTGGAAGTTCGAAGATGTACCATGACCTCAAGCAGTCGTATTGGTGGACTCGAATGAAGCGTGAGATCGCTCAATTCGTGAATGAGTGTGATGTCTGCAGAAGGGTGAAAGCAGAACACCAACGACCAGCTGGACTTCTCCAACCTCTTGCTATTCCTGAATGGAAGTTCGATCATATCGAAATGGACTTCGTGACTGGTTTTCCTAAGTCCAAGCGTGGAAATGATGCTATCTTCGTCGTCATCGACAAGCTCACCAAAGTGGCTCATTTTCTTCCTATCAAAGAGTCTATCACAGCAGCGCAGCTGGCAGAGCTCTACACCTCCAGAATTGTCTCCTTGCACGGCATTCCGCAATTGATATCTTCAGACCGTGGCAGCATCTTTACCTCCAAATTTTGGGATTCTTTTTAGAAGGCCATGGGCACCAGCATCCGCTTCAGCACAGCGTTCCACCCTCAGACTAGTGGACAAGTTGAGCGTGTCAACCAGATTCTTGAAGATATGCTCAGAGCCTGTGTTATCTCTTTCGGCATGAAGTGGGAGGATTGTCTTCCTTATGCTGAGTTCTCTTACAACAACAGTTTTCAAGCCAGCTCGGGCAAAGCCCCATTCGAGATTCTCTATGGCAGAAAGTGCCGTACTCCTCTCAACTGGTCTGAAACCGGTGAACGTCAATTTCTCGGCAATGATTTGATCTCAGAGACTGAGGCCATGTGCAAGGTGATTCGTGAGAACCTCAAAGCAGCGCAGTCGCGCCAGAAGAGCTATTACGACAGCAAACACCGAGATGTGGCATTCGAGATCGGAGACCATGTTTACCTCCGTGTCTCTCCAATGAAAGGAACTCGTCGCTTCGGTATCAAGGGGAAACTTGCTCCGCGATACGTCGGTCCCTTCAAGATCATCGGCAAACGAGGCGATCTCGCCTATCAACTTGAGCTCCCCTCCAACTTTGCAAATGTGCATGATGTCTTCCACGTGTCACAGCTTCGCAAGTGCTTCAAGACGCCTGAGCGCACCATCAACTTCGAAGAGATTGATCTTCAAGAAGATTTGTCTTATCATGAGCATCCAGTTGCCATTCTTGAGACAACTGAGCGCAAGACTCGCAACAAGTCAATCAAATTCCTCAAAGTGAAATGGTCACATCATTCAGATCGAGAGGCCACCTGGGAGCGTGAAGACCACCTACGTTTCGAGTACCCAGAGTTCTTTCAGTCCTAGATCTCGGGACGAGATCCTCTCATAGTGGTGGTGTGTTGTAACGCCCCAGATGTAACTTGCCATAATTTGTAATCCAACTTTTGCCATTTCCGGCTATGTGCTATGATATTCCCTCCGTGGTTGGGTTCTCTCCGTTTTGCATTTTGGTCATGTCATGCATTTCATATCATGTCATCTTGTGCATCGCATTTGCATACGTGTTCGTCTCATAAATCCGAGCATCTTTCCCGTTGTCCGTTTTGCAATCCGGCGCTCCTATGCCTCCCGGCGTCCCCTTTTACAGTTCTGCGGGAGCGGGTACTAAACATTCTCGGAATGGACCGAGGTTTGACATGTGGCCTTGGTATAGCACCGGTAGACCGCCTGTCAAGTTTCGGGTCAATCGGAGTTCGTTTGGTACTCCAACGGTTAACCGGGTAACCGTGAAGGCCTTGTGTGTGTTGCAGCCCAACACCCCTTCAAAACAGCCCAATAACCCATCTAAGACACTCCCATGTCCTCCGCCGTTCGATCACGATCGCGTGGGCGAAAACCGCACTCCGTTTGGAGCCTCCTAGCTCCTTCTACCTATAAATATGTGCTTCCCTCCTCATTTTTCGGGCAAACCCTAGTCCATTTCGTCCCCGCGCCGCCGGACGAAATCCCCGCGCCGCCGGACGCGTCCAGCCGCCACCTCACCGCGACCAATAGGGGCGTGCCACGTCGCACAGCCGCCCGCCGCCGCCAACCGCGGGACGCCACGTGGCCCCCGCGGCCCACTTCGCCGCCGCCTCCTCCCCCGCGGGCCCGCGAGCCCGAGGCCGCCCCCCGCGGCCCGGGCCACCGCCGCCGCCCCGCGGGCGCCCCGCCCCCTCTGCCCCGCAGCTCCGCCTCGCCTCCCGCGCCTCCCCGTCGCCGGCGGCCGCCGCCGCGCGCCCGAGCCGCGCCGCCCCGCCTCCCCGCGCCTCGGCGTCCGCGCCGCGCCGCCCCCGCGCCATCCGCGGCCAGATCCGGGCCGGCGCCGCCCGGATCCGGCCGGATCCGTCTCTGCCGCTGCCACTCCGGCGCGGTTCCGGCGAGCCGCGCCGCCGCCTCGATCCGCGTCCCGGCTGGGTTGACTTTTACCTTCTCCCCGAAATCTCTAAGTCCTTTAATTTTATCATCATCATCGCATCTTCATCATGGCATAACTTTGCATCCGTAGCTCCGTTTCGCGCGTATAATATGTCATTTTGTTCGTCTCGAAGAGTAAATCATTTTGTTACATTGCACCATTTTCATTTGAAGTCATATTGGTGCCCGAAATGCTGTTAGAAGAGGGCTAGTTGATGTTAGCTACTGGATCTTATCTGAACATGCACTTTTGTCATTTTTGCCATGATTGATGTGTGCATCCTATGAAGTTGACTCTTACATGAGTTTTGTAATATGCCATGTTACCTATCCAGAGGATTTTTCCATGTATTTTTATGATCTATGTGGTGACTAGCACAAGCATGCAAACTAGGTGTCTTGATGTTGCTGATTTCAGAGACTTAGTGATTTCACTAAGTCCCTGACTGCTGTTATTTTCGTGCCATGTATTCATGTTGTTTCTGAGTGATCTATGCATAATTTGAGCATGATCTGTAAGGGAGTTTTGAACTCGAGTATTTGCTTAATCTATCCATGCCTTTGTTTGCAATTATGGAGTGCCATAGCTTGATTCAATCGAGCTCTACTTTTGCTTCAAAATATTGCTGGCAGATTGTTTACGTGTTATTCGATTTTGCCAAGCTTGGTGTGGTTGATCCTTGCATGATATGATGTTATTCTTGCCATGTCTAGCTACTATGCCATGTATTCTTGATGTATGAATTCTTAGTTTATCATGAGATGCTCTGTAGTGAGTGCATCGAGCTCACGAACATGCCTAGTCGTTAACAGTTTTCTGCCATGTCCAGTTTTCTGCTAAGTCTGAAACCTGTAATGAAACTTGCTTAATTGACATGGGTGTAATCATATTTTCTGGTCCTTTTTGGCTTATTTTTCAGTAAGAGACTTTTGTCAAGTGCTATGTGTAGATTCATGCCTTGCCTTATTTTGCTATGTTATGAACCTGTAGCATGTTGTTTCATTGCTCTGAACATGTCATCCTGATGTTAGTTTCTGCTACATTGATAATTTCACTAAGTCTGTGAACCTGTTATCATTTGCACTTTTGCCATGCTTGTTTGAACCTGTTATGATGTGAATTAGCCGTAGCTCAGTGTTCATCTTTTGTCGTGCATCTTGTGTAGATTACTTTCATATGCTTTGTTGCCATGTTTGGGTGCAGTAGCTTAATTAATTGTTGCTTGCTAAGTAGCATCATGCTGTTTATGGCAGATTCGTGTCATTCTTGTATTGCTTGCCATTTGCAAACCGTGCATCCGAATCCGGTGATCTTTATATCGATTTCAACCGAAATCACCTCATCTATCCAGCGGAATGCTTGGTTTGCCAAGATTATGCCCTGTTCATCCTTGTCCTTCCGGAGCATGCATACACATTGCATATCACCTCTCGCATATCATGCCATGTTTTGCATCATATTGCTTGCGCATTGCATCGTGGTTGATTTTGGTTCCTTTGCTTGTTCTCTTGTCTTGGGTAGAGCCGGGAGACGAGTACGTGAACGAGGAGCCTGTTGAGAACGCTTACGAGGACCAAGCTTTCGACAACTCTGAGAACCTTGCAGGCAAGATGACCATACCCTCGAAATCACTTCTATCTTTGCTTGCTAGATTGCTCGCTCTTTTGCTATGCCTATGCTGCGATACCTACCACTTGCTATATCATGCCTCCTATATTGCCATGTCAGCCCCTAACCATCCATGTCCTAGCAAACCGTTGTTTGGCTATGTTACTGCTTTGCTCAGCCCCTCTTATAGCGTTGCTAGTTGCAGGTGAAGATGAAGTTTGTTCCTTGTTGGAACATGATCTTGTTGTTCCTTGTTGGAACATGTTTACTTGTTGGGATATCACAATACCTCTTATTTAATTAATGCATCTATATACTTGGTAAAGGGTGGAAGGCTCGGCCTTATGCCTGGTGTTTTGTTCCACTCTTGCCACCCTAGTTTCCGTCATACCGGTGTTATGTTCCCGGAGTTTGCGTTCCTTACACGGTTGGGTGATTTATGGGACCCCCTTGACAGTTCGCTTTGAATAAGACTTTTCCAGCAAGGCCCAACATTGGTTTTTACCATTTGCCACCACCTACCCTTTTTCCCCCCGGGTTTTCGCGAGCCCGAGGGTCATCTTTATTTTAGCCCCCCCCCCGGGCCAGTGCTTCTCCAAGTGCTGGTTCGAACCGAGCAGCCTGCGGGGCCACCTCGTGGCAACACGAGGGCTGGTTTTACTCGTAGCTTGACTTATCCGGATGTGCCCTGAGACCGAGATATGTGCAGCTCCTATCAGGATTTGTCGGCACAATCGGGCGGTTTTGCTGGACTTGTTTTATTGCTGTTGAAATGTCTTGTAGTCCGGGATTTCGAGATTGATCGGGTCTTCCCGGTAGAAGGAATATCCTTCGTTGACCGTGAGAGCTTATCATGGGCTAAGTTGGGACACCCCTGCAGGGTTTTATCTTTCGAAAGCCGTGCCCGCGGTTATGAGGCAGATGGGAATTTGTTGATGTCCGGTTGTAGAAAACCCGAAGTTGACCTTAACTAAAACACATCAACCGCGTGTGTAACCGTGATGGTCTCTTCTCGGCGGGGTCCGGGAAGTGAACACGGTTGTTGGAGTTATGTCTGACGTAGGTCGTTTCAGGATCACTTCTTGATCACTTCTAGCTTCACGACCGTGCTTTGCCTTCTCTTCTCGCTCTCTTTTGCGCTGTAGTCACCATTATGCTAGTCGCTTGCTGCAGCTCCACCGCATAAACCCTTTCCCACCTTTAAGCTTAAATAGTCTTGATCTCGCGGGTGTGAGATTGCTGAGTCCCCGTGACTCACAGATATTATCACCTCAGTTGCAGGTACCTACGATGTCAGTGCTGGTGACGCGACCGAGCTCACTTGGGAGTTCGACGAGGAACGTGGCCGTTACTATGTTTCTTTTCCAGATGATCAGTAGTGGAGCCCAGTTGGGTGATCCGGGGATCTGTTAGCATTTGGGGTAGTCCTCTTTCATTTTGGTGCCGTAGTCGGACCTTGAGTGTAATCTGTTTGATGGATGTTATTTATGTACTTGTGTGAAGTGGCGATTGTAATCCAACTATGTATCTTTCCCCTGTATTTATTACATGGATTGTGTGAAGATTACCTCACTTGCGACATTGCTTTCAATGCGGTTATGCCTCTAAGTCGTGCCTCGACACGTGGGAGATATAGCCGCATCGAGGGCGTTATAATATGAGATATCTGCTCAACCCCGATGATGTAGTTCATCTGCAAGGCATAAAGGTGGACAAACGTAAAATCCAGCTTCTTCACGTGAAACATGTCGAATATGTAATCAAATCGGAGGAAGAACTTATCCGCGGGGAAGCTGTCCACGTACGACATTTGCCGCGGAACGTTAACCACGTAGAGTGGGTATCCTGGATCTTTCGAGGCGACGAGGTCTTTCTCTACCCACAACACATCATCATGAAGTCTCTTTAGATCACCAAATCTGGCCCGTAGCGCTGTTGCAGGTAGGATTGGTTGACCGGGGATATGCCATTTATCCGCATCGGAGATATCTATATGGTCCTGAAGCTGAGGCTACTGAGGCGGCTGGTTCATAGAATCAGCTTTTTTGCCTTTCCTTGCTCTCTTCCTAAACTTCTTTACTACCGGAAGGTCGTCCATAATACGTTGAGACGGCAATTCAGGCATCGACTCATGATGCTCAAACCCTAAGGAGGCGCCAGTATAGACATACTGTTCAGCAGCACCATCGTCATCCTCATCCATGGCGACGTCATCAGCGATTAATGGAGCCTCCTCCTTACCCCGCCCACTATCACCCAACCCGACACCCGACGCTAATTGGGTAGGTAGGGTGTTGATGTTCATACCTTGCTGAGGCTGCGTGCTCGTGGGTGTGCTCCCGGCCACCTCCAGACAAAGCAGACTCTTTGGCCACAACAGGACCCACCCAGCATTGCAACAATCACCAAGCCGCCGCGGTGTCTCGTCGTCCCCCAGTAGTACTGGAGGAGGCAAATTCTCGTGGCCCGGTTTGACACTGGCCACGGAAACCTTGAAGACATTCGGGGGGATCGGCCGGCTGTGGAACAATGGTTCCATTGTCTCCATTGTCGTCGCCTTCCCCACGTCCACCTTCTGGTCGCCGATGGTGTACAATATGGTGCACGGGGTTTCATCGGCCTGCAAAGAAAAGTCTGCGACGTGAGACATCCGAAAGGCAACGAAAACGGGAGATTATACATTTATATTGAAGGGGGCCGGTGTGACAGATACCGTGAGGGCGTCGAGCTCAGCCAAAGACGAAGCACCACCGAGCACGTCCGGTGCAGGAGCCGGTGCCGGAGCAGGTGCAACTGCAGGTGCTGGTGCAACGCTAGTCGAGCTGCTCCCTGCCAAGAAGTCAGCAAGGGGAAAGTCCGCTGCATTTTTTTCTGGATTTTGCCTGGTCCAATTGAAAACGGCCGGAACCAAGGAAGTAGAAATATCTACAACCACATGTTTTGCGGCAGCTACCGCTGTTGCGACTGTCTGAGTTGATTTTGAAGGAAATATGCCCTAGAGGCAATAATAAAGTTATTATTTATTTCCTTACATGTCATGATAAATGTTTATTATTCATGCTAGAATTGTATTAACTGGAAACATAATACATGTGTGAATACATAGACAAACAGAGTGTCACTAGTATGCCTCTACTTGACTAGCTCATTAATCAAAGATGGTTATGTTTCCTAGCCATGAACAAAGAGTTGTTATTTGATTAACGAGATCACATCATTAGTTGAATGATCTGATTGACATGACCCATTACATTGGCATAGCACCCGATCGTTTAGTATGTTGCTATTGCTTTTATCCATGACTTATACATGTTCCTTCAACTATGAGAATATGCAACTCCCATTTACCGTAGGGACACTTTGTGTGCTACCAAACGTCACAACGTAACTGGGTGATTATAAAGGTGCTCTACAAGTGTCTCCGAAGGTACATGTTGAGTTGGCATATTTCGAGATTAGGATTTGTCACTCCGATTGTCGGAGAGGTATCTCAGGGCCTTCTCGGTAATGCACATCACATAAAGCCTTGCAAGCATTGCAACCAATGAGTTAGTTGCGAGATGATGTATTACAGAACGAGAAAAGAGACTTGCCGGTAACGAGATTGAACTAGGTATTGGATACCGACGATCGAATCTCGGGCAAGTAACATACCGATGACAAAGGGAACAACGTATGTTGTTATGCGGTCTGACCGATAAAGATCTTCGTAGAATATGTAGGAGCCAATATGGGCATCCAGGTCCCGCTATTGGTTATTGACCGGAAACGTGTCTCGGTCATGTCTACATTGTTCTCGAACCGTAGGGTCCGCACGCTTAACGTTACGATGACAGTTATTATGAGTTTATGCATTTTGATGTACCGAAGGAGTTCGGAGTCCCGGATGTGATCACGGACGTGACGAGGAGTCTCGAAATGGTCGAGACATAAAGAATTATATATTGGAAGCCTATGTTTGGACATCGGATGCATTCCAGGTGAAAACAGGATTTTACCGGAATACCGGGAGGGTTACCGGAACCCCCCGGGAGCATAATGGGCCAACATGGGCCTTGGAGGAAAGGTGAGAGGGCAGCCCTAGGGGCTGCGCGCCTCCCCCCCTTCCCTAGTCCTATTAGGACTAGGAGAAGTGGGGCGCCCCCTCTCTCTCTCTCTCCCCCTTGGAGCAATCCTAGTCCAACTAGGATTGGGGGGGGGGGGGGGAATCCTACTCCGAGAGGGAGTAGGACTCTCCTGGCGCACCAAACCTGGCCGGCCAGCCCCTCCCCCTTGGATCCTTTATATACGGGGGCAGGGGGCACCCCAAAGACACACAAGTTGATCTACGGATCGTTCCTTAGCCGTGTGCGGTGCCCCCTTCCACCAAATTCCACCTCGATTATATCGTTGCAGTGCTTAGGCGAAGCCCTGCGCCGGTAACACATCAAGATCGTCACCACGCCGTCGTGCTGACGGAACTCTTCCTCGATGCTTTGCTGGATCGGAGCCCGGGGAACGTCATCGAGCTGAACGTGTGCCAAGAACTCGGAGGTGCCGGAGTAACGGTGCTGTGATCGGTTGGATCGCGAGGAGAACGTACGACTACTTCCTCTACGAACGACTACTTCCTCTACGTTGTGTCAACGCTTCCGCTTCGGTCTACGAGGGTACGTAGACAAACACTCTCCCCTCTCGTTGCTATGCATCACCATGATCTTGCGTGTGCGTAGGAAAATTTTTGAATTTACTGCGTTCCCCAACAGTGGCATCCGAGCCTAGGTTTTATGGTTGATGTTATTTGCACGAGTAGAACACAAGTGAGTTGTGGACGATACAAGTCATACTGCCTACCAGCATGTCATACTTTGGTTCAGCGGTATTGTTGGATGAGACGATCCGGACCAACCTTACGCGTACGCTTACGCGAGACCGGTTCCCTCGACGTGCTTTGCACAGAGATGGCTTGCGGAAGACTGTCTCTCCAACATTAGTTGAACCGAGTGTGGCTACGCCCGGTCCTTGAGAAGGTTAAAACGGAGTCTATTTGACAAACTATCGTTGTGGTTTTGATGCGTAGGTAAGATGAGTTCTTGCTTAAGCCCGTAGCAGCCACGTAAAACTTGCAACAACAAAGTAGAGGACGTCTAACTTGTTTTTGCAGGGCATGTTGTGATGTGATATGGTCAAGACGTGATGCTAAATTTTATTGTATGAGATGATCATGTTTTGTAACCGAGTTATCGGCAACTGGCAGGAGCCATATGGTTGTCGCTTTATTGTATGCAATGCAATCGCGATGTAATGCTTTACTTTATTGCTAAACGGTAGTGATAGTCGTAAAAGCATAAGATTAGCGAGACGACAACGATGCTGCGATGAAAATCAAGGTGTCGCGCCGGTGACGATGGTGATCATGACGGTGCTTCGAAGATGGAGATCACAAGCACAAGATGATGATGGCCATATCATATCACTTATATTGATTGCATGTGATGTTTATCCTTTTATGCATCTTATCTTGCTTTGATTGACGGTAGCATTATAAGATGATCTCTCACTAAATTATCAAGAAGTGTTCTCCCTGAGTATGCACCGTTGCGAAAGTTCTTCGTGCTGAGACACCACGTGATGATCGGGTGTGATAGGCTCTACGTTCAAATACAACGGGTGCAAAACAGTTGCACACGCGGAATACTCAGGTTTAACTTGACGAGCCTAGCATATACAGATATGGCCTCGGAACACGGAGACCGAAAGGTCGAGCGTGAATCATATAGTAGATATGATCAACATAGTGATGTTCACCATTGAAACTACTCCATCTCACGTGATGATCGGACATGGTTTAGTTGATTTGGATCACGTGATCACTTAGAGGATTAGAGAGATGTCTATCTAAGTGGGAGTTCTTAAGTAATATGATTAATTGAACTTAAATTTATCATGAACTTAGTCCTGGTAGTATTAGCATATCTATGTTGTAGATCAATAGCTCGCGTTGTTGCTTCCCTATGTTTATTTTGATATGTTCCTAGAGAAAATTGTGTTGAAAAATGTTAGTAGCAATGATGCGGATTGGATCCGTGATCTGAGGTTTATCCTCATTGCTGCACAGAAGAATTATGTCCTTGATGCACCGCTAGGTGACGGACCTATTGCAGGAGCAGATGCAGACATTATGAACGTTTTGCTGGCTCAATATGATGACTACTTAATAGTATAGTGCACCATGCTTAACTGCTTAGAATCGGGACTTCAAAGACGTTTTGAACGTCATGGAGCATATGAGATGTTCCAGGAGTTGAAGTTAATATTTCAAGCAAATACCCGAGTTGAGAGATATGAAGTCTCCAACAAGTTCTATAGCTAAAAGATGGAGGAGAATCGCTCAACTAGTGAGCATGTGCTCAGATTGTCTGGGTACTACAATCGCTTGAATCAAGTGGGAGTTAATCTTCCAGATAAGATAGTGATTGACAGAATTCTCTAGTCACCATCACCAAGTTAGTAGAACTTCGTGATGAACTATAATATGCAAGGGATAACGGAAAATATTCCCAAGCTCTTCGCGATGCTAAAATCAGCGAAGGTAGAAATCAAAGAAAAACATCAAGTGTTGATGGTTGACAAGATCACTAGTTTCAATAAAAGGGCAAAAGGAAAGAAGGGGAACTTCAAGAAGAACGGCAAGCAAGTTGCTGCTCAAGTGAAGAAACCCAAGTATGGTCCTAAGCCTGAGACTAAGTGCTTCTACTGCAAAGGGACTGGTCACTGGAAGCGGAACTACCCCAAGTGATTGACGGATAAGAAGGATGGCAAAGTGAACATAAGTATATTTGATATACATGTTATTGATATGTACTTTACTAGTGTTCATAGCAACCCCTCAGTATTTGGTACTAGTTCAAGTTGCTAAGATTAGTAACTCGAAACGGGAGTTGCAGAATGAACAAAGACTAGTTAAAGGGCAAGGTGACGATGTGTGTTGGAAGTGGTTCCAAGATTGATATGATCATCATCACACACTCCCTATACTTTCGGGATTAGTGTTGAAACTAAATAAGTGTTATTTGGTGTTTGCGTTGAGCATGAATATGATTTGATCATGTTTATTGCAATACGGCTATTCATTTAAGTAAGAGAATAAATTGTTGTTCTGTTTACATGAATAAAACCTTCTATGGTTATACACACCAACGAAATGGTTTGTTGGATCTCGATCATAGTGATACACATATTCATAATATTGAAGCCAAAAGATGCGAAGTTAATAATGATAGTGCAACTTATTTGTGGCACTGCAGTTTAGGTCATATTGGTGTAAAGCGCATGAAGAAACTCCATGCTGATGGGATTTTGGAATCACTTGATTATGAATCACTTGATGCTTGCGAACCATGCCTCTTGGGCAAGATGACTAAAACGATGTTCTCCGGAACAATGGAGCAAGCAACAGATTTGTTGGAAATCATACATACTGATGTATATGGTCCGATGAATATTAAGGCTCGCGACAAGTATCATTATTTTCTAACCTTCACAGATGATTTGAGCAGATATGGGTATATCTACTTGATGAAACATAAGTCTGAAACATTTGAAAAGTTCAAAGAATTTTAGAGTGAAGTGAAAATCATCGTGACAAGAAAATAAGGTTTCTACGATTTGATCGCGGAGACAAATATTTGAGTTACGAGTTTGGTCTTCAATTAAAACAATGTGGAATAGTTTCACAAATTCATGCCACCTGGAACACCACAGCATAATGGTGTGTCCGAACGTCATAACCGTACTTTATTGGATATAGTACAATCTATGATGTTTCTTACCGATTTACCAATATCGTTTTGGGATCATGCATTAGAGACAGCTGCATTCACGTTAAAAGGGGCACCATCTAAATCCGTTGGGACGACACCGTATGAACTATGGTTTAACAATAAACCTAAGCTGTCGTTTCTTAAAGTTTGGGGCTGCGATGCTTATGTGAAAAAGCTTCAACCTGATAAGCTCGAACCCAAATCGGAGAAATGTGTCTTCATAGGATATCCAAAGGAAACTGTTGGATACACCTTCTATCACAGATCCGAAGGCAAGACTTTTGTTGCTAAGTTCGGAAACTTTCTAGAGAAAGAGTTTCTTTCAAAAGAAGTGAGTGGGAGGAAAGTAGAAAACTTGATAAGGTAATTGTACCTTCTCCCTTATTGGAAAGCAGTTCATCACAGAAATCTGTTCTTGTGACTACTACACCAATTAGTAAGGAAGCTAATGATGATGATCATGTAACTTCAAGATCAAGTTACTACCGAATCTCGTAAGTAAACTAGAGTGAAATCCGCACCAGAGTGGTACGGTAATCCTGTTCTGGAAGTCATGTTACTAGACCATGATGAACTTGCGAATTATGAGGAAGGGATGATGAGCCCAGATTCCGCGAAATGGTTAGAGGCCATGAAATCTGAGATATGATCCATGTATGAGAACAAAGTATGGACTTTGATGGATTTGCCCGATGATCGGCAAGCCAAAGAAAATAAATGGATCTTGAAGAGGAAGACGGACACTGATAGTAGTGTTACTATCTACAAAGCTAGAATTGTCGCAAAAGGTTTTCGACAAGTTCAAGGTGTTGACTACGATGAGAGTTTCTCACTCGTATCTATGCTTAAGTTTGTCCGAATCATGTTAGCAATTGCCGCATTTTATGAAATCCGGCAAATGGATAAACAAAACTACATTCCTTAATGGATTTATTAAAGAAGAGTTGTATACGATGCAACTAGAAGGTTTTGTCGATCCTAAAGGTGTTAACAGAATATGCAAGCTCCAGCGATCCATCTATGGACTGGTGCAAGCATCTCAGAGTTGGAATATACGCTTTGATAAGTTGATCAAAGCATATAGTTTTATACAGACTTGCAGTGAAGCCTGTATTTACAAGAAAGTGAGTGGGAGCACTACAGCATTTCTGATAAGTATATGTAAATGACATATTATTGATCGGAAATAATGTAGAATTATTCTGTAAAGCATAAAGGAGTATTTGAAATGTGTTTTTCGAAGAAGGACCTCGGTGAAGCTGCTTACATATTGAAGCATCAAGATCTATAGAGATAGATCAAGACGCTTGATAAGTTTTTCAATAAGTACATACCTTGAAAAGATTTTGAAGTAGTTCAAAATGGAACAGTCAAAGAAAGAGTTCTTGCCTGTATTACAAGTTGTGAAATTGAGTAAGACTCAAAACCCGACCACGGCAGAAGATAGAAAGAGAATGAAAGTCATTCCCTATGCCTCAGCCATAGGTTCTATAAAGTATGCCATGCTGTGTACCAGATCTATTGCATACCCTACCACTGAGTTTGGCAAGGGAGTACAATAGTGATCTAGGAGTAGATCACTGGACGGCGGTCAAAATTATCCTTAGTGGAATAAGGATATGTTTCTCGATTATGGAGGTGACAAAAAGGGTTCGTCGTAAAAGGTTACGTCGATGCAAGTTTTGACACTAATCTAGATGACTCTAAGTCTCAATCTAGATACATATTGAAAGTGGGAGCAATTAGCTAAAGTAGCTCCGTGCAGAGCATTGTAGACATAGAAAATTGCAAAATACATAACGGATCTGAATGTGGCAGACCCGTTGACTAAACTTCTCTCACAAGCAAAAGTCACACTATAGTACTCTTTGGGTGTTAATCACATAGCAATGTGAACTAGATTACTGAATCTAGTAAACCCTTTGGGTGTTGGTCACATATCGATGTGAACTATTGCTATTAAATCACATGGCGATGTGAACTAGATTATTGACTCTAGTGCAAGTGGGAGACTGAAGGAAATATGCCCTAGAGGCAATAATAAAGTTATTATTTATTTCCTTACATGTCATGATAAATGTTTATTATTCATGCTAGAATTGTATTAACTGGAAACATAATACATGTGTGAATACATAGACAAACAGAGTGTCACTAGTATGCCTCTACTTGACTAGCTCATTAATCAAAGATGGTTATGTTTCCTAGCCATGAACAAAGAGTTGTTATTTGATTAACGAGATCACATCATTAGTTGAATGATCTGATTGACATGACCCATTACATTGGCATAGCACCCGATCGTTTAGTATGTTGCTATTGCTTTTATCCATGACTTATACATGTTCCTTCAACTATGAGAATATGCAACTCCCATTTACCGTAGGGACACTTTGTGTGCTACCAAACGTCACAACGTAACTGGGTGATTATAAAGGTGCTCTACAAGTGTCTCCGAAGGTACATGTTGAGTTGGCATATTTCGAGATTAGGATTTGTCACTCCGATTGTCGGAGAGGTATCTCAGGGCCTTCTCGGTAATGCACATCACATAAAGCCTTGCAAGCATTGCAACCAATGAGTTAGTTGCGAGATGATGTATTACAGAACGAGAAAAGAGACTTGCCGGTAACGAGATTGAACTAGGTATTGGATACCGACGATCGAATCTCGGGCAAGTAACATACCGATGACAAAGGGAACAACGTATGTTGTTATGCGGTCTGACCGATAAAGATCTTCGTAGAATATGTAGGAGCCAATATGGGCATCCAGGTCCCGCTATTGGTTATTGACCGGAAACGTGTCTCGGTCATGTCTACATTGTTCTCGAACCGTAGGGTCCGCACGCTTAACGTTACGATGACAGTTATTATGAGTTTATGCATTTTGATGTACCGAAGGAGTTCGGAGTCCCGGATGTGATCACGGACGTGACGAGGAGTCTCGAAATGGTCGATACATAAAGAATTATATATTGGAAGCCTATGTTTGGACATCGGATGCATTCCAGGTGAAAACAGGATTTTACCGGAATACCGGGAGGGTTACCGGAACCCCCCGGGAGCATAATGGGCCAACATGGGCCTTGGAGGAAAGGTGAGAGGGCAGCCCTAGGGGCTGCGCGCCTCCCCCCCTTCCCTAGTCCTATTAGGACTAGGAGAAGTGGGGCGCCCCCTCTCTCTCTCTCTCCCCCTTGGAGCAATCCTAGTCCAACTAGGATTGGGGGGGGGGGGAATCCTACTCCCAGAGGGAGTAGGACTCTCCTGGCGCACCAAACCTGGCCGGCCAGCCCCTCCCCCTTGGATCCTTTATATACGGGGGCAGGGGGCACCCCAAAGACACACAAGTTGATCTACGGATCGTTCCTTAGCCGTGTGCGGTGCCCCCTTCCACCAAATTCCACCTCGATTATATCGTTGCAGTGCTTAGGCGAAGCCCTGCGCCGGTAACACATCAAGATCGTCACCACGCCGTCGTGCTGACGGAACTCTTCCTCGACGCTTTGCTGGATCGGAGCCCGGGGAACGTCATCGAGCTGAACGTGTGCCAAGAACTCGGAGGTGCCGGAGTAACGGTGCTGTGATCGGTTGGATCGCGAGGAGAACGTACGACTACTTCCTCTACGAACGACTACTTCCTCTACGTTGTGTCAACGCTTCCGCTTCGGTCTACGAGGGTACGTAGACAAACACTCTCCCCTCTCGTTGCTATGCATCACCATGATCTTGCGTGTGCGTAGGAAATTTTTTGAATTTACTGCGTTCCCCAACAGATTTCTTCTCAACCGCAATATCAACCTTCTTGTCGATGTTTTCTTCATTTAACCTCCGTCTTTCCTTTCTCTCCTCCGTGGTCTCACGGTAGTACTTCTTCCATGTGGCGCCGTCTCCGACACCGTGCACGCGTCCATACGGCGGTCGAGTATCCACCGGTTGTCGTTTCAATATGTTCAACGCCCGGTTGAATGGAGTGTCCCACTTGGGCCTCGCCAATGCCTCAGACAGCGAGTCGCTTTCGGCCGCAATCCCGTGATGCTCTCTCTGCAAAAGGCACAAGGATCGTTTACAAATATGACTAACGTGTGCAGTCGAATTGATCAAAAACTAAAATTACCAGCAGTCTCATGAACTCCGTAATGACCGGTTTTGTCTCGTAAACCTTCTTCACTGGGTCCCAACGGTGCCGGGCCCTGAGGACGTCACGCTCCTGCGGGACGGTGAACTCCGCCAAGGGGTCTGGGATGCCCAGACTCGCGGCTTTCGCGTCCTCCTTGGCCCATTTGGACCTCTTTCCGCCGTAACCACGGCTTCCAAGGTGGTGGCTCCCAATGTTCCTACCTTGAAGCCCCTTCATGTACTTAGACTTTTTTTGGCAGCTCCGGCCTCGCAAGCCTCCTTGAATACTTGAAACTGCTCTTCCGTGATTGTCGGATTATCCTTTACAATCTCGAAGTAGGGTTCCTTATTAACGATGATCCTTGCTTTCACTCGATTTTTCCAGGCAGCCAACGCGTCGCTAAACTTGGTCATGGCGTGTTTGTTTATCTTCTTCATTGCCGGGTCCTCATCTGGATCTACATAATCCTTCTCATTCCGGCCCGGGAACAAGAATATCTGGTGAAACTTCTTTAGGAGGGAGCTCCTCATATTTTCTATCTTCTATAGTTTCTCATCGTTGATGGTGGCGGTTGTCCGTACGATGCAGCCTATTTGATTGCCGTAGCATCGACGCACTTCCTCAGGCGCCGTTGGCTCAAAACTGCCGTCGTCCACCTCCGTGACCACCACTCTAGTAGTCTTGAGTTTGTTCGGAACCCGTTGCCTCTTTGCTTTCGGTTCTACACCGGCTCCGCTCCCCGAGGCAGCGCCGGTCTCAGTCTCAGCGCCGGTCTCGATGCTGGTCTGAGTCTGAGCACCGGTCTCAGTCTCAGCATCGGTCTGCGTGTCGGTCTCAGTCCCCGATGCCACCGGTGGGCCCAACAACAATATCGGTTGAACGTCGTTAAGGCTAAAAAATTCGTCTGCCGCCCGGTAGACGTCATCGCAATCACCAGAACCTTGTCCTTCATCGTTGCTAGCCATGTTTCCTATGATTAAGTCTAGTCAATTAATTCTAGACCTAATAAAATGAATAATGACGTAAAAAAGGCCTATTGTTTTGCAGGAACGTTGACTCCTTCCTGGTGCGGCAAATCACGGGCACTCGATATGTCCTACTTTGTAGCACAAGTCATGCCAAAATTCACGGAAAATTTCGGCATGACCTTTGCTAAAAAGTGGACAAATCGAGAACCTGAAATTTGCCGGAACGGAAATGAATCAACAATCCAGCAAAACATATATAGGCCACACCAACATAGGCCACTCAACATCATTCCCTGGAAACAACAAAGCCACTTGGGCACAATCGAACAACTTCAATGAAAAGATATAACATGAGCAAACACTATTGAGGAAGTTGCATATAACATGGCCACTTCAATGAAAAGATATAATCAACAATAATGGAATATGCAAATGAACATCAATGACATATATCATATAAAAACAGTCTTGTTTTTGTTTACATAGCAACAATTAGTTTGACCAAGTTTTTGAAAAGAAAAACAATTCTGTTTTTTGTTTATAGCTAAATGCCATAGCTACTGTTTTTTATTTACAGCTAAATACTTTTGTTTTCTGTCTAAAGCTAAAAGTCTAGGAACTCCATTTTCTCTAACCCTTCTGACCTCACCAAAATTTCCACATCAAGACCTTAGTACCTACACCCAATTTCTTCAAAAATATTCAGGTCCATAGTCCAAATAATTCAAATTTCATTTGAATGAGATTTGGAACAAATTTAGGTCCGTAGTCCAAATATTTTTTATAGCTAAGTGTTTTTTGTTTATAGCCTCTGTTAATTTAAATCTAAATGCTACTATTATTTATATACCCTCTATTATTTTAAAGCTAAATTGAATTACTGTTTAGGCATTTTCATAAAAATTGCCCTAGCTAATTTCCTAAAAAAATTGCTAATCATTTTTCCTAAATGCTATAAAATGCCTACTGCCCTAAAAAAAATCTAGGGTTCATATGAACACCTAGGGTTCATATGAACATCAACACAGTATCAACATATATATGAATTGCCCTAGCAGAGAGAGAGAGAGACAGAGAGAGGAGGGTAGGGGACAAGAGAGGCAGGGCCTTACGGTCGGCGGCGAGGGCAGGCTCTGGCTCGGGCGGCGGCGGTGAGGTCGAGGGCGGCGGCGGTGAGCTTGAGGGAGGCGACGGTGAGGTTGACGATGGCCTCGGGCGGCGGCTGTGAGGTCGAGGGCGGCCTCGGGCGGCGGCGGTGTGGTCGAAGGCGGCCTCGAGCGGCGGCGGTGTGGTCGAAGGCGGCAGGGCGACGACGTCGATGGATCAGTTGGGGGAGTAGAGGGGGGGAAAGGACTTGGAAAATTTTTGAGCCCGGGCTGCCGAGATTTGAGTCAAACTAGCAGTAGCGAGTTTTGCCGAAACACGCTATAGCTAAGATAGCTATAGCGTGTTCCAGAGAAACGCGCTATAGCTATTCCTTTCTGTTTTATTTTTTTATTTTGTTTCCTTTACATTTTCTTTTTTTCATTTCTCCTTTTTCTATTTCTTTCATTTTCATTTACTTTTCTACTTATTTTTCTATTTATTTTCTTTTTCATAGCAGTAGCGCTCTACAGCATAAACGCGTTGCTACAATGTTTTTAGCAGTAGCGTGCTTATGGGTGAACCGCTACTACTATTCCTAGCCTACCGGCATTAGTGAGGGAATTTTAGTAGTAGCGCTTTTCCGTGAAGACGCGCTACTGCTAAAACAATGGTTGTAGCGTGGTTTTGCAACACACGCTACTACTAAGTAGCGCTAGCGCCCAGTTTTGACCAACGCTACTGCTATACCTCTGTGTATAAGGTTTTCCCTAGTAGTGGCAGCTAGTGTTGGTGGGGATTAAATATCTACCGCAGCTAGTGTTGGTGGTGATTAGCTAGCTAGAATGAGTTTGAAGATGATGATGTGTGCTACACTATGACTATGATGATTAAATAGCTACTGTTGGTGGTAATGACTATGATGATGATTAAATAGCTTGTGTTGGCGGATTAGATTCAAGTGGAGGCAACATGTGGTGCACATCGAAAGTACTACTAGTCCAAACTAGATCAAGTTTGAATTAGTAGTATACTTTTGACATGCACCACATGTTCCCTCCACTTGAACCTAATCCACCTTCATTTGACACACTATTATGGACATATTGATATAACAACCTCATAATTGGTATTGTACCAAAATTTGTATAACGGCGTATAAATACACTAAAAATAAAAAAATGAGAAAAAGAATACTAGTAGCGATGGAGAGTAAACACGCTACTACTAGCTATATTAGCAGTAGCACGGTAGTGAATAAACGCTGCGACTATATGTCTTAGCAGTAGCACCTGTAGCACGCGCTACTGCTATGGAATAGCTGTAGCGCCTTACTAGTAGCGCTGTCTCCCGCGCTACTAGTGGGCATTAAACCCGCGCTACTACTAGGGTTTTCCCTAGTAGTGTCGCAGTACTACCGCTGCGTGGTGTGGTACTACCGCATGCACTGTAGTGGCCAGAGGAAGCACTACTATATGGGACAACATGCGGTAGAACCGCCGGAGTGGTACTACCACACGCCCTGACGGTACTACCATAGGGTAGTTCCCAACGGCCACTGGAGGTACACGGTAGTAAAAAATTACTTACGTGCCTACCTGCGCTAAAGTAGAGGTTGTGCACGAATTCGACACGGTAGTACCGGACGCCGAGAGTAGTACTGCTGCTCGAGAGCGGTAGTAAAATAATTCATCCAAGCCTACTACCGTAGGCGCACACAATAGTTGCTAGCGACAGCGGTACTACCACTCCTAGGAGTGGTACTACCGCTGGCACCTGTGGTACTACCGCTCCCTTGAGCGGTACTACCGCTAGCCACTGAAAACATCCACCTTGCTGCCTTCAAAATGCATAGACAAGGAAAACGGACTGGAGCTCCAAAGAAGCGAAGGAAATGTGGTGCAAAAGAATAGATGTGTACATGTGATTCCACTCTAACCTTTCCAAAGCAGACCCCCTCTTAATAGTACGGCTTTCCTATGACTCAAAACCATGGAGAAGAAACGCAAGCCTCTTCGAAAGGCTCCGAGGGGCACCGAATAAGTCTTGTGCCTAGTCATAGGATATCTGAAATGCTCAATGCACACGATTAGTCCGCAAAAGCATTGTCATCAATCACTAAAACTACTTAGGGAGAAATATGCCCTAACAATCTCCCCCTTTTTGGTGGATTGGTGACAATATGGGATTTGCCCAGCGATAAGTAATTTAACAAAAGCAAACCCAAAGTCTATAAAATATAGACAGGCTGCCTCCAGATGTGTGCATTCTTTATATATGCTTTGGACTGCAGAGCACACAAACTGGGATCGACACTCCCCCTAGATTTTATAGACGAGGCAATACTTGCAACAAACTAAATGATACTAAGCATGGAAGCAAGGCATAGCATGTGAGCATGGAGATAAGGGCACATAACAAGTAGACTCACAAGTTACTAAACATACTGGACAATAATGATAATAGAGTGATAACATATGTCTCACACCATATGATAGAATAAGTCTCCTGGTTGTCGGTGTCAAAACCAGCCAATCTCGGGTAGGGGGTCCCGAACTATGCGTCTGAGGATCGAGGGTAACAAGGGACAAGTGGGACACAATGTTTACCCAGGTTCGGGCCCTCTTAATGGAGGTAAAACCCTACGTCCTGCTTGATTGTATTTGATGAGTATAGGGGTTACAAGAGTCGATCTACCTCGAGATCGTAATGGCTAAACCCTAGCTGTCTAGCCTATGAGAATTCTGATAGCCTCTACGGACTGAACCCTCCGGTTTATATACACACAGGAGGGACCCAGGGTTGTACAGAGTCGGTTTGTGGGGGAAGGAAATAACATATCCGGACACCAATCTTGCCATCCACGCATAGGCAAGTCCTACCCGGACACAGGGGAAAGTCTTCAGCTTGTATCTTCATGGCCCATTAGTCCAGCCCATATCAAATAGCCAGGACACCCAAGGACCCCCTAATCTAGGACTCCCTCAGTAGCCCCTGAACCAGTCTTCGATGACGATGTGTTCGGCCTGCGGATTGTCTTCGACATTGCAAGGCGGGTTCCTTCTCCTGAATACTTTAAATCAATTCCCTAAACAAAGGAACTGCATCCGGCTCTGTATAATTGACACAACCCTTAGCCACGAAGGCAAGATATCTAAATAAAACAATGTCTTTTTTACTGACAACTTTTCGGCGAAACGTCACATCTGGCCCTTTAACATTTCGAACCATTTTCACGCCTCCTGCTTCGCGTTTCGAGGCACAACCTCCATTGACACATCTTGTCAAAACAGAGATCGTGCCCGCCCATTGCGGGATCCTCATCAATACGGTTTTGGGTAATCCAACCGTGCCATTCACACGATCCCTTTGGGAACAAGCGAGTTTTAAGGCTTGAGGGGGGGGCGTTTGGTATTCACCGCCTATATAAGAGGGTAAAGATTCCTCCTTTTTCCTCATGCCTTCTTCCTTCTCCAGCCTTCCCTTCTTCTGAGCTCCGACGCCCAAAATCTCAATCTTTCCCACCGCCACCAGCCTCTCCAGCCATGTCTGGATCTGGTTCTAAGGGCAAGTGGAGGCCTCCTCCATCACTGAGAAGGACATCGAGGAGCTCCGGGGGGGGGGGGGGATATCTGTCCACGGATATCGCACACAGGCTCCCTGCCAAGGATCAAGTCATCCCCACTCCGGAGCCCGGCGAAAGGGTTGTATTCATTCCACACTTCCTTCGAGGACTAGGGTTTCCCCTCCATTCCTTCATCCAGGCCTCATGTTCTACTACGAGCTAGATTTCCATGATCTAGCCCCGAATTCTTTCCTCCACATATCGGCGTTCATCGTCGTGTGCGAGGTGCTACTCCGCATCCCCCCACACTTCGGCCTATGGCTCAAGGTCTTCAATCTAAAGCCGAAGGTGGTCGATGGGCAGCATGTCGACTGCGGCGGTGCCATGGTAAGCAAGCTCCTCAACACTGTCTAGCCCGAGGGGGCCTTCATGGAGACTGTCAAGGTGTGGTAGCTATTGGGGAACGTAGTATTTCAAAAATTTCCTACGATCACGCAAGATCTATCTAGGAGAAGCATAGAAACGAGCGGGGAGAGTGTGTCTATGTACCCTCGTAGACCGAAAGCGGAAGCGTTTATCAACGCGGTTGATGTAGTCGTATGTCTTCACGATCCGACCATCCTAGCACTGACTGTACGACACCTCCGTGTTCAGCACACATTCAGCTCGATGACGTCCCTCGTACTCTTGATCCAGTTGAGGCTGAGGGAGAGTTCCGTCAGCACGACGGTGTGGCGACGGTGATGATGAAGTTACAGGCGCAGGGCTTCGCCTAAGCACTACGACGATATGACCGAGGTGTGTAACTGTGGAGGGGCACCGCACACGGCTAAGAGAAACTTTGATGTCTTTGGGGTGCTCCCCTCCCCCGTATATAAAGGAGGGAGGGAGGAGACGGCCGTCCTAGGGGGCGCGCCAAGAATAGGGAGTCCTACTAGGACTCCATAGTCCTAGTAGGATTCCCTTTCCTATTCGGAGTAGGAAAGAAGGAAAAAGAGGGAGAGGGAGAAGGAAAGGGGGAGTCGCGCCCCCACCCCTTGTCCAATTCGGTTTGGGCAGGGGGGAGGCGTGCGCCACCTCTTGGCCCTTCTCCCCTCTCTCCACTAAAGCCCAATAAGGCCCATTACTTCTCTCGGTGAATTCCCGTAACTCCCCGATACTCCAAAAAATACCCGAATCAGTCGAGACCTTTCCGATGTCCAAATATAGCCTTCCAATATATGAATCTTTACCTCTCGACCATTTTGAGACTTCTTATCATGTCCATGATCTCATCCGGGAGTCCGAACAAACTTCGGTCATCAAATCACATAACTCATAATACAAATCGTCATCAAACGTTAAGCGTGCGGACCCTACGGGTTCGAGAACTATGTAGACATGACCGAGACACATCTCCGGTCAATAACTAATAGCGGAACCTAGATGCTCATATTGGCTCCTACATATTTTACGAAGATCTTTTTTGGTCAAACCAAATAACAACATACATTATTCCCTTTGTCATCGGTATGTTACTTGCCCGGGATTCGATCGTCGGTATCATCATACCTAGTTCAATCTCATTAACGGCAAGTCTCTTTACTCGTTCCGTAATGCATCATCCCGCAACTAACTCACTAGTCACATTGCTTGCAAGGCTTATAGTGATGTGCATTACCGAGAGGGCCCAGAGATACCTCTCCGACACACGGAGTGACAAATCCTAATCTTGATGTATGCCAACCCAAAAAACACCTTCGGAGACACCTGTAGAGCATCTTTATAATCACCCAGTTACGTTGCGACGTTTGATAGCACACTAAGTGTTCCTCCGGTATCCGGGAGTTGCATAATGTCATAGTCATAGGAACATGTATAAGTCATGAAGAAAGCAATAACAATAAACTAAACGATCATAGTGCTAAGCTAACAGATGGGTCTTGTCCATCACATCATTCTCCAATGATGTGATCCCGTTAACCAAATGACAACACATGTCCATGGCTAGGAAACTTAACCATCTTTGATTAACGAGCTAGTCAAGTAGAGGCATACCAGGGACACTCTGTTTGTCTATGTATTCACACATGTACCAAGTTTCCGGTTAATACAATTCTAGAATGAATAATAAACATTTATCATGATATAAGGAAATATAAATAACAACTTTATTATTGCCTCTAGGGCATATTTCCTTCAGTCTCCCACTTGCACTAGAGTCAATAATCTAGTTCACATCGCCATGTGATTTAACACCAATAGTTCACATTGTCATGTGATTTAACACTCTATAGTTGACATCGCCATGTGACCAATACCCAAAAGGGTTTAGTAGAGTCAATAATCTAGTTCACATCGCCATGTGATTAACACCCAAAGAGTACTACGGTGTGATCATGTTTTGCTTGTGAGAGAGGTTTAGTCAATGGGTCTGCCACATTCAGATCCGTATGTATTTTGCAAATTTCTATGTCTATAATGCTCTGCACGGAGCTACTCTAGCTAAATGCTCCCACTTTCAATATGTATCCAGATTGAGACTCAGAGTCATCCAGATTGCTGTCAAAGCTTGCATCGACGTAACTCTTTACAACAAACTCTCTATCACCTCCATAATCGAGAAATATTTCCTTAGTCCTCTAAGGATAATTTTGACAGCTGTCCAGTGATCTACTCCTAGATCACTATTGTACTCCCTTGCCAAAATCAGGGCAGGGTATACAATAGGTCTGGTACACAGCATGGCATACTTTATATAACCTATGGTTGAGGCATAGGGAATGACTTTCATTCTCTCTCTATCTTCTGCCATGGTTGGGCTTTGAGTCTTACTCAACTTCACACCTTACAACACAGGCAAGAACTCCTTCTTTGACTGTTCCATTTTGAACTACTTCAAAAACTTGTCAAGGTATGTACTCGTTGAAAAAAACTTATCAAGCGTCTTGATCTATCTCTATAGATCCCGATGCTCAATATGTAAGCAGCTTCACCGAGGTCTTTCTTTGAAAAACTCCTTCCAAACACTCCTTTATGCTTTCCAGAAAATTATACATCATTTCTGATCAACAATATGTCATTCACATATACTTATCAAAAAGGCTGTAGTGCTCCCACTCACTTTCTTGTAAATATAGGCTTCACCATAAGTCTGTATAAAACCATATGCTTTGATCACCTTATCAAAGCGTATATTCCAACTCTGAGATACTTGCACCAGTCCATAGATGGATCGCTAGAGTTTGCATACTTTGTTAGCACCTTTAGGATCGACAAAACCTTCTGGTTGCATCATATACAACTCTTCTTTAATCAATCCATAAAGGAATTTAGTTTTGACATCCATTTTCCAGATTTCATAAAATGTGGCAATTGCTAACATGATTCGGATAGACTTTAAGCATCGACACGAGTGAGAAAATCTCATCGTAGTCAACACCTTGAACTTGTCGAAAACCTTTTGCGACAATTCGAGCTTCATAGATAGTAACACTACTATCAGCGTTCGTCTTCCTCTTGAAGATCCATTTATTCTCAATGGCTCGCCGATCATCGGGAAAGTCAATCAAAGTCCATAATTTGTTCTTATACATGGATCCTATCTCAGATTTTATGGCCTTAAGCCATTTCATGGAATCTGGGCTCATCATCGCTTCCTCATAGTTCATAGGTTCGTCATGGTCTAGTAACATGATTTCCAGAACAGGATTACCATACCACTCTGGTGCGGAACGTACTCTAGTTGACCTATGAGGTTCTGTAGTAACTTGATCTGAAGTTTCATGATCATCATCGTTAACTTCCTCATTAATTGGTGTAGGCATCACTGGAACTGATTTCTGTGATGAACCACTTTCCAATTCGGGAGAAGTTACAATTACCTCGTCAAGTTCTACTTTCCTCCCACTCACTTTTTTCGAGAGAAACTCCTTCTCTAGAAAGGATCCATTCTTAGCAACAAAGATCTTGCCTTCAGATCTGTGATAGAAGGTGCAACCAACAGTCTCTTTTGGGTACCCTATGAAGACACACTTCTTCGATTTGGCTTCGAGCTTATCAGGCTAAAGCTTTTTCACATAAGCATCGCAACCCCAAACTTTAAGAAACGACAACTTAGGTTTCTTGCTAAACCATAGTTCATACGGTGTCGTCCCAACGGATTTAGACGGTGCCCTATTTAACGTGAATGCAGCTGTCTCTAATGCATAACCCCAAAACGATAGTGGTAAATCGGTAAGAGACATCATTGATCGCACCATATCTAATAAAGTACGGTTACGACGTTCGGACACACCATTATTCTGTGGTGTTCCAGGTGGCATGAGTTTGTGAAACTATTTCACATTGTTTTAATTGAAGGCCAAATTCGTAACTCAAATATTCGCCTCTGCAATCAGATCGTAGAAACTTTATTTTCTTGTTATGATGATTCTCCACTTCACTCTAAAATTATTTGAACTTTTCAAATGTTTTAGACTTGTGTTTCATCAAGTAGATATACCCATATATGCTCAAATAAACTGTGAAGGTCAGAAAAAAGCAATACCCGCCGCGAGCCTCAACACTAATTGGACCGCATATATCAGTATGTATTATGTCCAACAAGTCAGTTGCTCGCTCCATTGTTCCAGAGAACAGAGTCTTAGTCATCTTGACCATGAGGCACGGTTCGCAAGCATTAAGTGATTCATAATCAAGTGATTCCAAAAATCCATCAGCATGGAGTTACTTCATGCGCTTTACACAAATATGACCTAAACGGCAGTGCCACAAATATGTTGCACTAGCATTATCAACTTTGCATCTTTTGGCATCAATATTATGAATATGTGTATCACCACGATCGAGATTCAGTAAACCATTTATATTGAGTGTATGACCATAGATGGTTTTATTCATGTAAATAGAACAACAATTATTCTTTGATTTAAATGAATAACCGTATTGCAATAAACATGATCCAATCATATTCATGCTTAACGCAAACACCAAATAACATTTATTTTAGGTTCAACACTAATCCCGAAGGTAAAGGAGCGTGCGATGGTGATCTTATCAACCTTGGAATTACTTCCAACACACATCGTCACCTCGTCCTTAACTAGTCTCTGTTTATTTTGCAACTCCCATTTTGAGTTACTATTCTTAGCAACTAAACTAGTATTAAATACCGAGGGGTTGCTGTCGGTGTCAAACCGGCGGATCTCGGGTAGGGGGTCTGATAACCCACAAGTATAGGGGATCGCAACAGTTTTCGAGGGTAGAGTATTCAACCCAAATTTATTGATTCTATACAAGGGGAGCCAAAGAATATTCTCAAGTATTAGCAGCTGAGTTGTCAATTCAACAACACCTGGAAACTTAGTATCTGTAGCAAAGTGTTTAGTAGCAAAGTAATATGATAATGATGGTAATGGTAACAAAAGAGTAGTGCAAGCAATAGTAAATATTTTTTGGTATTTTGTAGTGATTGTAACAGTAGCAGCGGGAAAGTAAATAAGCGAGAACCAGTATATGGAAAACTCGTAGGCACCGGATCAGTGATGGATAATTATGCCAGATGCGGTTCATCATGTAACAATCATAACATAGGGTGACACAGAACTAGCTCCAATTCATCAATGTAATGTAGGCATGTATTCCGTATATAGTCATACATGCATATGGAAAAGAACTTGCATGACATCTTTTGTCCTACCCTCCCGTCGCAGTGGGGTCCTAATGGAAACTAAGGGATATTAAGGCCTCCTTTTAATAGAGAACCGGAACAAAGCATTAGCACATAGTGAATACATGAACTCCTCAAACTATGGTCATCACCGGGAGTGGTCCCGATTATTGTCACTTCGGGGTTGCTGGATCATAACGCATAGTAGGTGACTATAGACTTGCAAGATAGGATCAAGAACACACATATATTCATGAAAACATAATAGGTTCAGATCTGAAATCCTGGCACTCGGGCCCTAGTGACAAGCATTAAGCATAGAAAAGTCATAGCAACATCAATCTTAGAACATAGTGGATACTAGGGATCAAAACCTAACAAAACTAACTCAATTACATGATAAATCTCATCCAACCCATCACCGTCCAGCAAGCCTACGATGGAATTACTCACACACGGCGGTGAGCATCATGAAATTGGTGATGGAGGATGGTTGATGATGACGAAGGCGACGAATCCCCCTCTCCGGAGCCCCGAACGGACTCCAGATCAGCCCTCCCGAGAGGTTTTAGGGCTTGGCGGCGGCTCCGTATCGTAAAACGTGATGATTTCTTTTCCCTGATTTTTCTCTCTCCGAAAGCAGATATATAGAGTTGGAATTGGCATCAGAGGGTTTCCAGGGGGCCCACGAGGTAGGGGGGCGCGCCCTAGGGGAGGGGGGGGGGGGCGCCCCCCACCCTCGTGGACAGGGCGCGGGCCCCCTGGTCTTCATCTTTGGCGAGGATTTTTTATTGTTTTTTCTGAGATGTTCCATGGAGTTTCAGGTCATTCCGAGAATATTTGTTTTCTGCACATAAAACAACATCATGGCAATTCTGCTGAAAACAGCGTCAGTCCGGGTTAGTTCCATTCAAATCATACAAGTGAGAGTCCAAAACAAGTTCAAAAGTGTTTGGAAAAGTAGATACGACGGAGACGTATCAACTCCCCCAAGCTTAAACCCTTTCTTGTCCTCAAGCAATTCAGTTGACAAACTGAAAGAAAGAAAGAAAAACTTTTACAAACTCTGTTTGCTCTTGTTGTTGTAAATATGTAAAGCCAGCATTCAAGTTTTCAGCTAAGATCATAACTAACCACACTTGCAATAATTCTCAGGTCTCATAATTACTCATATCAATAGCATAATCAACTAGCGAGCCATAATAATAAATCTCGGATGACAACACTTTCTCAAAACAATCATAATATGATATAACAAGATGGTATCTCGCTAGCCCTTTCTGAGACCGCAAAACATAAATGCAGAGCACCTTTAAAGATCAAGGACTAACTAGACATTGTAATTCATGGTAAAAGAGATCCAATCATAGTCATACCCAATATAAATTAACAATGATGAATGCAAATGACAGGTGTGCTCTCCAGCTAGTGCTTTTTAATAAGAGGGTGATGACTCAACATAAAAGTAAATGGATAGGCCCTTCACAGAGGGAAGCAGGGATTTGTAGAGGTGCCAGAGCTCGGTTTTGAAATAGAGATAAATTATATTTTGAGCGGTATACTTTCATTGTCAATGTAGCAACTAAGAGATGGAGATATCTTCCATGCTAAACACATTATAGGCGGTTCCCAAACAGAATGGTAAAGTTTATACTCCCCCTCCACCAACAAGCATCAATCCATGACTTGCTCGAAACAACGAGTGTCTCCAACATAGATCAGGTCCCAGGGGGAGTTTTCTTTGCAATTAATTTTGATTTAGTTTGCATAAAGCATGGGACTGGGCATCCCGGTGACCAGCCATTTTCTCGTGAGTGAGGAGCGGAATCCACTGCTCTTGAGAATAACCCGCCTAACACGGAAGATAAGGACAACCTGGGTTGATACATGAGCTATTCGAGCATACAAAACAAAATGTTTATTTGAAGGTTTAGAGTTTGGCACATACAAATTTACTTGGAACGGCAGGTAGATACCGCATATAGGAAGGTATAGTGGACTCATCTGGAATAACTTTGGGGTTTAAGGGATTGGATGCACAAGTAGTATTCCCGCTTAGTACAGGTGAAGGCTAGCAAAAGACTGGGAAGCGACCCACTAGAGAGTGACAACAACCATGTACATGCATTAAAATTAATAAACATTGGATGCAAGCATGAGTAGGATATAATCCACCATGAACATAAATATCGTGAAGGCTATGTTTATTTGTTTCAACTACATGCATGAACATGTGCCAAGTCAAGTCACTTAAATCATTCAAAGGAGGATACCACCCCATCATACCACATCACAATCATCTCAATAGCATGTTGGCACATGAGGTAAACCATTATAACTCATAGCTAATCAAGCATGGCACAAGCAACTATGATCTCTAATTGTCATTGCAAACATGTTTATTCATAACAAGCTGAATCAGGAACGATGAACTCCTCATATTTACAAAAACAAAAGAGGTCGAGTTCATATCAGCTTTTCTCATCTCAGTCAGTCCATCATATATGTCATCATAATTGCCTTTCACTTGCACGACCGAATGGTGTGAATAATAATAAGAGTGCACGTGCATTGGACTAAGCTGGAATCTGCGAGCATTCAATAAACAGGAGAAGACAAGGCAATATGGGCTCTGGATTAAATCAACAATAATGCATATAAGAGCCACTACAACAATTCAATCATGGTCTTCTCCTATCATCCCCCAAAGAAAAGGACAGAAAATAAAAACTATTTACACGGGAAAGCTCCAAACAAGCAAAAGAAGAACGCGAAATATTTTTGGGTTTTCTTTTTAATTACTACTACTATTTTTTTTGGTTTTTCTTAAGGTTTAACAAACACACAAGAAGAAAGCAGGAAAAAGAAAATAAACTAGCATGGATATTACAGTGAAAGAGTATGAGCACCGACTTCTAGCAATGAGTGTGTGTGAATATAAATGTAATGTCGGTGAGAAATACGTACTCCCCCAAGCTTAGGCTTTTGGCCTAAGTTGGTCTATTGCCAGGGATAGCCTGGCGGATACCCGTAGTGTTGGGGAACGTAGCAGAAATTCAAAATTTTCCTACGTGTCACCAAGATCTATCTATGGAGAAACCAGCAATGAGGGGAAAGAGAGTGCATCTACATACCCTTGTAGATCGCTAAGCGGAAGCGTTCAAGTGAACGGGGTTGATGGAGTCGTACTCGTCGTGATTCAAATCACCGATGATCCTAGTGCCGAACGGACAGCACCTCCACGTTCAACACACGTACAGCCCGGTGACGTCTCCCATGCCTTGATCCAGCAAGGAGAGAGGGAGAGGTTGAGGAAGACTCCATCCAGCAGCAGCACAACGGCGTGGTGATGATGGAGGAGCGTGGCAATCCAGCAGGGCTTCGCCAAGCACCGCAAGAGAGGAGAAGAACTTGGGAGAGGGAGGGGCTGCACCAAAGGCAAAAAGTGTCTCAAGAGGCCCTCTACCCCCACTATATATAGGGATCCCAGGGGGGGTGCGCCAGCCCTAGGAGATCCAATCTCCTAGGGGGCGGCGGCCAGGGGAGGAGTCCCTCCCCCCCAAGGCACCTAGGAGGTGCCTTACCCCCTTGGGACTCTTCCTTTAGGGTTCCCCCTTCACCCTAGGTGCATGGGCCTTAGGGGAAGTGGCGCCCCAGCCCACTTTGGGCTGGATCCCTTCCCACTTCAGCCCATGGGACCCTCCGGGATAGGTGGCCCCACCCGGTGGGCCCCCGGGACCCCTTCGGTGGTCCCGGTACAATACCGATGACCCCGAAACTTGTCCCGATGGCCGAAATAGGACTTCCTATATATAAATCTTTACCTCCGGACCATTCCGGAACTCCTCGTGACGTACGAGATGTCATACGGGACTCCGAACAACATTTGGTAACCACATACAAGCTTCCTTTATAACCCTAGCGTCATCGAACCTTAAGTGTGTAGACCCTACGGGTTCGGGAGACATGCAGACATGACCGAGATGATCTCCGGTCAATAACCAACAGCGGGATCTGGATACCCATGTTGTCTCCCACATGTTCCACGATGATCTCATCGGATGAACCACGATGTCAAGGACTTAATCAATCCCGTATACAATTCCCTTTGTCTATCGGTACGATACTTGTCCGAGATTCGATCGTCGGTATCCCAATACCTTGTTCAATCTCGTTACCGGCAAGTCTCTTTTACTCGTTCTGCAACACATCATCCCGTGATCAACTCCTTGATCACATTGTGCACATTATGATGATGTCTTACCGAGTGGGCCCAGAGATACCTCTCTGTTTACACGGAGTGACAAATCCCAGTCTCGATTCGTGCCAACCCAACAGACACTTTCGGAGATACCCGTAGTGTACCTTTATAGCCACCCAGTTACGTTGTGACATTTGGCACACCCAAAGCATTCCTACGGTATCTGGGAGTTGCACAATCTCATGGTCTAAGGAAATGATACTTGACATTATAAAAGCTTTAGCATACGAACTACATGATCTTGTGCTAGGCTTAGGATTGGGTCTTGTCCATCACATCATTCTCCTAATGATGTGATCCCGTTATCAATGACATCCAATGTCCATGGTCAGGAAACCGTAACCATCTATTGATCAACGAGCTAGTCAACTAGAGGCTTACTAGGGACATGGTGTTGTCTATGTATCCACACATGTATCTGAGTTTCCTGTCAATACAATTCAAGCATGGATAATAAACGATTATCATGAACAAGGAAATATAATAATAATCAATTTATTATTGCCTCTAGGGCATATTTCCAACAGTCTCCCACTTGCACTAGAGTCAATAATCCAGTTCACATCGCTATGTGATTAACACTCAAGGTCACATTCCCATGTGACTAACACCCAAAGAGTTCACTAGAGTCAATAATCTAGTTCACATTACCATGTGATTAACACTCAATGAGTTCTGGGTTTGATCATGTTATGCTTGTGAGAGATATTATAGTCAACGGGTCTGAACCTTTCAGATCCGTGTGTGCTTTACAAATCTCTATGTCATCTCCTAGATGCAGTTACCACGCTCTATTTGGAACTATTCCAAATAACTGTTCTACTATACGAATCCAATTTACTACTTAGTATAATCTGGATTAGTGTCAAAGTTTGCATCGGCGTAACCCTTTACGACGAACTCTTTTCCACCTCCATAATCGAGAAAATTCCTTATTCCACTAGTTACTAAGGATAACCTTGACCGTTGTCCTGTGATCCATTCCTGGATCACACTTGTACCCCTTGACTGACTCATGGCTTGGCACACTTCAGGTGCGGTACATAACATAGCATACTTTAGAGCCTACGACTAAAACATAGGGGACGACCTTCGTCCTTTCTCTCTATTCTGCCGTGGTCATGTCTTGAGTCTTGCTCAATACTCACACCTTGTAACACAGCCGAGAACTCCTTCTTTGCTGATCTATTTTGAACTCCTTCAAAATCTTGTCGTGGTATGTGTTTGTTTGAAAGTACTATTAAGCGATTTTGATCTATCCTTATAGATCTTGATGCTCAATGTTTAAGTAGCTTAATCTAGGTTTTCATTAAAAAAAACATTTTTCAAACAACCCTATATGCCTTCCAGAAATTCTACATCATTTCTGATAAACAATATGTCAACAACATATACTCATCAGAAATTCTATAGTGCTCCCACTCACTTCTTTGGAAATACAAGTTTCTCATAAACTTTGTATAAACCCAAATCTTTGATCATCTCATCAAAGCGTACATTCCAACTCCGAGATGCTTACTCCAGTCCTTAGAAGGATTGCTGGAGCTTTGCATACTTGTTAGCATCTTTCAGGATTGACAAAAATCTTCTGGTTGTATCACATACAACCTTTCCTCAAGAAAATCAAGGAAACAATATTTTTGACATCCTATCTGCAAGATTTCATAAATAATGCAGTACCTGCTAATATAATTCCAACAGACTCTTAGCATCGCTACGAATGAGAAAGTCTCATCGTAGTCAACTCCTTGAACTTGTCGGAAAACATCTTAATGACAAGTCGAGCTTTCTTAATGGTGACACTTACCATCATTGTCCGTCTTCCTTTTAAAATCCATCTGTACTCAACAGCCTTACGACCATCGAGCCGTTCTGTCAAAGTCTACACTTTGTTTTCACACATGGATCCTCTCTCGGATTTTATGGCCTCGAGCCATTCATTGGAATCCGGGCCCACCATCACTTCTCCATAGCTTGTAGGTTCATTGTTGTCTAGCAACATGACTTCCAAGACAGGATTACGCATCCTTGTCATCCTACGAAGTTTGGGAGTGACTTGATCCGAAGTCTCATGATCACTATCATAAGCTTCCACTTCAATTGGTGTAGGTGCCATAGGAACAATTCCTGTGCCCTGCTACACACTAGTTGAAGTGATGGTTCAGTAACCTCATCAAGTCTCCACCATCCTCCCACTCAATTCTTTCGAGAGAAACTTTTCCTCGAGAAAGGACCCGATTTGAGAAACAATCCTTATTGCTTTTGGATCTGAGACGGGAGGTATACCCAACTGTTTTGGGTATCCTATGAAGATGCAGTTATCCGCTTTGGGTTCGAGCTTATCAGCCTGAAACTTTTTCATACAAGCGTCGCAACCCCAAACTTTTAAGAAATGACAGCTCAGGTTTCTCTAAACCATAGTTCATACGGTGTCATCTCATCGGAATTACGTGGTGCCCTATTTAAAGTGAGTGCGGTTGTCTCTAATGCCTAACCCATGAACGATAGTGGTAATTCGATAAGAGACATCATGGTACGCATCATATCCAATAGGGTGCAGTTATGATGTTCGGACACACCATCACACTATGGTGTTCCAGGCGGTACTAGTCGTGAAACAATTTCCACAATGTCTCAATTGTGTACCAAACTCGCAACTCAGATATTCATCTCTATGATCATATCATAGATATTTTATCCTCTTGTCATGACGATATTCAACTTCACTCTGAAATTACTTGAACCATTCAATAATTCAGACTTGTGTTTCATCAAGTAAATATGCTCAGTATCTACTCAAATCATCTGTGAAGTAAGAGTATAACGATATCCACTGTGTGCTTCAGCACTCATTAGACTGCACACATCAAAATGTGTTACTTCCAACAAGTCGCTTTCTTGTTCCATTTTACTGAAACCGAAGCTTTCAGTCATCTTGCCCATGTGGTATGATCTGCATGTCTCAAGCGATTCAAAATCAAGTGAGTCCAAACGGTCCATCTGCATGGAGTTTCTTCATGCATATATACCAATAGGCATGGTTCGCATGTCTCAAGTGATTCAAAATCAAGTAAGTCCAAAGATCCATCAACATGGAGCTTCTTCATGCGTTTTATACCAATATGACTTACATGGCAGTGCCACAAGTAGGTGGTACTATCATTACTATCTTATATCTTTTGGCATGAACATGTGTATCACTATGATCGAGATTCAATAAACCATTCATTCTAGGTGCAAGACCATTGAAGGTATCATTCAAATAAATCGAGTAACCATTATTCTCCTTAAATGAATAACCGTATTGCGATAGACATAATCCAATCATGTCTATGCTCAACGCAAACACCAAATAACAATTATTTAGGTTTAACACCAATCTTGATGGTAGAGGGAGCGTGCGATGCTTGATCACATCAATCTTGGAAACATTTCCAACACATCTTGTCTGCTCACCTTTAGCTAGTCTCCGTTTATTCCGCAGCTTTTATTTCGAGTTACTAACACTTAGCAACCGAACCGGTATCTAATACCCTGATGCTACTAGGAGTACTAGTAAAGTACACATTCACATAATGTATATCCAATATACTTCTATCGACAGCCTTCTCATCTACCAAGTATCTAGGGTAATTCTGCTCTAGTGGTTGTTCCCCTTATTATAGAAGCACTCAGTCTCGGGTTTGGGTTTAACCTTGGGTTTCTCCACTAGAGCAGCAGCTGATTTGCCGTTTCATGAAGTATCCCTTCTTTCCCTTGCCCTTCTTGAAACCAGTGGTTTCACTAACCATCAACAATTGATGCTCCTTCTTGATTTCTACTTTCGCGGTGTCAAACATCGTGAATATTTCAAGGATCATCATATCTATCCCTGATATGTTATAGTTCATCACGAAGCTCTAGCAGCTTGGTGGCAATGACTTTGGAGAAACATCACTATCTTATCTGGAAGATCAACTCCCACTCTATTCAAGTGATTGTTGTACTCAGACAATCTGATCACAAGCTCAACGATTGAGCTTTTCTCCCTTAGTTTGCAGGCCAAGAAAATCGTCGGAGGTCTTATACCTCTTGACGTGGGCATGAGCCTGAAATCCCAATTTCAGTCCTCGAAACATCTCATATGTTCCGCGACATTTTAAAATGTCTTTGGTGCCTCAATTCTAAACCATTTAACATTACCGAACTATCATGTAGTCATCAAATCGTGTATGTCAGATGTTCGCAACATCCACAGACCACGTTCGAGGTCCAGCACACTGAGCAGTGCATTAAGGACATAAGCCTTGTACTGTCCGCATAATTGCTACTATCAACTTTCAACTATATTTTCTCTAGGAACATATCTAAAACAGTAGAACTAAAGCGCGAGCTTACGACATAATTTGCAAAGATCTTTTGACTATGTTCAGGATAATTAAGTTCATCTTATGAACTCCCACTCAGATAGACATCCCTCTAGTTATCTAAGTGATTACATGATCCGAGTCAACTAGGCCGTGTCCGATCATCACGTGAGACGGACTAGTCAACATCGGTGAACATCTTCATGTTGATCGTATCTGTCATACGACTCATGCTCGACCTTTCGGTCTTCTGTGTTCCGAGGCCATGTCTGTACATGCTAGGCTCGTCAAGTCAACCTAAGTGTTTCGCGTGTGTAAATCTGTCTTACACCCGTTGTATGTGAACGTAAGAATCTATCACACCCGATCATCACGTGGTGCTTCGAAACGACGAACTTTCGCAACGGCGCACAGTTAGGGGGAACACTTTCTTGAAATTTTAATGAGGGATCATCTTATTTACTACCGTCGTTCTAAGCAAATAAGATGCAAAAAACATGATAAACATCACATGCAATCAGATAGTGACATGATATGGCCATCATCACTTTGCTCCTTTTGATCTCCATCTTCGGGGCTCCATGATCATCGTCGTCACCGGCATGACACCATGATCTTCCATCATCATGATCTACATCATCGTGTCTTCGTGAAGTTGTCACGTCAACTATTACTTCTACTACTATGGCTAACGCTTTAGCAATGAAGTAAAGTAATTACATGATGTTTATGTTGACACGCAGGTCATAAATAAATTAAAGACAACTCCTATGGCTCCTGCCGGTTGTCATACTCATCGACATGCAAGTCGTGATTCCTATTACAAGAACATGATCATCTCATACATCACATATATCATACATCACATCCTTCGGCCATATCACATCACATGGCATACCCTGCAAAAACAAGTTAGACGTCCTCTAATTGTTGTTTGCATGTTTTACGTGGCGGCTATGGGTTTCTAGCAAGAAAGTTTCTTACCTACGCAAAACCACAACGTGATATGCCAATTGCTATTTACCCTTCATAAGGACCCTTTTCATCGAATCCGATCCGACTAAAGTAGGAGAGACAGACACCCGCCAGCCACCTTATGCATCTAGTGCATGTCAGTCGGTGGAACCGGTCTCACGTAAGAGTACGTGTAAGGTTGGTCCGGGCCGCTTCATCCCACAATGCCGCCGAATCAAGATTGACTAGTAACGGTAAGCATATTGAACAAAATCAACGCCCACAACTACTTTGTGTTCTACTCGTGCAAAGAATCTACGCAATAGACCTAGCTCATGATGCCACTGTTGGGGAACGTAGCAGAAATTCAAAATTTTCCTTCGTGTCACCAAGATCTATCTATGGAGAAACCAGCAACGAGGGGAAAGAGAGTGCATCTACATACCCTTGTAGATCGCTAAGCGGAAGCGTTCAAGTGAACGGGGTTGATGGAGTCGTACTCGTCGTGATTCAGATCACCGATGATCCTAGTGCCGAACGGACAACACCTCCGCGTTCAACACACGTACAGCCCGGTGACGTCTCCCATGCCTTGATCCAGCAAGGAGAGAGGGAGAGGTTGAGGAAGACTCCATCCAGCAGCAGCACAACGGCGTGGTGATGATGGAGGAGCATGGCAATCCAGCAGGGCTTCGCCAAGCACCGCAAGAGAGGAGAAGAACTTGGGAGAGGGAGGGGCTGCACCAAAGGCAAAAGGTGTCTCAAGAGGCCCTCTACCCCCACTATATATAGGGATCCCAGGGGGGTGCACCAGCCCTAGGAGATCCAATCTCCTAGGGGGCGGCGGCCAGGGGAGGATTCCCTCCCCCCCAAGGCACCTAGGAGGTGCCTTACCCCCTTGGGACTCTTCCTTTAGGGTTCCCCCTTCACCCTAGGCGCATGGGCCTTAGGGGAAGTGGCGCCCCAGCCCACTTTGGGCTGGATCCCTTCCCACTTCAGCCCATGGGACCCTCCGGGATAGGTGGCCCCACCCGGTGGGCCCCCGGGACCCCTTCGGTGGTCCCGGTACAATACCGATGACCCCGAAACTTGTCCCGATGGCCGAAATAGGACTTCCTATATATAAATCTTTACCTCCGGACCATTCCGGAACTCCTCGTGACGTCCGGGATCTCATCCGGGACTCCGAACAACATTCGGTGACCACATACAAGCTTCCTTTATAACCCTAGCGTCATCGAACCTTAAGTGTGTAGACCCTACGGGTTCGGGAGACATGCAGACATGACCGAGATGTTCTCCGGTCAATAACCAACAGCGGGATCTGGATACCCATGTTGGCTCCCACATGTTCCACGATGATCTCATCGGATGAACCACGATGTCAAGGACTTAATCAATCCCGTATACAATTCCCTTTGTCTATCGGTACGATACTTGTCCGAGATTCGATCGTCGGTATCCCAATACCTTGTTCAATCTCGTTACCGGCAAGTCTCTTTTACTCGTTCCGCAACACATCATCCCGTGATCAACTCCTTGATCACATTGTGCACATTATGATGATGTCTTACCGAGTGGGCCCAGAGATACCTCTCCATTTACACGGAGTGACAAATCCCAGTATCGATTCGTGCCAACCCAACAGACACTTTTGGAGATACCCGTAGTGTACCTTTATAGCCACCCAGTTACGTTGTGACGTTTGGCACACCCAAAGCATTCCTACGGTATCCGGGAGTTGCACAATCTCATGGTCTAAGGAAATGATACTTGACATTATAAAAGCTTTAGCATACGAACTACATGATCTTGTGCTAGGCTTAGGATTGGGTCTTGTCCATCACATCATTCTCCTAATGATGTGATCCCGTTATCAATGACATCCAATGTCCATGGTCAGGAAACCGTAACCATCTATTGATCAACGAGCTAGTCAACTAGAGGCTTACTAGGGACATGGTGTTGTCTATGTATCCACACATGTATCTGAGTTTCCTGTCAATACAATTCAAGCATGGATAATAAACGATTATCATGAACAAGGAAATATAATAATAATCAATTTATTATTGCCTCTAGGGCATATTTCCAACACGTAGGTGTAGCTGGGGTCGTACTGCAATGAAGAATAGTTGGGATCGTATACTGTGATGAAGAAGACTCTGACTGCCACTAGCTGACAGTCATCTCTGGATCCTAAGAATAAACAGATTGTCATGGAGGCTCATCTTGTGGTTCCGGTTCCGGGGCTGGTGCATGGTTTTTGTAAGCCTGGACGCAGCCCACGTAACGAGATAGGGTCCTACAAAATTAAACAAAGAAGGAGCAGGCAATGTAATAGTTTCAGGATAATGTTTATCAAAGTATAACTTATATTTGAGCTCTCCATCCCTGCTCTTAACAAGAAAATCATGTGCTAACATACTCTTATAATCTAGATAAGCACTAGGCAGCAATTTTTCTTCTTTCTCATCATGCCTAATAGCTATGTTAAAGTATGCAGCGAGACGTGAAGCATAAATGCCTCCAAAGATGGGACCCTTAGTACAGTTAAGACTTAACCGTCTAGCAACAATTCTGCCCATACTAACAATGTTGGTATAAACCATGGAACAGAATAATAATATCAGGGACGCTAAGGTTCCCACAGTTCTCACGACCAATTAAGCATCGGCTAGCAAATAAAGCAAAATAGCGTAACACAGGAAAATGTATGCTAGTGATCCTCGCATCTGAAACCTTCCTGGTTTCTCCCACAGAGATAAGATTAATAAATGGTTCTAACTCCTCACGAGGTGGTTCCTCTAAAGTACCCTTAGGGGGTATGTTGCAGACTGCGCAAAATTCAGACAATGGCATTTTCTTCACAACGTCATATAAATGAAACTCTACTAAAGGAGGTGATTCCTTAGGGTAAAAGTAGAAGTTTTGCACAAAAGTATTTGTGAGTAAGAGATACTGTGGACGTTGGTCGCAGACGAAGTCGGTGAGGCCAGCATTTTCAATCAGTGAATAGAAATCCTCATAAATCCCGGCCTCTCTCAAGAAATTATCAGAAGGCCATTCGCACGGCCGGATTTCCGCGGTACGAGGCAAATTATATTTGGGCCTCTGAGCTTCTTCATTTTGTTTCTCCTTTGAGCTTTGGCTCGATGAGCCCCTCAAAATTCTCTTCATCATTTTTCTGAAATAATCTGAAATTTTTAGTAACTTCAAACAAAAGTGAACCAACTTCAATAAAATTGATAGCAACTACTCCTACAAGTGCCTAGAGCCTATATCAAGCATCAGAACTACTTGGAACCATATAAATTTGACATGCAAGCTCAAGAACATGGTCACTTATGCAGCACAAATTTGCAAAGAATAAAGCACTAGAACAAAAACTAATTAGACCAATGGAGGAGTCACATACCAAGGAACAATCTCCCCAAGCAGTTTTGCGAGAGGTGCTTTGAGCAAGGAGATGGGTGCTGGTATAAGTGGAGGAGGGCCACTGTGGCTGGAACTCGTGCTTGATTTGGTTTTTCGGGTTTGTGTGAGGCAGAGGAAGAAGATGGGTGCTGGTATAAGTGGAGGAGGGCCACCGTGGGCCCACGAGGCAAGGGGGCGTGCCCAGGGGGGTAGGACGCGCCCTCCACCCTCGTGGCCAGGTGGCAGCTCCCCCTGCGGTAATTTTTGCACAATAAATCCTCAAATATTCCGGAAAAATCATATTAAATTGGCATGGCATTCTCAGGACTTTTATTTTCGGGATATTTTTATATTGCACGGATAAGTCAGGAAACAGACAGAAAAAATAATATTCTTACTTTATTTCTACTAAATAACAAAAAGTATAGAAGGGGTACAGAAGTTTGTGCTTCTAGTTTCATCCATCTCATGCTCATCAAAAAGAATCCACTAACGAGGTTGATCAAGTCTTGTTAACAAACTCATTCCGATAATTATGAAACCGGAGAAATTTCGAATAACACTATGTTACCTCAACGGGGATATGCACATCCCCTATAATAAGTATATCATATTTCTTCTTGACAGTAGGAAGGGGAAATTCAAAACCTCCAAATATAATCGATGGAATTTTTCCAATAGAGTTGATACTATGAACTTGAGGTTGTTTCCTCGGAAAGTGTACTGTATGCTCATTACCATTAACATGAAAAGTGACATTGCCTTTGTTGCAATCTATAACAGCCCCTGTAGTATTAAGAAAAGGTCTTCCAAGAATAATAGACATACTATCATCCTCGGGAATATCAAGAATAACAAAGTCCATTAAAATAGTACATTTGCAACCACAACAGGCACATCCTCACAAATACCGACAGGTATAGCAGTTGATTTATCAGCCATTTGCAAAGATATTTCAGTAGGTGTCAACTTATTCAAGTCAAGTCTATGATATAAAGAGAGAGGCATAACACTAACACCGGCTCCAAGATCACATAAAGCAGTTTTAATATAATTTCTTTTAATGGAGCAAGGTATAGTAGGTACTCCGGGATCTCCAAGTTTCTTTGGTATTCCACCCTTAAAAGTATAATTAGCTAGCCTAGTGGAAATTTCAGCTTCCGGTATCTTTCTTTTATTAGTAATGATATCTTTCATATATTTAGCATAAGGATTAGTTTTGAGCACATCATCAATCACATACGTAAAAAGATAGGTCTAATCATTTCAGCAAAGCGCTCAAAATCCTCATCATCCTTTTTCTTGGATGGTTTTGGAGGAAAAGGCATGGGTTTCTGAACCCATGGTTCTCTCTCTTTACCATGTTTCCTAGCAACAAAGTCTCTCTTATCATAATGTTGATTCTTTGATTGTGGGTTAACAAGATCAACAGCAGGTTCAACTTCTACATCATTATCATTACTAGGTTGAGCATCATCATGAACATCATCATTAACATTTTCACTAGGTTCATGTTCATTACCAGATTGTGTTTCAGCAATAGGTTCACTAGAAGTTTGCACGGTTCTATTATTTTTCTTTTTCTTCTTTTTAGAGGAACTAGGTGCATCAGTATTATTTCTCTGAGAATCTTGCTCGATTCTCTTAGGGTGGCCTTCAGGATACAAAGGTTCCCGAGTCATTCTACCAGTTCTAGTAGCCACCTTAACAGCATAATCATTTTTCTTACTATTCATTTCATCAAGCACTTCTTTTTGAGCTTTAAGTACTTGTTCTACTTAGTGGTAACCATAGAAGCATGTTTGCTAACAAGTTTAAGTTCACCTCTAATATTAGCCATATAATCACCCAAGCGTCTAATCATATAAGCATTCTCTTTTAATTGTCTACCAAAATACACATTGAAGTCGTCTTGCTTAAACATAAAGCTATCAAACTCATCCAAGCACTGACTAGCAATTTTAGTAGGAGGGACTTCAGCTTTATCATATCTATAGAGAGAATTTACCTTTACTACCTGTGTCCGGATATCGGGATCAGGAGGTTCTTCAATAAATAAGGGATTAAGATCCTATACTTCTTCAACAGGCGTTATATTAAGACCATGTATTTCTTCAATAGGAGGTAAATTCTTAACATCTTCAGCTTTAATACCTTCTTCTTTCATAGATTTCTTTGCCTCTTGCATATCTTCGGGACTGAGAAATAGAACACCTCTCTTCTTCGGAGTTGGTTTAGGAATAGGTTCAGTAATCGGAGCAGGAGCTGGCTCAGGGGATGGCTCAGGAGGTGCCCAATTATTTTCATTTGTCAACATATTATTCAATAGAATTTCAGCTTCATCCGGTGTTCTTTCCCTGAAAAGAGAACCAACACAACTATCCAGGTAATCTCTGGAAGTATCAGTTAGTCCGTTATAAAAGATATCAAGTATTTCAGGTTTCTTAAGAGGATGATCAGGCAAAGCATTAAGCAACTTGAGAAGCCTCCCCCAAGCTTATGGGAGACTCTCTTCTTTAATTTGCACAAAGTTGTATATTTCCCTCAAAGCAGCTTGTTTCTTATGAGCAGGGAAATATTTAGCAGAGAAGTAATAAATCATATCCTGGGGACTACGCACACAACCAGGATCAAGAGAATTAAACCATATCTTAGCATCACCCTTTAATGAGAACGGAAATATTTTAAGTATATAAAAGTAGCGAGATCTCTCATCATTTGTGAACAGGGCGGCTATATCATTTAACTTAGTAAGATGTTCCACAACAGTTTCAGATTCATAGCCATGAAAAGGATCAGATTCAACCAAAGTAATTATATCAGGATCAACAGAGAGTTCATAATCCTTATCAGGAACACATATAGGTGAAGTAGCAAAAGCAGGGTCAGGTTTCATTTTATCTCTAAGTGATTCTTTGTTCCATTTAACTAATAACCTCTTGCGCTCATATCTATCTTTGCAAGCTAAAGTAGCGGCAGAAGATTCATATCAAAAACATAACCCTCAGGAATAACACGCATATTTTCATCATCACTTTCATCATTGTATTCAGATTCAATAATTTCTTTGTCTCTAGCCCTAGCAATTTGTTCATCAAGAAATTAACTAAGGGGCACAGTAGTATCAGGCATAGAAGCAGTTTCATCATAAGTATCATGCATAGCAGAAGTGGCATCATCAATAACATGCGACATATCAGAACGAATAGCAGAAGCAGGTTTAGGTGTCGCAAACTTACTCATAACAGAAGGTGAATCAAGTGCAGAGCTAGATGGTAGTTCCTTACCTCCCCTCGTAGTTGAGGGATAAATTTTTGTTTTCTCGTCTTTCAAGTTCTTCATAGTGTCCAACAGACATAAATCCCAAGTGACTCAAAGAATAGAGCTATGCTCCCCGGCAACAGCGCCAGAAAAAGGTATTGATAACCCACAAGTATAGGGGATCACAACAGTTTTTGAGGGTAGAGTATTCAACCCAAATTTATTGATTCGACACAAGGGGAGCCAAAGAATATTCTCAAGTATTAGCAGCTGAGTTGTCAATTCAACCACACCTGGAAACTTAGTATCTGCAGCAAAGTGTTTAGTAGCAAAGTAATATGATAGTGGTGGTAATGGTAACAAAAGAGTAGTGCAAGCAATAGTAAATATTTTTGGTATTTTGTAGTGATTGTAACAGTAGCAGCGGGAAAGTAAATAAGCGAGAACCAATATATGGAAAACTCGTAGGCACCGGATCAGTGATGGATAATTATGCCGGATGCGGTTCATCATGTAACAGTCATAACATAGGGTGACACAGAACTAGCTCCAATTCATCAATGTAATGTAGGCATGTATTCCGTATATAGTCATACGTGCATATAGAAAAGAACTTGCATGACATCTTTTGTCCTACCCTCCCATGGCAGTGGGGTCCTAACGGAAACTAAGGGATATTAAGGCCTCCTTTTAATAGAGAACTGGAATAAAGCATTAGCACATAGTGAATACATGAACTCCTCAAACTATGGTCATCACCGGGAGTGGTCCCGATTATTGTCACTTCGGGGTTGCCGGATCATAACACATAGTAGGTGACAAGCATTAAGCATAGAAAAGTCATAGCAACATCAATCTCAGAACATAGTGGATACTAGGGATGAAACCCTAAGAAAACTAACTCGATTACATGATAAATCTCATCCAACCCATCACCGTCCAGCAAGCCTACGATGGAATTACTCACGCACGGCGGTGAGCATCATGAAATTGGTGATGAAGGATGGTTGATGATGACGACGGCGACGAATCCCCCTCTCCGTAGCCCCGAACGGACTCCAGATCAGCCCTCCCGAGAGGTTTTAGGGCTTGGCGGCGGCTCCGTATCGTAAAACGCGATGATTTCTTCTCCCTGATTTTTTTCTCTCTAAAAGCACATATATAGAGTTGGAATTAGCGTCGGAGGGTTTCCAGGGGGCCCACGAGGTAGGGGGCGCGCCGTAGGGGGGCGCCCCCCACCCTCGTGGACAGGGTGTGGGCCCCCTGGTCTTCATCTTTGGCAAGGATTTTTTATTGTTTTTTCTAAGATGTTCCGTGGAGTTTCAGGTCATTCCGAGAATATATGTTTTCTGCACATAAAACAACATCTTGGCAATTCTGCTGAAAACAGCGTCAGTCCGGGTTAGTTCCATTCAAATCATACAAGTTAGAGTCCAAAACAAGGGCAAAAGTGTTTGGAAAAGTAGATACGACGGAGACGTATCAGGGTCCCGAACTGTGCTTCTAAGGATCAATGGTAACAGGAGACAGGGACACGATGTTTACCTAGGTTTGGGCCCTCTTGATGGAGGTAATACCCTACTTCCTGCTTGATTATCTTGGATGGATATGGGGGTTACAAGAGTTGATCTACCACGAGATCGTAATGGCTAAACCCTAGATGTCTAGCCTCTATGATTGTGATTTCCTTTACGGACTAAACCCTCCGGTTTATATACACCGGAGGGGCTAGGGTTGTGCAGTGTCGGTTTACAGAGAAAGGAATCTATGAATGCCAAGCTTGCCATCCACGCAAAGGACAGTCCCATCCGGACACAGGAGAGAGACTTCTGTCTTATATCTTTACGGCCCATCAGTCTGGCCCACGTCACCTAGTCCGGACGCCCGAGGACCCCTTAATCCAGGACTCCCTTAGTAGCCCCTGAACCAGGCTTCAATGTCGATGTGTCTGGCGTGCGGATTGTCTTCGGCATTGCAAGGCAAGTTCCTCCTCCGAACACTTCAAAGCAGTCCGCAGAAAACGTTTCCGGCTCTGTCAAATACACAACTGCAAAGAATATAATGTCTAACAAGTCCCATCGGCTGACAACTCCCATGGCGAGACGTTATGTCCCTGCCCAGTCATTATTTCGAACCGTTTTTCGGCCTCCCGCTCGTTGTTTAGAGATGCGGTTTTCATTGACACGTCTTGTCAAAGCAGAGATCGTGTCCCCTTATCACAAGATTCTCATCAATACGGGTGTGGGTAATCCAACCACGCCGTCCGCACAACCCTTTGGGAACAGGAGAATTTTAAGGCTAGTGGGGAGGTGCTTGATATTCGCTGCCTTTATAAGAGGATAAAGATCCATTCTTCTACCCACGCCTTCTTCCTCTCAGCCCATCCGCCCTCGAGCTCCAGCGCCCAAGCTTCCATCCTTTCCGCCCAAAAAGCACTTCGATCATGTCCGGATCTGGAGCGCAGGGCAAGTGGATGGCCTCCTCCGTCACGGAGGAGAACATCACAGAGCTCCGAGAGGACGGGTATTTGACCCAGGAAATCGCTCACCGGCTCCCGGCCAAGGGGCAGATCATCCCCACCCCGGAGCCCAACGAGAGGGTAGTATTCCTCCCCCACTTTGTCCATGGACTAGGGTTTCCTCTCCACCCTTTCGTCCGCGGACTAATGTTCTACTACGGGAGAGGGAGTCCTGAACTAAGGGGTCCTCGGGCGTCCGGCCTGTTAGCCATGGGCCGGACTGATGGGCTGTGAAGATACGAAGACCGAAGACTGCACCTGTGTCCGGATGGGACTTTCCTTGGCGTGGAAGGCAAGCTTGGCGATCACATATGTGGATTCCCTTCTTTGTAACCGACCTTGTGTAACCCTGGATCCTCCCGGTGTCTATATAAACCGGAGCTTAGTCCGGAGGACGGATATTCATTACCGTAGTCATACACACTAGACTTCTAGGGTTTTAGCCATTACAATCTCGTGGTAGATCAACTCTTGTAATACTCATATTCATCAAGATAAATCAAGCAGGAAGTAGGGTATTACCTCCATAGAGAGGGCCCGAACCTGGGTAAACATCGTGTCCCCTGTCTCCTGTTACCATCGACCTTAGACGCACAGTTCGGGACTCCCTACCCGAAATCCGCCGGTTTTGACACCGACATTGGTGCTTTAATTGAGAGTTCCACTGTGCCATCCTCAAGAGATTTGATGGCTCCTTCTATCCTCCATAGCAACGCTGTCCAAGGGAAAACCTTCCTCCCCGGATAGATCTTTGTGTTCGGCGGCTTCGTACTGCGGGCCAACTCACTTGGCCATGTGGAGCAGATCGATAGCTACGCCCCTGGCCATCAGGTCAGATTCGGAAGCTTGAATTACGTTGCGGACGTCCATGGAGACTTGATCTTCGCCGGATTCGAGACCGCAACGACCGCTCCTTGCCACCCCGATGAACATGACTTAAATCTATCATCGGACCCCATCCAGGAGATAGCTCCCGTAGCTGCTCTGCCCTTAGATCCGGAGCAGATCGCGCCATCCGAGCACAGGAAGCTCAACCCCGCCATGGAGGCTGCTGATCCCACGACGTTGGAGCCGCACACAGACTTAACCTCATGTGATATATGTATCACCGGAACTCCGGACTCATCTTCGCCTATAAGTTCCGAACCATGTGCGTCCGCGGACGCCGAACTCGATTAGTTACTGATCTTCGAATTCGGCGCCGCAGACATCTTCCAACAGTCGCCTTTTGGCGATGTGCTAATCTCATTAAGAAATTTGTCCTTAGCGGAGGACTCACAGCCGAATTATGTACGGTTCGAACTGGAGACTGATGATTGGGAATTTTGCTTCCCACCCGCCACCCACTTCATAGCCACTGTCGAGGACTTAACCGACATGCTTGATTACGGCTCCGAAGACACCGATGGTATGGACGACGATGCCAACGGGGAGCAAGGCCAAAACCCGCCATTCACTGGACGTTGGACGACCACTTCTTCATACGACGTGTACATGGTGGATACACCTAAAGAAACTAACGACGATGCCAAAGAAGATCCAGTTGAGGATAAAACTCCTGAGGCACAACCCAAATTGCCGGCGTCCTCGGCGCCGCTCTAAGTCACGTTGTTCAAAAGATATCAATACTGGCACCAGGGGAAATAATACTTCGGACGAAGCAGAAGATAATGAAGATCCCGTTGAGGTAACTTCCAAACAAGAGGAACGGGAGAATCGGCAAGTTAGCCCAGATGAACAGGCTATACATGATGATTCGGAGGACGATAATTATCTTTCGCTCTCCGAAGACGAGGTAAGCCTCAGCGACGAGGATTTCATCATGCCTGAGGATCCTCTCGCGCAGGAGCGCTTCAAGCGCAGGCTAATAGCCACTGCAAGGAGCCTGAAAAACAAGCAGCAGCAGCTTCAAGCTGACCAAGATCTGCTCAACGATAGATGGACTGATGTCCTGGCAGCCGAAGAATATGGCCTCAAACACCCAGCAAGGAGTTACCCAAAGTGCAAACTGCTACCCCGGTTTGATGAAGAGGCGCCAGAGCCCATACCCCCCTCGCGCAATGCGGTCGACCGACCACAACACGGTCGGGACAATACGGCAACCCGACCACAATACGGTCGGGATAAAGCGGCAATTCAAGCCGAACAGCAACCTGCCCAACCACCATGTAAAAACATAAACAACACAGCTCGGGGTGCTACATACAACCTTCGGCAGGACATGGACAGTAAAGCAACATATACCAGATCGATCTACGGATCGCGAGAACGTACCTCAACACGCGACGACGGCTATCTATTCGGACGCAACAAACCTAGTCACGTCCGGGCCGAAAACCGCCCACGGACTCCATCGGAGCTACGTCGCGATGCGACCCGATATAGAGGTGCCGCACACCCTCTTTGCTTCACTGACGAAGTCATGGATCACGAATTCCCGGAAGGGTTTAAACCCATAAATATTGAATCATACGATGGAACAACAGATCCCACAGTGTGGATTGAGGATTTTCTTCTCCACATACATATGGCCCGCGGAGACGACCTCCATGCCATCAAATACCTCCTGTTCAAACTCAAAGGACCAGCTCGGTACTTGCTAAACAGCTTGCCCGAAAACTCAATTGGCAGCTGGGAGGACTTGGAAGACGCCTTCCGCGACAACTTCTAAGGTACATATGTCCGCCCACCAGATGCCGATGACCTAAACCACATTATCGAGCAGCCCGGAGAGTCCGCCAGGAAGCTCTGGACTAGGTTCTTAGTTAAAAAGAATCAAATCATAGACTGTCCGAATGCAGAAGCCCTAGCGGCCTTCAAACATAGTGTCCGGGACAAGTGGCTTGACCGCCACAGAGGGAGTCCTGGATTAGGGGGTGTCCGGATAGACGGACTATATCCTTTGGCCGGACTGTTGGACTATGAAGATACAAGATTGAAGAATTCGTCCCGTGTCCGGATGGGACTTTCCTTGGCGTGGAAGGCAAGCTTGGCAATATGGATATGTAGATCTCCTTCCATTGTAACCGACTCTGTTTAACCCTAGCCCTCTCTGGTGTCTATATAAACCGGAGGGTTTTAGTCCATAGGACAAACAACAATCATACCATAGGCTAGCTTCTAGGGTTTAGCCTCTCTGATCTCATGGTAGATCTACTCTTGTACTACCCATATCATCAATATTAATCAAGCAGGAGTAGGGCTTTACCTCCATTGAGAGGGCCCAAACCTGGGTAAAAAGATTGTGTCCCTTGTCTCCTGTTACCATCCGCCTAGAAGCACAGTTCGGGACCCCCTACCCGAGATCCGCCGGTTTTGACACCGACATTGCTGCTTTCATTGAGAGTTCCTTTGTGCCGTCGCCATCAGGAAGGATGCCTCATCCCGTCTTTAAAGACGACACTGTTGCTCAGGGAGCTTTGGCTATCGGCCAAACTCTCCGGCTAGGTGGTTTTCTTATGACCGCCTGTTCGGCCGCTGCGTCGATGATGACTTCTCGGGTCATCAAAAGCAATCTTCACGTCAACTCGGAACTCGCCGAGCAGTTAGATCCAATGGAGCTCTCTTCCTTAAACGAGCTCTTGGATCACATCGCCGCCCTGGGAGTCGCTACAGACTACGATCAGATTGGGTCTAAACCAGATCTGAGAGAGATTAACTCTCCCCAGGTCACCCATCACGTTGTAGTGGTGGAGGAACAATGTGGCGACCCTTCATCTATCTTAAGGACCAGCTATGTCCGGATTCCTGATTCTCCAAGCCGGATACCCGCGGAGGGGAGGACTTCACACAAGCCCTGAACCTAGAGTCAGGCAGCGGGCTAGATTCATTGGACAACATCCAAGAATCCAAGCTTCCGAGTTCAGAAACTCCTTGGCCCCTGAGTCCCAGATTGGGTAAGGTTTCGGATTCTGTTCCACCCACCCACCCAAACATAAGCGATCTATCCCAAATTAGGCAAGAGCCCGAAGAAACAGTACACCATTACTGGGACAGATTCCTCCTGGTCATCAACAGGATAAAGGACTGCCGCAAGGAAGACGCAATCTCATTCTTCCGCAATAATTGCACGGACAAGGGAATCCTCAACGCCATAAGTCACCGTGAAATTACACGCTTCGCCGACTTGGCATCCATATTACGAAAGTATTGTGCGATGGAAAGCGCCTGGAAAACCAAAATAAAATTTTGGGACAATCCGGCCCTGAATACAAACCCAGTCCGAAATAAAAGGGCGCATTACCGCCAGACACCCGGGTTAAACACCAAAAAGCAAAAACCCTCTACAGGGCATGGAACCGTACTGGAGGGATGGCTCAATGGACCCTGTAAAATTCATAGTACAGAGGGCGCCACACCAACTCATAGCCTTAGAGCATGTTGGATGCTCCAGCAGGTGGCCAAAAGTGGCGAAGATCTTCTAACCCCAGAAGCCACAGAGCACCAACCCAGGGATACCAGTACGATATTAACAGTCTTCGAGACTTCTGCATCAAATAATATGCGAAAACGAACACTCCGCAGCCTTGCCGAAGTCTACCACGTGGCAACAATAAACCCGTGGAGTGACACGGCTATTACTTTTAATGCCAGTGATGAACCTAAATTCCGAACAGCCTGAGCACCAGCCGCATTGGTCCTCAGTCCAATAGTGGACGGCTTTTGACTTACCAAGGTACTCATGGACGGTGGCAGCGGATTGAACCTCATTTGTGAGGAAACCCTTCAAAAAATGGGAATAGACTGGAACCACATTGAGCGAAGCATCACAACCTTTAGAGGAATAATCCCCAGTCGGAAAGCACGCTGTACAGGAAAAATCACACTAGATGTGGTGTTCGGCACGCCAGACAATTACAGGTCCAAATAGGTCACGTTCCAAGTGGCCCCATTCAGTAGCAGACACCACGCTCTATTAGGGCGGGAGGCGTTTACAATCTTCCAAGCCATACCCCATTACAGGTACATGAAGCTCAAAATGCTCGGGCCCAACGGAATCATCACTCTCGCTAGTGATCCGGATACAGCACGCCGCGCCGAAAATAAGACAGCCGCACTAGCCCTCGAGGCACTATCCGAAGCCCTAGCGGCTGAGGAACTGACTGCGCTACGCTCCATGGTGAATAGGGACAACGTGATACTCGGTAAAAGATCCAAGTCCACCTTCTTTAAACCAGCTGACGAAATAGTCAAATTCCAAGTCCATCCAACGGACCCTACAAAACAGCTTCCATCGGGGCACAGTTGAGCCCTGATGTAGACGCCGCACTGCGAGAGTTCCTACGCGAGAACGAGGACATTTTTGCCTGGCACCCTTCAGACATGCCAGGAATCCCACGCAGGTTGGCCGAGCACAGCCTAAATATTCTAAAAGGATTCAAGCCAGTCAAGCAGGCCCTTCGGTGTTTCTCCGAACCTAAGAGACAAGCCATGGGAGAGGAACTAGCCAATCTATTGGAGGCCGGATTCATCAGAGACATAAAACATCCAGACTGGCTAGCAAACCTGGTAATGGTACCGAAGAAGGACAAATCCTGGCGCTTGTGCGTCGATTTTAAGGACCTCAACAAGGCTTGCCCAAAGGATCCCTTCCCCCTCCCCCGCATCGATCAAATTATCGACGCTACCGCAGGACACGATTCATTTTGTTTCCTCGATGCATACTCCGGCTACCGTCAAATCAAGATGGCAGAGCCAGACCAAGCCGCAATGGCATTCATCACACCATACGGCCCCTTCTGCTTGAACACAATGCCCTTCGGGCTCAAAAACGCCGGCGCAACATATCAGCGCATGATTCAGACATGTCTGGCAAACCAGATCGGCAAAACAGTGGAGGCATACGTAGATGATGTGGTCGTCAAAACCAAGCATGTCGAATCCCTAGTAGACGACTTGAAGCTCACATTCGATAACCTCCGAACATACGACATCAAGCTCAACCCGGAGAAATGCGTTTTCGGCGTACCGTCCGGAAAGCTCTTGGGCTTCATTGTATCCGGTAGAGGAATTGAAGCAAATCCAGCCAAGATCCGAGCTCTGTCACAATTGGATATCCCAAAGGACCTCAAACAAATACAAAAATTGACTGGATGCATAACGGCTCTAAGATGCTTTATCTCCCACTTGGGAGAAAAGGCATTACCCCTTTATCGCCTCCTCCGGCGCACTGAACACTTCGAGTGGACGGACGCCGCCACGGCCGGACTCGAAGAAATAAAAGCCATATTGGCAACAAACCCAGTCCTGGCCGCGCCAAACATTGGCGAACCAATGCTATTATACATTGTGGCAACTCATCAATTTGTAAGCGCAGTGCTCGTCGTCGAACGAGAGACGGATGGACACAAATTCCCCCTTCAAAAGCCGGTTTACTATGTGTCCACTGTCCTTACTCCATGCAAGTCACGGTACCCGCATTATCAAAAAATAGCGTACGCGGTATTTATGGCATCCCGGAAGCTGCGACACTACTTTCAAGAGTGTTCGATAACTGTAGCCTCGGAGGTACCACTTAATGATATTATAAACAACCGCGACGCGACGGGCCGGATTGCCAAATGGGCCATTGAGCTCCTCTCGTTCGACATAACTTACAAGCCACGGCGAGCTATTAAGTCGCAAGTTTTGGCCGACTTCGTCGCCGAATGGACGGAAGCTGAACTCCCTAAAGAGTACGTCACATATTCCAACTGGATCGTGCACTTTGACGGCTCCAAAATGTTGGCTGGCCTGGGGGCTGGCATCGTTTTGACGTCCCCAACAGGAGATACAGTTCAATACGTACTCCAGATAATTTATACAGACTCCAACAACGCAGCCGAATATGAGGCCCTTCTACATGGTGTCCGGATGACAGTATCCATGGGCATTCAATGCCTAGAGGTGCACGGGGATTCGAACCTCGCGATATCCCAAATAAATGGAGACTTTGATGCCAAGGATCCGAAAATGGCAGCTTATCGCAACGCCGTCCTAAAAATGTCAGCTCGGTTCGAGGGGCTCGAATTTCACCATATAGCCCGAGAAAACAATCAGGCAGCAGACGTCCTGGCATGCATCGGCGCAAAAAGCGATGCTGTCCCTCCCAACATCTTCTTGGAGAGTCTGTTCAAGCCATCTGTAGTATGGGAAGGGGAACCCGAAAATAACAGCCCGGACCCAACCGCACTGCCCGACACCGAACACTCTGACATAATTGGAGGCTCTGCCAACGAAATAACATCTTCAGCCCATGTAATAATGGCATTCATCGCCCCATGGACAGAGCCATTCCTAGCCTACCTAACTAGGCAGGAACTTCCCGAGGACCAAAACGAGGCATGCTGCATAGTGCGGCGATCTAAAGCCTATAAAGTCCATGAGGGAGAGCTTTATAAGAAAAGCACCAACGGAGTCCTTCAAAGGTGCATCTCCAAAGAGGAAGGGCGGAATCTTCTAGCTGAAATTCATGCCGGACTCGGTGGTCACCACGCTGCAGCCCGGGCCCTTGTAAGCAAGGCCTTCTGTACAGGCTTCTATTGGCCGACGGCCCGGGCAGACACTCAGGACTTAGTCCAACGATGCTTTGGTTGCCAGATTTTTGCCAACCAAAGCCATATGCCACCCACCGCCCTCCAAACTATCCCCATCACCTGACCCTTCGCGGTCTGGGGGCTTGACATGGTTGGACCCCTTAAAGGAGGAACCCACAAGCAAAAATACTTACTGGTCATGGTGGATAAGTTCACCAAATGGATAGAGGCCAAGCCTGTTAAGACGGCCGAATTCGGACCGGTGATAGACTTCATATCCGGGGTCGTACACCGTTATGGCGTCCCCCACAGCATCATCACTGATAACAGCACGAACTTTACGACCGATGAGGTAAAACTCTGGTGCAAAAACATGGGCATCAAGCTCGACCATGCTTCAGTCTATCACCCGCAAACTAACGGTCAGGCCGAGCGAGCAAATGGTCTAATCATGAGCGGCATCAAACCCAGATTAGTGCGGTCCCTCAAGGAATCTAACACGCACTAGGTAGAGGAGCTCGACTCCGTACTCTGGGGGCTGCTGACCACGCCGAACCGCACTATCGGATACGCACCATTCTTCATGGTATATGGCGCAGAGGCAATTCTGCCCTGCGACATAATTCATGACTCACCTCGAGTGCGCATGTACAAAGAAAGAGAAGCCGAGCTCGATCGGCAGGACAGTTTGGATGCCTTGGAGGAGGAGCGTGACGTGGCAAAAGGCCGTTCCGCATTCTATCAACAGCAGGCTCGAAGATACCAAAGCAAGGAAGTACGGGCCAAAACTTACAATGTTGGCGAGTTAGTTCTACGCCTGCCGGATAAGAAAAAGGACAAACTGAAGCCCAAATGGGAAGGTCCCTTCATTATTGACCAAGTCCTGACTGGTGGAGCGTACCTCTGTGGGATACATCGGATAATCGACTCGAGCCGAACCCATGGAACGCAGCCCGGCTCCGAAGATTTTACGCCTAGCACTGGACTTTGTGTTCGTCTCCTTCCTCTGTCCATTTTTTTATACACTATTTGTCTTAGATTTTTCTCCTTTTCTTTTTTCTCACAGCCCTTAGGGGCCCATTTGTGTCTTGTTTGCACACAACGGACGCGCTATCCGCGCTCATTATACCTGGGGGATTCTTTAACAGAAGCTTATTTATACGGGCTTCATTCCCAACACATGTGACATACTTCCGCATGTACCTTTTATTCACCATTATATGCATCGATATGACTTAAGTTTTGGCCAAGCTGGGTGGCCTGGCTCTTGTATTTATGCCCTACGTTCCCGTTAATTCGGCTAGGGAATAAGGGGAGCACCTCTGCGATTGTTACTGCCGGGTCAGCCTGATGTGTACCTCAGACTGGGTGAAGCCGAAAGCTAGCGTTCTTAAGGGAATATTCGGTCGGTGAACTAAAGATGATTTCACACTTTTTACTTATGCGCCCCTAGATGTTTTTTCTACGTCTCGTCTCGCAGTCCAGACATGCACTTTAGGGCATGCCTCCGAGGGAAAGGAACCCCTAATGGAACTATTCTCCCTGGAAGATGTTTCTTACTAACCATGTAACATAACATAACTAGTTGGGCACTTGTCCATTAAAGCACTAATGACCCCTACGCCTGGTCTCCATGCATGCCCCGGTTCTTACATAACCGAGAGGGTATTCGGATACACTCCGGACCGTCGGGTCCTTAGGTTGAAGCGAAAAGGTCCGCCACGACAAACGATCTACAATCCGTCTGGAAGGCATCATACATGTCACTTTAAATTACATAGTCAATTTGACTGGTTGAATTCCTCTTCAATACCATCCAACAAGCTGTCTAGTCTACAGTACTGTTGGGAATACGTTGCGGAAAATTCTACTTGGCTGTATACTAAGCTCACAGGGATCTCCTTCCCGTCGGGCCCCACAGGTCCGACCTCGGCCATGTGGTTTGGGTCAGCCTTCGTGTACCGCGTCTTCACCATGGCCCAAGCTTCCTTGGCACCTTGCCGGCAGGCCGATACCTTCCATAATTGGAAGCACCGCCGCGCTCCCTTCAGCTTCTCCGCAAGATCTCCAAGTCCTTTGGGCACGGAGACGGCTGGCCACAAGGCCTGGGCGACGCTTTGCATCACCTGCCGAACTCGTTCGTGCAGTTGTGAGAGCTCGGGGAGAAGGTCACCCATAGAACCGGATCTAATCCGGCACCATCTGCAATTTTATTGTCAGATTTGCATACACGTCGCACTTTACATGATACTTATCATTTGAAGCATATAGTACCAGAGGGGGTCTCCATGGGCTCTCCTGCTGCGGCTAGCGCAGCCTCAAGTTGGGCTTTGCACTCTTCCAACTCATGGGACAGTTGGGTATTCTTTTCGGTAAGATCCTGCATAAACAAATGATCCTTAAATCAGTTATTCTAATTGTTTCAAGTCTCAGGGGCTACTGGTATATATAATCACCAAATTTTCTCACCCGTATGTCCTTTACATACTGCTCTGTCGCTCTGGCTAGACCATTTTGAGCAGCACGAAGGTACGCATCTCCCGAGTTAAAGGCATCCAATGCCTCTTGGGAGAAGCAAGCGTCGCGAAGAACTATTCGGCGACGCTTGTGGTTCATGGCACTCTCCACCTCAAAATTGGTGGCGGACAGCCTGTCCGCATCCTCTGTCGGAGGAGCGTCCGGTGCGCGCCTCGTGTTCGCCTCCGCTTCCGGACCCGGCCTTGGAGCCTGGCTGGTAGAAGCGCGATTGGCAACCTCTTCGGATATAGTCCGGCGAGCGCTCTTTTTCCTAAAGAGAGCACGGGCGTTATGCCTCTGCGAATAATATCTTGGAATAAGATGGCGCGCCATACTGTTGCTCCGATGAATCACTCCGGACCGCACGTCTTTTTAGCCTGCTTGGCCTCGCGGCCCCTTGTTGGCTAGTTGCCGCAGGCTCGGTATTCCGCCTCGAGGTCCTTCCCTACAAAACACCTTTGTTATACGGTAATCAAGAATAGGCAAGGACGGATCCCTTTTCAAAGTGCTGGGACTTCGGTCTCAGTTACCTGCAAGGCTGGGAGTAGCCCAGGATAGTCGGCCGTAATGGCCACCAAGACATTGTCATTGCTCAATTGATGGAATACCCCATCAATTAGCTCCAGGAATATGACCGGATCCTCCTGGGAGGCCGGGTCGAGGGACCGTTCTGGATCCTCGGGTTGTGGAGGAGGGCTGTTTATCTCCCTCATGGCCTTACACAGTTCCTGCGCAAGGTGAAATACTTAACTATGGGAATATGGAACGAATGGGCGAGAAAAAGTATCAACTTACCCAGTCCGGAGGATTGTACATAGAAAATCCACCCTGTGGATTGACGTGGAGGAACTCCTCCTCTTCTCCCTTGTACAAAGTGGACAAGATCTTCGATAGAGCGGCAACCGATTCCGGCCCCTTACGGCCGCAGCGGGTGGCGTCGTCCTCCCCGTTGAAATCCCACATGGGGTCGCCTCTATACTGAAGCGGCTCCACCCCCCGCATAATGCATGTGGCCATGACCTTGATCATGGTCAGTCCGGAATGAGCTAACAACCTTATCCGGCTCATCAGGTAAAGAACGTCCTTGTCATTTTCCTTCTGGGGGCTCCATGGACGCCAGCTCAGGCGCTTCTTCAAGGGAGCATTATCGAACTCAGGGAGGCTGATCCGAATAGGATCCGGTAGAGGGACGTCTTCTATATAAAACCATTCTAAAGGCCAGTCCTCGGATGCCTTCTTTGGGGTTCCGGATAGATATCCGGTCCCGGCGATGCGCCATACTTCGGCTCCGCCCACTTGATATACTGACCCCTTGTGAGAACGGGGCACGAGGCAGAACAGCTTCTTCACAGCGTGAAATGAGCCTCACAGCCCAAAAACAGCTCGCAAAGGGCTACGAAGCCCGCGATATGCAATATGGAGGCAGGCGTAAGGTTGTGCAACTGGAGGCCGTAGAACTCCAGGAGTCCCCGGAGAAATGGATGAATCGGAAATCCGAGCCCTGTCACCAAATAAGGGACAAGGCATACCCGCTCTCCTTTGGAGGGATTGTGAAGGCTCTCTGCTTGCTCTCCGCCATTATAGGTGGCGAGCCCGGCTCGAACCGGGACCATGTATGCTGGGGGAAGAAATCCCTTGGTCTGAAGCATCACTAGCTTGCTGTGTGGGACGGAACATCTCTCCCAATCTCCAGGCTGGGGGCTGGGAGGGCAACAACTGGCCATGATAGAATGGATCTCTGTCGGATGCGCTCTGATGAATGCTCGCGAAGGGAAGATGGTGTGATTTGAATCTAAATCCTCGTCTCTTTAATAGGCAGCTCATTTATGCAGCTAGGGGGGTAAATGTAAAAACACCCTGGCTCTTCCCATTCGTTTGACGCGTGGAAGATGGCCATTATTGGGCGTGGAAGCCAAGGAGCGCAACATTCACAAGAAGCCAGACACTATTTAACAGGTACACGGAATTTGGAGAAGAACCCGCCTTGCAATGCCGAAGACAATCTGCGCGCCGGACTCATCGTCATTGAAGCCTGGTTCGGGGGCTACTGAGAGAGTCCTGGATTAGGGGTTGTCCGGATAGCTGGATTATATCCTTTGGCCGGACTGTTAGACTATGCAGATACAAGATTGAAGACTTCGTCCCGTGTCCGGATGGGACTTTCCTTAGCGTGGAAGGCAAGCTTGGCAATATGGATATGTAGATCTCCTTCCATTGTAACCGACTCTGTGTAACCCTAGCCCTCTCCGGTGTCTATATAAACGGAGGGTTTTAGTCCATAGGACGAATAACAATCATACCATAGGCTAGCTTCTAGGGTTTAGCCTCTCTGATCTCGTGGTAGGTCTACTCTTGTACTGCCCATATCATCAATATTAATGAAGCAGGAGTAGGGTTTTACCTCCATCGAGAGGGCCCGAACCTGGGTAAAAACATCATGTCCCTTGTCTCCTGTTACCATCCGCCTAGACGCATAGTTCGGGACCCCCTACCCGAGATCCGCCGGTTTTGACATCGACAGCCACCTTGGCCAGGAAAAACCAAAAACAATGTCAGCCCTTATGGCCCTGATGACCCGCTTTTGCGTGGGAGAAGACAGCTGGCTAGCTCGTAGAAGCAATAGTGCCAGCGATCCGGGCACTTCCGAAGTCCGGGACGACAATGGGAAGCCACGACGCAATAAAAGAAACGTCGCAGTAGTAATGAGGGACCACACGACACAACAGTCAACGCCGGATCCAGCGGCCCCAAACCCGGCCAAAGGAAAAAGCCATCCACAACAAATAGAGACGAACCATCCAATCTAGACAGGATATTGGATAGGCCCTGCCAGACTCACGACCACCCCAATAAACCAGCTAATCACACCGACAGAAGCTGTTGGGTCTTCAAACAGGACGGCAAGTTAAATGCCGAAGACAAGGGGACAAGGCCGCCCGACGGTAGCGACGACGAAGAGACTCACCAACCGAACAACAGGGATCAGAAGCAGTTTCCCCCCGAAGTAAAAATAGTAAACATGGTATGTGTAACACACACCCCTAGAGGTGAGCGCACGGAATACTCCCTCCGTACAGGAGATTATACTATGGCTACCTCAGCCGAACTGCACAGCGGCCTTATCACGCCGCATACCTCATCGACCATTAAGCCGGCGGTCTCCATTCAACATGACCGACTAATGTCCATATTGGACTAGCAATTTGGCTTCTGCCGTTCGCCTAATATGCCTTCGAAGTGGGTACCACACATACATAATTATGCACTTAAAATACCCTGGGCATCGGCGGAAGCACAATACGGGTGGGACTACAAGTATTACCATAGCCCTCCTATTTTTATAATTGCCTTTCCTTTTTTATTATCCTCTCTACAAGTAGCTCATGGGCAGGTCATCCCGCAGACTCCATCAGAGTTCGGGTTCGTACAATCACCTAAGGGTTATTCCTGTCAAGGAATCCCTTAACCGGGGACAGGCGGCGCAGACGTGCGACAGGAGGTCCAAAATAACTTTTTGTAGACCGCGCTCTCTATTTCGAGCCCGTAAAATGCCTTTTTTCCTCAGCCTTCGACCCCTGGCATGTCAAATAGCTAGGGTTGCGGTTTTTTATCTATATAATAATAATTGGCATATCACTTAGCTCCCAGTAAAAGTAACTAGTGTTCAGTATTCACTTTTTCCTATACGACCCAAATTTTTGCTCCTATAGTTGTTTTACACATACACCTCGGCATAACTTGCCAGGGGCTCGGTATGGGAACAAATGAGTTGCCAACAAGTCCGATCAGCTTTATAGCGTACTTCGGTGTCGCAAGTTTGGCCTTATATGCATCAGCTCCGAATCATGTCTTGGGTCAATAGTTGGGTTGCCCGGCTCCTGTGCTTGCTACCCTACGTTCCGCTCTATCGGCTAGTGTAGTAAAGGGAGAACTACTGCGATTGTGCTTCCGGTTCATCTGGTCAAGCACCTCAGTAGAGAAAGTCGAAAAGTGACTGTCATGATGTGGCGAGAGCTGGTCAACCACTTGACGACTTATCGGAATCTTTAGTGATTCTCTCTGTGTCATACGAAGGATCATTTTCAGATCAAATATGTACCGCATCGTATTAAAATAAGTCGCATACATACAAGGGGCTATATCATAGACCCACCATAAAACTCCTATGGCTAAGTGAAAGTGTTAACGCCCTATAGTCTGATTGCCTGGTTCGCCGCATTAACACCTCCTTCATGGACCAAGACGTTGGGTCAAGAGTGATCAAATGCTTTTCCGAACACCCCCGTACTTCATACGAGGGGGCTGAAGCCGATGACTGGAAATCTTTCAGATTATATACAAAACGGCCGCACAGGAGGAACAAAAGCTTTTAAGCAAAACATAAAAAACAGATTGATTATAACATTGTAATCCCATACACCTCACTCGAATATTATGTCTTTCGAACACTTACCCTCTATCGAGCGGGCAGCTTCCAAGACATCCTCAAAATAATGCTCCGGTGCGTGCTGGTCCTTGCCCTTGGGTGGACTCTTAGCTGCAACATCGATGGCCTTCATCTTCCCCCAGTATGTCTTGACACGGGCAAAGGCCATCCGTGCACCTTCAATGCACGCTGATCGCTTAACAGCATCAATGCGTGGCATTGCTTCAACAAGTTGCTGCACCAAACCGAAATAACTATTAGGAATTGGCTCGTTCGGCCACAGCCGAATTATGGCATTCTTCATGGCAGCGTCGGATATCCTGTGAAGTTCGGCCCATTGGGACATCTGCTCGTTCAGTGGCAAAGGACGCTTTGATGCACCGAATTGTGACCAGAAAAGCTTCTCCGTTGCGTCCCCTTTTTGCGCCTAATAAAACTGCGCTGCATCGGAAGAACTCTTCGACAAGTCCAAAAACACGTCTGGAGAACTCCACACTTGATTAAGGTGATCATAATTCGGATCGCCGAACTTGGTCTGTATAAAAAAGTCTTACCAGCCACAATCTCTGCAGCTTGCCGGATCTCCTCCCGGGCCGCCCTAGATCCGGACCGCGCTTCTTTCGCCTCTTGTAAGGCCTTATCAAGTTCAGCTGTTTTGGCTTTATTATCCTTCTCGAGGAATTCACAGCGGCCAACATCATTTTTCAGTTCGAGCGCCATCATGGATATTTTCTCCTCGTCTTGGCGCCGAGCAGCCTGTTCGGCCTTTAACTCGGCCGATGCCTTTTCGGTAGCCACATTACTAAACCGGGCCTGCTCCTTTGCCCGGGCTAGCTCCGCCTGCAGAACCTCAACTGCGGCAACACCATCTGTAGTCATGTATATCCAGTATACAATTTTCAGTGGCACGCTTATATTATAAGTATGTATGAGTACTGACTGCTCCAAATACATACCTTGCGATTCGTCAAGTCGCCTATTGATCAACGCAATGTCATCCCCCACTACATCAAGCTTTCGCTGCAGCTCGGCTACTTATGTAGTCCTGACAGTCGTCGGGGGGGAAACAACCTGTGTTCCAATTACATCAGATTATTACTTGATCATATCTTTTTTGATCCTCTGATCGCCTCCCTTGGGAAGGCAATCCGAGTCTCAGGGGCTACTATCTATACATAGGTGCATTTTGCAAATAAAGTGCGGTTGGAAAAATTATATCACAAACCTCGAAGCCTGTTAGCAGGCTCGTAAAGGCTTCATTCAATCCGCTCTTTGTTGACAGAATCCTCTCGACCACCGTACCCATCAGGGTACAGTGTTCCTCTGAGACGGACGCTTGTCGCAGCATGTTCATCAACATATCTGGCGCTTCTGGATCTTCAGAAGCCGCCGCAGGAGTACGGCCTTCCTTTGAAGGAATCTGTTTACTTGTCTCCAGAATCATCTTCGGTTGTAAACCGGATAGTCCGGGGCCTTCATTGTTGGCCCCTGAACCCTGGGCGACAGAGGGACCACCTTCGGGTAATGTCTTCTTCGCACCCACACTGCTTGTCGGTCGGGAGAAGCCTTCTGCGACGACACCTTGAAGTCGTCTGCCCTGTTGTGCGAGGAGGCCGGGGGAGGTGTATCACTCTCCATCATCTCCGGGAGAAGATCCCCCGAGGAAGTGGATTGTTGACGAAAACTGTGCGTCGAACTACGAATATATATATATATATATATATATATATATATATATATATATATATATATATATATATATATATATATATATATATATATATATATAAGATGTTACTTCGGTAACAAGAAAGGAGCAGGACATGTCTAAAGCACCCTGCTTCACTTACGATTTGGTTGGAGGCTTGTCCTCATGATGGCATTGCGCGGCGATGTCGCTTGCCAAACCAGAGCCACCCGATGATGGCATTTTGCCTCTCTTGGGAGACTTCTCCTCCCAATCGTTGGAGGCGGCCCTTTTCTTGCCATGGGGAGAAGGGATGTTCACTTCTCCCGCGCCTTTGTCTTCGGGCAAAGAAACTTTGATTTCCCTGGACGCGGTGTCTAATTTATCTTCGGAACAAGGGTCATCTCGAGTCTCCCTGTTCTCGCCCTCCTTCATAGGCACCTGGTATGGTGTCGGGGCCAGCATCCTTGTCAGCACGGCGTCCACTAAGTCTTCAGGAAGGGGCCGGACACCTAATTCGTTCCACTTTCTTTATCCAACCCTGAAAAAAGATGGTTTGCTCAGTACCTTATTGCGGGATGCTCGACTACAAGGTGTTCGGAAGTTGGATACTTACCGGGGTGTCCGGATGGTTGCAGTCAAGGCCGATATCTTCGGCGGTGTCCGGCCGTTGTTTTCGTTTCCTGGAAATTAATTTCCACATTCCTACGTGCATAGTGCCGAAGAAGTGCTGAAGAGTCTGTGGCCCTTCTGGGTTAAACTCCCACATGCGGAAAGGCCGCCGCTGGCATGGCAGTATCTGGCGGACCAGCATTACCTAAATAACATTGACAAGCTCGATGTTCTTCTCAATGAGGCTTCAGATGCGACTCTGAAGAGTCTGCACTTCATCAACCGATCCCCAGTCCAACCCCTTATTAATCCATGATGCAAGCTGAATCAGAGGGCTGGATCGAAATGCAGGCACAACTGCCAACTAGGAACCGCCGTATCGGTGATGTAGAACCACTCCTGCTGCCATAAGTCGGAAGATTCTGTGAAGGATCCTTTTAGCCAAGGAGCACTAGTGAGCTTGCTCATAGTGGCACCACCACACTCTGCCTGCTTCCCCTCTATCACTTGCGGCTTCACGTTGAAGGTCTTGAGCCACAAGCCGAAGTGCGGAGGAGTTCGGAGGAAGGCCTCGCACGCAATGATAAACGCCGAGATAAGAAGAACAGAGTTCGGGGCCAGATCGTGAAAATCTAGCCCATAATAAAACATGAGCCCCCGGACGACGGGTTTAAGGGCGAACCCTAACCCTTGGAGGAAGTGGGAAATGAACACGACCCTCTCGCTGGATCTAGGGGTGGGGATAACCTGCCCTTCAGCAGGAAGTCGATGGAGGATTTTTGCGGTAAAATACCTTGCCGCCCGAAGCTTCGCAGTATCCTCCTCTGTGACAGAAGAAGCCACCCACCGGCCTTGAAGGCTGGATCCGGACATGACTGAGGCTTGTGGCGATTGAAACCTGGGTGTTGGAACTCGAGGTAGAAAGGTCTGAGGAAGAAGCAAGAGTGGGGAAAAGGAACGGGTCTGTGCCCCTTTATAAAGGCTGCGAATATTGAGCGCCTCCTCCTGGGACTTAAAACTTGCCTATTCCCAAGGAGTTGTACCCAAAGGACGGTTGGGTTACCCACGTCCGTGTCGATAATAATGGGACACGATCTTTGCTTGGATAAGACGTGCCAATAGCAAACCGCATCTCGAAACATGGAGCGACAGACGAAAAACGGTTCAAAATAATGACCGGGCAGACGTGATGTCATGTTGCAAGAAGTTGTTAGCGGATTGAAATCATGGAATATTAAACTCTCTGCGGTTTTGTGCGCAGGTCCGGATACAATCATTACGTCCGAAGACTATCTTAGAGTTCGGAAAGGGGAACCCGCCTTGCAATGCCGAAGACAAATCTGCATGCCGGACTCCTCGTCATTGAAGCCAGGTTCAGGGGCTACTGAGGGAGTCCTGGACTAAGGGGTCTTCGGGCGTCTGGCCTGTTGGCCATGGGTTAGACCGATGGGCTGTGAAGATATGAAGACCGAAGACTGCACCTGTGTCTGGATGGGACTTTCATTGGCGCGGAAGGCAAGCTTGGCGGTCACATATGTAGATTCCCTTCTTTGTAACCGACCTTGTGTAACCCTAGATCCTCCCGGTGTCTATATAAAGCGGAGAGCTTAGTCCGGAGGACGGATATTCATTACCGTAGTCATACAGGCTAGACTTCTAGGGTTTTAGCCATTACGATCTCATGGTAGATCAACTCTTGTAATACTCATATTCAGCAAGATCAATCAAGCAGGAAGTAGGGTATTACCTCCATAGAGAGGGCCCGAACCTAGGTAAACATCGTGTCCCCTGTCTCCTGTTACCATCGACCTTAGACGCACAGTTCGGGACCCCCTACCCGAGAGCGCCGGTTTTGACACCGACAACGGGTTAGACTACCACGATCTAGCCCGAAATTCCTTCCTCAACATCTCGGCATTTATTATCATGTGTGAGGCCTTCCTCCGCGTCCCACCCCACTTCGGATTATGGCTGAAGATCTTTAATGTGAAGCCGAAAGTGGTGGATGGTCAACATGCGGAGTGCGGAGGCGCCAAGGTGAGCAAATTGTCCAACGTCACATGGCCCGCAGGCACCTTTGTGGAGACCGTCAAGGGGTGGCAACAACAGTGGTTTTATGTCATTGAGCCCCGCGACGCTACTTGGGCCGTGGCTCCCGAATTTAAGTCTGGGCCCCCAATGCAGCTTACCTCTTGGCTGAAAAAGGGCCTGGACTGGGCGGCATCGGAGGAGGTGAAAGCGCTGCAGGCGCGCATCCAGAGCATGGTGGACAAGAACATCAAGCTTGTCAACGTGATCCAGGTGATGCTCATTCGCCGGATCCTTCCCTGCCAGAGCCGGACTTGCCACTTATGGGAGTTCGACCCGGCCAAGCACCAGACCCTCCAACAGTTCTTCGGCGCCACGCACAAAGATATGTGGAAGGTGCTTGTGACGCCCCAAGTCCGACGCTCCAGACGTCTTCCATGTTTTTCGTTGTCGCCTTGTGTTTTATTTGTTTGTTGCATTTCATCATCGCATCATTCGCATTGCATCGGCAATCTGTTGCCGTCATTTTTTTAAAACTTGCATCTGTGTGTAGTTGGCGTGTCTTCATGTTGCCTTCGTTGACCATTCCGAGACCAACCGTGTTTCCGATTTCCCTCTTGTCAAACCACCTAACCTCTCTTGGCAGCCCGCAGCCCCCTCTCGTGCGCGTCCGAAAGCTGTCCCGAACCCGACCCGAGCAGTCGCGACCAATAGGTCCGGATCATCCCCAAACACCCCTAAACCATCTCCGTTTTCTTATTTGAACTCCCCTAACCTTTTATTCTCGACCGTACAATCCCGATCCGATGATCCAAAACCCCCCTTCTTCCCTTATATATAGTCTATCCCTAGTCCATTTTGGATCTAACCTATTTCCTAGGGATCCTCTCAGCCGCCGCCACTACTCCCCATCCCATCACCCAGATCCACCGGCACCCACCTCCTCTGTTTCCGTGCCTGACCAACCCCACTCCTCCTCCAGATCCCCATGGATGTTTCTTCCCCCTCGAGCTAACCCCACGCCCTTCTTTTATCGAGCCGCCGCAAGCCATCGCAGGGACCGCCTCCATCGGCCTCCGTTCGGCGCCGCCGCCACCGCGCGCCTCCTCTGCATCAAATGGGGAGGACGAGATGCACGTTTCCATCGCCGTCATTGCCTGCACCTCCTCTGCTTCGTGCACTGCCCCGGTTGACCTCCAGCGTCAGCCCCTCATCGCCGCCGCTTCGCCGGGTGCCTCGTCATCGGTGAGCACCACAGCAGTGCTGCCCTGCTCCTCTTCTTTCTTCTCTCCCGTCCTCTTCCTTTTCCCGTTGCTCTCCAAGCTCTCTGAACTCTCTGTCTTTCTTTAGGAAACTGTAGCAACCTTCGAGTTCGAGCAGCCGCTTCCTGCTCGGATCGAAGACCTCCTGTTGGTTGGATCTGGGCACCGCTGAGCTCCCGCATTGGATCGGACTCCTCCCCGTGCCTCCCGACCTGCTAGCCCTGTCGGAACAAGTCCCATGCCGTTGTTGCTGTCCTGAGTGCCGCGCCCCTGTTCGCCTGCAGCGAGCGTGCCCAGCGTGTTGACCAGTGTCGTAGCTTCCCGATCCACTGCCTGGGCCGGCCCAGCCAGCGCCCCGCCATGCCTTGCCTCTCCACCGACTTGGGCTCGGCCCAGTGGTGAGCCAACACCCGAGCCCCCTGTGCACTGTTGGGCTAGCCAAATTCGAGAGCAACTAGTTAATGAGTGCTCCTTCGGGAGCCTCGCAATGATCAGCGCCATGTGTCGTGCTCTCAGCTATTCACCACGTCTCGCGCTTTGGACACTCCCTTCGGATTTTATTTTTTTATTTTTCTGCACGCGTTTGCGGCTTTTAAAATGGTTTTTTTCGATGTTTTGGTTTTCCACCGGTCTTCCATAGCTTTTCGATGAAAAAAAATTCGAAATTTTTTTGCGTGAAAAAACGCTTTTTCTTTTTTTTTCTTTCGTGAAATTTACGGTTTTTCTTCCGCGAGAGGCACGATTGTGCTTTAGCGAGAGTCACGGTTGTGCCTTTCAGAAACGAAAAAATGCGTTTTCTGTTTTGTTCTTTCGCGAGAGTCACGGTTTTGCTTCCGCGAGAGGCACGGTTGTGCTTTCGCGAGGGTCACGGTTGTGCCTCTCGTAAAGGGAAAAATAAAATGCGTTTTATATTTCTTTCGCTAGAGTCACGGCCGTGCCTCTCGGAAAGGAAAAAAAATACGTGTTTTCTGTTTTTTTATTTTGAGAGAGTCACAGTTTTGCTTTCGTGAGAGGCATGGTTGTGCTTTCGCGAGAGTCACGGTCGTGCCTCTCGGAAACGAAAAAAAATGTGTTTTCTATTTTTTTCCTTCCATGAGAGTCACGGTTTTGCTTCCACGAGAGGCACGGTTGTCATTTCGCGAGAGGCACGGTGTCGTGGAATTGTCACGGCAGATGTCCTAGTAAAAGGACTTAATCGTGGAGCCATCGCAACTAGGAAGCTTAAAGGGGTTAAAACGGGACAAAGGACACGAGGGTTAATACTGGTTCGGGCCCTTGCGGTGAAGGTAAAAGCCTAACCCAGTTTGAGGTGGAATTGCTTATGCTTCGATTACTAGGGAGCGAATCCGCTTGACCTAGCTTTCGATCTGATCTTACTTGCCCTAAGCCGTCCCCGGGTCGTCCCCTTATATACACGGGTTGACGACCTCTAGCTACAGAGTCCCGGCCGGCTCATATATGTGTCCGGCTCGGAGACCAATTACATATGCCTTTCAACACAAGTCATACACATAAGGCGGTTTATAACCGTGGGCCTTGAGCCGCCTTTGGGCTTGGGCCCTCTATCCAGCCTATATATGAATTGCCATTACGTCCTTGGGCTTCATGGATATTAATCATCATAGAGATGACCCGGCCCCTCCTGGTGGGTCATGTCGGATAGTCATATCCCCAGCATTAGGCCCCGAGTTGTTTTGAACTTGTTCATGTCAATCTCAATGTTCAGAAAAATCCTTCCTCAGCTTGATTGCGAAATATTGTAACCCGCCATGACGTCATCTTCTGAATTTTCTGTAACCCGCCGTGACGTCATCTGCCATTAATGCCTCACAGAACCCAAATCTTAATAAATCTCTTACTGTACTGTCTTTCCGGAAATCGAGGCGCCCGTGTCGTTACTTATCCATTTTTTGTTTCCTCAATTTTCGCACCTGTCGTTTATCCTTCCAGGCTTATAAATAAAACCTTGGTCTCTCCTCTCAATCCCCCTTCTTTCCTTCTTCTTTCCTTCTTCCTCCTTGCGACGCGCCGACCTGCATGAGCTCCGCCTTCGTCGACCTTCGCCTCCGTCTTCGCCTCCGGCCGCTGCATCACCTTGAACGGACCAGAGAACCGCAGCACCTCCTCGCCATCTCATCAGTGCCGGTAAGTCCTTCTTTCCTCCGCCCTAGATCTGGCATTAGGGTTTTGGTGTTCTTCAGTGTTCGTCAGTGCTCATCAGTGTTCATCACCGCCCGTCTTTATTACTTGTTTTAAATTCATGGATTGGATCCACAAACCACACAAATCTCGTGCGGTAGCAGCTTAGCATCTATTTTCAATACCAAAACATATCCTTATCGCTACAGATCCCTTTTATAGCACCTATGCTTTTCCACTGTCACCTCTGTAATTTCCAAATTTATCCCGTTTTTCTGCACAGTATCAGATCTGAATTCTTAACTGTAATCTGTGAAATTTGTTTGCCCAACACTTAGTAGAATTTTACCCTCTGTCAGATTTTGAGTAGCTGTACCTTTCATGGCGGCTTACACTTTCGGCTTATAATTATTCATATACCATTAGTCCTCACTTAAGCCGCCATTGTGAATATATACTGTCATCATTTAAACTGTGATTTCACCGATTAACTTGAATCGGCAATTTCTCTTTCCTTTAGGTCACAATGCCGCCCAAAACAGTATACACATGCAATTGGGTCCCTTCCATCGTCACTGGGGGCACTTTCAAAGACTTCTCCAAAGTCAGATATTTACCTGCCAAGAGCGTGATGCATTATCGTGCTCCTAACCCGGGCGAAGAGAAACCTCAGCCTAAAGATGGCAAAGTCATCGTGTTTACTGACCACAGGAACCGGGGCTTCTCACCGCCCAGTTCTGAGTATTTCCGAGACGTTCTGCACCTTTTCCAACTCCACCCCCAAGACATCGAACCCAATTCCGTGTCGAATATTTGCAATTTTCAAGTCTTCTGTGAGGTGTATCTTCAAGAGGAGCCCAGTGTTGACCTCTTCAGAGAGTATTTTTACTTAAAACGCCAGACTGAATTTACCAATGGCCCTAGCTTGGAACTTGGCGGAATTTCAATTCAACATAGAAGGGATGCCATTTTTCCTTATGCCTCCTTGCCGAGCCACCCCAAAGACTGGAACCAGACATGGTTTTACTGTAAAGATTCATCTCCGGCTGACGAGAATCTGCTACCGGGTTATCGTGTTGAATGCCTGGACCCAAAACATAAACTTCTCTAAAAACTTACAGCTGCTGAACGGAAGAAGATTGCACCTACTATTGCAAAAGTCAAAGCCCTGCTAGGAAATGGGCTGACGGGTGTTGATTTAGTCAGATGTTGGGTTTCTTGGCGGATCATCCAGTTAAGTCGCCGTACTGGCTTAATGTGTACCTACACTGGTGATGAGAAAGATCGTCTGCGCCACACCTCCGCACCATCAACTGATGAAGCCCTCAATGATATGGTTAAGTCTCTCCTGAACGAAGACCTGGAAGACTGTGTCAAAGTGGGTATGGCCCCTTTCTGCAAGCTTAACCCGCCACCAGATGTAAGCCTCCGCACTTCATTTATTTTCACCTCACCATTTAAATGTCTTATTAACTCGACCTTTGACACCTTTTGCAGGCTAAATCAGAATTGTGGAAAGTGGAGTATGATCACGAGGCTGCTATAAGAAGGCCAGGGCTGCCAAGAAGGCCGATAGGAAAGCCGCCAAGAAGACCTCCAAGAAGAAAAAGAAGCCAAGCACCTCTGATCTGCTCAAGCTGGATGACACCTCTGAGTTGGAGGTAGCGCTTGACTCCCTTGGCTCTGTTTTCAATCATCTTATTGATATTAATTATTCTCAGGATGACACGGGAGCCAGCAAAGCCATTGAAGAAAAGGTAATGATTATTTCCTCCAACTCTGAGCCTTTGCCAAGACCAAAATTCCGACGAGTAACCCGGAAAGTAAGATTTTCACACCCCTTAGCTTATTTGTATGCTCACTTTCTTTTGAAGCAGCAGCAACATGAGATCCGCCGCCAAACCCGGACCAGTGGAGGTGGGGAATTATCTTCCAGCTTACCAAATATTCCTGCCCCTCGAAAACGTCGAAATGAGGTTCTTTTTTTAATTTACTCTTGTTATCTCCTTACCAGATATTATCTGTTTACCTACTAACTCTGTTGATAACCCTTTAATCAGGAACTTGCCCGCTCTTCCTCTGGCGACTCATCACAAACTGAGTTGCCGGCTTTCAAGACTGCCCCTGGGTAATATCAATTGATTTGATTCTGCAATTCTTCATATCCTTATATTTGTACTAACTTGTCCCAATCTGTGCAGTGGACAAGCAAAACCCAACAAGAAGGCAAAGGTGAATAAACCAGCTGAATTACTAAAACTTGCTGAGCCGGAGGCACAAGTCTCCATTCCTGAAGCTTCTGATAAACGGCCAGAAGAGCCTGCTACTGTCACCCCGCCTGAGATTCCGAATCTTAGCGTTGATGACACTACTATTAACCCTTTAACTTCCATCCCCTCAAATCCACCTAAGCTGCTAGAGACTCAAGATGATGATGTGCTAATTACTGGCACCGGCTTTGTAGAGCCAGGAAACCCAATAGCTCTGGCCCAACACACTACCAAACAAGAAGTTATTGAGAGGCGGAAACAGAAGTTTGATATTTCTCATTACTTGCAACTGAGCAGTAGTGAAATCCTCTTCGGCTATCTCAGCCAGGTCCACTCCAACCGTGACCTCGAAATTGACATGGTGAAATAGATGCACAAAAAATTTGAGGTATAAACTCTTTCCCTTCACTAAATTATCCTTACTATGCCAGCCCCCAAGTCTATTGCTTATGATGAATATGCTATAGACTTAGAACAGACGTATATGCATTAGTAATATCCTTTAGTCTTCGGCTTACTCCGTGATCCCCAAAGGCCGTTTTAATCAACATGAATGAGCCGGTCCTTCGCATGCTTGTGAAAATATAGTCCTTGTGTAGATTTAACAGCAATATGCATTAGCCCCCAAGTGCCAAGTACTCTTGCTTGCAAAGTGCTTGGGACTTATTCTCATGAACCGCCACTTAAATAAAACCTTCGTTAGACATTAGCCCCCAAGTGCCAAGTGTTGTTGCATGCAAAAGGCTTGCGACTTTACTCATTAGAGTCGTTTGTGTTAAAAAAAATCGTCGATAGACATTAGCCCCCAAGTGCCAAGTGTTGTTTGCTAGCAAAGACTTGGGACTTGTAATCTGATAAAGTTTGATATGTTAACAATTCTGTACCTCATACAGGCTGCCACTGCTGACCTTGAGTCCCAATTGAATGATGCTAAGACCCGGCTGGCGTCTCAGGAAACTGAGACCCGGAAGGCTGAGTCGAAATTTGAATTTAGCGTGGCCGAGTCGGTAAAACTGAAGAACATCTTTGAAGTAGAGAAAAAGGCTTGGGCGGATGAAAAAACGGCTTTGATCCAACGTGCTGAGAAGGCAGAGGCAGCGTTTGAAGAAGTGACCACTGAGCTTACCGGCTTAAAACACCGTGTAAGTCAGATGGTTTCAGCTATCTTCGATGAGTCGCCTTACTAAGCATCAGAAATGAATCATTATTGTGATCATATAACCCGCCATTTAATCATTCTGTGATATATCCAGGTCCCAGGAGCAACAATCTCAATCAAGACATGCTTGTGAAGCTTAAAGCCGTCTACACACTTGTTGAGCAGTTGTACACCGGAACTCAATGTACATTAGCTGCCATTTCACCAGCAGGTCAAGCACCAACTTTGTTGATAGATGTTTTGAAGAAACTCTCTGTGCTGCCTGTAAGGTTTGAGGAGATAAAGCGATCATCTGCCAGAGCCGGCGCTGTGACAGCTTTAAGCCGGGCCAAGGCATGGGTACCAGAACTTGACCCGTTTGAGGTAGCCACTGGTTACCCAAAGTTTGAAAGAAGATGGTACACTTTTGATCAAAAAGATTTCTCAGCATGCGTAAAGGAAATCCGTCCAATGGCTACACTCATTTCCAATGACTCAGACATCTCCAAGTACCATCCGGCTTATGACCAGGAAAACAAGAAGATTGCAACTCCGGCTTACAAAGTGATGGACTTAATCCCTCCAATCTGTAAGCATACCTTTGCTCCTGAAGTCGATTCGTCTGAGCTTATAGACGATGAAGCTGAATTTGAAGCTTTATCTGGTATCGATTGGTCATCACCAACTTTTCAGCCAACGGAAGAAGACGAAGAGACGACAAAGGATAACGCCGAGCGGCCAGGCCAAGAAGATTGAACCACCGGGCGGCTCTAAAATTTCATCTTTTGTTTTAAAAAACAGCTTGATCTCATTTTGCCCGTAGAGGCATGTAATAGGGTAGTAAAACATTGACTTTGCCATGCCATCATGCACGTTCTACTTTGCATTAGGCTGCCAATTGAATATCTGCCACTAATGCTTTGAATAACAACCTTAGAATCTATTCCTATATGCAAAAACAGATCACAAGTATCCCACGGTTTACCGTAGGATAGGTCATAATGCCCAATACATAAAACACTCCTATGATCAAGAGTGGCTTAACTATAACAAAATATGTCATACCTGTGATATTTGATCACACTGTTTGTTTATCAAACCAGTAGAATATTGGCGATAACCCAAAACTTGATCATTGGTAATCATCATATGTTTCTGGCTTATAAATGTAAGCATGCCGGGTCAATCAAGACTGGATACCTTTTTTTATGTCATACTGGCTACTTATAGTCAAAAAACAGGCTGGGTTAAATTGAAACCATACCTATACTTAGATCTAGACAAAAAACCTGAAGCCAAAAATACAGATTGTTTGCAAAAACATAAACCAAAATGGACAAAAGGATTTGAGGCTTCTGATTCGAATACGATCAGTAAATCGGACCAAAGGGGTGAAGATAGGATTCAAATACGATCATGTAGCCCCCAGTGGCTTTGGTGTTGCACCGATCAAGAGGGTACCGACAACTATGTTCTCTTTGGTTCGAATACGACCTATGTTTGAACACGAAGCCCCCAAATGACCTTGAGAGTTTTCTAACGACTCTGATTCGAATACGATCAAAGTCGGACCCAAAAGGGGTTAAGCTATGATTCGAATATGATCAACAAGCCCCCTAGTGAGCTTGGCAGTGTGCTGATGAAGAGGGTACCGAATCTATGTTCTCTTTGGTTTGAATACGACCTATGTTTGAATAGGAAGCCCCCTAGTGATCATGAGGTTTAATGGCTAGATTCAAATACGATCATGAGCCAGACCAGAGGGTTAAGCTGGATTCGAGTATGATCAGCCCCCAATTGGTCGTTTGAAATTATGAAGATGAAAACATATGATCATTGAGGATGAAAAGGATAGAGGTCCTGCTTTATTACTTATTCATAATATATACATCATCAAAATATGTACATCACGAGAGCCGGTGGCTCAAGTATAGTAAGGCCGAAGATGAGCGATATTCCACGGCCGGCGGGTCTCTTCCTCCGACTTACGTGAGTCTTTGTGCTCTCGAACATCAATGAGGTAGTATGACCCGTTGTGCAAGTTCTTGCTGACCACAAATGGCCCTACCCAAGGTGGGGATAACTTGTGTGCATCTGTTTGATCCTGAATGAGCCGGAGCACTAAATCTCCTTCTTGAAAGGTTCTGGACTTAACCCGGCGGCTGTGATAACTGCGCAAGTCCTGCTGGTAAATCACCGAGCGAGCTGCTGCTAAGTCATGTTTCTCATCCAACAGGTCAAGTGCATCTTGGCGCGCTTGTTCATTATCAGCTTCAACATAAGCCGCCACGCGGGGCGAGTCATGACGGATGTCACTAGGGAGGACCGCCTCGGCTACGTAAACCATGAAGAAAGCCGTGTAACCCGTAGACCTATTAGGGGTGGTATTTATGCTCCATATCACAGAAGGTAATGATACGTCTCCAACGTATCTGTAATTTTTGATTGTTCCATGCTATATTATATTCTGTTTTGGACATTATCGGGCTTTATTATACACTTTTATATTATTTTTGGGACTAACCTATTAACCGGAGGCCCAACCCAGAATTGTTGTTTTTTGCCTATTTCAGAGTTTCGCAAAAAAATAATGGAGTCCAAACGGAATGAAACCTTCAGGAACGTGATTTTCGGAACGAACGTGATCCAGAGGACTTGGACCCTACGTCAAGACATCAACCAGGAGGGCACGAGGTAGGGGGGCGCGCCTACCCCCTGGGCGCGCCCTCCACCCTCATGGGCCCCATTTCGCTCCACTGATGTACTTCTTCCTCCTATATATACCTACGTACCCCAAACTAACAGATATGGAGCCAAAAACCTAATTCCACCGCCGCAACCTTCTGTACCCGTGAGATCCCATCTCGGGGCCTTTTCCGGAGCTCTGCCGGAGGGGGCATCGATCATGGAGGGCTTCTACATCAACACCATAGCCTCTCCGATGATGTGTGAGTAGTTTACTTCAGACCTTCGGGTCCATAGTTATTAGCTAGATGGCTTCTTCTCTCTTTTTGGATCTCAATACAATGTTCTCCCCCTCTCTCGTGGAGATCTATTCGATGTAATCTTCTTTTGCGGTGTGTTTGTTGAGACCGATGAATTGTGGGTTTATGATCAAGTTTATCTATGAAAAATATTTGAATCTTCTCTGAATTCTTTTATGTATGATTGGTTATCTTTGCAAGTCTCTTCGAATTATCAGTTTGGTTTGCCCTACTAGATTGATCTTTCTTGCAATGGGAGAAGTGTTTAGCTTTGGGTTCAATCTTGCAGTGTCCTTTCCCAGTGACAGTAGGGGCAGCAAGGCACTTATTATATTGTTGCCATCGAGGATAACAAGATGGGGTTTATATCATATTGCATGAGTTTATCCCTCTACATCATGTCATCTTGCTTAAAGCGTTACTCTGTTCTTATGAACTTAATACTGTAGATGCATGCTGGATAGCGGTCGATGTGTGGAGTAATAGTAGTAGATGCCGACAGGAGTCGGTCTACTTGTCTCGGGCATGATGCCTATATACATGAACATACATAGATATTCTCATAACTATGCTCAATTCTGTCAATTGCTCAACAGTAATTTGTTCACCCACCGTAATACTTATGCTCTTGAGAGAAGCCACTAGTGAAACCTATGGCCCCGGGTCTATTTTCCATCATATTAATCTTCCAACACTTAGCTATTTCTCGTGGCGTTTTTATTTTGCTTTCTTTACTTTGCATCTTTATCATAAAAATACCAAAAATATTATCTTATCATATCTATCAGATCTCACTCTCATAAGTGCCCGTGAAGGGATTGACAACCCCTTCATTGAGTTGGTTGCAAGGATTTATTTGTTTGTGTAGGTGTGAGGGACTCGTGCGTGGCCTCCTACTGGATTGATACCCTTGGTTCACAAAAACTGAGGGAAATACTTACGCTACTTTGCTGCATCACCCTTTCCTCTTCAAGGGAAAACTAACACAGTGCTCAAGAGGTAGCAAGAAGGATTTCTGGCGCCGTTGCTGGGGAGTCTACGCAAAAGTCAACATACCAAGTACCCATCACAAACCCTTATCTCCCGCATTACATTATTTGCCATTTGCCTCTCGTTTTCCTCTGCCCCACTTCACCCTTGCCATTTTATTCGCCCTCTCTTTTCCGTTTGCCTCTTTTCATTCGCTTTTCCCTTGCCATGTCGGAACCAAAAAGAGTTGGGGTTTCTCTCTCGAGTTTTAGCACTTTAGACAATCCTGCTATTTTATGTAAATTCATAAATAGAGATACCATGGAAAAACCTGCCGGAGTTATCAATGAGAATCTTAGTAATTTTGATGAAGATGATTCTAGAATTTTTCGTTATTTACTCGAAGAATCTTTGAAAGATGCTTGGGATAGGTTGTTAAGGATCTGGGCTAGCTATGTACCCTAATGTCAAATTGAGGTTTACTTAAAAAGCTTTTATGTTGGGTTGCCCGCTTCATTCAAACAAGTTTTAGATTCTATTTTTGAAGAGGGTTTTCTTGAAGGGGACCCCATAGATACCTATGAAAAGATGAAAACTATATTTGGGCACCCCATTAATGAGAAAGTTGAAACCAGATCTCTTTTGCTCTCTTACCAAAACGAATCTATCAAAGAAATAAAGGCTAGCCTAGATGGCAATTTCCGCAACATACTTAATCTTTCTTCTACCATTAATAGCCACGTGCTTTATCAAAATAGAAAGATTAATTCCATAGATAACAAGTTTGCTCTTTTCTTCCCTAAAACCAAAGATGGCAATACCTAGATCTATCCTTGCTTTTATACCTAGCTAGGGGCGTTAAAACGATAGCGCTTGTTGGGAGGCAACCCAATTTTATTTTTAGTTTTTTGCTTTTTGCTTCTGTTTAGGAATAAACCTTTGATCTATCCTCTGGTTATATGTTTTTTTATGTTTTAATTAGTGTTTGTGCCAAGTTAAACCTATAGGATCTTCTTGGATGATAGTTCTTTGATCTTGCTGAAAATTGCAGAAACTTTCTGTTCACGAAAATAATTTTAGGAAATCACAAGAACGTGATAAAATATTGATTACAATTGCTGCTGATCTATAAACAAATTTTCTAGGTCGTCCTATTTTGGCTGAATTTTTGGAGTTCCAGAAATTTGCGTTAGTCACAGATTACTACAGACTGTTCTGTTTTTGAAAGATTCTGTTTTTCGTGTGTTGTTTGCTTATTTTGATGAATCTATGGCTAGTAAAATAGTTTATAAACCATAGAGAAGCTGTAATACAGAAGGTCTAACACCAATATAAATAAAGAATGAGTTCATTACAGTACCTTGAAGTGGTGTTTTGTTTTCTTTCGCTAACGGAGCTCACGAGATTTTCTGTTAAGTTTTGTGTTGTGAAGTTTTCAAGTTTTGGGTGAAAGATTTGATAGATTATGGAACAAGGAGTGGCAAGAACCTAAGCTTGGGGATGCCCATGGGACCCCAAGATAATCTAAGGACACCAAAAAGCCAAAGCTTGGGGATGCCCCGGAAGGCATCCCCTCTTTCATCTACTTCCATCGGTAACTTTACTTGGAGCTATATTTTTATTCACCACATGATATGTGTTTTGCTTGGAGCGTCTTGTATTATTTGAGTCTTTGCCTTTTAGTTTACCACAATCATCCTTGCTGTACACACCTCTCTAATACCGTGCACTTTTCGCCGCTATCATACACCCACCATATATCTTCCTCAAAACAGCCACCATACGTACCTATCATGGCATTTCCATAGCCATTCCGAGATATATTGCCATGCAACTTACGACTATTTCGTTTACCATGACACGTTCCATCATTGTCATATTGCTTCGCATGATCATGTAGTTGACATTGTATTTATGGCAAAGCCACCGTTCATAATTCTTTCATACATGTCACTCTTGATTCATTGCACTAGTGAGCGTTGGGGACACTTTTCCTCCGTGTTGGGGGATTTTTTTTCACGTGTGAGGAAAAGGAACGATGTTTCTGTTTCTATAGAACTTCTTTATATTTGTTTCTACAGAACTTATAGACGTAGGCGCTGAGGACTCTTTTTTTAGGATCGTTCAGGACTCTATTTGATATGTATGTTATTCACGCAAACATCTGCTCCTAGTGCCCGCAAAAAAAACTGCGAATAGATCTGGGCCATTAAAGTTAAAATCTAAAGGCTGCTAGATTGATTTTGCTAGGACGCTCAGATTGCTTTTTTTCCTTTTGCTCTAGGAAGAGGAGAGAAACCCAAGAAATGAAGACTCCCGTATGTCTTAGTTTCATCCGACGGCTATGGATAAACTATATTTTAATCAAACGACTAAAATTCATTAATTCTAAGGATTAACGTGGTGTCTCGTATGGTGCCTCCAATGATGGGCTTCCTCAAAATGCCCTAGGTCTTTGTGAGCAAGCGAGTTGGATGCACACCCACTTAGTTCCTTTTGTTGAGCTTTCATACACTTATAGCTCTAGTGCTTCCGTTGCATGGCAATCCCTACTCACTCACATTGATATCTATTGATGGGCATCTCCATAGCCTGTTGATACGCCTAGTTGATGTGAGACTATCTTCTCCTTTTTGTCTTCTCCACAACCACCATTCCATTCCACATATAGTGCTATGTCCATGGCTCACGCTCATGTATTGCGTGAAGATTGAAAAAGTTTGAGAACGTCAAAAGTATGAAACAATTGCTTGGCTTGTCAGCGGGGTTGTGCATGATTTAAATATTTTGTGTGGTGAAGATAGAGCATAGCCAAACTATATGATTTTGTAGGGATAACTTTCTTTGGCCATGTTATTTTGAGAAGACATAATTGCTTAGTTAGTATGCTTGAAGTATTATTATTTTTATGTCAATATTAAACTTTTGTCTTGAATCTTTCGGATCTGAATATTCATACCACAATTAAGAGAATTGCATTGAAATTATGCCAAGTAGCATTCCACATCAAAAAATCTGTTTTTATCATTTACCTACTCGAGGACGAGCAGGAATTAAGCTTGGGGATGCTTGATACGTATCCAACGTATCTATAATTTTTGACTGTTCCATGCTATATTATATTCTGTTTTGGACATTATTAGGCTTTATTATACACTTTTATATTATTTTTGGGACTAACCTATTAACTGGAGGCCCAACCCAGAATTGATGTTTTTTTGCCTATTACAGAGTTTTGCAGAAAAAGAATATCAAACGGAGTCCAAACGGAATGAAACCTTCGGGAACGTGATTTCGGAATGAACGTGATCCAGAGGACTTGGACCCTACGTCAAGACATCAACCAGGCGGGCACGAGGTAGGGGGGCGCGCCTACCCCTAGGCGCGCCCTCCACCCTCGTGGGCCCCATGTTGCTCCACCGACGTACTTCTTCCTCCTATATATACCTACGTACCCCCAAACTACCAGATACGGAGCCAAAAACCTAATTCCACCGCCGCAACCTTTGATGTCTACTACGCAACCTTCTTCTTGTAGACGTTGTTGGGTCTCCAAGTGTAGAGGTTTGTAGGACAGTAGCAAATTTCCCTCAAGTGGATGACCTAAGGTTTATCAATCCGTGGGAGGCGTAGGATGAAGATTGTCTCTCTCAAACAACCCTGCAACCAAATAACAAAGAGTCTCTTGTGTCCCCAACACACCCAGTACAATGGTAAATTGTTGTCACGCCCCCGATTCAATCATACACTAATCATGCACGCAAATGTGTACGATCAAGATCAGGGACTCCCGGGAAGATATCACAACACAACTCTACAAATAAAATAAGTCATACAAGCATCATAATACAAGCCAGGGGCCTCGAGGGCTTGAATACAAGTGCTCGATCATAGACGAGTCAGCAGAAGCAACAATATCTGAGTACAGACATAAGTTAAACAAGTTGCCATAAGATGGCTAGCACAAACTGGGGATACAGATCGAACGAGGCGCACGCCTCCTGCCTGGGATCCTCCTAACTACTCCTGGTCGTCGTTAGCGGGCTGCATGTAGTAGTAGGCACCTCCGGGGTAGTAGTCATCATCGACGGTGGCGTCTGGCTCCTGGACTCCATCATCTGGTCGCAGCAATCGGGTATAGAAATGGGGAAAAGGGGTGAACAAGGCAACCGTGAGTACTCATCCAAAGTACTCGCAAGCAAGGAGCTACACTACATATGCATGGATATATGTGTAAAGGGGCATATTAGTGGACTGAACTGCAGAATGCCGGAATAAGAGGGGGATAGCTAATCCTGTCGAAGACTACGCTTCTGGCAGCCTCCGTCTTGCAGCAAGTAGAAGAGAGTAGACTGAAGTCCTCCAAGTAGCATCGCATAGCATAATCCTACCCGGCGATCCCCTCCTCGATGCCCTGTTAGAGAGCGATCACCGGGTTGTATCTGGCACTTGGAAGGGTGTGTTTTATTAAGTATCCGGTTCTAGTTGTCATAAGGTCAAGGTACAACTCCGGGTCGTCCTTTTACCGAGGGACACGGCTATTCGAATAGATTAACTTCCCTGCAGGGGTGCACCACATAACCCAACACGCTTGATCCCATTTGGCCGGACACACTTTTCGGGGTCATGCCCGGCCGCGGAAGATCAACACGTCGCAGCCCCAACTAGGCACAATAGAGAGGTCAGCACGCCGGTCTAAACCTAAGCGCATAGGGGTCTAGGCCCATCGCCCTTAGCACACCTGCATGTTGCGTGGGCGGTCGGAAGCAGACCTAGCAACCTCCAGTACAACGGAAGTCACGTCACGCGGTCCAATCTGGCGCGTGCCGCTTATTCGCTGACGTCACAAAGGCTTCGGCTGATACCACGACGTCGGGATACCCATAACTACTCCCGCGTAGATGGTTAGTGCGTATAGACCAAATGGCCAGACTCAGATCAAATACCCAGATCTCGTTAAGCGTGTTAAGTATCCGCAAAGGCCGACCAGGGCCAGGCCACCTCTCTCCTAGGTGGTCTCAACCTGCCCTGTCGCTCCGCCTCAAAGTAACAGTCGGGGGCCGTCGGGAACCCTGGCCCACCTCTACCGGGATGGAGCCACCTGCCCCTTCAGCCCCCATCTCCGAACAATATCATAGGTAATGTAACAGTGTAAAGTATATAGTATATGCCCGTGATCACCTCCCGAAGTGATCAAGGCCCAGTAGTATAGCATGGCAGACGGATAAGAGTGTAGGGCCACTGATGGAACACTAGCATCCTATACTAAGCAGTAGGATAGAAGGTAAGGGTAATAACAGTAGTAGCAAGGACAGGCTATGCAGCAATATAGGATTAACTGAAAGCAATAACATGCTACACTACTCTAATGCAAGTAGTATAGAGAAGAATAGGCGATATCTGGTGATCAAGGGGGGGGGCTTGCCTGGTTGCTCTGGCAAGAGAGAGGGGTCGTCAACACCGTAGTCGTACTGGGTAGCAGCAGCGTCGGTCTCGGTGTCTAGCGAGAGAAGAGGGGGAAGAAACAATAAATATTTAAGCAAATAGATGCATAGCGATGCATGACATGACAAGTATCGGTGCTAGGGGTGTCCTAACGCGGTATGAGGTGATACCAGTGAAGGGGGAAACATCCGGGAAAGTATCCCCGGTGTTTCGCGTTTTCGGGCAGAGGAGCCGGAGGGGGAAAGTTGCGAGTTCGATAGGTTAGGGATGCGTGGCGGATGAACGGGCTGCGTATTCGGGTTCGTCTCGTCGTTCTTAGCAACTTTCATGTTGAAAATTATTTAATCCGAGTTACGGATTAAAAGATATGATTTTCTAAAGATTTTATTAATTTTTGGAATTTAATTAATTATTTAATTTAATTCGAAAATGGATTTATGACATCAGCAGGAGGTCATGCTGATGACAGCAGTCAACAAGGTTGACTGGTCAACCTGACCAGTGGGTCGCATTGGTCAGTGACACATTTACTTAAACATTTTAATTAACCTAATTAGTATTAATAGGGGGGTGGGCCCCATTGTCATACTCTATTAATTAACTAACAGTAGTTAACTAGGTTAATTAGTCATTAAATTAATTAATCTTAATTAGCTAAGTTAATCAGAATTAATTAAGTTAATTAATTTGTTAATTAATTAATTAACTAATTAATTTTATTATTTATTATTTATTTATTATATATATATATATTCTAATTCCCTTTTTTTAATAAACGTTCTGGGCGCTGGGGCGTGGGGCCCCCATGTCATAGGCCCCTGGGACCTTAGTGGGTTAGCGGGTTGTGCGGTTACGGGCGTGCAGCGCCAGGCGCCCGATGGGGCGGACCCGGGCACGCGGGGGACGTCCGCCTTGGCGCGACGGGGTGCCGGAGTTGGCCGCCGGTGCTGCGGTGGCCTGCGGGGCTGGAGGCAGAGGCGTGCGGGCGGAGCGGGGCGAAGGCGAGCGGGCGGGTGCCACGCGGAGCAGCAGCAGGCGGAGGTGGCTTGCGATAACGGCGGCGACAAGCAGGGCGGGGGCCCGAGCTCGGATGTGCGCGGGTGTGCGCTGAGCGTGGCGGGCAAGGGAGGACGAGGCCAGGGCGAAGGGAGGGCAGCGACAGTGGACGACACGCGGCCACGGCGGGGCTCGCGCTGTCGCGGTCGAGGGAGAGAGGAGAGGGAGGGGGTTTGCTCACGGCGGAGAGTAGGGTCTGGGCAACGGGGCTCGGGGTGGATGCCGGGGACGACGGCGCCGGAGGGGAAGCAGGCCGATGATGGGGAGGAGGCAGGCCGGCGGGGAGGTTCCGGCGACGGGCGATGTGTGCGGCGTCCTCGGGCTTGAGCAGATCCATCGAGGGAGAGGGAAAAGGGAGCGTGAGGCGGCGGGCGACGGAGCCGGCGAGGGCAAGGACGTGCGCATCCGGAGCGGTGCTGGGATCGGGTCTTCCTTGATCCAGATCGGGAGGGAAGGGGGGAGCGAACATGGGGGAGGGGGCGAGGGGAGTGGGGAGTGGGGCGACTGGGGAGGGGCCGCTAGGGTTCGGTCGCCCCAGGGGTGTTGTAGGTGCCGGCTGGGCCGGCCTGATTGGCACCGAGGCCATCTGGGCCATGGCCCAGTGGGGGGGGGGTTCTCCCTTTTCTTTTGTTGTTGTTAGTTTTTGTTTTTATTTTTGTTTTCCTTTTATCTTATTTCCTTTCTGCTTTAATTCCTTTTAGATATTTAGGCCTTTTATAACAGCACGGTTCCTTCACCATAATTACCTAGGCATTTATTTGCACACTCCGAACATTTTTGTTTTAATGTTTGAAAACTTTTATTATTTGCCAAATTTTGAATTTGAATATTAATCTGTTTTGAACTAACGCGAGATTTGCAACAGTAATCGAAGTGACGTGACATCATTAGCAGAGGTTACTGTAGCTTGATTATCCGGGCGTCACAATTCTCCTCTACTACAAGAAATCTCGTCCCGAGATTTAGGAGCGGTTATAAGGGGGAAGGAATCTGGTTATGAAATTCTAACGATTCTTCTCGGTCATAGTTGCTCTTCTCGAAGAGGTCGATCCATAGCGCTGATGTCTTCATTCCTATGCATCAATGCATCATGATGAGGGTGTCGTCCTTTCTTCACGAACTCCATCGTACCTATGAAAGGGATAAGGGTGGGCATTCTGGGAGAACAGGCCCCTGCAAGGTCGACTATCTGGTCGATAACATCGAGGAAGGTGGCGGAAGTAACTCTCGAATTGAAACTTAAGAAATTATCGAGAGCAAAGTAAGAAGGTACCATGGGAAGTTTCAAACGGATAGGCAATCGTTCGATGTTTGAAACAACATGCGAAAGGGGTCTAGAGCAACGAGATTGAGTATTGCGTCTGTTACCAGAATAGATCACTTGGGACGGCGGCCCGTGAATTATATATGAGGCCATCCGCGAGGAATAACTTTGGGAACAGGGGGTGTACAGGAGAGTCAGGTTTCGATCCTGGGACCTGTGGGTTATGGGCCCACCATGTGGTTGAAAGTAGGAAGGGGGACGACATCTTGCACGGTCACGATAGTAAGGCGTGTCAGAGGTTAGCCTGTCAGTTATGTTGGCAACAACATCGATACCAAGGGCGAGGGACAAAGAGAACCATTTTCCTGCTCGTTTAACGAGGCGGGCCAATAGGCAAGGTTCTCGTCCATCGGTGGCTACCGAAACGTCATCAACAATAGTAACAGGGTCTTGCTAACAGAATTGTACACCAAGGTGTTTAAATAAGCAGGAGAATGTTACTACTTAGATCATATAGATCACAAGAAACGTTAAACCAACCAATGGGAAGGAAAGTATGATTATCAAATTAAACAGAACAATGGAAAGGAAAATGTGTTTAAACACATATTTCAAGGGTATATCCTTCCCAAGGACAAGTAGAGCATGATATCCATGACAGGATATAATGTAGAAAACTCTTTAGGTAGGGGAGAGAAATTTCATGACATTACCCATACAACGGTGTTTGGATAATTGGGTAGGAAACATTTATCATTGGCTTCAAATGTTCCTGTTGAAAATCGGAGTACCATAGACATGCTTCGAGATAGCATTGACATGGTCTTCAAGTAAAGGTCGGACTTGGGTAATACAAAGGATCCATTAGGATAACTTATTACACAAGGCATTCAATTTCCTCATTGAAAAATGTTTAACCTAGTTAAAAAGGAAACCATAACACTAGGTCCTCTAGTCAGGTGCGCTAGGCATGACATCACCTTACCGGGTTACATAAAGACCATTGTTATAACTCTTGGAAATATGTTCCAACCATCATATCTGACCGAAATTCAGATCTGATTGGTGTCAGGATAACTCAGACTCAGGATGCCTGAGAAGGAAAAGGTGCAACACAATTTGACAAGATGGTGCTGCCAGATTCTCGGGAAATGAACTATGGAAGCAAGTCCCGAATCATGAGTTCATCATTAAGCCAAGGAGAGGGTGAGGAGGTGGCTGATGGACACAACGATAATTCAACAAGGTATCCAAAAAGATGGATCTCCACAATTATGTGGATAAGGAGATAACATTTGTTAGATCAAATGATGTAACAAAGTATGCTCGAGGAAAACATACACAATTAAACATTGGTTGAAAGGTGCGCCCGAAATATGAGTTGGGTTGCACAACCAATGTCAGAATGGTGATTCAGTAATCAATAGTATAAGAGTGAATGGCCGACCATTAACTTCAAAGCAATATGGTTCTTAGAAGGGCAGAATCCAAACAGCACTGATCGAATCAACACGAGGACCAAGAAAACATGGTGATGGTGAGAAGTATCACTGGACCAAGAATTCTTAAGAGGTGGTGAAATTCTCACGACATTCTTGACATAAAAGATGGTAATACTCCAACGTAAAGACGAACAAATGCTGGATAGCAAGCCTCTCAAGGTATAACACAAAACACGAACAAGCTTGTGTTGAACGGAAGGCAATAAAGTGGTCGATGACAACACAAATCATCGAGGGCAAGGATGGTATTTCTCATCATGAATTCAATTGAAATCCTGGAAGAGCTCTAAATGCTGATGATGGTCACGACACATTTGTCGAGAGATTTCAAGAAGATGTAATCGATCGGTGATGACACCAAGTCGAAGGAATGATGAAGCAAAAGGTTATTGAAACCAAGGGTATGACACAAACTCGAAATCAAGCTTGGTGTTCAAGGCGAAATGATACGACGAGGAAGATCGGCATAAGGTTATCTCCTCGTCCAAAATTATGCTACGGGAAGAAGGACCAGGCAGCACGGTTAAAATTTAGCACAAAATGATATAGCCGATCAGGCTAAGAATGACGTGATGAAGTATTAAACTTCTCAACAACAATTTACTAGAAGTATTGAATCACAGGGGTGATTCAATTCACTAATCGGTGTTCTCGGTTGACGACAACCCAGAACCCGTGGAGTGACTATGACGGGGAAAGGCACTACTTCATCGGAAATGCATAAGATGTAGTGAAATCGGTTGATATCCTCGAGATACCAGGGGGGTAATACTCGAAGGTAGATCAAAAATAGAGGTTGGACTAGGGTATTGCTCTACAGAAGACAAGTTCTTAAACTTGCACGAGGAAAGGTAATTAAAGGAGAACATGGTCGGAACCACGATTGCAAAAGGCCGGATCCCAGATATAAGAACTTATACCAAGGGAATAATTAATTTAAGAGAAGCTTTAATGATAAGATCTACATCGTGTCCATGGGCATGAACGCAAGGTTCAAGGTCAACTCCCACTTCTTTAATGCATAACCTTTCATTCACTTCTCATCTTCGAAGAGGTTGCAGTGTTGAAATTTTATCTAGCGAAGCACCAGAAGAGTATAACTCGTGAAAACTACCGAGTTCACACATATAAAGGAAAGGCATAGGTTCAACCCGTCAGGGTATCGTGGAAACATATACCACAAGCTTCAATAGTAAATACGACCAGCTCGAAAGTAGAGCAAGGTTGAAAAAGTAGACGATACAATTTACCAAAGGCATTATGTATCCGAAGGAAGGCTCATAAGGTTATTGAATGTGAAGGATGCTGTCAGATAAAATCCATTAAAGGATCTGCCGGTCCATAATAGAGCTGATGTGATCATCGGCACACAACCAGTTGAAGAAAGAATGCAACGGCATCAGATTATAGAACACCTGAACGATTCGAGGCTTAGATATCAAGGAATTAAGATTTCCAAATCGAAGGATCAGAAGCAGACGCTCTGATCAAGGGTGGATAAGTTCAACAGACTCAGGGGTACAATCGACGGCAATTTGATTTGTCGAGAACCAGCTCACGTTTTAAATGACATCTGAGTGAGGATTGCGAGCATTCGCAACATATTGAATCAGTGGACTCAAAATGATATTAAAAAAGGTTGCCAATAAGATTACTATAATTATGGAATTAACCATAATGCAAGCAAAACAAGAATTTCAACAACAATAGGCTGCTGAGGATTTTCGGAAGATTGAATAGTATTACAAAGACTTTTGTGAAACATAAGAACAACTGGGGACGAGTGGATACTCGGTAAATGCGAGAAAGTATCTGTAGGGTTATTTCTACGGCAATGAACTACAAGACAGTGGTACAAGGGATTCTTAAAAGTCGGAGAGCAATTCGATGCATCTTGTAACAACAAGAGAAACTCAGAGTAATGGTATGAACAACAAGTGTATGCCGTTATCCGTATGGATATATCAGTAGTAGGGAATTGAAAATGCAGAGGACACAAGGGTCTCGGGAATGATTGAAGAGTATCTTCAAAATCTTCTGGTGCAGTAGACGATCATCTGTACTAAGGGGCTCTCCAGAAGGAAGTAATTACGAGAACCTAGAGTTAGAGTTAGCAAAATCTTTTAACCCGAATAGAAGAGATGTCAGAGTCCCAGAGTATAGGTCAAGGAGTAAAAGATCCTACTACCACCCGATGGCGACGTGTGCCCGTAAGACACACAGCCATGTTAGTAAAAGTTTTGCAATGTCTAGACTCGACTTCGGCCTAGGAGTTGGAAAGGGGGATTCCTACAGGCAGTCGGCTCTGATACCAACTTGTCACGCCCCCGATTCAATCGTACACTAATCATGCACGCAAATGTGTACGATCAAGATCAGGGACTCTCGGGAAGATATCACAACACAACTCTACAAATAAAATAAGTCAGACAAGCATCATAATACAAGCCAGGGGCCTCGAGGGCTCGAATACAAGTGCTCGATCATAGACAAGTCAGCGGAAGCAACAATATCTGAGTACAGACATAAGTTAAACAAGTTGCCATAAGATGGCTAGCACAAACTGGGGATACAGATCGAACGAGGCGCAGGCCTCCTGCCTGGGATCCTCCTAACTACTCCTGGTCGTCGTCAGCGGGCTGCACGTAGTAGTAGGCACCTCCGGGGTAGTAGTCGTCGTCGACGGTGGCGTCTGGCTCCTGGACTCCATCATCTGGTCGCAGCAATCGGGTATAGAAATGGGGAAAAGGGGGGAACAAGGCAACCGTGAGTACTCATCCAAAGTACTCGCAAGCAAGGAGCTACACTACATATGCATGGATATATGTGTAAAGGGGCATATTAGTGGACTGAACTGCAGAATGCCGGAATAAGAGGGGGATAGCTAACCCTGTCGAAGACTACGCTTCTGGTAGCCTCCGTCTTGCAGCAAGTAGAAGAGAGTAGACTGAAGTCCTCCAAGTAGCATCGCATAGCATAATCCTACCCGGCGATCCCCTCCTCGATGCCCTGTTAGAGAGCGATCACCGGGTTGTATCTGGCACTTGGAAGGGTGTGTTTTATTAAGTATCCAATTCTAGTTGTCATAAGGTCAAGGTACAACTCTGGGTCGTCCTTTTACCGAGGGACACGGCTATTCGAATAGATTAACTTCCCTGTAGGGGTGCACCACATAACCCAACACGCTTGATCCCATTTGGCCGGACACACTTTTCGGGGTCATGCCCGGCCGCGGAAGATCAACACGTCGCAGCCCCACCTAGGCACAACAGAGAGGTCAGCACGCCGGTCTAAACCTAAGCGCACAGGGGTCTGGGCCCATCGCCCTTAGCACACCTGCACGTTGCGTGGGCGGCCGGAAGCAGACCTAGCAACCTCCAGTACAACGGAAGTCACGTCACGCGGTCCAATCTAGCGCGCGCCGCTCAGTCGCTGACGCCACGAAGGCTTCGGCAGATACCACGACGCCGGGATACCCATAACTACTCCCGCGTAGATGGTTAGTGCGTATAGACCAGATGGCCAGACTCAGATCAAATACCCAGATCTCGTTAAGCGTGTTAAGTATCCGCAAAGGCCGACCAGGGCCAGGCCACCTCTCTCCTAGGTGGTCTCAACCTGCCCTGTCGCTCCGCCTCAAAGTAACAGTCGGGGGCCGTCGGGAACCCTGGCCCACCTCTACCGGGATGGAGCCACCTGCCCCTTCAGCCCCATCTCCGAACAGTATCATAGGTAATGTAACAGTGTAAAGTATATAGTATATGCCCGTGATCACCTCCCGAAGTGATCAAGGCCCAGTAGTATAGCATGGTAGACGGACAAGAGTGTAGGGCCACTGATGGAACACTAGCATCCTATAATAAGCAGTAGGATAGAAGGTAAGGGTAATAACAGTAGTAGCAAGGACAGGCTATGCAGCAATATAGGATTAACTGAAAGCGATAACATGCTACACTACTCTAATGCAAGCAGTATAGAGAAGAATAGGCGATATCTGGTGATCAAGGGGGGGGGGGCTTGCCTGGTTGCTCTGGCAAGAGAGAGGGGTCGTCAACACCGTAGTCGTACTGGGTAGCAGCGGCGTCGGTCTCGGTGTCTAGCGAGAGAAGAGGGGGAAGAAACAGTAAATATTTAAGCAAATAGATGCATAGCGATGCATGACATGACAAGTATCGGTGCTAGGGGTGTCCTAACGCGGTATGAGGTGATACCGGTGAAGGGGAAACATCCGGGAAAGTATCCCCGGTGTTTCGCGTTTTCGGGCAGAGGAGCCGGAGGGGGAAAGTTGCGAGTTCGATAGGTTAGGGATGCGTGGCGGATGAACGGGCTGCGTATTCAGGTTCATCTCGTCGTTCTGAGCAACTTTCATGTTGAAAATAATTTAATCCGAGTTACGGATTAAAAGATATGATTTTCTAAAGATTTTATTAATTTTTGGAATTTAATTAATTATTTAATTTAATTCGAAAATGGATTTATGACATCCGCAGGAGGTCATGCTGACGACAGCAGTCCACAGGGTTGACTGGTCAACCTGACCAGTGGGTCCCACTGGTCAGTGACACATTTACTTAAACATTAACCTAATTAGTATTAATAGGGGGGGTGGGCCCGAGTGTCATACTCTGTTAATTAACTAACAGTAGTTAACTAGGTTAATTAGTCATTAAATTAATTAATCTTAATCAGCGGGGGGGGGGGGGTCTCCCTTTTCTTTTGTTGTTTTTATTTTTGTTTTCCTTTTATCTTATTTCCTTTCTGTTTTAATTCCTTTTAAATATTTAGGCCTTTTATAACAGCACGGTTCCTTCACCATAATTACCTAGGCATTTATTTGGACACTCCGAACATTTTTGTTTTAATCTTTGAAAACTTTTATTATTTGCCAAATTTTGAATTTGAATATTAATCTGTTTCGAACTAACGCGAGATTTGCAACAGTAATCGAAGTGACGTGACATCATTAGCAGAGGTTACTGTAGCTTGATTATCCGGGCGTCACAATTGTATAGGTGCACTAGTTTGGCGAAGAGATGGTGATACAAGTGCAATATGGATGGTAGATATAGGTTTTTTAATCTGAAAATATAAAAACAGTAAGGTAACAAGTAATAAAAGTGAGCGTAAACGGTATTGCAATGCTAGGAAACAAGGCTTAGGGTTCATACTTTCACTAGTGCAAGTTCTCTCAACAATAATAACATAATTGGATCATATAACTATCCCTCAACTTGCAACAAAGAGTCACTCCAAAGTCACTAATAGCGGAGAACAAATGAAGAGATTATGGTAGGGTACGAAACCACCTCAAAGTTATTCTTTCGGATTAATCTATCATAGAGTTCGTACTAGAATAACACCTTAAGAACAAATTAACCAAAACCCTAATGTCACCTAGATACTCCAATGTCACCTCAAGTATCCATGGGTATGATTATACGATATGCATCACACAATATCAGATTCATCTATTCAACCAACACAAAGAACTTCAAAGAGTGTCCCAAAGTCTCTACTGGAGAGTCAAGACGAAAACGTGTGCCAACCCCTATGCATAGGTTCATGGGCGGAACCCGCAAGTTGATCACCAAAACATACATCAACTGGATCACGTGATACCCCATTGTCACCACAGATAAGCACGGCAAGACATACATCAAGTGTTCTCAAATCCTTAAAAACTCAATCCGATAAGATAACTTCAAAGGGAAAACTCAATCCATTACAAGAGAGTTGAGGGGGAGAAACATCATAAGATCCAACTATAATAGCAAAGCTCGTGATACATCAAGATCGTACCACCTCAAGAACACGGGAGAGAGATCAAACATAGCTACTGGTACATACCCTCAGCCCCGAGGGTTAACTACTCCCTCCTCGTCATTGAGAGCGCCGGGATGATGAAGATGGCCACCGGTGAGGGTTCCCCCCTCCGGCAGGGTGCCGGAACAGGGTCCCGATTGGTTTTTGGTGGCTACAGAGGCTTGCGGCGCCGGAACACCCGATCTATTCTGTTTTTCGAAGGTTTTTGGGTATATTGGTATATATAGGAGAAGAAATACGTCAGGGGAGCCACGAGGGGCCCATGAGGGTGGAGGGCGCGCCCAGGGGGGTGGGCACGCCCCCTGCCTCGTGCCCTCCTCGTTGATTCCCTGACGTGCACTCCAAGTCCCCTGGATTGCTTCCATTCCAAAAGTAACTTTTCCGAAGGTTTCATTTCGTTTGGACTCCTTTTGATATTCCTTTTCTACGAAACACAGAAACAAGGGAAAAAACAGAAACTGGCACTGGGCTCTGGGTCAATAGGTTAGTCCCAAAAGTAATATAAAAGTGCATAATAAAGCCCATAAACATCCAAAACAGATAATATAATAGCATGGAACAATCAAAATTATAGATACGTTGGAGACGTATCAGCATCCCCAAGCTTAATTCCTGCTCGTCCTCGAGTAGGTAAATGATTAAAACAGAATTTTTGATGTGGAATACTACTAGGCATAATTTCAATGTAATTCTTCTTAATTGTGGTATGAATATTCAGATCCGAAAGATTCAAGATAAAAGTTCAATATTGACATAAAAATAATAATACTTCAAGCATACTAACTAAGCAATTATGTCCTCTCAAAATAACATGGCCAAAGAAAGTTCATCCCTACAAAATCATATAGTTTAGTCATGCTCCATTTTCGTCACACAATAATGCTCTCATCACGCACAACCCTGATGACAAGCCAAGCAATTGTTTCATACTTTAGTAATCTCGAACTTTTAAAACCTTCACGCAATTCATGAGCGTGAGCCATGGATATAGCACTATGGGTGGAATAGAATATAATGATGGGGGTTATGTGGAGAAGACAAAAAGGAGAAATTCTCACATCAACAAGGCTAATCAATGAGCTATGGAGATGCCCATCGATTGATGTTAATGCAAGGAGTAGGGATTGCCATGCAACGGATGCACTAGAGCTATAAATATATGAAAGCTCAACAAAAGAAACTAAGTGGGTGTGCATCCAACTTGCTTGCTCACGAAGACCTAGGGCATTTGAGGAAGCCCATTGTTGGAATATACAAGCCAAGTTCTAGAATGAAAAATTCCCACTAGTATATGAAAGTGACGAAACAAGAGTATCATGAAGATTATGGTGCTACTTTGAAGCACAAGTGTGGTAAAAGGATAGTAACATTGTCCCTTCTCTCTTTTGCTCTCATTTTTTTGGGCCTTCTTCTTTTTTATGGCCTTTATCTCTTTTTTTATTCCTCACTTGGGACAATGCTCTAGAAAATGATGATCATCACACTTTTATTTATTTACAACTCAATGATTACAACTCGATACTAGAACAAAGTATGACTATATGAATGCCTCCGGCGGTGTACTGGGATATGCAATGAACCAAGAGTGACATGTATGAAATAATTATGAATGGTGGCTTTGCCACAAATACGATGTCAACTACATGATCATGCAAAGCAATATGACAATGATGAAAGTGTCATGATAAATGGAATGGTGGAAAGTTGCATGGCAATATATCTCGGAATGGCTATGGAAATGCCATAATAGGTAGGTATGGTGTCTGTTTTGAGGAAGATATAAGGAGGTTTATGTGTGAAAGAGCGTATCATATCACGGGGTTTGGATGCACCGGCGAAGTTTGCACCAACTCTCAATGTGAGAAAGGGCAATGCACGGTACCGAAGAGGCTAGCAATGATGGAAAGGTGAGAGTGCGTATAATCCATGGACTCAGCATTAGTCATAAAGAACTCACATACTCCTTGGGGGATAGATTGGTAGGAAAAGACCATCGCACGTCCCCGACCACCACTCATAAGGAGGACACTCAAAGAACACCTCATGTTTCAAATTTGTTACATAAAGTTTACCATACGTGCATGCTACGGGAATCACAAACTTTAACACAAGTATTTCTCAAATTCAAAACTACTCAACTAGCATGACTCTAATATCACCATCTTCATATCTCAAAACAATCATCAAGCATCAAACTTCTCTTATTATTCAACAGACTCATAAGAAAGTTATTACTAGTCTTGAATACCTAGCATATTAGGATTAAGCAAATTACCATGCTGTTTAAGACTCTCAAAATAATATAAGTGAAGCACTAGAGCAAACGACAGACTACCCCGAAAGATATAAGTGAAGATCAATGAGTAGTTGAATAACTATGAAATTATGTGAAGACTCTCTAACATTTAAGGATTTCAGATCTTGGTACTTTATTCAAACATCAATAAAAAATAAAAAAAATGACGATGTGGTGAATTAAAATATAGCTCCAAGTAAAGTTACCGATGGACGAAGACGAAAGAGGGGATGCCTTCTGGGGCATCCCCAAGCTTAGGCTCTTGGTTGTCCTTGAATATTACCTTGGGGTGCCTTGGGAATCCCCAAGCTTAGGCTCTTGCCACTCCTTATTCCATAGTCCATCGAATCTTTACCCAAAACTTGAAAAGTTCACAACACAAAACTTAACAGAAAACTCGTAAGCTCCATTAGCAAAAGAAAACAAAACACCACTTCAAGGTACTGTAATGAACTCATTCTTTATTTATATTGGTGTTAAACCTACTGTATTCCAACTTCTCTATGGTTTATAAACTATTTTACTAGCCATAGAGTCATCAAAATAAGCAAACAACACACGAAAAACAGAATTTGTCAAAAATAGAACAGTCTGTAGTAATATGTAACTAACGCAAACTTCTGGAACTCCAAAAATTATAAAATAAATTGGTGGACCTGAGGAATTTGTCTAGTAATCATTTGCAAAAAGAATCAACTAAATAGCACTCTTAGTAAAAAGTTTTAGCTAATCTCGTGAGCGCTAAAGTTCCTGTTTTTTACAGCATGATCATAAAGACTTCACCCAAGTCTTCCCAAAGGTTTTACTTCGCACAAACACTAATTAAAACATAAAACCACATTTAAACAGAAGCCAGATGGATTATGTCAGCGATCTGGGAACGGGGGTCCCCAGACTTGCCTGCCTGCGGCCTGCGGCGTGGCTCTAGTGGGGGCCCAACGCGGCCCATCTTCATCAACACAAACTCAAGACCCTCGCGAGGGGCCAAGCCTCGCGGGGCGGACGACAAGAAGCTTCCTCAGGAGCGGCCTCATCAGGCAGGCTCGCGAGGAGGCGGAGAGATCAAGGCAAGGGCACCTCGCGAGGAGCCCGTGACGCAAGCCATGACGATCGAGACCAGGCGGGCGCCAGGCGGGCGCTAGCCTGTGCAGTGTCCTTGTTTCCCCTTCCCTACAAACGGGGCAAGCACAGGCCAAGGCATCAGCCAAAGGTTACCATTTCGGTGCAACGAGACCAAGACCGGCGGGACGGCAGGACGGAGGTCATCGTGGAGCCCAAGACGACGTCATCACCAGTGCTTTTGGCAGCCGAAGACCACCTTTGGTCAGGATAACTTGTACTAGATGTTCCCCTTCAAAATGGCCAATTGTTGGCGCCCTTCCCGCTCATTATTTGGGGAGAGGCCCAGGGCCTCTATAAATAGAGCTAGCCACCACAGAGTAGAGGCATCCAATCAAGGAAAGGGAGAGATCCAGACCAAGTAGAACACACGACACCAGCTCAAGAACACCCCTCGCGAGGCGGTTCTTCCCCTGTATTGTTCATCATCAGCCCCTGAGGCAATCCACCACACCACACACCGGAGTAGGGTATTACACCACAACGGTGGCCCGAACCAGTATAAATCTCGTGTCCCTTGTGTTGTTCATCATTTCTAGCTTAGATCACGCGAGTAGATCGGACGTAGATCGGTAGGGGAGAGATCTCCGCGCGCACCCCAGTGTTCGAACCTTAAGGGTCTGCCGGAACCCAAATCTGACATTTGGCGCGCCAGGTAGGGGTGCGTCGGAATCTTTCTTCCGCTGTTCGCGTGTGATCTTCCGTCGTGTCCATGGCTGACGCTTGTCGGGATCGCGCCGAGCACCGGGCTGCTCTCGCCACCCGCATCGCCCAGACGGCGCCCGTCGGCGGTCGCCCTCGTCATTCCCCATCGCTTGCCGCCAATGCCGCCACCGGCCCGGCGGGGAACAAGCAGCAAGCCTCGTCTCAGCACCCTTCGGTGCGGCGGGATGGCCGCACCGCCACCCCGTCGCTGACTCCAGCTGGTTCGTCCTCCCACGCCCGTTGCGCCCCCACGGACGCGCACGCCGCGCTGCTCCTGGCAAGAGATCTCCTGCACTACCGCCCCATCGACGACCTCTACAAGGACTGGCTCGCCCGCATAACCGAGCTCGTCAGCGCCGCAGGGGGCTCCCCTTTGCCGTCCCTCTCGTTGCCTCGCCCTCCGTTCTGGGCAGGCGGCGAGGATCAGGAGGCGCCTCCACCACCTCCTCCCCAAGAAGGCGTCCTGGCTCCATGGCGCGCAGCCCCAGGGCGAGACCCTCCGCGTCCGGCGCCAGCACAGCAAGAAGGGAGCTGCCAGGAGATCCCTCGTCCCCAAGAAGGTGCTCGCGCGCTCCCAGCACTGGCGCGCCAAGATCGCGTCCCTCCGCCTCCACGACAAGACCCCGCGCTGCTCCAAGCGGCGATGTGTGGAAATACCCAGGAGCAAGCCCAGCATCAGCAAAGGGCGCCGGTGGCCACAGCAGGCTGCCTCGCCTTCACCCCCGAGCTACGCGGCGTCACATGGCCAGGCAAGTTCAAGCCTGACCTGTCCCCTCGCTATGATGGCACGGCGGACCCTGCGGAGTTCCTGCAGCTCTACGAGCTAGGCATTGAAGCTGCCAACGGAGACGAAAAAGTCATGGCGAGCTGGTTTCCCATGGCGCTCAAGGACGCGCCCGCACCTGGCTCCTGAACCTGGGTCCTGGCACGATCTCCTCCTGGGGCGAGATGAGCACCCGCTTCATCGCCAACTTCCAGGGCACTCGCGACCGGCCCCCGGCCATGAGCGACCTGCGCCGCATCAAGCAACAGCCAGGGGAAACCCTGCAGAAGTTCATCCAGCGCTTCAACAACGCTCGCGTCAAGATCCCCAGGGTGACTGAAGAGGCCATCATCTCAGCTTTCTCCGATGGCATGCGCGACATCAAGATGAAGGAGGAGCTAGCAATCCATGAAGACCTGTGCACATCCCTGGAGCTGTTCAACTTGGCGACCAAGTGCGCCAGGGCTGAGGAAGGGCGCCTCTCCCTCCTTGAGCTCCCGGCTACCGACCTAGAAGAGGAGAAGCTCAAGGCCAAGGACGTGAAGCGCAAGGGGGCTGCCGTGCTTGCAGCGGAACCAGACACCAAGCGGGGCAGGGATCAGCCTGAGTCATCCAAGGGAAGCCAATACTGCGTGTACCACGACCTCCACACCAACAACACCAACGAATGTCAAGAGCTCAGGGCCGTGCGAGATGGGTGAATCGGCCGACGCCACGAGCGCAACGACAGGGGCTAGGGCCGAGGAGGAGGAAGAGGTGGCGGACGATGGGAAGACCGTGGCCCTCGCCAAGGGTGGCGTGACCGACCTCGTGAGGATCGCTGGCAGGACCAACCTCGCGAGGGAGGCTGGAGGGATCAGCCTCATGAGGATCTCCCACACAACAACGCATGCCTTCCTCCTCTGCCGCCACCGCCAAGGAGGAACGAAGACCAACATCAAGACGATGGGGCTGGGGGCTTCTAGGAGCCGCGCGCAATCGCTTGCATCTTGGGTGGTGCCCAGGCCCCAGCCTCACAATGCATCTTCAAGCAGTTTGCTCGCAAGGTGAATGCAGTCCTCCCCAAGCTTGAGGCCACGCGCCCTCTCAGGTGGTCTACGTGCGCTATCACGTTCAGCTCAGCGGATCAGCTCAAGTGCGCGGCAACGGCCGGAGTCCTCCCGATGCTTTGCTCCCCAGTCATCAGCAATGTGCAGGCCACGAGGACCCTCATCGATGGCGGAGCAGGACTCAATGTCCTATCCGTCGGGACGTTCGACAATCTCCAAGTGCCATACGATCAGCTTCAGCCGACCAAGCCTTTCTTAGGAGTCACTGATGGTTCCACTGTTCCAATAGGGCAGGTTCGCCTTCTAGTCACCTTCGGGCAGCGCAAGCTAACAACTACCGCACCGAGCTCATCGACTTCGACGTCGCCCACATTCGCCTGCCATACAACGCCATCCTCGGGTACCCAGACTTAGCCAAGTTCATGACAGTGAATCACGATGGTTACAATGTCCTCAAGATGCCGGGAAGCGGTGGAGTCATCACCATACCCTATGAAGAAAGGGACGCAGTGTGTTCGCTTGAGCGTGCGTTCCAAGCCGCAGCAATTGAAGACCCAAATCATAGGAGCGGAAGACTTCCCAAGGCGACACTCAAGAAGAAGAAGGCTTCGCCTAGCCCAAGCCACAAGGAGGCAGGCACCTCTAGAGGCATTGCGTCAGGATTTGCGCCCGATCAGGGAGCGCCACCCTCTCACGCATAGGAAGGCGCGCCCGGCGCCCTCCTCAGGCAGGGCTCGAGGGCTCTTTCTTGGAGAGCCACCGACTTTGCCAAGGTCGCGGGGGAGGCGCTCGGGCACCACTTGGAGGGGTGCTTCCAGGCACGTTTTCCTTAGGAAGGTACAAGGCAAGGAAGAGCAAACCCTCAGGAGTTCATCGCAAGAAACACCCAAGAGCTACAGAAGTTAGTAATGCGCGGCAGCCGCCGCTTGCCCGCTGTAGCCCCACATCCAGGCGAGGATGGTGGGCTATGCGTCTGCATCGATGTACCAGGGCTTAACCGAGCCGCGTCTCAGGAGCACCTCTGGCTCTCGCACGTGGGACGCTGCGAGGGACCTCCTCACAGCTACGTTCGCATGCCTTTCAACCTGCCAAACACGGTCACCGCTCATCAGCGCCTGCTGAGGAGCGTTCTGGAGGCTCAGGAGGTCAGGCATCGTGCGGTCCTGGCAGAGGTGGAGATGGCCCCCGAAGACCTGCCTGTGCCCCCGGAGCCTCCCAAGGCTCCAGGGCCTGGGGGCTCGTGAGGACCGATGTCTCCACCGAGCATCGCCCGCTTCTTCAGCATCACTTCATCTTCAATGACATCAGGTGACATCTTTCAAAGTTCCATTTTTAGCTAAGAGCGCCCACAGGGCCGCAACATTCCCAGGCCGCATGGGTCTGTCCCCACGGCATGTATCTGTTTTGCTTATGATCTTTACTTATCTCGTTGGGGGTGCCCCTCGGGTTGCATCATCCCCAAGCTGCTCGGGCCTGACCCAGCGGCAGTTGCTTTTCCCGCATCTACTTAAAATGAATTTGCCCTTTCGCGCTTAATTTGGTTTCCATGATTGTCACCTGCTGCTTAACGCAGACTTCTCCGCTCTCATGCAAAGTGCTTGCACGTTAAAAGGGGGGTACCTGAGCATCGCGACTCATGGGCTCCTACTGGCTCTCCAGCCCTCAACCCCTAGCCTTGACCCACGGCATCACGACCTGTCATACCAGCGGTGGCTGAGCTCGCTCGAGGGCTGGGACCTGAGGACGTAGAGCATTTGCATTCTAACCACCTTGCAGGAACACACCATTGATAAAGGCCCAGAGCCAGGCGCAACCCGCCTCGAGGTAGGGCCTCGTGAGTCCCGCGCTGGCTCACGAGTGCCCAGATACACCTCTCCTAGCCCTACCGTGCCGGCCACGTGTCAGTGCGGGGCTGTACACGCCTCGGGGGCTCCTCCCGGAGGGGAGCCCCCTCCCACGTACTAGTGGAAGCACCATGCTCCGCGCTGGCTGACGACATTGCCCAGGAGCGGCTATGCCCGTACACATACGGAAGCGCTATGCTCCGCGCTGGTGATAAACAACTGAGGGCGCCCCACGGCCGTACCAACCTCAGGGAGCCCAGAGCTCAGTGTCCGGCACCGTCGCAACGCCTCCCCTCGGGAGCGCCGCGCGAGGGGGCTGGACACGGGGGCTACGCCCGGGCCTCGCCCGAGCGTACGCCACCCAGCCAGGTCCCTCGGACCTTGTCGTCGCGCGCCCTCCCCGAGCGGAGCCAATGTACGAAACCTGTTTGAGCGTCAAGGGGGACTCCTGAGCATCGCGACTCAGGAGCCTAATTGGTCACGTAGCCCCTCACTCCTTAGTCCCGTCCTGGTTTCCGGTCGGGGCTAATGCTGGGTGAGGTACGCGCGGGGCCGGGCCCTGCCAACGCAGAACGATCAATCCACTCCTCGCTCCCCCTTCCCTACTTATTGCTCGCGCGTCAAGGGGGACTCCTGAGCATCGCGACTCAGGAGCGTATCTTGCCACGTAGCCCCTCACTCCTTAGTCCCGTCCTAGTTTCCGGTCGGGGCTAACGCTGGGTGAGGTACACGCGGGTCAGGCCCTGCCGACGTAGAGCGCAAGCAAGTAGGAGAGGAAAATGCAAATTCCAAGAAATTCAAAGCAAATATTACAAGCCATTGATTGCTCCACAACGCCAAACACAAGTTTAAATGCCTCCGCGAGGCATGGTGCATGTTGCAGGAATAAAAACAGGACAGAAGCCGCGAAGTGATCACTCTCTGGTGGCGCCGTCACCTGTGGTGGAGTCACGCTGGGCGGCTCCGCCTCCTGAGACCGCGGAGCTGGCGACACCGCGCCCGGGCAAGATGCTGAAGGAGTGGAACTTCCCCAGAAAAACCTCGGCTCGGCCCTTCACGGCCTGAGCGGCTGCGGCGGCACGGTCGCCGCTCACGGGTTCCAGCAGGCTGTCGAAGTTGACGTTGGGGTCGCGCAGGTAGACGTGGCTGAGGACATGCGTCAGCGCCGCAGAAGACAGAGCACGCACCTCAGCCTCGAACGTGGGGCCAAGGCCGTCCGCGACATCTTCAAGCACATCGACCAGGAAGGGGAGCAGCTTGGCGGGGCCGTCCTCCACACTAGCCAACGGCTCCTCGAGGCCGCTCTCATAAAGCGTCTTCAAAATGGCGCGAGCCTTCTTCTCCAGCTTCGCGAAGGCCACCCGGTCCTCCGCCAGGACCTTTGCCTTGCCGTCCAGCTCGGTCCTCTCCGCCTTCAGCGATCGCTCCAGCATCTCCAATCGGCTGTGGCGGTCATCAAGTTTGGCGTCCCGGTTCTAGGCAGCAGCCTCCCGAGCTTTCATTTCCTTCTCCTTATCCTGGCGGCCATGCACCTCTTTAGCGAGCTCGTCACGCAGGCCTTGCAGCTCGTCCTCCAGCGTCTTGCAGCGGCCCCGGGCAGTTGCAGCGTCGCCCAAGGCAGCGTTGCGAGCGGCCTTGGCTTGGTTGGCGGCCTGTTTCTTCCCATCGGAGGCCGACAAGGCCTGGCTCAGCGCTGCTCGGAGGGAGGAAGCAGAACGAGCCCAGCCAGAAGCCAGCTCCAGACGCCTGGCCACTAGGCGAGGGTCCACGCTCAGAAGATCCTCCAACAGCTGGCTCAGCTCGTTGACAACCTGATCCAGGACAGCGGCAGAGGGAGCAGAAGAGACAAGAACCTGTGGAGCGGGTGGAGAGGACGGCAACGTGATCACGGCTTGACAGGAAGGAGCCCCCTGGGCCTTGGCTGCCCCTGCTGCAGCATTGAGCGTAGTCGACTCCAGGGCCAGCGGGGCCACGGGGCTGACTCCTCGCCAAGGTGCCCCAGTTGGCCTCGCGAAGACGACCGGACAGGGGAGGTGCGAGCCTTGCCGCCTTCTTCCCCAGCGGATGAAGGCGCCGCCCCGGCAGACGGACTCGCCCCAAGCAGGGCCGTGGAAGCTCCTTTCAACCTCTTTGCTGCAGGTGCCGACCTAGCAATAGAATGCAGACGTCAAGCCTCGGCGGCAGAAACCAAGCAAAGTATGAACCGAGCACTTAATGGACGTCGTCCGCGGACTCAAGCAACCTCCGGCCGAACTTGAAGCCCGAAAGCCTGCAGCTGGAGTCGGCCTTGGGAGGCCCGGAAGCAGAAGGCACGTCAGGAGGGCCGGAGCTGGCCCCAGACTGCCCAGGGACCAGAGTAGACCTTGGGGGAACCAGGCTCGACCTGCCCTTCCTTGTGACCAAGGGAGAATCCTCCCCTCCTCTCCTGGCGCCGGCCTCGTCGTCGTCCGGCATGGAGCGCAGGGCCTGGGACCTGCACCGAGGGAAGGACTCCCCCGACTCCTCGCCAGTCGCCTCGAAGTCAGACTCTTCCTCCTCCGCCTCTTCTTCCCCATCACTTTCGCTGGAGCTGCCGGAGGACACGTTCACCATCGCCAGCGCTGCCAGATCCTCGGGAGCTTCCGCGAGCACCAGCCCCTCACCATTGAAGGTGGGCATGGCGTTCACCACCTGCTCCCAGTCGTCGCGAAGTAACAGGGGGACGGGGGCGCCCACCGGGCTCGCCACGTCTCCCCCAACCAAGGAATGGAGGGCCGCAACCAGATTCTCGTTGGTCAGGGCCTCAGAGCTCAGGCGCAGGGCAGCGTCCGCTTCTCCAAGCCTCTATAGTGGGAGCGAGTGCTCCTGGAGTGGAGCCAGCCGGTGCTCCAAGAACTCCCTCAGAAGCGTGGCCCCGGTCAACTTCGCCGCCCCCAAGTTGCTTGGCCTCAGGTCCGCGTTCATCCTCTTCAGCACCACCTTCGCACGGGAGTCGACGAGCTCCGCGCGGGACCACACGTCAACGGCCTTGGGCTGCCCCATGGGCAACACCAGTCGGGGGTGGAGGCGCCCGACGTCCACCATGACCCACTTGCTCCGGAAGCATTCGATCCTCTTCCCAGGCTTCGAGATAGCGTTGGAGTTGGAGTATGCAATAAAGCTCGCGCATGCGGAGACATGGGCACCTGAAACCCAGAGGGAGAAAAAGTGGCGCAGCAAGGCCACTGAGGGCTTCACCCCAATGTGAGCCTCACAATAGCAAGCAAAAATCACCAGGAGAAGAACAAAGTTGGGGTGGAGATGCAGAGCTTGCAAGTTGTATTGGCGGAGAACAGCAAAGAAGAACTCGGAAAAAGGAGGCACCAGACCGGCAATGATGGCGCTCATGAAGAACGGATAGAAGGTGCTCCCCTTGCCCTCAGGCTGGTCAGAGCCGGCCTTGAGCGCAGTCGCCCCCTGGCGGCCCTACGCCACCGTCATCAGGCGCGTGAGGGCGAGGTTCTTCTCCGACAGGTTCGGGGAATCCAGAGCCGGCGAGTACCAGGCCTTGACTGGGGACTTGCGAGGCGCCATGGCGTAACGGATGTGAAGGACTGAGACAGGTCTGGAGGATTTCAGGAGCAAGAAGGAGAAGAGCGAGATAGGGGGTCTGGGGCGAGACGAACGAGAACGAAGCAAGTAAGTCTGGCCCGAGAACCTCTTTTGTCAGATGGACAGTTGCCGAGGTGTCGTGGGAGGCGCAGACGCCCATGTCCAATCAATCGCCACGCGGCACCCAAGGCCGCAGGCTATTGGGGCCCGCGGCGCTTCGTGCTTGCCCCTTCGCTTCCCTGCTAAGCCAATCCCGGGCGCGCCTTGGGCCCGGGGGCTACTGTCAGCGTTCTGGGAACGGGGGTACCCAGACTTGCCTGCCTGCGGCCTGCGGTGTGGCTCAAGTGGGGGCCCAGCGCGACCCATCTTCATCAACACAAACTCAAGACCCTCGCGAGGGGCCAAGCCTCGCGGGGCAGATGATAGGAAGCTTCCTCAGGAGCGGCCTCATCAGGCAGGCTCGCGAGGAGGCGGAGAGATCAAGGCAAGGGCACCTCGCGAGGAGCCCGTAATGCAAGCCATGACGATCGAGACCAGGTGGGCGCCAGGCGGGCGCCGGCTTGTGCAGTGTCCTTGTTTCCCCTTCAGTGCAAAGGGGGCAAGCACAGGCAAAGGCAGCAGGTAAAGGTTACCATTCCGGTGCAACGAGACCAAGACCGGCCGGACGGCAGGACGGAGGTCACCGTGGAGCCCAATACAGCGTCATCACCAGTGCTTTTGGCAGCCGAAGACCAACTTTCGTCAGGATAACTTGTACTAGATGTTCCCCTTCAAAATGGCCAATTGTTGGCGCCCTTCCCGCTCATTATTTCGGGAAAGACCCAGGGCCTCTATAAATAGAGCCAGCCACCACAGAGTAGAGGCATCCAATCTAGGAAAGGGAGAGATCCAGACCAAGTAGAACACACGGCACCAGCTCAAGAACACCCCTCGCGAGGCTGTTCTTTCCCTGTATTGTTCATCATCAGCCCCTGAGGCAATCCACCATACCACACACTGGAGTAGGGTATTACACCACAACGGTGGCCCGAACCAGTATAAATCTCGTGTCCCTTGTGTTGTTCATCGGTTCTAGCTTAGATCACGCGAGTAGATCGGACGTAGATCGGTAGGGGAGAGATCTCCGCATGCACCCCAGTGTTCGAACCTTAAGGGTCTGCTGGAACCCAAATCCGACAGATTATTTATTCCTAAACAGAACCAAAAAGCAAGAAACTAAAATAAAATTGGGTTGCCTCCCAACAAGCGCTAACGTTTAAGGCCCCTAGCTAGGCATGATGATTTCAACAATGCTCGCATAAAAGATAAGAATTGAAACATAAAGAGAGCATCATGAAGTATATGACTAGCACATTTAAGTCTAACCCACTTCCTATGCATAGGGATTTTGTGAGCAAATAACTTATGGGAACAATAATCAACTAGCATAGGAAGGTAAAACAAGCATAACTTCAAAACTTTAAGCACATAGAGAGGAAACTTGATATTTTTGCAACTCCTACAAGCATATATTCCTCCCTCATAATAATTTTCAGTAGCATCATGAATGAATTCAACAATATAACTATCACATAAAGCAATCTTTTCATGATCTACAAGCATAGAATTTTTATTACTCTCCACATAAGCAAATTCCTTCTCATGAATAGTAGTGGGAGCAAACTCAACAAAATAACTATCATGTGAGGCATAATCCAATTGAAAACTAAGATCATAATGACAAATTTCATGGTTATCATTATTCTTAATAGCATACAAGTCATCACAATAATCATCATAGATAGCAACTTTGTTCTCATAATCAATTGGAACCTCTTCCGAAATAGTGGATTGATCACTAAATAAAGTCATGACCTCTCCAAATCCACTTTCATAATTATCACAATAAGATTCTACATCCTTCAAAATAGTGAGATAATTACTTCCTAAAGTTGACACTCTTCCAAACCCACTTTCATCATTATAATCATCATAAATAGGAGGCATGCTATCATCATAATAAATTTGCTCATCAAAACTTGGGGGACAAAACATATCATCTTCATCAAACATAGCATCCCCAAGCTTGTGGCTTTGCATATCATTAGCATCATGGGTATTCAAAGAATTCATACTAACAACATTGCAATCATGCTCATCATTCACATAATTTATGCCAAGCATTTTATAGACTTCTTCTTCTAGCACTTGAGCACAATTTTCCTTTCCATCATTCTCACGAAAGATATTAAAAAGATGAAGCGTATGAGGCAAACTCAATTCCTTTTTTTGTAGTTTTCTTTTATAGACTAAACTAGTGATAAAACAAGAAACAAAAATGTTCGATTGCGAGATCTAAAGATATACCTTCAAGCACTCACCTCCCCGGCAACGGCGCCATAAAAGAGCTTAGTTGACGGGGTGTGAGTGCGGCTTACCTAGCCTCCCCAGCAACGGTGCCAGAAAAGAGCTTGATGTCTACTACGCAACCTTCTTCTTGTAGACGTTGTTGGGCCTCCAAGTGCAGAGGTTTGTAGGACAGTAGCAAATTTCCCTCAAGTGGATGACCTAAGGTTTATCAATCTGTGGGAGGCGTAGGATGAAGATTGTCTCTCTCAAACAACCCTGCAACCAAATAACAAAGAGTCTCTTGTGTCCCCAACACACCCAATACAATGGTATATTGTATAGGTGCACTAGTTCGGCGAAGAGATGGTGATACAAGTGCAATATGGATGGTAGATATAGGTTTTTGTAATCTGAAAATATAAAAACAGCAAGGTAACAAGTAATAAAAGTGAGCGTAAACGGTATTGCAATGCTAGGAAACAAGGCCTAGGGTTCATACTTTCACTAGTGCAAGTTCTCTCAACAATAATAACATAATTGGATCATATAACTATCCCTCAACTTGCAACAAAGAGTCACTCCAAAGTCACTAATAGCGAAGAACAAATGAAGATATTATGGTAGGGTACGAAACCACCTCAAAGTTATTCTTTCGAATCAATCTATCATAGAGTTCGTACTAGAATAACACCTTAAGACACAAATAGACCAAAACCCTAATGTCACTTAGATACTCCAATGCCACCTCAAGTATCAGTGGGTATGATTATACGATATGCATCACACAATCTCAGATTCATCTATTCAACCAACACAAAGAACTTCAAAGAGTGTCCCAATGTCTCTACCGGAGAGTCAAGATGAAAACGTGTGCCAACCCCTATGCATAGGTTCATGGGCGGAACCCGCAAGTGATCACCAAAACATACATCAAGTGGATCACGTGATATCCCATTGTCATCACAGATAAGCACGGCAAGACATACATCAAGTGTTCTCAAATCCTTAAAAACTCAATCCGATAAGATAACTTCCAAGGGAAAACTCAATCCATTACAAGAGAGTAGAGGGGGAGAAACATCATAAGATCCAACTATAATAGCAAAGCTTTTGATACATCAAGATCGTACCACCTCAAGAACGCGCGAGAGAGAGAGATCAAACACATAGCTACTGGTACATACCCTGAGCCCCGAGGATGAACTACTCCCTCCTCGTCATGGAGCGCGCCGAGATGATGAAGATGGCCACCGGTGAGGGTTCCCCCCTTCGGCAGGGTGCCGGAAGAGGGTCCCGATTGGGTTTTGGTGGCTACAGAGGCTTGCGGCGGCGGAACTACCGATCTATTCTGTTTTTCGAAGGTTTTAGGGTATATTGGTATATATAGGAGGAAGAAATACGTCAGGGGAGCCACGAGGGGCCCGCGAGGGTGGAGGGCGCGCCCAGGGGGGTGGGCGCGCCCCCTGCCTCTTGCCCCCCTCGTTGATCCCCTCACGTGCACTCCAAGTCTCCTGGATTGCTTCCGTTCCAAAAATAACTTTTCCGAGGTTTCATTCCGTTTGGACTCCGTTTGATATTCCTTTTCTACGAAACACTGAAACAAGGGGAAAAACAGAAACTGGCACTGGGCTCTAGGTAAATAGGTTAGTCCCAAAAGTAATATAAAAATGCATAATAAAGCCCATAAACATCCAAAACAGATAATATAATAGCATGGAACAATAAAAAATTATAGATACGTTGGATATGTATCAACCTTCTGTACCCGTGAGTTCCCATCTTGGGGCCTTTTCCGGAGCTCCGCCTGAGGGGGCATCGATCATGGAGGGCTTCTACATCAACACCATAGCCTCTCCGATGATGTGTGAGTAGTTTACTTCAGACCTTCGGGTCCATAGTTATTAGCTAGATGGCTTCTTCTCTCTTTTTGGATCTCAGTACTATGTTCTCCCCCTCTCTCATGGAGATCTCTTCGATGTAATTGTGGCACCCTGATCCGCATGGAGCAGGGGGCCTTCGCACGTCAGCCCAGGATAACACCTGACGCACGACATGTCCATAATACAGGATTCCAGGTACAATAATATTCATCAAATACATGTGCATAAGCTTACATCATTGATGAATACAATCATATGGCATAGCCCTACGATTATTTAAATGGCGGCGGAAGTCTTGGTTTGGCGGCTCATCAACTTTGGCTGGGCTCCACAACTCACAGGACTGGCAAGGTTACGGCCTAGCACGACGGATCACACGATCAATTCGGGTACGGCCTACAAAAATGGCATGACATGCCAGGTCAGTACATTGAATGTACTTGCAAGACAACCAATTATATAGCATCCAAACAAGCAGAAGACAAAGCAAGAACCAAGCGTATGCAACAACCTATCTCATATCAATTACTAAACATGGCATGATATAGGTCAACTGAGCATGAACAATATCATAGCATCTACTAACATGGCAATGACATGGCATATCAAAACATGCTTCTAACATGGCAATAGCAAAACATAGCATATCATCTCAATCATGGCATAATTTAACATATAAATCAAAGCATGGCATGGCATCATGAAACTATGTTGGAAATAAACTACAGATTATATCCAATGCAGACATAGCATGTTAACCTTATGCAATCATCTTCTGTTCTGCCTTGGTTTTTTTTAAATGCAACATATTACTCATGCAATGCAACCAAACTTGTGCACCGAGTCCCTCGAACTCTCTTACTAACGGGTTGCCTCACAACCGAACGGTGATCTTTCCGGCGATCAAAACCATGACCAACACTTGGTCTTCAACACTCACCGAGACCTCGTCTCGTGATCATATCAAAACATCGCCGTAAATTCTCACGACTATCCAATAGTTCAAGTCACCAACTTAATTATTTTAGGTTCATCCTCCATTTCGACCAAGACCTGATAGTGGGACCTACTACGAACTGTGTTGCTATCGATAGGCTTAATATACACTCTATAGAGGTAGCACACTGTACCCACACCACGAAACCCATGGCCTCGTCATCCCATTCGTGTGGACCAACGACATTCTGACGAAACCGACCTACTGCCATGACACTCTCCCGGCCACTCCGACCTACTCCCAACTGGGCTAGTCCTGGGTGGCCCCGTGTCTACCAAAGACACAACAACCACCGTCGTGGCCAAAACGTCCCTCACGGGGACCGGTATCAAAATTTTTAACAATGGGCACACAAGATTATGTCCGCCTACCTGATCAGGGTAAGCACGCCCATAACCTTCCCTAGTTGGAGGCACCGGCGAGAGGCACGACAATAGATCGCATTAAGGCCTTCCCAAAAAGGCAAATGTGGCTGCACTGAAAAAGTTCGATTTGGTGGCACTATGACTCGGTCCCATCGATGATGGAGGAGGTTTGTTATTATTAAGTCATTTTAATTCCTTCTCCATCATCATGAACATGAATGCAACCATGAGCATGCAGCTTACAAATGCATGAACAAATTATTGAACTTCTCAAGTGCGCAACTATAGCATAAAGAACATGACAATACCAAGTAATAGCATATCAACGGTGCATTACAATCCTCATAACATTTTATAACGATGACATGCAAATAAAGTAGAGTAGCGACATGGCATTATCAATAACAACATTCTAATTAGCATGACAGGCAAAATGGAATAACTGCAGACGAAAACGATCTGAAACAACTGCAACTACACAGACACAAGGTGCAAGCAAAGTCAACATGCAAGTTCGGGGCTCATGATACGAGGTTGGCTTGCCTGGGTATGACACCCCAAAATTTTAACCTTGTTTTATAAATTAAAATTTTGCCAGCAAATTTAAACTTTTACTTTTTGGTTTTCTTTTGGTTTCAGGGTCTTTCTTTACCTTATTATTTTGGAGTTTTTACCTCAAGTGAATAAACTTTCCAAATATATCATTGGACTTGTTTGCCCTTTCAAGAAAAAAACATTTATATTATCAGTGGAGTTTATTTGCATAATTGTTTTTCTCTGATCTTTATTACATAAAAAGATTTTTCATTAATTTTGGAGTTCTTTTTGAACTACAACCACTTGATAATTTTATTTAAAATTTTCACCAAAAATTGGAGGTGACATGTGATGTTTTTAAATCACTTTATGCAAAAATATATTTCATTCATTTAATATTTTGAGCTCTACACCAAGTTTTCAAACCTGGTCCAGTGGGCAATTTTGCACTGCAACCTATATAAATATTTCTTTAAAACCTCCACCAAAATTAGGGGATGTTAATAGGAGTATATTATGCAACTTTATGCAAAAACCCTGTTTTGTTCTTTGAAAAATTTGAGTGAATCAACCTCTTTTACTTTCTGGTCCAGTTTGACTTTTTCCACTGCATCCCTATTGGATTTTGATCTAGTGACCATGAGCTTTCTCCTGCTTGTAGTACACCTTGCAAAACCCTTTAGTCCAGAAGAGTGGACTCATTGGAGGAATTTAAATGCATGAAAACATGCCTTTTTTCCTTCTGCCCAGAACTGAAGTTTGGCAAAACTTACAATATCAAGTTTGAGCTTTTGACAAACTAACTTCACCAACCTCTCTTTCATCTAAAGAGACTATGATCTGGAAGTTTTGGCCACCCCAAGAGTTGCCTAGCTATCCTTAGCATTTTGTCAAACACCTGGTATGCATGGCTAGTTTTGGCATGATTTTTGTTTTGCACTGTGATCTTGCCCCTCTATACATACTGGCATGTCCACTAATCTCCCTAATGCCTCTAGCCTAGACCTGCTGACTGCCAGCCTCGCTCGAGCACTCTAGAATGCCCTGGCATTTCGTCAAGCATGTCGCGTGCGTGCTCTGGGCACGCCTAGAGCGCACGTTTTGCACGCGCGTGCACCGAGCCGCCGCGTCTCGTGCCGCCACCCCCGCGCCCGTTCCGACCCTTCCCCTCTCCCAGTCGACGCGCCCGCCCCCTCCCTCGCCGCAGAGCCGCCCCTGGCGCCCTACAGCGCCGCCGTCAGGTCGGCAACGGCAGCTAGCGGGCGGCCACAGCAGCCTCTGCTGTGGACGGCATCGCCCGAGCCACCAGCGCTCGCCAGCTGCCCCCTTGAACAGCTCAAGCTCATCCGCAAACTTGTCCGCAAGCCCTCGTCGCCGCCACATCGCCCTAGCTACAGAATGACGGTCGCTGACATTCTTATCCTCGGCCATCGTCGGAACCGCCCCCGACCGCCTATATAAGGACCCTCCCGAGCTCGCCAACCCCTCGAGCAACCTGTCTCACCCTCTCACTGATCCTCCCGTAGCAGTAGAAGGACCGGAGATGGTCGTCTTCTTCTTCTCCGGCAACCACAGCCGCCTCCACTGTCTCGACCATTCCGGCGCCACCAGGGCCTCCTCCTCTCCACTCTCTTCACCAGAAGCCCCCTCTTCGTCTCGTGAGTCCATCCCCCTGCCCAATTCCGATCAGGAAGCACCGGAGGCAAGAATCCACTCTGCCCGACGGCCACCGTCCGCTCCGGAGCGCGCCGCCGGCGACTCGTCCACCCCAGGGACCGTAGCGACCACCGACGGGACCGCCTCGACCCCCTGAGCCCGCGGATGGCTTTGGTTTCTGTCACGACCGGTTTTTCCAATAAAAATATTTATTGGGAAACCAATCTTTAGAATCCAGTTTGAGATAAAAACCTCCTCACTGGTAGACAAACTTTTGATACAATAAGCCAGTAGCATCAAATATAATACAGGGTTGAGCTGATAATGCTCAACAATTTATTACAAGTGTGCCAATAATTATACATAAAGGCGGTCATGACACAAGGGAGTGGTGGCATACTACTGACTCGCAAATATGGTAGTGGTGGAGTAACACAGTGGGGAGTGGATATGTGACTCTCAAACTATCATCCCATCGAGCGTCGAGGTGAGGCTCGATGAATTTACTTGGGTTGCGGAAGCGGGTATAAAACAGTGACCAAGTCCAGGGTCGCACGAGACTGACTGGGACTCCTCTAGGCGTAGGATTCGCTATCGAACTCTTCATCCATGATATCACCTTCGTCAGCATCTGGCCAAATCAACAAGCCAGTGAGTACTTTGAAAGTACTCGCAAGACAGTTCGGACGTAAGATATAACAAATGCCTGCATGAGCGCGTCACGATTAAATTACCAATGCACATTCAAAGTAATATTAGGCAGGGTAAGTAAAAAGGGAAACGGCAATAGTCCGCCTGGAATCCCAATAGTAAAGTAATGGAAAACAATCGAGTGTCTGGAGCGACGCCACGAAGGTAAATTAATAAAAGAAAGAAAATTCATGCCACAGTCGGGCGTCTGAGCGACACCACATAAAGGGCTTTAACTGATAAAGAAATAATATTCATAATAAATATATTCAACTCATGAAATTAAACGGGTTAGTCCATCCTCAAGAACAAACATTTAACTGATCTTAGTGCTCATGGTCCCACCGGATGATCTGTCACCAAAACTGGCACATGTCACTTAGCACGGAACTTGGATATAGATAAGATGATCTGAGGATATATGACTCTGCAGAGTTTGTACAAAATTTCTCACATTTAACGGATTTCCGTAGTCACAAGGACTAGTTTCGTTTACGATATTTCAGAAGGAAACACAGCTAACCAGTACACACCCATCCAACCTCTCGATGCCAGGAATCACCCTCGACATCGTCCAAGAAAAACTTTTGAGACGGGGAGATCACAATCTCGAATAGCATGGGATCAAAATTTATATACGCGCGCTCTAAGGGGTGCCCCCCTCTCGGTCCCAACCGGAAACACCCATGCCCCCTGACCGGATGACTGGCTTTAATCCAGGGCCATGGAACCATCATCCCGGCCTCTCCTTTTTGGTGTGTACCAAGAAAGCGGTTTGCGACTTACTAAACCATATCCCTTTCAGGAAACATGTGGTAGTACAAGGAGGGGAAATGGATACGAGCCCAACCGATACGGGTTGGTACTGTAGTAACCTGCATGGCATAAGACTAGCATGCTACCACACTGCCATCTTACCCATCTTCATGCCAACTCATGGCCTTGCATACTCACATCCAACCAGGTATGGATCATCGAACTTACTTGTCTCAACAATGCATAATATACAATTCATCGGTATGCTCCACATCATGCCATGAAACTAACTAAATGCAAAACATGCCAAGACACTCATCATATCAAAAGTTCAAACATGCTTGCCTGGTTCGGAGTAGTCGGAGTCTAACTCGGTGAAGTTCGCGGTCCCGTCACCTCCTTCGGTATCTACGGTATAAAGAGAATATACGCGCTATCAGGAATACCGAGAGGTGCACAAAAATTATTCCAAATAATCTTCAAATAAGTCTGATAAAAAACTAGACAAAATTTTGAAGAGAACAGAAAAAGAATCACTCAAAAATATGTTTCTGCTAAAAAGTTATAAAGGGACCCATCTGTAATGAAACAGAAACTTCCCAGGGTCTTATTTATAAAAACAGAAAACGTTTCAGTCTCAAATACGCCGGCCCAGAAGAGAAGACGTATTTTGCCCGAATACGCTTTTAGAAAACGATTCGAAAAAAGAGAGGAACCTGACGGGGCGGTCCCACCCGTCGGGTTTGAAAACCGAAGCGGGGCTTTTGGCGCCAGAGGGCCGCGGCGATCACCGGCGGCGATCCACGGCGAGGCAAAGGGATCGGAGGTTACCTCCGTGCTCACGGTGCTGTTCCGCATCGGGTGGTGGTCGAGGTGGTCGCCGGTGTGCACCGTGTCGACGGTGACCGTTGCTCCGGCGGACGGTGTTTCGGACGAGGGTGAAGCTCGCCGAAGAGGGCTGCAAAGATCAAATTGAGGAGGTGGTCAAGTATCTGGTAGCTAGAGGTGGTGCTTGACGGAGTTTGGGCACCGGAGATGACCTCACCGCAGTGAATCGAGCTGGAGCCCGAGGCGGACGGAGGTGGCCGGAGTCGAGGAAGGAGGGCTCCTCGAGGCCCCTCCAGTGGCCAGGCGGGGTGTGGTGAGTTGGTGGAGCCGTGCGGGAGTGAGAGCGGGCTCGGGGGCGCTATATATAGCCATCCCGAGGCGGTTGCCGAGAACGGGGTTCTCTGGCAAGAGATTACGGCGGCGCAGGGCTTGGTCGGGAGGGTTTAGGGGTTGAGCGTCGTCGTGGAGGTCCACTGAGTCTGTTTAGGTGCCAACGGCGTCGGGTTTTGCTTGCTGAGGTGGAGTTCAACGGAACGGAGCGGCGCGTACCCGTCGGCGGCAGAGAGCGTGCGCTGTGCACGCCGCGCCACGGCGACCGTGCTGCATGCGTGCGCTGGCGTGGAGAGGGCCACGCCGAGCCACCAGGGAGCTTGGGCGGCGCTGAACGGCGTTGCGCCGCCGTTCTGCTTCCTGCAAGCCGTTACGACGGTTCAGCCGCCGCAAGACACGACGGCGCAGGCGGGCCAGGGCACCACCGACGCCAGGAAGGCGCCAAGTGCGCGTGCGGGGCTCCGGACAAGCAGCCAGGCGGCGAGTAACGTGCCAAGGGGCACTGTGATCTCGTGACTGCACTTAACTGACGAAGATCGACACTGAAAGTCTGAATTTAACTTAATTTGAACTGAAACAGTGCACGCAAGGTGTTCGACAGAATGTTTCTGGCTTGTAAGAATTTTTCCTTGGGCTGATTTTTGGTAGAGTGACTTCTCATTGCTCCAGTAGGCTGCCCGATTTTTGGTGGAATTTTTGGAGAAGTGTAGATATGAATTTCACCAAATTTGATAAATCTGGTCCAAACTTGCAGGGGGTGTAAGTTGAAATATTTGAAAAGAAGATGAGTGGATCAAGATGGTTTTGGGTTGTGGGTGCAAAGGACTAGCCAGAAGAGTTGGTTTGAGGTCCAGATACAAAAGCTATAGGGTACTTGCTTTGTAAATGGGTCAGGCTCAACTAAAGATCAGAAAAGAATTGAGAGGTGAAATAATCAAAATAAAAATCCAAAACTTGTTTGGATGAGTTGGGACAGGGAACTTGGGTTGTTAACAAGGAGGAGAGGAGGTTTTGGAGTGGTTCACTTCATGAGCAAAAATACAAGGTCATGGGTGGTCATCAAAAGAATTGAAGATCCCAAATTTTCATAGAGCTTTCTTTTCAAAAAGAAAAGATTGAACTCCCAAAAATAATTTGATAAGAGAACCAATCAGAGGAGAAATTTTAAAAGGTTAAACCCAAAGTTTGAAGAAGATAACAGAAATAACAATCCTAGCCAAAGAAAAAGATTTTTAATAGGATTGTTTTTCTAAAAAAATTGAAAGGTCTCAATCCACAAAAGAAAAACCAACAAGGTTTTTGCTAAAACCAAATAAATTTTTTTTGGAGTGTCACAGTTTCTCGAACGGTGCCCCCGTTCGCCGGCGAGCATCGCCGGAGCCTCGCCCCGCTCGGACAGAGGAGGGAGAAGAGGCGCGGCGACTGGTCAAACCTGACCAGTGGGCCCCCTGGACCCACTGTCGGTGACCCAGCCCCGCCTCCACGTGTTTTGAGTGGAAGCGCAAACCCCTGAGTACGTCTCCTCTGCTTCGAAGACGTATTCTGCACGAAACGTTTTCTATTTTTCTATTTTTATTAAAAACAGATTTGACTAAACTTTGACTGGCTATAACTTATTAAATATGAATCCAAATGACTTGATTCTTTTTCTGTTGTCTCCCAAATAATGTGTAGTTTATTTTCATATTTATTTCAAAATTTTCCAAACAACCTTTTTGTACTATTTTTTAAAGTATGCGTTGTTTGAATATTTCAAAAATAGGATTTTGAAGAAGGAGAAACTTTCAAAAGTTTTGGAATGCACCCTGCCTCGCCACACCTTGAAGGCAAGCATTCTGAATCCTGGCATAACATTTTGTGGGTTGTTTGATACGGTTATAACCCCACCTCGACATGAAGCATTAGTTATTTTTTTATGTGACGATATGATCATACACTTTGAGCGCATAACGGAAATTCTTGCAGTTGGAAATGGATGTACTTGTGATAGCAATCACCCTCATATGCCCCTCATGCCTACCGGGAAGGATCCGGGAAAGTCTCTGTCTTGGGTAGACACGAGCTTGTCCCTTGTCGAGACGGTTATGACCAGTGGGGCAGGGGGACGTATGAGAAGTGGTGGTTGTATCCGATGGTTGTGAAATATAATTCTTATGCTAATCATGCAGGGAATACTTAAGCCTCCTGAGTCGGCCGTAGATCGAGTCTTGTTCCAGCAACCCCCATACTTGTTTCGTGTTGCCACTTGTCCCTGCCGTAGGTAGGGTACGGTTCAGTAAGTTGTCAACCCCTGCCTTAGCACACACCGTACAGAGAGGCCATGGTGGAAGATACCGGCTGCATCCGGTAGGCATGCCACCTGGTCCGGGGGCATGGGTGTTTCCGGTTGGGACCAAGAGGGGAGGCCACCCCTTAGAGCGCGCGATAGAAATTTGATCCAATGCTACGCGAGGTTGTAACCTCCGAATTTAGAGTTTTGCTTAACAGGTGTCGGGGGTGATTCCAGACATGAGTAAAGTTAAGCTGGTGTGTGCAAGTCAGGCGTGTTTTCGACTAAAAGACCATAGACGGAATTAGTTCCGGTGGACTAAAGGAATCCGTTACTTGTGGGTAAAGAGTACACCCTCTGCAGAGATAGTATACCTATTCGAATAGCCATGTCCATGGTTAAGGACTACAGTTCGGGATGGGTCAAGTGTCGGTCTTAGTGTCGGTCTTTGGAGGAGAAACTACTAAAAAGAGAACATGGATCATGACTTGTGACGTATGATGAATCTGGTTATTATTACTATGAGCTAACCATGTTGATATTTGAATTATTGAGTATCCCTGGGACGGTTCTACCTCCCGGGTATTCACTGCGATTATTTTTATATATAATCCCTTTATGTGGCGTCGCACAGACGCCCGACTGTGGCATGTCTATTATTTCATTTACTTATAAGCCCTTTATGTGGCGTCGCTCAGACGCCCGACTGTGGCATGTTTGTCATTTCATTTACTTATAAGCCCTTTATGTGGTGTCGCACAAACGCCCGACTGTGGCATGTGTGTTATTTCATTTACTTATAAGCCCTTTATGTGGTGTCGCATAGACGCCCGACTGTGGCATGCTCGTTATTCTTTTTTTATATGTAAGCCCTTTAAGTGGTGTCGCCCAGACGCCCGACTGAGGCATGCTTCATATTAATATCCTTTCGAGGCGTCGCTTCAGACACCCGATCGGTGCTTTGCATTTATACACCTTGATGGTTTCCTCATGTTTTATTTAAATGATCTACTTGCGTGCATGATGAACCTTATTTCATAACTGGCGAAGTGATCATAGAATATTTTAAAGCATGATTATCAGTGGCTATATTATACCTGTGTTCTTAATGTTTGCGAGTACATTCAAAGTAATCACTGGCTTGTCCGTGGCTATTGTCTTGGCCAGATTTCTTGCGTGGAGAGGAGCATTGTGATGACACCCCCGAAATCTACGCAATGGTGATAGCAGCCTCGCAAAGATAGGAGTTATCCTGGTCAGCTGTTCCTGTGGGAAATGGAGTCCCATAGACGTTGATGATCCACAAACCGCTTCCGCCTTCAGCCACTAGCAAACCATTTATTGTACTCATAGGCCAGAATGGTCTTGTACTACATATTATGTACTTTGCTTGGATTATCTGTATCAAGTTGGTGCCTCATCAGCTAACAGTAATCCTGGGGCTGATGAGCACAAAGGCCATTTTTTTGGGAAATTATATCCCAAAAATCCGGTCGTGACAAACTTGGTATCAGAGCCAGGCTGACCATTGGCTAATCCTATCTTAGCCAGGTCGAAAACCTAGGTAAACCAACCCACCAAACCTTAACCAAACCCCGGCCAAGCTTCTCGTGTAAGATAGCCACATAGTGACCTGACACCTTTTGGCAGTCAGTGCCCAACCTATCAGCCTAGCCTGTCGATCACGCGCCAGTAACCGGCCCCTAAATAGTCTTTTCGCAAGAGTGCGAAGGAAGACTTTGTCCCCTTTTTCTATTAAAAGGGCACGCTCGCCTCAACCCAGCACATCACAACCTCTACCCCAAACCGAGCTAGGATGCCTGGCCCCATTGTTCACAATGAGACCACAGCAACCAACCTTGGAGGTTTTGTGACCGTGCTAGCAAACCTCACCCGCCGTGCCTTCGCATTAGAAGAGCCCCCAGAATATGTTGTGTACCAAGGGTCCATGAGCGGTGAGAGCCGCCAATTTTGGGCGACTGTGCAAGTCTATGGTAGGGGTATATCACCAGAACGCCCCTACAAGTTCACCGGAAGGACTTCCTTTGAGCCACAAGCCATCCAACTAGCTGCCCGAGAGGCTATAGTTCAACTCCGGCACTTGTCGCCCAGAGTTAACTGTCGCTCCTTCTACTATTACCCCAGCCGTGACGGGTATGGTAGACCACCACAAGTTGCCAACGGAGATCACGAGACGGATCCTGCATTATTGCATCTGGTGTGCTATGTAAGTGCACTAGAGGGACTGTTCGACCAGATCACCATTGATCTGATCGCAGCTTGTGGAGAGCTGACCCGTAGAGCCCCGGCAAGAAGAGAAGATGAGCCCGACACCGACAACCCAGTCGTGCTGTTCGGACAACCAATCGAGACATTGAGGTCAGCCCCAGCCAGCAACCAAGGTGCTTTGATGACCCCAGAAGTGCTTCGTCGCCTTTTGGGAACCCACTCCAACGGGATTGTGGCCAACAATCCCCGCGATGGTCATCATCGCTACCCCGACCCTGCAGTCCCTCAACCCCCTCCAGCTAATCCCGATGGTGAGGCCGATGGAGAAGCCTCGGCATCCACAAGGCACGCCCGCTTAGATATAAACGAGGAGGAATAAGTCACTCGAGTAGTGCCGAGTCTCAGTATGTCCACACCCTGTAATTGTGTGATCTTGTAGCACCACAATGTTGCCTGCATGTGCGCCCCTGTCTTAATAGTAGTTGTGTTAATGTACGGCTGCATTTTAATTCCGGGCATAGCTACCAAAACCAACCCCGACGACACCCACAGTAATACGTCGCTTTGGCGAGATGTGTGTATCTGTGGCTTTGACCCCGACCCCATAGAGCAGAGCCGACAAACTAGTTGCCATTCACCATGGTTGATAACCCAGCATGGAGGCTATATAAAAGGCCACCTCGTGACCTTGCCGAGTGCCCCTCATCTGTGCGCAACCCTCACAACCATTTCTTGCCATGCCGAGCCCTAGCATTTATCTGATAACCCCAGATGCAACCCCGGGTAGCTTTGTTAAAATATTGTGGGACTTTACCTGCAGTACCATGGGTTCTACCCAGCCACCCCAGTACGAGCTGCTCAAATCGAGGATCACCTCTTCTACCTCGAAATATTGGGCAGTAGTGCACATCCCTCCCGTAAATTCAAACCAAGACCCAACGGAAGTCTCCTTCCTGGGGAAATCTATGCCGACTCCGCAGATGCCATAGAGGCGGCTGCACACGAAGCCATTGTTTTCCTTCGATTCGTGGTACCCTATGCCAGCGAACGAGGGTATTACTACTTTCCGAGCCGTGCAGCACTTGGGGAAATGACATCTTTTCCCGGTGGATGAATTGAGAGAGACCCAGTACTGGCCAACCTTGTCCAGTATGTCATCGCTCAAGAATGTTTGACCCAGCGAGTGATGGGTTATCTCCAGAGCCTCGCTGATTTAAATCCTCAGGTCGCCATCGGCAGACCACTGAGGCCTGACCAAGAGAGACGCATTCATCGACTGATCAATCTGCTTCCCCCGATAGAAGAGGAGTGTGCCCCAGTACCAGATACGTTCTCTCGGGATCATGCCCTTTTACTGTTTCTGTCGGGGGAAATCGGCTTCCTCGAACACCTATGGGGACCGAGCCCCTTGCTGGTTCGGCGGGGGGCGGAGGTCGTGCGAAGAGCGGATCGAGGCGATGCACACAAGGGGTTTACCCAGCTTCGGGCCGCACGAATGCGTAAAACCCTCCTGCTGCTTTGTGGTTTTGTATTGCGTTCTTGCTCGGGAGCGCTGAGTGCTACAGTCCACTCTAGCAACTAACGAGACCGAGCGTGAGTGTCCTCCTCCTTCCCTACGTGCGCATGGGGCCTCCTTTTATATGCTCAAGGGGTTACCCACAGGTGGCAGCGTAGGTGGGGGCAAAAATGGGAAAATGCTGTAGTGGGTACATCTGCCTGCACAGTGGCTGTACAGTGCTATCATACCTAACTCTGACGGCGGGGGACAAGGGCATTAAATGCCCGTCTACGTCGCCCAGACAGTGCAGAAAAGGGACCGTCAGGGGCGCCACCGTTTGCCACGAAGGCTGGCTTGTCAGCATCGCGTCGCCACCGCATGCCCCTGGCTACACAGCCTCTCCCCACGTTCGCCTGGAATGGCCCCAGAGCGACACGTTGGTGGATGAGCTGGAGCGCAGGCACGGGGTGGTAACTTGCCGCGGCAAACGCCTTGCCGCGATCGATGTCTTATCACGTCCGGGAGCTTGTCGCTCACCGGGCCTTGCCGGAGCGCGGGGCGCGCCGCGGCAAGCCTCTTGTCGCGCCTTGGTTGACCTTCCCGGCAAGCTCCTCTTGCCGGGGTCTTGTGCTTCGAGCGGCAGTCCCGGCAAGCTCCTCTTGCCGGGGCCTTGCTCCCTTCGGGCGGTCGTCCCGGCAAGCTCCTCTTGCCGGGGCCTCGTGTCTTGTCTTAAATACTTTGTTCTTGAATGGCCCAAAAAGGGACCATGGAGGGTTTTGGCGGTCACCTGGCAGGCCTTGCCGCGGGGTGCTACGAATGCCCGTGCACAAGTTCGGGGTACTAAGGTACCCCTACTTTAGTACACCGACAGGAGCCCCTGGGCCTGGGACATACACGGTGCCAAGCGCTGTTGGGCCAGGCCCAAAACAGTGCACGGACACGCGTGGCCTGGGTCACGCCGCATCTTTCTTCGCATCCACCACGCCCTCCCCGAACGGCACGCGTCGAACGCGGCATCGTGGGGAGAGGCGTGCGTGACGTGGGCGGCGTGCGCGGGGCTGAGCCCCGCATGCATGCGTCATGTCGTAGCTGACTTCTTTATTCGGAAAGGCGAAACGTCCGCTCCCTCTCCCCTTATAAACAGGGGGAGCAGGGGCAGTTCACCTATCCGCCGGTTCTCATACCTCAAAAATCTCCGCCGCTTCCCTTCTTTCCAAAGAGAGCGGCACTCCCCCCTCCCCGCCAACACTAGCACTACCAACACCTCCGACCTCCTTCCCTGCTTCCGCCATGGCTCCAAAAGGCGACAAGGGGAAAGGGAAGGCCGTGAAGTCGGCTGAGGCACAGCGGCTGGAGGCGCTGCGGAAGGAGCGGGCCGTCGTCCCCCCAGGCTCGACGCGGTGGAGCTGAGGGAGGACTACTACCTCTTCTGGTCGACGGCGACACGAGCGCATCCGTGCACGAGGGTTCTTCCGGATGCCGCCCAGAAGAAGTATCCAACTGGGTATCCTTTCTTTGCTCTGTTCTTCTACTGTGGGCTCTGCCTGCCTTTCTCTGAATTCTTCTGCGACGTCATGAACACCTACGGACTCCACCTCCTCGACTTCACCCCCAATGCCGTCCTGACGATGGTAGTTTTCGCACATCTCTGCGAAAATTTGTCGGAGTCCGCCCCAACATAGCACGCTTCCGCCACTTCTTTACCCCTCGAGTTGAGAGAGGAGAGCCCTTATCCGGCGGAATCGCCTGGATCTCGAAGCTTGCCAAGAAAGAGGCTTATCTGGAGGGGGAGCTCCGCAATAGGTGGGAGGAGTGGAGAGCGGACTGGTGCCTGATCGTGGAGGAGAACCCGCAGCCGTTTACCGTCTTGCGCCAAACCGCAGCCGTGCGCGGCAGGGATTGGAGTGACGTGTCTCCGGACGACGACAAGCTGAAGATTGTTGTTACCCGGATCCTTCGGCTCAGGCTTGCCGGGCTTACCGTAGGCGCCGTTGGCGCAGATTTTCTCCGCCGCCGCATTGCTCCCCTGCAGGAGAAGGGGAGGCCCGCCTAGGAGTTCCAAAATGCGGCAGATATCATGAGGTTGCGCCCGGGCCTCAATTTCAACTTCACTGTCTTGGAGCTTGACGGGACGCTCAGGGAGTTTTTCAAGCACGACCCCGACCACCCCGAATGGTTTAGGCTGCCGCAGGGCGTCGTCCTATTGTGCAACAATTCTTCGCTCAGCCGCATCCTTGCAATGATGCCGCTGTGCGATTTGCACGGGATCGACTCAACCTGGCAGGAGACCGCGGACGATGTCGTGCGGGCATTCTTTGATGACTTGGTGGAGGTGCCAGTCAAGCCTGACGAGAAGAAAGGCCTCACACGGGACACCACCCCCGACGAGTTGGCGTACATTGCCTCTAGGATGGAGGAGGCAGCGGTCGCCGCAGCCGCAGGTGCATTCGGATTCACCGCGGCTGAGGCGGACGCGGCGGAGGTGGCGAGCCTTGCCGAGCGAGCGGAGTTCGCCGGCGAGGAAGAGCCTGCCGAGCACGGCGCCGAGGGCGAGCCCGCCCAGGACACGAGTGGCCTGCTGGAGGTTGACGCCTCTTCCTCCCGACCTCCAGGCAGCTCGTCGCAAGCAGAGCCCCCTACCCAGCCAAGGAGGCGTCTCCGCAAGGCTGGGGAGGTGGTGCGGCAGGCGAGCCAACAACCGCAGCGCCACGTGACACGCTCCTCTGAGGCAGCAGGAGCGGGGTCTTCACGGGTCGCAGCTTCTGCTCCTGCCGCTTCTCGCACCGTGGCGGCAGCTGGAGCGGAGCCGCCCACTGCTCTCGCCAAGCGGCCAAGGGAGCCTACTCCCCCGCCTCCTCGCGCCAGGAGCAAGCCGGTCTTCGACTTCTCCGCACTCAGCTCCGACGACGAAGAGGAAGAAGAGTAGGTCCCTTGTCGAGCTTGTATCCTTTCAATTTCTGTTGTCTTGTCTTGCAGCTCATTTGCCTTTCTCTGAATCTGTTCCTTCCCAGGACTCTAGCCCAGAGAAAAGCAAAGAGGGCCAAGGCCCCGCTGGTCATCCTCGAGGACGAACCCGCCCCGGCAACAGGGGGTGCGCCTGAGACGACCTTGCCAGACCTGGCCGCCGATCTTCAGAGCAGCCCCCAGCGTAAGTATATGGTTCACTTCCGCTGTTTGGCGCGCGTGGGAGTTCTTCTTCTCTTTTGTTGTTGATATCTGGCTGTTGGTCTGTGTTGGAGTAGAGCAGCTCCAACAGGGGCGCTCGGAGAGCACCCCCATCGAGCCGTCTACGTCGACTACACCGCCAAGGGAGAGTTCTCCGACAAGGGATGGACCTCCGACAAGGGAGAGCTCTCCGGCAAGGGGGAGTTCTCCGATAAGGGAGGATTCCCCGGCAACGGAGAATGCGGCAGCAGACCCGGTCACCAGTAATCCTCTCGCTCGGAAACTTCCCTTGGGCTTTTCTTCCTTTGATTTTCTTTTTTTTCTTGGAGAATTACTTGACTCCTCTCCCTTTTCCGGCCATCAGATCCGCCTGTCACGGACCCGATGGAGACCGAGGTCATCGTCGAAGAGGACGCACGCGGCAACACCGACGACGTCGTCGTCACCGAAGAAGCAGGCGGTGCCGACGACCCTACCGATGACGAGGCCGCCAAGGCCGCCGCTGCAGCAGCTGGCGAGGGCACCGGCAACCGTGCTGACGGCCCCGGGGCCGCAGGAGCGTCAAGCGCTTCACCGACCGCCGATCCTGCCGCCGCCACAACGTCGGCCCCCGAGGAGCCCCAGCCAGGCGTCTACCTGAAGGCCGGCGACGATGTCTTCATCAAGCTTCCCTGGGAGTCGAGCTCCAGGGCGCCGGTCGAGGGAGAGGTCTTGGACGGAGAGGTGCTCGCCTCCGCCGGGCTGACACTGGTCGATACGCCATGCAGCAGCAGCGGCGAGCCCGAGGAGGAGCGGCTGCTCCGAAAGCTGGTGTCACTCTACCGCGCCAGGCAAGCCAAGGTGGAACGCCGAGAAGCGCTTGTCGCGAGGGCGGGAGTGGATATGGAGAAGCGCGCCGAGGAGCTAGGAGAGCTCAACCAGGAGGCTCTCCGATCCTTGGGGGAGGAGCAGAGGCAGCTCGACGAGGCGCGGACGTCCTTCATCCTCGAGAAGGCAGAAGCCGAAGAGCAGCAAAGGCTTGCCGCTGTGGGGCTGTCTGCGTGGGAAGGCGAGCTGGTGCAGCAGAAAGCCAGCCTCGCTAGCCACGAGGAGGAGGTTGCCGCGCGCGAGCAAGCGCTCAGCGGGGCCCTCAAGAAAGCGTAGGATGTTGCCGCAGCTGCCGAGACCGCCAAGAAGGCGCTGTAGGCGAAGGTGGCGCAGCTCGACATTGATCTCAAGGCGAGCGGTGAGGAGCTCGCCGCGCTCAAACAGGAGCGCGAGAAGGGTGCCCACACCCTCGGTGAGCTGCAGGGCCGCTTCGCCGAGAAGATCAAGGAGCTCGATGACGCCAAGGACTCCAACGCTGATCTCGAGCTGAAGCTGGACACTTTGACCAAGGCGCTGGAGAGCGCCAAGGAGCGGGAGACAACCTTGCAGAAGGAGGTCACGGACAACGAGGCGCTGCTGAAAAGCGACGCAGTTACCCAGAACAACTTCAGGGCGACGGTGGAGCAGTGGACTGAGGGTCTCGTGGACATCGCCGCCGCCATCGACAAGGAGCTGACGCTGCTGGGGATGGAGGGTCACGAGTATCCCTCTGGCGAAAGCGTCCCACCCAGCGCCAAGCTCACTTCGTTCTTCAAAGGCGTGGCGACGACCCTTCAGCATCTCCGGAATGCGATCCCAGAGCAGCTGGCCGACGAGACGCGCGATGCCATCGCCGGAGCCCTCGAGAAGGTGTTGGTGAAGATCATCTTCCGCAACCCCAGCATCAGGCTCACCAACGCCCTCAAATCCCTGCCACCAGACGCTGATCTGGAGGAGATCCGGGCCCTCGTCGCGCCCATTGTGGAGAAGGTGGCCGGGATCAAGAGGATCGAGGGCGACCGTGTGGATTAGGCCGCCTGCCCTTTTCTTTTCTTGTCGCTGCTGGCCAAGTTATGAAAGCGATTCATTAGGGCCGCGACAAACTATCTTGTAATATAACTTTATCTTAGGTAGTGATTGCACTGTTATCTCCTCTACTTGATTCCGCGCTTTGTATGTTTTTGCCCTACGCTCTTGGGGACTTGCCGGCGTAGGCCTCCGCCTTGCCGCGGGCGCTGAGTGCGGGACATCAGCAGCCCGCCAGCGGCGCCATTACCGGCAAGAAACCTTGCCGCGGCTAGCTGCAACTCACTTAAATTGTTGAGCAGGCTTAAAACAAAGTAAGTGTTGCGACTGCAGTCGCGGCACACTTAAGCTGCCGAGCGACCTCGAAACAAAGTAAGGATGCCACTCTGGTTGTAGCACACTTAAGTCGTTGAGCGGACTCGAAACGAAGTAAGGGCGCAACTAGCCACGAGCCGGTCCCTCCGCGCACAGGTTTTTCATACAAAGTATGGTCGTTCAAGGGAGATGACTCAAAAATTTAAAAACTTAATTGCTCAAACTTTGGCAACTTAGCTTTTCTATCGTTTGCTGCCCGGCAAGGCGAGGTTTTCTTGGACGACGCCTGGCCCACACCGTTATCTTCTCCTCCCCCCTCCCCGGTAAACTTGTGGGCGAGGGGCTCTCCCTTTTCTCGAGAGAAAAGAGAGAGAAAGGAAAATAAAGGTACGGGGCTTCGCGGCTCGCTATTGCTCACCGGGGGTAAGTGCTGCACAACGTGTCAGATAGCACATGCACAAAGTAGAAAGCATGAAACCGACAAGATGTGCGAGGCACATGAGCTATGCACGGGATCTGCGCCCGGCTTTGTACCAAGGATTACATGCAATAGCGCTAAGACTTGGACAAAGAGGGTGGTTGACGGAACGGGTTCCGACAACCGCACTGGCAAGGGTCTCCCCACGGTCGGCGTCAACTTGTTGGAATCTTGGCGGACTGAGCACGCCGAAGAACAAGGTCGCCTTTCTCAACACTTCTGGCGCTAACTTTGCGGCTATAGAAGCGGCGCAAAGCTTGCTGGAGGCGAGCCACTCGCACAGTCGCCTGAAGACGATCCCCCTCAAGGAGCAGCTGCTCTTGCTCGAGCTCAGCGTGAGCGAGCACTCGAGGTGGGCCGTATACGAGTCCGTGAGGAGAACTGCCTCCGTTCCATGGACCGGAGCGGAAAGGTACCTGGCCATACCTGGGCTTACCTGTGACCACCGGCCCCCCTACCTGGTGCACCAAACATGTCGGGGGAAATCGGCTTCCTCGAACACCTATGGGGACCGAGCCCCTTGCTGGTTCGGGGGGGGGGCGGAGGTCGCGCGAAGAGCGGATCGAGGCGATGCACACAAGGGGTTTACCCAGCTTCGGGCCGCACGGATGCGTAAAACCCTACTGCTACTTTGTGGTTTTGTATTGCATTCTTGCTCGGGAGCGCTGAGTGCTACAGTACACTCTAGCAACTAATGAGACCGAGCGTGAGTGTCCTCCTCCTTCCCTACGTGCGCATGGGGCCTCCTTTTATATGCTCAAGGGGTTACCCACAGGTGGCAGTGTAGGTGGGGGAAAAAATGGGAAAATGCTGTAGTGGGTACATCTGCCTGCACAGTGGCTGTACAGTGCTATCATACCTAACCCTGACGGTGGGGGACAAGGGCATTAAATGCCCATCTACGTCGCCCAGACAGTGCTGAAAAGGGACCGTCAGGGGCGCCACCGTTTGCCATGATGGCTGGCTTGTCGGCATCGCTTCGCCACCGCATGCTCCTGGCTACACAGCCTCTCGCCACTTGCGCCTGGAATGGCCCCAGAGTGACACGTTGGTGGATGAGCTGGAGCGCAGGCACGGGGTGGTAACTTGCCGCGGCAAACGCCTTGCCGCTGTCGATGTCTTGTCGCGTCCGGGAGCTTGTCGCTCACCGGGCCTTGCCGGAGCGCGGGGCGCGCCGCGGCAAGCCTCTTGTCGCGCCTTGGTTGGCCTCCCTGGCAAGCTCCTCTTGCCGGGGTCTTGTGCTTCGAGCGGCAGTCCCGGCAAGCTCCTCTTGCCGGGGCCTTGCTCCCTTCGGGCGGTCGTCCCGGCAAGCTCCTCTTGCCGGGGCCTCGTGTCTTGTCTTAAATACTCTGTTCTTGAATGGCCCAAAAAGGGACCATGGAGGGTTTTGGCGGTCACCTGGCAGGCCTTGCCGCGGGGTGCTACGACTGCCCGTGCACAAGTTCGGGGTACTAAAGTACCCCTACTTTAGTACACCGACAGTTTCCATTGTAAATGTCATAGCTACGTTTATTTATGTGTTGCAACTTATGCGATGTAACCTAGTATGTGCTATGAATAATCAGTTTGGTTTCAGCTGATAGGAGCAATATTTTCAAAACGACTCTTAGCAAATCTAGAGGACGAGATTTTTCTTAAGGGGGGTAGTGTTGTGACACCCCAAAATTTTAACCTTGTTTTATAAATTAAAATTTTGCCAGGAAATTTAAACTTTTACTTTCTAGTTTTTATTTTGGTTTCAGGGTCTTTATTTACCTTATTATTTTGGAGTTTTTACCTCAAGTGAATAAACTTTCCAAATATATCATTGGACTTTTTTGCCCTTTCAACAAAAAAAACATTTCTATTATCAGTGGAGTTTATTTGCATAATTGTTTTTCTCTGAGCTTTATTCCATAAAAGATTTTTCATTAATTTTGGAGCTCTTTTTGAACTACAACCACTTGATAATTTTATTTAAAATTTTCACCGAAAATTGGAGGTGACATCTGATGTTTTTAAATCACTTTATGCAAAAATATATTTCATTCATTTAATATTTTGAGCTCTACACCAAGTTTTCAAACCTGGTCCGGTGGGCAATTTTGCACTGCAACCTATTTAAATATTTCTTTAAAACCTCCACCAAAATTAGGGGATGTTAATAGGAGTATATTATGCAACTTTATGCAAAAACCCTGTTATGTTCTTTGAAAAATTTGAGTGAATCAACCTCTTTTACTTTCTGGTCCAGTTTGACTTTTTCCACTGCATCCCTATTGGATTTTGCTCTAGTGACCATGAGCTTTCTCCTGCTTGTAGTACACCTTGCAAAACCCTTAAGTCCAGAAGAGTGGACTCATTGGAGGAATTTCAATGCATGAAAACATGCCTTTTTCCTTCTGCCCAGAACTGAAGTTTGGCAAAACTTACACTATCAAGTTTGAGCTTTTGACAAACTAACTTCACCACCCTCTCTTTCATCTAAAGAGACTATGATCTGGAAGTTTTGGCCACCCCAAGAGTTGCCTAGCTATCCCTCGCATTTTGTCAAACACCTGGTATGCATGGCCAGTTTTGGCATGATTTTTGTTTTGCACTGTGATCTTGCCCCTCTGTACATACTGGCATGTCCACTAATCTCCCTAATGCCTCTAGCCTAGACCTGCTGATTGGCAGCCTCGCTTGAGCACTCTAGAATGCCCTGGCATTTCGTCAAGCATGTCGCGTGCGTGCTCTGGGAACGCCTAGAGCGCACGTTTTGCACGCACGTGCACCGAGCCGCCGCGTCCCGTGCCGCCACCCCCGCGCCCGTTCCGGCCCTTCCCCTCTCCCAGTCGACGCGCCCGCCCCCTCCCTCGTCGTAGAGCCTCCCCTGGCGCCCTACAGCGCCGCCGTCAGGTCGGCAACGGCAGCTAGCGGGCGGCCACAGCAGCCTCTGCCGTGGATAGCGCCGCCCGAGCCACCAGCGCTCGCCAGCTGCCCCCTTGAACAACTCAAGCTCATCCGCAACCTTGTCCGCAAGCCCTCGTCGCCGCCACGTCTCCCTAGCTGCAGAATGACGGTCGCCGGCGTTCTTATCCTCGGCCATCGTCGGAACCGCCCCGGACCGCCTATATAAGGACCCTCCCGAGCTTGCCAAACCCTCAAGCAACCTCTCTCACCCTCTCACTGATCCTCCCGTAGCAGTAGAACGACCGGAGATGGTCGTCCTTTTCTTCTCCGGCAACCACAGCCGCCGCCACTGTCTCGACCGTTCCGGCGCCACCAAGGCCTCCCCCTCTCCACTCTCTTCACCAGAAGCCCCCTCTTCGTCTCATGAGTCCATCCCCCTGCCCAATTCCGATCAGGAACCACCGGAGGCAAGAATCCACACTGCCCGACGGCCATCGTCCGCTGCAGAGCTCGCCGCCGGTGACTCCGTCCACCCCAGGGACCGTAGCGACCACCGACGGGACCGCCTCGATCCCCTGAGCCCGCGGATGGCTTCGGTTTCTCGAACGGTGCTCCCGTTCGCCGGCGAGCATCGCCGGAGCCTCGCCCCGCTCGGACAGAGGAGGGAGAAGAGGCGCGGCGACTGGTCAAACCTGACCAGTGGGCCCCCTGGACCCACTGTCGGTGACCCAGCCCCGCCTCCACGTGTTTTGAGTGGAAGCGCAAACCCCCAAGTACGTCTCCTCTGCTTCGAAGACGTATTCTGCACGAAACGTTTTCTTTTTTTCTGTTTTATTTTAAAAACAGAATTGACTAAACTTTGACTGGCTATAACTTTTTAAATATGAATCCAAATGACTTGATTCTTTTTCTGTTGTCTCACAAATAATGTCTAGTTTATTTTCATATTTATTTCAAAATTTTCCAAACAACCTTTTTGTACTGTTTGTTAAAGTATGCGTTGTTTGAATATTTTCAAAAATAGGATTTTGAATAAGGAGAAACTTTCAAAAGTTTTGGAATGCACCCTGCCTCGCCACACCTTGAAGGCAAGCATTCTGAACCCTGGCATAACATTTTGTGGGTTGTTTGATACAGTTATAACCCCACCTCGACATGAAGCATTAGTTATTTTTTTTATGTGACGATATGATCATATGCTTTGAGTGCATAACGGAAATTCTTGCAGTTGGAAATGGATGTACTTGTGATAGCAATCACCCTCATATGCCCCTCATGCCTACCGGGAAGGATCTGGGAAAGTCTCTGTCTTGGGTAGACACGAGCTTGTCCCTTGTCGAGACGGTTATGACCAGTGGGCCAGGGGGACGTATGAGGAGTGGTGGTTGTATCTGATGGTTGTAAAATATAATTCTTATGCTAATCATGCAGGGAATACTTAAGCCTCCTGAGTCGACCGTAGATCGAGTCTTGTTCCAGCAACCCCCATACTTGTTTCGTGCTGCTACTTGTCCCTGCCGTAGGTAGGGTACGGTTCAGTAAGTTGTCAACCCCTGCCTTAGCGCACACCGTACAAAGAGGCCATGGTGGAAGATACCGGCTGCATCCGGTAGGCATGCCACCTGGTCCGGGGGTATGGGTGTTTCCGGTTGGGACCGAGAGGGGAGGCCACCCCTTAGAGCGCGCGATAGAAATTTGATCCCATGCTACGCGAGGTTGTAGCCTCCCCACTTAGAGTTTGGCTTAACAGGTGTCATGGGTGATTCCAGACATGAGTAAAGTTAAGCTGGTGTGTGCAAGTCAGGCGTGTTTTCAACTAAAAGACCGTAGACGGAATTAGTTCCGATGGACTAAAGGAATCCGTTACTCGTTGGTAAAGAGTACACCCTCTACAGAGATAGTATACCTATTCGAATAGCCATGTCCATGGTTAAGGACTACAGTCCAGGATGGGTCAATTGTCGGTCTTAGTGTCGGTCTTCGGAGGAGAAACTACTAAAAAGAGAGCATGGATCATGACTTGTGACGTATGATGATTCTGGTTATTATTATTATTATGAGCTAACCATTTATGATATTTGAATTATTGGGTATCCCTGGGACGGTTCTACCTCCCGGGTATTCACTATGATTATATATATATATATAATCCCTTTATGTGGCGTCGCACAGACGCCCGACTGTGGCCTGTCTGTTATTTCATTTACTTATAAGCCCTTTATGTGGCGTCGGTCAGACGCCCGACTGTGGCATGTTTGTCATTTCATTTACTTATAAGCCCTTTATGTGGTGTCGCACAGACGCCCGACTGTGGCATGTGTGTTATTTCATTTACTTATAAGCCCTTTATGTGGTGTCGCATAGACGCCCGACTGTGGCATGCTCATTATTCTTTTTCTTATATGTAAGCCCTTTAAGTGGTGTCGCTCAGACGCCCGACTGAGGCATGCTTCATATTAATATCCTTTCGAGGCGTCGCTTCAGACACCCGATCGGTGCTTTGCATTTATACACCTTGATGGTTTACTCATGTTTTATTTAAATGATCTACTTGCGTGCATCATGAACCTTATTTCATAACTGACGAAGTGATCATAGAATATTTTAAAGCATGATTATCAGTGGCTATATTATACCTGTGTTCTTAATGTTTGCGAGTACATTCAAAGTACTCACTGGCTTGTCCCTGGCTATTGTCTTGGCCAGATTTCTTGCGTGGAGAGGAGCATTGTGATGACACCCCCGGAATCTACGCAATGGTGATAGCAGCCTTGCAAAGATAGGAGTTATCTTGGTCAGCTATTCCTGTGGGCAATGGAGTCCCATAGACGCTGATGATCCACAAACCGCTTCCGCCTTCAGCCACTAGCAAACCATTTGCTGTACTCATAGGCCAGAATGGTCTTGTACTACATATTATGTACTTTGCTTGGAATATCTGTATCAAGTTGGTGCCTCATCAGCTAACAGTAATCCTGGGGCTGATGAGCACAAAGGCCATTTTTTCGGAAATTATATCCCGAAAATCCGGTCGTGACACTGGGGGTCAACAAATACTCCGGGAAGAAGTGGGAAACGATCGCGGAACGATTTGCCGAAAATAGTTCTCTCTCGGAGGGGGATGTTTACGTGCAAGGGCAAAATGGTCATTTCACTGGGTGTAAACATAATGAAAATGATACCAACGGAAATAGCTCGACGAACAGAGAATGTGAGCGCTGGAATCACCTCAATCGGAGTTGTGGTTGCAAAGATACGGCCGTTTGAATGACATGGACTAATCTGTAAAATAAATGTTCACAGACAGGCCCTTGTCGGTTAAAACAGAAAGCTCAGTAAGGAAAATACGTTTTCACAGAAGGGAAAGCGCATTACTGACCGCAAGCGATAGAAAGTACGTTTTCAGAAAACGTAAACGCATTTCTCTCTGAAGCCGCGACGAAGTACGCTTTCGAGAAACGAAAGCGCATTCGCGCGGGGCGTCTCCACTTACGCCAGCTCAGCAAGCCGGCCTTGTCAGCGTGCAGAGACCGACAGGCGGGTCCCAGAGGCAGGGTCAACGCTGGGAAGGGCCTGCCATGCCTTCTTCTTCCTACCGCTCGGGGGCACGACGAGCCGAGGCAGGGGATCGCCCCGACGAGGAGCGCCGGCGACTCCGGCCATCGCTCGCGGCGTGCGACCTACCGAAATGCACAGGACGGAGAGGCGCATCTCAGGGTGGGGGTTACTGCTGCCAGAGAGCTTCACAGCCGCCGCAGCAGGGCTTGCGGCAGAGCAGGGCTTCGGTCTCCAGGTGAACACGGGGTTCTGGTAAGGGAGAGAGGAAGCCGAGGCTATGGGGTGGCTCACTGGAGCATGGGGGATGCGGTGGTGGTGGAGGAACGGAGAGGGAAGCACGACATCATCGGAATCGGGAGAGATTCGAGGCGGCGACCATGGTGGTGATGGGGTCAGAGAGAGGCTCTGAGCTCGGGGAGAGGCTCGGGAGGGGGTTGTGGACTGCGAGGATGCTCGGGGCGTGCTTAAATAGCCACGGGAAGGCTTGAGGAGGTGGCACGCGGCAGGCGCGGCCAAAGCTCATGGGAAGCGGTGGGAAGGCGACGAGGAGGGAGCAGACGCGGTGCAAAGGCTCACGGAGACGAGCAAGGCTCGAGGACAAGAGGAGGAAGCGGACACCAGCGAGGAAGAGGACGAGCTCACGGGCACGTACTTCTCGAGCGTTGGCACGGCTCGCCGTAGAAGAAAACAAAGGGGGCCAGAGGTCCAGAGGGAAGACGATGTCGAGGGGGAGCTGTTGGGCATTAATGGTGAGGCCAGAGACGGTCGGAGCAGCGTTGCCGATGAGAACAGTGGCTAGACCACCATTTTGGCTTGCTGCCCTCATAGTCACCACTGACATGGCGCGCTCTGGAGTTTTTACTAAGGCCAGCTCATGTCTACCGCGTAGTCCTTCCAGAGTGGAGTATTACCATGGTAAAGAAACGGGCAGAGACAAATTGAGCTGAGTAAACCAAGCTGCACAAGTTTGTTGTTGCAAACTTGGCAACATCCTAGAGATAAAACCAGAGAGGTTAAATGGTAAAATGGTTGTCTAGGAGGCTTAGGGTAGAAAGGACTACGGTCCTGGGAGTTTTGAGGTAATTTGGACAACTATTTACCATAGTTGTTGTACAACTACCAAATCTGATCCAGAAACTGAATCATGATGAAGCACTCACTAGGAGTGATGTATTGAGCTAAAACTTGGCAAAGTTTGATGATTTGGACATAAAATGACACTGTAAAAAGTTCATACCAAATGGACTTACCAAAATGGTACTTCCTTCACAGCTATCATTTCTGTCCAAAAACTTCAGAAAAATCCTGAGCGCAATTGGCCAGATGAAATGATCCCAAATCTTGTGGAGATAGGTTATATGAGTAGTAGAAGGCCTGGGAAAAGTATCAGCCATAATGGAGCAAGATAAAATACACTTGCTTCACAAACTGAAAATTTGGACACAAAACAAGAATTGCTCCTGTGCTCACATAGTTCAATGAAATGAACTGAATTTGGGTGGAGGCTAACGATTTGAGATATTCGAGAGGATGGAAAAGTTTAATCCCATTTGGAAACTCTATGAAGGTACTTCCTTCACAGAGTTGCATTCTGGTCAAAAACTTTGAAAAATAGCACAAGAATCTAGGATGAATGGATTGATCTCATATTTGGCATCCATGGGTTATTTGTACATGCTAATCACCTTGCCAAATTGCAGCTCAATTGGAATTAGTAATAAAGCACTTCCTTTGCAAAGTTTCAGAGAAGGCAGAAACTTGGATTGGATCATGTGCCAAATTCTTGAACTGAGGAACATGAGATTAGGATGGAACTAGTGATTATATAGCAATGACAAGCTCCACAATTTATGTCGGAATTTTCTCTGCTATAAAAATAGTAGTTCCTTTGGAAAATGACAGAAATGCAATATTGGCATTAAATAGGAAAAAGGCAATTTTCCTTATTTAATTATGGCCAATATACTTGCCAGAGCTTGGATTAGGCATAAGTATCAACTCCACCAATTCTCATGAATTTAGGAGATGGCTAGCTATGCCTTTGAATTTTATTCCTCAGAAAGGCAAGAAAACGAATAAATCACAATTCAAAAATATTGCATGGGACTTAGCAATATTTTTGCATATCCAAGGTTCAGAAAGATAGGATGATCTCTGGGAACAATTGGGAATATCAATAGATCAAGGAAAAAGGATGGCTCCTTTGTAAGCACAAAGGGCATATCCAAACTCCAAAAATTTGGAATTAGGGTTTGAAAAGGACATGAGCACGGTTTTGAAAGGTTGGAAATGACAAGAATTCTTAGAGTCATCCAACAACTCAGGAGATTTTTTTTAAAAAATGAGTGCGAGGAAGGAATAACAGCTCAAAAATTGATAACCCAATTTTGGGGCTGTTACAGTAATCTTCTTTTGCGGTGTGTTTATTGAGACCGATGAATTGTCGGTTTATGATCAAGTTTATCTATGAACAATATTTGAATCTTCTCTGAATACTTTTATGAATGATTGGTTATCTTTACAAGTCTCTTCGAATTATCAGTTTTGTTTGGCCTACTAGATTGATCTTTCTTGCAATGGGAAAAGTGTTTAGCTTTGGGTTCAATCTTGTGGTGTCCTTTCCCAGTGACAGTAGGGGCAGCAAAGGCACGTATTGTATTGTTGCCATCGAGGATAACAAGATGGGGTTTATATGATACTGCATGAGTTTATCCCTCTACATCATGTCACAGTTGTCAGTTATAATGCTGTGTGGAAAGCCAAAACGAAAGATCACCTTTTTCATGAATTGAACCGTGGTGGCTGCATCACACTTACTAACCGGCTCTGCCTCAATCCACTTTGTGAATTTGTCAATCGCCACCAGAAGGTGTGTCTTTTTAGCTTTGGACCTTTTGAAAGGCCCAACCATGTCGAGCCCCCAGACTACAAATGGCCAAGTAATTGGAATCATCCTCAATTCTTGAGCCGGTACGTGAGCCCGTCGTGAGAATTTCTGACAACCATCACATTTACTGACTAGATCCTCCGCATGAGCGTGAGTCATCAGCCAATAAAATCCATGACGGAAAGCTTTTGCCACAAGAGACTTTGAACCGGCATGATGGCCACAATCTCCTTTATGGATCTCAGGAAGAATTTCTTGACCTTCCTCAGGAGAGACACAACGTTGAAACACTCTAGTGACACTACGATGATGTAACTCACCATTGACAATTGTCATTGACTTAGACCGCCGGGTTATCTGTCTGGCCAAGGTTTCATCCTCATACAACTCACCTCGGGTCATGTAAGCCAAATATGGCATTGTCCAATCTGGGATGACATGAAGAGCCGCCCCCAATTGTGCTTCCAGGTCTGGAACAGCCAAGTCTTCCTCTGTAGGCAACTTGACAGAAGGGTCATGCAGAATATCTAAGAAAGTGTTAGGCGGCACCGGCTTACGCTGAGACCCCAGCCGCTCCATTCTTTCTGCGATCAATGTGCTCCACTTGGTAACCCTTGAAGTGTCCAGCAATGGCATCAACTTCACGGCGATAAGCCGCCATGAGAGGATCCTTTCAATCCCACTTGCCTGATACTTGTTGAGCCACCAAATCTGAGTCGCCAAAGCACCTTACCCGGCTTAAGCTCATCTCCTTAGCCATCCGAAGACCATGGAACAAGGCCTCATACTCAGCTGCATTATTAGTACAGGGAAACATCAACCGTAGCACATAACAAAATTTGTCACCTCGAGGGGAAGCTAAAACAACTCCAGCCCCCGAGCCCTCCAATTGCCTGGACCCATCAAAATGAATAGTCCAATATGTGTTGTCCGGCTTCTCTTCAGGCATCTGCAGCTCTGCCCAATCATTGATGGAGTCCACCAATGCCCGAGATTTGATAGCACTACGTGTCACATACTTTAAACCATGAGGCCCAAATTCAATGGCCCACTTTGAATGAGATCTCCTAAAGGAGCAACACTAACCACAGTGATGGGGTGACCTTGAAAATATTGCTTAAGCTTCCGACTTCCCATGAACACTCCATAAACGAGCTTCTGCCAGTGTTGATATCTTTGCTTGGACTCAATAAGCACCTCACTGACGTAATAAACCAGACGCTGAACCAGATATTTCTTGCCAGCCTCTTTGCGCTCTACGACAATGTCCACATAGATAGCACGTGTGTTAGCAGCCACATACAACAATAATGGCTCCTTACCAACTGTAGCAGCAAGGACTGGCGGCTCAGCGAGCTGTCTCTTCAAATCCTCAAAGGCAACGTTAGCAGCATCACTCAAGACAAAGTCTTCTGTCTTCTTCATCATCTGATACAGCGGTATAGCCTTCTCACCTAACCGGCTTATGAACCGGCTTAAAGCAGCAATACGACCCGCCAAACGCTGAACATCATTGATACACGCCGGTTTAGCCAAAGAAGTGATTGCCTTGATCTTCTCCGGGTTAGCCTTGATGCCTCTGTTAGAAACCAGAAAACCCAAAAGCTTGCCCGCCGGCACTCCAAAAACATACTTGGCCGGGTTAAGCATCATCTTCTAAACCCGGAGGTTATCAAGGGTTTCCTTGAGATCATCTATCAAGGTCTCCTTCTCTCTGGACTTTACCACAATGTCGTCCACATAAGCATGAACATTGCGCCAAATCTGACTGTGCAGACAGTTCTGCACACATCGCTGATAAGTCGCCTGGGCACTCTTAAGCCCAAAAGGCACAGACACATAGCAGAAGGCTCCAAACGGAGTAATAAAAGCCGTCTTCTCCTGGTCCTTAACTGCCATCTTAATCTGATGATAACCAGAATAAGCATCCAAAAAGCTCAAACGCTCACAACCCGCCGTAGCATAAATGATTTGATCAATACGAGGGAGAGCGAAAGGATCAGCCGGACAAGCTTTGTTTTAGTCCATGTAATCCACACACATACGCCAGGTGCCATTCTTTTTAAGCATGAGCACCGGGTTAGCCAACCACTCTGGATGGAAAACTTCAATAACAAACCTGGCCGCCAAGAGCCGGGCCACTTCCTCACCAATGACTTTACGTCTCTCCTCATTGAACTGCCGAACAAACTGCCTGACCGGCTTAAACTTTGGATCAATATTGAGAGTGTGCTCAGTGAGTTCTCTCTGTACACCCAGGATGTCAGAAGATTTCCATGCAAAGATGTCCCGGTTCTCACGGATGAACTCGATGAGCATTCTTTCCTATTTGGGATCCAGATTAGCACTGATACTGAACTGCTTAGATGAATCGCCTGGAACAAAGTCAACAAGCTTGGTGCCATCAGCCGACTTAAACTTTAGCACCGGCTCATGTTCTGTGGTTGGCTTCTTCAAAGACGTCATGTCCGCCGGATCAACATTGTCCTTGTAGAATTTCAACTCTTCCGTTGCACAAACCGATTCAGTGTAAGCAGCATCACCCTCCTCACACTCCAGGGCTTTTTTTAACTTGGCATAAGCCGGCCGTCCAAACAGGGCGTGATATGGGCTCTTAAGTTTAACCACTTCAAAAGTTAACTTCTCAGCCCTAGAATCATGCTCATCTCCAAAGGCTACTTCTAGTCCAATCTTACCCACTGGGTACGCCGACTTACCAGGCACACTCCATGGAAAACAGTGTTGGACATCCGAAGATTTTTATCCATCAACCCCATGCGACGGAAGGTCTCATAATAGAGGATGTTGATGCTACTGCCTCCATCCATGAGTACCTTAGTGAATTTATATCCACCAACCTGAGGTGCCACCACCAAGGCCAAGTGACCCGGATTATCAACCCGGGGAGGGTGATCTTCCGTACTCCATAGAATAGGCTACTCAGACCATCTCAAATAACGAGGAACCGCCGGCTCAACAGCGTTCACAACCCTTTTATGAAGCTTCTGGTCCCGTTTGCACAAACTGGTGGTGAACACATGATACTCTCCACTATCACCTGCTTTGGATTGCTCTGATATCCAGACTGCTGATGTTGCTGCTGTCCACTATTCACCTGCTTTGGTCCCGTTTGAAAATATGTTTGCTGCAAGTGTGGACCTGATTTGCAATTTTTGATGAAATTCATTGTTTTTCTTCTCCAAAATTTTTGAGATAAATCAGGCAGCCCCCAGATGCATTGAAAGGTCACCTCACCAAAGATCATCTCCAGGAAAATTTTCCACATGCCAAAAACATTTCATCGAACACCTGGCGTGCACTGTTTCTGGCAAAATTCAGAAATTTTAGAGTTTCAGTGATGCAGTTCTGTCGTCAGTGTCGTTTCTTCAGAACCACAGCGTCAATCTCACTAGTGGACCCGTTGGCGCCTTGCTCCCTGCTCCTTCTTCTTATCCAGTGCACCGCATGATCGTTTGGACGGGCGCAAGTGTCGGTGGCGACGTGGCACCTCATCGCTGGCGTCTTTTGCGGTGGCGGTCGGCAGGGGGCCGGCCCTGCCTTTCGGCACCGACCAGCACCGCCCAAGCCACCCGGAGCCTCCGCGTGTCCACCCCCTCCCCTGTGCACGCTACAGCACAGTCACCGCAGCCAGAGAGGCGCAGAGCGCGCTCTCTGCCGCTGACGAGCCCCGTGAGGCCGTTCTGTCGAGAGCGTGGAGTGGCGCCCAAGTTTTGCCAGGCTTAGCACTGGGATGGAAACAGTAAACTTATCCGCAGCTGCCCTGGCCCCTAAACCCCCCGTTGAGCCACTGCCTCGCCGTAATCATTGCCGGAGTTATCCCATTCTCGGGCACCGCCTCGGACCGGCTATAAAAGGAGCCCTCGAGCTCGTTCTCGACTCTGCATCACTCCTCCACCTCACCAGAGCCATGCCAGCAACTAGGAGGACCTCAAGGAGGTCTTCTTCATCGTCTCCGGCCGCCCTGATCCGCTTCTGGCTCCGGCACGATTCGCTCCAGTGAGGGCACCCCCGCCTCCCAATCGTTGCCAGTAGCATCCTAGTGCACCCACACTTCTAACCCAAGCTCTAATTTGAAGCTTGCAGCTCCGTTCGGAGAGAACCAACCTCGCCCGAACCGCCGTCCGCCGGATTTAAGGCCACCGTCGACGTGGTGCTCGCCGACGGCCAACTCCACCACCCTCAGACGCAGAAGAACTCCGTGAACACGTAGGTACCCTCCGATCCCCTTGCCTCGCCGTGGATCAACGCCGGCGACCACCGCGAGCTTCGGGCGCCGGCGTGCTCTGTTTTTCTTTTTCAAATTTTTAAACCTGACGGGTGGGACCCCCACGTCAGCCTCTATTTTGTTTATTCGAACCGTTTTCTGAAAACGCCTTCAGGCAAAGTACATTTTCTCTTTTGGGCTGGCGTATTTATAACCGAAGCGTTTTCTGCTTTTATAACCTAGCCCCTGGAAACTTTCTGTTTCATTACAAAAAATTCCCTGGACTAGAACCCTTATAAATTTTTAACAAAAGATGATTTTGACTTGATTCTTTTTCTATCATATTTATTTTTCTGTCTAGTTTTTTGTCATATTTATTTGAAAAATATTTGGGATACTTTTTGTACACGCGCGGTATTTATGTAGTATCTAATTTTCTTTTAATACGTAGATACCGAAGGAGGTGAAGGAGGCGCAAACTTCGCCGAGCTAGACTCCGACTACTCCGAACCAGGCAAGCATGTTTGAACCTTTGACATGATGAGTGTTTTGCATGTTTGCTCGAGTAGCTTTTTTTTCTCATGGCATGTTTATATAAGCATTAGTGAATGTTATGTTGCATGCAAGGCAAGCTACAGGTGAGTTCGAAGCTTGATGTGTTCTTATGATGATAAGGTGGCCTGATCATGTGGTGGCATGATGGGTTGCAAGCTGGTATTGTTCAAGCATACCAGTCTTAAGTCAACCGTATAACCTCAGTACTAACGTGGATCAAGTCTCGATCCCATTCATTTCCCCTTCGTGCTGCCACATGCTTTTTGCAAAGAGTGCAGTTTAGTAAGTTACAAACCTCTTTCCTTGTACACAACCAAACAGAGGGACCGCGGTGAGGGTTGCATGGCCCTGGATTAAAGCCCGTCATCCAGTCAGGGGGCATGGGTGTTTTCGGTTGGGATCGAGAGGGGGGCACCCTTTAGTGCGCGCGATATAAATTTGATCCCATGCTATTCGAGGTTGTGGCCTCCCAGTCTTAAGGTTTTTCTTGAACATTGCCGAGGGTGATTCCTCGCAGCGGAATGTGGAATGGGTGTGTACTGGTTAGACGTGTTTCTTCTAAAACACCGTAAATGGAACTAGTCCTTGTGACTACTAAAATCTGTTGGCTGTGGTTAAAGACTACAAACTCTGCAGAGTCAAAACCTTTCGAGTATCCATGTTCATGATCAAAGACTTGGACATCATCTCAGTGTAAGTGTCAGTCACAGTATCGATCTCAGTATCAACACCAGTGTCAGTCTAAGGAGGTATAAGCAGGGCAACCGAGAATGGTAAACCCGGTTGAACGTTATTCCTGTGATTGGACTAACCAATTAATTTTTATGTACTGAGTATTTCCTTGAGATGACTTAAATTTATGAACTGGTTGAATATGAATGATGAAATATAAGCCCTTTATGTGATGTCGCTCAGATGTCCGACTTTGGCACTCTTGTCATTTACTTTCGATATAAGCCCTTTATGTGATGTCTCTCAGATGTCCGACTGTGGCATTATTGTTATTTACTTTTGATATAAGCCCTTTATGTGATGTCGCTCAGATGTCCTACTGTGGCACTCTCGTTATTTACTTTCGATGTAAGCCCTTTATGTGATGTCGCCCAGACGTCCGACTATGGCATTCTTGTTATTTACTTTCATTATAAGCCCTTTTCGAGATGTCGCTTAGACGTCCGACTGTGGCACGTTATGTCATTTACTTTTCAATATAAGCCCTTTATGTGGTGTCGCCCCGACACCCGACTGCGGCATGTTAATTTATTTTTACCTTTCGAGGCGTCGCTTCAGACACCCGATCGGTCTTTTGTTATTTTTTTGGGATTTCGGGAGGACTACCGCCTGACTTCCTTTTAATTATTGTGCAGTGCAAATTTATTATCGAAATGTGCATTACTAACCTGCTCATGTGCATCATGTTTACGTTTGTTATATCTTATGTCCAAACTGTCTTGCGAGTACATTCAAAGTACTCACCTGGCTTGTTGATTTGGCCAGATGTTGACGAAGGCGATCTTATGGATGAAGAGTTTGATAGCGAGTCCGACGCCTAGAGGAGTCCCAGTCAGTCTCGTGTGATCCTGGAGTTGATCACTTGTATTATATACGCTTCCGCTACCCAAATAAAATCATCGAGCCTCACTCCGACGCTTGATGAGTTGTAAGATATAGGAGTCATGCCACCCACTTCATTGTGACATATCCACCACCACTTTTATTACGAGTCAGTAGTTATGCCACCATACCCTTGTGTCATATCCGCCTTTATGTATAATATCGGCGTGCTTGTAATAAATTGTTGAGCAGTCTCAGCTCAACCTTGTATAATATTTAGTACTACTGGACTTCTGTATCAAGGTTTTGTCTGCCAGTAAGAAGAGTTCTTCTGTACTGGTCAACACCAGGGTCGGCTTTTCAATAAATGTTTTATTGGAAAACCGGTCCCGACAAACTTGGTATCAGAGCCAGGCTGACTGTAGGAAGCCACTAGGTGTGATCGCTAATCGGTTATTAGCGTAACAAGTGCCTTTTAGCATTTTGGCAAACGTAGCAATTTTCTGTTAGTCATCATAAATTTATGACTTGACTATTCGGAAATTTTGTCTACTTTTGTAGATGGCTGGCAACTACTGTGAGTCACAGGTGTTCGCCAATGTTCCTGAGGGGTTCATCAAGCTCCCCATCTCCATCGCCAAGAACGCGATCGGGCCAGCAGTTCGTCCAGAGTTCACACTCTACCTGCACAAGCTCAGCGACAGTTTATCTATGTACCAGGCCGCGATTCAGTTCAAGAGAGGACGCTCCGAGTTCTGCCGCTTCCGATTTGTTGGGAGGGCCATGCCTACGGAGAGTCATGCCATGCAGATGGCTGCCCGTGAGGCAATAGCCCGCCTCCGGGATGTTCTTCCTTCAATGAACACTCGTCGCTACCGCTACCTCCCATGCCACGTGCCATACACTTGCCACTGTTGTCGAGGGTTGGGTGCGACATATGCCAAGGGATGGCTTATCATGGTGGGGGCGAGTAGAACATCGCCGGTGCCTGGAAACGGGATGAGGCGAAGACATGCACGCCGGCGAATCTTACCCAGCTTCAGGGCTCTCCGAGGACATAACACCCCTACTGCTGCTCTACGGGGTCTCCGCATGATCACTATGGCAAAGTGTGTACACGGTTGCTCCTTGAGCTATTTCCTTGAGGCAGGAGAAGGCAAGGCTAGCTCTCTCCTTCCTATATGATCTGGTCTAGTGCTAATGGATTCGAACCCTTTGCATGGGTGCCCTGGGGGTTTATATAGGCCTACCCCCCAGGGGTACAATGGTAATCCGGCTGGGCGCGGGTCCCAGCTGTCTGTCTCTTTGGCCGCCGTCTTCTCCGCCGACTGCCGGGGCCCGCTGTCTGGTGGGCCCCGCCGACTGGTCCGGTACGGAGCTGTCAGGCCATGTCTGCCACGGGCGGGTCTTGCCGGTTGCGGATTACTATAGCCGTGCTTCTAATGACGCTGGCTTGGTCGTGGGGTCATGACAACAGTGCTGTCGTCTGACGGGCGATCACTGTTGCCATTCCCCGTCTTGTCTGGTTAATGGCGTTCTGGGCCCGTGGGAGGGGCTGGCCGACTCCTGGAGGCCGACTCCCACCGGGTCCGACTGGTGGCACTCTTGCCATCTTCTGGACGCCCGCTGACTGGTGGGACCTGCCGTCTCTGGGTCGTACAGACAGGCCATCATGGGTACAGGGTTCCGCCCGCTGGGGCTGATGTCAAGGATGGCATGGCAACAGTGCCGCGCCGGACGGAGATCCCCGACGGTACGGCGTACTGTGGCCATGCCTGCCTTTGGTAAGGGGCGGGTGTGGACCTTGCCGAGGCCACGCCCCGTCCCGTCCCTCCTGCCGAGAGCATGAGGTGGTTGGAGTCGCGGGCCGACTCCCCATAGCCGGCTTCTCTGGAAGCCGCCAGCTAGGAGTCGGCTCATCTCAAAGTCGCCCCCGGGACTCGGTCGAGAGTGGGTAGTCGGTTGCGCTGCTGCCGACTCTTAGAGGCGGCTCTTCATCCTAGGGTCTTGAGGGGCGCAGCCTGCCCTGATGTCTTGAAAGTTTCTGGGCTTCGGGTTAGCCTACCCGTGGCCCATTACTCCGACAGTAGTCCCCGAAGCTGGTGAGGCGCCGAGGGAGACATGTCGAGGAGCGTCAACAGTTTCTTCCTTCCGGTGGTTGAATTTGGGCCTGGCTCGCTGTCTTCCTTCGGGCCAACTAGCTCGAGCCGGACTCGCAGAAGGCCGTCTTGCCCTCAAAGAGTTTAAAAATCGCAGCGGGGTCCAGGCGGCGTGCCTGACAAGCTTCCAGGTTGCCGCCCGTTGTGGATCCGTTGCGTGGCGCCACGTGGCTGGGCCAGTCTTCCCACCCACGCGCGCGACGGGACAGGCCTACAGGCGGGGCCCGCCACTACCGCGCCTCGGCATGTGAACGGATCCGTTGTGGCCGCGTGGGCGGTTGGGTTCCCCGCGCAGTAACTACAGCAGTAACTTCGTGTGGTAAATCGTGGGGGTCGTGGGGTTCTAAGCGCAGTTAATCCCACGATCGCCCCCTCGACTTCTCAGCCCATGAGGCTATAAGTAGGCGAGAGGAGGGCGGTGGCACAGCACGCGCGCCCATCTTCCCTACTCCCTTCCGCTCCCTCTTGCTTCTTCTTCATCTCGCCGCCGCTGCGCCGAACCACGCCACGCCCGCAGCAATGAGTTCTTCTTCCACCGCCGCGACTCCTGTCGTTCGCTCCGGCATGTGGGACGGCTCCGAGGTCGACGACGACCACATCGATTTCCTTCGCAAGACGCGTCGCCTCCCCGGCCAGGACCTGGTGCGGGCGCACGCCGCGCTGGCGGGGGAAGTATTGCCGGCACCGGAGGAGGGGGAGCGGGTCATATTCCACTCGCACCTCATGCGCGGCCTAGGGCCCCCGGCGAGCGGTTTCTTCCGCTCCTTCTTGGAGTTCCACGGGCTCCAGTCGCACCACCTTACACCGAACACGGTGGTGCTGCTGGCTGCCTTCGCCACTCTGTGCGAAGGCTTCCTCGGCGTTCTCCCCACCATTGCGCTGTGGGGGGAATTCTTCCAGTCCAAGCTCGGCACTCACGTTGCCGGCGTGCCAGCCCAGTGCGGTGCATTCATCGCGATGCGGAGAACGGGGGCCGACAACCCGTTCCCCACCATTACGCTGATCAAATCGGCGAAGATGTGGCAGCGATCTTATTTTTACGTGAAGAACGTCGCCCCAGAAGGCGATTGGGTCAACCTGCCTGCTGGAAGGCTCCCCGGCTGGTCCCACCGGGCCAAGACGCTGACTCCTGCCGGCGCAACCGCCGTCGCACGACTCCGAGTGTTGATGCAGTCGGAGTGTCTGACCGGGGCCGACCTGCTGGCCGCCTTCGTGGCGCGCCGAGTTCTCCTGCTCCAAGGCCGCCCTCATCTAATCTGCCAGATGAGCGGGCACCGGGACCCGAGTCGGATGTGTTCCAAGGACATGGCCCACGCGGAGGTGGCGAACATGGTGAACTATATCGCGAACTGCGGCCTCTCGGGGGATTGGCGGTTCGGCATAGAGTCGTACTCGCGCGCCAACCCCCTCCTGTTGTAAGTCATTTCTCTTCTTCTGCTGCTTTCTTTTGCAGCCGAATCCGACTTCTAATCTTCTTTAGTCTTTGAATCAGAACCCTCTCGTCCAGCCTTCGGCCGGCACCACGGGACCGGCCCGCCAGTTCATCCCCGACCGAGCGGAGAGCGACGTCGATGACCCCGACTTGGGGGCGGCGGCGATGGAGGCCGACGCCGAAGGAGGAGGAGTAGGAGCAGGTGGCTTCAAGCCTTCGGCCACCTTTGCTGACTAGACTGATGACGACGCCGAGGGGGAAGTCGCCCCGCGCCTCAAGCCAAAAGCCGGCCAGCCCAGCGCGAGTTCCTCCGTCGTCTTGGATGGTCAAGGCGGTGCGAGGAAGCGTCGGGCCGGGCCGAGTACGCTCGGCGGCCGGACGAAGAAGTTCAAGGGGGCGGCCGTCGTGATCAAGCGCGAAGAGGCGGCCGCGAAAGCCAACCGCTTTCGTAGGGAAGTGAAGAAGCCGCCGCTGGTCTCTGCGTAAGTGTCTCCGCCCTTTGTTTTATTCTCTGTTTGTTGCTCTTGTCTAAGTCTTTTTCATGCTTCCCCCGCTCCAGGGCTCCCCTCACTCTTGAGAGGGTCGCCGCCGCCTCCATCATGGGGTCGGCAGAGACGTCCACCACTACTCGACGGATTGACCCCGCCGCCGACCTCCGGGAGGTGACGGAGCGGAACGCGCAGGAGAAGCGCGACGAGGAAGAAGCCGCCCGCCTGGAGAAGGAGGAGGCCGAGAAGGCGGCCGCCTCCGCCCAGAAATAGCTGCATGAGGCTGAGGCCGCCGTCGCGGCAAGGCGGCAGGCTGAGGAAGCCGCGCACCGCCAGTCGGCGGTGTTTGTCATCCCGCTGAACTCAGCGCGGCAGCCTCCGGAGTTCACGGCGCAGTCGGAGGAAGACGGCGGCGAGTTCCTGACCGTCGAGAGGGGAGGCGGCGATGCCTCCATGTCGGGCACGGCCGCGCCGCCGCCGCCACCCCCACCGCCATCTGGGGGCGCACGTGATAAACAGCCGGCGGACCCGCCGGTGCCACCGACTAAGGACGAAGCCGTGGCGAAGCTACTCCTTCAAGTCGGCTCACCAGCGCGCCCCTGTCTGGAGAAGGCGACTTCGGTGCCACGCCCCTTGGAGACCGGCGCCGCCAGCTCGACAATCCCAGATACTGAGGCGACGAGCGCCGCGCCCATTGGGTGGGTGCGAGGAGGCGGCACAGGCCCTCTGAACCAGGCGCTTCTGGACTTCCAGGCTAAGCTGTGAGCTGAGGGCGACGCCATCCAAAGCTGCACCAAGGCGCACCTGGCGTCGCGGGCTGCCATCCGGGTAAGTGTTTTTTCTCTTGTCTCCGTCTTCTTGTTCTTCTCTGTGGGGGCGCGCCAGTGCACCCACTGGGTGTAGTCCCCGAGTTTCGGGTCGGCTGCTGAGCAGGCGGCTCGGAACTCCATCTGGCGAGTTCTAAGTACTTACTTTTGTTTGAAATACTTATCACAGGATTATCACAACCTCCGGGCCACCGCCTTTAACCGCAATGTTGAGGAGCTGGGCAACCGGACTGCCGACTTGTCGGAGAGCCGGAGTGAGTTCTCTTTCTTCTTCGCGGGGGCGCGCTGGCGCACCCGCGGGCTGTAGTCCCCGAGATTCGAGCCGACTGCTGAGCAGTCGGGCCGGATCTTTTTGGCGACCTTCTTTGTTGATGACTTATCGTCCTGTTTCTTCTTCTTCTTCAGAGGCCAACGCCACTCTTCAGCAGCAGCTGGGCGAAGCCAACACCGCCTTGCGTGCCAAGGGGGAGGAGTGCAGCAAGCTCGCCGCAGAGCGCGACCTGCTAGCTACACAACTGGCGGAGCAGAAGGAGCTGCTTAAGAAGGCGCAGGAGGAGGTGGACGAGAAGGAGACTACTCGCCTGGCCGACTTCGCAAGCGAGCGCTCCTCCTAGACTGACAAGGAGGTGTTGCTGGCCTCCGGCTTCCACGAGATCGAGGACATCATCGATGGTAAGCCTCTTTACTTTTCTTCTTTGAGTTGTCGACTATAGGTCGGGCCGACTCCTTCTTTTTTGACTTGCTCTTCCTTCTTTTCGCCTTGGTAGACTTCTTCCCCGGCTACTCGCAAGCCGCCAATCAAGCCATCGAGGCTGATCGCGAGAGGCGAAGGGCAGAAGGCGCGGAGGTCGCCGCCCATGCCCCCCGGACACTTGACGAGCAGATTCTGAGCGTTGAGGCTCGCCTGCGGCCTACCCACCGGATGTTGCGCCGGCTTCAACGTGATGGCGCCCAGGCGATCTCTGCCTTGTGGCCAGACATGCAGGCACTGCACACCCCCAGTCGGACTGCCGACTGGCTGGAGGTCGCAGCTGGCCGTCTTGAGGCTTGGAAGGGTTCCTCGTCCCGGGCTGGAGCGCGCCAGGCCTTGGAATTCGTCAAGGCGTGGTATCCGCGGCTGGACCTGGACCGGCTGGCCACGCTCCTGGCAGAGTCCCAGCCGGAGCTGGCAGCCGCGGAGGACACCATCGTCAAGCATGCCGCGGCGATCACCGAGTACGCCGATACCAGCGTCTTCATTCCCGAGCGGGCTGAAGACGGTGAGGAGGCACCGCCGGAGTGGTTTGGGATGAACCCAGACTACGATGAGGACTCGGCGGAGGTGATCGGCTCCAGCGTCGAGGAGGAAGGCGAGGCGGAGGATGGAGGCGAGACGGAGGCGCTAGAAGGCGGAGCGGACGGCCAGCCTCAGCTCGACCGCGCTTCCAGCAATGAGCTGCGCCCAACCGAATCGGCTGCCGCCGGAGGTGATCAAGCCGAGACTGCCCAGCCGGCCGCCCCAACGTCTGACACCGCCCTCTCCTCCGACCCTCCGAACACGTCTTCAGCTGCTGCCTTGTCTTTATTTTATTTGTTTTAGTAGTCTTTGAGGAACTTGTTAATTCGCACAATTCCACCCGCGGGGTGTATTTTGAACTTCTGCTCGAAGATTCGGCCAAGGGCCTATGTTATGTAAATATTCATCCGAGTTCTATCTTTTCTTGCTCATTGCTCCTTTTGCTTTTTTCCTTTGCCGCCTTCCCTTAGTTGTCGTCTTGCCAGACGGACAGCTGCTCTGCGGACTGCCGCTGGATCAAATGTTTGGCTACTTTTGGGAAGGCAAGTACTTAGCCGTTTTTAGAGTTTCTTAGCAAGTTGAATAGAAGGCGGCGAGCCGGCTGCTCAAGAGTCGGGTTGCGAATAGAGGCTGGAAGCCGTCTTAAGCTATGCTTATGCTTTGAGTCCTTAGCCATTTTTCATGTGGGCGTCCATTCTTCCTTACTCCTGCCCGCCAGACAGTCGCTCCACGAGCTGCGGCTTTCTGATAGGTGGCGGCTTGGGCACCACACACTACTTGTCCGACTGCAGGAAGCATTTCATAGCGCAAGGCGGCGAGTCCCCGGGCCGACTAGTCGAACCCGGTGCCAAGCGGCATAACAAAGAGTATCATACTCGAAGGCATAATTCTTATCATGTAGATAACAAAAAGGGTAGTCCCCGAACTCGTCTCGGGGGGCCCGGAGTCTTGGTACTTGAATACAAAAGGTAGCGTGGTACATACTGCATCAACTGTAAAATCTTCGGAGGAGATTTGCATTCCATGGCCGCTCTGTCTCTTTGCCGGAGTCGTCCCTCTTGCATGCTCGGGGCTTCTGAGCGTCGATTAGGTAGTAGGAATCGTTGCCCAGCACTTTGCTGATGATGAAAGGGCATTCCCAAGGCGCCGACAACTTGTGCTGGCCGGCTATTCGCTAGATCAGTCGGAGCACAAGGTCGCCCTCTTGGAAAGATCTCGGCCTGACCTTCCTATTGTAGTATCGGCGCATGCTCTGCTGGTAGATGCTGGACCGGCTGAGTGCCAACAGCCGGCCCTCTTCCAGCAGATCAACGCCGTCTTGACGTGCTTCTTCTGCTTTCTCCTTGGTGTACATGGTGACTTGTGGGGAGTCAAACTCTATGTCCGTTGGGAAGACGGCTTCAGCACCATAGACGATGAAGAAGGGCGTGAAGCCGGTCGACTTGTTTGGAGTTGTGCACAGACTCCAGAGGACGGCTGGCAACTCGCCAAGCCAGCACCCGGCCGAACGCTCCAGTGGTTCGACCAGTCGAGGCTTGATGCCAGATAGGATGATGCCGTTTGCTCGCTCCACTTGGTCGTTTGACTGCGGATGGGCAACGGACGCTAAGTCCAGTCGGATGCCCTGTGTCGCAAAGAAACGGGCCAAGGCACCTTTGGCAAAGTTTGTGCCGTTGTTGGTGATGATGTTGTGTGGTATGCTGTACCGAATTGTGATGTCGGAGATGAAAGTCACGGCAGTCAGACCATTCAACTTCTTGATGGGCTTTGATTCTATCCACTTGGTGAACTTGTCCACCGCGACGAGTAGGTGAGTTAGGCCTCCTCGCGCCGTCTTGAATGGTCCCACCATGTCCAGGCCCCAAATTGCAAAGGGCCAGGCGATGGGGATGGTCTTGAGTGCAGAAGCCAGCTAATGCGGCTTGGAACGGAACTTCTGGCACCCCTTGCATGTTTGGACCAACTCCTTGGCCTCTTCTAGGGCAGTCGGCCAGAAGAAACCGTGTCGAAAGGCTTTGGCGATGAGTGCTCTTGAAGCCGCATGGTGGCCGCACTCGCCTTGATGGATATCTTTGAGAATTGCCTGGCCTTCCTCTGGCTCGATGCAGTGCTGGTAGACGCTCGTGACGCTGCGCCTGGCCAGCTCTCTGTTGACTATGGTGTAGGCTGCTGCTCGGCGTTGTACTTGTCGAGCTAGGATCTCATCGGTTGGCAGCTCTTTGCTCACCAGGAATTTGAGGATGGGCTGGGACCATGAGGGTGCTTCTAGTTCTTCGACTGCCAGAACTGCGACTTCGACGAGGGCGGCTGGGCTGGGAGGCGGCGGGCTGGAGCCCGCGGCCACTTGCTGGATTGATGAAGTCCCCGGGCCGACTGGTGCAGTCCCCGGGCCGAGTTCTGGAGTCTTCGGGCTGGTCGCCGCAGTCCCCGGGCCGGGTTCTGAAGTCCCCGGGCCAGCTTCGACTGCGGCGTTCTTGGAGCCATCTGTAAGAATCCTCGTGCCGTCTGCTGGGGCTCTTGAGTCGGGTCCGACTTCTTCGGGGGGAGCCGACACAAAGATGGAGTCTGATTCTGGTGAAGGCTTGACAGACGGCTTGAGGAGGCACTGAAGGGCGACGCCGGATGGTATTGCTTGGCGGGTCGAGCCGATTCGTGCCATGGTGTCTTCTTGGTTGTTGTCATTTCTTGGCACGTGAAGGAACTCGCACCCCTCGAAATATCCGCTGAGTTGCTACGCGAGGAAACGGTAGCTCGCCATGTTTGCATCTTTGGCGTCCCAGTCGCCAGATGACTGCTGGACCAACAAGTCGGAGTCGCCATAACACAAGATCCGGCGAATGCCAAGCTCTTTGGCAAGCTGGAGCCCGTGAATGAGCGCCTCGTATTCGGCGACATTGTTGGAGGCGACGAAATGGATTTGCAACGCATATTTGAGCTGGTCGCCCTTGGGAGAAGTGAGGACAACGCCGGCTCCAAGCCGGTGTGCATCTTGGAGCCATCGAAATGCATCCGCCAATGGGTGGAGTCGGGCGCTGGCGGCAGGTACTGGGTCTTGGCCCAGTCGGCGAGGAAGTCGGCCAATGCTTGCGACTTGATGGCGGTGTGGGGCTAATAGTAGATGGTGTAGGGGGCCAGCTCTATGGCCCATTTGGCCACTCGGCCAGAAGCATCTCGGCTTCCGATGATCTCGGCTAGTGGGGCTGTGCAGACCACAGTGATTGGATGCTCTTGAAAGTAAGGCTTCAACTTCTTGGCGGCAAAGTGCACGCCATAGCACATCTTCTGGTAGTGGGGGTAGTTCTTCTTGGAGGTCGACAGCACTTCGCTCAGGTAATATACCGGTCTCTGGATAGGTAGTGCTTTGCCTTCCTCCTTGCGTTCAACTACAATGACTGTGCTGACTACCCGGCTGGTGGCGGCAATGTACAAGAGCATGGGCTCTTTAGGAGTCGGAGCCGCCAGCACAGGGGGAGTAGCCAACATCTTCTTCAACTGGAGAAAAGCTTCGTCCGCCTTATGGTTCCACTCGAAAAAAAGTGGTCTTCTTCATGAGCTGGTACAAGGGGAGAGCTTTCTCGCCCAGCCGACTGATGAATCGGCTGATGGACGCCAGGCAGCCAGTGAACTTTTGCACGTCCAGCAGTCGGCTGGGTACTTCCATCCTCTCAATGGCCTTGATCTTGACAGGGTTGCACTATATGCTGCGTTCAGAGACCAGGAAGCCAAGGAGTTGGCCGACTGGTACTCCGAAGACGCACTTCTCAGGGTTGAGCTTGATCTGGAATCGGCGCAGGTTCTCAAAGGTCTCCTTGAGGTCTTCCAGCAGTGTTCCACGCTTTTCCGTCTTCACCACCACATCATCCACGTAGACGTGGGCGTTTCTTCTGAGTTGCTTTAGGAGGCACTTCTGCATGCAACGCTGAAAGGTGGCGCCGGCATTCCTCAAGCCGAACGTCATGGTCAGGTAGCAGAAGGCTCCAAACGGCGTGATGAAGGCGGTCTTCAGTCTGTCTGCCGGGTTCAGCTTGATCTGGTGATATCCTGAATATGCATCTAAGAAGCTCAACAGCTCGCATCCGGCTGTGGAGTCTATCACCTGATCAATTCTCGGCAGAGCAAACGGGTCCTTGGGGCAAGCTTTCTTGAGGCTGGTATAGTCAATACACATTCGCCACGGCTTGTTCTTCTTCAGAACTAGGACCGGGTTGGCTAGCCATTCTAGGAAGAACACTTCCATAATGAAGCCGGCTGCAAGGAGTCGGGCTATCTCTTCTCCAACAACTCTTCTTTTTTCTTCTGACAGGCGGCGCGAAGGCTGCCTGACTGGCTTGCCATCAGATCGGACATGTAACTTGTGCTTGGCGAATTCCGTCGGTACACCCGGCATGTCTTTAGGGGACCATGCGAAGATGTCCCGATTCTCACGGAGGATATCGATGAGCTCGCCTTCCTATTTGTTGTCGAGGTTCGCACCTATGACAGCGTACCTCTCTGGGTGCTCCGGGTCCAAGGGTATCTTCTTCGTCTCTTTGGCCGGCTTGAACGAACCCTCAGCTTCCGACTCCTTAGGGTTGGGCGACATCTCCGGCCGCTTGTCGGCCATCGCCACAACCCGATCGAGGAGCCGCTTCTCACCTGCGATCACTAGGGACTCGGCTAGCCGACTGCTTTCAGCCACACAGGCGGACGACTTTGTGTAGTTGTCGCCTATGGTCATAATCCCCTTGGAACTCGGCATCTTCATCTTGAGGTAGGCGTAGTGGGGAACCGCCATGAACTTGGCCAAAGCGGGTCGGCCAAGCAGGGCATGGTATGGGCTCTCAAGGTCCACCACTTCAAACCAAATTGACTCTCGGCGGAAATGATCTTTGTCCCCAAAGAGGACGTCTATCAGGATCTTGCCGATTGGTGAGCAGGAAAGGCCAGGAACAATGCCGTGGAACACAGTCCGACTGTTCTGAAGCTGTCTTTGCTTGATTCCTAACTTCTCCATTGTGTCCTTGTACAGGATGTTGATGCTGCTACCTCCGTCTATCAGCACTCGCGAGAAGCGAGCAGGTCTTTTATCCGTGGCAAAGGTGGCGTCCAGGAACAAAGCGTAGGAGCCTGAACTCGGCATCACCTCTGGGTGATTAGCGCTGCTCCAGCTGATAGGCTTCTCGGACCAGTGCATGAACTCTGGTGTTGCTGATGCTACTGCGTTCACCTCTTGCTGCTGCAGCCGCCTGCTGCGTCGATCGTCACCCACGCTGGTGAACACCACATAGGCTCCATGCTCCTCTAGGTACTCGTCTTGTACTGCGCCGACTGGCCTAACAGCCGGCTGCTGGGGCGGAGGCGGAGGCGGCTGCCCAGCAGGCGGGGGAGGCAGGAGGTCGTCTCCCTTGGTGATCCTGGTGAGCCAGTGGCACTTCCGGGTGGTGTGGTTAGACGGCTTCGCGCCGCTATGGAACTTGCAAGGGCCATCAAGAGTTTGCTCGTAAGAGAAAGCCGGCAACCAGTTGGGCTTGCCACCTTTCTGTCGCTTGGGCGGAGGGTGTCCCTCCGGTTGCTGGTCCTCAACTGTCGCCACCTGCCGGCTACTGGAAGCTGGCTGTGGGGCCTAGCGCTTGTGGTAGTTCTGCTGTTGCCGCCGACTGGCGTCTCCAGCCGGAGTTCTGGGGGCTTGAGGGGCCACTTTGCCAGTTGCACTAACTTGAATCTCCACCTTCATGGAGGAGTCGGCTGTGGCATACTTGTCTGCTATGATCAGCAGTTCGTTGAGGGTCTCTGGCTCGTCGCAGAGAAGCTTGTGCTTGAGTAGGGTGCCTTCTCTGCACCCGGCGGTGAAGTACTCGATAGCCTGTACCTCATGCACGCCCTCGCAGGAGTTCCAAAGCTCGGCCCAGCGCGTGAGGTAGTCGTGAGTTGACTCATTGGGGCCTTGCACGCACAAGGAAAGCTGGCAAGGCTTGGGAGGTCGCTTGTACGTGCTTGTGAAGTTGCGGACGAATGCATCGGTGAAGTCGACCCAGCTGTTGATGCTGCGGGGCTTCAGGCTGTTCAACCATGTCTGGGCCGTGCCCTGGAGCATGAGGGGAACATACTTCACGGCAACTCGCTTGTTGCCGTTCGCTATGCTGACGGCTGTGGAGTAGTCAACCAGCCAGTCTTCCGGCTTCACGGAGCCGGTGTATTTGGGCGTATATCTGGGGAGCGTGAACCCTCTGGGAAAGGGCTCATCTCGGATGCGGGGACCGAAACACGGCGACCCATGTCGTCTTCTTCTTCTAGCGCCAGGGACCGGTGGAGTCGGTCGATCCGGTGGCGTGCATCGTTTTCTCCGACTCCCTCTCGACGGCCAAGGCGGTCGCCGAGAGTCGGATGTTCAACAGGCGGCGGGGAGACTCGCCTCTCCTTGCGAGGGGGAGGAGGCGGACAGTCGTCCCGCCGTTCCACTCCTCTTGGGCGGCCGTCTTGGTGGCGCTCGATGGTGACACGAGTCCGACTGTGGCTAACATCCGGATCCTTGTCTCTTCTTCTGCGGACGCCGCCATTCGGCGTCCGTGACGTCGCGCCTTGGTCTCGGCTGGGAGGCAAGTCGTCTTTCTGCCGTCGCGGCGCATCTGTGCGGCAGCCGGCCGCGTTTTGCTCGGCGGCCGCGTCGAGGAGCCGCTAGACGCGCTCCGTCATCAGGCGACGCTCTTCGCCCTCGAAATTGCCCAGCTCGTCGGCGTGCCTCCAGCGTCTTGGCGTCGACTCTTCGGGAATGGGCGCGGTTAGGTCTTGTAGCGCCGCGTCGAGCGGGTCATGAGCTCCTCCGCCAGAATGCTCGCCATGATCGATGACGAGCACCTCCGTGACGGTGCTTCCACCGCTCTCCGCGCGAGGGAGCGGTTCGTCGTAGACCACCACGTTGGTGGGAAACGCGTCGAGCGACGCAGTGTCAGAGTCGACCAGCATCGGGTCGGTGGAGCCTACGGACTCCAAGTCCACGGCAGGCTCGCCGACGACATGGAGTTGGTCAAGGAGGCCCACGAGGAGGCTCTCGGGGCCGCCTGTGCCTGCGTCGGATGCAGGCTCGTTGGAGAGGCGGACCTCGCCGACAAGTTCGGCGATGCAGCTGGCAGCGCACGCGATCTCGGCGCCGTGCAGCGTGTCAGCGCAGACTCCATCTGGCGTGCCGGGCTGGCTGCGCTCGCCAGGGAGGAAAAGGGTTCCCGTCCAGAGCAGGTCTCCGGACGACGGTGCACCTCGCCCCACGGTAGGCGCCAAATGTTGGGGGTTGGGCGCGACATATGCCAAGGGATGGCTTATCATGGTGGGGGCGAGTAGAACATCGCCTGTGCCTGGAAACGGGATGAGGCGAAGACATGCACGCTGGCGAATCTTACCCAGCTTCAGGGCTCTCCGAGGAGATAACACCCCTACTGCTGCTCTGCGGGGTCTCCGCATGATCACTATGGCAAAGTGTGTACACGGTTGCTCCTTGAGCTGTTTCCTGGAGGCAGGAGAAGGCAAGGCTAGCTCTCTCTTTCCTATATGATCTGGTCAAGTGCTAATGGATTCGAACCCTTTGCATGGGTGCCCTAGGGGGTTTATATAGGCCTACCCCCAGGGGTACAATGGTAATCCGGCTGGGCGCGGGTCCCAGCCGTCTGTCTCTCTGGCCGCCGTCTTCTCCGCCGACTGCCGGGGCCGTCGTCTGGTGGGCCCCACCGACTGGTCCAGTACGGAGCTGTCAGGCCGTGTCTGCCCCGGGCGGGTCTTGCCGGCTGCGGATTACTGTAGTCGTGCTTCTAATGACGCTGGCTTGGACGTGGGGTCATGGCAACAGTGCTGCCGTCTGACGGGCGATCACTGTTGCCATTCCCCGTCTTGTCTGGTTAATGGCGTGCGGGGCCCGTGGGAGGGGCTGGCCGACTCTTGGGGGCCGACTCCCACCGGGGCCGACTGGTGGCACTCTTGCCGTCTTCTGGACGCCCGCTGACTGGTGGGACCTGCCGTCTCTGGGTCGTACAGACAGGCCATCGTGGGTACAGGGTTCCGCCCGCTGGGGCTGATGTCAAGGCTGGCATGGCAACAGTGCTGCGTCGTACGGAGATCTCCGACGGTACGGCGTACTGTGGCCACGCCTGACTTTGGTAAGGGGCGGGTGTGGACCTTGCTGAGGCCAGGCCCCGTCCCGTCCCTCCTGCCGAGAGCATGAGGTGGTTGGAGTCGCGGGCCGAATCCCCATAGTCGGCTTCTCTGGAAGACGCCAGCTAGGAGTCGACTCATCTCAAAGTCGCCCCCGGGACTCGGTCGAGAGTGGGTAGTCGGCTGCGCTGCTGCCGACTCTCAGAGGCGGCTCTCCGTCCTAGGGTCTTGAGGGGTGCAGCCTGCCCCGATGTCTTGAAAGGTTCTGGGCTTCGGGTTAGCCTACCCGTGGCCCATTACTCCGACAACTGTGCATTTGCTTGCGCTAGGGGAGAGAGAGATATGAGGCTATTGAGAAGCTTGTTGACTACCTCAAGGCACTTGAGGCAGCTTTTGACAACCTCATGGACGACTTCGTAGCTGCTCGTATGGATTCCATCCATGGCTGCTCCGCCAACAGGAGGGAGCTCCTCCATATGGCACCACCACTTACATTCATCTCGTCCTCAACATCCTATACACCTGCCATCTTAGCCATCGCTCGCCGCCTGCTCACCACTGAGGAGTTTGACCAAGTCATTGCTCCTACTCCAGTCAGAGCCGCACCACCTGCCACACCCACGCCAGCTCCACAACCTAGTACTTCGCGCTTGGAGCCTATTAGTGAGGAGGAGGTTGAGTCTCCAGCACCACTGGGTCTTACCCTCGGCAGGCCAAAGGAAGTTTTCACCATCTCCGACTGAGTACGTCTAGCAGCCATGTGATGTACCAGCTTGTATGATATGTTTATATGTACATAGGTTTGGTGAGAAGTTGTTTGTGTGCGCATCATGTAGGATCTCGGAGAAGTGCACTAGCCTAAATAACATGTCAGGAATGTGTACGCACATCCTGAGTGATGTATTGTATAATTACAACTTGCGTGTAAGATATGTACTGAGCGGCCCTTCTCCAGGCGCAATCAAATATTTTCTTGAAAAATGTTGGAGTTCTTAAAATTTCCGCCTTTTCAAAATTATTTATTTTTGCCACTCAATTTTTCTCATGAGATTTGCAAAAATACCCCACAGAGGAATATGCCTCGGCCATAGACTCGTTCTATGCCAAGTCTGCCGGAAGAAAATTATGGTACCCAGACAAGTAACAATTTCACACAGGGGCAGTCAAGTCAGCAAGGCAGTGAAACAACATTTTCTCAAGTATGTCGCCTTTATGAGCAAAGCCAGCAGCAGCATCAAGAAATTATGAACCATGTTATCAATATGGGAAACCACCGTGAAACATATCAGCAGCACTCCAAATTGTCTGAACTACAGAAGACGCGTCCCCCAACGTTCTCTCACACTGATAGACCTCTTGAGGCCGATGACTGGCTTCGAGACATTGAAAGGAAGTTAATTATTGCACAATGTTCAGACCGTGAGAAGGTACTTTATGCACCTCACTACCTCACGGGAGCAGCCACATCATGGTGGGAGAATTTCCTACACATGCACCCCAATGAAAATAGTATCACCTGGGAAGATTTTAAAGAGGGATTTCATGGGGTGCACATTCCCAAAAGCATTATGAAGATCAAGAAAAGGGAATTTGATGATCTCAAGCAGAGAAGCATGACGGTGACTGAGTACAATGGTCAGTTTACTCTATTATCTCGTTATGCCAATGAAGAGCATATGACGGAAAACAAAAAGATGGAGAAATTCCTGGACGGTCTGGCACCAGCACTTAAATGCCAGCTGGTCGTGCACACCTTTCCGGATTTCAAAACACTTGTAGACAATGCCATTACATTGGAAAATGAGCTCCACACCTTGGAGGAATTTCGCAAGAGAAAAAGGGACAAGACTACTCATGCTCGCAACAACCGGAACAAGACTGACCCTCAGTAGATTGGAGCGAACAGACCCACAACCAATGTCCCACGCCCAAACAAAAAATTTCACGCAAGGGACAAGGATTTCACATATCGCCCGGGTGTTACTTGCTACGCTTGTGGAGAGGAAGGACACTATGCTAAACAGTGCCCAAAGCCAAGAAACTCGGCCCCAAAGCCGAACAATAATGGAAACAATTCAGGACCCAAGCGTAACAACTTCAACCCCAATAACAATCACAAGAAGGGTCACTTGAACCATGTGACCAAGGAGGAAGCACAGAATGCCCCGGATATCGTACTCGGTACGTTCCCTGTCAACACAATACCTGCCACAGTTTTGTTTGCTTCTGGAGCTTCTCACTCGTTCATTTCAAAGAGTTTTTGCTTTTCAACATGATTTTTTGATGCTTCCTTTGGAAAAATCCATGATCATCAAGTCCCCCGGGAATAAGAAAATCACTCAGAGTTACTGCCAAGGTGTCGTTATTGAGTTTGAAGGACTAAAGTTTCAAGCAAACCTAATTGTATTGGAGAATAAAGGACTGGATGTTATCCTAGGAATGGATTGGTTAACCAGCAACAAAGGATTTATCGATTGCTTCAACCGGACTGTAATTCTCTCTCATCACCACGGGAAGACAATAAAAGTCGTAGCTCAAGAAGGACCAAGATCACGACAACCAAAGTTGAACAAGGTGGACATTTCAGAGCTAAGGAAAGTTCCAGTGGTATGTGAGTTCCCTGACGTATTTCCAAAAGAACTACCAGGCATGCCGCCAGACCGGGAAATAGAGTTCAACATTGAACTAGCACCTGGAACCACCCCTATCTACAAGAAACCCTATAGGATGGCACCCTCCGAGTTGGTAGAATTAAAGAAGCAAATAAAAGAATTACTGGACAAAGGATTTATACGAGCCAGCTCCTCACCTTGGGGTTCACCAGTATTATTTGCCAAGAAAAAGGATGGGACACTGAGATTATGCATAGACTATCGAGCACTCAACATGGTCACCATCAAAAATAAACATTCGATGCCACAGATAAATGATTTATTTGACCAGCTCGCACAAGCCAAGGTTTTCTCAAAAATTGATTTAAGGTCAGGATATCATCAATTAAAAGTACGAATAGAAGATATCCCTAAGACAGCATTCACCTCCAGATACGGATTATATGAGTTTACAGTAATGTCGTTTGGACTAACAAACGCCCCCGCATATTTTGTCCACCTCATGAACAAAGTGTTTATGAAATTTATGGACAAATTTGTTGTGGTGTTCATAGATGATATTCTGGTGTACTCTAAGACACCAGAAGAGCATGCAGAACATCTCAGGATTGTACTGGGAGGATTAAGGAAACACCAATTATACGCCAAATTCAGCAAATGTGAATTTTGGTTAAGACAGGTTGGTTTTCTAGGCCACGTATTGACCCAAAGAAGGTGTTGCCATGGACCCAGAAAAAGTCAAGGCCGTACTTGGCTGGAAGCCACCAACCAACGTAACAGATGTTCGAAGTTTTCTGGGAATGGCTGAATACTACCGAAGGTTTATTGAGGGGTTCTCCACCATAGCAAAACCAGTGACACAGTTACTCAAGAAGGAGAAGAAATTTGTATGGACTAAAGCTTGCGAGAAAAGTTTCCAAGAACTCAAGAGGAAATTAACAACAGGACCAGTATTGGTTATACCAGACATACACAAAAGTTTTGAAGTGTATTGTGACGCGTCCCGAAAAGGCCTCGGATGCGTGCTAATGCAAGAAGGCAAGGTGGTCGCATACGCTTCGAGACAACTTCGAAAGCATGAAGAAAATTATCCCACTCATGACTTGGAATTGGCAGCAGTCATTCATGCACTCAAAGAGTGGAGACACTTTTTTCTTGGAAATCATTGTGAAATATATACGGACCACAAAAGTCTCAAATATATTTTCACACAGCCAGAGCTCAATTTACGACAATGGCACTGGTTGGAATTAGTGAAAGATTATGATGTTGGCATCCACTACCATCCAGGAAAAGCAAATGTAGTGGCAGATGCTCTTAGTCGGAACCCCAGCTCAGACAACGACCGTCTACAAAGCTTGAAACCTGAATTTCAACAGGAGTTCGCCAAACTCAACTTGGTGATGGTCACGGAGGGCACTTTGTCAAATTTGGAAATACAACCCACCCTTGTGGAGCAGATTAAGAGAACTTAGCATGGACACCCCAGCATCGAAGGCATAAAAAGAAAAGTGAGTATGGGCAAGGCCTCGGAATTCATCGTAGACGATGAGGGAATATTATGGTACGGAGATAGACTTTGCGTGCCAAATATAGAGGACCTCAAACAGCAAATTCTAGCCGAAGGCCACACCGCTCCATATTCAATCCACCCCGGAGGAACCAAAATGTATAAGGAGATTCAGGAAAATTTTTGGTGGCACGGTATGAAGAGGGATATAGCCACCTTCATTGCATGTTGCGATTCTTGTCAATGCATTAAAGCCGAGCATCAAAAACCAGCGGGACTATTACAGCCAAACAGGATACCTGAGTGGAAATGGGACGAAATTGGGATGGATTTTATTGTCGGACTACCCCGGTCACAACACGGAAATGATGCCATATCGGTCATCACAGATAGATTAACCAAGGTTGCACATTTCATCCCAGTAAAGACAACCCACACCACTCAGAAGCTTGCCAAGCTTTATCTCTCCCGTATAGTTTGTCTGCATGGAGTTCCTAAGACTATAATATCCGACAGAGGCACTCAATTCGTCTCGAAATTCTGGGATCATTTACAACAGGCTCTGGGAACTCAACTAGCATTCAGTACAGCACACCACCCCCAGACCGATGGACAAACGGAACGCGTGAACCAAATTCTAGAGGGCATGCTGAGAGCATGTGTCCTCACCTATGGAACCAGTTGGGAAGAGAGCTTGGCATATGCCGAGTTCGCATACAACAACAGTTATCAATCCAGTCTACAAACGGCACCTTTTGAAGCCTTGTACGGGTGGAGCCCCATTAAATTAGACAGAAACAGGAGACAGTCGTATCTTCGGCCCATACATGCTCAAGGAGGCTGAAGAGAAAGTTAGACAAATCAGGGACCGGCTCAAGACAGCTCAAAGCCGACAAAAGAGTTATTACGATCGAAAACACCGTGAGGTCAGCTTTGAACCCGGTGAATATGTGTATCTACGAGTATCCCCTATGAGGGGCCTGCAACGGTTCAAAGTTAAAGGAAAGCTAGCACCAAGATTTATTGGACCCTTCTGTGTGGTCGCACGGAGAGGCACGGTAGCCTACCAGCTAGACCTACCCAAAGAGCTGTCAGGCGTCCATGACGGGTTCCACGTCTCACAGTTGAGGAAATGCGTAAGCAACCCACAGAAGCAAGTGTCACACGAGAGCGTTGACGTGCAACCAGACCTCACCTACAGGGAACACCCAATAAAAATATTAGAAGAGTCTGAAAGGAGGACCCGTCAGAAAACAATTAAGTTTTTCAAGGTTCAGTGGAGCAATCACACCGAGGAGGAAGTGACATGGGAAAGAGAGGACTCTCTCCGGGCTGAGTACCCACACCTATTTGAGGATCAGCTGAAATCTCGGGGACGAGATTTTTCCTAAGGGGGTAGGTGTTGTGACAATCCAAAAATTTTGATTTGGTTTTCTATCAAATTATTTATTTGATTTGAAGGAGGCTATTTAAAATTTTTCTTAAAACCTCTCCTTCTCAAAAAATTTATGACAAATATTTTTGGTGCTCTTCTCAACCTTGATTTTTGGTCTTGAGAGCTTTTCATTTTGTCTTGACTCAACACAAATTTATTTTTGAAAGTTCTTGAAATTCCTTCTATTAAAAAGAAACCCTAGGGATTATGGATTTATCCTTTTCCCATTCAAAGATTTCTCTTTTGCCATGTCACATGTTGATATCTTCATCCAAATCCACCTCCCTACTTTGGTTCTAGTCAAATATCCAACTCCAGCAAGTTTCAACCCATTTTTGAATTTTTTTTCTATTTGTTTTATCCTCAAAACAATGTCTGTCAATTATTTTGGACCTTGGTGACTTACAAAGGAACTACCAGATTCCTTTTGAGTTTTGGTCCCAAAGAAACTCCTCTGGCTAGTCCTTAGCACCCTCAACCAAGATCCATCTAGATCCATTGGCCCACAGGTCAAAATTTCCAAAATATGTTTGCTGCAAGTTTGGACCTGATTTGCAATTTTTGATGAAATTCATTGTTTTTCTTCTCCAAAAATTCTGAGATAAATCAGGCAGCCCCTAGATGCATTGAAAGGTCACCTCACCAAAGATCATCTCCAGGAAAATTTTCCACATGCCAAAAACATTTCATCAAACACCTGGCGTGCACTGTTTCTCGCAAAATTCAAAAATTTCAGAGTTTCAGTGATGCAGTTCTGTCGTCAGTGTCATTTCTTCAGAACCATAGCGTCAGTCTCACCAGTGAACCCGTTGGCGCCTTGCTCCCTGCTCCTTCTTCTTATCCAGTGCGCTGCACGATCGTTTGGACGGGCGCAAGTGTCGGTGGCGACGTGGCACCTCATCGCCGGCGTCTTCTGCGGTGGCAGAACCGCCCATGGCGGTCGGCAGGGGGCCGGCCCTGCCTTTCGGCGCCGACCAGCACCGCCCAAGCCACCCGGAGCCTCCGCGTGTCCACCCCCTCCCCTGTGCACGCTGCAGCACAGTCACCGCAGCCAGAGAGGCGCAGAGCTCGCTCTCTGCCGCCGACGAGTCCTGTGAGGCCGTTCCATCGAGAGCGTGGAGTGGCGCCCAAGTTTTGCCAGGCTTAGCATGGGGATGGAACCAGTAAACCTATCCGCAGCTGCCGCGGCCCCGAAACCCCCCGTTCAGCCACTGCCTCGCCGTAATCATCGCCGGAGTTATCCCGTTCTCGGGCACCGCCTCGGACCGGCTACAAAAGGAGCCCTCGAGCTCGATCTCGACTCAGCATCACTCCTCCACCTCACCAGAGCCACGCCCAGCCACTAGGAGGACCTCGAGGAGGTCTTCTTCTCTGTCTCCGGCCGCCTCGATCCGCTTCGGGCTCCGGCATGATTCGCTCCGGTGAGGGCACCCGCGCCTCCCAATCCTTGCCAGTAGCATCCTAGTGCACCCACACTTCTAACCCAAGCTCTAATTTGAAGCTTGCAGCTCCGTTCGGAGAGAACCAACCTCTCCCGAATCGCCGTCCGCCAGAGCTAAGGCCACAGTCGATGTGGTGCTCGCCGACGGCCAACTCCACCACCCCCAGACGCGGAAGAACTCCGTGAACACGTAGGTACCCTCCGACCCCCCTGCCTCGCCGTGGATCAACGCCGTCGACCACCGCGAGCTTCAGGCGACGGCGTGCTATGTTTTTCTTTTTCAAATTTTTAAACCTGACGGGTGGGACCCCCATGTCAGCCTCTATGCTGTTTATTCGAACCGTTTTCTGAAAACGCCTTTGGGCAAAGTACGTTTTCTCTTTTGGGCTGGCGTATTTATAACCGAAGCGTTTTCTGCTTTTATAACCTAGCCCCTGGAAACTTTCTGTTTCATTACAGAAAAGTCCCTGGACTAAAACCCTTATAACTTTTTAACAAAAGATGATTTTGACTTGATTCTTTTTCTGCCATCTTTATTTTTCTGTCTAGTTTTTTGTCATATTTATTTGAAAGATATTTGGGATACTTTTTGTACACGCGCGGTATTTATGTAGTATCCAATTTTCTTTTAATAGGTAGATCCCGAAGGAGGTGAAGGAGACACAAACTTCGCCGAGCTAGACTCCGACTACTCCGAACCAGGCAAGCATGTTTGAACCTTTCATATGATGAGTGTTTTGCATGTTTGCTCGAGTAGCTTTTTTTTCTCATGGCTTGTTTATATAAGCATTAATGAATGTTATGTTGCATGCAAGGCAAGCTACAGGTGAGTTCGAAGCTTGATGTGTTCTTATGATGATAAGATGACCTGATCATGTGGTGGCATGATGGGTTGCAAGCTGGTATTGTTGAAGCATGCCAGTCTTAAGTCAACCGTATAACCTCAGTACTAATGTGGATCAAGTCTCGATCCCGTTCATTTCCCCTTCGTGCTGCCACATGCTTTCTACAAAGAGTGCGGTTTAGTAAGTTGCAAACCTCTTTCCTTGTACACACCAAACAGAGGGACCACGATGAGGGTTCCATGGCCCTGGATTAAAGCCCGTCATCCGGTCAGGGGGCATGGGTGTTTCCGGTTGGGACCGAGAGGGGGGCACCCCTTAGAGCGCGTGATATAAATTTGAACCCATGCTATTCGAGGTTGTGGCCTCCCCGTCTTAAGGTTTTTCTTGAACGTTGTCGAGGGTGATTCTTGGCAGCGGGATGTGGAATGGGTGTGTAGTGGTTAGACGTGTTTCTTCTAAAACACCGTAAACGGAACTAGTCCTTGTGACTACTAAAATCCGTTGGCTGTGGTTAAAGATTACAAACTCTGCAGAGTTAAAACCTTTCGAGTATCCATGTCCATGATCAAAGACTTGGACATCATCTCAGTGTCAGTGTCAGTCTTAGTATCGATCTCAGTATCAACACCAGTGTCAGTCTCCGGAGTTATAAGGAGGGCAACCGAGAATGGTAAACCCAGTTGAACGTTATTCCTGTGATTGGACTAACGAATTAATTTTTATGTACTGAGTATTTCCTTGAGATGACTTAAATTTATGAACTGGTTGAATATGAATGATGAAATATAAGCCCTTTATGTGATGTCGCTCAGACGTCCGACTGTGGCACTCTTGTCATTTACTTTCGATATAAGCCCTTTAAGTGATGTCGCTCAGACGTCGACTGTGGCATTATTGTTATTTACTTTTGATATAAGACCTTTATGTGATGTCGCTCACACGTCCGACTATGGCACTCTCGTTATTTACTTTTGATATAAGCCCTTTATGTGATGTCGCCCAGACGTCCGACTGTGGCATTCTTGTTATTTACTTTCATTATAAGCCCGTTTCGAGATGTCGCTTAGACGTCCGACTATGGCACGTTCTCTCATTTACTTTTCAATATAAGCCCTTTATGTGGTGTCGCCCCGACGCCCGACTGCGGCATGTTAATTTATTTTTACCTTTCGAGGCGTCGCTTCAGACATCGGATCGGTCTTTTGTTATTTTTTTGGGATTTCGAGAGGACTACCACCTGACTTCCTATTAATTATTGTGCAGTGCAAATTTATTATCGGAATGTGCATTACTAACCTGCTCATGTGCATCATGTCTACGTTTGTTATATCTTATGTCCAAACTGTCTTGCGAGTACATTCAAAGTACTCACCTGGCTTGTTGATTTGGCCAAATGTTGACGAAGGCGATCTTATGGATGAAGAGTTCGATAGCGAGTCCGACGCCTAGAGGAGTCTTAGTCAGTCTCATGCGATCCTGGAGTTGATCACTTGTATTATATACGCTTCCGCTACCCAAATAAAATCATCGAGGCTCACTCCGACGCTTGATGAGCTGTAAGATATAGGAGTCATGTCACCCACCTCACTGTGACATATCCACCACCACTTTTATTATGAGTCAGTAGTTATGCCACCATACCCTTGTGTCATATCCGCCTTTATGTATAATATCGGCGTGCTTGTAATAAATAGTTGAGCAGCCTCAGCTCAACCTTGTATAGTATTTAGTACTACTGGACTTCTGTATCAAGGTTTTGTCTGCCAGTAAGAAGAGTTCTTCTGTACTGGTCAACACAAGGGTCGGCTTTTCAATAAATGTTTTATTGGAAAACTGGTCCCGATAACATGTTAGAATTCTTGAAAGCTTTCATGATCGTACAACCCTTCCATTGGTGAGTGGCCGGCTTCTCCCGAGTACCGTGCCTTTGACAGGGCTCATTTAGCAGCTACTCAAGAGTGGGACCTAACCCGCCGGGCCAAGGAGGTGGTCTCCCCTTATGTCGTTGATTGTTGTCCTGCACGTTGGTGTTAGCCACAAACTCCTGGCTACCGTCAGCTTTACGCTTATTATTACCTCCTTGATTCGTCGGGTTATGCTGATGACCCTTGGCATTGCCATTCTTCTTTCCCTTCCCTGTCTTCTCCTCGTCAGACTCGGGATCCTTGGTACTATCAGAGTCGGCGTACTTGACTAGAGCCGCCATCAGCTGGCCCATGTCATTACAATCGCACTTGAGCCATCCCAGATTCTGTTTCAGAGGCGTAAAGCGGTAATTTTTCTCCAACATTAAGACCGCAGAGCCGGCATCCATCTTTCGGATGAATGTATTATGGCCTAGACCCGGCGCACCCAATGGGTCGTGGACTCACCTTCCTCTTGTTTGCAATTAGTCAAATCCATAATTGACATGGGCTGCTTGCATGTGTCTTTGAAGTTCTAAATAAACTGGGCTTTTAGCTCTGCCCATGAACTGATGGAATTAGGTGGCAGCCCCTTCAACCAAGTGCGGGCCGTTCCATCCAACATCATGGTGAAGTACTTGGCCATAGCCGCGTCACTACCCTCCAGTAGCTCCATCGCCATCTCATAGCTTTCAATCCATGCCCCGGGCTGTAAGTCGGCCGTATAAGTAGGCACCTTTTGAGGCCCCTTGAAATCTTTGGGCAAACACTCATTACGCAGAGCCGGTCCCAACCAAGGGACACCTCCAGTCCTCGTAGTCACGCCAGCCTCAATAGAAGTCGTCGGATAAACCGGAAAAGACTGGTAAGCAGCCCGCTGAGCCGCCTGCTCAGCCGCCTGCTGAGCCGCTCGCTCAGCCTCTTGGCGTATCCTGTCCTGATCAATGTTGAGAGCTCCATCACGCGCGGGTTATGTCCGCATGACTGGTTACGACGTCGGGCGTTGCTTCAAACGGTTGCTAAATCCATATGCCTGCTATAAATCGGGCTCCTGCTCGGGCGAGGGGTCGAATGAATCCTATCTCGACTATAGGAATATGCCTCCTGCTGCACCAGAGCCGTCTGAAGAAGTTCTCTGACTCTTCATGTTTCAACCGCCGTCCGAGAGTCGCCCTCCATCGGGAGAGCAGCCAATCGTTCTGCCGCAGCAATCATGTTCTCCAAAGGGTTAGAATAATGACCCGATGGTGTTGGCACATAATGAGGTGGCGCAGCATTCATACGGGGAGGTTCCATCACCTGTGGTTGAACCGGCATCCCAGCCCCAGGCGTTGCAACTCGATTTCCCTCCGGCAGGTTACTAGGGACCGCACCGGGTGTGCAGAAGAGGTTTCGAGGATCATAAGTCAGAGGCAAACGAGATTGAGCCTTCTGGTGCCTTCTCCTCATGACCTCATTTGACGTGTTTAGGTTCATCGTAAGCTGGAAAGCCTCTGATTGAATCTGCTGAGCTCGAGCATCCAAAGCAGCTTGCTTTGCAGCCATCTTGACGTCCTCCGCCGCTAGATTTTCCTTGGCTTGTGCTGCCTCCTCACGTACCCGTGCCACCTCTTCATCATGTTGAGCCTGATCCGTCATATTAACCACGACGGTTAACATGGCTATCATCCTATCCATGAGATCCATCAGCACCTGAGCCGACGGGCGCACAGGGCCTCCTGCCCCGGCTGCCGCTGACCCGGAGGTTATTGCTGCCGCGGCCGTAGAGTTTTGAACGGGTTGCGTGCCAGCCATGAAAATCCGTACTCTGCTCGGCGGCTCAAAGGGGTCCGGAATACTGCTGCCATCGGAACAACCCCCAAGTCCGTCATCTTGCAATTGATACAATGAATCCATCTCACCCATGGACGACTCACCATCAGAGTAGATGGTCGTCTCACCGCCAGACATAGATCCTTCAGACAATTCCTCTCCATGGATGCATCCCACGAACGCACGCTTCATGGCAGGCTGAACCCGGGCGAGTCTCGCACGCCGAGCCATCTCGATGATGTCGGTGAAGATGTCCGGCTCAGGGCCCGGCTCGCAGATCTGGCCGATGAAAACATGGATTCCGCCGAAGGGGACCCGGTACCCGTACTCAATTGAGCCGGCGTCGGGGCCCCAGCCTGTGTCGTCGATATAGAGCTTGTCGCGACGACTCTTGGTCATCCGGCCCACAACGTATCCCTTGAGCCCTTCGAATCTGCCCTTCAAGAACTCAAATCCACCGTGCACAGGCCCCATGGTGGGCGCCAACTGTCGTGGAATTGTCACGACAGATGTCCTAGTAAAAGGACATAATCATGGAGCCATCACAACAAGGAAGCTTAAAGGGGTTAAAACGAGACAAAGGACACGAGGGTTTATACTGGTTCGGCCCCTTACGGTGAAGGCCTAATCCAGTTTGAGGTGGAATTGCTTATGCTTCGATTACTAGGGAGCGAATCCGCTTGAACTAGCTTTCGATCTGATCTTACTTTCCCTAAGCCGTCACCGGGTCGTCCCCTTATATACACGGGTTGACGCCCTCTAGCTACACAGTCCCGGCCAGCTCATATACTTGTCCAGCTCAGAGACCAATTACATATGCCCTACAACACAAGTCATACACATAAGGCGGTTTATAACCGTGGGCCTTGAGCCGCCTTTGGGCTTGGGCCCTCTATCCAGCCTATATATGAATCGCCATTACGTCCTTGGGCTTCATGGAGATGAATCGTCAAAAAGATGACCCGGCCCCTCCTGGCGGGTCATGTATGATAGTCATACCCCCAACACACGGGCATGCCTCTTTCGGAAAGGAAAAAAACGTGCTTCCGGTGGTTTTTTCGTACGGTTTTCTTCGTCCGGTTTTTTTCGTGAAAAAAAAAGTTTGTCAAAACCTATGAACATATGATCTATTTTTGAAGATCTGGATGCGAGGAATCCAATGGTGAAAACGGTCGAGATTTGGGCGCACGGTTTAAGAGATAAAACATTTTGAATAAACGGTTGTACGAAAAAAGGGAAAACTCCCAGGTTGCGAAAGTGGCGTGCTGCATGTGCGCCACTTGTCGTGACCTGGAAGGTGGAGTGTTCTGTGCAACGAGTACTCCTTAATTAGTGAATTCGCCCGGATTCGACCCATTCTTGTCTTTTTCCTGTCCACCGATTTTAGTAATAATCCGGAGACTGCAGTTTTACAGAAAAACCCTCATGTTCATGCATTTAACATCTCACATACCGTGCATCGGATTAAAATGTTTTAAATATGTAAAATGCTTAGAATTTCATCTAGTTTCATAATTTGCAACTTTCATGCATGTTAAAAATGTTTAAATTGATTTTTTCATTTAATTTTCTAAATGCCATGTTAAAATGATTTATTTCATAACTAATTAACCGTAGCTCCGAATTTAATACCATTTAATATTGTTGGGTAGCTTAAACGAGAGAGAACTAAATAACTCGAATGTGGTGTTTCGTCAATATGCAACTCGTTGCATATTGAGCTCCACTTAACTTGTAGTATTGTTTGTTGCACTTTGCCATGCCGTGCCTCATTAAACTGGACATGCATCATAGTTGATTGTGCATCATGCCATGTTTATGTGATGGTTGTTTACCATGTTGTTTGCTTCTTTCTGGTTGCACTTGTCCTTGATAGTTCCGGTTACGTTGCGATTGTGAGGATTCGTTCGACTACGTCCGTTTGTCTTCTTCGTGGACTCGTTCTTCTTCCTTGCGGGATCCGAGGCAAGATGACCATTACCCTCGATATCACTTCTATCTTTGCTTGCTAGTTGTTCGTTCTATCGCTATGTCGCGCTACCTATCGCTTGTTTATCATGCCTCTCATATTTCCATGTCAAGCGTCTAACCCACCTTCCTAGCAAACCATTGTTTGGCTATGTTACCGCTTTTGCTCAGCCCCTCTTATAGCGTTGTTAGTTGCAGGTGAAGTTGAAGATTGTTCCATTTTGGGACATGATTATGTTGGGATATCACAATATATTTTATTTAATTAATGCATCTATATACTTGGTAAAGGGTGGAAGGCTCGGCCTTATGCCTGGTGTTTTGTTCCACTCCTGCCGCCCTAGTTTCCGTCATACCGGTGTTATGTTCCTTGATTTTGCGTTCCTTACGCTGTTGGAGTTATGGGACCCCCTTGACAGTTCACTTTGAATAAAACTCCTCCAGCAAGGCCCAACATTGGTTTTCCATTTGTCTACCACCTATTCCCTTCCCTTGGGGTCTGCAGCCCCGATGGTCATCTTTATTTTAACCACCGGGCCAGTGCTCCTCTGAGTGTTGGTCCAAACCACATGATGTCCGGCGCCCCCTGGGCAACCAGAGTCTAGGCCAACCCGACGTCTGGCTCATCCGGTGTGCCCTGAGAACGAGATATGTGCAGCTCCTAACGGGATTTGTCGGCACATTCAGATGGTCTTGCTGGTCTTGTTTTACCATTGTCGAAATGTCTTGTAACCGGGATTCCGAGTCTGATCAGGTTGTTCTGGGAGAAGGAATATCCTTCGTTGATCGTGAGAGCTTGTGATGGGCTAAGTTGGGACACTCCTGCAGGGTATAAACTTTCGAGAGCCGTGTCCGCGGTTATGTGGCAGATGTCCGGCGCCCTCTGGGCAACCAGGATCTATGCCAACCCGACGTCTGGCTCATCCAGTGTGCCCTGAGAACGAGATATGTGCAGCTCCTATCGGGATTTGTCGGGACATTCGGGTGGTCTTGCTGGTCTTGTTTTACCATTGTCGAAATGTCTTGTAACCGGGATTCCGAGTCTGATAGGGTTGTTCCAAGAGAAGGAATATCCTTCGTTGATTGTGAGAGCTTGTGATGGTCTAAGTTGGGACACCCCTGCAGGGTATAAACTTTCAAGAGTCGTGCCCGCGGTTCTGTGGCAGATGGGAATTTGTTAATATCCGGTTGTAGAGAACTTGACACTTGACTTAATTAAAATGAATCAACCGCGTGTGTAGCCGTGATGGTCTCTTTTCGGTGGAGTCTGGAAAGTGAACACGGTTTGGGTTATGCATGAACGTAAGTAGCTCAGGATCACTTCTTGATCACTTCTAGCTTCACGACCGTTGCGTAGTTTCTCATCTTACTCTTGTACTCGTATGTTAGCTACCATATTTTTCTTAGCGCTTGCTGCAACTCCACCTCATTACCCCATCCTACCCATAAGCTTAAATAGTCTTGATCTCGCGGGTTTTGAAATTGTCGAGTCCTCGTGACTCACATATAGTACCAAAACAGTTACAGGTGCCGATGATGCCAGCGTAGGTGATGCTACCAAACTCAAGAGGGAGTTCTACGATGACCTTGGTCGTTACTATGTTTTGTTTCCTGATGATCAGTAGTGGAGCCCAGTTGGGATGATCGGGGATCTAGCATTTGGGGTTATCTTCTTTTCTTTTGGATTTGGCCGTAGTCGGTCTATGCGTGTACTCTGGATGATGTATGAACTTATTTGAGCATTGTGTGAAGTGGCGATTGTAAGCCAACTCTATTATCCCTTTCTTGTTTATTACATGGGATTGTGTGAAGATGACCCTTGTTGCGACAAAACCACAATGTGGTTATGCCTCTAAGTCATGCCTCGACACGTGGGAGATATCGCTGCATCGTGGGCGTTATAGTGCTCTTCAAGGCCAACCAAACATGGTCGAATATGACCGATGACCGCGACCACGACCAGACTCATCCAGCCAGTGCGGTAAGTTTTCTATGTTCCATGGTGTATCCTCTATCCGTGCATACAAGGGAGATGTCTAAGCTTCTCCGTTTGTTTTTAAGGGATGAACAAAGAAGGCGGAGCGGGTTCAGTGTCTGGCTCCGCTGCCTGAAAACCCAACTATCCCATTTCTGACGAAGATGCTGGTTGTGGCGCCCTACAAGGCACCAGAGAAGAAGGCCAAGAAGAAGGGCCAGGGGGCAAGGGCCAGCCTCCGCCGTACAGGCATTTCAGAGGCGGCATCCAAGGACGCCGAAACCCACTCTTCCCTTGCCGAAGACGACGAGGAGGAGGAAGAGGAAAGCCATTCTCCCCCTGAGGAGGGGAGAAAGAAGAGGGTGCCCTCCATAGATCTGGAGGCAGAAGCGTCCAAGAGGGGGAAAATCTCCCTTGCGGACAACTCTGAGTTAGACACCGACGACAGCCCCGAGTGGCGTCCCAGGCAGAAGCCCCTGGCCGAATCGTAAGTACTCAAAGTCATTTACATATATCCAGCTTCCTATTTTGTGCTTTTAATACATCGAATTAAATGCTGCAGTCTGGCTCGCGTCCACCCCCAGCGATCCTCATCTTTGGGGAATTCGCTGGATCCAAATGTGATGGACAGCGAGTCGCCTCCACTGGCCTCCTCCCCCAACACTATGGACGATGCCGAAGTGTTGTCCCGAAGGACCCTCCCAGAACAGGGAGGGGTACGGGAGACCGTCCTGGTTGCACCCGAGGGCAATACCTCGGCTGTCGGACACATGGGGGAGCAGATCCCCCCCGAAGACTGGCGATGGAGGCCATCTCCAATTCGGCCCCCAGCCAAATACTATTCCGGAGACCTATACGGCTCCGGAATCAGGTAAGCAACCTCCTTCAAAAGAAGGAGGTGCGCCTATTCCGCTAGTCTCCTCTGTCCATCCAGAGGCACCGGATAATCTCGTGGAAGCACTTCGAGGTGCTTCCATTGTGGAGGAACACCGTACCCGTATGGGTACGGTGGTTGAGGAAGTTTCGTTCGCAAAAAGCAGGCTGACCGAATCCTGTGCCAGCCTTCTAACAGACTTTGAGGTATGTGGCGCAAAAGGAAATGCCGTAGCATAGATAGTAGCCCCTGAGACTCTGTCCGGCTTGCAAAAAAGCCAGACAGAGGATCGAATAATGTTTCACAGGAGACTTAATGTGTGTGTGTCACTGTGGATAAACAGGCGTCAATGCTAGCGGCGACCGCCCCTTCTTCCGAAGTCTCCGAACTGAAGGAGAGGCTGGAGCAAGCCAATGCGGAGCTTGGCTGTGTCCGGAAACAATTAGAGGACAAGCAAGGTATGCAACGACCTATTAAAATTATTATGGTATGAGTTGGTATAGTACTGATCATGTTATTATGATGTTTCCTAGGAGATGCGTCCGAGGTGGAATCCCTCAAGAGCGCATTGACCGCTGCCCAAAGGAAAGCGGAGAAAGCGGTAGCCTCCCGCAAAAAGCATGAGGCGAGGGTCAAGGAGGTGCAGCAGGAGCTCAAGGACGCCGTAGAGAGGTGCGAGTCCTTGGAGCGCAAGGCTGCGGTCCAGGAGTCCGAACTTGCGAAGGCCCGCCAAAGTGCAGAAGAAGCCCGGGTTGAAGCCCAGGGTGTTTTCCGGGAGATTCAAGAGGCCAAGAAAATTGCGGCGGGTAAGACCTTTATTATGCAGAGCAAATATTTTCAGAAAAGGTACCTCTTGCTGACCAGGATTTGGAGTTCTCCAGGAGCCTTTGCGGATCTGCCCCACAGTGTTGCTGATGCTGCAGAATTCTTCCGAGCCAGAGAGGGGAGCTCAACGGAGAAACTGTTCTGGTCGCAATATCTTGCGCCAGAGCATCCAGTGTCCCTGACCTATCAGCTGAAACAGCCGACCGAGCTGCACAGCATGGCCGGATTGGCCATGAAGGATTTGATTATCCGTTTGTGGCCTGCCGAAGCCATTCCTAGCAGCTACTTCGGGCTCGTGAAGCGGCTGGTCGACGCCTGTCCTCAGCTCGATGCCATCAAGCGATCAGTCTGCATTGAAGGTGCACAGATGGCCTTCACCCGTGTAAAAGTGCAGTGGGCGAAGATGAACGCCATCAAGCTCGCGACCGAAGATCCACCCGAAGGCAAGGAGCACCGCACACCCGAGCGATATTTTGCCGATGTCCTGGAAGGGCCCCGCATTGTGGAGGGCCAATGTGCGAAGGACATTATCTTGGAATGAATATATTCATGTAATTTAGTCCTGCACTTATGAGACAAAGCTTTTGTGCAAAATATATTGCTGGATTTTGTTTAAAAATATTTCCTCCTCTGCGGCCGTTTGTGAAATCTGAGGGTTGGCCAGTCGTCGGCTTCAGCCCCCATGTAGGTAGTATGGGGGTGTTCGGTTGGCACCAAAACACGCTTTGATCCAAGAGTTTGGTCCTTTAAGGAGGTGTTAGCGCTGCGAACTAGGCAATCAGACTATATGGCTTTATCACCCTCACTTAGACATAGGAGTTTTACAATAAGAGTGCAGGCGTAGTCCCTAGTCAGTATTTGTCTATCCGGACTAGGGCGCTGTGAACGCCTGATCAAGTAAGAGTCGATCCTTCGCGTAAAGCGGAAAAATCGCAAGAGATTTATACGTAGCCGCCGAATAGCTGACCAGCTCTCGCCATATCATGACAATTAGTTTTCGGCTTTCTCTACTGAGGTGTTTGTCCGAATGAACCAGCAGCACAATCGCAGTAGTTCTCCCTTTACTACCCTAGTCGATAAGACAAAACATAAGGTAGCAAGCACAGGAGCTGGGCAACCCAACTATTGACGAAAGACATGATTCGGAGCTGATGCATATATTGCAATATTCGGGGGGCCGAATTATGCTATAAATAGTATTGGGACTTGTTGTACACGTAGGAGGCTCAATAGATCCCCTGGCGAGGTAAGTCGTGCCGAAGTGTATGGGGTAATCGACAAAAACAGTAAAATATGGATTAAGAAGTAAGACAGGACCACATAGATTGGGCCGAAGAACTCTTTCCATTATAGTCTGAATAATACGTTAAAACGTACTTGTACAGATGATGCAATAAGCAATATGGCCATTTAACATGCCAAGACCAAGGGAAAGCTGCGGGCGGGTCCTGAAAACAGGCAAAGCGGTCTTCAAAAAGGCCATCGAAATATTCTGCCCCACGTCTATGCTGATTTCATCCTTGGTATGTTTATCCTTCGAAAGGATCGATTATCAGGCCTTAGTGAGGGGCCCGTGGGAAAGAAATCTGAAAAGGGAGAAAAAAGAAAAGTGAAAGTATGAGTGTCCAGGTAAGGTCGAGCCGTATGTTGGACCATGATTGTGTTATGCCTCTGTCTTTGCCCATGGTATTTTTAGTGCGTAGTTATGTACGCGCGGTACATACGCCGCAATTCAGTCGGGACAGAGACGGAGGCCGAATTGATAGTCGAGCTCCTGACGAGTTGGACTATTATGGCGCGGAGTAATCCGGACTCGTTTAGTAGTGTCCGGGGGCTTGGCCGCTGAATTGATGTTCTGCTTGAGAAGGCCGCCCTGTACTTCCGCTGTCAGGGCTGTGGTGTGCTCCTCGGTATGGCGGGAGCGTTCCGTGTTTCCATTGACTGTTATAACACCACGTGGCCCAGGCATCTTGAGTTTGAGATAGGCATAGTGTGGGACCGCATTGAAGCGAGCAAATGCGGTTCGTCCCAAGAGTCCGTGATAGCCGCTACGGAAGGGGACGATGTAGAAGATCAAGTCTTTGTGTTGGGGATATTACTACTAGGCGTAAACCGGCCTACCTGGGCCGGGTTAACTTCATTAGTAGTTCAAGAGTGTTAGAGCCCAAGAAGCTAGACAAAGGCCCAAGGCCATAGTAGGTTTAATGCTTGTAGTCGTAAACCGGCTTGTATGTAAACTTGTATTGTAAGTTAGGAATAAGGAGAGACCAACCCGGATACGAGTATGAACCGGAGATTGGGACTCTACGAACCGACGGGCATCACCCGTGTATATAAGGGGACGACCCGACAGCGGTTCAGGACAGACAAATACAACTCGAGACTTAGGCGAAGCTTGTTTGCTCCCTAGTCATCGAAACCCCATCAATTCCATCACAAAATAGACGTAGACTTTTACCTTCATCGAAGGGGCCGAACTAGTATAAACTCTCTGTGTCCCTGTGTCCGCTTTAACCCCTTCGAGTTAACCCGTTGCGATGGCTCCACGACTAAGTCCTTTCGCTAGGACATCTGCCGTGACAAACCCACGATAGTTGGCGCCCACCGTGAGGCTATCGCACGATGGTTTCAAGTTCTTGGAGGGGCGCTTTGAAGGACTCGAGGGATACACTGTGGGCCGGATGACCAAGAGTCGTCTCGGCAAGATCTACATCGACGATGCAGGCTGGGGCCCCGAGGCCGACTCAATTGAGTACGGGTACCGGATCCCCTTTGGTGGCATACAAGTCTTCATTGGCAAGATCGGCGAACCGGGCCCTGAGCTAGACGCCTGCACCAACCTCGTCGAGACAGCTCAGCGTGCGTGACCTGCCCGGGTTAAGCCGGCCGTGAAGCGTGTCTTCGTGGGAGTCATCCATGGAGGAAGCTACGAGGATGGATCATGATCTGGTGGCGAAACCGTCGTTTATTCTGGCGACGAGTCGTCAACCGGAGAAACCGAGTCTTTGTATCAGCTACAAGATGGCCGGATTGGGGGCTGTTCCGATGGCGACAGTATTCCGGACCCCTCTGATCTGCCTAACCGGGTTGGAATATTCATGGCCGGTACACAAGCGACGCTTCATTCATCGACTGCCGCAGCATTGGTTTCCGGTTCAGCAGCGGCAACGGCTGCCGGGGCAGGAGGCTCTGTGCGCCCGCCGGTTCAAGTGTTATCCGATCTGTTCGACGCATTGGCTGCACTCATGGCAGAGGCTAACCCGGCGGATCAGGATGCTCATCACGCAGGAATTGCGAAGGTGAGGGAGCAGATCACTCAGGCCAAAGCAGATCTGGCAACTGAAGAAGTCAGGATGACTGCGGAGCGGGCCGCTTTCGACGCGCAAGCTTACAAACTCATGCTGGACCAGAACGCATCACAGGAAGTCATGAGGCGGAAGTACCGATCTCATTTGCCTTCAGTTTTCGAAGGAAGGGACCTCTTTAACACCCCTGGAGCGGGGACCAGTAATCCGCCGGTGGTAAACCGGGCGGAGGCACCCGAGACGGGCGCGCCGGTTCAGCCCCGTGTAATAGATCTGCACCGTCATAATACTGGTGTATCGTAGGTTGTGCCCACACCTCCGGATCACTATTCCAATCCGTTGGATAATCTTTTTGCAGCGGCGGCATGGTTGGAGGCTATTCCGGTCGAAGGGGATTCATTGCAGGTGATAGAGACACGCCGGGTCAAGGAGCTCCTCAGGACGGCTTTGGTCCAACAGGAAGCGTATTCGTATAGCCGTGATCGGATTCACTCTACCCCGCGTCCAAGCCGGAGTTATAGCAGGCATATGGAGGAGCCAGCTGTGTCAAGTAATGCACGGCGTGGACCACCCCGTGGCAACAATCCGGCCCATGATGCCCAGGAGGTGGTAGACCGGGCCCGAGCACGCAGGGAAGCAGAGTTAGCAGTGCAGCATCAGGCTCGTCAGCTTACGCCGGTTCGTCCAACCACTTCGGTTGAACTGGGGCTCGCTTCTAGCGCATTGGGGGTGCCTTGCCTTGTCCCCACTTTACGCAATGTGCGCCTGCCTAAGGATTTTAAGGGCCCGCACAAGGTACCAAACTATACGGCGGATCAACCCCCAGAGACATGGGTGGAGAGCTATGAGATGGCCATGGAGATGCTTGATGTGGATGAGGCGGCATGTGCAAAATGTTTCACCATGATGCTTGAAGGTACAGCCCGTACTTGGTTAAAGAGCTTGCCGCCCAATTCTATCGGTTCATGGGCCCAGTTGCGAGCCCGGTTCATCAATAATTTCAAAGACACATGTAAGCAGCCCATGTAAATAGTGGATTCAGCTGCCTGTGTCCAGGAGGAAGGAGAATCAACTACTCATTGGGTGCGCCGGGTTTCACAAGTTCTGCATTCATCAGACCGCATCAATGGTGACACCGCAGTTATAACCTTGGAAGGCAATTGCCGGTTTGGACCCCTAAAACTGAAGTTAGGGCGGATGAAGCGCCATTGTACTGACATGGGGACTCTCATGGCCGCTTTGGTAAAGTACGCTGATTCTGATAGTACCAAGGATCCCGAGTCTGATGATGAAAAGACAGGGAAGGGAAAGAAGAACAGCAACTCCAAAGGTCAGCAGCATCACTCAGCAGGTAATGGTGGTGGAGGCAAGCGTAAAGCGGATGGCAACATGGATTTTGTGGCTAATACTAACGTGCAGGACAGGGGCCAGCGACATAAGGGCAAAAACCGTAGTGGAGCGCCTAGTCCTAATCCGGACCGCTTAAATTATCTATTGAACCAGCCCTGTCCAAAGCATGGGACAAGGGAGGTACCAGCAAACCACCTTTGGAAGGATTGCTATATTATGCAGGAGTTCAAGAGCTTCAGTGCCTTCCGGTATGACCCCAGCTCCGGTGGTGGTTCTGGATCCGGGCCGGGTCACGGTGGAGGAAATGCCGGTTCAGGATTTAGTGGCAATCCGGGCGGACATAACAATCAGAGTCATCAGAATAACTGGCTGTCCAGGGCATCCAAGGCCCTCTCCCCTTTGTTTACTCCTCCCTAAACAACCCATACACAAGTGGCCGCGCCCTACAAGCCAAAGGCATGCCCTGGCATGCAATTGGCGTGCTCCAGAGCGCGCTACAGTGCACACCCGCACTGTAGCCGCCCCCTTCCAACCACCTCCGGTCACCTAGGGCCTGCCCCTCGTGTCCCCCGAGGTCACCTCGACATCCGTGGCACGCTACACTGTCGTCCCCCTCATCTCTCTCCCTCTCCAGCTCTCCTCGCGTGCGGACAGAGCGCCGCCCGAGCGCGCCAGTCGGTGGCCGCGGCGGGGACCCGCTTGCCGCATTCCCCGCTCCCTCTCTCTCTTCCTGGCGCCCTACTCCACCCCCACGAGCGCCGCAGACAGCCCCGAGCCTCCTCCCGTGGCCACCACGGCCATTTTCGCGGGTGCCCGTAGGCCGCGTCCACGGTGAGCCATGGCCTCGCCACTTAAGGGCTCCCGAGGCCTCCCTCTGGATCCCATTCGCTCTCCCTCTCTCCCAGCAACCCCTGGACCAATCCAACTCCCTCCCCGTGCCCTCCATCCACCACCATGGCCAGAGCTTTCCCGCCGGCCTCCTCCTAAATTCGCGCTCTGTGGTCTCTCCCCTCCCCTTTAGACTCCACCAGCGCATCACCAACCTCCCCAAGGACATCTCCCGAGCTCCATTTCTCCCTCTCCGCGACTGCAGAGTCATGTCCCACCCTCACCGTCGCCGCCGTCCGCCGCAGGCGATGCGCTGCTCGCGTCCGACCACCCCAGCGATCGTGGCGCACCTCGACGGATGAGGCACACTCTGCTGAGCACGCCGGTGTGCTGGGCATCGACGGAGGTGGCCTGTGTCGCCGGGGAGAGTGCCCGCACTGCTCGGCCTCGCCTCCTCTGTTTTCCATCGCGTCGCGCGGGAGGTTGACGGCGACCTGCCGCTGGGGCCCGCGCGTCAGCGACCCACTGGTCGGGCCCGCCAGTTTAAGTGGAGACGGCTTCCGCCGTTACCGCCTCATCCGCGCGAAGGCGTATTTTAAGGAAGCCGCCTCCGACGTGGCCCCTGCACGCGTGCAGCCGAGCCGTTGGGCCGGCCCAACTGCTAACTCTCGCCCAGCACGCCTGATAAGGTTAAAACCATTTTCCTTTTTCTTTTTTTCCAATCAATTTCAAAAATCCATAAACAATTCAATTTAATTGCAAATTTGATGATTCAAATTTCTAAATGTTTCTAAATTCATGCCATATCTCATGGTGCCATTTTCACATTTTCCCAGAAATATTTCTTTCACAAATAATTATCAAATCCCATTTTTCCATTTCAATCATAAAGTTTGGGAAATCACAGAGGGCTCAAATTTAATCCAAATGTCATGATTCAAATTCCTATATGCTTCTAAGTTCATAACTTATTTTATGAACATTTTTAATAATACTTTCTGTACCACATAAATTATTGAGCCATTTCTTCATATTTATCAACTTTGCAAATTCATAGGAAATTCATTTGAACTCCAAATCCACTGAAACCAATTCCTATATGCTTCTAAAATCATCCTTTGCTAAATGGGTGCCTTTGCTCATTTTTCAAAAATATGTTTCTGTACACTTCTTGCAATCCTATAAAACCCCTTGATTCCATCATATCAAAATGTTTAGAAGTATCCATTGATCCACTTCCAATGAAATCATCTTGGTCATTCCTCATATGATCAGAGGTATCCTAGAAAAGTCCAACTCACATTTTTAGAGCACTTTTACTTTTGCCTTGTTGTGTTGCTTATTGTGTTCGTTTCCGACGTTAGTTGATGAAGTAGACGGAGTACTTGGAGAAGGGACCAAAAGATTTCAAGACTCTGGTGAACTAGGCAAGCAGCCCTTTGACCATGTCTATGAAACCCTTTTTATGCATGTCATATAGCACTTTATTATTGTTGCATCGGAATCATGATGAGATGGTAGCCACTTTGGTGGGTTGCCTTCATTTCTTCCTCATTGATACCTGCATTATGCATGACCCTACCTTCTTATGAGGGTTATGCCGGTGGGAGTAGATAGGATGCTAAAGTAGTGCTACGCAAAAAGGGACGGGAATATGCATGGTGATGGAGGCAAAGTATTTTCAAAGGACTTTTCGGAAACCCCGTCGGGTGCCACTTATGCCCGAGGGAGATGATGAGATGGGTAACCACTTGATGACGAAGTGGTGTACCGAGGCAAGTGTGTGTGTTGTTTTCAAAAACGGATTGGTTTAAGTTGCGACCGTTATTCCAACCTTACATGCGCAACCACTCTACCCTTATATGGGAAAGGGCATTATTGATTACCTAGGCCAATACTAGCTTGGAGCCCGCATTACTAGTGACGGGGGAGAGTTGGTGCTCTCTCTCGGGACGGGGTCGTGCCAGGTAGGGCGGCCATGACTGTTTTCACAGGGCACCGGATACACCGTTGTGTCCCCTCTCGGATGTTATGATCTCGAGTGAGTCTTGTATGATGTACATCGTGAGGATACGGAACAACGAGTGGACTCCTTGTTAGTGTCGTCTAGGGAAAGGTAGTGACCGGGTGCTTACCCCGGGTACTTGAGGTACTGCGGGTCATGGATGACACGGAAGTTCCCCGGATCTTGTGGGTAAAGTGTGCAACCTCTGCAGAGTGTAAAACTATTCGAATAGCCGTGTCCACGGTCAAGGACAGTTGGGCGGTGCTGCTTAAACTACGTCCACGTGTTTTCGAACCAGTGTGTGTGGGAAGAACTACTTGGGTCAAGTCAAGGACTTGACATGATTGAGTTGGATTGGTGCCCAATCTATTTATGTTGATATCTGTAACCTGTCCTCATGGTTACTTGAATTCTCCTGATGCATGTCTTACAAGTTGTTGAACATGTCATTGCACTCAAAACTAGCTTTCCACAAAAATTTACCTATATCATGCATTGTTGTATCTTGAACCAAAACATGGGTTGCTTGCGAGTACATTCAAAGTACTCATTGGCTTGCCACTGGTTATTTTATTGGCCAGGCATGAAAGAGCAGGATATGATGAAGAATACTTCGTGACGAACATGCGAGCTAGGACGCTTCCCAGTCAGAATGCATGTAGGGTTAAGGCAGATGGCATGGGTCCAAGTTATCGACGAAGATTTCCGCTGCAATGTTATACTCAAGACTTGACCATAATGGTCCTACGTGTGTAATGCGGTGTGTATGGATGTAAGACTCTTGTTATTCAGCTTCTGTGTGTTCAGTGAGCATTGATCTCTGGGATCACTGTACACATGCATTCGGTGATCACGACTTATGAGTCGGGGTCCCCACACTTTAATGGAAATTGGAATCTAATATTCCCTTCCTTCATATCAATAATTACACCAATCGTTCTAAGGAAAGGTCTACCAAGAATAATAGGACATGAAGGATTGCAATCTATATCAAGAACGATAAAATCTACGGGCACATAATTCCTATTTGCAACAATAAGAACATCATTAATTCTTCCCATAGGTTTCTTAATAGTGGAATCCGCATGGTGCAAGTTTAAAGAGCAATCATCAAAATCACGGAAACCTAGCAAATCGCCCAAATTTTGGGAATAGTGGAAACACTAGCACCCAAATCACATAAAGCATAGAACTCATGATCCTTAATCTTAATTTTAATAGTAGGTTCCCACTCATCATAAAGTTTTCTAGGGATAGAAACTTCCAACTCAAGCTTTTCTTCATAAGATTGCATCAAAGCATCAACGATATGTTTGGTAACAGCTTTATTTTGACTATAAGCATGAGGACAATTTAGCACGGATTGCAACAAGGAAAAACAATCTATCAAAGAGCAATTATCATAATTAAATTCCTTGAAATCCAAAATAGTGGGTTTATTAATATCTTCAATCCCACTTTTATCAAATTTAGCATCAAGATCTAAAAGCTCTGAATTTTTGGAACACCTTCTAGGTAAGGGTGGATCATATTCAGTCCCATCAGTATCAAGATTCATATTGCAAAACAAAGATTTAATAGGGGACACATCAATAAATTTTAGATCTTCATCTTTATTTTCATAGAAATTTGAAGAACATGCTTTCATAAAGTAATCTTTCTTAGCACGCATCCTAGCGGTTCTTTATTTGCACTCATCAATGGAAATTATCATGGCTTAGAGAGACTCATTGATATCATGCTTAGGAGGAATAGATCTAAGTTTTAAAGAATCAACATCAAGAGAAATTCTATCAACGTTCCTAACCAATTCATCAACTTTAAGCAATTTCTCTTCAAGCAAAGCATTGAAATTCTTTTGCGAATTCATAAACTCTTTAACACTAGTCTCAAATTCAGAGGGCATCTTATTAAAATTTCAATAAGAATTGTTGTAGGAATTACCATAATTATTAGAGGAATTGCTAGGATAAGGCCTAGGATTAAAGTTTCCTCTATACGCGTTGTTGCCAAAATTATTCCTACCAACAAAATTCACATCCATAGATTCATTATTATTCTCAATCAAAGTAGACAAAGGAATATCATTAGGATAAGAAGAAACACTCTTGGTAGCAAATAATTTCATAAGTTCATCCATCTTTCCACTCAAAACATTAATTTCTTCTATCGCATGCACTTTTTTATTAGTAGATCTTTCAGTGTGCCATTGAGAATAATTAACCATAATATTATCTAGGAGTTTAGTATCTTCTCCTAAAGTGATTTCCATAAAAGTGCCTCCCGCGGCCGAATCTAAAATATTTCTAGAAGCAAAATTCAATCTGGCATAAAAATTTTGTATAATCATCCACAAATTCAAACCATGAGTTGGGCAATTACGTATCATTAATTTCATCCTCTCCCAAGCTTGTGCAACATGTTCATGATCAAGTTCCTTAAAATTCATGATATCGTTTCTAAGAGAGATGATCTTAGCGGGAGGAAAATACTTAGAGATAAAAGCATCTTTGCACTTATTCCAAGAATCAATACTATTTTTAGGCAAAGACGAAAACCAAGCTTTAGCACGATCTTTAAGAGAAAAAGGAAATAGCTTCAATTTAACAATATCATTATCAATATCTTTCTTCTTTTGCGTATCACATAAATCAACGAAGCTATTCAGATGAGTAGCGGCATCTTCACTAGGAAGGCCGGCGAATTGATCTTTCATGACAAGATTCAACAAAGCAGCATTTATTTCACAAGATTCAGTATCGGTAAGAGGAGCAATCGGAGTGCTAAGGAAATCATTATTGTTGGTATTGGTAAAGTCACATAATTTTGTATTATCTTGAGCCACCATGACAAACAAGAAATCCAACACACGAGCAAACAAAAAGCAAGCAAAAAAGAGGCGAACAAAAAAGAGAGGGCGAATAAAACGGCAAGGGTGAAGTGGGGGAGAGGAAAACAAGAGGAAAATGGCAAATAATGTAATGCGGGAGATAAGGGTTTGTGATGGGTACTTGGTATGTTGACTTTTGCGTAGACCTCGCCCGCAATGGCGCCAGAAATCCTTCTGGCTACCTCTTGAGCACTGCGTTGGTTTTCCCTTGAAGAGGAAAGGGTGATGCAGCAAAGTAGAGATAAGTATTTCCCTCAGTTTGAGAACCAACGTATCAATCCAGTAGGGGACAACACGCAAACCACTGAATACCTGCACAAACAATCAAACAACTTGCACCCAACGTATCAATCTAGTAGGAGGCTACGCGCGAGTCCCTCGCACCTACACAAAACAAATAAATCCTCGCAACCAATGCGATAAGGGGTTGTCAATCCCTACACGGTCACTTACGAGAGTGAGATCTGATAGATATGATAGGATAATAATTTTGGTATTTTTATGATAAAGATGCAAAGTAAAATAAAAGCAAAATAAAAAAGCTAAGGAAATAACTAAGTGTTGGAAGATTAATAAGATGAAGATGGACCCGGGGGCCATAGGTTTCACTAGTGGCTTCTCTCAAGAGCATAAGTATTTTACGGTGGGTGAACAAATTACTATTGAGCAATTGACAGAATTGAGCATAGTTATGAGAATATGTAGGTATGATCATGTATATAGGCATCACGTCTGAGACAAGTAGACCGACTCCTGCCTGCATCTAGTACTATTACTCCACACATCGACCGCTATCCAGCATGCATCTAGAGTATTAAGTTCATAAGAACAGAGTAACGCCTTAAGCAAGATGACATGATGTAGAGGGATAAATTCATGCAATATGATAAAAAACCCATCTTGTTATCCTCGATGGCAACAATACAATACGTGCCTTTCTGCCCCTACTTTCACTGGGAAAGGACACCGCAAGATTGAACCCAAAGCTAAGCACTTCTCCCATTAGAAGACAGATCAATCTAGTAGGCCAAACCAAACTGATAATTCAAAGATACTTGCAAAGATAACCAATCATACATAAAAGAATTCAGAGAAGATTCAAATATTGTTCATAGATAAACTTGATCATAAACCCACAATTCATCGGTCTCAACAAACACACCACAAAAGAAGATTACATCGAATAGATCTCCACGAGAGAGGGGGAGAATATTGTATTGAGATCCAAAAAGAGAGAAGAAGCCATCTAGCTAATAACTATGGACCCGAAGGTCTGAGGTAAACTACTCACACTTCATCGGAGGGGCTATGTTGTTGATGTAGAAGCCCTCCGTGATCGATGCCCCCTCCGGCGGAGCTTCGGAACAGGCCCCAAGATGGGATCTCGTGGGTACAAAAGGTTGCGGCGGTGGAATTAGGTTTTTGGCTCCGTATCTGGTCGTTTGGGGGTACGTAGGTATATATAGGAGGAAGGAGTATGTCGGTGGAGCAACAGGGGGCCCACGAGGTTGGAGGGCGCGCCTGGGGGGTAGGAGCGGCCCCTACCTCATGGCTTCCTCGAAGCTTCCTTGACTTAGGGTCCAAGTCTCCTAGATCATGTTCATTCCAAAAATCACGTTCCCGAAGCTTGCATTCCGTTTGGACTCCGTTTGATATTATTTTTCTGTGAAACTCTGAAATAGGCAAAAAAAAACAGCAATTCTGGGCTGGGCCTCCGGTTAATAGGTTAGTCCCAAAAATAATATAAAAGTGAATAATAAAGCCCAATAATGTCCAAAACAGAAGATAATATAGCATGGAGCAATAAAAAATTATAGATACGTTGGAGACGTATCAGAAACCAAGGTTATCGAACTAGTAGGAGAACCAAGAAACACAACGTAAACAACCCCTGCACACAAATAACAACACCTCACATCCCGACGTGTTAAAGGGGTTGTCAATCCATTTCGGGTAACGGCGCCAGAAACGGCGTGCAGACGGGAGAAAGTTGTAATAGATTGAATAAATAGATTGCAAATAAAATAAAGTGCAACAAAGTATTTTTGTATATTGGGTTTAATATATCTGAAAATAAATGCAAGGAAAAAATAGATCGCAAAGGCAAATATATGAGAAAGAAGACCCGAGGTCGTAGATTTCACTAGTGGCTTCTCTCGAGAAAAATAGCAAACGGTGGGTAAACAAATTACTGTTGGGCAATTGATAGAACTTCGAATAATCATGAAGATATCCAGGAAATGATCATTATATAGGAATCACATCCAGGATTAGTAGACCGACTCCAGCCTACATCTACTACTATTACTCCACACATCGACCGCTATCCAGCATGCATCTAGTGTATTAAGTCCATGGAAAAACGGAGTAATGCAATAAGAACAATGACATGATGTAGACAAGATCTATCTATGTAGAGATAGACCCCATCGTTTTCTCCTTAGTAGCAACAATACATATGTGTCGTTTCCCTTTCTGTCACCTGGATCAAGCACCGTAAGATCGAACCCACTACAAAGCACCTCTTCCCATTGCAAGATAAATAGATCAAGTTGGCCAAACAAAACCTGAATATCGGAGAAGAAATACGAGGCTATAAGCAATCATGCATATAAGAGATCAAAGAAACTCAAATAACTTTCATGGATATTAAAAGATATAACTAATCATAAACTCAAAGTTCATCAGCTCCCAACAAACACACCGCAAAAAGAGTTACATCGTATGGATCTCCAAGAGACCATGTTGTATTGAGAATTCAGCGAGAGAGAGGAAGCCATCTAGCTACTATCTATGGACCCGGAAGTCTACAAAGAACTACTCACGCATCATCAGAGAGGCATCAATGGAGGTGGTGAACCCCATCCGATATGGTGTCTAGATTGGATCTGGTGGTTCTGGACTCTGCAGCGGCTGGATGAATATGTCGTCGACTCCCCTAGGGTTTCTGGAATATTGTGGTATTATAGAGCAAAGAGGCGGTCAGGGGGCACCCAAGGTGGGCACAACCCACCAGGGCGCGCCTGGGCCTCCTGTAGTTCATCACAAAGCTCTTGTAGCTAGGTGGAAGCAACTGTAGGATTCTGTCAACGACCGATCATCTGGAAGATTAACTCCCAGCTAAGACAAGGGGTTGTGCAACCCAGACATTTTGAGTATATGCTTGCTGACAGAACTGTTTTCCTCCATCTTACAACTGTAGAACTTGTTGGAGACATCATATCTCTCAACCCGGGCATGAGCTTAGAAAACCATTTTCAGCTCTTGGAACATCTCATATGCTCCGTGTTGCTCAAAACACTTTTGGAGCCCCAATTCTAAGCTGTAAAGCATGCGCACTGAACCAGGGAGTAATCATCACTATGCGACTATCAGGCGCTCATAACGTCTTGAGTTGCTGGGAAAATGGGTGCGTCACCTAGCGGTGCTTCAAGGACATAAGTTTTCTTGAAAGCTATGAGGATGATCCTCAAGTTACGGACCCAGTCCGTATAGTTGCTTCCATCGTCTTTTAGCTTGGTTTTCACTAGGAACGCGTTGAAGTTGAGGGCAACATTAGCATGGGCCATTGGGTCTACAAGATAGATTGTAAAGACAATTTTAGACTAAGTTCATGATAATTAAGTTCATCTAATTAAATTATTTAATGAACTCCCACTCAGATAGACATCCCTCTGGTCATCTAAGTGATACATGATCCAAATCGATTAGGCCGTGTCCGATCATCACGTGAGACGGACTAGTCATCAATGGTGAACATATCCATGTTTATTGCATCTACTATACGACTCATGTTCGACCTTTCGGTCTCTCGTGTTCTGAGGCCATGTCTATACATGCTAGGCTCGTTAAGTCAACCTAAGTGTTTCGCATGTGTAACTGGCTTACACCCATTGTATGCGAGCGTTAGAATCTATCACACCTGATCATCACGTGGTGCTTAGAAACAACGAACCTTCGCAACGGTGCACACTTAGGGGGAACACATTTCTTGAAATTTTAGTGAGTGATCATCTTATTTATGTTACCGTTGTTTGGTAAATCAAGCTCTCTCAGGGGTGGAAGCCAGCCCCCACTACTCAATGTTATCACTTTGCAGGATTCGACAATTAAGAAAATAAGATATAAACATGATAAACATCACATGCAAATCATAAAGTGACATGATATGGCCAATATCATCTTGTGACTTTGATCTTCACCTTTGAGGCGCGGCATGATCACCATCGTCACCGGCATGACACCATGATCTCCATCATCGTGTCTTCATGAAGTTGTCTCGCCAACTATTACTTCTACTACTATGGCTAACAGTTAGCAATAAAGTAAATTAATTACATGGCGTTTATATTAACTCACGGGTCATACAATAAATTAAGACAACTCCTATGGCTCCTGCCGGTTGTCATACTCATCGACATGCAGGTCGTGATTCCTATTACAAGAACATGATCTATCTCATACATCACATATATAATTCATCACATCCTTTTGGCCATATCACATCACATAGCATACCATGTAAAAACAAGTTAGACGTCCTCTAATTGTGGTTGCATGTTTTACGTGGCTGCTATGGGTTTCTAGCAAGAACGTTTCTTACCAACGCAAAAGCCACAACGGTGATATGCCAATTGCTATTTACCCTTCCTAAGGACTCTCTTCAGCGAATCTGATCCGACTAAAGTGGGAGAGACAGACACCCGCTAGCCACCTTATGCAACAAGTGCATCTCAGTCGGTGGAACATGTCTCACGTAAGCGTACGTGTAAGGTCGGTCCAAGCCGCTTCATCCCACAATGCCGCCGAATCAAGATAGGACTAGTAACGGCAAGCAAATTGACCAAATCATCGCCCACAACTACTTGTGTTCTACTCATGCATAGAATCTACGCATAGACCTGGCTCATGATGCCACTGTTGGGGAACGTAGTAATAATTCAAAAAAAATCCTACGTGTCACCAAGATCAATCTAGGAGATGCTAGCACCGAGAGAGAGGGAGTGCATCTTCATACCCTTGAAGATCGCTAAGCGGAAGCATTACAAGAACGCGGTTGGTGGAGTCGTACTCGCGGCGATTCAAATCGCAGAAGATCCGATCCAAGCGCCAAATGGGCGGCGCCTCCACATTCAACACACGTACAACCCGGAGATGTCTCCTCCCTCTTGATCCAGCAAGGGGGAAGGAGAAGTTGAGGGAGAACTCTAGCAGCACGACTGCGTGGTGCTGGAGCTCGTGGTTCTCCGGCAGAGCTTCGCCAAGCTCAACGGAGGAGGAGGAGGTGTACACTACTAGGGAAAACCCTATACATAGAATCTTAGCAGCAGCGCGGTTTAAAAACAAACGCTACTGCTAATTAGCAGTAGCGAGCTTGAGGAAACCGCGCTACTAATAACCCGATAGTAGTAGCGTGGGTTTTTACCCCTCGCTACTACTAAGTGATTTCCACCGTGCCTCCCGGGACCAGTCGTAGTAGTAGCACGGGTTATAAACCCACGCTACTACTAAGTCGATACTAGTAGCACGGGTTATAAACCCCACGCTACCACCTGCATCTGCTCCCACCCCACCAACCACTCCACCGTCCACCCGCCCACGTTTATAAAAAAAAGTTCCACCAAAACCTCGATCCAAATCCCCTCCACCGCCGGCCTTCTTCCACCTCCTCTCCTCTCCCAATCCACAAGTGTGTGCAGCCCCGAGCGCTGCAGCCGGCCGGCCAGGCCTCCGCACGACCGCCGCCACCGCCACCCTCGCCTCTCCCCTCACTAGAAGACGACGAGAATAGAATAGGTCAGGCGGCGGCTCTTAGTCCGAGATCCGCCAAGGGCTTGGACCTGGAGATCCACATCCATGGCTGACGGATAGGACCTGGAGCTCCACCTCCATGGCGCTGGCCGCATCTCCCCAATCGCGAGCTCACGTGCCTGGACAGGACCTCCATCTGTCCGTATGCTTCCGCTCCGTTCGGCCGACGACGCCATGGCCGCCAAGGTACTCTCTCGATCTACTTCCCTTTCCCTTTACTTTTTTCCTTCCCTTCCCTCCCTCATGAGCAACCAGCTTTGGTTTGCACAAACGCAGACGCACACACACAGCAGTGTTGCTGACTTGTTGCGTGAGGCAGCACGCGAGATGAGGTGAGGCAGGAGAGGACTACCCAAGAGCCTACAAGCCCTCCTTCCTCCACAACAATGAACAGATCCACCGGCCGTACCCACCTTCTTCCGAACCCCAATCTAATTTCTCTTCCTCTCTTGCAAAGGAAGGACAAATTTGATACTGTACCCGTCACTGTCGAGTCTCACAATCCCATATCAATTCATCTTCTCATCTATCTCAGTGGTGAATTACTACTATTATTATTATACATGCCGTCCTGTAGGTAAATTTGACCTTAATTTTGGCCCAATGTATGTACTGTAGATCTGAAAGTTCGCTTCTCCAATTCTTCTTATTTAAATGAGGCCAACTTTGTTCAAAGCAGAGTTGAGTTGAATGAATCATTAGGTTCGCTGGGATTCCACCTATTTGTGGTGTCCTTCCTCTAGCTGCTGACTATTATTGGGAATTATTACTAGCTCATGAACTATTATTGAATGAATCATTAAGTATTATGTGTGTGTATGACAGGCCTGTTGTTGTGTTCATGTGAATATCATCATAGTGTCGTGTGGTAATTTCGTAGCGGATCAATGTGTTCGATGATGGATCAATCTCTATATATATGTTGTTGAATGGCTGCCCTGTGAATGGTTCTATGCTCTGCGATGAACAGATCATTGCGCGGTATGGCTTGTCGGCCTGTTCATGTAATGAGTTGTTGCTTGCCATAGCATATAGATCACTTATAAATGAAAATGGCCGATTTAACTCAGTTCAGTCCATTTTAACTCAGTTCATGCAATGTGTTTATTTTATCTTAATTCGGCATAGCATATAGAGGTTTATGTCTGGCCTATTCATGTAATGTGTTTATTTTAACTCAGTTCAGTCCATTTTATTTTTTGCAGATAACGGATTGTAAACAATTTTGAGTTGCCCACAAGAGAAATAGAGGTTTGGAGTGACAATTGAAGTCGGCACAAACTGAAACTACCACAGGTTGCATGTGAAAATCCACCTTATGCATATATTCATTTATTTTTTAAGTTAGTATTAAGAAAAACTCGAATATGAAAAAATCCACCTTCATTTTAATATTCTGCACAATATTGGATCATAGTTCACTTGTCATTTTATAGTTGTTTACTTTGTGCTATTTAAATTACATATTGTAGTAAACTGAAAGATGCTCTTGTCTGGTCCTTGAATAAAATTCCAGTAGGCCTATGTGCCGTTGGACGGGGGTCATCCTCCTGTTCTAAAAAAATGCGCAGTTGGTCTAGGTTTCCTTTTGTTCAGTTAGAATCTTGATGTTTTGTTTCCCCTATAAGTTAGCTAACTTCCCTTTTCTTGATGAAATTGTCAGGAGTGATGCTTTCTTCATATGTAGTTCAATCAGAGATATGTTCGATGTTCATGCAGAGCCATGGACCATTCTATTCTCTATGACCCCGGCGACGGAGGCTGCCAGGACGGAGCCGATGGCTCCGATCAGTGAAGGGAAGTCAGATGGCGAGTGGGTCAATGTAGTTGGGTGAGGAAACCATGATGCTCTTCTTTATTTGTTTTTTGAGGAAGCTGTAGCCTCCCACATGCGCATGGTAGATTCAGTTGTGCAAGTGGGTAGTATCTTGATTTACACTGGACATGTTGCCATGGAGCGGAAAACAATTGATGCTTTGCATAGGTTCATGGCCCTGCCATGTGCTTGCTCATGTCTATGTCCATGAGCAACAGCAAAATCAATCATTTAGTAGCATATCGTCTTAGACCTTAGTACTTGCCCTAGCAACTGGATATACCGGACTCTATAGTGCTAGTGCACTTTCATTTTTGTTAAATTTGTACACCCTGCCGAGAAAATAGTAGCCGTCACTTAGCTTTTTGTTGGGTGCCTTATATAGGATGCACTTCCTCTATTACCGGACGACATCCACTAGGTTGATGATCCTAAATAGCCTGGGAGAGTGAATGCTTCAATGCTCATCACATACGTGTATGTAGAGTCTGGACTAGTTCATAATCTGTTTTCAACATTTGTACTACTAGATAAGTAGTAATTCTGAACAACTTTGTGGCTTGAAAAAATCAGATTGCAAGTAATTCTTAACATCTTTGTAGCTTGCAAGAACATACTTGAAATCAGTTGACACATGACCCCCGCGACAGAAGGCACTAATTAATGCTAATGATTTAGTAACTACAAATTTCTGTATTTTTCTTTGCCTTGTCCCGCCCAGCAATGTATTGTATTTGTCTTCCAAGAATGAACTTGGTGCCAAACATTGCGGCGCAAAGTAAACACATCACCCTGCCTGATGTGGTACTATATATAGTGAATAACCTAACAAGAAATCTGCTAACACACAAAGTAATTTCGTTCACATATGCATTTTTGTGTTTCTTTTGGACTTTATGTTTTTCTATGCATTTGCCAAATCTATATATTTAGTTTGAATAAGAAGTGAGGAATTAAGCATATATATTCGGCATGAGCCCCTTTAAATTGCTAGATGATAAGGAATCTTAACTTAATGGGTCTTGTGAATTGTAATATACTATTTAGTTTAACTGATGCAATTTGCGTACTAACAAGTTTTCACTTTCCCAACGTGGGCGCAGGGGTGATCGACGCTGACTAGCATGGCCCGGTGGGCGTTGTGCTCTTCAACCACTTGGAGGCAGACTTTGCTGTGAAGCACGGTGGCCACGTCGAACAGATGAACGTCCAGATGATTTTGAGACCGGAGGTCTTCGAGGTGGAGGTCCTCGACGGCATCGTCCGGGGGAAGGAGGATTCGGGTACATTGGCATCTGAACTCCAAGCCTTGGTAGATACATCTAGAGAAGTGATTTGTTTAGGTTGGTGGTGGACCACTAGGGGAGGTACTTCGATGATGGTTGTGCGTCTGATGTTAAATGGAATCCTGAGATGGTTCTGTGATGTTGGTTTGCTTTGAATTGGACGTATTACCATTCATGAATACCACATCTAACTTTTATTTTTTTTAATTCCTAAATTGTTAGTAGTAGCGTGGGTTAAAACTGAGCGCTACTAGTAGTTAGGTTAGTAGTAGTGTGGGTGTTAGCTTAGTAGTAGCGCGGGTGCACCCGCGCTACTACTAATCATTTAGTAGTAGCGCGGGTTTAGCCCACGCTACTAGTAACAGTTAGCTGTAACGCCTTATTGGTAGCGCGGCTGTCCGCGCTGCTGATAGCCTAAAAACCCGCGCTGCTGATAGCCTTTTCCCTAGTAGTGGTAGGAGGGGGGAGGGCTGCGCCAGGGGATGAGGTGCGGCTACCCTCCTACCCACCCCCACTATTTATAGTGAAGGGGAGAGGGGCATCTAGAGGGGGGCGGCGGCCAAGGGGGTGCTTGCCCCCCAAGTTGGTGGGGCGCGCGCCCCCACCCATAGGGTTTCGACTCTAGTCGCCTTGTTCCCCTTGGGGAGGCGCACTAGCCCACTAGGGGGGCTGGTTCCCACCCATATTCAGCCCACTTGGTCCCCCGGGTAGGTGGCCCCACCCGGTGGACCCTCGGACACCTTTCGTTGGTCCCGGTACAATACCGATAACCCCGAAACCTTCCGGCGACTGAAACTGGACTTCCCATATATAAATCTTCACGTCCGGACCATTCCGGAACCCCTCGTGACGTCTGGGATCTCATTAGGGACTCCGAACAACCTTCGGTAACCACATACAATTTCCCATTACAACTCTAGCATCACCGAACCTTAAGTGTGTATAACCTACGGGTTCGGGAACCATGCAGACATGATCGAGACATCTCTCCGGCCAATAACCAATAGCGGGATCTGGATACCCATCTTGGCTCCCAAATTTGCAAACAGGCCTACGGCTGTCAAAATCGGATGCGGAATTTCGTGTTGAACATTTATATATATTATACGTTTTTTTCGACATTGTATGCAAAAGATATAGTCGTTTTACTTTTTTGTCACACTTTTTGCAAAACATGTCCAAATTTAAGTTAATTTTCCTAACTTGTAGATGTAGTAACATAACTACATCTCGAAGGATTTTAATTTTTGAAGTTTTTATCATTTTCTTTTTTTTCAAAACTGAAATGGCGATACATCGGGGGGGGGGGGGGGTAGAGTTTGAAAATTTCCCTATAGTCCCGGTTTGTGTCTCCAACCGGGACTATAGGTTAGACCCCTTTAGTGCCGGTTCGTGACATGAACCGGTACTAAATGTTAGCCCTTTAGTACCGAATTGTGCCACAAACCAGGACTAAAGGGGCTCGTGGGGCCCCGGCCTGACACCAGCCTGCCACCACCCCTTTAGTGCCGGTTCGTGGCACGAACCGGTACTAAAGGTTCAACACGAACTGGCACTAATGCATAGCCATTCGAACCGGGACTAATGGTACCAATGGTACCGGGCCAAATTCGAACCGGGACTAATGTGTCTCACATAAGGTCCTTTTTCTACTAGTGTAAGATGGGATGCGGCATCCTTATTAGGAGTACCGGAAAATTGATCTTTCATAACAAGATTCAGCAAAGCAGTATTAATATCACAAGACTCCGCACTAGTGGTGGGAGGAGAAATCACTAGTACAGCAACGTCCTAAACAAACGGTTTAAAACCCCTTTTCGCGACGGTATTTGGAACCGTCGCCAAGTGAGTGTGGGCGATAGGGGGGTCCTTCCCACACGACCCAAAAATCGTCGGGGATAGGCCCTTGTGGGACCCAGGCTGGGGCCATGTGCGATGGGGTGAGGCATGGAAACCCAATCATTTACGTAGGTATGTACATCCCACACGATGAATCCCATAAATAATTTCCGTAGGTATGTACATCCCACACGGTGAAACCCAGAAATCATTTCCGTAGGTATGTACATCCCACAAAGTAAATCCCAGAAATCATTTCCGTAGGTATGTACATCCCACACGGTGAATCCCAGAAAATCATTTTCGTAGGAATGTACATCCCACACAGTTCTTTGTGTGGAAACATTTGTGCAAGGTGGCCTAACGCAAACAGTTCACTGTCGGAAGCCGTGTGTGATTGTTAGTTGATCGAACACGCCTACTTTCTAGAAACCTTGCGGGTTGTTTGAGTTCATCGCCCACGGTGCTGTCTGAGTAACCGTTTGCAATAGAAAACCCCAATAAGCAGGGTAATTAGCCTATTATTGATAATCCATGTACTAATCAAACTTATAGTTCTTATAAAGCACGCCAGATATTTCATATCCGTATAAAAGCAACCAGGATTTCATAATCGAATTACATTAGATAGCTTCGGCAATCAGTTACGCCATTACACAACAACACCAAGTTTAACATGCAGCATCAAAAACCTTTGGAAAGTAGCATCATACACAGTAAATAGACTGATGCATCTCATCTGGGAAACTGCAGAAGCGCAAGGCAAATATTGAGCCTTCAGCGATGTTGAATGTCCTTGCAACTTTAGGCCAGTGGCTATGGATAATTGCCCGCCCAACCTTTGTCCTCTTCAGCAAGACTTCAATATTGTACCGTGGGTGTTGAATGAATACCTTCCTCTCCTCTTGACCATGCAAGTGGTTTGAGAAGTAATCATCGGTGAACTGCTTTAAAAAGTACTGAAAACAAAGCTATGCGTAAATCATTGTTGTAAATTTTGAAATGGCGCAAGGGGTAAAAACAAGGTAAAAGAGTTGGTACCATCCTATAGTTGACTGATGTCTTCTTCATTGTGCAAACAAAGATCTTGTTGTTATTCGTCGCAATTTTCTTCATCCTAACAATCTTTCTGAGTTTCTTGACTTGACTGATATTCATGGACATCTCATTTCCCCTTATGCAAAATTGGTCGAACAGTGGGTCTAAGCCTCTGACAGCAGGACCTACATGTGCAAGACCAAATTGTAAGAAACCTAAATATTAGAATGATTCGTGCAACTGCACAATAATGTGCTATTAGACAAAGGACCCTACTTGAACAAACCTCGATGGTAAACCGCAATGTCTCCCATTGTTTCCCTGCAACACACATAAGGAAGATCTTGATCAGGTTAACTGAGAGTTGCCATACTATCAGTAGAATATGTATTGAGTACAGCCAAATTTGATTGGTGTCACATGCATAACAATACAAAATTGTACCCACTGCAAATGAAAATCAAATTGCAGAACTGAACCAAACAGTTAAATGGACAGCAGACCAAATGAACCAAAATAGTTAACTGAGCATGACATTGCAGAATAGAAACATGTACTAGAAGATAAGAAAGTTAACAAAAAAAAGAATGCTTGAGAACAATACTACGAAATGTAGCAATTGTTGGACCAAAGTGTTAACTGAACATTATATTTCAGAGGACCAAACTGTTAACTGAACATCAGATTGCATATTTACATTACAGAGGACAAATCACTAGAAGGCACTGGCGGTGGCCTCGAGAAAACATCACGAGCTGTATTTTAAAGTAGACAACTACGTGGCGGTGTCGACGGTGGCCTCGAAGACGAGGTGCTCCTCCAAGACCTGGCGGTCGACATGCATGTCAGCCATAGCGACTTCATTCGCGCGTGTGACCGCATGCTACTCAGCTCCATGTTATACTACGTGTAAAATGGCTACGGGCGGCGCTTAATTGGAGGAGGGGGCAGTGATTTCAGTGGAAGGTGTCGCTCCGTCAGTCGGGGCATGTGGGACGGGAAAGGAGGATGGTGTGGGTGGGGTGTGTATTACGTGACCATATTTACGAGGCCGCGCAGCAAGAAGAAGGGTCGCTGGCGAGGAGGCCGCGCTGCAAGAAGAAGGGTCAAGTGCGGCGAGGAGGTAGCGCTACAAGAAGAAGGGTAGCCGGCGAGGAGGCGGCACTGCAAGAAGAAGGGTAGCCGACGAGGAGGCGTCGCTGTAAGAAGAATGGTCGCCGGCGAGGAGGCTGAGCTGCCAGTAAGCAGCAGTGAAGGTCCGAACTTGGAAAGCAAGGAGGAACAATGGAAATGTGGCTTTTGGTAGGAGGGAGGGGGCGAGGAGATAGATATATCCGCGGTGGCAAAAAAAATCGCTCGGTGCCGCGCGAAACTGGCGCGCAAGTGTGGTTCAAGCGGGGGCGGTGGACTGTAGACGACGAAGCTTCCTGCGTAAGCCAGACAAGACGGTGCGCCAAGATATTTTACATCGCATCCCACGTGATTCTTTCTAGTAAACTGTTTGTGGTATACCTGATTTTTTTTCATTATGTTTTGAAAGAAAAAATGGTGCTACGGAGAGAAAGGATGGTGTTTGAATTGCTAGAACATTTACGTACAATGAACATGCAACTAGTACATGAGTGTCGTGTTTAAATCTGGATTTATTCCGGGTTCGTTTTGGCATTTTTATGCATTAATTGGGTTTCTGGCCATTTAATGTGCATAATTCAAATTTGAACTACAAGCACATGCTCCAATGCACCAAAGTTTGCTGAAAAATCACTTGTGTGTCTTTGGGTGAATTTATAGGTCCCATGCAAGAAATGGGAATAAAATTCAAACATCTGGGTGTCGTGGCTCAGCCGGAATGATTGAGAAACTTGGTTTTTTAATTCCTGTAAATCCAAAACACGGTTGAAAATCATGAAACTTGGCATGCTTTCATGACATGGCACCAACATGTTGCAGTAATTTTTTGGAAGAATTGGGACAAGCTTTGGTGTAAGCTTCTTGCAAACCGGAGCTTCCTTCAAGAAGCCTCCTGGTTCCGAGAGGGAACGTGTCACCTCCGTGTGCGAAATGACATACGTACACTGCCTTCTCCCGCCTTAATTTTTATACACAAGCAGATTAGACCAAATAGAAGTATCGTACTAAATATTGGAATTATTTCAGGTTCATTTGGCCTTTTTATACATTAATTGAGTTTCTAGGCATTTAATGTGCATAATTAAAATTTGAACTACAAGCACGTGCTCCAGTGCACCAAAGTTGTTGGAAAACTCACATGTGTGTCCTTGGGTGAATTTGTAGGTGTCATGCAAGAGATGGGAGTGAAAATCAAACATCTGGGCATCATGGCTCGGCTGGAAAGATTGAGAAACTTGGTTTTTTAATTCCTGTAATTCCAAAACACGGCTGAAAATCATGAAACTTGGCACGGTCTCATGATATGGCACCAACATGTTGCGGTAAATTTTTTGGCCGAACTGGGACAAGCTTTGGTGTAGGCTTCTTGCAAACCAGAGCTTCCCTCAAGAAGGCTCCTGGTTCCGAGAGGGAACGTGTCACCTCCGTGTGCGAGACGACATACGTACACTGCCTTGTCTCGCCTTAATTTTTTTACACAGCCAGATTTCACCAAATAGAAGTACCATCCTAAATTTTGGAATTATTCTGTGTACGTCTGGCCTTTTTATACATTAATTGAGTTTCTGGGCATTTAATGTGCATAATTCAAATTTAAACTACAAGCACGTGCTCCAGTGCACCAAAGTTGTTTGAAATCACATGTGTGTCCTTGGGTGAATTTCTAGGTCCCATGCAAGAGATTGGAGTGAAATTCAAACATCTGGGCATCTTGGCTCGGCCGGAAAGATTGAGAAACTTGGTTTTTTAATTCCTGTAATTCCCAAACACGCCTGAAAATCATGAAACTTGGCATGGTCTCATGACATGGCTCCAACAATGTTGCGGTAATTTTTTTGGCCGAATTGGGACAAGCTTTGGTGTAGGCTTCTTGCAAACCGGATCTTCCCTCAAGAAGGCTTGTGGTTTCCGAGAGGGAATGTGTCACCTCTGTGTGCGAAACGACATACGTACACTGCCTTCTCTCGCCTTAATATGTTTACACAGCCACATTACACCAAATAGAAGTACCGCCCTAAATTTGTGAATTATTCCGTGTTCGTTTGGCCTTTTTTATACATTAATTGAGTTTTTGGGTATTTAATGTGCATAATTCAAATTTGAACTACAAGCATGTGCTCCAGTGCACCAAAGTTGTTTGAAAAATCACATGTGTGTCCTTGGGTGAATTTATAGGTCCCATGCAAGAGACTGGAGTGAAATTCAAACATCTGGGCGTCGTGGCTGGCCGGAAAGATTGAGAAACTTGGTTTTTTAATTCCTGTAATTCCAACGTCTCCATTAATTGCGCCCGACCACCTGTTCTACGGCGTGGCTATATGTCTCACTGGACTGAGATTTAAGAGAGAAAAATGAAAATCTAAAAAGAAAGTTCTGCACGGATCTTGATGTAAGATCCGACGGACCTATATAGCATCGGCTGTGACTTATATCAAGCATGATGAATATAAGGACGATGACATTGGATAATAATTATCTTACATAATTATAAACATAATTAAAAAAGCCACATGCGGCAACGCCCGAAATACACAAGGGAAAAGAAGAAGGAAGACAACGATCTGGCTCGCTGATCTCTATTTCCTTGATGCATTGTGCTACCTCTTGAGCACTGTGTTGGATTTCCTTGAAGAGGAAAGGGTGATGCAGCACAGTAGCGTAAGTATTTCCCTCAGTTTATGAGAACCAAGGTATCAATCCAGTAGGAGGCCACATGCGAGTCCCTCATACCTACACAAACAAATAGCTACTAACTATGGACCCGAAGGTCTGAGGTAAACTACTCACACTTCATCGGAGGGACTATGGTGATGATGTAGAAGCCCTCCGTGGTTGATACTCCTTCCGGCGGAGCTCCAGAACAGGCCCCAAGATGGGATCTCATGGATACAGAAAGTTGCGGCGGTGGAATTAGGTTTTTGGCTCCGTATCTGACCGTTTGGGGTACGTAGGTATATATAGGAGGAAGGGGTACATCAGTGGAGCTTCGTGGGGCCCACGAGGGTGGGGGCACGCCTGGGGGGGTAGGGCGCGCCCCCCTACCTCGTGCCCACCTCATGGCTTTCTTGACGAAGGGTCCAAGTCTCCTGGATCATATTCAGTGAGAAAATCACGTTCCCGAAGGTTTCATTCCGTTTGGACTCCGTTTGATATTCCGTTTCTTCAAAACACTGAAATAGGCAAAAAAATAGCAATTCTGGGTTGGGCCTTCGGTTAATAGGTTACTCCCAAAAGTAATATAAAAGTGGAAAATAAAGACCAATATAGTCCAAAACAGTAGATAATATAGCATGGAGCAATCAAAAATTATAGATACGTTGAAGACGTATCACGTTGCTGCAGGCCATGGGAACTAGTCTCCGCGGCGAGCGGCGACGAGCTCTTTCTTGTCCTTAAGATGCTTCTTGAGAGCATCCACGGATTCCTCCACCAGCCTACTGCGCTCAATGCGCAGCTTGTTATTCTCGTCCATAAGTTTCTCGACAATGACGCCGGTCCTCTTCAACAAGGCAGTGGTATGCTCCTGCCGCTCCACACTTCCGACGATCTTCGCCCTCAGCAGGTTGCGCTCGGCCCGAAGCTCCGCATTGCTCTAATTTAGTTGCTGGATGACGTCGGTAGACTGTTCAAACGAGGCTTTCAGGTCATCCTGCAACCTCTCCCACTTGGAGATCTGATCCATCTTCCTAAGTACGAGGGCACGCATGCGCCTGTAAGTGTCCTCGCCTGCCCGCGAGGCATTTTCCTAGGCCGGCGCGGCGCGGGAGGACATCTCTGCTGCATTCATGGTGCGGCTGGACATCTCTTCTGCTTCCTCGGCGCGGCCGGACCAGTCTGCTGCATCGACGGCGCGGCGGGTCCTTCGTGCTGCTTCGGCGGCGCGGCGGGACCTTTCTGCTGCTACGGACGTGCGGCGGGAAGTGTTGGATGTTGGGGAACGTATTAATTTCAAAAAAAATCCTACGCACAAGCAAGATCATGGTGATGCATAGCAACGAGAGGGGAGAGTGTTGTCTACGTACCCTCGTAGACCGAAGCAGAAGCGTTATATCAACGCGGTTGATGTAGTCGTACGTCTTCACGACCCGAACGATCCAAGCACCGAAACTATGGCACCTCCGAGTTCTAGCACACGTTCAGCTCGATGACGATCCCCGGACTCCGATCCAGCAAAATGTCAGGGAAGAGTTCCATCAGCACGACGGCGTGGTGACGATCTTGATGTTCTACCGTCGCAGGGCTTCGCCTAAGCACCGCTACAATATTATCGAGGAGTATGGTGGAGGGGGGCACCGCACACGGCTAAGAGAACGATCATGAAGATCAACTTGTGTGTCGTGGGGTGCCCCCTGCCCCCATATATAAAGGAGTGGAGGAGGGGAGGGCCGTCCCTCTCTATAGCGCGCCCTAGGGGAGTCCTACTCCCACCGGGAGTAGGATTCCCCTTTTCCTAGTCCAACTAGGAGTCCTTCCATGTAGTAGGAGTAGGAGACAAGGAAGGGGAAGAGGGAAGAGAAGGAAGGAGGGGGCGCCGCCCCTCCCCCTAGTCCAATTCGGACTAGTCAATGGGGGGCGCACGGCCTGCCTCTCCCTCTCCCCTAAAGCCCAATAAGGCCCAAATACTTCTTCCCCCGTATTCCCGTAACTCCCCGGTACTCCGAAAAATACCCGAACCACTCGGAACCTTTCCGATGTCCGAATATAGTCGTCCAATATATCGATCTTTACGTCTCGACCATTTCGAGACTCATCGTCATGTCCACGATCTCATCCGGGACTCCGAACTCCTTCGGTACATCAAAACTCATAAACTCATAATATAACTGTCATCGAAACCTTAAGCGTGTGGACCCTACGGGTTCGAGAACAATGTAGACATGACCGAGACACGTCTCCGGTCAATAACCAATAGCGCAACCTGGATGCTCATATTGGCTCCTACATATTCTACGAAGATCTTTATCGGTCAGACCGCATAACAACATACGTTGTTCCCTTTGTCATCGGTATGTTACTTGCCCGAGATTCGGTCGTCGGTATCTCAATACCTAGTTCAATCTCATTACCGGCAAGTCTCTTTACTCGTTCCGTAATACATCATCTCGAAACTAACTCATTAGTTGCAATGCTTGCAAGGCTTATGTGATGTGCATTACCAAGACAGCCCAGAGATACCTCTCCGACAATCGGAGTGACAAATCCTAATCTCGAAATACGCCAACCCAACATGTACCTTTGGAGACACATGTAGAGCTCCTTTATAATCACCCAGTTACGTTGTGACGTTTGGTAGCACACAAAGTGTTCCTCAGGCAAACGGGAGTTGCATAATCTCATAGTCATAGGAACATGTATAAGTCATGAAGAAAGTAGTAGCAACATACTAAACGATCGTGTGCTAAGCTAACGGAATGGGTCAAGTCAATCACATCATTCTCCTAATGATGTGATCCCATTAATCAAATGACAACTCATGTCTATGGCTAGGAAACATAACCATCTTTGATCAACGAGCTAGTCAAGTAGAGGCATACTAGTGACACTCTGTTTGTCTATGTAATCACACATGTATAATGTTTCCGGCTAATACAATTATAGCATGAATAATAAACATTTATAATTGCCTCTAGGGCATATTTCCTTCAGTCTCCCACTTGCACTAGAGTCAATAATCTAGTTCACATCGCCATGTGATTTAACATCAATAGTTCACATCACCATGTGATTAACACCCATAGTTCTCATCGTCATGTGACCAACACCCAAAGGGTTTACTAGAGTCAATAATCTAGTTCACATCGCTATGTGATTAACACCCAAAGATTACAAAGGTGTGATCATGTTTTGCGTGTGAGATAATTTTAGTCAACAGGTCTGTCACATTCAGATCCGTAAGTATTTTGCAAATTCTATGTCTACAATGCTCTGCACGGAGCTACTCTAGCTAATTGCTCCCACTTTCAATATGTATCCAGATTGAGACTTAGAGTCATCTGGATCAGTGTCAAAACTTGCATCGACGTAACTCTTTTACGACGAACCTTTTTGTCACGTCCATAATCTAGAAACATATCCTTATTCCACTAAGGATAATTCTGACCGCTGTCCAGTGATCTACTCCTAGATCACTATTGTACTCCCTTGCCAAAATCAGTGCAGGGTATACAATAGATCTGGTACATAGCATGGCATACTTTATAGAATCTATGGCTGAGGCATAGGGAATGACTTTCATTCTCTTTCTATCTTCTGCCGTGGTCGGGCTTTGAGTCTTACTCAATTTCACACCTTGTAACACAGGCAAGAACTCTTTCCTTGACTGTTCCATTTTGAACTACTTCAAAATCTTGTCAAGGTATGTACTTATTGAAAAAACTTATCAAGCGTCTTGATCTATCTCTATAGATCTTGATGCTCAATATGTAAGCAGCTTCACCGAGGTCTTTCTTTGAAAAACTCCTTTCAAACACTCCTTTATGCGTTGCAGAATAATTCTACATTATCTCTGATCAACAATATGTCATTCACATATACTTATCAAAAATGTTGTAGTGCTCCCACTCACTTTCTTGTAAATACAGGATTCACCGTAAGTCTGTATAAAACTATATGCTTTGATCAACTTATCAAAGCGTATATTCCAACTCCGAGATGCTTGCACCAGTCCATAGATGGATCGCTGGAGTTTGCATATTTTGTGAGCACCTTTAGGATTGACAAAACCTTCTGGTTGCATCATATACAACTCTTCTTTAATAAATCCATTAAGGAATGCAGTTTTGTTTATCCATTTGCCAGATTTCATAAAATGCGGCAATTACTAACATGACTCGGACAGACTTTAAGCATCGATACGAGTGAGAACATCATAGTCAACACCTTGAACTTTGTCAAAAACCTTTTTCGACAAATCTCTCTTTGTAGATAGTAACACTACTATCAGCGTCCGTCTTCCTCTTGAAGATCCATTTAATGTCAATGGCTTGCCGATTATCGGGCAAGTCAACCAAAGTCCATACTTTGTTCTCATACATGGATCCCATCTCAGATGTCATGGCTTCTAGCCATTTTGCGGAATCTGGGCTCACCATCGCTTCTTCATAGTTCGTAGGTTCACCATGATCTAGTAGCATGACTTCCAGAATAGGATTACCGTACCACTCTGGTGCGGATCTCACTCTGGTTAACCTACGAGATTCTGTAGTAACTTGATCCGAAGTTACATGATCATCATCATTATCTTCCTCACTAATTGGTGTAGTAGTCACAAGAACAGATTTCTGTGATGAACTACTTTCCAATAAGGGAGAAGGTACAATTACCTTATCAAGTTTCTACTTTCCTCTCACTCACTTCTTTCGAGAGAAACTCCTTCTCTAGAAAGGATCCATTCTCAGCAACGAATATCTTGCCTTCGGATCTGTGATAGAAGGTGTACCCAACTGTCTCCTTTGGGTATCCTATGAAGACACAGTTCTCCGATTTGGGTTTGAGCTTATCAGGATGAAACTTTTTCATATAAGCATCGCAACCCCAAACTTTAAAAAACGACAACTTTGGTTTCTTGTCAAACCACAGTTCATAAGGCGTCGTCTCAACGGATTTTGATGGTGCCCTTTTTAACGTGAATGCAGTTGTCTTTAATGCATAACCCCAAAAACGATAGTGGTAGATTGGTAAGAGACATCATAGATAGTACTATATCCAATAAAGTGCGGTTATGACGTTCGGACACACCATTATGCTGTGGTGTTCCAGGTGGCATGAATTTGTGAAACTATTCCACATTGTTTTAATTGAAGACCAAACTCGTAACTCAGATATTCTTATCCACGATCAGATCGTAGAAACTTTATTTTATTGTTACGATGATTTTCCACTTCACTCTAAAATTATATGAACTTTTGAAATGTTTCAGACTTCTATTTCATTAAGTAGATATACCCATATTTGCTCAAATCATCTGTGAAGGTCAGAAAATAATGATACCCGCTGCAAGCCTTAATATTCATCGGACCACATACATCAGTATGTATGATTTCCAACAAATCTGTTGCTTGCTTCATTGTTCCGGAGAACGGCGTTTTAGTCATCTTGCCCATAAGGCATGGTTCGCAAGCATCAAGTGATTCCAAAAGCCCATCAGCATGGAGTTTCTTCATGCGCTTTACACCAATATGACCTAAACGGCAGTGCCACAAATAAGTTGCACTATCATTATTAACTTTGCATCTTTTGGTTTCAATATTATGAATATGTGTATCACTATGATCGATATCCAACGAACTTGTTTCATTGGGTGTATGACCATCGAAGGTTTTATTCATGTAAACGGAACAACAATTATTCTCTGACTTTAATGAATATCCGTATTACAATAAACATGATCAAATCATATTCATGCTCAATGCAAAAACCAAATAACATTTATTTAGGTTCAACACTAATCCCGAAAGTATAGGGGAGTGTGCGATGATGATCATATCAATCTTGGAACTACTTCCAACACACATCGTCACTTCACCCTTAACTAGTCTCTGTTTATTCTGCAACTCCTGTTTCGAGTTACTAATCTTAGCAACTGAACCAGTATCAAATACTGAGGGGTTGCTATAAACACTAGTAAAGTACACATTAATAACATGTATATCAAATATACTTTTGTTCACTTTGCCATCCTTCTTATCCACCAAATATTTAGGGCAGTTCCGCTTCCAGTGACCAGTCCCTTTGCAGTAGAAGCACTTAGTCTCAGGCTTAGGACCAGACTTGGGCTTCTTCACTTGAGCAGCAACTTGCTTGCCGTTCTTCTTGAAGTTCCCCTTCTTCCCTTTGCCCTTTTCTTGAAACTAGTGGTCTTGTCTACCATCAACACTTGATGTTTTTCTTGATTTCTACCTTCGTCGATTTTAGCATCACGAAATGCTTGGGAATCATTTCCATTATCCCTTGCATATTATAGTTCATCACGAAGTTCTACTAACTTGGTGATGGTGACTAGAGAATTCTGTCAATCACTATTTTATCTGGAAGATTAACTCCCACTTGATTCAAGCGATTGTAGTACCCAGACAATCTGAGCACATGCTCACTAGTTGAGCGATTCTCCGCCATCTTTTAGCTATAGAACTTGTTGGAGACTTCATATCTCTCAACTCGGGTATTTTCTTGAAATATTAACTTCAACTCCTGGAACATCTCATATGGTCCATGACGTTCAAAACGTCTTTGAAGTCCCGATTCTAAGTTGTTAAGCATTTTGCACTAAACTATCAAGTAGTCATCATATTGAGCTAGCCAAACGTTCATAACGTCTGCATCTGCTCCTGCAATAGGTCTGTCACCTAGCGGTGCATCAAGGACATAATTCTTCTGTGCAGCAATGAGGATAAACTTCAGATCACGGATCCAATCCGCATCATTGCTACTAACATCTTTCAACACAATTTTCTCTAGGAACATATCAAAATAAACATATGAAAGCAACAACGCGAGCTATTGATCTACAACATAGATATGCTAATACTACCAGGACTATGTTCATGATAAATTAAAGTTCAATTAAGCATATTACTTAAGAACTCCCACTTAGATAGACATCCCTCTAATCCTCTAAGTGATCACGTGATCCAAATCAACTAAACCATGTCCGATCATCACGTGAGATGGAGTAGTTTCAATGGTGAACATCACTATGTTGATCATATCTACTATACGATTCACGCTTGACCTTTCGGTCTCAGTGTTCCGAGGCCATATCTGTTATATGCTAGGCTCGTCAAGTTTAAACTGAGTATTCCGCGTGTGCAACTGTTTTGCACCCGTTGTATTTGAACGTAGAGCCTATCACACCCGATCATCACGTGGTGTCTCAGCACGAAGAACTTTCGCAATGGTGCATACTCAGGGAGAACACTTATACCTTGATAATTTAGTGAGGGATCATCTTATAAAGCTACCGTCGAACTAAGCAAAATAAGATGTATAAAAGATAAACATCACATGCAATCAAAATATGTGATATGATATGGCCATCATCATCTTGTGCCTTTGATCTCCATCTCCAAAGCATCGTCATGATTTCCATCGTCACCGGCATGACACCATAATCTCCATCATCTTGATCTGTAATAATGTGTCGTCACATATTCGTCTCGCCAATTATTGCTCTTGCAACTATTGCTCTCGCATAGCGATAAAGTAAAGCAATTATTTGGCGCTTGCATCTTATGCAATAAAGAGACAACCATAAGGCTTTTCCAGTTGCCGATAACTTCAACAAAACATGATCATCTTATAAAAACTTGTAACTCATCACGTCTTGACCATATCACATCACAACATGCCCTGCAAAAACAAGTTAGACGTCCTCTACTTTGTTGTTGCAAGTTTTACGTGGCTACTACTGGGCTTAGCAAGAACCGTTCTTACCTACGCATCAAAACCACAACGATAGTTTGTCAAGCTGGTGCTGTTTTAACCTTCTCAAGGAAACTGACACCCGCTAGTCACCTGTGTGCATAGCACGGCGGTAAAACCAGTCTCACGTAAGCATACGCGTAATGTCGGTACGGGCCGCTTCATCCAACAATACCGCCGAACCAAAGTATGACATGCTGGTAAGCAGTATGACTTATATCGCCCACAACTCACTTGTGTTCTACTCGTGCATATAACATCAACACATAAAACCTAGGCTCTGATGCCACTGTTGGGGAACGTAGTAATTTCAAAAAAAATTCCTACGCACACGCAAGATCATGGTGATGCATAACAACGAGAGGGGAGAGTGTTGTCTACGTACCCTCGTAGACCGAAGCAGAAGCGTTATATCCATGCGGTTGATGTAGTCGTGCGTCTTCACAATCTGACCGATCCAAGCACCGAAACTACGGCACCTCCGAGTTCTAGCACACCTTCAGCTCGATGACGATCCCCGGACTCCGATCCAGCAAAGTGTCGGGGAAAAGTTCCGTCAGCACGACGGCGTGGTGACGATCTTGATGTTCTACCGTCGTAGGGCTTCGCCTAAGCAACGCTACAATATTATCGAGGAGTATGGTGGAGGGGGGGCACCGCACACGGCTAAGAGAACGATCATGAAGATCAATTGGTGTGTCATGGGGTGCCCCCTGCCCCCGTATATAAAGGAGTGGAGGAGGGGAGGGCCGGCCCTCTCTATGGCGCGCCCTAGGGGAGTCCTACTCCCACCGGGAGTAGGATTCCCCTTTTCCTAGTCCAACTAGGGGTCCTTCCATGTAGTAGGAGTAGGAGACAAGGAAGGGGAAGAGGGAAGAGAAGGAAGGAGGGGGCGCCGCCCCTCCCCCTAGTCCAATTCGGACTAGTCAATGGGAGGGCGCACGGCCTGCCTCTCCCTCTCCCCTAAAGCCCAATAAGGCCCATATACTTCTTCCCCCGTATTCCCGTAACTCCCCGGTACTCCGAAAAATACCCGAAGCACTCGGAACCTTTCCGATGTCCGAATATAGTCGTCCAATATATCGATCTTTACATCTCGACCATTTCGAGACTCCTCGTCATGTCCCCGATCTCATCCGGGACTCCGAACTCCTTCGGTACATCAAAACTCATAAACTCATAATATAACTGTCTTCGAAACCTTAAGCGTGCGGACCCTACGGGTTCGAGGACAATGTAGACATGACCGAGACACGTCTCCGGTCAATAACCAATAGCGGAACCTGGATGCTCATATTGGCTCCTACATATTCTACGAAGATCTTTATCGGTTAGACCACATAACAACATACGTTGTTCCCTTTGTCATCGGTATGTTACTTGCCCGAGATTCGATCGTCGGTATCTCAATACCTAGTTCAATATCGTTACCGGCAAGTCTCTTTACTCGTTCCGTAATACATCATCTCGCAACTAACTCATTAGTTGCAATGCTTGCAACACTTATGTGATGTGCATTACCGAGAGGGCCCAGAGATACCTCTCCAACAATCGGAGTGACAAATCCTAATCTCGAAATATGCCAACCCAACATGTACCTTTGGAGACACCTGTAGAGCTCCTTTATAATCACCCAGTTACGTTGTGACGTTTGGTAGCACACAAAGTGTTCCTTAGGCAAACGGGAGTTGCATAATCTCATAGTCGTCGGAACATGTATAAGTCATGAAGAAAGCAATAGCAACATACTAAACGATCGTGTGCTAAGCTAACGGAATGGGTCAAGTCAATCACATCATTCTCCTAATGATGTGATCCCGTTAATCAAATGACAACTCATGTCTATGGCTAGGAAACATAACCATCTTTGATCAACGAGCTAGTCAAGTAGAGGCATACTAGTGACACTCTGTTTGTCTATGTATTCACACATGTATCATGTTTCCGGTTAATACAATTCTAGCATGAATAATAAACATTTATCATGAAATAAGGAAATAAATAATAACTTTATTATCGCCTCTAGGGCATATTTCCTTCATTGGATGCTATCGCCGCGAGGCGGGACATCTCTCGTGCTCTCGCTTCCAGGCTCGCCTCTCCCTGGTCGAAATCTCTCGAGTCAGAACTCACGCTGGCCATGGCGGACGCAAGGGAACGACGATGAATGACTTGTTTGTTTTTGACTTTTTTTGGATGAGGAGTTGAGGAGGAATGTGCAGTCATCTTGGAGTAGTAGTAATTATAACCGCGTAGTAATATGCTCCTAAGTGGTAAACCGTTTAGGTTTTGATCGGTATGAACAGGTTTGCAATTTGGAATGTGACGGGACGCCCTCCCTGTTCTTCTAAAAAAATTGTGACGGGACGCATGCTCAAACTTTACTGACGGTTATAAGTGCGGCACTATTCCCGGAAGGCGTAACGTGGGCACGTACGCCTTCTCGGCCGCGTACGTGGCGTTTGCACCATAGGGTGCACCGCAATAGGCAATGTCAGCACACGTCTTGTTCCAACAACCGTGCGCGCTCGTTATTACCATCGCGCACGCTTCTTTTAATTAGAATGGGTGTGCCCGTCTAGCGCACACACGTTGATCTATCTAACTGTTTCAGTTTGTTATGGCTAATCGCAAACAGTTCATCAATGTGAAGTGTATGCCATCAATCGCAGACACTTTGATCTAGCTTACTCGTTTATGTTCTGTTGCCTATCGCAAATAGTTAATCCTTCTGAAGCGTATGCCCTCAATCACACACCTTGATCTGGCTGACCGTTTCTTTTGTGTTGCCTAATCACAAACGGTTCATCCGAGTGAACCACATGCTTTATATCGCACACACCTTCATCTGGCTGCCCGTTTCTTTTGTGTTGCCTAATCACAAACAGTTCATCCGAGTGAATCGTATGCTGCGTATTGCACAAGCCTTCATCTGCCTGCCTGTTTCTTTTGTTCCTCCTTGTCGAAAACAGTTAATTGAACTGAACCGTATGCCCTTCATCGCACATACAACTAAAACCTGAACCGTGTTTGATGCATACCTCATCGCAAACGTTTTACACATTTTTGACGGTTTTCATACACCACCGTTTATGATTATTGCATCGCACACAGTTTCTCGAAGGGTCTCTGATCATAGTGTCGCGTTAGCAGCATCCTGCAGTAGTGCCAATAAAATCATTGTTGTTGGTATTTGAGAAATCACATAACTTGGTGTTCTCTTGAGTCATGATGACCACACAACAAGATTGCACTCAAAACAGATCCGGCAAGAAAACGGCGAACGGAAAAGGAGAGGCGAATAAAACAGCAAATTTTTGTGAAGTAGGGGAGAGGAAAATGAGAGGCAAATGGAAAATAATGTAAATTGCAAGGAGATGAGATTTGTGATTAGGAACCTGGTATATGTTGAAGATCCTCCCCGGCAACGGCGCCAGAAAAAAATCAAGATGAGAAGCACAGTTAGGGGAGTCAGAGATAACGAAAGGAAACAAGACACTTACTCGTCCTCCACCTTCTCTTCTGCTGCCTTCCTCTTCTTCTTCGGGCTGAGGGACCCGAAGTCGAATGCGATCCCCGTGTTGGCGTCTGCGGGCGGAGGGGAAGCTGGTGGAGTCGGGCTAAGCTTGGACGACGAAGAGGCGACCGCTTTCTTCTTCGCCACCGCGGCCTTCACCAAATTCTTTGCTGTCGTGGCCCTCGTCTGGCGCGCGGACCCCTCCTGGGCCTGCCGCGTTTGTGCGGCCCTGCCGGGCTGGACCGGCTCGCCGGAGCTGGCCCGCTACAGGACTCGCCCTCTCCCTGCGGCCGGAGGGTCGACAGCCTTGGCCTCCTCCGACGACGAATCGTCAGGCACGTCCTCGACGAGAGGGGCCTCGGTGCCGGCACTGCTAACCTCCTCAGCGGATTTCGCCCACTGGGCGAGCTCCTTCTCCTCTGCCTCTGCCGCGGCCTTGTCCTCCACGCCGACGGCGCTCCCGGCCTCCCTAACGAGCTCTGCCTCCGCCGCCCTGGCGGCGATGTAGTCCAGCTCCGCCTGGGTGGTGTCCTGGACGAGCCACGGATCGGCGCTGACGTACCTCTCCGCCAGGGTGTTGAAGAACTCCTGCACCCGCTCCTCCGCCGGCTCGACCCAGCTCGGGTCAAGGTCGTGCGTGTTGATGTCCGGCATCATGGTGATGATGTCAGTCCGGCGAGAATTGTTGCACAGCAGGACCAGTCCTGCTGGCAACTTGAACAAGGGCCCCTTGACGATCTTGCCGGCCTTTGCGGTGGCCCTTGCAGCCATGCCGGTCCACTCGACTTCACCGTCGCGGTTCACGTCGAGCTGGAAGAGCCGCTGACAGAAGTGGGCATGCCCCATCACCGTGAAGATGTGGTCGAGGCCGGGGTGAAGCCTCATGATGTCGGCGGCGTTCGTGAAGAGACAGGCCGGCCTCCCCTTGTTATGCAGCGGAACGATTCAGCGGCGGATGAAATCCGCCCCGATCATCTCAAGGGTGAGCCCGGCCTCGGTCAGGCGAAGGATCCTAGTGGGGGCAATCATGAGCTTCACGTCATCAGCATCGACGTCACTCCAGTTGCTCCGGCGAACCGGCGGCACTTGGCGGACCCGACAAAATTCCGGCGGGTCATTCTCTTCAATCTAGCACCACCGGTCCCGCCATTCTTCCCACCTCTCCTTCGTGGCACCCTCCGGGTGCGCCACCTTGGACCTTGGGATCCAGGCTACGCGGCCGGAAATGGAACCCCCCGTTTGGAACCGAGGGAAGAAGTAATGGCAGAAGAGCGTCGTGTTGGGATGCACCCCGGCGAAACCTTCGTAGAGGTGCGCAAAAAAGGGCATGCACACCACGACATTTGGAGTGAAATCCAGAAGGTGGAAGCCGTAGGTGTGCATGACGTCGTTGAAGAAATCGGAGAAAGGGGGCACAGGCTGCAAGAAAAGTAATCGACGAAGAACGGGTACCGATTTGGGGCGGCCTTGGTGCAGTTGGCGGGGATGACGTGCGTGGCTGGATGCCCCGTCGTCTCTCCCCCATCTTGCACCCCCATAGGGGCCTGAAGCAGTCCCGGAGCTCAAACACGTCGACCGTCGACGGGAAGAAGGCGTGCTGCATCCGCCGCACCGCTAGCTCGCTCTCCGGCGGCTCCTTCTCCCCGACGTCCTTGGCCATTCACTTGCCTCTGCTACTCTTGGGCGCCATGGCGGCCACGGGGCGCGAGAAATGAGGGATGGAGAAGGCGTGGCGGCGGCGAGCGAAGGCAAGTGTCGGTGTCAAAACCGGCGGATCTCGGGTAGGGGGTCCCGAACTGTGGGTCAAGGTCGGATGGTAACAGGAGACAAGGGACACTTTATTTTACCCAGGTTCGGGCCCTCTCGATGGAGGTAAAACCCTACTCCTGCTAGATTAATATTGATGATATGGGTAGTACAAGAGTAGATCTACTACGAGATCAAGGAGGCTAAACCCTAGAAGCTAGCCTATGGTATGATTGTGTACGATGATGGTTGTCCTATGGACTACAACCCTCCGGTTTATATAGACACCAGATAGGGTTAGGGTTACACAGAGTCGGTTACATTGGTAGGAGATCTTGAATATCCGCACGCCTAGCTTGCCTTCTACGCCAAGAAAAGATCCTTCCGGACACGGGACGAAGTCTTCAATCTTGTATCTTCATAGTCCTGGAGTCCGGCTGAAGGTATAGTCCGGCTATCCAAACACCCCCTAATCCAGGACTCCCTCAGTAGCCCCCGAACTAGGCTTCAATGACGACGAGTCCGGCGCGCAAATTGTCTTCGGCATTGCAAGGCGGGTTCCTCCTCCGAATCCTGTGTACCTGTACAAATAATGTTCGATTCTTGCAGCGCTCCTCGGCTTCTGTGCCCAATAATGACCATCTTCCACGTGTTGAACGAATGCGAAAAGCATGGGGCGTTTTTACATCTACGCCCCTAGCCACATGAACAAGCCGCCTATTTAATGGGATGGGGATTTAGATCCAAACCACGTCTTCTCCTCTCCGCGAGTTATCATCAGAGCGCCTCCAGCAAAGGCCCATTCCAACATGGCCAACCGTCGCAACTCCTCCCCTCGCCCCTCCAGTCCCAAACCCGGAGACTGGGAGAGTTGTACCATCCCGCACAGCGAGTTAGTGTCGCTGCAAGCCAATGGATTTCTCCCGCAGGCATATATGGTCCCAGTCCGAGCTGGACTCGCCACCTATAATGGCGGAAAGCAGGCGGAGAGCACCCCCAATCCTTCTAAAGGAGAGCGGGTGTGCCTCGTCCCTTATCTATTAAGGGGACTGGGATTTCCAATTCATCCATTTCTCCATGGGCTCCTGGAGTTCTACGGCCTCCAGTTGCACGATCTCACGCCCGGCTCCGTACTTCATATTGCGGGCTTCGTTGCTCTTTGCGAGCTATTTCTAGGCGTAGAGGCTCATTTTGCGTTGTGGAAGAGGTTGTTCTGCTTGGTAGCCCGTTCTCAAGAGGGGTCTATATATCAAGTAGGCGGAGCCGAAATATGGCGCATCGCCGGGACCGGATACTTATCCGGAACCCCAAAGAAGGCGTCCGAGGACTGGCCTTCAGAATGGTTTTACATAGATGACGTCCCGCTGCCGGACCCTATCCGGGTCGGCCTCCCTGAGTTCAGCAGGGCTCCCTTGAAGAAACGCTTAAGTTGGCGTCCGCGGAGCTCTCAGAGAGAAAACAACAGAGACGTCCTTTACCTAATGGGCCGGATAAGACTGTTGGCTCATTCCGGACTAACCATGATTGGAGTCATGGCCGCATGCATTATGCGGGGGGTGCAGCCGCTGCAATATAGAGGCCACCCCATGTGGGATTTCAACGGGGAGGATGACGCCACTCGTTACGGCCGTAAAGGAGCCGGTTCGACTGCCGATCTAGTAAAGATTTTAACATCTTTATACAAGGGAGAAAAGGAGGATTTCCTCCGCGTCAACCCGCGGGCCGGATTCACTATGTACGAACCTCCAAGTTGGGTAAGTGAATAATTGCACTTGCCCGTTTGTCTTAATATTCCCATGATTAGATGTGTAGTCTGACAACTTTAACGCAGGAACTGCGACAGGAAGTGAAGGACATCGACAGCCGCCCTCCACAGCCCGAGGACCCAGAACGGTCCCACAATCCGGACTCCGAAGAGGATCCGGACATAGCGGTGGAGTTTATCGACGGGGTGTTCCATCAGTTAAGCAAGGACAATACCTTGATAGCCATTACGGCTGACTACCCCGGGTTAATCCCGGCCTCCCAGGTGATAGAAAACGGAGCATTTTATTCTCTCAAGAGAGATTCTATTCTCATATATTCCGGCGCTTCAAACGGAAACCGTATTTTGCAGGGGAGATTTCCGAGGCGGGAGGCCAAACCCGCGGCGGCTGGCCAACAAGGAGCCGCCGGACCCCGTGGGGTAAAAAGAAATGTAGTCCGGACTGAGATTCCGGCACAAAGGTATAACGCGCCCTCTGTTTCCCTGGTGTTATTCGGTCAAGGCATATTAACATCCGTACAGTTTCCAGGACGAAGAGGCCTCGCCGGACTATATCCGGAGAGGCCGCCAACCGCGCCTCCACCAGCCAGGCTCCAACGTCTGGTCCGGAAGCGGGGACGAACACCAGGCGCACATCGGACGCTCCTCCGACAGAGGATGCGGACCGGCTATCTGCCACTAATTCACAAGTGGAGAGCGCCATGAACCATAGGCGTCGCCGGACAGTTCTACGCGACGCTTGTTTCTCCCGAGAGGCTTTAGATGCCTTCAATTCGGGAGATGCGTACCTTCGTGCCTGTCAGGACCCCGATCCTAAGCCACATCGATCCAGCGTGTAACACATCATATCACTTTGCGGCCTCACGCACGGTACTCCCACGGGTGCCACCTTACCTGGCCCGGGACCGTTTGCGCCTTTTGGCTCACGTATATGATAGTGTCGCTAGCATCCATATGACAGAGAACCCGGGCCGACATGGCTAGTCGTGAACCCAAAGCGGCGCCAGCCTATGAGGGTTGCTGCGGGTGTTGACCATCCTAGGAAAACAAAACAATGATTTAAACCAGGATGGCAAAATCTGGCCAAAGAAGTGCGGAATGTAATGGATAACAAGGAATGCAGAGATGATCATCCGTATGACATGGTAATATAGAAACTGCCATATATATACCAACGGTCATACACATCATACATAGTTTAGTACAAGCTCAAGCTGAAGTACAACTAAGACGAAGACGTTACATCTCATCGGAGGCATTCCAAGCTCCTATACATTATTTTTCTACACCTCCGGAATTGATACACACTAAGTTATATTCCACAATCACGCAGGACGGTGGACATACAACTATTACAATACTAGCGAGACTACTACTAGCTCAGACGGCTCCGTAGAAGTCCTCATAGAAGTCACCACCCAGACCTGGAAGCGGAACATGGTCATCTGGGAACAGACGGTCCTGCGGTGCTTGTGGACCATAGGGACTTGGGTGCGGCCTCGGTCCAACAGATGGCGGCAGAAGAGGCCCACGAGGAGGGGTGATGCCTCCCACCTCACGCCATTCCATGAAGTCTGGCAGACTAGCCCGCACAGGGTACAAGTCTCTCGTGTCCATGTATCCGGCTTGCACCGCAGGTGCAAACCTCGTCAAGGTGGCCCAATGATCAGCACGAGCATTAAAGAGCTCCATACGCAAGGCCCGGTTTTCATGGTCCTTATCTTCCAACATCTTAGTAGTGGTGCAAAGGAGTGAGTCCTCATGGGATGCATCACTGTACATGCCCTGAAGGTAACCATGCGCCCCAGGGAGGGATGCTGGCATGTAGCGAAATTCAGTGTTGCTCAACAAGGCAGTTCTAGCTCGCATAATGGTCATCATCGAGTAGGCTGCATCTTGAACGGACATCCCAATAGTGATCCCGAGTCCATAAGAACGGTGGAGTGGTTCCGTGGCTCCGGGATATGATGGATATATCCTGACCGTGCACAGATATTGGCTCTGGTTAAAATCTCTAAACTGCTCTTCGACGGTGTATTCAGGGTACCATCGGTAACCTGCCTCAACCATCACTCGAACCAACATGGCGGTATGACCACATACACCGATGCAACGGGTCAGACGAACCACTTGGTTTTGGGGACGGGTAGCCATCTGAAAGCACAAAATAGTGCAAAGGCATTAGAATTTCTGGATGAAATTGGACAGCATAACGGCTGTAAATGCTCAGAAAAAGAATTGAGACATCCACAACAGTTTGCGAAACCACTCAACAACAAGATATCAAGGTTCTGGTTCAATTGGCAACATACTAAACTTTAGTAGAACTGAACTGGGTTGTATCCAACAATCCTATAAGTTACTACGGATTTAGTAACACGTGAACCTGATAGAGAGCAGAGAGCCTAGTCCTTAACCCACGTAGAATGAGAAGAGAATGACTCAGAATAGAGGGCATAAGGTAAAGGAGTAAAAGAGCCTTACGTTCCCTCCCACAATCAATTCCCCTACATATAACTAAAGCATTTCTAGACTCGACATCGACCAGTTTGGCTTAGCGAACCTACAGGCAGTCCGGCTCTGATGCCAACGCTGTCAGGACCCCGATCCTAAGCCACATCGATCCAGCGTGTAACACATCATATCACTTTGCGGCCTCACGCACGGTACTCCCACGGGTGCCACCTTACCTGGCCCGGGATCGTTTGCGCCTTTTGGCTCACGTATATGATAGTGTCGCTAGCATCCATATGACAGAGAACCCGGGCCGACATGGCTAGTCGTGAACCCAAAGCGGCGCCAGCCTATGAGGACAGGCATACATGAATCACATCGAGCATGTCGGTCATCAACGTATTTATTCGGGCTGTAGCACTGGGCTAACAGGACTCCGGTAACCCGGGCTGTAGCAGGCTAGGCAGGACTCCGAATAACAGCGCGTGACATTTCCCCGAAGGGACAGACATAGGAACGACGTGAAACACATGCCGGCCAGTCAAGTGTCCAAGCAGTAGTGCTGGGCTAGCAGGACTCCGGTGAACCGGGCTGTAGCGGACTACTATCGCTCAGAGGCACAAGACTTACATTTCCCCATATGAAAGGCTGCCAAGGATAAACAACTAGATAGTCGAATCCCACTCATACCAAGCATTTCAATCATACACACAATATGCCCGATATGAGTAAATACAACATGGCATCACAACAGTACTCTACGACTCAAGTACTTTATTTAAAAGGCTCCGAGGAGCCATACATATCATCCATACAGATAGGGGTCACATGACCCAACACTCAAGTCATACAAACATACAAGCACATGCGGAAGCAAAGTAGTCTGAGTACAGACACTAGAAAGAAAGAAGGCTTGACAAAGCCTGTCTATCTACAACGACCCTTCACAAGTCTTGGATCACCACCTGGTGATAAGTCACTCGTCAACGTCGAGGTCTACATAGAACCCATCAGAGGGGTTGGTGCAGTCGTCTGAAAAACATGATTAAAGCAACATGAGTACGGAGGTACTCAGCAAGTCTTACAAGAGGAACCTATCATACATGCACATTCTCAAAAAGGTAGTGGGGTTATTGCAGCAAGCCAGCTTTGACTCTTGGCTAAGCTATCCTACGATAGACACCACTTGTAAATCATCTGTCGCACACGAGTCCACTATCACCATCACAATACTCTACCGTGGATCCTCTCTCGCCATCCTACGAGAGGCCATCCGCGGTACTCACACTTATCTTGAGATTTTTAGTAGTATCCATTTAACTTATCTATGAACTGTATAGGTGACCAAGTAGTCCTTTACCGCGGACGCGGCTATTCGAATAGATTTATACCCTGCAGGGGTGTACTTCTTCACACACGCTCTCACCACTTATCGCCGTCTACACGACATGTACTCGGCAACCTTCAAGCGGAAGCCCAGCGAGGGTGTCGGCCACGGCCTACCTAAACACTCAAGTCTCTAGTCCAGGTTTATCGCCTATTCGGGTTCCATCCGCAGGGAGTCCGGCCGAGGTTTCCACTAACGGCCCCGAACGATGTGAACAGGGTTCCCGAGACACCAAACGGGCGAGTCGGTACACCGTGCCACGTGCCTACCGCAACACAGCCCACCCCGATGGTCAGCGCCGCGTGCGGCCCCCAGCATACTACAAACACCAGAAACTACTTTGCAACTCCTGGACAGAGGACAAGCGTGATCAAGAAGCCGAGAGGGTCCATTGGTTTCGGGCCAAATGCGTGGTAGTAGCTGAGTCTTAAATCACACACACAGATCTCAGTTCTTAAGAACGGCCTCAATGAAACAACCCACCATGTACTCCTACATGGCCTTCCATCGATTCCTTTACCAAATCGTGTTCAACACTTCCACACTATTGACAACGATACAACCTTTCACTCCGGATCATCATCCCGATGAGCCAGACCTGACATAACTCTAAGCATAGCAAGCATAGCATGGTAGGAACACACACACACATGTATTGGCTCAATCAACTCCTGCACATGCTAGTGGGTTTCATCTAGTTACTGTGGCAATGACAGGTCATGCAAAGGAAGTGGGTTCAACTACCGCAACACACAGCAGTTTGGAAACGCGTTGTCTTAATGCAGTAAACGAGGGCAGAAGCGAGAACATGGGTTTGTATCGGAATGATCAACGAGTTGCTTGCCTGATGGAGTGGTCGTGGGATACTGCCCTTCAGTTGGATACTCGGAGATATCCTCGGAGGCAGAACCTACCACGATGAACACATCGGAACACAATCAATACATGGCGATATGCAACAACATGATGCATGCTATGACATGGCAATATGAATGTGTCCTGACCTAGTGCAAGTTAAACCAGAAGGGAATGAACCCATTTGAACCAAAGATTCAAATGGAAACTCATTTATTAAGATCATATTAGTGTATCATCTTGTAGTGCCTAAACAGTGGGTTTAACTTGGTTTTTCATGCATGAAACTGGTACATATGGATAGCTTGCATTTTTCTGATGATTTTTCATATATAACTTATTTCAAACTGAGCTACGGTTGAATTGATATGAATTTTAGAAGTTTATATCATTTTCTGGAATTTCCTGTTTAAAATTAAATCCAGAAAATAAATAATTGCGTCAGCACTGCATCATGCTTGCGTCAGCAAGTCAACAGCGCTGACTAGTCAACCTGACGTGTGGGGGCCACACGTCAGTGACACAGAGGCTAAACCCGGTCAAACCCGCGCTGACCGGGGTTTGACTTGGCCCTGGGGCCCACGGTCAGTGGCTTAGGGGGGGTTTAGGTTGCGGGATTAGGCGCTAATGATGCCACGTCGGCCTCGCCGGAGTTTCGCCGGCGACGACCTCGAGCCGCGGCGGTTCTTCACCGGAGTTGCACTACAGGCGGCGAATGGACGCGCGGAGACCACCGGGGCGTAGCCCGTCGTCGTCCGCATCCAGCAGGGCAGGTGGAAGGCTGCGGGGGCGCTGGAGCTCGCCGGAGCGAAGATCAGGGCGGCGGCCGGAGTCGGCCTTGAGCGGGCGCAGCGCTGCGGGGCACGGGAAGGCAGGGGAGGAGGGGGAATCGAAGCAGAGGCTCACAGCAGGCTCGTTGGCGTCGACGACGAGCTCGGGGACAGCCGGACGGCGACGTGCGGGCGGGGACGATCTGCGGCGGCCGGCGACGAGGAAGACGACGGGGGCGACTCCACGGGGCGTCCGGCGTCTTGTGGCTTGACGCAGAGGACGAGGGGGTCGTGGCGGAGCTCTCGGGCGCAGAGAGAGGTCGAGGGGGAGGCGGTGGCTACAGCTACGGCGAGCAGCGGCGACGGTGGCGCTCGGCGTTCGCGGGAGAGGGCGACATCCAGGGAGGAGGGAGAGTGAGAGAGAGGGCGAGGGGGTCGGGGCGGCGCGTGGCGTCGTCCGAAGGCCAGAGCGAGGAGGGGAGGGGCAGGCAGGCAGCTGCCGTGGCGCGCATGCGCGTGGCGTGCGGCGACCACGCGCCCGGCGTCCTCCTGGCGCGGTGGAGACGACGACTGGCGCTGGCCAGTCGGCTGGGCCGGCCTGTTGGCCACTGGGCCAGGCCAGGGAGGTAAGTGCAGGTAAGTTTTCCCATTTATTTCCCTTTTCTATTTTTCTGTAACTTTGTGGACTTATTAAAAATACTCAGACACTTCCAAAATTCACCAAACTGCATCTGGTCCTTAGTTAGAATATTTCCAGCCAGGAACATTTTAGTTTGGAGATATTTGAGCATTTGAAATATTTTATAAATTTTAAATGCCCAAATTCAAATACTAATGCATTAATTCAATGACCTTCTGTTGACCTAGAAAAATATGCACCATTTTTTCCAGAGGTTTCAACCCAAGACAAAGAGGGTGAACATTTTAGAAGGGCATTTCAGGTTCATTGAAAATATTTTTAGTAAACCCTAGTTGATTTCAGGAGGGGTGCTGGGGGTTCTGGCTTCCCCATTTCAAATTTCTGTCAAAAGTAGACATGATGCACACTCTAATGCATGAGCTAGGTGGGATGTGACAACTCACCCCCACTCAAAAGAATCTCGTCCCGAGATTTAGGATCTGTCGGAAAGAAGGTGGGATACTCAAGTCGAAGACGATCCTCCCTTTCCCATGTAGCTTCTTGCTCGGAATGGTGTGACCATTGAACCTTGAGAAACTTGATATTGTGGCGTCGAGTGGTACGCTCGGCTTGATCAAGGATACGAACGGGGTATTCCCGATAGTTGAGGTTATCTTGGAGATCAAGCGTTTCGTGGTCCACTCCACGGATAGGATCCGCGAAGCAACGCCTGAGTTGAGAAACGTGGAAGACATCATGAACTCTGGAGAGATGCGGAGGTAGTTCCAGTTGGTAGGCAACTTCCCCTCGTTTGGCAAGAATGTGAAAGGGTCCAATGTAACGAGGAGCCAATTTTCCTTTGATACCGAATCGATGGGTTCCCTTTAAAGGTGTAACCCGAAGGTAAGCCATCTCGCCGACTTCATAAGCCATGGGCTTATGCTTGCGGTCATACTGACTCTTTTGTCGGGATTGGGCGGTTTTCAACTTCTCACGAATAATGCGAACCTGCTCTTCTGCATCCTGGATCATGTCCGGGCCAAAGAGTTGTCTCTTGCCGGTTTCTGACCAGTTAAGAGGCGTTAGACATTTTCGTCCATAAAGAACTTCGAAAGGAGCTTTACCCAAGCTAGCTTGATAACTGTTGTTATAAGCGAACTCGGCGAATGGAAGGCACTTCTCCCAATTCATACCGAAAGAGATGACAGAAGCTCGGAGCATATCCTCCAGAATTTGATTGACTCGTTCTACTTGACCACTTGATTGCGGATGGAAGGCGGTGCTAAAGGAGAGACGAGTCCCCATAGCATTTTGGAAACTTTCCCAAAATCGAGAGGTGAAAAGACTTCCACGGTCTGAATTAATTTCCAATGGAACACCATGGAGAGATACTATTCGAGAGATGTACAAATCAGCTAGCTGGCTAGCGGTTATACTCTCGCGAACAGGTAAGAAGTGGGCTACTTTGGAAAGACGATCGACAACAACGAAGATAGCATTATTCCCTCTTTTGGTTCTGGGAAACCCGGTAATGAAATCCATACCGATTTTATCCCATTTCCATTCAGGAATCTCCAATGGTTGAAGGGTGCCAGCAGGCCGTTGATGCTCTGCTTTAACACGACAACAGACGTCGCAAGTTGCAATGTATTGAGCGATTTCTCTCTTCATCCTAGTCCACCAAAACCTCTGGCGTAGGTCTTGATACATCTTAGTGCTACCGGGATGAATGGTGAGAGGGGATTCATGAGCTTCCTTAAGGATCAATCGTCTCAAGTTGCGTACCTTGGGAACCACTAGACGGTTTCCAAAGAACACAACACCTTGATCATCAATGGAGAAACAATCTGCAACTCCCTTCTTGATGTTTCTCTTGATACGGGAAATTCCCGGATCCACCTTTTGTGCCTTGATGATCTGATCCGTAAGGTTAGGTTTCGCCACCAGGGTGGAATGGAATCCTCGAGGAACAATGTGAAGGTTAAGCTTATGAAATTCCTCGTGGAGAAGTGGTTGACCTTGTTGTAACATCAGGTTGTTACAATAAGATTTACGACTTAGTGCATCCGCCATGACATTGGCTTTGCCTGGGGTGTAAGTTATTCCTAAGTCGTAATCCGAGATCAACTCGACCCAACGTCTTTGCCTGAGATTCAAATCCGGTTGGGTGAAGATATATTTCAAACTTTGGTGATCAGTGTAAATTTCGCAACGATTACCCAGAAGGTAATGTCGCCAGGTTTTGAGTGCATGGACTACTGCTGCAAGCTCTAGATCATGTGTGGGATAATTATCCTCATGTGGACGCAACTGTCGAGAAGCGTAGGCAATCACATGACGATCTTGCATGAGTATGCAACCTAGTCCTTGTCGCGAGGCGTCGCAATAGATAACAAAGTCCTTAGAGAAATCTGGTGGTACCAGTACGGGAGTAGATGTCAGGCGTCTTTTCAGTTCCTGAAAGCTGAACTCGCACTGTGGGGTCCACTCGAACTTTTTATCTTTCTTGAGGAGTTCAGTTAGAGGCTTAGCAACCTTGGAGAAATTCTCGACGAAGCGGCGGCAATAGCTCGCTAAACCAAGAAAACTCCGAACTTGCTTAACCGTTTCAGGTGGAGTCCAGTCAAGGACAGCTTGAACTCGCTCGGGATTGACAGCAATGCCCTTGCCAGAGATTACATGGCCCAGATAGGTCACTTCTGGCAACCAGAATTCGCACTTGGAGAATTTGGCATAAAGGCGATGCTCTCGAAGTTTCATCAATACTAGCCTTAGATGTTCGGCATGTTCTTCCTCATTCTTGGAGTAGATGAGTATATCATCGAGGTAAACCACAATGAATTTATCCAAATACTCCATGAAGATCGAGTTCATTAACCGAGAGAAGGTGGCTGGAGCATTGGTTAACCCGAAGGACATGACGGTGTACTCGTATTGGCCGTAGCGAGTAACGAAAGCCGTTTTGGGAATGTCCCCGTTCTTGATTTTTATTTGATGGTAGCCCAACCTCAAATCCATCTTGGAAAAGACTGAGGATCCAGCGAGCTGGTCATACAGGTCGTTGATCCTGGGGAGCGGTTACTTGTTCTTGATAGTGACCAAATTGACAGGTCGATAATCCACAACCATCCGATCCGTTCCATCCTTCTTCTTGATGAAGAGGACGGGGCAAGCCCATGGAGATGAACTAGGACGGATGAAACCCTTTTGCAAGGACTCATCGAGTTGTTTCTTAAGCTCAGCTAGTCTAGGGGTGCCATCTTATAAGGTCTCCTAGAGATTGGGACGGTTCCTGGAACAAGGTCTATCACGAACTCGACATCTCTGTCAGGTGGAACACCTGGCAGTTCCTCTGGAAAGACATCCGGGAAGTCACGGACTACCGGAATATCTTCGAGGTCTGGAAGGGGATTGGCATTTAGAGAGTAGAGCTGACGCTCCGATACTCGGGTCAAAACATTGACTGTCTTGCCCGATGGATGGGTAAGTTGAACAGTTCTAGTTGAGCACTCAATCTTGGCGTAATGAGCTGACATCCAGTCCATACCCAAGATGATGTTTATGTCTGAGGACTTGAGAGCTATTAGTGACGCAAGGAAGACCAATCTGTCAACAAGAATTTCATTTCCATGGCTGATTCTAGAGGTTTGCCACTTAGAACCAGGGGTTTGAATTACCATGGAGGTGGGCATGTCACAAAAGGTGGTGTTGTGCAAACGAGCATAGCTCTCAGAAATAAATGAATGAGATGCTCCAGTATCAAAGAGAACAGTTGCCGGATGGCAATTAACAAGGAGCGTACCGAGAACGACGTTGGGGTCCTCTTGAGTTTCTTCAGCTGAAACATAGTTGACATGGCCACGAGCAGTGGTGGCTGGCTTGGCGACAAGCACCTTCGCTGTTGACTTACCACGTCCAACAGACTTTCCAAACTGGCTGGGGTTGTTCTGGGGACACTCACGGATGTAGTGGCCCGGCTCACCACACTTGAAGCAAGTTATCATATTGGGGCGTGGAGCAGTATTGACAGTGGGGCCACCAAATGTCTTGGGCGGCACATGCTGTTGGTTGGGACGAGGCGCCTCAAAGGATGGCCTCGGGGTATACCTGGGTGGCATAGCAGAATTTGGAATCCAGACCCGGCGCTTCTGAGATCCAGAGCCGGATGATGAACCATAGTCACGGGAGTGTTTGCGTGAAGCTTCAAAATCATTCTTCCCTGTCTCGGCACTGATGGCCTTATTGACTAGCTTCGGAAAGGAAGTGCATTCATGCAGACGAAGGTCACGACGGAGCTTAGGGCTAAGTCCCTTGCGGAACCTTGCCTGCTTCTTGGCATCGGTGGATACCTCTTCGGGAGCATAGCGTGCAAGCTTACCAAACTCGCGACTGTATGCATCCACAGTCAGCTTCCCCTGGGTGAAGTTACAGAACTCCTCCCTCTTGCGATCCATGAGACCTTCCGGAATATGATGCTCACGAAAAGCGGCACTGAAATCAGCCCAAGTAGTGAGTTGGCCGACCGGGTGCATAGCTTCATAATTCTCCCACCAAAGGCTGGCAGGGCCTTCAAGGTGATAGGCAGCAAAGGTGACTTTATCATCTTCAGCTACGTTGGCAGAACGTAGCTTGTGAGCGATGCTGCGGAGCCAGTCATCCGCATCGAGAGGTTCGATGGAATGATTGAACTTTGGCGGGTACAGCTTGACAAAGTCATTGATGGACACCGAATTGATCCTCTGCTGGCGTCCAGTGTTCTGCTCAATCCGCTCTAGCAAGCGATTGGTGTCGCGCCTGTTGCGCTCTGCCTCCAGCATCACTTCGTCCAGAGAAGGTGGTTGAGGCAGACTTTCCTCTCTAGGTGCACTAGCTTCTCCCTGCTCCGGAGCAGCAGGGTTGCTGCGGGTGTTGACCATCCTAGGAAAACAAAACAATGATTTAAACCAGGATGGCAAAATCTGGCCAAAGAAGTGCGGAATGTAATGGATAACAAGGAATGCAGAGATGATCATCCGTATGACATGGTAATATAGAAACTGCCATATATATACCAACGGTCATACACATCATACATAGTTTAGTACAAGCTCAAGCTGAAGTACAACTAAGACGAAGACGTTACATCTCATCGGAGGCATTCCAAGCTCCTATACATTATTTTTCTACACCTCCGGAATTGATACACACTAAGTTATATTCCACAATCACGCAGGACGGTGGATATACAACTATTACAATACTAGCGAGACTACTACTAGCTCAGACGGCTCCGTAGAAGTCCTCATAGAAGTCACCACCCAGACCTGGAAGCGGAACATGGTCATCTGGGAACAGACGGTCCTGCGGTGCTTGTGGACCATAGGGACTTGGGTGCGGCCTCGGTCCAACAGATGGCGGCAGAAGAGGCCCACGAGGAGGGGTGATGCCTCCCACCTCACGCCATTCCATGAAGTCTGGCAGACTAGCCCGCACAGGGTACAAGTCTCTCGTGTCCATGTATCCGGCTTGCACCGCAGGTGCAAACCTCGTCAAGGTGGCCCAATGATCAGCACGAGCATTAAAGAGCTCCATACGCAAGGCCCGGTTTTCACGGTCCTTATCTTCCAACATCTTAGTAGTGGTGCAAAGGAGTGAGTCCTCATGGGATGCATCACTGTACATGCCCTGAAGGTAACCATGCGCCCCAGGGAGGGATGCTGGCATGTAGCGAAATTCAGTGTTGCTCAACAAGGCAGTTCTAGCTCGCATAATGGTCATCATCGAGTAGGCTGCATCTTGAACGGACATCCCAATAGTGATCCCGAGTCCATAAGAACGGTGGAGTGGTTCCGTGGCTCCGGGATATGATGGATATATCCTGACCGTGCACAGATATTGGCTCTGGTTAAAATCTCTAAACTGCTCTTCGACGGTGTATTCAGGGTACCATCGGTAACCTGCCTCAACCATCACTCGAACCAACATGGCGGTATGACCACATACACCGATGCAACGGGTCAGACGAACCACTTGGTTTTGGGGACGGGTAGCCATCTGAAAGCACAAAATAGTGCAAAGGCATTAGAATTTCTGGATGAAATTGGACAGCATAACGGCTGTAAATGCTCAGAAAAAGAATTGAGACATCCACAACAGTTTGCGAAACCACTCAACAACAACATATCAAGGTTCTGGTTCAATTGGCAACATACTAAACTTTAGTAGAACTGAACTGGGTTGTATCCAACAATCCTATAAGTTACTACGGATTTAGTAACACGTGAACCTGATAGAGAGCAGAGAGCCTAGTCCTTAACCCACGTAGAATGAGAAGAGAATGACTCAGAATAGAGGGCATAAGGTAAAGGAGTAAAAGAGCCTTACGTTCCCTCCCACAATCAATTCCCCTACATATAACTAAAGCATTTCTAGACTCGACATCGACCAGCTTGGCTTAGCGAACCTACAGGCAGTCCGGCTCTGATGCCAACGCTGTCAGGACCCCGATCCTAAGCCACATCGATCCAGCGTGTAACACATCATATCACTTTGCGGCCTCACGCACGGTACTCCCACGGGTGCCACCTTACCTGGCCCGGGATCGTTTGCGCCTTTTGGCTCACGTATATGATAGTGTCGCTAGCATCCATATGACAGAGAACCCGGGCCGACATGGCTAGTCGTGAACCCAAAGCGGCGCCAGCCTATGAGGACAGGCATACATGAATCACATCGAGCATGTCGGTCATCAACGTATTTATTCGGGCTGTAGCACTGGGCTAACAGGACTCCGGTAACCCGGGCTGTAGCAGGCTAGGCAGGACTCCGAATAACAGCGCGTGACATTTCCCCGAAGGGACAGACATAGGAACGACGTGAAACACATGCCGGCCAGTCAAGTGTCCAAGCAGTAGTGCTGGGCTAGCAGGACTCCGGTGAACCGGGCTGTAGCGGACTACTATCGCTCAGAGGCACAAGACTTACATTTCCCCATATGAAAGGCTGCCAAGGATAAACAACTAGATAGTCGAATCCCACTCATACCAAGCATTTCAATCATACACACAATATGCCCGATATGAGTAAATACAACATGGCATCACAACAGTACTCTACGACTCAAGTACTTTATTTAAAAGGCTCCGAGGAGCCATACATATCATCCATACAGATAGGGGTCACATGACCCAACACTCAAGTCATACAAACATACAAGCACATGCGGAAGCAAAGTAGTCTGAGTACAGACACTAGAAAGAAAGAAGGCTTGACAAAGCCTGTCTATCTACAACGACCCTTCACAAGTCTTGGATCACCACCTGGTGATAAGTCACTCGTCAACGTCGAGGTCTACATAGAACCCATCAGAGGGGTTGGTGCAGTCGTCTGAAAAACATGATTAAAGCAACATGAGTACGGAGGTACTCAGCAAGTCTTACAACAGGAACCTATCATACATGCACATTCTCAAAAAGGTAGTGGGGTTATTGCAGCAAGCCAGCTTTGACTCTTGGCTAAGCTATCCTACGATAGACACCACTTGTAAATCATCTGTCGCACACGAGTCCACTATCACCATCACAATACTCTACCGTGGATCCTCTCTCGCCATCCTACGAGAGGCCATCTGCGGTACTCACACTTATCTTGAGATTTTTAGTAGTATCCATTTAACTTATCTATGAACTGTATAGGTGACCAAGTAGTCCTTTACCGTGGACGCGGCTATTCGAATAGATTTATACCCTGCAGGGGTGTACTTCTTCACACACGCTCTCACCACTTATCGCCGTTTACACGACATGTACTCGGCAACCTTCAAGCGGAAGCCCAGCGAGGGTGTCGGCCACGGCCTACCTAAACACTCAAGTCTCTAGTCCAGGTTTATCGCCTATTCGGGTTCCATCCGCAGGGAGTCCGGCCGAGGTTTCCACTAACGGCCCCGAACGATGTGAACAGGGTTCCCGAGACACCAAACGGGCGAGTCGGTACACCGTGCCACGTGCCTACCGCAACACAGCCCACCCCGATGGTCAGCGCCGCGTGCGGCCCCCAGCATACTACAAACACCAGAAACTACTTTGCAACTCCTGGACAGAGGACAAGCGTGATCAAGAAGCCGAGAGGGTCCATTGGTTTCGGGCCAAATGCGTGGTAGTAGCTGAGTCTTAAATCACACACACAGATCTCAGTTCTTAAGAACGGCCTCAATGAAACAACCCACCATGTACTCCTACATGGCCTTCCATCGATTCCTTTACCAAATCGTGTTCAACACTTCCACACTATTGACAACGATACAACCTTTCACTCCGGATCATCATCCCGATGAGCCAGACCTGACACAACTCTAAGCATAGCAAGCATAGCATGGTAGGAACACACACACACATGTATTGGCTCAATCAACTCCTACACATGCTAGTGGGTTTCATCTAGTTACTGTGGCAATGACAGGTCATGCAAAGGAAGTGGGTTCAACTACCGCAACACACAGCAGTTTGGAAACGCGTTGTCTTAATGCAGTAAACGAGGGCAGAAGCGAGAACATGGGTTTGTATCGGAATGATCAACGAGTTGCTTGCCTGATGGAGTGGTCGTGGGATACTGCCCTTCAGTTGGATACTCGGAGATATCCTCGGAGGCAGAACCTACCACGATGAACACATCGGAACACAATCAATACATGGCGATATGCAACAACATGATGCATGCTATGACATGGCAATATGAATGTGTCCTGACCTAGTGCAAGTTAAACCAGAAGGGAATGAACCCATTTGAACCAAAGATTCAAATGGAAACTCATTTATTAAGATCATATTAGTGTATCATCTTGTAGTGCCTAAACAGTGGGTTTAACTTGGTTTTTCATGCATGAAACTGGTACAGATGGATAGCTTGCATTTTTCTGATGATTTTTCATATATAACTTATTTCAAACTGAGCTACGGTTGAATTGATATGAATTTTAGAAGTTTATATCATTTTCTGGAATTTCCTGTTTAAAATTAAATCCAGAAAATAAATAATTGCGTCAGCACTGCATCATGCTTGCGTCAGCAAGTCAACAGCGCTGACTAGTCAACCTGACGTGTGGGGGCCACACGTTAGTGACACAGAGGCTAAACCCGGTCAAACCCGCGCTGACCGGGGTTTGACTTGGCCCTGGGGCCCACGGTCAGTGGCTTAGGGGGGGTTTAGGTTGCGGGATTAGGCGCTAATGACGCCACGTCGGCCTCGCTGGAGTTTCGCCGGCGACGACCTCGAGCCGCGGCGGTTCTTCACCGGAGTTGCACTACAGGCGGCGAATGGACGCGCGGAGACCACCGGGGCGTAGCCCGTCGTCGTCCGCATCCAGCAGGGCAGGTGGAAGGCTGCGGGGGCGCTGGAGCTCGCCGGAGCGAAGCTCAGGGCAGCGGCCGGAGTCGGCCTTGAGCGGGCGCAGCGCTGCGGGGCACGGGAAGGCAGGGGAGGAGGGGGAATCGAAGCAGAGGCTCACAGCGGGCTCGTTGGCGTCGACGACGAGCTCGGGGACAGCCGGACGGCGACGTGCGGGCGGGGACGATCTGCGGCGGCCGGCGACGAGGAAGACAACGGGGGCAACTCCACGGGGCGTCCGGCGTCTTGTGGCTTGACGCAGAGGACGAGGGGGTCGTGGCGGAGCTCTCGGGCGCAGAGAGAGGTCGAGGGGGAGGCGGTGGCTACAGCTACGGCGAGCAGCGGCGACGGTGGCGCTCGGCGTTCGCGGGAGAGGGCGACATCCAGGGAGGAGGGAGAGTGAGAGAGAGGGCGAGGGGGTCGGGGCGGCGCGTGGCGTCGTCCGAAGGCCAGAGCGAGGAGGGGAGGGGCAGGCAGGCAGCTGCCGTGGCGCGCATGCGCGCGGCGTGCGGCGACCACGCGCCCGGCGTCCTCCTGGCGCGGTGGAGACGACGACTGGCGCTGGCCAGTCGGCTGGGCCGGCCTGTTGGCCACTGGGCCAGGCCAGGGAGGTAAGTGCAGGTAAGTTTTCCCATTTATTTCCCTTTTCTATTTTTCTGTAACTTTGTGGACTTATTAAAAATACTCAGACACTTCCAAAATTCACCAAACTGCATCTGGTCCTTAGTTAGAATATTTCCAGCCAGGAACATTTTAGTTTGGAGATATTTGAGCATTTGAAATATTTTATAAATTTTAAATGCCCAAATTCAAATACTAATGCATTAATTCAATGACCTTCTGTTGACCTAGAAAAATATGCACCATTTTTTCCAGAGGTTTCAACCCAAGACAAAGAGGGTGAACATTTTAGAAGGGCATTTCAGGTTCATTGAAAATATTTTTAGTAAACCCTAGTTGATTTCAGGAGGGGTGCTGGGGGTTCTGGCTTCCCCATTTCAAATTTCTGTCAAAAGTAGACATGATGCACACTCTAATGCATGAGCTAGGTGGGATGTGACAGTGCCGCTCAAGATGGTTTAGCCAGAGCCACGGAGCAGTATGTGAAAGACATACGGGTAAGAAAATTTTGGTTAAATATATATATACCAGTAGCCCCCGAGACTTGAAATAGTTAAAGTAACTGATTTAAGGATCATACAAAATGCAAGTTCTTACAGAGAAGAACACCATGCTGTCCCAGGAGCTAGAAAAGTGCAAGGCCCAACTAGAGGCCGCACTAGCCACAACAGGGGAGCCCAAAGGGACCCCCTCAGGTACGATATACTTTGAAAGATTAGTATTGTGCGGCTTGTGCGCAAATCTGACAATTAATGTTGCAGATGGCGCTGGACTTGATCCGGAAAAGCAACAACTCTTACGCCAGTTAAAGGCTGGCGAGAGTACGTTGACAAGGGTGAGGCGAGAGAAGAATGATCTTCAAGATGCCAACACCAAGCTGGATGTCAAACTGAAGGACGTTCGTAGCCAGCTGTCGGACTCCACAAAGGAGAACCAGCGACTTCGACGCGGCATATTTAGTAAGTGCTTGAACGAACTTTGAAAAATGAGTTCGACGAGGAAGTCGAATAACAGAATATTGTCTGTAGGTATGCTCACAGGTCATCCTGCAGAGGAGATGCCCGGTTCAACGGGTGACCTTCTCCCCGAACTCCTGCAACTGCACGAGCGAATTCGGCAGGTGATGCAAGGCGTTGCCCAAGCCTTATGGCCTGCCCACTCCACGCCCGAGGGCCTTGGAGAGCTTGCGGAGAAGCTGAAGGGAGCTCGGCGGCGCTTCCGATTGTGGAAGATATCAGCCTGCCGACAAGGCGCAAGGGAGGCCTGGGCCATGGTGAAGACCCGCTTTACGAAGTATGACCCCAATCACATGGCCGAGGTCGGACCGGTGGGGCCTGACGGGAAGGAGATCCCTGTGAGCTTAGTGTATGGCCAGGTAGAGTTGGCCACAAAATATTCCCAGCAGGACTGTAAATTAGACAGCCTGTTAGATGGTATAGAGGAGGAATACGATCAGTCAAGATGACTATATAATGAATGATTGACATGTATAATGCCTTCTAGCTGGATTGTAGATCATTTGTCGTTGCCGACCTTTTCGCTTCGACCTCGGGACCTGATGGTCTGGAGTGTGTCCGAATACCATAACAGTTATATAAGAACCGAGGTATGCATGGAGACCAGGCGTAGGGGTCATTAGTGCTTTATCAGACAAGTGCCCAACTAGTTATGTTATATTACATGGTTAGTAAGAAACATCTTCCAGAGAGAATAGTTCCGTTAAGGGTTCCTTTCGCTGGGGTGGCGTGCCCTAAAGTGCACGTCCGGACTACAAATGCAGAAAATCATCTGGGGGCATGTAAAAAATAAAAAAGGTTCATCTTTAGTTCACCGACCGAATATTCCCTTAAGAACGCTAGCTCTCGGCTTCACCCAGTCTGAGGTACACATCCGGCTTATCCGGCAGTAACAATCGCAGAGGTGCTCCCTTTACCGCCTAGCCGAACAATCGGGAACGTAGGGGTAAGCACAGGAGCCAGGCAACCCAGCTTGGCCAAAACTTAAGTCATATCGATGCATATAATGGCGAAGAAAAGGTGCATGCGGAAGTCTGACGCATGCGTTGGGTGTGAAACCCATGTAAACAAGCTTCTATTAAAGAAGCCCCCAGGTTGAAGGAGCGTGGATAGCGCGTCACATAATGAGCCTTGAAGGGTTAGAAAAGAAAAGAGTAGGAGAAAAAGTAAAAACAGAAAATTATAAATGTAAAAAATGGATAGAGGAAGGAGACAAACACAGAGTCCGGCGCTAGGCATAGAATCTTCGGAGACGTGCGGCGTTCCATGGGTTCGGCTCGAGTCGGTTGTCCGACGCATCTCGCAAGCGGTACGCTCCACCAGTTAGGACTTGGTCGATTATGAATGGACCTTCCCATTTGGGCTTGAGTTTGTTCTTTTGCTTATCCGGCAAGCGTAGAACTAGTTCGCCAACATTGTAATTTTTGGCCCGTACTTCCCTGCTTTGATATCTTCGAGCTTGCTGTTGATAGAATGCGGAACGGGCTTTAGCCACGTCTCACTCCTCCTCTAAGGCGTCCAGGTTGTCCTGCCGATCAAGCTCGGCTTCTCTTTCTTCGTACATGCGCACTCGAGGTGAGTCATGAATTATGTCGCAGGGCAGAACTGCCTCAGCGCCGTACACCATAAAGAATGGTGTGAATCCGGTGGTACGATTTGGCGTGGTTCGCAGCCCCCAGAGTACGGATTCGAGCTCCTCTACCCAGTGCATATTAGATTCCTTGAGGGACCGCACTAGTCTGGGTTTGATGCCGCTCATGATGAGACCATTTGCACGTTCGACCTGACCGTTAGTTTGTGGGTGATAGACAGAAGCGTAGTCGAGCTTAATGCCCATGTTTTTGCACCACAACTTTACTTCGTTAGAGGTGAAGTTTGTGCCGTTATCGGTGATAATGCTGTGGGGGACACCATAACGGTGTACGACCCCGGATATGAAGTCTATCACAGGTCCGGATTGGGCCGTCTTGACAGGCTTGGCTTCTATCCATTTGGTGAATTTATCCACCATGACCAATAAGTATTTTTTCTTGTGGGTCCGCCTTTAAGGGGTCCCACCATATCAAGCCCCCAGACCGCAAAACGCCAAGTGATGGGGATAGTTCGGAGGGCGTTGGGTGGCATATGGCTTTGGTTGGCAAAGAGCTGGCAACCGACGCATCGTTTGACTAGGTCCTGAGCGTCTGCTCGGGCCGTTGGCCAATAGAAGCCCGTACGGAAAGCCTTGCTTACAAGGGACCGAGCTGCGGCGTGGTGGCCACCGAGTCCGGCATGAATTTCAGCCAACAGACTCCGCCCTTCCTCTTCGGAGATACACCTTTGAAGGACTCCTGTAGTGCTTTTCTTGTATAGCTCTCCCTCGTGGACTTTATAGGCTTTAGATCGCCGCACTATGCAGCGTGCCTCATTTTGGTCCTCGGGGAGTTCCGGCCTAGTAAGGTAGGCTAGGAATGGTTCCGTCCATGGGGCGATGACCGCCATTATTACGTGGGCTGAGGGTGTAATTTCGGTGGCAGGGCCACCGATTATGTCTGATTGTTCGGCGTCGGGTTGTGCGGTTATGTCCGGGCTGTTATCCGAGGGTTCCCCTTCCCATGTTACGGATGGTTTGAATAATCTTTCTAAGAAGATATTGGGGGGGACCGCATCTCGTTTTGCTCCAATGCGTGCCAGGACATCCGCTGCCTGATTATTTTCTCGGGCTATGTGGTGAAACTCCAGTCCCTCGAACCGAGCTGACATGTTTAGTACGGCATTGCGATAAGCTGCCATCTTTGGGTCTTTGGCGTCGAAGTCACCATTTATTTGGGATATCGCGAGGTTTGAGTCCCCGCGTACTCCCAGGCGTTGAATGCCCATGGATACTGCCATCCGGAGACCATGTAGAAGGGCCTCGTATTCGGCTGCATTGTTGGAGTCCGTGTACATAATTTGGAGTACATATTGGACTGTATCTCCTGTAGGGGACGTCAGAACGACGCCAGCCCCCAGTCCAGCCAACATTTTGGAGCCGTCGAAATGCATGATCCAGTTTGAGTATGTGCCGTACTCTTTAGGGAGTTCGGCCTCTGTCCATTCGGCGACGAAGTCGGCTAGGACTTGTGATTTAATGGCTCGCCATGGTTTGTAGGTTATATCGAACGGGAGGAGCTCTATGGCCCATTTCGCTATCCGGCCCGTTGCATCGCGGTTGTTGATAATATCGTTGAGTGGTATTTTCGAGGCTACTGTTATAGAACACTCTTGAAAGTAGTTTCGTAGCTTCCGGGATGCCATAAACACCGTGTATGCGATCTTTTGATAATGCGGGTACCGTGATTTGCATGGTGTGAGGACAGTGGACACGTAGTAAACCGGCCTTTGAAGGGGTAGTTTGTGTCCGTCCGACATCCGTTCGACGATGAGTACTGCGCTAACAACTTGATGAGTTGCGGCAATGTACAACAGCATGTGTTCGCCGGTATTCGGCGCGGCCAGGACGGGGTTTGTTGCCAAGATGGCCTTTATTTCCTCGAGTCCGGCTGTGGCAGCGTCCGTCCACTCGAAGTGTTCAGTGCGCCTTAGGAGGCGGTAAAGGGGCAATGCCTTTTCTCCCAAGCGGGAGATGAAGCGGCTTAAGGCCTCCACGCATCCGGTGAGTTTCTATATTTGTTTGAGGTCTTTTGGGACATCCAATTGTGACAGAGCTCGGATTTTAGCTAGATTTGCTTCAATTCCTCTGCCGGATACAATGAAGCCCAGGAGCTTTCCGGCTGGGACGCCGAAAACACATTTTTCCGGATTGAGCTTGATGTCGTATTTTCGGAGGTTGTCGAATGTAAGACTCAAGTCGTCTACTAGAGATTTGACATGTCTTGATTTAACGACCACATCGTCTATGTACGCCTCCACTATTTTGCCGATCTGGTTTGCCAGACATGTTTGAATCATGCGCTGATATGTCGCGCCGACGTTTTTTAGCCCAAAGGGCATTGTGTTGAAGCAGAATGGGCCGTATGGTGTGATGAATGCTGTTGCAGCTTGGTCAGATTCTTCCATCTTTATTTGATGGTAACCGGAGTATGCATCGAGGAAACACAGGGAATCGTGTCCTGAAGTGGCATCGATGATTTGATCAATTCGAGGGAGGGGAAAAGGATCGTTTGGGCAGGCCTTATTAAGGTCTTTGAAGTCGACACACAGGCGCCAGGATTTGTCCTTCTTTGGTACCATTACCAGGTTTGCTAGCCAGTCCGGGTGTTTTATATCTCTAATGAATCCGGCCTCCAATAATTTGGCTAGCTCCTCTCCATGGCCTGTCTCTTTGGCTCGGAGAAACGCCGAAGGGCTTGTTTGACAGGTTTGAATCCTTTCTGGATATTTAAGCTGTGCTCGGCCAGCCTGCGTGGGATTCCTGGCATATCTGAAGGGTGCCAAGCGAAAATGTCCCAGTTCTCTCGTAGGAACTCGCGCAGTGCGGCGTCTACATCAGGGTTCAGTTGTGCCCCGATGGAGGCTGTTTTATTGGGGTCCGTTGGGTGGACCTGGAATTTGACTATTTCGTCCGCTGGTTTGAAGGATGTGGATTTGGATCTCTTATCGAGTATCACATCATCCCTGTTAACCGTGGATCGCAGGGCCGTCAGTTCTTCAGCCGCTAAGGCTTCAGATAGTGCCTCGAGGGCCAATGCGGCTGTCTTGTTTTCGGCGCGGAGTGCTATGTCCGGATCACTAGCGAGAGTGATAATTCCGTTTGGCCCAGGCATCTTAAGCTTCATGTACCCGTAATGGGGTATAGCTTGGAAAACTGTGAATGCCTCTCGTCCTAATATAGCGTGATATCCGCTTTTGAACGGGGCCACTTGGAACGTGATTTGTTCGGACCTGTAATTATCCGGCGTGCCGAATACCACATCTAGTGTGATCTTTCCGGTGCAGCGCGCTTCCTGACTGGGGATTATTCCTCTAAAGGTTGTGCTGCTTCGCTCAATGCGGTTCCAGTCTATTTCCATCTTTTGGAGGGTTTCCTCGTAGATGAGGTTCAATCCGCTGCCTCCGTCCATAAGTACCTTTGCGAGGCGACAGCCGTCCACTATGGGACTGAGAACCAATGCGGCTGGTGCTCTGGCTGTTCGAAATTTAGGTTCGTCGCTCGCGTTGAAGGTGATAGCAGTATTGCTCCATGGATTTATTGTCGCTACTTGGTAGACTTCGGTCAGCCTATGAAGTGTCCTTTTTCGCATGTTATTTGATGCGAAAGTCTCGGAGATTGTGAGAACGGTACTGAAATTCCCGGGCTGGTTTCCTTCGACCCCTGAAATTAGGAGATCCTCGCCAATTTTGGCCACCTGCCGGAGTATCCAACATGCCCTAAGGCTGTGTGTTGGGGTGGCGTCCTCTGCACTATGAATCTTGCAGGGTCCATCTAGCCACTTTTCTAGTACAGTTCCATGCCCCCTAGAGGGTTTTGATTTTTTATTTAATCCGAGCGCCCTACTGTAGTGCGCCCTCTTGATTCCGACGGGATTGTTATTCAAGGCCGGATTATCCCAAAATTTAATTTCGGTTTTCCAAGCACTTTCCATCGCACAGTATTTCTGTACTATGGACGCCAAGTTAGCAAAGCGCGTAATATTACGACGACTTACGGCGTTGAGTTTCCCCTTGTCCGTGCAGTTACTGCAGAAGATTGAGATCGCGTCTCCCTCGTGGCAGTCCCTTATCATGTTCATAAGCAGGAGGAATCTGGCCCAGTAATGATGTACTGTTTCTTCGGGCATCTGCCTGATTTGGGAGAGGTCGCTTAAGATCGGGCGGGCGGAACTCGTTAAATCCGATACTTCGCCCGGTTTACTGATCGGAAGCCGAACAACCTCCGGATTCTGAGACCCGGAGTCTTGGATGTTATCCGGTTTGCCTGGTTCTAAGCCCAGGTCTTGAATTGTATCCTCCCCTCCGCGATATCCAGCATGGAGGGTTCCAAAATTCGGACGTAGCTGGTCCTTAAGATCGATGAAGGGTCGCCGCATTGTGTTTCCACCACAGCAACATGGTGGGTGGCTTGGGGAGAATTGATTTCCCTTAGATCGGGTTTAGGCCCAACCTGGTCGTAGTTTGTAGCGACCCCCAAGGCGGCGATGCGATCCAGGAGCTCGTTTACGAAAGAGAGCTCCACCGGATCTAGCTGCTCGGCAAATTCCGAGCTGACGTGGAGATTGCTTTCGATGACCCGAGAGGTCACCGTCGGCGCAACGGCCGACCGGGCGGTCATGAGAAAACCACCCAGCCGGAGGGTCTGGCCGATAGCCAAAGCTCCCTCAGTGACGGCGCCGTATTTAAAGACGGGAAAAGGCATCCTTCCTGATTGCGACGGCACAGAGGAACTCTCAATGAAAGCACCAATGTCGGTGTCAAAACCGGCGGATCTCGGGTAGGGGGTCCCGAACTGTGCGTCAAGGTCGGATGGTAACAGGAGACAAGGGACACTTTATTTAACCCAGGTTCGGGCCCTCTCGATGGAGGTAAAACCCTACTCCTGCTAGATTAATATTGATGATATGGGTAGTACAAGAGTAGATCTACCACGAGATCAAGGAGGCTAAACCCTAGAAGCTAGCCTATGGTATGATTGTGTACGATGATGGTCGTCCTACGGACTACAACCCTCCGGTTTATATAGACACCGGATAGGGTTAGGGTTACACAGAGTCGGTTACATTGGTAGGAGATCTTGAATATCCGCACGCCTAGCTTGCCTCCTACGCCAAGAAAAGATCCTTCCGGACACGGGACGAAGTCTTCAATCTTGTATCTTCATAGTCCTGGAGTCCGGCTGAAGGTATAGTCCGGCTATCCGAACACCCCCTAATCCAGGACTCCCTCAGCAAGAGCTCGAGAAGGAGGAAGAAAGGGAACAACAGTTCCGAGATTGGGGAAGGTGCAGGGGGTAAAGTGAGCAGCGCGCCCGCGGTTATTCTTTTTTATGGGGAAGGCGCGGGATGCCTCCTTTCCCATTAACTGCGACATGACGCATGCGTGCGAAGTCCGCCCCACGCATGCCCCCCACGCATGCCCCCCACGTCACGCACGATCCTCCATGATGCTCGTTCAACGCGGGTCGTGGGGAAGCACAGCACGCGAAAAGTTTTACCATGGTAAAAACCGCCCCGCCTGCTCGCGCACCGTTTTGGGCCTGGCCCAACAACGTGTCGTGCTTATGTGTTGCCCAGGCCCGGGGGCTCCTGTCGGTGTACAAAATAGGGGCTCTCCTTTCGACCCCTTTACTTGTGCATGGGCAATTGGAGCCACGCGCCACGACCGCACTTGGCATGGCAAGGGAGGTGAACCAAGGTAAAACCGAAGCGCAAGGCAACCAGAGCAATGCCAAGGCCAAGACCACAAAGAGCAGAGGGACGAAGCAGGTTCCCCCAGCAAGACCCTTGCCGGGGGCAGCCTCAGCGGCCCCGGCAAGACCCTTGCCGGCGCAGCTCGTCCAACACCAGCGGAGTGCACCACCCTTGAGCCCACGGTTCCCAACACCATCAACCACGTTGGGCCAGGGCTCGTCAGGCACCTCCATGGTGGTATGTAGATATTTCTGAAGACAAAGAACACTCAAGATCAGGTGAGAACCAGAAGACGGTGACCCTCGGCAGGATCCTAGCCGAGGGGATCCACAAGACCACCAGAAAGCACCTTGCCGGGGACGACTACGCGCCACGACAAGACCAATGCCTAGCCTCCCGACAAGGCCCTTGCCAAGGGCGCCAGCGGGGCCACAGCCAGGCCTACATCAACCAAGTCTCCACCGCCACCCGCATGCGGCTGCCAACCCAACCAGCTGGGTAGGCACTTGTGTGGCGACGAGCGGCTTCCAAGCCAACTCGGCAAGCACCTGCGTGGCGGCATGCAGATCTTCACGAAGACCCTACCACCGCGCCACCTCAGATGCCTGCATGCCTGCCTACATGGCACCGCACGCATCGCTGGCCTGGGCGCGTGTCGAAGCAAGACAGAGTGGCGACGGACGGGACGGGCCTCGTTCCCGTCCCCGATAAAGCTAGGGGACACCTAAGCGAGGCATTAAATGCATCTTGTCCTGTAATGCGGGCGATAAGCTCGCGGCACTGTAGGCCTTTCCACCTCCTATGTCCCACTGTGGCAGCCCCTTTCGACTCTAAAAGGAGGCCCATAGCATACTGGAGAGGGATTCGGCTCTTTGAAACTACACAGCCACCATAGCTAGTTCAGGAGTTCAAGAACACTCAATACATCCACCAAAGCAGGACTAGGGTATTACGCATCCTCGCGGCCCGAACCTGGGTAAAATGATCCTTGTGCTCTCTGTCGGACCTGCTCTTCTCACAACCCCGTGCCCCGCAACCGCAGTAGGGATTCCTGTGATCCCATAGGTGTCGTTTCCCACCGACACGCTTAAAGCTACGTCGGTATTTCCCCAAAGAGGAAGGGGTCATGCAACACAGCGGCGGTAGGTATTTCCCTCAGATATGAAACAAAGGTTATCGAACCTATAGGAGAACCAAGCAACACAACGTAAACAGCCCCTGCACACAAAAAACAACAACTCACAACCCGACGTGTTAAAGGGGTTGTCAATCCCTTTCGGGTAACGGCGCCAGAAACGGCGTGTAGATGGGAGAAAGTTGTAATATATTGAATAAATAGATCGCAAATAAAATAAAGTGCAGTAAAGTATTTTTGTATTTTTGTTCTAATAGATCTGAAAATAAATGGAAGGAAAAAATAGATCGCAAAGGCAAATATATGAGAAAGAAGACCCGGGGTAGTAGATTTCACTAGTGGCTTCTCTCGAGAAAAATAGCAAATGGTGGGTAAACAAATTACTATTGGGCAATTAATAGAACTTCGAATAATCATGAAGATTGTCACATCCCTAGTTCTGGTATGACCTAGACTAGCTAGTCATGGGTGCATCATGTTTAAATTTTATTTAAATTTGAAATGGGGATTTGTGAAACCCTCATAAATCATTTCTGGAAATAACCCAGTTGAAAATTGCTCCAAAAAGGTCCAAGGAAATGTTCATGTTGCTCTCTGAAAATATTGGTCAGAGGTAAAATTCAAACCAATATTTTTAGCAGCTCATAAATATTTATTTTGGCCTTTTGGAATTAATGCATAAATATTTGCATTGGATATATATTAGTTATGTATTTAATATATGTCCAATATCTCTGGTTTTTGGTGTTGGGCTTTGGATTAATCCAACTAGTCCCTACAAAAATTATCAGAGGCAAACAAATTGATTTAGTATTTTACTAAATCAGAAAACAAATTACAGAAATAGAAAAGAAAAACAAAAAAAAGGAAAAACCTTACCTGGGCTAACCTGCGGCCTGGCACTGTGCCGGCCCAGCTGTGCTGGTGTGACAGCCTGGATTTTGGCCCTTTTCTTTTTCTTTTGGATTTATTGGTTTTTACTCTGTTTTTCTTTTTGGAGTGGTTATGTGGCCTTGTCACGTGGGAAATCATCCTCTTTTTCCCTCCCAAGTGGCTCATCATTCTCAAAACTCTGCCAAGATCATGTCACTTCACTCCTTGACCAAACCCTAATTTCTTTTTCTCAGGACTATTCCTTTTTCTATTAAAGGAATAACCATGTCTGCCATAGGTTGTGAAGCAACCTTTATTACCATCACTCCTAAAATTTCCAAATAATTCTCATAATTTTTCTGGGTCATATCTTTCCCAAATATGGCAAAATATTTCATTTTTCATGTTTATCATCTTGCTCAAATAATTCATTTCCTATTCTGTTCTAAATGGAAGAATGTGAAGCAAGTGCCATTTTCCTTTTCCCAATTGACCTCAAACTCCTTGGACACCTTTTCCTTTACATATCATGGACACATGCCAAAGTGCAACCTCATTTGCCTAGTAATTATTTAATTATGGTTTTCCAAAGTTCCTGTCTGAGGGAACTGGTTGTGAAGGAAGTACAAGCTAGGCATATCCAAATGAGTTCCCGTTTTGCATGATACCTCATATCATCATATCATAGCCCTCCACCAAAGTAAAGCTCATTCCATGCTTCCATGTGAGCTCATCTTCAATTCTTTGATTCTGCCCAAAATTTCAGTTTGTGAAGCAAGTATATTTTATCTTGCTCCATTATGACTGATAATTTTTCTAGGCCTTCTATTATTCATATAAACTAACTGCACCCATTTTTGGCATGGTTCATCAAGCCAATATTTCTCTAGAATGTTTGCAAGATTCTGGACAGAGGGAATAGCTGTGAAGGAAGTACCATTTTGGTGAATCCAGTTGGTATGAAACTCATACAGAATCTTTATATGATCAAATAATGAAGCCTTGCCAAAGTTGAGATCAAGTTGACGCTTCATGTGAGAGCAGCTTCAAAATCTCCTAATCTGGCCAGTCTGGCACTTCCTACAGCAACCCTCATCTAAACTCCTCCTCTTAGTCTGGGTTTTGGTTATCAGCATCACCTTAGCATGTGATCATCATCAGACAAACTAGTTACCACATTACCCAGCTGGTTTAACCACAGAAAGTTACAAACCCCATCTTACTAATTTACTTTTGGATCTAAGTGCAAATCTCTTATTTTCCCCTGGACAGATTTATTTCCTCATTTTGACTGAGGGCACCAAGGTCCATCTACTGAACATAGTTGGTCATGCTAAAGAGAGCCGCTTGCACCAGTTCGCGTGGTGATCACGCCGGCGTCATGGCTGTAGGCGTGCTCTGGCTTGTTCTGGCCACTATGCTCGTCTCCTTCCTCCTCGTCTCGACCTCCATTCACGTCTAGTAGCTCCCCTGTGATGCCCTGCGTCGCCTTGCATCGCTGCCTCATCGTGGTTCGCCATTAATGCGTCGCAAACGCCATGCCCGTGCCACAAACCGGCTCTGTCCTCCATTGTTTGCAAGTTGGAGCTTGCCCGTGAGCTCGAGAAGCCTCCCCATGGCTATATAAGGTGTGCCCGAGGTCCCCCGCTCCTTATCGCTCCCTTCCTCGCCTCATTTTCCCTCTGGAATCGCCCCATCTCGCCGGAGTTCGCCTCTGTCCATCATGGCCGCCTCGGCCTCGGCATGATTCTGGCCAACCCGAGCCTCCTCTCGCCTCCCCTCCACGTCCACTGTCTCCCCCTCGTCCCACTGAGCCTCCCCACCCCACCAGTCCGTCGTCGGAGTACCTCTGGCCGCGCCTCCCGTAGCTTAGCCGTCGCCGTTGCTCTCGGCCACCACCATGACCGAGCCCATCCGGTGTTCCTCTCTCCCTCCCGTCGCCACCAGAGCCTCCACCACTCTCCGGCGAGCCTTCCCAAGCCCTCCACCTCGCCTCCCCGCCGCCGGAGACCCCGGCCCATCACCACCACCGTCCGCCCCTGCCTCTCGGGTCTCCCCCGCCGCCGCGTCCTCCACTCCACCCCGGCGCTGGCTGACCCTCTGAATGGAGGCGGCGCAGCCCCGCGGTCCCGCCGGTGCCCTCGGCCTAGCCGGGGATCGCCGGAGCTGGCCGGCCCCTTGGCCGCTTCCTTCCCCTGCCTCTGCTCTGTCTCACGGGAGAACAGGCGAGCGGGAGGAAGGAGACGATCGAGCCTGGCCCCTCCCCCTGCGCCTGGACCCCACCTGTAAGCCTCTCGTTCCCTGGTCCACGTGGATAAGTGGAGACGTCTTTCCCAGAAATACGTTTTAGTTTGGAGAAAGCGTACGTTCTATATATTGCGGCTAAAAACACGTCTACATTCAATGAAAACGTAATCTGCCGAAGGCGCTTTCTGTTTTTCCACCAGGGGCCTGTTTGCTGAAAAAGTTTCACCGATAGGTCCCTGATCTTCTACACCTCATAACTCCGCAACCGTAACTCCGATCGAGGTTAAACCAACGCTCACTTCTTCGTTTCGTTGATCCCGTTCTGATGAAATCATTTGCACCATGTTTTTACATTCTAAAAATGACCATTTTGCCCCTGCCCTTATTCAGCCCCCTCCGAGAGAGTACGTTTTCCGGTGATCCTTTCCGCGAGTTTCTCGTACTTTCTTCCGGTGATTTCTTCCACCCAGGCAAGCCACACCCTCCATTTGCATCACTGTAATGCAGTGACATGGTTTATATTATTTTAACTTGTTTAAAATATTGCTTTAGCTACATGACTTTGTGCAATACAATTTCTCGGAGTTGTATTGTTTGATCTTGATATTGCCATGATATTGCTTGGAGTTCTAGGATTAATATTTTGATGATTATGTGGATGACATGTTGCCATTGGATTATTAGTGGCTCATGTTGTGATTATTTTCATGGTGGTGTTGGATATGATATTTTTGGAGTATTACTTTGGATATCATGCTGCCTTTGGATTATTAGTGGTTAGTATGATTATTTTCATGATGGTATCTGTCATTATATTTTTGGAGTATTACTTTGGATATCATGCTGCCTTTGGATTATTAGTGGTTAGTATGATTTTCATGATGGTATCTGTCATTATATTTTTGGAGTATTACTTTGGATATCATGCTGCCTTTGGATTATTAGTGGTTAGTATGATTATTTTCATGATGGTATCTGTTATTATATCTTGGAGTATTTGCTATAGATATCATGCTGCCTTTGGATTATTAGTGGTTAGTATGATTATTTTCATGATGGTATCTGTTATTATATCTTGGAGTATTTGCTTTAGATATCATGCTGCCTTTGGATTATTAGTGGTTAGTATGATTATTTTCATGATGCTAGTTGATGTTCTGTTGCTTGGAGTATTATTTTCGGAGATGATGTTTACATGTGGATCTTAGCCGAATAGCTTATTACTTGTTATTGGAGTAGTAGGAGTATTGTTTTTGGATTCATCATGACAGTAGTGTTGTGCTACCCTTGGAGTATTTTTAGATGATGATATTATGCTTGGAATATTTGTTGGATATTGCTATGACTTGGATTATAGTTTGGTAGTTGATATCGGAGTATCAGTTATCACATTTGCCTTTATGGGAAGGCCCTAATGCGGTCTATTGTCGTGCATCTCGCCGGTGCCTCCAACTAGGGAAGGTTATGGGCATGCGTACCCTGGCCCGGTAAGCAGACATAACCTTGTGTGCCCGTTGTTTTTATGGATCCGGTCCCCGTGAGGGAGTTTTCACCACGACGGTGGTCGGGGTGTCTTTGGTAGACACGGGGCCACCTAGGACTAGCCCAGTTGGGAGTGGGTCAGAGTGGCCGGGAGAGTGTCATGACAATAGATCGGTTTTGTCGGAACGCCGTTGGTCCACTCGAATGGGAGTGCGAGGCCATGGGTTCTGTGGTGTGGGTACAGTGTGGTAACCTCTGCAGAGTGTATTTAAATCTATCGATAGCCGCGTCCTCGGTCATGGGCATGGGTTCGTATTAGGTCCCACCGTTCGATCAACACTCACATGACGGAATGACTTATAGGTGATTTATATGTTGATATGTTGAGCAGTACATATTGGCAGGATGTTGATGATGATGTTTGAGACCAAGTGTTGGTCGTGGTAGTGATCGCCGGAAATATCACAGTTTGAGACCAAGTGTTGGTCGTGGTAGTGATCGCCAGAAAGATCACAGTTTGGTTTTGATTACGAGGTGATCGAGATGGTATATGGTTTGGCCGGTTAGCCAAGAGAGATATGGTTACGGAGATCTGAGATGGTGATTTATTAGCATTGTATTAGTTTCATCCCAGGCTTAGTAGTTGTTTCATCATAATAGTTGTTAATTTAATTAATCAGTTAAATGCTATGTTATTGTTTTGCCATGAAGTTTATGGTTGTTGTGAGCTTGCAAGTACATTCAATGTACTGACCTGGTGTGTCATGCCAGATTGCAGGTGATGCCGTGATTGCTTGATTGCTTGTCGTGGTTTCCGTTCGTGCGAGCTAGGTCGTGTCCCAGCCAGAGTCCCTGCGGAGTGGAGTTCACCACCTTCGTCGTTGTTCCGCTGCTACGAGAAGTTCCGTTGCTAGCATAGAGCAAGCGTAGTATCGCAGGCGTAGTGTCGCCATGCTGATGTGATCATTGTAACATCACACCCGTTTAATTATTATTCTTGTAATAAGAGCTGATTTGTTCTATGTCAAGCAATGCCGTATTCCAGAGACTTCTCCTCGATCTCTGGCTGGAATACGGGGCGTTCCGGTTTCTCTGAGCCGGGGTGCCACAGCTGGCCCAGCCCACTGGCCACCACACCATCCCCCACCTCGCGCCAGTAGGCGAGGCATGTGTCCGGCACGCGCACACGCTCCGCACGCCACGTGAGCTGCCTGTCTGGCCTCTTCCTCGTCGCTCTGGATGCCCCGCACGATGCCACGCGACCCCCCAGGCCTCTCTCGCTCTCTCCAGTCCTCCTCCCCACCTCTGTCGCCCTCTCCCGCGAACGCCCGAGCGCCGTCGTCACCACCGCACACCGTTGCCGCGCCCACCGCCACGGCCTCGCCTCCTTGACAAGTCCAACAACTCCGCGCCGTCTTCCTCATCCTCGACGCCAAGCCACATGCCTCTGGAGGCCCTGGAGCGCCGCCATCGCCATCGTCTTCGCCTCCGGCCGCCGTAGATCGCCATCGCCGCTCCGTCGTCTCCAGCGCGTCCCCGGCCACAACGAGCAGCCCGGTAAGTCCGCTGTGAGCCCCGCCATTGAACCCCCCTCTCCCCTACTCTTATGGCGCCCTCTAGTCCCTCTGTCGCCCGAAGCCGTGCCCCGGCCGCCGCCCCAAGCTCCGGTCCGGCGAGCTCCGGCCACCCCTCGTCCTCCCACCGCCTCTAATGGATGCGCCAGAGCCCGGGCTACGCCCCGGTGCCCTTACCCGCCACCCCCGTGGCCTGAATCACGGACACCGCCGCGTCCAGAGGTCGCCGGCGATGACCTTGCCGGCCTGACGTGCGGGCCCGACCTGCCAGGTGATTAGCTTAAGGCTAATCACCACCTAACTAAACCCCTGAGACACTGACAATGGGCCCATCGCCACTAATTTTAACTAGATTAATTAGTAAAAAACCATCCGTTTAACACTGTGACACTGACGTGTAGACTCCACATGTCAGGTTTGACCTGGTCAGCCGCGGTTGACTCGCTGACATCATGCCACTGTCATGCTGACGCGATTAATTATTTTCTGGTTTAAAAATAAATCAGGAAAATCCAGAAAATGTTATAAACTTCAAAAAATCACAGAAATTCAACCTTAGCTCAGTTTGAAATAATTTATATATGAAAAATTATCAGAAAAATGCAATCTATCCATCTGTACCATTTTCATGCATGAAAAACCAACTTATACCTGATGTATAAGTGAAAACACATAAAGGGTATTTATAAGAGCTTTTGTTCGAGGTGCATTTGAATCTTTGGTTCAAATGGACTTCAACCAAATGAATGCTAGTTGCATTAGCTCAAACAACATCACATCTCCATGCCATGTTCATGCATCATATTGTTGCATATGCTTGTGTATTGATTGTCGACACCGTTCCTTCTCGATAGGTTCTGCTCCGGAGAGTGCTCCAGAGTACCTGTTTGTGGAGCAGTGCCCCCATGTTGATCTACCAGGAAAGCAAACCCCCCTTGTTCATTCCGAGTCCTGTTAGCCTAGTTGCTACAGCCTGGATTCACACGCTGCTGACCGACATGCTCGATTTTGTTTCATGTATGCCTGTCCCCGTAAGTTAGTGCCACTTTGGGTTCACGACTAGTCATGTCAGCCCGGGTTCTCTGTCATATGGATGCTAGCGACACTATCATATACGTGAGCCAAAAGGCGCAAACGATTTCTGGCCATGGTAAGGCAACACCCGTGGGAATACCGTGCGTGAGGCCGCAAAGTGATATGAGGTGTTACATGCTAGATCGGTGTGACTTAGAATCGGGGTCCCGATAGCTTTGGTATCAGAGCCTGGCTGCCTGTAGGATTACCAAGCCAAACTGGTCGAAGTTGAGTCTAGAAATTCTTTAGTTATATAAGGGAATTGATTGTGGAAGGGAACGTATGGCTCTTTTTACTCATTATACCTCATGGCTTTCTGATCTGAGTCATCCTATCTTTCCTACGGGGTTAAGGAACTAGGCTTTCTCTTCTGTCTATCAGGATCACGTGTTACTATTCCGTAGTCTCATGGGATTGGTTGATCAGAGTCATACTCCAGTTTTCGAGTACTTCTGGTGTAGTTGGTTAGTACTATCTCAGAACCTTGAGTGATGATGTTGAGTTGTGGTACTACCCCATCATTTAAAGAATGTCTAATTTTGAGCATTTTACTGCCGTTATGCTGCCGGAATTGTCCTAGGAGTTCAAGAGATACTAGTTTCCTTGTGCTACATACTTCATCTTATAGTTGATGTTGACTCCACCCTTGGTTACGTTTCTCAGGATGTCGTCAGCTAACCGAAGTTCTGTTGCTCGTAGTCGGAACCACGAAGATGGTAGGGATGAGGATCCTCCCGACCAGCCTTCGTTGGCAGAGTTAATGTTAGAGATGGAGAGGAACAAGCGTGAGTCTAACGCTTGTTGGCACAGATTGAGCAGAACACTGCCCATCAGCGTAATGAGTTGGTTTCCATCACCGACTTCATTGGTCTGAACCCACCCACCTTCCATCATTCCATTGAGCCACTCGATGCAGATGACTGGCTTCGTAGTATCACTCACAAGCTGCGTTCTGCGAACGTAGCTGAAGGTGACAAGGTCACCTATGCTGCATATCACCTGGAAGGTCCTGCTAGTCCTTGGTGGCAAAACTATGAGGCTATGCTTCCAGCTGGTTAGATTCCTACCTGGAGAGATTTCACTGAGGCTTTTCGCGAGCATCACATTCCTGAAGCCCTCATCGATCGCAAGAGAGAAGAGTTCTGTAGTTTCACCAGAGTAAGATGGCTATTGCTGCTGACAGTAGAGAGTTTGAGAACCTCGCCCGCTATACTACAGAAGAAGTTTCCACAGACGCCAAGAAGCAGGCTAGGTTCTGGAAGGGTCTCAACCCCAAGTTGCGTCGCGATCTCCCCTTGCACCACTGCAATACATTCCAGGCTCTTGTGAACAAGGCCATTAACGCAGAGACAGCTCAGCTCACTTACGAGGAGTCGCGTAAGCACACCCATGATTTGGGTTCTTCCTCCGGTTCTAGTTCTCAAGAGCGCCGGATTTGGGTTCCGAACTCTGCTCTTCCACCCGGTTATACATAGAGGCCATCTTATGTGGCGCCTCACCCAGTTCAGTTATATGCTCGACCCAGGCCTAATGGTGGACCGCCTGCCAATGCAGGTCCACATCCTACCTCCAAGATTTGTTACATGTGCGGAGAGCCAGGCCACATTGTCCGTATTTGCACTCAGACCAGCGTTGCTCCACCCCAGCCCGAGAAGTCTGTTGGCCGTAGTAGTAAGCCATCACGCAAGATGATCAGTGCCAAGTCAGCTCCCACTGAACATGGACGTGTGCATCACGTCTCAGCTAAAGACGCTCATGATGATCCAGATGTCGTTCTTGGTACACTCATTGTAAACTATCATCCAGCATCGGTTCTGTTCGATACTGGGGCGTCTCATTCCTTCATTTTTGAAAGTTATGCCCGCTTGCACGACATGTCATTTTGTGATATGCCCTCCCTAGTACTCATTCAAACTCCTGGATCCAAATGGCAAACTTCTAGGATAAGTTATGGCAATGAAATACATGTTGACAGACTTGTATTCCTAGCTTCCTTGATATCTCGTAAGTCTTCAGATATTAACATCATCTTGGGTATGGACTGGATGAAAGCTCATTATGCCAAGATTGATTGTTACACCAGGTCTGTTCAGCTCACACACCCATCTGGCAAGATAGTCACTGTCTCCACCAAAATTGCAAAGCATCAGCTTTATTCTCTAAATGCTAGCCCTCTTCCAGACCTTGAGGATATCCCGGTAGTCCGTGACTTTCTGGGTGTCTTTCCAGAAGAACTGCCAGGTGTTCCACCTGACAGAGATGTAGAGTCTGTCATAGATCTTCTCCCAGGAACCGCCCCAATTTCTAGACCTTACAAGATGGCACCCTTAGAACTAGCTGAGCTTAAGAAACAACTTGATGAGTCCTTGCAAAAGGGTTTCATCCGTCCTAGTTCTTCTCACTGGGCTTGTCCCGTCCTCTTCGTCAAGGAAAGGATGGTATGGACCGGATGGTTGTAGATTATCGTCCCGTTAATTTGGTCATGATAAAGAACAAGTATCCACTCACCAGGATCAACGACCTGTATGATCAGCTCGCTGGATCCTCGGTCTTTTCCAAGATGGATTTGAGGTTAGGCTACCACCAAATCAAGATTAGAAACAGGGACATTCCTAAAACGGCTTTTGTCACTCGTTATGGCCAGTACGAGTACACCGTCATGTCCTTTGGTCTAACCAATTCTCCAGCTACATTTTCCCGCTTGATGAACTCGATCTTCATGGAGTACTTAGATAAGTTCGTCATGGTTTACCTCGATGACATACTTATTTACTCGAAGAACGAGGAAGAGCATGCCGAACATCTTAGACTCGTGTTAGAAAAACTCACAGAGCATCGCCTTTATGCCAAGTTCTCCAAGTGCGAATTTTGGTTGCCAGAAGTGACCTACCTAGGCCACGTGATCTCTGGTAAGGGCATTGCTAACAATCCCGAGAGAGTTCAAGCCATTCTTGATTGGACTCCACCTGAAACAGTTAAACAAGTTAGGAGTTTTCTTGGTCTAGCCAGTTATTGTCGCCGCTTTGTTGAGAACTTCTCCAAAGTGGCCAAACCTCTCACGGAACTTCTCAAGAAAGATAAAAAGTTTGAGCGGTCCCCACAACGTGAGTATGGTTTTCAGGAACTGAAAAGACGCCTGACTTCTGCTCCCATACTTGTGCCACCGGATTTCACTAAAGACTTTGTTATCTACTGCGACGCCTCACGACAGGGACTAGGTTGCATTCTTATGCAGGATCGCCATGTGATTGCCTATGCATCTCGACACTTGCATCCACATGAGGAGAATTATCCTACACATGATTTAGAGCTTGCAGCCGTAGTCTATGCACTTAAGACATGGCGACATTACCTTCTCGGTGAACATTGCGAGATTTACACCGATCACCAGAGTCTCAAGTATATCTTCACCCAACCATATTTGAACCTTAGGCAAAGATGTTGGTTGGAGTTGATCTCAGATTATGACTTAGGGATTACCTACACCCCAGGCAAGGGAAATGCCATGGCTGATGCGCTAAGTCGTAAGTCCTATTGCAACAATCTCATGTTGCAGCAGGGCCAACCACTTCTTCATGAGGAATTCTGTAAGTTTAACCTTCACATTGCTGCTCATGGATTCCTTTCTACCTTGGTGGCGAAACCTACTCTGGTGGGTCAAATCATCTCTGCTCAGAAGCAGGATACGAGAATTTCCCGGATCAAGAGAAACATTAACAAGGGAGTTGGTGGTAGTTTCTCTATAGATGATCGAGGTGTTGTTTTCTTTGAGAATCGCTTGGTGGTTCCCAAGAATCAACATCTACGACAACTGATCCTTAAGGAGGCTCATGAATCTCCTCTCACGATTCCTCCCGGTAGTACTAAGATGTATCAGGACCTACGCCAGAGGTTCTGGTGGACTAGGAGGAAGAGAGAAATCGCTCTGCTCATTGCTAACTGTGACGTTTGTCGTCGCGTTAAGGCAGAACATCAAGGACCTACTAGCACCCTTCAGCCTTTAGCTATTCCTGAGTGGAAATGGGATAAAGTTGGTATGGACTTCATCACCGGCTTTTCCAGGACCAAGAGAGGGAATAATGCTATCTTCGTAGTCATTGATCGTCTTTCCAAAGTGGCTCACTTCCTACCTATTCGAGAGAATATCACCGCTAGTCAGCTCGCTGACTTATATATTTCTTGAATAGTTTCACCTCATGGTGTTCCACTAGAGATCAATTCAGACCGTGGTAGTCTTTTCACTTCTCATTTTTGGGAGAGTTTCCAAACTACCATGGGAACCCATCTTTCTTTCAGTACTGTTTTCCATCCTCAGTCAAGTGGACAGATGGAAAGGGTCAACTAAATTCTCGAAGACATGCTTAGAGCTTGTGTTATCTCATTCGGCATGGATTGGGAGAAGTGTCTTCCTTTTGCCGAGTTTGCTTATAACAATAGCTACCAATCCAGCCTCAAGAAAACTCCTTTCGAGATTCTCTATGGACGAAGATGTCGAACACCTTTGAACTGGTCAAAAACCGGTGAAAGACAATTCTTTGGACCGGATATGATCCAGGAAGCAGAAGAGCAAGTTCGCGTCATTCCTGAGAATTTGAAAAACAGCCCAATCTCGTCAAAAGAGTCAGTATGACCGACGTCATAAGGAAATGACTTATGAGGTTGGCAACAAGGCTTACCTTCGGGTTACCCCTTTAAAGGGTACCCATCGCTTCGGTATCAAGGGCAAGTTGGCTCCTTGTTACATTGGTCCTTTTCGCATTCTCGCTAAATGAGGAGAGGTTGCCTACCAGCTGGAACTACCCCCACATCTTTCTCGAGTTCATGATGTCTTCCAAGTCTCTCAACTCAGGCGTTGCTTCTTGGATCCCATCTGTGGAGTGGACCACGAAACGCTCGATCTCCAAGATAACCTCACTTATCGAGAGTACCCTATTCGCATTCTTGATCAAGCAGAGCGTGTCACCCGACGTCAGAACATCAAGTTTCTCAAGGTTCAGTGGTCTCATCATTCCGAGAGAGAGGCTACCTGGGAGCGAGAAGATCGTCTTCGACTTGAGTACCCAACTTTCTTTCCGCCGACCCCTGAATCTCGGGACGAGATTCTTTCGAGTGGGGGCGAGTTGTCACATCCCTAGTTTTGGTATGACCTAGACTAGCTAGTCATGGGTGCATCATGTTTAAATTTCATTTAAATTTGAAATGGGGATTTGTGAAACCCTCAGAATTCATTTCTGGAAATAACCCAGTTAAAAATTGCTCCAAAAAGGTCCAAGAAAATGTTCATGTTGCTCTCTGAAAATATTGGTCAGAGGTAAAATTCAAACCAATATTTTTAGGAGCTCATAAATACTTATTTTGGCCATTTGGAATTAATGCATAAATATTTGCATTGGATATATATTAGTTATATATTTAATATATGTCCAATATCTCTGATTTTTAGTGTGGGGCTTTGGATTAATCCAACTAGTCCCTACAAAAATTATCAGAGGCAAACAAATTGATTTAGTATTTTACTAAATCAGAAAACAAATTACAGAAATAGAAAACAAAAACAAAAAAAGGAAAAACCTTACGTGGGCTAACCTGCGGCCTGGCACTGTGCCGGCCCAGCTGTGCTGGCCCATCCCACTGGCCACTGCACCGTCCCCCACCTCGCGCCAGTAGGCGAGGCGTGTGTCCGGCGCGCGCGCACGCTCCGCGCGCCACGCGAGCTGCCTGCCCGGCCTCTTCCTCGTCGCTCTGGATGCCCCGCACGACGCCACGCGACCCCCCAGGCCTCTCTCACTCTCTCGAGTCCTCCTCCCCTCCTCTGTCGCCCTCTCTCGTGAATGCCCGAGCGCCGCCGTCGCCACCGCACGCCGTTGCCGCGCCCACTGCCACGGCCTCGCCTCCCCGACAAGTCGAACAGCTCCGCGCCGTCTTCCTCGTCCTCGACGCCAAGCCCTGTGCCTCGGGAGGCCCTGGAGCGCCGCCATCGCCATCGTCTTCGCCTCCGGCCGCCGTATATCGCCGTCACCGCTCCGTCATCTCCAGCGCGTCCCCGGCCACAACGAGCTGCCCTGCAAGTCCGCTGTGAGCCCCGCCGTCGAACCCCCTCTCCCCTGCTCATCCGACGCCCTCTAGTCCCTCTGCCGCCCGAAGCCGTGCCCCGGCCACCGCCCCGAGCTCCGCTCCAGCGAGCTCCGGCCACCCCGCGTCCTCCCGTCGCCTCCCCTGGATGCGCGAGAGCCCGGGCTACGCCCCGGTGCCCTTAGGCGCCGCCCCCGTGGCCTGAATCACGGACACCACCGCATCCAGAGGTCGCCGGCGATGACCTCGCCGGCCAGACGTGCGGGCCCGACCTGCCAAGTGATTGGCTTAAGGCTAATCACCACCTAACTAAACCCCTGAGACACTGACAATGGGCCCAGCGCCACTAATTTTAATTAGATTAGTAAAAAACCTCCGTTTAACATTGTGACACTGACGTGTGGAGTCCACACGTCAGGTTTGACCTAGTCAGCCGCGGTTGACTCGTTGACGTCATGCCACTGTCATGCTGACGCAATTAATCATTTTATGGTTTAAAAATAAATCAGGAAAATCCAGAAAATGTTATAAACTTCAAAAAATAACAGAAATTCAACCGTATCTCAGTTTGAAATAATTTATATAGGAGAAATTATCAAAAAAATGCAATCTATCCATCTGTACCATTTTCATGCATGAAAAAGCAAGTTATACCTGCTGTATAAGTGAAAACACATAAAGGGCATTTATAAGAGCTTTTATTCGAGTTGCATGTGAATCTTTGGTTCAAATGGACTTCAACCAAATGAATGCTAGTTGAATTAGCTCAAACAACATCACATCTCCATGCCATGTTCATGCATCATATTGTTGCATATGCTTGTGTATTGATTGTCGACACCGTTCCTTCTCGATAGTACTGCTCTGGAGAGTGCTCCAGAGTACCTGTTTGTGGAGTAGTGCCCCCCTGTCGATCTACTAGGAAAGCAAACCCCCCTTGTTCATTCCGAGACAGTCCCACTCTCTCGCTCCTACTCTCTTTTATTGCATTAGGACAATAGCGATTCAACTGCTACTTTATGCTGCGGTAGTTGAACCCATTCCTCTGCATGACCTGTCATTGCCACAGTAAATAGTTGAAACCCACAAGCATGTGTAGGAGTTGATTGAGACATGTTGTGTTCCTACCATGTCATGCCTGCTATTGCTTAGAGTTGTGTCAGGTCTGATTCATTGGGAATGAATTGGAGTGTTACAATATGTTCTGGTGCTGAGAGTTAAGTGTGTGAACACGATTTGGTAAAGGTAGCGGTGAGAGGCCATGTAGGAGTACATGGTGGGTTGTCTCACTGGAACCGTCCTTAAGCACCGAGTTTTGTGTATGTTGTCCAATGACTAGCTACTACCACACATTGGGCTCCGGGCGCTCCAAGCTCTCTCGACTTATTAACCAACTTGATCTCTGTCCGGGAGTTGCAATTAGTTTCTGGTGTTTGTAGGTAGTGTTAGTAGTCTACCAAGTGGCACCCGGCCAGGTGGGCTTGGGACAGACTAGGCACAAGTGGCATGGTGTACCAAGCGTAGATCCATCCGGCGAGGTGGGCTTGGGAACCCTGCACACATCGTTTGGGGTCGTGAGCGACACCCCGGCTGGATCTCCTTGCGGATGGAACCCGAATAGGCGATAAACCAGGACTAGACTCTTGTGTGGTTAGTTAGGTCGTGGCCGACTCCCTCGCCAGGCTTCCGCTTGAAGGTTGCCGAGATACATGATGTGTACATGGCGGTAAGTGGCGAGAGCGTGTGTGAAGAAATACACCCCTACAGGGTTAACATGATATATTCGAATAAGAAGTGAGGAATTAAGCATATATATTCGGCATGAGCCCCTTTAAATTGCTAGATGATAAGGAATCTTAACTTAATGGGTCTTGTGAATTGTAATATACTATTTAGTTTAACTGATGCAATTTGCGTACTAACAAGTTTTCAGTTTCCCAACGTGGGCGCAGGGGTGATCAACGCTGACTAGCATGGCCCGGTGGGCGTTGTGCTCTTCAACCACTTGGAGGCGGACTTTGCTGTGAAGCACGGTGGCCACGTCGAACAGATGAACGTCCAGGTGATTTTGACACCGTAGGTCTTCGAGGTGGAGGTCCTCGACGCCATCGTCCGGGGGAAGGAGGATTCGGGTACATTGGCGTCTGAACTCCAAGCCTTGGTAGATACATCTAGAGAAGTGATTTGTTTAGGTTGGTGGTGGACCACTAGGGGAGGTACTTCGATGATGGTTGTGTGTCTGATGTTAAATGGAATCCTGAGATGGTTCTATGACGTTGGTTTGCTTTGCAATGGACGTATTACCATTCATGAATACCACATCTAACTTTTATTTTTTTAATTCCTAAATTGTGCGCTACTAGTAGTTAGGTTAGTAGTAGCGTGGGTGTTAGCTTAGTAGTAGCGCGGGTGCACCCGCGCTACTACTAATCATTTAGTAGTAGCGCGGGTTTAGCCCATGCTACTACTAACAGTTAGCTGTAGCGCCTTATTGGTAGCGCGGCTGTCCGCGCTGCTGATAGCCTAAAAACCCGCGCTGCTGATAGCCTTTTCCCTAGTAGTGGTAGGAGGGGGAGGGCTGCGCCAGGGGATGAGGTGCGGCTGCCCTCTCACCCACCCCCACTATTTATAGTGAAGGGGAGAGGGGGCATCTAGAGGGGGGCGGCGGCCAAGGGGGTGCTTGCCCCCCAAGTTGGTGGGGCGCGCGCCCCCCACCCCTAGGGTTTCAACTCTAGTCGCCTTGTTCCCCTTGGGGAGGCGCACTAGCCCACTAGGGGGGCTGGTTCCCACCCATATTCAGCCCACTTGGTCCCCCGGGGTAGGTGGCCCCACCCGGTGGACCCTCGGACACCTTTCGGTGGTCCCGGTACAATACCGATAACCCCGAAACCTTCCGGCGACTGAAACTGGACTTCCCATATATAAATCTTCACCTCCGGACCATTCCGGAACCCCTCGTGACGTCTGGGATCTCATTAGGGACTCCTAACAACCTTTGGTAACCACATACAATTTCCCATTACAACTCTAGCATCACCGAACCTTAAGTGTGTATAACCTACGGGTTCGGGAACCATGCAGACATGACCGAGACACCTCTCCGGCCAATAACCAATAGCGGGATCTGGATACCCATATTGGCTCCCAAATTTGCAAACAGGCCTATGGCTGTCAAAATCGGATGCGGAATTTCGTGTTGAACATTTATATATATTATACGTATTTTTCGACATCGTATGCAAAAGATATAGTCGTTTTACTTTTTCATCACACTTTTTTGCAAAACATGTCCAAATTTAAGTTTTTAAAATTTCCTAACTTGTAGATGTAGTAACATAACTACATCCTGAAGGATTTTAATTTTTGAAGTTTTTATCATTTTCTTTTGTTTTTTCAAAACTGAAATGGCGATACACCGGGGGGGGGGGGGGGGTAGAGTTTGAAAATTTCCCTATAGTCCCGGTTTGTGTCTCCAACCGGGACTATAGGTTAGACCCCTTTAGTGCCGGTTCGTGGCATGAACCGGTACTAAAGGTTAGCCCTTTAGTACCGGATTGTGCCACAAACCGGGACTAAAGGGGCTCATGGGGCCCCGGCCTGACACCAGCCTGCCACCACCCCTTTAGTACCGGTTCGTGGCACGAACCGGTACTAAAGGTTCAACACGAACCGGCACTAATGCATAGCCGTTCGAACCAGGACTAATGGTACCAATGGTACCGGGCCAAATTCGAACCGGGACTAATGTGTCTCACATAAGGTCCATTTCTACTAGTGTAAGATGGGATGCGGCATCCTTATTAGGAGTACCGGAAAATTGATCTTTCATAACAAGATTCAGCAAAGCAGTATTAATATCACAAAACTCCACACTAGTGGTGGGAGGAGAAATCACTAGTACAACAACGTCCTAAACAAACGGTTTAAAACCCCTTTTCGCGACGGTATTTGGAACCGTCGCGAAGTGAGTGTGGGCGATAGGGGGGGTCCTTCCCACACGACCCAGAAATCGTCGAGGATAGGCCCTCATGGGACCCAGGCTGGGGCCGTGTGCGATCTGGTGAGGCATGGAAACCCAATCATTTACGTAGGTATGTACATCCCACACGGTGAATCCCATAAATAATTTCCGTAGGTATGTACATCCCACACGGTGAATCCCAGAAATCATTTCCGTAGGTATGTACATCTCACAAAGTGAATCCCAGAAATCATTTCCGTAGGTATGTACATCCCACACGGTGAATCCCATAAAATCATTTCCGTAGGAATGTACATCCCACACAGTTCTTTGTGTGGAAACATTTGTGCAAGGTGGCCTAACGCAAACAGTTCGCTGTCGGAAGCCGTGTGTGATTGTTAGTTGATTGAACACGCCTACTTTCTAGAAACCTTGCGGGTTGTTTGAGTTCATCGCCCACGGTGCTGTCTGAGTAACCGTTTGCAATAGAAAACCCCAATAAGCAGGGTAATTAGCCTATTATTGATAATCCATGTACTAATCAAACTTATATTTCTTATAAAACACGCCAGATATTTCATATCCATATAAAAGCAACCAGGATTTCATAATCGAATTACAGCAGATAGCTTCGGCACTCAGTTACGCCATTACACAACAACACCAAGTTTAACATGCAGCATCAAAAACCTTTGGAAAGTAGCATCATACACAGTAAATAGAATGATGAATCTCATTTGGGAAACTGCAGAAGCGCAAGGCAAATATTGAGCCTTCAGTGATGTTGAATGTCCTTGCAACTTTAGGCCAGTGGCTATGGATAATTGCCCGCCCAACCTTTGTCCTCTTCAGCAAGACTTCAATATTGTACCGTGGGTGTTGAATGAATACCTTCCTCTCCTCTTGACCATGCAGGTGGTTTGAGAAGTAATCATCGGTGAACTACTTTAGAAAGTACTAAAAACAAAGCTATGCATAAATCGTTGTTGTAAATTTTGAAATGGCGCAAGGGGTAAAAACAAGGTAAAAGAGTTGGTACCATCCTATAGTTGACTGATGTCTTCTTCATTGTGCAAACAAAGATCTTGTTGTTATTCGTCGCAAGTTTCTTCATCCTAACAATCTTTCTGAGTTTCTTGACTTGACTAATATTCATGGACATCTCATTTCCCCATATAAAAAATGGGTCGAACAGTGGGTCTAAGCCTCTGACAGCAGGACCTACATGTGCAAGACCAAATTGTAAGAAACCTAAATATTAGAATGATTCCTGCAACTGCACAATAATGTGCTATTAGCCAAAGGACCCTACTTGAACAAACCTCGATGGTAAACCGCAGTGTCTTCCATTGTTTCCCTGCAACACACATAAGGAAGATCTTGATCAGGTTAACTGAGAGTTGCCATACTATCAGTAGAATATGTATTGAGTACAGCCAAATTCGATTGGTGTCACATGCATAACAATACAAAATTGTACCCACTGCAAATGAAAATCAAATTGCAGAACTGAACCAAACAGTTAAATGGACAGCAGACCAAATGAACCAAAATAGTTAACTGAGCATGACATTGCAGAATAGAAACATGTACTAGAAGATAAGACAGTTAACAAAACAAAGAATGCTTGAGAACAATACTACGAAATGTAGCAATTGTTGGACCAAAGTGTTAACTGAACATTATATTTCAGAGGACCAAACTGTTAACTGAACATCAGATTGCATATTAACATTACAGAGGACAAATCACAAGAAGGCACTGGCGGTGGCCTCGAGAAAACATCACGAACTATATTTTAAAGTAGACAACTACGTGGCGCTGTCGACGGTGGCCTCGAAGACAAGGTGCTCCTCCAAGATCTGGCGGTCGACATACATGTCCACCATAGCGACTTCATTCGCACGTGCGACCGCATGCTACTCAGCTCCATGTTATACTGCGTGTAAAATGGCTATGGGCGGCGCTTAATTGGAGGAGGGGGCAGTGATTTCAGTGGAAGGTGTCGCTCCGTCAGTCGGGGCATGTGGGATGGGAAAGGAGGAGGATGGTGTGGGTGGGGTGTGGATTACGTGACCATATTTACGAGGCCGCGCAGCAAGAAGAAGGGTCGCTGGCGAGGAGGCCGCGCTGCAAGAAGAAGGGTCAAGTGCGGCGAGGAGGCGGCGCTACAAGAAGAAGGGTAGCCGGCGAGGAGGCGTCGCTGTAAGAAGAAGGGTCGCCGGCGAGGAGGCTAAGCTTCCAGTAAGCAGCAGTGAAGGTCCGAACTTGGAAAGCAAGGAGGAACAGTGGAAATGTGGCTTTTGGTAGGAGGTAGGGGGCGAGGATATAGATATTCCGCGGTGGCAAAAAAAATTCGCTCGGTGCCGCGCGAAACTGGCGCGCAAGTGTGGTTCAAGCGGGGGCGGTGGACTATAGACGACGAAGCTTCCTGCGTAAGCCAGACAAGACGGTGCGCCAAGATATTTTATATTGCATCCCACACCATTCTTTCTAGTAAACTGTTTGTGGTATACCTGAGTTTTTTTATTATGTTTTGAAAGACAAAATGGTGCTACGGAGGGAAAGGATGGTGTTTGAATTGCTAGAACATTTACGTACAGTGAACATGCAACTAGTACATGAGTGTCATGTTTAAATATGGATTTATTCCGGGTTCATTTTGGCATTTTTATGCATTAATTGGGTTTCTGGCCATTTAATGTGCATAATTCAAATTTGAACTACAAGCACATGCTCCAATGCACCAAAGTTTGCTGAAAAATCACATGTGTGTCTTTGGGTGAATTTATAGGTCCCATGCAAGAAATGGGAATAAAATTCAAACATCTGGGTGTCGTGGCTCAGCCGGAATGATTGAGAAACTTGGTTTTTTAATTCCTGTAAATCCAAAACACGGCTGAAAATCATGAAACTTGGCATGCTATCATGACATGGCACCAACATGTTGCAGTAAATTTTTGGAAGAATTTGGACAAGCTTTGGTGTAAGCTTCTTGCAAACCGGAGCTTCCCTCAAGAAGGCTCCTGGTTCCGAGAGGGAACGTGTCACCTCCGTGTGCGAAATGACATACGTACACTGCCTTCTCCCGCCTTAATTTTTATACACAAGCAGATTAGACCAAATAGAAGTATCGTGCTAAATATTGGAATTATTTCGGGTTCATTTTGCCTTTTTTATACATTAATTGAGTTTCTAGGCATTTAATGTGCATAATTCAAATTTGAACTACAAGCACGTGCTCCAGTGCACCAAAGTTGTTTGAAAACTCACATGTGTGTCCTTGGGTGAATTTCTAGGTGCCATGCAAGAGATGGGAGTGAAATTCAAACATCTGGGCATCATGGCTCGGCCGGAAAGATTGAGAAACTTGGTTTTTAAATTCCTGTAATTCCAAAACACGGCTGAAAATCATGAAACTTGGCACGGTCTCATGACATGGCACCAACATGTTGCGGTAATTTTTTTGGCCGAACTAGGACAAGCTTTGGTGTAGGCTTCTTGCAAACCGGAGCTTCCCTCAAGAAGGCTCCTGGTTCCAAGAGGGAACGTGTCACCTCCGTGTGCGAAACGACATACGTACACTGCCTTGTCTCGCCTTAATTTTTTTACACAGCCAGATTAGACCAAATAGAAGTATCGTGCTAAATTTTGGAATTATTCCGTGTTCGTTTGGCCTTTTTATACATTAATTGAGTTTCTGGGCATTTAATGTGCATAATTCAAATTTGAACTACAAGCACTGGCTCCAGTGCACCAAAGTTGTTTGAAAAATCACATGTGTGTTCTTGGGTGAATTTCTAGGTCCCATGCAAGAGATGCGAGTGAAATTCAAACATCTGGGCGTCATGGCTTGGCCAGAAAGTTTGAGAAACTTGGTTTTTTAATTCCTGTAATTCCAAAACACGCTTGAAAATCATGAAACTTGGTATGGTCTCCTGACATGGCACCAACATGCTGTGGTAATTTTTTTGGCCAAATTGGGACAAGCTTTGTTGTAGGCTTCTTGCAAATCGGAGCTTCCCTCAACAAGGCTCGTGGTTTCCGAGAGGGAACGTGTCACCTCCGTGTGCGAAACGACAAGCGTACACTGCCTTCTCCTGCCTTAATTTTTTACACAGCTAGATTTCACCATATAGAAGTACCATACTAAATTTTGGAATTATTCTGTGTACGTCTGGCCTTTTTTATACATTAATTGAGTTTTTGGGCATTTAATGTGCATAATTCAAATTTGAACTACAAGCATGTGCTCCAGTGCACCAAAGTTGTTTGAAATCACATGTGTGTCCTTGGGTGAATTTCTAGGTCCCATGCAAGAGATTGGAGTGAAATTCAAACATCTGGGTGTCGTGGCTCGGCCGGAAAGATTGAGAAACTTGGTTTTTTGATTCCTGTAATTTCCAAACACGCCTGAAAATCATGAAACTTGGCATGGTCTCATGACATGGCACCAACAATGTTGCGGTAATTTTTTTGGCTGAATTGGGACAAGCTTTGGTGTAGGCTTCTTGCAAACCGGATCTTCCCTCAAGAAGGCTCGTGGTTTCCGAGAGGGAATGTGTCACCTCTGTGTGCGAAACGACATACGTACACTGCCTTCTCTCGCCTTAATATTTTTACACAGCCACATTACACCAAAGAGAAGTACCGCCCTAAATTTGTGAATTATTTCGTGTTCGTTTGGCCTTTTTTATACATTAATTGAGTTTCTGGGCATTTAATGTGCATAATTCAAATTTGAACTACAAGCATGTGCTCCAGTGCACCAAAGTTGTTTGAAAAATCACATGTGTATCCTTGGGTGAATTTCTAGGTCCCATGCAAGAGATTGGAGTGAAATTCAAACATCTGGGCGTCGTGGCTGGCCGGAAAGATTGAGAAACTTGGTTCTTTTAATTCCTGTAATTCCAACATCTCCATTAATTGCGCCCGACCACCTGTTCTACGACGTGGCTATATGTCTCACTGGACTGAGATTTAAGAGAGAAAAATGAAAATCTAAAAAGAAAGTTTTGCACGGATCTTGATGTAAGATCCGACGGACCTATATGGCATCGACTGTGACTTATAACAAGCATGATGAATATAAGGACGATGACATTGGATAATAATTATCTTACATAATTATAAACATAATTAAAAAAGTCACATGCGGCAACGCCCGAAATACACAAGGGAAAAGAAGAAGGAAGACAATGATCTGGCTCGCTGATCTTTACTTTCTTGATGCATTGTGCTACCTCTTGAGCACTGCGTTGGATTTCCTTGAAGAGGAAAGAGTGATGCAGCATAGTAGCGTTAGTATGTCCCTCAGTTTATGAGAACCAAGGTATCAATCCAGTTGGAGGCCACACGCGAGTCCCTCGTTCCTGCACAAACAAATAGCTACTAACTATGGACCCGAAGGTCTGAGTTAACTACTCACACTTCATCGGAGGGGCTATGGTGATGATGTAGAAGCCCTCCATGGTTGATACCCCTTCCGGCGGAGCTCCGGAACAGGCCCCAAGATGGGATCTCGTGGATACAGAAAGTTGCGGCGGTGGAATTAGGTTTTTGGCTCCGTATCTGACCGTTTGGGGGTACGTAGGTATACATAGGAGGAAGGAGTACGTCGGTGGAGCTTCGTGGGGCCCACGAGGGTGGGGGCGCGCCTGGGGGGTAGGGCGCGCCCCCCTACCTCGTGCCCTCCTCGTGGCTTTCTTGATGAAGGGTCCAAGTCTCCTGGATCATATTCGGTGAGAAAATCACGTTCCCGAAGGTTTCATTCCGTTTGGACTCCGTTTGATATTCCATTTCTTTGAAACACTGAAATAGGCAAAAAATAGCAATTCTGGGCTGGGCCTCCGGTTAATAGGTTAGTCCCAAAAGTAATATAAAAGTGGAAAATAAAGACCAATATAGTCCAAAACAGTAGATAATATAGCATGGAGCAATCAAAAATTATAGATACGTTGAATACGTATCACGTTGCTGCAGGCCATGGGAACTACTCTCCGAGGCGAGCGGCGACGAGCTCTTTCTTGTCCTCAAGATGCTGCTTGAGAGCATCCACGGAGTCCTCCACCAGCCTACTGCGCTCAATGCGCAACTTGTTATTCTCGTCCATAAGTTTCTCGACAATGACGCCGGTCCTCTTCAACAAGGCAGTGGTATGCTCCTGCCGCTCCACACTTTCGACAATCTTCGCCCTCAGCAGGTTGTGCTCGGCCCGGAGCTCCGCATTGCTCTAATTTAGTTGCTGGATGACCTCGGTAGACTGTTCAAATGAGGCTTTCAGGTCATCCTGCAACCTCTCCCACTTGGAGATCTGATCCATCTTCCTAAGTACGAGGGCACGCATGCGCCTGTAAGAGTCCTCGCCTGCCTGCGAGGCATTTTCCTAGGCCACCGCGACGCGGGAGGACATCTCTGCTGCATTCATGGTGCGGCTGGACATCTCTTCTGCTTCCGCGGCACGGCCGGACCAGTCTGCTGCATCGACGGCGCGGCGGGTCCTTCGTGCTGCTTCGGCGGCGCGGCGGGACCTCTCTGCTGCTACGGACATGCGGCGGGAAGTGTTGGATGCTATCGCGGCGAGGCGGGACATCTCTCGTGCTCTCGCTTCCAGGCTCGCCTCTCCCTGGTCGAAATCTCTCGAGTCAGAACTCACGATGGCCATGGCGGACGCAAGGGAACGATGATGAATGACTTGTTTGTTTTTGACTTTTTGTGGATGAGGAGTTGAGGAGGAATGTGCAGTCATCTTGGAGTAGTAGTAATTATAACCGCATAGTAATACGCTCCTAAGTGGTAAACCGTTTAGGTTTTGATCGGTATGAACAGGTTTGCAATTTGGAATGTGACGGGATGCCCTCCCTATTCTTCTAAAAAAATTGTGACGGGACGCATGCTCAAACTTTACTGATGGTTATAAGTGCGGCACTATTCCCGGAAGGCGTAACGTGGGCACGTACGCCTTCTCGGCCGCGTACGTGGCGTTTGCACCATAGGGTGCACCGCAATAGGCAATGTCAGCACACGTCTTGTTCCAACAACCGTGCGCGCTCGTTATTACCATCGTGCACGCTTCTTTTAATTAGAATGGGTGTGCCCGTCTAGCGCACACACGTTGATCTATCTAACTGTTTCAGTTTGTTGTGGCTAATCGCAAACAATTCATCAATGTGAAGTGTATGCCATCAATCACAGACACTTTGATCTAACTTACCCATTTATGTTCCGTTGCCTATCGCAAACAGTTAATCCTTCTGAAGCGTATGCCCTCAATCACACACACCTTGATCTGGCTGACCGTTTCTTTTGTGTTGCCTAATCACAAACGGTTCATCCGAGTGAACCACATGCTTTATATTGCACACACCTTCATCTGGCTGCCCGTTTCTTTTGTGTTGCCTAATCAGAAACAGTTCATCTGAGTGAATCGGATGCTGCGTATCGCACAAGCCTTCATCTGCCTGCCTGTTTCTTTTGATCCTCCTTGTCGAAAACAGTTAATTGAACTAAACCGTATGCCCTTCATCGCACATGCAACTAAAACCTGAACCGTGTTTGATGCATACCTCATCGCAAACGTTTTACACATTTTTGACAGTTTTCATACACCACCGTTTGCAATTATTGCATCGCACACAGTTTCTCGAAGGGTCTCTGATCGTAGTGTCGCGTTAGCAGCATCCTGTAGTAGTGCCAATAAAATCATTGTTGTTGGTATTTGAGAAATCACATAACTTGGTGTTCTCTTGAGTCATGATGACCACACAACAAGATTGCACTCAAAACAGATCCGGCAAGAAAACGGCGAACGGAAAAGGAGAGGCGAATAAAACGGCAAATTTTTGTGAAGTGGGGGAGAGGAAAATGAGAGGCAAATGGAAAATAATGTAAATTGCGAGGAGATGAGATTTGTGATTAGGAACCTAGTATATGTTGAAGATCCTCCCCGGCAACGGCGCCAGAAAAAAAATCAAGATGAGAAGCACAGTTAGGGGAGTCGGAGATAACGAAAGGAAACAAGACACTTACTCATCCTCCACCTCCTCTTCTGCTGCCTTCCTCTTCTTCTTCGGGCTGAGGGACCCGAAGTCGAATGCGATCCCCGTGTTGGCGTCTGCGGGCGGAGGGGAAGCTGGTGGAGTCGGGCTAAGCTTGGACGACAAAGAGGCGACCGCTTTCTTCTTCGCCACCGCGGCCTTCACCAAATTCTTTGCTGTCGCGGCCCTCGTCTGGCGCATGGACCCCTCCTGGGCCTGCCGCGTTTGTGCGGCCCTGCCGGGCTGGACCGGCTCGCCGGAGCTGGCCTGCTACAGGACTCGCCCTCTCCCTGCGGCCGGAGGGTCGACAGCCTTGGCCTCCTCCTCCGACGACTCGTCAGGCACGTCCTCGACGAGAGGGGCCTCGGTGCCGGCACTACTGACCTCCTCAGCGGATTTCGCCCACTGGGCGAGCTCCTTCTCCTCTGCCTCTGTCGCAGCTTGTCCTCCATGCCGTCGGCGCTCCCGGCCTCCCTGACGAGTTCTGCCTCCGCTGCCCTGGCGGCGATGTAGTCCAGCTCCGCTTGGGTGGTGTCCTGGACGAGCCGTGGCTCGGCGCTGACGTACCTCTCCGCCAGGGTGTCAAAGAACTCCTGCACCCGCTCCTCCGCCGGCTCGACCCAGCTCGGGTCAAGGCCGTGCGCGTTGATGTTCGGCATCATGGCGATGATGTCGGTCCGGCGAGAATTGTTGCACAGCAGGACCAGTCCTGCTGGCAACTTGAACAAGGGCCCCTTGGCGACCTTGCCGGCCTTCGCGGCGGCCCTCGCAGCCTTGCCGGTCCGCTCAACTTCACCGTCGCGGTTCACGTCGAGCTGGAAGAGCCGCTGACAGAAGTGGGCATGCCCCATCACCGTCAAGTTGTGGTCGAGGCCGGGGTGAAGCCTCATGATGTCGGCGGCGTTCGTGAAGAGCCAGGCCGGCCTCCCCTTGTTATGCAGCGGAGCGATTCGCGGCGGATGAAATCCGCCCCGATCATCTCAAGGGTGAGCCCGGCCTCGGTCAGGCGAAGGATCCTAGTGGGGGCGATCATGAGCTTCGCGTCATCAGCATCGACGTCACTCCAGTCGCTCCGGCGAAGCGGCGGCACCTGGCGGACCCGGCAAAATTACGGCGGGTCCTTCTCTTCAATCTAGCACCACCGGTCCCGCCATTCTTCCCGCATCTCCTTCGTGGCGCCCTCCAGGTACGCCCCCTTGGACCTTGGGATCGAGGCTACGCAGCCGAAAATGGAACCCCCCGTTTGGAACCGAGGGAAGAAGTAATGGCGGAAGAGCGCCGTGTTGGGATGCACCCCGGCGAAACCTTCGTAGAGGCGCGCAAAAAAGGCCATGCACACCACGACATTCGGAGTGAAATCCAAAAGGTGGAAGCCATAGGTGTGCATGACATCGTTGAAGAAATCGGAGAAAGGGGCCTGAAGCAGTCCCGGAGCTCGAACACGTCGACCGTCGACGGGAAGAAGGCTTGCTGCATCCGCCGCACCGCCAGCTCGCTCTCCGGCGGCTCCTTCTCCCCGACGTCCTTGGCCATTCACTTGCCTCTGCTACTCTTGGGCGCCATGGCGTCCGCGGGGCGCGAGAAATGAGGGATGGAGAAGGCGCGGCGGCGGCGAGTGAAGGCAAGAGCTCGAGAAGAAGGAAGAAAGGGAACAGCGGTTCCGAGATTGGGGAAGGCGCAGGGGGTAAAGTAAGCAGCGCGCCCGCGGTTATTCCTTTTTACGGGGAAGGCGCGGGCCGCCTCCTTTCCCATTAACTGCGATGTGACGCATGCGTGCGAAGTCCGTCCCACGCATGCCCCCCACCAATGCCCCCCACGTCACGCACGATCCTCCATTTTGCTCGTACAACGCGGGTCGTGAGGAAGCGCAGCACGCGAAAAGTTTTACCACGGTAAAAACCGCCCCGCCTGCTCGCGCACCATTTTGGGCCTGGCCCAACAACGTGTCGTGCTTATGTGTTGCCCAGGCCCGGGGGCTCCTATCGGTGTACAAAAGTAGGGGCTCTCCTTTCGACCCCTTTACTTGTGCATGGGCAGTTGGAGCCACGCGCCACGACCGCACTTGGCAAGGCAAGGGAGGTGAACCAAGGTAAAACCAAAGTGCGAGGCAACCAGTGCAATGCCAAGGCCAAGACCACAAAGAGTAGAGGGACGAAGCAGGTTCCCCCGGCAAGACCCTTGCCGGGGGCAGCCTCAGCGGCCCCGGCAAGACCCTTGCCGGGGCAGCTCGTCCAACACCAGCGGAGTGCACCACCCTTGAGCCCACAGTTCCCAACACCATCAACCACGTTGGGCCAGGGCTCGGGAGGCACCTCCATGGTGGTATGTAGATCTTTGTGAAGACAAAGAACACTCAAGATCAGGTGAGAACCAGAAGACGGTGACCCTCGGCGGGATCCTAGCCGAGGGGATCCACAAGACCCCCGGAAAGCACCTTGCCGGGGACGACTGCGCGCCACGGCAAGACCCTTGCCGGGCCTCCCGACAAGGCCCTTGCCGAGGGCGCCAGCGGGGCCACAGCCAGGCCCGCATCAACCAAGTCTCCACCGCCACCCGCATGGGGCTGCCAACCCAACCAGCTGGGTAGGCACCTGTGTGGCGACGAGCGGCTTCCAAGACAACTCGGCAAGCACCTGCGTGGCGGCATGCAGATCTTCATGAAGACCCTAGCACCGCGCCACCTCAGCTGCCTGCCTGCCTACATGGCACCGCACGCATCGCTGGCCTTGGTGCGTGTCGAAGCAAGACAGAGTGGCGATGGACGGGACGGGCCTCGTTCCCGTCCCCGATAAAGCTAGGGGACGCCTAAGCGATGCATTAAATGCATCTTGTCCTGTAATGCGGGCGATAAGCTCGCGGCACTGTAGGCCTTTCCACCTCCTATGTGCCACTGTGGCAGCCCCTTTCGACTATAAAAGGAGGCCCATAGCATACTGGAGAGGGATTCGGCTCTTTGAAACTACACAGCCACCATAGCTAGTTCAGGAGTTCAAGAACACTCAATACATCCACCAAAGCAGGACTAGGGTATTACGCATCCTCGCGGCCCGAACCTGGGTAAAATGATCCTTGTGCTCTCTGTCAGACCTGCTCTTCTCACACCCCGTGCCCCGCAACCGCAGTAGGGATTCCTGTGATCCCATAGGTGTCGTTTCCCACCGACACACTTGAAGCTACGTCGGTATTTCCCCAAAGAGGAAGGAATGATGCAACACAGCGGCGGTAGGTATTTCCCTCAGATATGAAACCAAGGTTATCGAACCAGTAGGAGAACCAAGCAACACAACGTAAACAGCCCCTGCACACAAAAAACAACAACTCGCAACCCGACGTGTTAAAGGGGTTGTCAATCCCTTTCGGGTAACGGCGCCAGAAATGGCGTGTAGATGGGAGAAAGTTGTAATAGATTGAATAAATAGATCGCAAATAAAATAAAGTGCAGTTCTAATAGATCTGAAAATAAATGGAAGGAAAAAATAGATCGCAAAGGCAAATATATGAGAAAGAAGACCTGGGGGTCTTAGATTTCACTAGTGGCTTCTCTCGAGAAAAATAGCAAATGGTGGGTAAACAAATTACTATTGGGCAATTGAGAGAACTTCGAATAATCATGAAGATTGTCACATCCCTAGTTCTGGTATGACCTAGACTAGCTAGTCATGGGTGCATCATGTTTAAATTTCATTTAAATTTGAAATGGGGATTTGTGAAACCCTCAGAAATCATTTCTGGAAATAACCCAGTTGAAAATTGCTCCAAAAAGGTCCAAAAAAATTTTCATGTTGCTCTCTGAAAATATTGGTCAGAGGTAAAATTCAAACCAATATTTTTAGCAGCTCATAAATATTTATTTTGGCCTTTTGGAATTAATGCATAAATATTTGCATTGGATATATTTTAGTTATGTATTTAATATATGTCCAATATCTCAGATTTTTGGTGTTGGGCTTTGAATTAATCCAACTAGTCCCTACAAAAATTATCAGAGGCAAACAAATTGATTTAGTATTTTACTAAATCAGAAAACAAATTACAGAAATAGAAAAGAAAAACAAAAAAAGGAAAAACCTTACCTGGGCTAACCTGCGGCCTGGCACTGTGCCGGCCCAGCTGTGCTGGTGTGACAGCCTGGATTTTGGCCCTTTTCTTTTTCTTTTTGATTTATTGGTTTTTACTCTGTTTTACTTTTTGGAGTGGTTCTGTGGCCTTGTCACCTGGGAAATCATCCTCTTTTTTCCTCCCAAGTGGCTCATCATTCTCAAAACTCTGCCAAGATCATGTCACTTCACTCCTGGATCAAACCCTAATTTCTTTTTCTCAGGACTATTCCTTTTTCTATTAAAGGAATAACCATGTCTGCCATAGGTTGTGAAGCAACCTTTATTACCATCACTCCTAAAATTTCCAAATAATTCTCATATTTTTTTTGGGTCATATCTTTCCCAAATATGGAAAAATATTTCATTTGTCATGTTTATCATCTTGCTCAAATAATTCATTTCCTATTCTGTCCTAAATGGAAGAATGTGAAGCAAGTGCCATTTTCCTTTTCCCAATTGACCTCAAACTCCTTGGACACCTTTTCCTGTCCATATCATTGACACATGCCAAAGTGCAACCTCATTTGCCTAGTAATTATTTAATTATGATTTTCCAAAGTTCCTGTCTGAGGGAACTGGTTGTGAAGGAAGTAGAAGCTAGGCATATCCAAATGAGTTCCCATTTTGCATGTTACCTCATATAATCATGTCATAGCCCTCCACCAAAGTAAAGCTCATTCCATGCCTCCATGTGAGCTCATCTTCAATTCTTTGATTCTGCCCAAAATTTCAGTTTGTGAAGCAAGTATATTTTATCTTGCTCCATTATGACTGATAATTTTTCTAGGCCTTCTATTATTCATATAACCTAAGTGCACTCATTTTGGGCATGGTTCATCAAGCCAATATTTCTCTAGAATGTTTGCAAGATTCTGGACAGAGGGAATTGCTGTGAAGGAAGTACCATTTTGGTGAATCCAGTTGGTATGAAACTCATACAGCATCTTTATATGATCAAATAATGAACCCTTGACAAAGTTGAGCTCAAGTTGACGCTTCATGTGAGTGCAGCTTCAAAATCTCCTAATCTGGCTAGTCTGGCACTTCCTACAGCAACCCTCATCTAAACTCCTCCTCTTAGTCTGGGTTTTGGTTATCAGCATAACCTTAGCATGTGATCATCATCAGACAAACTAGTTACCACATTACCCACCTGGTTTAACCAAAGAAAGTTACAAACACCATCTTACTGATTTACTATTGGATCTAAGTGCAAATCTCTTATTTGTCCCTGGACCGATTTATTTCCTCATTTTGACTGAGCGAACCAAGGTCCATCTATTGGACATAGTTGGTCACGCTAAAGAGAACCTCTTCCACCAGTTCGCGTGGTGATCACGCCGGCGTCATGGCTGTAGGCGTGCTCTGGCTTGTTCCGTCCACTATGCTCGTCTCCTCCCTCCTCCTCTCGACCTACATTCACGTCTAGTAGCTCCCCCGTGATGCCCTGCGTCGCCCTGCATCGCTGCTTCATTGTGGTTCGCCATTAATGCGTCGCAAACGCCATGCCCGTGCCACAAACCGGCTCTATCCTCCATTGTTTGCAAGTTGGAGCTTGCCCGTGAGCTCGAGAAGCCTCCCCGCGGCTATATCAGGAGTGCCCGAGGTCCCCCGCTCCTTATCGCTCCCTCCCTCGCCTCATTTTTCCTCTGGAATCGCCCCATCTCGCCGGAGTTCGCCTCTGTCCATCATGGCCGCCTCGGCCTCGGCATGATTCTGGCCAACCCGAGCCTCCTCTCGCCTCCCCTCCACGTCCATTGTCTCCCCCTCGTCGCACTGAGCCTCCCCACCCCACCAGTTCGTCGTCGGAGTACCTCTGGTTGCGCCTCCCGTAGCTTAGCCGGTGCCGTTGCTCTCGGCCACCACCATGACCGAGCCCATCCGGTGTTCCTCTCTTCCTCCCGTCGCCACCAGAGCCTCCACCACTCTCCGGCGAGCCTTCCCAAGCCCTTCACCTCGCCTCCCCGCCGCCGGAGACCCCTGCCCATCACCACCACCGTCCGCCCCTGCCTCTCGGGTCTCCCCCGCCATCGCGTCCTCCACTCCACCACGGGGCTGGCTGACCCTCTGAATTGAGGCGGCGCAGCCCCGCGGTTCCGCCGGTGCCCTCGGCCTGGCCGGGGATCGCCGGACCTGGCCGGCCCCTTGGCCGCTTCCTTCCCCTGCCTCTGCTCTGTCTCACGGGAGAACAGGCGAGCGGGAGGAAGGAGACGACCAAGCCTGGCCCCTCCCCCTGCGCCTGGACCCCACCTGTAAGCCTCTCGTTCCCTGGTCCACGTGGATAAGTGGAGACGTCTTTCCCGGAAATACGTTTTAGTCTCGAGAAAGCGGACATTCTATCTATTGCGGCTGAAAATACGTTTCCATTCTACCAAAACGTAATCTGCCCGAAGGCGCTTTCTTTTTTTCCAACAGGGGCCTGTTTGCTGAAAAAGTTTCACCGATAGGTCCCTGATCTTCTACACCTCATAACTCCGCAACCGTAACTCCGATCGAGGTTAAACCAACGCTCACTTATTCGTTTCGTCAATCTCGTTCTGATGAAATCATTTGCACCATGTTTTGACATTCTGAAAATGACCATTTTGCCCCTGCCCGTATTCAGCCCCCTCCGAGAGAGTACGTTTTCCGGCGATCCTTTCCGCGAGTTTCTCGTACTTTCTTCCGGTGATTTCTTCCACCCTAGGCAAGCCACACCCTCCATTTGCATCACTGTAATGCAGTGACATGGTTTATATTATTTTAACTTGTTTAAAATATTGCTTTAGCTACATGTCTTTGTGCATGGCAATTTCTCGGAGTTGTATTGTTTGATCTTGATATTGCCATGATATTGCTTGGAGTTCTAGGATTAATATTTTGATGATTATGTGGATGACATGTTGCCATTGGATTATTAGTGGCTCATGTTGTGATTATTTTCATGGTGGTGTTGGATATGATATTTTTGGAGTATTACTTTGGATATCATGCTGCCTTTGGATTATTAGTGGTTAGTATGATTATTTTCATGATGGTATCTGTCATTATATTTTTGGAGTATTACTTTGGATATCATGCTGCCTTTGGATTATTAGTGGTTAGTATGATTTTCATGATGGTATCTGTCATTATATTTTTGGAGTATTACTTTGGATATCATGCTGCCTTTGGATTATTAGTGGTTAGTATGATTATTTTCATGATGGTATCTGTTATTATATCTTGGAGTATTTGCTATAGATATCATGCTGCCTTTGGATTATTAGTGGTTAGTATGATTATTTTCATGATGGTATCTGTTATTATATCTTGGAGTATTTGCTTTAGATATCATGCTGCCTTTGGATTATTAGTGGTTAGTATGATTATTTTCATGATGCTAGTTGATGTTCTGTTGCTTGGAGTATTATTTTCGGAGATGATGTTTACATGTGGATCTTAGCCGAATAGCTTATTACTTGTTATTGGAGTAGTAGGAGTATTGTTTTTGGATTCATCATGACAGTAGTGTTGTGCTACCCTTGGAGTATTTTTAGATGATGATATTATGCTTGGAATATTTGTTGGATATTGCTATGACTTGGATTATAGTTTGGTAGTTGATATCGGAGTATCAGTTATCACATTTGCCTTTATGGGAAGGCCCTAATGCGGTCTATTGTCGTGCATCTCGCCGGTGCCTCCAACTAGGGAAGGTTATGGGCATGCGTACCCTGGCCCGGTAAGCAGACATAACCTTGTGTGCCCGTTGTTTTTATGGATCCGGTCCCCGTGAGGGAGTTTTCACCACGACGGTGGTCGGGGTGTCTTTGGTAGACACGGGGCCACCTAGGACTAGCCCAGTTGGGAGTGGGTCAGAGTGGCCGGGAGAGTGTCATGACAATAGATCGGTTTTGTCGGAACGCCGTTGGTCCACTCGAATGGGAGTGCGAGGCCATGGGTTCTGTGGTGTGGGTACAGTGTGGTAACCTCTGCAGAGTGTATTTAAATCTATCGATAGCCGCGTCCTCGGTCATGGGCATGGGTTTGTATTAGGTCCCACCGTTCGATCAACACTCACATGACGGAATGACTTATAGGTGATTTATATGTTGATATGTTGAGCAGTACATATTGGCAGGATGTTGATGATGATGTTTGAGACCAAGTGTTGGTCGTGGTAGTGATCGCCGGAAAGATCACAGTTTGAGACCAAGTGTTGGTCGTGGTAGTGATCGCCAGAAAGATCACAGTTTGGTTTTGATTACGAGGTGATCGAGATGGTATATGGTTTGGCCGGTTAGCCAAGAGAGATATGGTTACGGAGATCTGAGATGGTGATTTATTAGCATTGTATTAGTTTCATCCCAGGCTTAGTAGTTGTTTCATCATAATAGTTGTTAATTTAATTAATCAGTTAAATGCTATGTTATTGTTTTGCCATGAAGTTTATGGTTGTTGTGAGCTTGCAAGTACATTCAATGTACTGACCTGGTGTGTCATGCCAGATTGCAGGTGATGCCGTGATTGCTTGATTGCTTGTCGTGGTTTCCGTTCGTGCGAGCTAGGTCGTGTCCCAGCCAGAGTCCCTGCGGAGTGGAGTTCACCACCTTCGTCGTTGTTCCGCTGCTAGAAGTTTTCCGCTGCTACGAGATGTTCCGTTGCTAGCATAGAGCAAGCGTAGTATCGCAGGCGTAGTGTCGCCATACTGATGTGATCATTGTAACATCAGAACTGTGTAATTATTATTCTTGTAATAAGAGCTGATTTGTTCTTTGTCAAGCAGTGCCGTATTCTAGAGACTTCTCCTCGATCTCTGGGCTGGAATTCCGGTTTCTCTGAGCCGGGGTGCCACAGCTGGCCCAGCCCACTGGCCACCACACCACCCCCCACCTCGCGCCAGTAGGCGAGGCGTGTGTCCGGCGCGCGCACACGCTCCATGCGCCACGTGAGCTGCCTGTCTGGCTTCTTCCTCGTCGCTCTGGATGCCCCACACGATGCCACGCGACCCCCCAGGCCTCTCTCGCTCTCTCCAGTCCTCCTCCCCACCTCTGTCGCCCTCTCCCGCGAACGCCCGAGCGCCGTCGTCGCCACCGCACACCGTTGCCGCGCCCACCGCCACTGCCTCGCCTCCTTGACAAGTCCAACAACTCCGCATCGTCTTCCTCGTCCTCGACGCCGAGCCACGTGCCTCGGGAGGCCCTGGAGCGCCGCCATCGCCATCGTCTTCGCCTCCGACCGCCGTAGATCGCCATCGCCGCTCCGTCGTCTCCAGCGCGTCCCCGGCCACAACGAGCAGCCCGGTAAGTCCGCTGTGAGCCCCGCCGTCGAACCCCCCTCTCCCCTACTCTTCTGGCGCCCTCTAGTCCCTCTGTCGCCCGAAGCCGTGCCCCGGTCGCCACCCCGAGCTCCGGTCCGGCGAGCTCCAGCCACCCCGCGTCCTCCCACCGCCTCTCCTGGATGCGCGAGAGCCCGGGCTACGCCCCGGTGCCCTTAGCGGCCGCCCCCGTGGCCTGAATAGCGGACACCGCCGCGTCCAGAGATCGCCGGCGATAACCTTGCCGGCCTGACATGCGGGCCCGACCTACCAGCTGATTAGCTTAAGGCTAATCACCACCTAACTAAACCCCTGAGACACTGACAATGGGCCCATCGCCACTAATTTTAACTAGATTAATTAGTAAAAACCCCTCCGTTTAACACTGTGACACTGACGTGTAGACTCCACACGTCAGGTTTGACCTGGTCAGCCGTGGTTGACTCGCTGACATCATGCCACTATTATGCTGACGCAATTAATCATTTTCTGGTTTAAAAATAAATCAGGAAAATCCAGTAAATGTTATAAACTTCAAAAAATCACAGAAATTCAACCGTAGCTCAGTTTGAAATAATTTATATATGAAAAATTATCAGAAAAATGCAATCTATCCATCTGTACCATTTTCGTGCATGAAAAACCAACTTATACCTGCTGTATAAGTGAAAACACATAAAGGGTATTTATAAGAGCTTTTGATCGAGGTGCATTTGAATCTTTGGTTCAAATGGACTTCAACCGAATGAATGCTAGTTGCATTAGCTCAAACAACATCACATCTCCATGCCATGTTCATGCATCATATTGTTGCATATGCTTGTGTATTGATTGTCGACACCGTTCCTTCTCGATAGGTTCTGCTCCGGAGAGTGCTCCAGAGTACCTGTTTGTGGAGCAGTGCCCCCCTGTTGATCTACCAGGCAAGCAAACCCCCCTTGTTCATTTCGAGTCCTGTTAGCCCAGTTGCTACAGCCCGGATTCACACGCTGCTGACCGACATGCTCGATTTTGTTTCATGTATGCCTGTCCCCGTAAGTTGGTGCCACTTTGGGTTCACGACTAGTCATGTCAGCCCGGGTTCTCTGTCATATGGATGCTAGCGACACTATCATATACGTGAGCCAAAAGGCACAAACGGTTTCGGGCCATGGTAAGGCGACACCCGTGGGAATACCATGCGTGAGGCCGCAAAGTGATATGAGGTGTTACATGCTAGATCAGTGTGACTTAGAATCGGGATCCCGATAGCTTTGGTATTAGAGCCTGACTGCCTGTAGGATTACCAAGCCAAACTGGTCGAAGTTGAGTCTGGAAATTCTTTAGTTATATAAGGGAATTGATTGTGGAAGGGAACGTAAGGCTCTTTTTACTCATTACACCTCATGGCCTTCTGATCTGAGTCATCCTATCTTTCCTACGGGGTTAAGGAACTAGGCTTTCTCTTCTGTCTATCAGGATCACGTGTTACTATTCCATAGTCTCATAGGATTGGTTGATCAGAGTCATACTCCAGTTTTTGAGTACTTCTGGTGTAGTTGATTAGTACTACCTCAGAACCTTGAGTGATGACGTTGAGTTGTGGTACTACCCCATCATTTGTAGAATGTCTAATTTTGAGCATTTTACTGCCGTTATGCTGCCGGAATTGTCCTAGGAGTTCAAGAGATACTAGTTTCCTTGTGCTACATACTTCATCTTATAGTTGATGTTGACTCCACCCTTGGTTACGTTTCTCAGGATGTCGTCAGCTAACCGAAGTTCTGTTGCTCGTAGTCGGAACCACGAAGATGGTAGGGATGAGGATCCTCCCGACCAGCCTTCGTTGGCAGAGTTAATGTTAGAGATGGAGAGGAACAAGCGTGAGTCTAACGCTTGTTGGCACAGATTGAGCAGAACACTGCCCATCAGCGTAATGAGTTGGTTTCCATCACCGACTTCGTTGGTCTGAACCCACCCACCTTCCATCATTCCATTGAGCCACTCGATGCAGATGACTGGCTTCGTAGTATCACTCACAAGCTGCGTTCTGCGAACGTAGCTGAAGGTGACAAGGTCACCTATGCTGCATATCACCTGGAAGGTCCTGCTAGTCCTTGGTGGCAAAACTATGAGGCTATGCTTCCAGCTGGTCAGATTCCTACCTGGAGAGATTTCACTGAGGCTTTTCGCGAGCATCACATTCCTGAAGCCCTCATCGATCGCAAGAGAGAAGAGTTCTGTAGTTTCACCAGAGTAAGATGGCTATTGCTGCTGACAATAGAGAGTTTGAGAACCTCGCCCGCTATACTACAGAAGAAGTTTCCACAGACGCCAAGAAGCAGGCTAGGTTCTGGAAGGGTCTCAACCCCAAGTTGCGTCGCGATCTCCACTTGCACCACTGCAATACATTCCAGGCTCTTGTGAACAAGGCCATTAACGCAGAGACAGCTCAGCTCACTTACGAGGAGTCGCGTAAGCACACCCATGATTTGGGTTCTTCCTCCGGTTCTAGTTCTCAAAAGCGCCGGATTTGGGTTCCGAACTCTGCTCTTCCACCTGGTTATACACAGAGGCCATCTTATGTGGCGCCTCACCCGGTTCAGTTATATGCTCGACCCAGGCCTATTGGTGGACCGCCTGCCAATGCGGGTCCACATCCTACCTCCAAGATTTGTTACAAGTGCGGAGAGCCAGGCCACATTGCCCGTATTTGCACTCAGACCAGTGTTGCTCCACCCCAGCCCGAGAAGTCTGTTGGCCGTGGTAGTAAGCCATCATGCAAGATGATCAGTGCCAAGTCAGCTCCCACTGAACATGGACGTGTGCATCACGTCTCAGCTAAAGACGCTCATGATGATCCAGATGTCGTTCTTGGTACACTCATTGTAAACTGTCATCCAGCATCGGTTATGTTCGATACTGGGGCGTCTCATTCCTTCATTTTTGAAAGTTATGCCCGCTTGCACGACATGTCATTTTGTGATATGCCCTCCCCAGTACTCATTCAAACTCCTGGGTCCAAATGGAAAACTTCTAGGATAAGTTATGGCAATGAAATACATGTTGACAGACTTGTATTCCTAGATTCCTTGATATCTCGTAAGTCTTCAGATATTAACATCATCTTGGGTATGGACTGGATGAAAGCTCATTATGCCAAGATTGATTGTTACACTAGGTCTGTTCAGCTCATACACCCATCTGGCAAGATAGTCACTGTCTCCACCAGAATTGCAAAGCGTCAGCTTTATTCTCTAAATACCAGCCCTCTTCCAGACCTTGAGGATATCCCGGTAGTCCGTGACTTTCCGGATGTCTTTCCAGAAGAACTGCCAGGTGTTCCACCTGACAGAGATGTAGAGTCTGTCATAGATCTTCTCCCAGGAACCGCCCCAATTTCTAGACCTTACAAGATGGCACCCTTAGAACTAGCTGAGCTGAAGAAACAACTTGATGAGTCCTTGCAAAAGGGTTTCATCCGTCCTAGTTCTTCTCCCTGGGCTTGTCCCGTCCTCTTCCTCAAGAAGAAGGATGGTACGGACCGGATGGTTGTAGATTATCGTCTCGTTAATTTGGTCATGATAAAGAACAAGTATCCACTCACCAGGATCAACGACCTGTATGATCAGCTCGCGGGATCCTCAGTCTTTTCCAAGATGGATTTAAGGTTAGGCTACTGTCGGCGTTCTGGGAACGGGGGTCCCCAGACTTGCCTGCCTGCGGCCTGTGGCGTGGCTCAAAAGGGGGCCCAGCACGACCCATCTTCATCAACATAAGACCCAAGACCCTCGTGAGGGGCCAAGCCTCGCGGGGCGGACGACACGGCGCTTCCTCAGGCATGACCTCATCAGGCTGGCTCACGAGGAGGCGGAGAGTTCAAGGCAGGGTACCTCACGAGGTGCCCATGACGCAAGCCATGACGACCCAGGGGTGCCAGGCGGGCGCCAGCCCGCGCGGTGTCCTTCTTTCCCCTTTGGTGCAAAGGGGGCAAGCGCAGGCGAGAGGATCAAGCAAAGGCACCCATTTCGGTGCAACGAGACCAAGACCAGTCCACCGGTGGGAAGGAGGTCATCGTGGAGCCCAGAACGGCATCACCACAGGGCCTTTGGTAGGCGAGGACCAACTTTAGTCAGGATAAGTGTACCAGATGTTCCCCTTCAAATTGGCCAATTGTCAGCGCCCTTCCCGCTCAATATTTGGGAAGAGGCACAAGGCCTTTGCCTATAAATAGGACTAGCCACCCCCAGGGGGAGGGGTATCGATCCATTCGGCATTCGGCATAGAGAACCTAGAATCTGAGCAAGCAGAGAACAAGTAAGAGAGAGAGAGAAGGGCGGCTGAACTCCTCCAAGCAGTTCATCCCCTTAGCCAAGAACAGACCCTCGCGAGGCTGTTCTTCCTTGTACTGTTCATCATCATCAGCCCAAGAGGCAATCCACCCACCACAAACTAGAGTAGGGTATTACACCACAATGGTGGCCCGAACTAGTATAAACCCTGTGTCTCTTGTGTTGTTCTTTTAGTAGTTTAGATCTTTGCGAGACGGAGAGGTAGAGGGCATAATCTCCGCGCGCACCCCAGAGTTCGAACCTTAAGGGTCTGCCGGAACCCGAAATCCGACATTTGGCGCGCCAGGTAGGGATGCGTCGGAATTTGTCTTCCACCGCTCCGTTCTCTTCCGACCGTCGCGTCCATGTCTGACACTCGTCGGGCCCGCGCCGAGCGCCGGGCCGCCATCGCTTCCCGTGTCGCCCAGACGGCTCCCGTCGGCGGGTGTCCTCGTCGTTCCCCGTCGCCTGCCGTCAACGCCGCCATCGGCCCGGCAGGGAACGAGCAGCAGGCATCGTCTCAGCATCCATCCGTGCGGCAAGACGGCCGCACCGCTACTCCATCGCTCACGCCAGCTGGCTCTTTGTCCCGCGCGCTCCGCGCACCCTTGGAGGCTCGAGCTGCGCTCATCGCGGCAAACGAGCTCCTGCGCTACCGTCCCGTCGATGACGTCTACGAAGAGTGGCTCGACCGCGTCGCCGAGCTCGTCCGCGCCGCAGGCGGCTCTCCTGCGCCGTCCGCTTCGCTACGCCGCACCCCGCCCTGCGCGGGCAATGAAGCTCCGGGGGCGTACCAGCCGCCTCCTCTCCAAGAAGACGTCGTGGCTCCAAGGTGCGCGGCTCCTGGGAGAAACCCGCTTCGTCAGGCACCAGCCCAGCAAGAACGAAGCTGCCAAGAAGTCCCTCGACCGCAAGAGGCCGCCCGGGCGCTCCCTGCACCGGTTCGTCGCGACCCCGCTCCAGCTCCGGCACGTCAAGACCCCGCGCTGCTTCCAGCTGCAGCACATCGGGACCTGCAAGGCCAAGCACTCCCTCAACCAAAGCCTCCCGTGGCCACCGCAGGCTGCCGCGCCTACACCACCGAGCTGCGCAGTGTCGCGTGGCCCGGCAAGTTCAAGCCAGACCTGCCTCCTCGCTACGATGGCACGACCGACCCTGCGGAGTTCCTCTAGCTCTATGAGTGTGGGGACCCCGACTCATAAGTCGTGATCACCGAATGCACGTGTAAAGTGATCCCAGAGATCAATGCTCACTGAACACACAGAAGCTGAATAACAAGAGTCTTACATCCATACATATCGTCTTACACAAATTATGACCATTATGGTCAAGTCTTACATTGATAAAGCCTTAAGGGCTGAACATCAAATGAAACACAAGCAGCGGAAATCTTCGTCGATAAGTAGAACCCATGCCATCTGCCTTAACCCTACAGGCATTCTGACTAGGAAACGTCCTAGTTCGCATGTTCGTCTCAAAAGAACTCTTCTTCGAACTATGGTTCTTCCATGCCTGGCCAATTAAATAACCAGTGGCAAGCCAATGAGTACTTTGAATGTACTCGCAAGCAACCCATGTTTTGGTTCAAGGTACAACAATGCATGATATAGGTAAATTTTGCGAAAAGCTAGTTTTGAGTGCAATGATATGTTCAACAACTTGTAAGACATGCATCATGAGAATTCAAGTAACCATGAGGACAGGTTACAAATATCAACATAAATAGAGTGGTCACCAACCCAACTCAATCATGTCAAGTCCTTGACTTGACCCAAGTAGTTCTTCCCACTTATCCATCACACACACTAGTTTGAAAACACGTGGACGTAGTTTAAGCAGCACCGCCCAACTGTCCTTAACCGTGGACACGGCTATTCGAATAGTTTTACACTCTGCAGAGGTTGCACACTTTACCCACAAGATCCGGGGAACTTCCGTGTCATCCACGACCCACGGTACCTCAAGTACCTGGGGTAAGCACCCGATCACTATCTTTCCCTAGACGACACTAGCAAGGAGTCCACTCGTTGTTCCGTATCCTCACGATGTTCATCATACGAGACTCACTCGAGATCGTAACATCCGAGAGGGGACACAACGGTGTATCCGGTGCCCTGTGAAAATAGTCATGGCCGCCCTACCTGGCACGACCCCGTCCCGAGAGAGCGCACCAACAACTCTCCCGTCACTAGTAATGCGGGCTCCAAACTAGTATCAGCCTAGGTAATCAATAATGCCCTTTCCCATATAAGGGTAGAGTGGTTGCGCATGTAAGGTTGGGACAGTCGACAAATCTTAAATCTAATCCGTTTTCGAAAACAACACACACACTTGCCTCGGTACACCACTTCGTCATCAAGTGGTTACCCAACTCATCATCTCCCTCGGGCATAAGTGGCACCCGACGGGGTTTTCGAAAAGTCCTTTGAAAGTACTTTGTCTCCGTCACCATGCATATTCCCGTCCCTTTTTGCGTAGCTCTACTTTGCATCCTATCTACTCCCACCGGCATAACCCTCATAAGAAGGTAGGGTCATGCACCATGCAGGTATCAACGAGGAAGTAACGAAGGCAATCCACCAAAGTGGTTACCCTCTCATCATGATCCCGAAGCAACACTAATAGAGTGCTATATGACATGCATAAAAAGGTTTCAAAGACATGGTCAAAGGGCTGCTTGCCTGGCTCAGCAAAGTCTTCTGGGTCTTCAAAGTCTTCTGGTCCAACTCCTTCGTCAGCAACGCAATCTATCGCCGCAAAATAATAACGAGAAAATAAGGCAACAGAAAAATCAAGGTGCTCAGAAAAATGTCAACTCATTTTTGTAAAATACTAGGTTGAAAACTAAGAAGGGGAAAATTCCTAGTTTTGGATTTGGTGCATCAGAATGGTAGAAATGGATTTATAGAGGCATATTTAAATGCTCAAAATCACATTTAAATATTTACAGTGAAGAAAAGTTTGTTGGATTTGAATCAAAGTTGCACCTTTAAATATTTTGCAATATTTTGGGAAATTAGAAGTTGGAATTAATTTATTTGGACATGTATTTTGTCCTGTGGAATTATTGGAAAGGGTGACAGAAAAGAAAAAGAAAAAGGCCCTGTGCCAGCTGGGCCGGAACAGCCGCAGGGCAGCAGGCCCAGCCAGCGAGGCGGCCCAGCGCGCCGGTGCACGCACGCGCGCCAGGTTCAAACCTGACGGGCGAGGCCGAGGCGTCAGGGCGAGAGGCTGACGGACGGGCCCCACGGCCGTCGTCGTCAACCCTAGGCCAGAGGGGACGGCGAGCTCACCAGCGACGGCGTAGGCCACGGCTAGGTCGGGCGAGGGCATGGCTGGACTCAGCGCTGCGTCGCCTATCGGGTGGAGGTGGCGGGCGTCACCGGAGCTGCCTGGTTCGCCAGCGACGAGGAGCTGCGGCGGAGGAGCTTCGGGAGGCGGTGGCTCCGGCCGTTTCCGGCAGCTACAGAGAGGGGAAGCAAGGGGGAAATGATCAGGGAGCTGCGGGGAATCCAGATCGAGAGAAAAGGGTGCCGGGGACGGCATGTACCTCGCGAACTCCGGCGAGCCGAACCAGCGGAGCTCGAGCTCGATCTCGAGCTCGGGCGGCTCTGGAGGCGAACTGGAGGTGCAGGGGGAGGTTTTGGTGGTGCAGAGAGCTAGTGGTGAGGGTGGAAGGTCTCGGGGAGGCCTTAAATAGGCGAACGGCGGTCCACCGTGGGTTCGTGCGCCGGCGAGCTCGTTGCCGTCGCCACGGGTCACGGGGGCCCGTTTGATTGTGTCTGGGGTGTTCGTGGGGGTCGACTACGCCCAGGGGAAGAAGAGAGAGAGAGGGAGCAGGGGGCCAGAGGCACCGCGCGTGTGAGCACGCTCACTGGTGCACTCGGGCGGTCGCCGCGCGTGCGAGCTGGGGCGAGAGGAGGGAGAAGGAGGAGGGGGCCGGCAGCGTGCCGTGTCCCGGACGTCGAGGCACCTCGGGGGACACGAGGGGGAGAGCCGAGGTGCCTAGATGTGGCTGGACGGGGGCGGCTACAGTGCGGGAGCGCACTGTAGCGCGCTCCAGAGCGCCCATATGGCCGGCATGGCATATTATATGCCTGGTGGGCGCGGCCACTGATGTCTGGATGCTCTAGGAGGGAGTAAAGAAGTAGGGGATGGCCTTGGATGCCCTGGGTGGCCAGTGGAGTGAGGAGGGAGGTGAGGAAGAGGGGTACAGGGGTTGTCCAGAGAGAGAAAGAGGGATTTTACCCATCCAATAAGTGAGCTGTGGACTTGCCATTGCTACTGGAGGTAGAAGTGGACTAGAAGGGGTTGTGGTAAAAATTGGTGCTCACCAAGAATAGTGGAAGGGGTCAAAACAGTGGTTTTTGCAAAATGTCAGAAGGTGTTTGATAGAGTTTTTGGCAAGCAATTGAACTCCATTTGCCATGATACTTAACAGGATGGAAAGACACTTAGAAATACGGTGTGCCACAAAATTTGAGCTTATTTGGGAAGAGTTGCCAATGTAACTTTGGCAAACCCTAGAAATTAGCAGAAATGGACTTGTGTAGATCTAGTTGAGCAAATCACTTCTCCATGATGCACCACTTGGTGTAGTGGCCTCATTTGGGGATTTGCACATGCTCACAAAAGATGGGGTCAAGGAGAGAAAGTTGGTAGTACAAACTTGTTCAAATATGGTTCTGGTCAGAGAGGGTTTTAGGGCATTTTGGTGTACCAAAATGACTTTAATTGACATGAGGCTTTGCAAGCTGATCACAATATGCATTTGTGACCTGCTGGATTTTTCTTGGATTTTTGTGAAAATATTTCCTGTAGAAATATTTCAAATCCTTGAAATGGGCAGAAATGGTTTTGGGAGGTTTTGTCCAATAATTTGATCATAACCATGTGTTTAAACTCATATATTTGGGAAATATATGTCCACTGAGTTTCCCTAAATTTTCTCAAATATTTTTGAAACATTAAAATAATTTTAACCTATTAAAGACCATTTCTGGCCTTAAGAAAAAGCCTTTAAATAAAATAGGAAAATAACTTCTAAAATTAGATTTTTGTGGTTTCTGGGTATCCTATATCTAATAGGAGTCAAATATATTTTTGAAAATATTTTTACTGCCCTTAATTGAGTACTTGCAGTGCAAACCTCAATCCAGGGGTTTTTGGAAAAACTAATTTTTGAAAATATCTTTGGCCAAATTATTTTTGTAAGAAAATACTAGATTGCTCTATACACATGGCATGATCATTGGACAGAAGTTTGGGACAAGGAGATGAAGTATAGAAGGTGGAGTAGTTGACTATAAAGAGCACTTGAAAAACCACATAGAGAAAACCAAGTTCAAAATAAAAGCCAAATAATGCAAAAGTTTTTGTTGGTCCAAATTTTCATGCTTTACTAATGCAAATAACATGTTACAAAATGCAGGGTGTGACAGACCTACCCCCCTTACAAGAATCTCGTCCCCGAGATTCCTAAACTAGGCTTTAAAGAGATATGGAAACTCGGATCTGAGGTAGTCTTCACGTTCCCAGGTTGCTTCTGCTTCAGAGTGGTTGCTCCATTGGACCTTGAAGTACTTGATGGTGCGGCTTTGAGTGCGTCGTTTAGCCTCATCCAAAATGCAGATAGGACACTCGCGGTAGGTCAAATTGGGCTGAAGGTCAATGGCTTGGTGATTGACATCCTTGTAAAGATCAGGCTTGTCTGGGACTTGGAGACACTTCCGGAGTTGTGACACGTGGAATATGTTGTGCACATCGGATAGTTCAGGTGGCAGTTCCAACTGGTAAGCCACTTCTCCGCGTCGTGCGGTGATCTCGAAGGGGCCGATAAATCTTGGTGCGAGTTTTCCCTTAACGTGGAAACGCTTGGTTCCCTTAAGAGGAGTCACTCGTAGGTATACATGGTCTCCGACTTGGAAGTCTACTTGTCGGCGACGAGTGTCAGCATAGCTCTTCTGTCTGGACTTGGCGGTCTTCAGTTGCTCTCTGACTAGCTGAACTTGTTCTTCTGCTTCACGGAGGATCTCAGGCCCAAATATTAGTCCTTCTCCGGTTTCCGACCAATTGAGGGGTGTGCGGCACTTGCGCCCGTACAACACCTCAAATGGTGCCATCTGAAGGCTTGACTGATAACTGTTGTTGTAGAAGAACTCGGCAAAAGGGAGGCAATCTTCCCACCTAGCTCCATAAGCTAAGACACAGGCTCGGAGCATGTCTTCGAGTATCTGATTTACTCGTTCTGTCTGACCTCCGGTCTGTGGGTGGAAAGCAGTGCTGAAGGACAACTTGGTCCCCATGGCCTTTTGGAACTTCTTCCAGAACCTTGAGGTAAACTGGGTTCCTCGGTCTGACACAATCTCCTTGGGAACACCATGAAGGCTTACGATTCTGTTGATGTATAAAGTCGCTAGCTGGTTGCCATCATAGGTAGTCTTCACCGGAATGAAATGGGCTACTTTGGTCAAATGGTCGACTATGACCCAGATGGAGTCATGTCCCTTATTTGACCTGGGTAATCCAGTGATGAAGTCCACTCCGATTTTATCCCATTTCCATTCGGGAACCTTGAGTGGTTGGAGCAATCCAGCAGGTCGCTGATATTCAGCTTTGACCCTTTGACATACATCACACTTTGCAACATAGGTGGCAATCTCCCTCTTCATGCCATGCCACCAGAATCTTTCCTTCAGGTCTTGATACATCTTGGTTCCTCCGGGGTGAATGGAATACGGGGTGTCATGAGCTTCTTGCAAGATCAAATTCTTGAGCTCAATCTTGTTGGGTACGCAAATGCGATTCCCAAACCACACAATTCCTTGCCCATCCTCTGAGAACTCGGGGGCCTTGCCTGCCTTGATCTTCCTCTTGACGCCTTCAATACTTTCATGTCCCTTCTGAGCTTCCTTAATGTCATCCATTAGGGTAGGCTTGACTTCAAGGTTGGTTAAGAATCCTGGTGCAACCAGTTCCAACTTGAAGCTTTCAAGTTCTTCATACAAGGCGGGTAGCCTTTCCTTAAGCATAGCATTCAAGGAACAAGCCTTCCTGCTTAATGCATCTGCTACCACATTAGCCTTTCCAGGGTGGTATTGAACACTGAGGTCATAATCCTTGATCAACTCTAGCCATCTTCTTTGCCTCATGTTCAATTCCTTCTGAGTGAAAATATACTTCAGACTTTTGTGATCTGTGTATATCTCACACCGCTTCCCTAGGAGGTAATGTCGCCATGTCTTCAGGGCATGAACTATAGCTGCCAACTCGAGGTCATGAGTAGCATAGTTCTCTTCATGAGGCCGTAGTTGCCTTGAAAGGTAAGCTACGACTCTGCCCTCTTGCATCAGAACACCTCCCAGTCCGGTTTTTGACGCATCACAATATATCACAAACTCCTTGTGTATATTTGGTGTGGCCAAAACGTGGGCGGTGGTCAATCTCTTCTTCAGCTCCTGGAAGCTCTCTTCACATTTCGGCATCCATTCAAACTTCTTGTTCTTCTTCAAGAGCTGAGTCATGGGTCGGGCAATGCTTGAGAATCCTTCAACGAACTTGCGGTAATATCCCGCGAGCCCGAGGAAGCTTCTGACTTCCTTCACATTGCTTGGGGATTGCCATTCAGTCACGGCTTCAATCTTAGTGGGATCGACCGACAATCCTTCTTCGGTCAAAACATGACCCAAGAATCCAACTTCACGCATCCAAAATTCGCACTTGCTGAACTTGGCATACAGTTTGTGCTCTCGAATCTTGTCTAGGACCATCCTCAAGTGTTGCTCATGCTCTTCCTCCGTCTTCGAGAAGACAAGAATGTCATCAATGAAGACAACAACAAACTTGTCCAAATATTCCATGAAGACCTTATTCATGAGATACATGAAGTAAGCTGGGGCATTGGTCAATCCAAAGGACATGACCGTGCACTCATACAGGCCATATCTGGTTACAAATGCCGTCTTTGGAATATCTTGGGGTCTGATCTTCAGCTGGTAGTACCCAGATCTAAGGTCAATCTTGGAGAACACCTTGGCCCCATTGAGTTGATCAAACAGATCTTCAATCTTGGGAAGTGGATACTTGTTCTTGATTGTAACTTCATTGAGGGAGCGGTAGTCAATGCATAAGCGGATGGTACCGTCCTTCTTTGCCACAAACAGAACAGGCGATCCCCAAGGGGAGGCACTCGGGCGAATAAATCCCTTCCTCAACTGCTCTTCCAGTTGCTTCTTCAACTCCGCCAACTCTTCCGATCCCATTCTATAAGGCTTCTTATAGATGGGTCCTGCTCCGGGCATGAGCTCAATGATGAACTCAATGTCTCGGTCAGGAGGCATTCCCGGTAGCTCATCAGGAAAAACATCGGGGTATTCGCATACTACCGACACTTGCTCCAATCCAACTTCACTTAGACAGTTGACTTGGTTGGCTTGAGCAGAGGAGGGGTTGGGAGCAAACTTTACTTCGACTCCTTGGTCATTGGTCATAGTGACTGACCAGTTGGCAGAATCTAACAAGCCTTTGTGCTTGATGAGCCAATCCATTCCTAAGATCACATCCAAGCCTTGTGATCTTAAGATGATAAGGTCTGCTTGGAAGTCTACCCCATTAATGACAATCCCGACTCCTTTACATCCTATCTTGGCTCTCATCTCTGCTCCGGGGGTTTGTACCACCATAGGGTTATTCAGGGGTGTAGGGGTCATGCCACTTTTTAATGCAAACCTTTGAGTGACAAATGAATGCGTGGCTCCAGAATCAAACAAGACAGTTGCAGGTGTTGAGTTGACAAGGAACGTACCCAGCACGACGTCTGGGTCTTCCTGGGCTTCTTCTGCAGTGACATGATTCACACGACCCCTACCGTTGTTGGGCGGGTTGCGGGGAGCTTGGTTCCTTGGTGGCACTCCACGGCCTTGTCCTGGGTTCTGCGCATTGGGGCGCAGGGCGTCGGGCTTCTTGTTGGGGCAATACTTGGAGTAGTGTCCTGGCTGACCACATCCATAGCAAGTGACTTGGTTGGGGTTGCTGCTCTTGCCGGCATTGTTATTGGGGTTGTTGTAAGCTGGCCTGGGGTTGGCATACTGCTGAGTTGGATGGTTGGTGTGGGATGCAGGAGCTCTTGGCTGCTGATAGGTTGGCTTGACCGGGGCTGGCTGCCACGGGCGAGGCTTCTGGTTGCTGGAGCTACCCTTGCTGATCATCTTGCGCTTGCGGGTATTATCCAAAGCACGTCGCTTGTCTTCAAGCATGAGTGCCTTGTTTACCAGTTCAGGAAAGGTCTGGCAGTCACACACAACAAGCGAGTACTGCAGAGTCTGGTTAAGGCCTTCCATGAAGCGCTCCCTTTTGGCAGCATCAGTGCTGACATCTTCAGGGGCATACCTTGAGAGAACATTGAACTTCTGCATGTACTCCTTGACGGTGCTACTACCTTGCTTCAGGGCTCGGAACTCACGCTTCTTGATGGCCATGATTCCGGAAGGAATGTGGGCCTTGCGGAATTCTTCCTTGAAGTTGCTCCAAGTGATGTTTTGCTCAGCATGCATGGCCTTGAATCCATCCCACCAAGCTCTAGCAGTTCCCCCGAGACAGTGAGCGGCATACGCCACCTTATCACGGTCCTCAGTGCATCCGACTAGTTCCAGCAGATCCTCAATGGTGCGGACCCAGTCGTCTGCATCCAGGGGTTCAGCAGTCTCGATGAAGGTGGGTGGTGCATGCTTCTTGAACTCCACCAACGTGGAACGTCCATTGCCGTTTCCCGCCGGGTGGCGGTTGACAGCTTGAGCAATCATCTGGAGGGCTGCAGTGTTGGCTTGGCGTCCTCTCGGAAGGCTTGGAGAAGCTGAGCCATGTCCATGCTTGGAGGTGGTGGCGGTGGTGGAACTTGTCCTTGGGTTTGGTCCTGACTGGCTCCTTCTCCGGCTTCTTGCTGCTGGGTAGAGGTACCAGTACGAGTTACAACAGGCATCCTGTTGGAGCGATCAAGGTCTCATGATTGGGAAAGATGGGGAAAGAAATATAGATGGGATGCCTAGTAAGGGGGTTGGTATGACACTAATGGTTTTCATGCAAGGGCCAAAAGGCAAAACACATCCATTAAAATCCAAATGGGTGATGTAGTCGCTTACAAGTTCCCGAAGGAAAGCACAACATCCATCAAACACATCAAAAGCAAACACAACACTACATGGTTTTATATGAACCATTACAAGGACTCGACTTCGCATAGGGGTACACGACCTATCCTACCATAGGGATTGCTAACGGGCATATCCGGATTGCGAATGATGCCTAAGTTATGGAATGCTCGGTCGCGTAGTCTGGCTCTTCTGGGTCTTCCTCCCCGTCATCGGTGGCCTGACTTTCCTCTTCACTTGAAGGGGTGGGGGAGTGGAGGAGCTCAACACGGCGTTGCTTTGCCGGTGGTGCGAAGAGCTTGCGGTATTCCTTTGCGCTCATGCAGTGTTGCTGTGGTGGTTCTCCATCCTTTGGGGGTCTTCCGCCTCTGTATGCGATTGCGGGTTGTCCAGGGGAGCACCTTCCTTGTTGATCCTATCCGTCTTCTCTTGTGCTTGGCGAAGAAGTGACTTGGTCTCATGAAGTTCCTTTCAGAGTTCCATCGATTCCGAGGCCAGGTGTTGTGCCAAACTATCGGCACAAAGGCTGAAGTAGGTCTGGAATCGGAGTGGAAGTCCTTCTTCTAGTGGTGGAGCTGGTGCACTGCTCTCATCCTCACCTTCCTTCCGATAAGGCAAGAAGCGGGTTGCCATCTCGTCTGCCATCTCTGGAAGAAGGTCTCGGAGGAGGGTGAGTGCCTTGAGGGTTGCCGTTTCGACGGCAAGAACTAGTGTTGCCATCTGGGGTCCCTCGAAGAACCAGCTTGTTGGGGAGTCATTGGCCTTCACGATCACTTCCACATGATACTCCGTCTTGGTGTCATTGATCCAATGCTCATGGTAGGTGAAAATGGGGGCTCGGTGGAACTGGCACTTCTTGAGGCTATCCTCGAGAACCACGGGAAATCCGGTGGTCAGGAAGTCTTCCGGTACGGCAGCCATCTACAAAGGTTGAATGGGAGAGGTCAATAAGGGAAATATATCTTGGGTGGATAGGCTTAGAAAAGAAGAGAGGTTCAGATGGTCTCAAGCTAACTAACGTCCATGCTAACTAAGGCTTCCTACAGTCAGGATGGCTCTGATACCAGCTCTGTGGGGACCCCGACTCATAAGTCATGATCACCGAATGCACGTGTACAGTGATTCCAGAGATCAATGCTCACTGAACACACAGAAGCTGAATAACAAGAGTCTTACATCCATACATATCGTCTTACACAAATTATGACCATTATGGTCAAGTATTACATTGATAAAGCCTTAAGGGCTGAACATCAAATGAAACACAAGCAGCGGAAATCTTCGTCGATAAGTAGAACCCATGCCATCTGCCTTAACCCTATAGGCATTCTGACTGGGAAACGTCCTAGTTCGCATGTTCGTCTCCAAAGAACTCTTCTTCGAACTCCAGTTCTTCCATGCCTGGCCAATTAAATAACCAGTGGCAAGCCAATGAGTACTTTGAATGTACTCGCAAGCAACCCATGTTTTGGTTCAAGGTACAACAATGCATGATATAGGTAAATTTTGCGGAAAGCTAGTTTTGAGTGCAATGATATGTTCAACAACTTGTAAGACATGCATCATGAGAATTCAAGTAACCATGAGGACAGGTTACAAATATCAACATAAATAGAGTGGGCACCAACCCAACTCAATAATGTCAAGTCCTTGACTTGACCCAAGTAGTTCTTCCCACCTATCCATCACACACACTGGTTTGAAAACACGTGGACGTAGTTTAAGCAGCACCGCCCAACTGTCCTTGACCGTGGACATGGCTATTCGAATAGTTTTACACTCTGCAGAGGTTGCACACTTTACCCACAAGATCCGGGGAACTTCTGTGTCATCCAGGACCCGCGGTACCTCAAGTACCCGGGGTAAGCACCCGATCACTATCTTTCCCTAGAGGACACTAGCAAGGAGTCCACTCGTTGTTCCGTATCCTCACGATGTTCATCATACGAGACTCACTCGAGATCGTAACATCCGAGAGGGGACACAACGGTGTATCCGGTGCCCTGTGAAAACAGTCACGACCGCCCTACCTGGCACAACCCCGTCCCGAGAGAGCGCACCAACAACTCTCCCGTCACTAGTAATGCGGGCTCCAAACTAGTATCAACCTAGGTAATCAATAATGCCCTTTCCCATATAAGGGTAGGGTGGTTGCGCATGTAAGGTTGGGACAGTCGACAAATCTTAAATCTAATTCGTTTTCGAAAACAACACACACACTTGCCTCGGTACACCACTTCTTCATCGAGTGGTTATCCAACTCATCGTCTCCCTCGGGCATAAGTGGCACCCGACGGGGTTTTCGAAAAGTCCTTTGAAAGTACTTTGTCTCCGTCACCATGCATATTCCCGTCCCTCTTTGCGTAGCTCTACTTTGCATCCTATCTACTCCCACCGACATAACCCTCATAAGAAGGTAGGGTCATGCACCATGCAGGTATCAACGAGGAAGTTACAAAGGCGATCCACCAAAGTGGTTACCCTCTCATCATGATCCCGAAGCAACACTAATAAAGTGCTATATGACATGCATAAAAAGGTTTCATAGACATGGTTAAAGGGCTGCTTGCCTGGCTCAGCAAAGTCTTCTGGGTCTTCAAAGTCTTCTGGTCCAACTCCTTCGTCAGCAATGCAATCTATCACCGCAAAATAATAACGAGAAAATAAGGCAACAGAAAAATCAAGGTGCTCAGAAAAATGTAAACTCATTTTTGTAAAATACTAGGTTGAAAACTAAGAAGGGGAAAATTCCTAGTTTTGGATTTGGTGCATCAGAATGGTAGAAATGGATTTATAGAGGCATATTTAAATGCACAAAATCACATTTAAATATTTATAGTGAAGAAAAGTTTGTTGGATTTGAATGAAAGTTGCACCTTTAAATATGTTGCAATATTTTGGGAAATTAGAAATTGGAATTAGTTTATTTGGACATGTATTTTGTCCTGTGGAATTATTGGAAAGGGTGACAGAAAAGAAAAAGAAAAAGGCCCTATGCCAGCTGGGCCGGAACAGCCGCAGCCAGCGAGGTGGCCCAGCGCGCCGGTGCACGCGCGCGCGCCAGGTTCAAACCTGACGGGCGGGGCCCAGGCGTCAGGGCGAGAGGCTGACGGACGGGCCCCACGGCCATCGTCGTCAACCCTAGGCCAGAGGGGACGGCGAGCTCACCGGCGACGGCGTAGGCCACGACGAGGTCGGGCGAGGGCACGGCTGGACTCAGCGCTGCGTCGCCTATCGGGTGGATGTGGCGGGCATCACCGGAGCTGCCTGGTTCGCCGGCGAGGAGGAGCTGCGGTGGAGGAGCTTCGGGAGGCGGTGGATCCGGCCGTTTCCGGCAGCTACAGAGAGGGGAAGCAAGGGGGAAATGATCAGGGAGCTGCGGGGAATCCAGATCAAGAGAAAAGGGGGCCGGGGACGGCCTGTACCTCGCGAACTCCAGCGAGCCGAAGCGGCGGAGCTCGAGCTCGATCTCGAGCTCGGGCGGCACTGGAGGCGAACTGGAGGTGCAGGGGGAGGTTTTGGTGGAGCAGAGAGCTAGTGGTGAGGGTGGAAGGTCTTGGGGAGGCCTTAAATAGGCGAACGGCGGTCCACCGTGGGCTCGTGCGCCGGCGAGCTCGTTGCCGTCGCCACGGGTCACGGGGGCCCGTTTGGTTGTGTCTGGGGTGTTCGTGGGGGTCGACTACGCCCAGGGGAAGAAGAGAGAGAGGGAGCAGGGGGCCAGAGGCACCGCGCGTGTGAGCACGCTCAGTGGTGCGCTCGGGCGGTCGCCGCGCGTGCGAGCTGGGGCGAGAGGAGGGAGAAGGAGGAGGGGGCCGGCAGCGTGCCGTGTCCCGGACGTCGAGGCACCTCGGGGGACACGAGGGGGAGAGCCGAGGTGGCCGGATGTGGCTGGAAGGGGGCGGCTACAGTGCGGGAGCGCACTGTAGCACGCTCCAGAGCGCCCATATGGTCGGCATGGCATATTATATGCCTTGTGGGTGCGGCCACTAATGTCTGGATGCTCTAGGAGGGAGTAAAGAAGTAGGGGATGGCCTTGGATGCCCTGGGTGGCCAGTGGAGTGAGGAGGGAGGTGAGGAAGAGGGGTACAGGGGCTGTCCAGAGAGAGAAAGAGGGGTTTTACCCATCCAATAAGTGAGCTGTGGACTTGCCATTGTTACTGGAGGTAGAAGTGGACTAGAAGGGGTTGTGGTTAAAATTGGAGCTCACCAAGAATAGTGGAAGGGGTCAAAATAGTGGTTTTTGCAAAATGTCAGAAGGTGTTTGATAGAGTTTTTGGCAAGCAATTGAACTCCATTTGCCATGATACTTAACAGGATGGAAAGACACTTAGAAATACGGTGTGCCACAAAATTTGAGCTTATTTGGGAAGAGTTGCCAATGTAACTTTGGCAAACCCTAGAAATTAGCAGAAATGGACTTGTGTAGATCTAGTTGAGCAAATCATTTCTCCATGATGCACCACTTGGTGTAGTGGCCTCATTTGGGGATTTGCACATGCTCACAAAAGATGGGGTGAAGGAGAGAAAGTTGGTAGTACAAACTTGTTCAAATATGGTTCTGGTCAGGGAGGGTTTTAGGACATTTTGGTGAACCAAAATGACTTTAATTGACATGAGGCTTTGCAAGCTGATCACAATATGCATTTGTGACTTGCTGGATTTTTCTTGGATTTTTGTGAAAATATTTCCTATAGAAATATTTCAAATCCTTGAAATGGACAGAAATGGTTTTGGGAGGTTTTGTCCAATAATTTGATCATAACCATGTGTTTAAACTCATATATATGGGAAATATATGTCCACTGAGTTTCCCTAAATTTTCTCAAATATTTTTGAAACATTAAAATAATTTTAACCTATTAAAGACCATTTCTGGCCTTAAGAAAAAGCCTTTAAATAAAATAGGAAAATAACTTTTAAAATTAGATTTTTGTGGTTTCTGGGTATCCTATATCTAATAGGAGTCAAATATATTTTTGAAAATAGTTTTACTGCCCTTAATTGAGTACTTGCAGTGCAAATCTCAATCCAGGGGTTTTTGGAAAAACTAATTTTTGAAAATATCTTTTGGCCAAATTATTTTTGTAAGAAAATACTAGATTGCTCTATACACATGGCATGATCGTTGGGCAGAAGTTTGGGACAAGGAGATGAAGTATAGAAGGTGGAGTAGTTGACTATAAAGAGCACTTGAAAAACCATATAGAGAAAACCAACTTCAAAATAAAAGCCAAATAATGCCAAAGTTTTTGTTGGTCCAAATTTTCATGCTTTACTAATGCAAATAACATGTTACAAAATGCAGGGTGTGACAATGAGCTGGGCATCGAAGCTGCCAGCGGAGACGAGAAGGTCATGGCGAACTGGTTCCCCATGGCGCTGAAGGAAGGAGCTCGCACTTGGCTCCTGAATCTGGCTCCAGGCACGATCTCTTCCTGGGACCAGATGCGCACCCGCTTCATCGCCAACTTCCAAGGTACTCGCGACCGGCCGCCCACCGTGAGCGACATGCGCCGCATCAAGCAACAACCCGGAGAGACCCTGTAAAAGTACATCCAGCGCTTCAACAGTGCGCGCCTCAAGATCCCCAAGGTGTCCGAGGAAGCCATCATCTCGGCCTTCTCCGATGGTGTGCGCGATGTCAAGATGAAGGAGTAGCCGGCGATGCATGAAGACCTGTGCACCTCCTTGGAGCTATTCAACTTGGCGACCAAGTGCACCAGGGCCGAGGAAGGACGTCTCTCCCTCCTCGAGCTGCCTGCCGTGGACCCAGAAGAGAAGAAGCCCAAGGCCAAGGACGTGAAGCGCAAGGGGGCTGCCGTGCTCGCAGCAGAACCAGACACCAAGCGGGGCAAAGATCTGCCTGAATCCTCTAGAGGCAGCCGATACTGTGTGTACCACGACCTCCACACCCACAACACCAACGAATGCCAAGAACTCCGTGCCGTGCGAGAAGGAAGGATCGGCCGTCATCCCGACTGTGCTGACCGGGGCTACGGCCGAGGACGAGGAATAAACGCAGGACGCTGGGAAGACCGCGGCCCGCACCAAGGGTGGCGCGATCAACCTCACAAGGACCGCTGGCGGGACCTGCCTCGCGAGGGGGACTGGAGGGATCAGCCTCATGAGGATCGCCCTCAAGGCAATGCAGGCCTCCCTCCACTGCCGCCTCAGCCAAGGAGGAACGAGGACCGCCACCAAGACAAGGGGGTTGGGGGCTTCCAGGAGCCACGTGCAATCGCCTGCATCCTGGGCGGAGCTCAAGCCCCAGCCTCCCAACGCATCTTCAAGCAGTTTGCCTGCGAAGTGAATGCAGTCCTCCCCAAGCTCGAAGCAACGCACCCTCTCAGGTGGTCGGCGTGCGCCATCACGTTCAGCTCAGCGGATCAGCTCAAGTGCGCGACCACAGTCGGAGTCCTCGCGATGCTTTGCTCCCCAGTCATCAGCAACGTACTAGTCACCAGGACTCTCATCAATGGTGGGGCAGGGCTCAACATCCTGTCTGTGGAAACATTCAACAATCTCCAAGTGCCCTATGACCAGCTTCAGCCAACCAAGCCTTTCTTTGGAGTCACCAACGGTTCCACGATCCCGATCGGGCAGGTCCGCCTCCCTGTCACATTCGGGGCCCGCAACAACTACCGCACCGAGCTCATCGACTTCGACGTCGCCCACATCCGCCTGCCATACAACGCCGTCCTCTGGTACCCAGCGCTGGCCAAGTTCATGGACGTAACTCATCATGGCTACAACGTCCTCAAGATGCCAGGAAGTGGCGGAGTCATCACGGTACCCTGCGAAGAGAAGGATGCAGTGTGTTCCCTGGAGCGAGCCTTTCAGGCCGCATTGCTCGAAGACCCAGACCGCGGAAGCAGGAGGCTTCCTGAGACCACCCCCAAGAAGAAGAAGAAGACATCGTCTGCACCAGCCCCTCAGGAGGCGGGCCCCTCAGGGCCCGCGTCTGCCCAAGGGGAACCTCCTTCCGTCGCATAGGAAAGCGCGCCCGGCACCCTCCTCAGGCAGGGCTTGGGGGCTCTCCCCTGGAGGGCCACCGACCTCGCCAGGGTCTCGAGGGAGGCGCTTGGGCACCACATGGAGGCGTGCTAGGCACGTTTCCCTCAAGAAGGAGTGAGGCAAGGAAGGTCAGACCAGCAGGAGTTCGTCAACAAAGCCGTCCAAGAACTACAGGAGTTGAGGATCATGAGAGGTTGCCGCCGTCTACCGGCTGTGGCTCCCCATCCAGGCGAGGATGGTGGGCTACGCGTCTGCATCGACGTACCAGGGCTTAACCAAGTCGCCACAATGGGGCGCCTCTGGCCCTCGCAAGTGGGGCGCTGCGGAGGCCCGCCCCACAACTACGTTCACATGCATTACGGCTTGCCAAGCGCGGCTGCTACGTACCAGCGCCTCATGAGGGGCATCATGGAGGCTCAAGAAGACAGGCGTTTCGCAGCACTGGCAGAGATGGAGATGACTCGCGAGGATCCACCAGTGCCTCCGGAGCCTCCCGAGGCCCCAGGGCCTGGGGGCTCGTGAGGATCGGCTTCCGCAGCCCGCCGAGTCTGCTGCACCAACACCACTTCGTCCTCGACATCTTCAGGTGACATCCTTCAAGTTTCATTTCCAGCTGGGAGCGCCCTCCCAGGGCTGCGTCATTCCCAGGCCGCGTGGGTCCGTCCCAGCGGCGTGTATCCCTTTTATTTCTCGTCGTTAGCTTACCTTGTTGGGGGCGCCCCTCAGGCTGCATCATCCCCAAGCCGCTCGGGCCAGGCCGAGCGGCGTGTATCTCTCTTGCGTTTATTTCCAGTTATGCATTCGCCCATCATGCTTGATTACTTGACGCTTGTCCACGGCACCTCTTCTTCTCCATGTCGACCACTTGCACGTTAAAGGGGGGGTACCTGAGCATCGCGACTCAGGGCTCTTACTGCCTCTCCAGCCCTCACCCTCTGGCCTTGTCCATGGCATCGCGACCTGGCATACCAGCGACGGCTGAGACAAGCTCGAGGGCCGGGACCCAAGGACGTAGAGTGCCGGCATCTAACCAAACTTGCAGGAACACATCTCAAGATACGGCCCAGTGCCAGGCGCAACCCGCCTAGAGGTAGGGCCCCGTGAGTCCCGCGCTGGCTCACGGGTGCCCAGATACACCTCACCTAGCCCTACCGTGCGGGCCACGTGTCAGGGCGGGGCTGTACATGCCCCGGGGGCTCCTCCCGGAGGGGAGCCCCCTCCCACGTACCAGTGGAAGCACCATGCTCCGCGCTGGCTGACGACACTGCCGAGGAGCGGCTATGCCCGTACACATGCGGAAGCGCTATGCTCCGCGCTGGTGATAAACAACTGAGGGTGGCCTCCGGGCCGCATTAACCTCAGGGAGCCCAGAGCTCAGTGTCTAGCCTTATCGCAACGCCTCCCCTCGGGAGCGCCGCGCGAGGGGGCTAGGCACGGGGGCTACGCCTGGGTCATGCCCAGACGTACGCCACCCAGCCAGGTCCCTTGGGCCTGGTTCGTCGCGCGTCTCTCCCTGAGCGGAGCCAAGGTATGAAGGCCGTTTGAGCGTCAAGGGGGACCCCTGAGCATCTTGACTCAGGGGCCTAACTGGTCCTGTAGCCCCTCACTCCTTTGTTCCAAAAGGCTATGCTGGGTGAGGTACGCGCGGGGCCGGGCTCTGCAGACGTAGAACGGTAGTCCCGCTTGCATCTCACCTCATGGCTCGCTGTTTGCGCGTCAAGGGGGACTCCTGAGCATCGCGACTCAGGAGCCTAACTGGCTCCGTAGCCCCTCACTCCTTAGTTCCGAAAGGCTATGCTGGGTGAGGTACGCGCGGAGTCGGGCTCCGCCGATGTAGAACGGAAGATCCACCTACATCACACTTCCCTACTTGTTGTTCGTGCGCCAAGGGGGGCTCCTGAGCATCGCGACTCAGGAGCCTAACTTGTCACGTAGCCCCTCACTCCTTTGGTCCCGTCCTGGTTTCCGGTCGGGGCTAATGCTGGGCGAGGCACGCGCGGGGCCGGGCTCTGCCGGCATAGAACACAAGCACGTAGGGAGGAAAAGCATAAAACTCAAGAAATTTAAAAGCAAATATTACAGTCCATACCGTCGTCTCAATACCAAACGCAAGTTTAAATGCCTCCCCGAGGCGTGATGCATGTGCAGGAATTAAAAGCAGGGCAGGAGCGGTAGCTGAGTCACTTGTCGGCGGTGGAGCAGCGCGGAGTAGCTTCGCCTCATGGAGCAGCAGGGCCGGCAGCGCCTTGCTTCGGCTTGGTGCTGAAGGCCCGGAACTTCCCCAGTAGCGCCTCTACGCGCCCCTTCACAGCTTCGACAGCGGCGGCAGCACCCTCGCCACTCACCGGCTCCAACAGGCTGTCGAGGTCGGCGCCAGGATCGCTAAGGTAGATGTGGGCGAAGACCCGCGTCAGCGCAGCAGAAGACAGGACACGCGCCTCGGCCTCAGCCGTGGGGCCCAGGCCAAGGGCGACATCCCCAAGGGCACAAACCAGGAAGGGAAGCAGCTTGGCGGGGTCGTCCTCGGCACCGGCCAGCGGGCTCTCCAGGCCGCTCTCGTAAAGCGTCTTCAGCGAAGCACGGTCCTCCTTCTCCATGTTCGCGAAGGCCACGCGATCCTCGGCAAGGACCCGGGCTTTGCCGTCCAGCTCGGCCTTCGTCACCTCCAGCTCCTTCTTCAGCGCGCCTAGACGGTCGTGGCGCTTCTGGAGCTTGGCCTCCCGGCCCTCGATGGCCGCCTCGCGAGCCTTCATGCCTTCTTCCTGCTCTTGGCGAAGGCGGACTTCCTTCGCGAGCTGGTCCCGTAGGCCTTGCAGCTCGTCCTCCAGCTCCTTGCAGCGACCACGGACTTCAACCACCTCCCCTAGGGCCGCGTCTCGAGCAGCCTTTGCCTCGAGGGTGGCCTCCCTCTCTCCATCACAGGCCGTCGAGGCCTGAACCAGCGCCGCCCGAATCGAGGCGTCGGAGCGAATCCACCCAGAAGCCAGCTCCAGGCGCCCGGCCACCAGGCGAGGGTCGGCGCCTAGAAGATCCTGCCGCAGCTGCTCCAGTTCAGCAACGGCATGCTCCAGAACGACAGGAGGGGCCGGAGAAACAGCAGCCGGAGGAGCAGGAGGAGAAAGCGGCGGCGGCACAACTACAGCATCCCGAGGCGGAGTCTGCTACGCCCCGACGGTCGTGGTGGCGGCGGCAGTCAAGGGCACCTCAGGAGTCGCTTGGGCCATGGGGGCTGGGCTTGCCCCAGCCAGCTCAGCTAGGCCTTGTGAAGGCGACCGGGCAGGAGAGGTCCGTGCGTCGCGGTCACCGTCCCCCGCAGACAGAGGCGCTGCCGTGGCCGAAGCCTCGGGAGCCCCCTTTGGCTTCTTCGCCGCCGGCGCCAGCCTGTTCAGAAGAAGCGGGCGTCAAGCCTCAGCAGCAGAACAAGAAACAAAGACAAGGGTCGAGCACTTACGGGTCGTCGTTGGTGAGCTCAAGCAGCCTCCAGCCATACTTGAAGCCAGAAAGCCGGCTAGAAGGATCGCCCTCAGGGAGCCCAGAAGCAGGAGGCGTGTCTGCAGTGCGCCTTGGGGCAGGGGCAGACCCGCGGGAGAGCAGCCCGGTCCTATCCTTCTTCGGGATCGGGGGCAAGCTCCTTACGACCTGCTCGTCATCATCCTCGTCATCATCGCTCGAAGAGAGGCGGAGAGAACGGGGTCTGCGCCGGGGAAGGGGAGCCCTCGACTCTCCGTCGGTTGCCTCGGAGTCAGGGCCCTGCTCCCGCTCCACCTCGTCCCTCTCCTCACCGGAGTCGCCGGAGGACACGTCCACTGGCCCCTCAGGAGCCACCACGGGCACGGGCCCGTCCCCGTTGAAGACAGGCATGGACTCCACCACCTTCTCCCAGTCATCGCGGAGGAACAAGGGCGTAGGCGCGCCCTCCAACCTTGCCACCTCGCCCCCGACCAGAGATTGGAGAACCGCGGTCAAATCCTCATCACCAAGGCCGCGGGGCTCGGATGAGGCCTCCACATCGGATGTGAGTACTGCCGAAGCGGAGCAATTTGGTGCTCCAGGAATTCCCTCAGCAGCGATGCGCCGGTCAGCTTCGCCGTCGCCATGCTGGCCGGCTTCAGGTCCGCGTCCATCTTCTCCAGTACCGGCTTCGCGCGGGGGTCCGTGAGCTCCGCTCGGCACCAGTCGCTGGAACTCGCGGGCTGCTCCGCAGGCAGGATCAGCCGAGGGTGGATGCGCCCGGCGTCTACCAAGACCCACTTGCTCCTGAAGCCCTCAATCCTCTTCCCGGGATTCGAAATGGCAATGGCGCCGCCGTACGCGACGAAGCTCGCGCATGCGGAAGGAGAACCGTGGGTGACCCGGAGGGAGAAGTAGTGGCGCAGCAAAGCTACTGAGGGCTGCACCCCCACCTGAGCCTCGCAGTAGTAGGCAAAGATTGCCAGGAGAAGGACGGAGTTGGGATGGAGATGCAAAGCCTGTAAGTTGTAATGGCGGAGGACAGAGAAGAAGAACTCGGAGAAGGGAGGCACTAAGCCAGCAGCAATGGAGCTTACGAAGAGAGGGTAAAAGGTGCTCCCTCGACCCTTAGGGGTGGCGGAGCCGGCCTTGAACACCTGCGCCCCGTCGATGCCCTGCGCCGCCGCCATCCGGCGCAGCCGGGCAATGCCCGCCTCCAACACGTTCGGCGAGTCCAGAGTGGGCGAGTACCAAGCCTCAGCCGGCGGCTGACGAGGTGCCATGGCTGCTTAGGTCAAGCAGATGGAGCATATCTGGAAACTTGGAGGAAGAGAGGAGAGGCGCAAGAAAGGGGATCTGAGTAGCAACTGGAGGAAGAGAAGAGCAAAGCCGGAGCAGATGCCGCACCTTTAATAACCTGTGCGGTTGCAGAAGCACTCACGTCCAATCAACCGCCACGCTGCGCCCAAGGCCGCAGGCTGTTAGGGCCAGCAGCTCTTCGCCCTTGCCCTTTCGCCTCTCGGCACGGCCAAGTCGGAGCGCACCTTGGGCCCGGGGGATACTGTCGGCGTTCTGGGAACGGGTGTCCCCAGACTTGCGTGCCTGCGGCCTGCGGCGTGGCTCAAAAGGGGGCCCAGCACGACCCATCTTCATCAACACAAGACCCAAGACCCTCGCGAGGGGCCAAGCCTCGCGGGGCGAACGACATGGCGCTTCTTCAGGCACGGCCTCATCAGGCTGGCTCGCGAGGAGGCGGAGAGTTCAAGGCGGGGTACCTCACGAGGTGCCCATGACGCAAGCCATGACGACCCAGGGGTGCCAGGCGGGCGCCAGCCCGCGTGGTGTCCTTCTTTCCCTTTTGGTGCAAAGGGGGCAAGCGCAGGCGAGAGGATCAAGCAAAGGCACTCATTTCGGTGCAACGAGACCAAGACCAGTCCAACGGTGGGAAGGAGGTCATCGTGGAGACCAGTCCAACGTCACCACAGGGCCTTTGGCAGGCGAGGACCAACTTTAGTCAGGATAAGTGTACTAGATGTTCCCCTTCAAATTGGCCAATTGTTGGCGCCCTTCCCGCTCAATATTTGGGAAGAGGCCCAGGGCCTTTGCCTATAAATAGGACTAGCCACCCCCAGGGGGAGGGGGATCGATCCATTCGGCATTCGGCATAGAGAACCTAGAATCTGAGCAAGCAGAGAACAAGTAAGAGAGAGAGAGAGAAGGGCGGCTGAACTCCTCCAAGCAGTTCATCCCCTTAGCCAAAAACAGACCCTCGCGAGGCTGTTCTTCCTTGTATTGTTCATCATCATCATCCCAAGAGGCAATCCACCCACCACAAACTAGAGTAGGGTATTACACCACAATGGTGGCCCGAACTAGTATAAACCCTGTGTCTCTTGTGTTGTTCTTTCAGTAGTTTAGATCTTTGCGAGACGGAGAGGTAGAGGGCATAATCTCCGCGCGCACCCCAGAGTTCGAACCTTAAGGGTCTGCCGGAACCCGAAATCCGACAGCTACCACCAAATCAAGATTAGAAACAGGGACATTCCTAGAACGGCTTTTGTCACTCGTTATGGCCAGTACGAGTACACCATCATGTCCTTTGGTCTAACCAATTCTCCAGCTACATTCTCCCGCTTGATGAACTCGATCTTCATGGAGTACTTATATAAGTTCGTCGTGGTTTACCTCGATGACATTCTTATTTACTCGAAGAATGAGGAAGAGCATGCCAAACATCTTAGACTCGTGTTAGAAAAACTCAGAGAGCATCACCTTTATGCCAAGTTCTCCAAGTGCGAATTTTGGTTGCCAGAAGTGACCTACCTAGGCCACGTGATCTCTGGTAAGGGCATTGCTTTCAATCCCGAGAGAGTTCAGGCCATTCTTGATTGGACTCCACCTGAAACAGTTAAACAAGATAGGAGTTTCCTTGGTCTAGCCAGTTATTGTCGCTGCTTCGTTGGGAACTTCTCCAAAGTGGCCAAACCTCTCACAAAACTTCTCAAGCAAGATAAAAAGTTTGAGTGGTCCCCACAACGCGAGTATGGTTTTCAGGAACTGAAAAGACGCGTGACTTCTGCTCCCATACTTGTGCCACCGGATTTCACTAAAGACTTTGTTATCTACTGGGACGCCTCACGACAGGGACTAGGTTGCATTCTTATGCAGGATCGCCATGTGATTGCCTATGCATCTCGACAGTTGCATCCACATGAGGAGAATTATCCTACACATGATTTAGAGCTTGCAGCCGTAGTCTATGCACTTAAGACATGGCGACATTACCTTCTCGGTGAACATTGCGAGATTTACACCGATCACCAGAGTCTCAAGTATATCTTCACCCAACCATATTTGAACCTTAGGCAAAGATGTTGGTTGCAGTTGATCTCAGATTACGACTTAGGGATTACCTACACCCTAGGCAAGGGAAATACCATGGCTGATGCGCTAAGTCGTAAGTCCTATCGCAACAATCTCATGTTGCAGCAGGGCCAACCACTTCTTCATGAGGAATTCTGTAAGCTTAACCTTCACATTGCTGCTCATGGATTCCTTTCTACCTTGGTGGCAAAACCTACTCTTGTGGGTCAAATCATCTCTGCTCAGAAGCAGGATACGAGAATTTCCCGGATCAAGAGAAACATTAACAAGGGAGTTGGTGATAGTTTCTCTATAGATGATCGAGGTGTTGTTTTCTTTGAGAATCGCTTGGTGGTTCCCAAGAATCAACATCTATGACAACTGATCCTTAAGGAGGCTCATGAATCTCCTCTCACGATTCATCCCGGTAGTACTAAGATGTATCAGGACCTACGCCAGAGGTTCTGGTGGACTAGGATGAAGAGAGAAATTGCTCTGTTCATTGCTAACTGTGACGTTTGTCGTCGCGTTAAGGCAGAACATCAAAGACCTACTGGCACCCTTCAGCCTTTAGCTATTCCTGAGTGGAAATGGGATAAAGTTGGTATGGACTTCATCACCGGCTTTCCCAGGACCAAGAGAGGGAATAATGCTATCTTCGTACTCATTGATCGTCTTTCCAAAGTGGCTCACTTCCTACCTGTTCGAGAGAATATCACCGCTAGTCAGCTCGCTGACTTATATATTTCTCGAATAGTTTCACCTCATGGTGTTCCACTAGAGATCAATTCAGACCGTGGTAGTCTTTTCAATTCTCAGTTTTGGGAGAGTTTCCAAACTGCCATGGGAACCCATCTTTCTTTCAGTATTGTTTTCCATCCTCAGTCAAGTGAACAGGTGGAAAGGGTCAACTAAATTCTCGAAGACATGCTTAGAGCTTGTGTTATCTCATTCGGCATGGATTAGGAGAAGTGTCTTCCTTTCGCCGAGTTTGCTTATAACAATAGCTACCAATCCAGCCTCAAGAAAGCTCCTTTCGAGATTCTCTATGGAGGAAGATGTCGAACACCTTTGAACTGGTCAAAAACCGGTGGAAGACATTCTTTGGACTGGATATGATCCAGGAAGTAGAAGAGCAAGTTCGCGTCATTCGTGAGAATTTGAAAAACAGCCCAATCTCGTCAAAAGAGTCAGTATGACCGACGTCATAAGGAAATGACTTATGAGGTTGGCGACAAGGCTTACCTTCGGGTTACCCCTTTAAAGGGTACCCATCGCTTCGGTATCAAGGGCAAGTTGGCTCCTTGTTACATTAGTCCTTTTCGCATTCTCGCTAAACAAGGAGAGGTTGCCTACCAGCTGGAACTACCCCCACATCTTTCTCGAGTTCATGTTGTCTTCCAAGTCTCTCAACTCAGGCGTTGCTTCTCGGATCCCATCCGTGGAGTGGACCACGAAACGCTTGATCTCCAAGATAACCTCACTTATCGAGAGTACCCTATTCGCATTCTTGATCAAGCAGAGCGTGTCACCTGACGTCAGAACATCAAGTTTCTCAAGGTTCAGTGGTCTCATCATTCCGAGAGAGAAGCTACCTGGGAGCGAGAAGATCGTCTTCGACTTGAGTACCCAACTTTCTTTCCGTCGACCCCTGAATCTCGGGACGAGATTCTTTCGAGTGGGGGCGAGTTGTCACATCCCTAGTTTTGGTATGACCTAGACTAGCTAGTCATGGGTGCATCATGTTTAAATTTCATTTAAATTTGAAATGGGGATTTGTGAAACCCTCAGAAATCATTTCTGGAAATAACCCAGTTAAAAATTGCTCCAAAAAGGTCCAAGAAAATGTTCATGTTGCTCTCTGAAAATATTGGTCAGAGGTAAAATTCAAACCAATATTTTTAGGAGCTCATAAATATTTATTTTGGCCATTTGGATTAATGCATAAATATTTGCATTGGATATATATTAGTTATATATTTAATATATGTCCAATATCTCTGATTTTTTGTGTGGGGCTTTGGATTAATCCAACTAGTCCCTACAAAAATTATCAGAGGCAAACAAATTGATTTAGTATTTTACTAAATCAGAAAACAAATTACAGAAATAGAAAACAAAAAAAAGGAAAAACCTTACCTGGGCTAACCTGCGGCCTGGCACTGTGCCGGCCCAGCTGTGCTGGCCCATCCCACTGGCCACTGCACCGTCCCCCACCTCGCGCCAGTAGGCGAGGCGTGTGTCCGGCGCGCGCGCACGCTCCGCGCGCCACGCGAGCTGCCTACCTGGCCTCTTCCTCGTCGCTCTGGATGCCCCGCACGACGCAACGCGACCCCCCATGTCACAGCCCTAGAAATCTTCTTGTAATTAGTGGCATTGCATCCATGCATCAATTTCAATTTCTTTTAATTTTGAAATGGGGGGCTGATAAACCCTAGCAGCAAATGAAACTCCACTATGGTCCAAATAAAAATCATTTCACTGAACCCAAAATGCCCCTCTAAAATGTTCATCATCTTTGGATTGGTCTTGAACCTCTGCCAAAAATATTGCACATTTTTCTAGGTAAATTGGGGGTCACTGAATTAAATCATACAGTATTTGCGTTTGAGCATTTAAATCCTATAAAATATTTTAAATGCCCAAATAATCACAAACTGAAATGTTTACTGTTGGAAATATTCCAAACAGTGGCCACAGTCAGTTGCTTGATTTTTGGAAATGCTCTGGCATTTTTAATAAATCCAAACACAATTACAGAAAATACAAAACAGAAATAAGAAAAGAGAGAGAGAGAAGTACCTGGCGCTCACCTCGCAGCCCACCTAGCCCAACTCCAGCGGCCCAGTCCACCGCAGCCGCCACCGTCTTCAACCTCCTGACAGTAGGTAGGAGGGTGTGTGGCCACCGCGCGCCGGCACGCGCCGAGCCACCTCCTGCTTCCGCCGCTTCTGGAGCCAGCCCCGAGTATCACGCACTCCCCCTCGTCCCCCCTGCACCTCTCCTCTCTCCCCCTGGACCCCATCCCCTCCTCTGTCTCTCCCACGCACAGCCGCCCGAAACCGCCGTCGCGCCGCTCGCCGTTCCCGCGGCCACCGGCCACCCCTCGCCCTGCCGCTGCGCCCAAAAGCTCCGCCTCGACGTCCTTGTCCTCTGCACCGAGCCAAGCGACGCCGGAAGCCCTAGAACACCGCCATCGCCGTCTTCTTCAACCTCGGTCCGCCGAGATCGCCGGCGACCGTGCGCCCGCTCCGTTGCTTCCCCGAGCTCCCCGAGACCACCGCTGCACTCCCCGTGAGCTTCTCCATCGATCCTCTATCCCCCCTTGCTCGTCTGCGCCGTGTAGTCGCCGCCCTCTTCGAGCCCGAAAGCACTCCGCCTCTGGCCATGTCGCCGCCGCGACCACAGCTGCTGCCACACACGTCCAAGCGCGTCGCCGCACTCGCCGCGTCCCCAGGAGCCCGCAGCACCGCTTCGCTTCTCCTGCCATGCCTCCTTGCAACGACCCGAGCTCGTCCGAGCTCCGGCGACCCCAAGGTCGACGCCGGTGATGACTCCGACCATCTCAGGCCCAGCCGCTGCCACTACTCGACGCGGACGAGCGTCCGTGTCACGTAGACGCCCTTCGCCGGCCATTTGGTCGCCGGAGGATGAAACCCGCACCTCTCCGCCGTCCCTGGCCTTGCCGGCGACGAGCCCCGGGTCAACTCCGGCGAGTTTGACCCGGGTTGACCCTAGTTTGACTTTCCCCTGACTCACTGACACGCGGGCCCGGCCCTCTAATTAATCAATGATTAGTGCTAATTAGACCAGGGTAGTTTAGTTAGTAACTAACACACGGGACCCACTGGTCAGTTTTGACCTGGACCGCTCCGTTGACCGCTGACGTCAGCGTGATGTCATGCTGACGCAGTAAATCATTTACTGGATTTTGTTTAATTTTAAATAACCAGAAAATCCAGAAAATGATTTGAACTTCAAAAATTCATAGTAAATCAACCGTAGCTCCAAATCAAACAAGTTATATATGAAAAATGATCAGAAAAATCCAATCTATTCATCTGTACCATTTTCAAGCATGTTTGAACAATTTAAATCTGCTGTATACAACAATTTGAATAAATGGAATATGAAATGCCTTTTGCGGAGTTTGAATTTGAACCTAGGGTTCAAACCAACTTCATTTAACCTGCTGCTAGTTGCATTAGCTCAAAACACGACATATTGACATGTCATGATCATGCATCATATTGTGCATTGCATTGATTGTGTTTCTCCTTTGTTTGCCGGTGACTGTCCCCTCTCAGTAGACGACGCTCCGACGATTGTTCGATGACACCGATGAAGAACTATATTATCTTCAGAAGTGCCAGGCAAGCAAAACCCCCTTGTTCATTCCGATACAATCCCACTCTCTTGCTCCTGCTCTCTTTTACTGCATTAGGACAACAATTATTCAACTGTTACATGCTGCGGTAGTTGAACCCCTTATCCTCTGCATGACCTGTCATTGCCACAGTAAATAGATGAAACCCACTAGCATGAGTAGGAGTTGTTTGAGCCCTGTTGTGCCTACTCATTCATGTTTGTTTGTCATGCCTGCTACTGCTTAGAGTTGAGTCAGGTCTGATTCATCGGGAATGAATTGGAATGGTGTTGAACATGTCCTACTGTGTGTGAGCTAAGTGTGTGAACATGATTTGGTAAAGGTAGCGGTGAGAGGCCATGTAGGAGTACATGGTGGGTTGTCTCATTGAAACCGTCCTTAGGAACTGAGTTTTGTGTTTGTGATCCATGAAACAGCTACTACCACACGTTGGGCCCTGAAATATGGCTCGACTTACTGACCCCTCTCATCCTCTGTCCAGGAGTTGCAAGTAGTTTCTGGTGTTTGTAGTATGCTGGGGGCCCCACGCAGCACTGACCATAGGGGTGGGCTGTGTTGCGGTAGGCACGTGGCACGGTGTACCGGGCGCCCGTTTGGTGTCCCGGGAACCCTGCACACATCGTTTGGGGCTGTGAGCGAAACTCCGGACGGATCTCCTCATGGATGGAACCCGAATAGGCGATAAACCTGGACTAGAGACTTGTGTGGTTAGTTAGGTCGTGGTCTACACCCACGTCGGCTTTCGCTTGAAGTCTGCCGAGCACATGTCATGTGCAGACGCTAAGTGGTGGAAACATGTGTGAAGAAGTACACCCCTACAGGGTTATAAATGATCTATTCGAATAGCCGTGTCCGAGGTAAAGGACTTCTGGGTTGCCTATAACAGTTCATAGACAAGTGAAAGTGGATACTCTAAAATACGCAAGATAAGCGTGAGTACTATGGATGGCCTTCTCGTAGGGCGACAGGAGCGGATCCATAGTGGAGTATTGATATGGTGAATATGTGGACTCGTGTGCGCCACCTCAAAAGAGTTACTTGCAGTCGTAGTTCAGGATAGCCACTGAGTCAAAGCTGGCTTGCTGCAGTCAAACTCCACCACCCCCTTTATTGATACTGATGCATATGTATCTAGTTCTGATGTAAGTCTTGCTGGGTACATTTGTACTCACGTTTGCCTATTTTATGTTTTTGCAGAGAGACGTCAGTCTCGCTAGTAGTTCCGTGTGGACTTCGACGTTTAGCTTGATACCTCAGCTACGATCTTGTGCCCTCGGCAGGATCTGGTAGATAGTCAGGCTTCTCAGCCTTTTTCATTTGTAGGAGTCTATACTCAGACATGTTAAGCTTCCGCGTGTGCTTTGACTTGTATGCTCTGAATGTTGGTCATGAGACCCATGTTTGTAATATCTCGCTCCTCGGAGCCTAATGAATAAATACTTGAGTCGTAGAGTCTTGTTGTGATGCCATGTTGTATTTTCACATATCGAGCATATTGTGTGTATGATTGAAATGCTTGCTATGTGTGGGATCCGACAATCTAGTTGTTTATCCTTGGCAGCCTCTCTTATGGGGAAATGTAGTCTAGTGCCTCCTTGAGCCATAGCAGTCCGCTACAGCCCGGGTCACCGGAGTCCTGCTAGCCCAGCACTACTGCTCAGGACACTTGACTGGCCGGCATGTGTTTCACTTCGTTCCTCTGTCTGTCCCTTCGGGGAAATGTCACGCGGTGACATCCGAAGTACTGCCTAGCCTGCTACAGCCCGGGTTACCGGAGTCCTGTTAGCCCAGTGCTACAGCCCGGATTCACACGTTGATGACCGACATGCTCGATGTGATTCATGTATGCCTGTCCTCATGGGTTAGCGCCGCTTTGGGTTCACGACTAGCCATGTCGGCCCGGATTCTCTGTCATATGGATGCTAGCGACACTATCATATACGTGAGCCAAAAGGCGCAAACGGTCCCGGGCCAGGTAAGGTGGCACCCGTGGGAATACCGTGCGTGAGGCCGCAAAGTGATATGATGTGTTACATGCTAGATCGATGTGGCTTAGGATCGGGGTCCTGACAGCATTGGTATTAGAGCCTGACTGCCTGTAGGATTACCAAGCCAGACTGGTCGAAGTTGAGTCTAGAAATGCTTTAGTTATATAAGGGAATTGATTGTGGAAGGGAACGTAAGGCTCTTTTTACTCCTTATACCTCATGCCCTCTGATCTGAGTCATCCTCTTCCTTTCAACGGGGATTAAGAACTAGGCCTTCTCATCTATCTATCAGGATGACGTGTTACTAATCCATAGACTTATAAGATTGTTGGTTCCAGGCCTCAATTCAGTTTCTACTACTTTTAGTATGTTGTCAGCTGAACCAGAACCTTGATATTGTGCTTCTGAGTGGTTATGCCACCATTTTGCAGGATGTCTCAAATTATTTTGAGCATTTACAGCCGTTATGCTGTCCGAGTCATCCCAGGTTTCTAAATAATCTGATGCATTTGCAAATCCTTTCTCTCCATTCCGATGTCCTTTTGGTCAGAACAAGCACACTAATTGGTCTGTTGAGGTACTCCGTTGCCTTAACGTATATGTTGGAGCTACTATTATGACCCTAGGTGTCTTATGAAACCATCTAGTAATCTGTCCATGTTTTGTGTTCCCAGTGTGATGAATCTGGCCACCAATCTCGAAAGCATCCCGTGATGCCATTTAGTATGTAGGTATTCTACTCCTGGGTTTTCGAACCCGAGATTCACCCTACTTCATGTAGTTAGTATTTGCTAGTTCCCTTAAGATATTAGTAACCTTTGCGATAGTCCTCGAGGTCCGTGGTATATCCTTCTTCCAATACCATGAACCAATATGGCAAAAGCCTTTGAACCAAAAGATCACAATAAGAGTGCTCTTAATGGGTTCTCCATCCAAGAATTGTGAACCTGCCAGTCCTACCTTTCTGCATGGGTTATCGGGAAGAAACATGTTGAATTTATTCAACATGCTAACCGATGCATCTACAACTTAAAGAAATTATATGTTCCTCTGAGTTGTCCCTTTTTAGTTGTATTCTGACCCTCTTGTATCAATTGTTGGTCAGGAATAGTTGTGCATTCGTGTTCATCGATGCCTATTATTCCTGTGGTCCGTCAAGCCATTCTATTCCGGAATGACTAGGAGAAACAAACTCCAGTACCTCATCCACATCCGGGATTGGGTCAAAGTAGTTATGCTCTGCAGAGCAAATGCCAATCCAGCTTCTGCTCTGCTCTACCTTGGAGTGTTACCATCTTTATGTCAAGAGAGTCATGAGAATTGCACCACCTCTTATGAGTTCTTGACGCAGTAATACTTCTCGCCATCATTATTCATTCCTCGGTTCCGTGTTATTGTAACCGGAATGCCGACAAGTGAATCGTGTTGTGTGAAATCAATACTCCTAGCAATTGTGTTGCTTGGTAGTTAATGGACACTATTCTCATTCTTAGTGTGTCGGTTAACAAATCATCATCCTAAGATTGATCGTGCTACCTAGTCCTTATTCTGCTGCACTCTTCTATCAATGAGCTAGGATTGAGTCAATCCCTCACTCTTTTGATCATATCATCTTGCCCTGAAAAGCAAGATTGCTCTCGAGCTTAGTAACATATCGGTGGTTCGTGATTTTCCGAATATCTTCTCGGAAGTATCACCAGGTTGTCCCCTGACTGTTATGTTGAGCTCGTGATCAAGTTGGTTTCTTGTAAACCACCCCTTCTCCAAGAATCTGTGTCCGGATATCCCTGAACTAGTTGGTTAAGCCAAACAACAACTTGGAGAGTTGGAAGATAAAAGCTTGACTGACTTAGTTCATGTTAAGGGATATCTTTTTTTTTGTGTGTGTGTGTTGAAGAAAGATGATATCTTCGTCGACTGGTCCTCGTGATCAGTTGTTGGGTCTATTGTCTTACCCAATCTTTGATTTGAGTATGGTCTATCGTCAAATCAAATTAGAACCAACGATGTTCGTAATGTTGTCTTACTCGTGGTTGATCCCTCGAGCATACATCATTATATCTTTTGGTCTGACCAATGCTATCACCGTGTTCACATGATGGTGGAAGTCCAGTGATATGGAAATTCCGATGAGTTGCTATTGGGCCCATCAGCAGCATTTTGTCTCCCCCATGACTCATGTTGAACATCAACCTAGTGTTGGAAACTTTTATTAGCATTATCTTCATGTCCCATTCATGAAGAATATGTTGGATGAAAGAAGTGACTTTCTCTGATTCATGTGCATTTGGTGCAAGTTGCCGCCGTGAGTTCGAGAAAGATTGGTTTGTTCCCTCTGGTACCATCCCAAGTCAGTTATGCATGCACGAATGTATTCTATGGTTTGGTAGACTAATTACCTCCACTCCATATGGGTTCCCTAGCACACCAAGCCATTGATTGATTTGCTCAAGGAAAAGGAGTCTGTTGTGCTAATTCTAGATCATGCACAAGACTCCGATATCCTCGACGATGGTTCCCCACCTGAACTCGGTAGTGTTTTATTATAAGACTACTACGTGATCATGCTTGTCTGGGACAGTGTGTTCACCTGTAGGTAGCAGAACCAGCTCATGTTTTGGAGCTTGCTATCATAGTTCATTTCCCGAGAATCTCGCAACGTCATCTCGACGGTTTGTGTTGCAAACTTTCTTCTTCAGACATGCTGTCTGAAACATCCCGTTACCAACCAGATCTGAATCTCAGGCAGATATGAAGGTTGGGTCATTCCCAGTATTTGCATTTTGTTCCCAGCTTGCACCCGTCCTTGTGTCAGTCTGTCATGGTCCCATCCATTTCCGGTGATAAGCAAGAGTCATCCATTGCGTTGTCTTCAACAAGGTAGTCCACATCATCCATTCTGGTATGGGTATGCCATTCCTTCGAATTCGTTCACACGATCGTTTGTGATTGCCTTAGGCTGGTACAAAGAATTTCAATGATCTTGTATCAAAAGTAATTCTTTTTGCCACTTGGGGGAATAGTTCTTCGAGTCACCTTCCCTGAGGTGCCCCGTTTCGTAATCATGGAAAAATCCCTCGCTACTTTGAAACCCTCGTCAAATTGTTTCTTCTGTCGCTCTTGATGCATGTCTTGCCTCTCAGCCCCAGAGATGTTTCTATGTCTCATTCCGTGAGTTGATCTTGTGATCGCTAAAATGATCCTAAACTGCTCGAACCCCAAGAAGATTGATTCTTCTAAAATCCTCCCTTTCTTCTCGTTGTCATCTTGGAGGTAGTTCTCAAAGCAACACGTCGAGATCAAGGTGATGCAATGAATCAATACCATCGAGAAAGACATCTGGATCGTGAAGATTGTGTTAGCTTGTGTCCCTCTGTCTTCTTATCTCACGACTTGAATCTCGGGACGAGATTCTTGTTTAGTGGGGGTGAGTTGTCACAGCCCTAGAAATCTTCTTGTAATTAGTGGCATTGCATACATGCATCAATTTCAATTTCTTTTAATTTTGAAATGGGGGGCTGATAAACCCTAGCAGCAAATGAAACTCAACTAGGGTCCAAATAAAAATCATTTCACTGAACCCAAAATGCCCCTCTAAAATGTTCATCATCTTTGGATTGGTCTTGAACCTCTGCCAAAAATATTGCACATTTTTCTAGGTCAATTGGGGGTCACTGAATTAAATCATACAGTATTTGCATTTGAGCATTTAAATCCTATAAAATATTTTAAATTCCCAAATAATCACAAACTGAAATGTTTACTGTTGGAAATATTCCAAACAGTGGCCACAGTCAGTTGCTTGATTTTTGGAAATGCTCTGGCATTTTTAATAAATCCAAACACAATTACAGAAAATACAAAACAGAAATAAGAAAAGAGAGAGAGAGAAGTACCTGGCGCTCACCTCGCAGCCCACCTGGCCCAACTCCAGCGGCCCAGTCCATCGCAGCCGCCATCGTCTTCAACCTCCTGCCAGTAGGCAGGAGGGCGTGTGGCCACCGCGTGCCGGCACACGCCGAGCCACCTCCTGCTTCCGCCGCTTCTGGAGCCAGCCCCGAGTGCCACGCACTCCCGCTTGTCCCCCCTGCACCTCTCCTCTCTCCCCCTGGACCCCATCCTCTCCTCTGTCTCTCCCACGCACAGCCACCCGAAACCACCGTCGCGCCGCTCACCGTTCCCGCGGCCACCGGCCACCCCTCGCCCTGCCGCTGCACCCAAAAGCTCCGCCTCGACGTCCTTGTCCTCTACACCGAGCCAAGCGACGCTGGAAGCCCTAGAACACCGCCATCGCCGTCTTCTTCAACCTAGGTCCGCCGAGATCGCCGGCGACCGTGCGCCCGCTCCGTTGCTTCCCCGAGATCGATGTGGCTTAGGATCGGGGTCCTGACACCCCAGGCCTCTCTCGCTCTCTTGAGTCCTCCTCCCCGCCTCTGTCGCCCTCTCTCGCAAATGCCCGAGCGCCGCCGTCGCCACCGCACGCCGTTGCCGCGCCCACCGCCACGGCCTCGCCTCCCCGACAAGTCGAACAGCTCCGCGCCGTCTTCCTCGTCCTCGACGCCAAGCCCCGTGCCTTGGGAGGCCCTGGAGCGCCGCCATCGCCATTGTCTTCGCCTCCGGCCGCCGTATATAGCCATCACCGCTCCGTCGTTTCCAGCGCGTCCCCGTCCACAATGAGCTGCCCTGCTTGTCCGCTGTGAGCCCCGCCGTCGAACCCCCCTCTCCCCTGCTGATCCGGCGCCCTCTAGTCCCTCTGTCGCCCGAAGCCGTGCCCCAGCCGTCGCCCCGAGCTCCGCTCCAGCGAGCTCCGGCCACCCCGCGTCCTCCCGTCACCTTCCCTGGATGCGCGAGAGCCCGGGCTACGCCCTGGTGCCCTTAGGCGTCGCCCCCGTGGCCTGAATCACGGACACCACCGCGTCCAGAGGTCGCCGGCGATGACCTCGCCGGCCTGACGTGCGGGCCCGACCTGCCAAGTGATAAGCTTAAGGCTAATCACCACCTAACTAAACCCCTGAGACACTGACAATGGGCCCAGCGCCACTAATTTTAATTAGATTAGTAAAAAAAACCTCTGTTTAACATTGTGACACTGACGTGTGGAGCCCACACGTCAGGTTCGACCTGGTCAGCCGCGGTTGACTCGTTGACGTCATGCCACTGTCATGCTGACGCAATTAATCATTTTATGGTTTAAAAATAAATCAGGAAAATCCAGAAAATGTTATAAACTTCAAAAAATCACAGAAATTCAACCGTATCTCAGTTTGAAATAAATTATATATGAAAAATTATCAAAAAAATGCGATCTATCCATCTGTACCATTTTCATGCACGAAAAACCAAGTTATACCTGCTGTATAAGTGAAAACATATAAAGGGCATTTATAAGAGCTTTTGTTCGAGTTGAATGTGAATCTTTGGTTCAAATGGACTTCAACCAAATGAATGCTAGTTGAATTAGCTCAAACAACATCACATCTCCATGCCATGTTCATGCATCATATTGTTGCATATGCTTGTGTATTGATTGTCGACACCGTTCCTTCTCGATAGTACTGCTCTGGAGAGTGCTCCAGAGTACCTGTTTGTGGAGTAGTGCCCCCTATCGATCTACCAGGAAAGCAAACCCCCCTTGTTCATTCCGAGACAATCCCACTCTCTCGCTCCTACTCTCTTTTATTGCATTAGGACAACAGCGATTCAACTGCTACTTTATGCTGCGGTAGTTGAACCCATTCCTCTGCATGACCTGTCATTGCCACAGTAAATAGTTGAAACCCACTAGCATGTGTAGGAGTTGATTGAGCCATGTTGTGTTCCTACCATGCCATGCCTGCTATTGCTTAGAGTTGTGTCAGGTCTGATTCATTGGGAATGAATTGGAGTGTTACGATATGTTCTGGTGCTGAGAGTTAAGTGTGTGAACACGATTTGGTAAATGTAGCGGTGAGAGGCCATGTAGGAGTACATGGTGGGTTGTCTCACTGGAACCGTCCTTAAGCACCAAGTTTTGTGTATGTTGTCCAATGACTAGCTACTACCAAACATTGGGCTCTGGGCGCTCCAAGCTCTCTCGACTTATTAACCAACTTGATCTCTGTCCAGGAGTTGCAATTAGTTTCTGGTGTTTGTAGGTAGTGTTAGTAGTCTACCAAGTGGCACCCGGCCAGGTGGGCTTGGGACAGACTAGGCACAAGTGGCACGGTCTACCAAGCGTAGATCCATCCGGCGAGGTGGGCTTGGGAACCCTGCACACATCATTTGGGGCCGTGAGCGACACCCCGGCCGGATCTCCTTGCGGATGGAACCCGAATAGGCGATAAACCTGGACTAGAGTCTTGTGTGGTTAGTTAGGTCGTGGCCGACTCCCTCGCCAGGCTTCCGCTTGAAGGTTGCCGAGAAACATGATGTGTATATGGCGGTAAGTGGCGAGAGCATGTGTGAAGAAGTACACCCCTGCAGGGTTAACATGATATATTCGAATAGCCGGGTCCGTGGTTATGGACTTCTTGGATGCTTATGTGGTACATAGACAACTTGAAGTGGATACCCTAAAATGCTCAAGACAAGTATGAGTGCTATGGATGGCCCTCTCGTAGGAAGACGGGAATGAATCCATAGTAGTGTATTGATGTGGTGATTAGTGGACTCGTGTGCGCCACCTCAAAAGAGTTACCAGCAGTCGTAGTACATGATAGCCACTGAGTCAAAGCTGGCTTGCTGCAACTAAACCCCACATTACCTTCTTGATACAAATGCATGTATGATAGGATCTGATGTAAGTCTTGCTGAGTACCTTTGTACTCACGTTGCTTTCTTTATGTTTTTGCAGCGGAGACTTCGGTCTTACTAGTTTACGTGGACTTCGACAAGTAGCTTGTGCCTCAGCTACGATCTTGATCGGATGTTGTAGATAGTCAGGCTGTTCAGCCTTTTTCATTTGTACTTGTCTGTACTCAGACAAGTTAAGCTTTTGCATGTGCATGTTGCTTGTATGCTCTGAATGTTGGGTCATGAGACCCCTGTTTGTAATACTAGGCTCCTCGGAGCCTAATGAATAAATACTTGAGTCGTAGAGTTATGCTGTGATGTCATGTTGTATTTACACATATCGAGCATATTGTGTGTATGATTGAAATGCTTGGTATGTGTGGGATCCAACAACCTAGTTGTTTATCCTTGGTAGCCTCTCTTATGGGGAAATGTAGTCTTGTGCTTCCATGAGCCATAGTAGTCTGCTACAGCCCGGTTCACCGGAGTCCTGCTAGCCCAGCACTACTGCTCCGGAACACTTGACTGGCCGGCATGTGATTCACTTTGTTCCTGTGTCCGTCCCTTCGGGGAAATGTCATGCGGTGACATCCCGAGTCCTGCCTAGCCTGCTACAGCCCGGGTTCCCAGAGTCCTGTTAGCCCAGTTGCTACAGCCTGGATTCACACGCTGCTGACCGACATGCTCGATGTTGTTTCATGTATGCCTGTCCCCGTAAGTTAGTGCCACTTTGGGTTCACAACTAGTCATGTCGGCCCGGGTTCTCTGTCATATGGATGCTAGCGACACTATCATATATGTGAGCCAAAAGGCGCAAACGGTTCTGGGCCATGGTAAGGCGACACCCGTGGGAATACCATGCGTGAGGCCGCAAAGTGATATGAGGTGTTACATGCTAGATCAGTGTGACTTGGAATCGGGGTCCCGACAAAGATATCCAGGAAATGATCATTATATAGGCATCACGTCCAAAATTAGTAGACCGACTCCTGCCTGCATCTACTACTAGTACTCCACACATCGACCGCTATCCAGCATGCATCTAGTGTATTAAGTTCATGGGAAAACAGAGTAATGCAATAAGAACGATGACATGATGTAGACAAGATCTATCTATGTAGAGATAGACCCCATCGTTTTATCCTTAGTAGCAACGATACATACGTGTTGTTTCCCTTTCTCTCACTGGGATTAAACACCATAAGATCGAACCCACTACAAAGCACCTCTTCCCATTGCAAGATAAATAAATCAAGTTGTCCAAACGAAACCCAAAATTGGAGAAGAAATACGAGACTATAAGCAATCATGCATATAAGAGATCAAAGAAACTCAAATAACTTCCATGGATATAAAAAGATATAACTGATCATAAACTCAAAGTTCATCAGATCCCAACAAACACACCGCAAAAAGAGTTACATCGTATGGATCTCCAAGAGACCATTGTATTGAGAATTCAGCGAGAGAGAGGAAGCCATCTAGCTACTAACTACGAACCCGAAGGTCTACAAAGAACTACTCACGCATCATCGAAGAGGCATCAATGGATGTGGTGAACCCCATCCGAGATGGTGTCTAGCTTGGATCTGGTGGTTCCGGACTTTGCAGCGGTTGGATGAATATTTAGTCGACTCCCCTAGGGTTTCTGGAATATTGGGGTACTTATAGAGCAAAGAGGCGTTCCCGGGGCACCCTAAGTGGGCACAACCCACCAGGGCGCGCATGGGCCTCCTGGCGCGCCCTGGTGGGTTGTCCCCTCCTCGGAACTCCCCCCAGGCACAGCCAGGGCCCATTATGTTCCTTCTGGTCCAAAAATATCTCCGTAAAGTTTCATTGCGTTTGGACTCCGTCTAATATTGATTTCCTGCAATGTAAAAAACATGCAGAAAAAAGCAACTCACACTTGGCACTATGTCAATAGGTTAGTACCAAAATATGATATAAAATGATTATAAAACATCCAAGCTTGATAATATAACAGCATCGAACAATAAAAAATTATAGATACGTTGGAGACGTATCAAGGTGCGGCTGCCCTCCCACCCCTCCACTATTTATAGGGTGAAGGGAGAGGGGGCCAACCCCCCTAGATGCATCTAGAGGGGAGGCGGCGGCCAAGGGGGTGCTTACCCCCCAAGTTGGTCGGGGGCGCGCCCCCACTCCTAGGGTTTCAACCCTAGGCGCCTTTGGCCCCTTGGGGAGATGCACCAGCCCACTAGGGTGGCTAGTTCCAACCCATATTCAGCCCACTTGGTTCCCCGGGGTAGGTGGCCCCACCCGGTGGACCCTCGGACACCTTTCGGTGGTCCCAATACAATACCGATAATCCCGAAACCTTCCTGCGACTGAAAGTGGACTTCCCATATATAAATCTTCACCTCTGGACCATTCCGGAACTCCTCGTGATGTTCGGGCTCTCATCCGAGACTCCGAACAACCTTCGGTAACCACATACAATTTCCCATTACAACTATAGCGTCACCGAACCTTAAGTGTGTAGACCCTACGGGTTCGGGAACCATGCAGACATGACTGAGACACCTCTCCGGCCAATAACCAATAGCGGGATCTGGATACCCATATTGTCTCCCACACGTTCCACAATGATCTCATCGGATGAACCATGATGTCGGGGATTCAATCAATCCCGTATACAATTCCCTTTGTCCATCGGTATCCCCATACCTTGTTCAATCTCGTTACCGGCAAGTCTCTTTACTCGTTCCGTAACACATGATGCCGTGACTAACTCCTTAGTCACATTGAGCTCATTATGATGATGCATTACCGAGTGGGCCCAGAGATACCTCTCCGTCATAGGGAGTGAAAAATCCCAGTCTCGATTCGTGCCAACCCAATAGACACTTTCGGAGATACCTGTAGTGCACCTTTATAGTCACCCAGTTACTTTGTGACGTTTGATACACCAAAGCATTCCTACGGTATCCGGGAGTTGCACAATCTCAAGGTTTAAGGAAATGATACTTGACATTTAGAAAAGCTCTAGCAAACGAACTACACGATCTTGTGCTATGCTTAGGATTGGGTCTTGTCCATCACATCATTCTCCTAATGATGTGATCTCGTTATCAACAACATCCAATGTCCATGGTCAGGAAACCACAACCATCTATTAATCAATGAGCTAGTCAACTAGAGGCTCACTAGGGACATGTTGTGGTCTATGTATTCATACATGTATTATGGTTTCCGGTTTATACAATTATAGCATGAACAATAGACAATTATCATGAACAAGGAAATATAATAATAAACATCGGGCCCGAGGCATTGGGAATCACTCCTAGGTCGGTGATAAACTCCTTCATCCAGACTCCTTCCTGCGCTGCTTCTGAAGCATCTATGTACTCCGCTTCACATGTAGATCCCTCCATGACACTTTGCTTGCAACTGCACCAGCTGACTGCCCCACCATTCAAAATATACACGTATCCGGTTTGTGACTTGGAGTCATCCAGATCTGTGTCAAAGCTAGCGTCAACGTAACCCTTTACGACGAGCTCTTCGGCACCTCCATAAATGAGAAACATATCCTTAGTCCTTTTCAGGTACTTCAGGATATTCTTGACCGCTGTCCAGTGTTCCATACTGGGATCACTTTGGTACCTCCCTACCAAACTTATGGCAAGGTTCACATCAGTCTGGTACACAGCGTGGCATACATAATAGAGCCTATGGCCGAGGCATAGGGGATGACACTCATCTTTTCTCTTTCTTCTACCGAGGTCGGGCATTGAGCTGCACTCAATCTCACACCTTGCAATACAAGCAAGAACCCCTTCTTAGACTGATCCATATTGAACTTCTTCAATATCTTGTGAAGGTATGTGATTTGTGAAAGACCAATGAGGTGTCTCGATCTATCTCTATAGATCTTGATGCCTAGTATATAAGCAGCTTCTCCAAGGTCCTTCACTGAAAAACACTTATTCAAGTAGGCCTTTATGCTTTCCAAAAGTTCTATATCATTTCCCATCAATAGTATGTCATCCACATATAATATGAGAAATGCTACAGAGCTCCCACTCACTTTCTAGTAAATACAAGCTTCTCCATAAGTATGTATAAACCCAAACGCTTTGATCATTTCGTCAAAGCGAATGTTCCAACTCCGAGATGCTTGCACCAGCCCATAGATCACTAGTAGAAAACAGAGCTTTAAAACCGGTTCGTAAGGGCCTTTAGTGCCGGTTCCATAACCGGCACTAAAGGGTGGGCACTAAAGCCCCCCCCCCCTTTAGTACCGGTTCGGCATGAACCGGCGCTAAAGTGCCACCACATGGCGTGAGCTCGCGCCCTGGTATGGGGGACCTTTAGTACCGGTTGGTGTTACCAACCGGTACTAAAGGTTTTTTTTTTGAAAATTTTGGAATTTTTTTTTCGATTTTTAATTTTTTCTAAATTATTTGATGATTTAGTCTCTAATCACCTCTCTTAACTGCTCAAGTATGGATCACTCATTCCAAATCATCTAACTTCCCGACCGGTCACCCATTCCTCTCACTACTCCAGCCCGAGCACGCTTAAATTTCGGGTTCTATTCTCCTTCGTTTCCAAGTCTGCACTTGTTGTTTTCCTGACAATAGTAAGATGTCAATCCTATTAACCATCAGAAGTTTAGCTTGAGCATGAAGTCACACATTTCACTGTTTGAGTTTGAAACTATTATTCTAAAAAACAGTAATTATTTAGTAATACTAATATTCCTTGAATAAGTTTGACCATAGTTTGACCACAATTTGACCATAGTTTGACCAGATTTGAGCAAAATTCAAAAAATTGAAATAATTATTTAGTAACACAAAAAATTGAGCAGAAGTTTCCATCGGATGCGGATTTTTGTGCTGAATTTTTTGATATATTATACGTTTTTTTCCGACATCGTATGCAAAAGTTATAACCGTTTTACATTTTCCCTACACTTTTTGCAAAACATGTCCAAATTTAAGTTTTCAAATTTTCCTAACTACTAGATGTAGTAATATAACTACCTCTTGAAGGATTTTATTTTTTGAAGTTTTATCATTTTCTTTTGATTTTTTCAAAACTGAAATGGCGATACACGGGGGGGGGGGGGGGGGGTAGAGTTTGAAATTGTCCTATAGTCCCGGTTTGTGTCTCCAACCGGTCTATAGGTCAGATCCCTTTAGTACCGGTTCATGGCACGAACCGTTACTAAAGGTTAGACCTTTAGTACCGGTTCGTGCCACGAACCGGTACTAAAGGTGATCGTGGGGCCCCGGCCAGACGCCAGCCTGCCACAGCCTCTTTAGTACCGGTTCGTGGCATGAACCCGTACTAAAGGTTTGCCACGAACCGGTACTATTGATCGCTGCCACGAACCGGTACTATTGATCACATTAGTGCCAGCTTTTTTACAAACCGGCACTAATGTGCTTCACATTTGACCCTTTTTCTACTAGTGGATGGAGCGCTGGAGCTTGCATACCTTGTTAGCATTCTTAGGATCGACAAAACCTTCCAGCTGCATCATATACAATTCTTCCTTAAGGAAACCGTTAAGGAATGCCGTTTTGACGTCCATTTGCCAGATCTCATAATCCTAGAATGCGGCAATTGCTAACATGATTTGGACGGACTTTAGCTTCGCTACAGGTGAGAAGGTCTCATCGTAGTCAACCCCTTGAACTTGTCGATAACCCTTACCGACAAGCCGAGCCTTATAGACGGTCACATTACCATCCGTGTATGTCTTCTTCTTAAAGAACCACTTATTCTCTATGGCTTGCTGATCATTGGCCAAGTCCACCAAAGTCCATACTTTGTTTTTATACATGGATCCTATCTCGGATTTCATGGCTTCGAGCAATTTGTTGAAATCTGGGCCCGCCATCGCTTCTTCATAGTTCAAAGGTTCATCGTTGTCTGTCGGTGTACAGAAAGAGGGGTGCGTTCTTGTACCCCTATACCTGTGCACGGGCGGTCGGAGCCGCGCCTACGGTCACACTAAGCAGAACAGGGGAGGTGAGCCAAGGTAAGACCGAAGCCCAAGATAATCAGAGCAACGCCAAGGCCGAGACCACAAGGAGCAGAGGGACGAAGCAGGCTCCCCCGGCAAGACCCTTGCCGGGGCAGCCTCAGCAGCCATGGCAAGATCCTTGGCGGGACAGCTCGCCCCGCACCAACAGAGCGGGCCACCCTTGAGCCCACGGTCTCCAACATCACGATGGGCCAGGGCTCGGGAGGCACCTCCATGGTGGCATGCAGATCTTTGTGAAGACATATTCAAGATCATATGAGGATTAGAAGACGACGATTCTCGGCAAGATCCTTGCCGAGGAAGGCCACCAGACCCCCGGCAAGGCCCTTGCGGGGGACGACAGCGCGCCACGGCAAGACCCTTGCCGGGCCACCCGGCAAGGCCCTCGCCAAGGACGCCAGCGGGGCCACCGCCAGGCCTGCACCAACCAAGCTTCCACCGTCGTTCACATGCAGCTGCCAGCACAACCAGCTGGGTGGGCACCTACGTGGCAACATGCAGCTCCCAAGCCAACTCATCGAGCACCTGCATGGTGGCATGCAGACCTTCGTGAAGGCTCCGTCACTGCGCCACCTCAGCTGCCTGCCTGCCTACATGGCACCATGCACCTCACTGGCCAGGGCGCGTGTCGATGCGAGGAGGAGCGGCGACGAACGAGGTGGGCCTTGTCCCCGTCCCCAATAAAGCAGGAGGACACCTAAGCTACGCATTAAATGCGTCTTGTTCTGTAATACGAGCGATAAGCTCAGGGCACTGTGTGCCTTTCCACCTCCTGTGTGCCACTGTGGCAGCCCCTTCCAACTATAAAAGGAGGCCCATGACATACTGTAGGAGGATTCAGCTCTTTGGAACCACGCACTGACCACAGCTAGTTCGAGAGCTCAAGAACTCTCTGAAATACACCCACCAAAGCAGGACTAGGGTTTTACGCATCCTCGCGGCCCGAACCTGGGTAAACGATCCTTGTGCTGTCTACTAGCCCTGCTCTTCTTGCAACCCCGTGCCCCGGCAACCGTAGTAGGGATTCTTGTGATCCCACAGGTGTCGTTCCATACCGACATCTTTGGCGCGCCAGGTAGGGGGCGCTATTGTGAGAATCTAGTATAGTAGTTAGCCCAGTAGTTCTTCATCGCCATGGCTCCTAAGAAGAAGACGACCACGGCGATCGGCTCGTTGGGAGCTGAACGGCCCGTGCCAGTGTGGACGAGCAGTGGACCAGTCGCGGACAGGACCCGGGCCGCGGTCCACGAGCACCAGCATCGCCCAGGCAGTCGGAGCCTGGTGAGCAGCGTCGTTCGCGCGCCAGATGACCGGCTACACGTCCGCCACGGTAGGCAAATTTGCCAAATGGCCCATCTCTCAGGAAGCACAGGTGGGCGCCACAAGCCCCCTTTGCCGTCTGCCACCGACGGCAAAGGGGTCTTTGCCATCTGCCGCGGACGGCAAAGGGGTCTTTGCCATCTGCCGCGGACGGCAAAGGGGTCTTTGCCATCTGCCGCGGACGGCAAAGAGCCTGCACTGCCTCTTTTTTATTCTGTTTTTCTTATATCCAACAATTATCACAGCAAATATATCACAGCACATATATATCCATTACATAAATATCCAGCACATATATATATCCAACATAATAAATATCCAGCAGATATATATCCATCCATACATACATAGTAGGTTGCACATAGTTCCATCGATCCATACATATTACAATATGCAAATTTTCATCATAGCAATCTAGTTTCATCATAGCAAGTTAATTCCATCATAGCAAGCGAGCAGAATACAAGAAGTGCATCAAAGGAAAAAACAAGCAATCCATCATAGGAAGCTGGCTTCCGTGAAGTGAATGAAACCTGCAAAATGACAAATAAGAAAGTTAGAAAAATAAGACTAGAAGAAGAACCAGACTAGAAGAAAAAGAATAGAAGAAGAAGAAGACTAGAAGAAGAAGTATATGCCATTTATTAGCTAACTTAGGTGAACTGGATCGTTTATGAGCTAAATTAGTTGAAATGGATCGTTTATGAGCTAACTTAGGTGAAATGGATCGTTTATTAGCTCACCTAGGTGAAATGGATCGTTTATGAGCTATCTTAGGTGAAATGGATCATTTATGAGCTAAGTTAGGTGAAATGGATCGTTTATGAGCTAACCTAGGTGAAATGGATCGTTTATGAGCTAACCTAGGTGAAATGGGTCGTTTATGAGCTAACCTAGGTGAAATAGGTCGTTTATGAGCTAACCTAGGTGAAATGGGTCGTTTATGAGCTATCCTAGGTGAAATGGGTCGTTTATGAGCTAACCTAGGTGAAATGGGTCGTTTATGAGCTAACCTAGGTGAAATGGGTCGTTTATGAGCTAATCTAGGTGAAATGGATCATTTTGGAGCTAAGTTAGGTGAAATGGATCGTTTATGAGCTAACCTAGGTGAAATGGGTCGTTTATGAGCTAACCTAGGTGAAATAGGTCGTTTATGAGCTAACCTAGGTGAAATGGGTCGTTTATGAGCTAACCTAGGTGAAATGGGTCGTTTATGAGCTACCCTAGGTGAAATGGGTCGTTTATGAGCTCACCTAGGTGAAATGGGTCGTTTATGAGCTAACCTAGGTGAAATGGATCATTTTGGAGCTAACTTAGCTGAAATGGGTCGTTTATGAGCTAACTCAGGTGAAATGCCACGTTTTTGAGCTAACTAAGGTGAAATAGATTGTTTTTGAGCTAACCTAGGTGAAATGGGTCGTTTTTATCTAACTTAGGTGAAATGGGTCATTTTGGTGCTAACCTAGGTGAAATGGGTCATTTTGGAGCTAACCTAGGTGAAATGGGTCATTTTAAATCTAACATTGGTAAAATGGATCATTTAGGAGCTAATCTACGTAAAATGGGTCATTTTAGAGCTAACTTGGATAAATTGGATCGTTTATGAGCTAACGAAGCTAATTATGCAATTTTTGACATAAGTAAGCTAAGTACATATCGTTTTAGAGCTAACTTAGGTAAAACAGATGGTTTATGTGGTCAGTAAGCTTATTAAGTCATTTTGGAGGAAAAGAAGCTAACTCTAGGTCATTATGGTAAGCATATTGGAGGAAATAAAGCTAAGTCTAGGTCTTTATGCATTTGTTAAGCAAAACACTAGAGAAACTTACCGTGATCAGGGAGGTGTAGGAGCGGGCTGGCTCGCGCCGGTAGCTGGAGAAGGATCGTGCTATGCGTTTCTGCAGTTAAGCTGCACCAAAGATCATTTCCAATGTTCGTTAGCATTGTTACACTCAAATGTTAAGACTAGCAAGTAATGTCCATCCAAATTAAACTCACCATGCTCCCAGGAGCAATCACTGTCATCAGCGGAGCGGTCTGACCGGACTTCTCGCACATAGACTGCACATTTGGTTTTCACAAGAGAGTCATACTAGTTAGTAATGAGACTCAAATGTTAAGACTAGCAAGTAATCTGCAGAAGAAACTTACCACAAGGAGCTCGTACATGGCCCTTGAATGCATGTCATTCCGTGCCCTCTCCTCCTCCAACATCTTTGTCGTCCTCTCCTCCAACTCCCGCTGCCTCTCCGCCGCCTCCGCCAGAAGTTCCTCCGTTCTATCTCTCTCACTCTGTATAGTAGCCTGCAACACCACTCACATGACCATTTGTAATCATTGATGGAAGAGCACACAATGTAATGGAGAAAGATAGCTGAGTACGTATAACTAACCTTGAAGGCGAGTTGGACTGGCCGTTCACGAGGCCTTACCTCAATAGCGGAGCTCGACTGGCGCGCCTTGATCTCCGGGAGAGTGGTAGGACAACGGATAAGTCCATCTCCCATGGCTATGGAGCCATGGAACCTCCCGCCACCAGATATCATCAGCAGCTCTGTATCAATGGGACCCTGGCTCGGGTTAAATTCCTCCCCTTTCCTCGCCTTCCCCTGATCTCTATATTGCACGAGCTTGTCATGGGCGGAGATGTTGGTGAAGTTCTTTGGATCATCGAGGTCAGACGCAGAGAATGCCTTGACTTTCTTGTAAGGGCCAGTGTGGGCCATGGCATACAGGTCGTACACCTCTGGCACCTTATCCGCCTTATTGTAGCGTGCCTGAAAGAGAGAAACAAAGTAAATTAGTAATTAAAGGGCTAAAGCTAGCAGGATGAATGAATTGCATGAATCATGAAGCAAACTACATACCCAGTTCCGCCCATACTGAAATAAGTTGGAGCTGCCTTGGTGGTGTGGCACACCTTCCATTTGGGCACGTTTGTCCTTGGCCTCGTTGTGGGCGGCTCGCCATTCTTTTGAGCACCACGCATTGACCAACACCTCCCAACAATCCATCTGATCCGCACACCATCTCGGAGGGGCCTAAGTTAGCAAATAGAAACTTGAGCGCTACTTCTATGAATTACTAAATGAAGGAAGTAAGTACAAGGCCTTAAGAATTACCTTCATGTACTGCTCCTTACTCAAGAACTTATCGCGGCACTCCTGCTTGGGCTTCTTGATACCACGCCCATCGTAGTAGTCTCGAATAGCCTGCACCTGAACCTCATGTCATAAGTTCTGAAGTAGGCGCTTGCACTCCTTGTCGATAACATCTGCCGCCTCCTCCTCGTATCCCTCCTCACACCTATAGAATGTCTGCAATCAAATGAGACAATATTTATTAGTACAATTAATAACTAGCTAGTTGAAGATTTTTAATTGTGTAAAGGAGAAATTACCCAGAACTTTCTAATCACCACGTCTGCCCTCGTCTTGCACAAGACACCGTCGATAATCTCACCCGGCGGGGCCGGGGCAGCCAAGTAGTGCTCCCAACTCAATCCAACCTCTGGAAGCCGACCCTCACCAGGCAACGTGACAAACCCCGGGAAGTTTTGCCGAATCAGAACTCCAAGGACGGAGTTGGGCTGGCGGATACTTTCATGGTGGTCCCAACCCCTGCAGCATGACAAGGCCAATGCATTAGTTATTTGAAGAAACATGAATGCAGAAGGTAAAAAAGATTAAATGCACTTACCTCTCCCCATCAGGGAAAATCAACCACCTCTGCTCATGGGTCACCGGCACGGACGGGAGCCGTGTAGCACCACGCTGGTAGACGTTGCCCCCCTCCTCCCCTCCTCCTCAAAATCAGTCGGCTCCCCACCATCATCAGCATGGCCACTCGGCTCCCCGCCATCATCAGCATGGCCACTCGGCTCCTCAGGCTGACCCGACAAGGTACCCTGTCTAGACGTGTGCTCCTCCGGGGTCTCGTGGGCCCAACTCTCATGGGCCGAAGGCCCGTCGACCCGAGGCTCATGGGCCGAAGACCCGTGGACCGGAGTCCGTGTAGCCTCCTCCTCAGACGAGTCCACCCTACGTGCTCGGGTGAAACAGCTGGGGGCAGCAGCGAGGAAGGCGCCGTAAGAGTCACCCTACCTCCTCTCACGTGACCACGTGCTCCACCTCCTCTCTTCTTCTTACCTCGTCCCCTGTTGGGCACCGCGGTCGACGAAGAAGGGCCCGGCGGTGTCGCCATACTGTCGAGCAACGCTCGGCGGAGAGGTGCGTGTGGAATGGAAGACCTCGCACCACGCACCGACAAAGAAGGGGCCTCGGCGCACTCCCGACCAGCTCCCACCATCTTTCAACACCTGCCATGACAAAGAATAAACGAAATTAGTACAACATAAAAAAAAGTACCGACATGAATAATAATATGTATATCACTTTGTATCATCATCAAGTACAACGTAAAAAAATTGAATACCTGGCACTACTAATAATCTCGATCAGTATCATCAATAAATGCATAATCATCATCATCACTATAATCAATGATGGGCTCATAGGGTTCATTGGCATCAACATGTGCAAGGCCACCTTGACGTAATCGGTCAAGCATTGACAGGTCATCCGCAACAGTAACCTCTTCTTGTTCCGGCTCTTCTTGTTCCTCTTCTGGGGTGATATCGGATTCATTGTCGCTGTCTACTTCAATGTTTTGGGGTGAAGTATAGCGGTTCTTGAAACGCTTTTTGGAAAGAAGTGTCTCTTGGAAGAATTCTCCTTCATATGTGTCTGGGTTAATGTGAGGTTCATAATCCTCTTCCTTTGGGGGAGAGAGAGAGCAGCACAGGATTGCGGCCGAAAGCGACTCACCGTCCGAGGCATTGGCGAGGTCCAAGTGGGACACTCCATTCAACCGGGCGTTGAACATATTGAAACGACAACCGGTGGATACTCGACCGTCGTATGGACGGGTGCACGGTGTCGGATACGGTGCCACGTGGAAGAAGTACTATCGTGAGACCACGGAGGAGAGAAAGGAAAGACGGAGGTTAAATGGAGAAAACATCGACAAGAGGGTTGAGATTGCGGTTGAGAAAAGATCAACTGAGACAGTCGCAACAGCGGTAGCTACCGCAAAACAGGTGGCTGTAGATATTTCTATTACCTTGGTTCCGGCCATTTTCAATTGGAGCAGGCAAAATCCAGAAAAAGATGAAGCGGACTTTCCCCTTGATGACTTCTTGGCGGGGATCAGCTCGACTAGCGTTGCACCAGCACCTGCAGCTGCACCTGCTCCCGCACCGGCTCCCGCACCGGACGTGCTAGGCGGTGCTTCGTCTTCGGCTGAGCTCGACGCCCTCATGGTATCTGTCACACCGGCCCCCTTCAATATAAATGTATAATCTCCCTTTTTCGTTGCCTTTCGGATGTCTCACGTCGCAGACTTTTCTTTGCAGGCCGACGAAACCCCGTGCACCATATTGTACACCATCGGCGACCAGAAGGTGGATGTGGGGAAGGCGACGATAATGGAGCCAAAGGAACCATTGTTCAACAGTCGGCCGATCCCCCCGAACGTCTTCAAGGTTTCCGTGGCCAGTGTCAAACCGGGCCACGAGAATTTGCCTCCTCCAGTACTACTGGGGGATGACGACGAGACACCGCGGCGGCTTTGTGATTGTTGCAATGCTGGGTGGGTCCTGTTGTGGCCAAAGAGTCTGCTTCATCTGGAGGCGGCCGGGAGCACACCCACGAGCACGCAGCCTCAGCAAGGTATGAACATCAACACCCCACCTACCCAATTAGCGTCGGGTGTCGGGTTGGGTGATAGCGGTCGGGGTAAGGAGGAGGCTCCATTAGTCTCTGATGACGTCGCCATGGATGAGGATGAGGACGACGATGGCACTGCTGAACAATATGTCTATACTGGCGCCTCCTCACGGTTTGAGCATCATGAGTCGGTGCCTGAATTGCCGTCTCAACATATTATGGACGACCTTCCGGTAGTAAAGAAGTCTAGGAAGAGAGCGAGGAAAGGCAAAAAAGTTGTTTCTATGATCCAGCCGCCTTAGCAGCCTCGGCTTCAGGACCGTATAGATATCCCCGATGCGGATAAATGGCATATCCCCGGTCAACCAATCCTACCTGCAACAGCGCTACGGGCCAGATTTGGCGATCTACAGAGACTTCATAACGATGTGCTGCGGGTAGAGAAAGACCTCATCGCCTCGAAAGATCCAGGATACCCACTCTACGTGGTTAACGTTCCGCGGCAAATGTCGTAGGTCGACAGCTTACCCGCGGATAAGTTCTTCCTCCGATTTGATTACATATTCGACATGTTTGACGTGGAGAAGCTGGATTTTACGTTTGTCCGCCTTTATGCCTTGCACATGAACTACATCATCGGGGTTGAGCAGATACCTCATATCTGTGTCGCTGACCCGTACTACATGCATGAGGGCTTCTTGGGAGTCTGTGCAAATCACCATGAATACGCGAGGGATTACATCGTCAGTTTCATGCTCACCAATAAGGACAAGGGGGCGATTCTCGTGCCTTATCATCCTGTGTAAGTCATCCGCGCTGCAATCCTTCCTTCAATTTCAATCATTCATTTGCACGGTGGAGGCTAACTAATTTGAGGACTTATTTTGTGCAGCGGCGGGCGCGCCGTCCTCATCATCCTCTACCCCCGATTCTCCCACGCTCTTTACTTGGACTCGTCGAAGAACATTCACAAAAAGGATTACACCCACATCAAGGATGTTCTCGACAGTGCTATGTTTCACTACCAATCACTGGGTGGAGAGGTCAGGGACAAGAAGATGAGGGGCAGCAGGGTCGCGTTCGGCCATAAGACCGACTTCTGCTGCATCCAGCAACCCGATGATTCTCTTAATGATGGATTCTATGTCCTACACCACATGCTGGAGTACAGACGGAATCACCAGAACCTTCGCATGGCACCTTCTTCCGGCAATGCCCATATTCTGCAATGGGCAAAGGACATAGGAGATATCGAGGATCATCGACTTCGAGCTGAGTTCTATAACATCCAGCGCGAACTTGCCCAAATCATCATGAAGGAGGTCGTCGAAAAAACAGGGATGTTCTACGGAGAAGGACAAATGTCGCGGGAAGACGTCCGAACATGGATATCCTCTCAGGTCTTGACCTGAAGCCTTTCACTAGGCTCAAGGACTATCTCCCTGACTTGGATGGATGGAACGACATGTTGGAGTGATTGTCGATATACGACAATGTGTCCGTTTAGTCCATACTTTCTGTATGACAAAACTTTGAGTTGTGCATGGTGAAACTTTATTTGTGATCTAATTAAACCGTCCTCCTCCTCGACTAGCGAAAATCACTCTAGTTAGGGCATTTTGGGGTACGATGAACTTTGTTATTTATGCTTATGATATGTTGTTTTTATTTTTGCCAAGTTTGTCTCTTTCTGTTGCTCAACTATATATGTTGCATATCATCGACTCATGTGATGATGCAGGTGCATAGATCATAGATGGCGAAGAAGTGCTATGCCAGGAGTATATATATATATATATGACAAGTGGCCGGAGTGTCAGACCCTTCCAGTTTTCGAGCGACAGGCAGTAGTTAGTTTAGAGGTTCACGCTAATGCGAAAGACGGATACGAACTCATGTTCTCAAAGTGATAGCTCTTCTCGTGTATATCATTGTTTAGATGGATGACGATGTATTTGCATATCATTCGAGACTTGTATCGCTATTTTCAAGATGATGACGAGAGACCACTTTGTGTTGGATGATGATTATGATGATGACATGATTTGATGAGACTAATTGTATGTATATGATATGATTACATTTGTATGTGTATGATATGCTAAACATTATTGTATAAAGCCTATTCAAATACCAAACAAATACAAAACAAATATGCAGGAAAAAACTAATAAATAAACTAGTAGTAGCGAGGGGGGAAATTTAGCAGTAGAGCCGCATTGTCAGTAGCGCGTCCCAGCAAACAGCGCTGCAGATAATATCAGTAGCGCCCTTTCCCAAAGAGCGCTAAAGCTATTCATGTATAGCAGTAGTGTGGGACAACCGGCGCTACTGCTATACGTTAGCTGTAGCGCCTTATTAGTAGCGCCGGTGCCCGCGCTACTGAGAGGCCCAAAACCCTCGCTGCTGCTAGGCTTTTCCCTAGTAGTGGGTAGAGACGCGTCGGGTCAAGGAGCTTCTTAGGACAGCTTTGGTCTAACAGGAAGCGTATTCGTATAGCCGCGACCGGATCCACTCGACCCCTCGTCCAAGCCGGAGCTATAGCAGGCATATGGACGAACCGGCCGTGTCAAGTAATGCACGACGTGGAGCGCCCCGTGGTAACAACCCGGCAGGTGGTGTCGAGAATGCTCAGGAAGTGGTGGACTGGGCCCGAGCGCGCAGGGAGGCCGAGTTAGCGGCACAGTATAAAACTCGTCAGCTTACGCCGGTTCGTCCGACCACCTCGGTTGAGCCCGGAGTTACCTCTAGCTCTTTGGGGGTGCCTTGCCTTGTCCCCACTTTACGCAATGTGCGCCTGCCCAAGGATTTCAAGGGCCCGCGCAAGGTACCAAATTATACGGCGGATCAACCTCCAAAGACATGGGTGGAGAGCTACGAGATGGCCATGGAGATGCTTGATGTGGATGATGCGGCGTGTGCGAAGTATTTCACCATGATGCTTGAAGGAACGGCCCGTACTTGGTTAAAAAGCTTACCGGCCAATTCTATCAGTTCATGGGCCCAGTTACGAGCCTGGTTTATCAGTAATTTCAAAGACACGTGTAAGCATCCTATGTCGATAGTGGATCTAGCTGCCTGTGTCCATGGGGAAGGAGAATCAACGACTCATTGGGTGCGCCGGGTCTCGCAAGTTCTGCATTCGTCAGACCGCATCAACGCTGACACCCCAGTCATAACCCTAGAAGGCAACTGCCGGTTTGGGCCCTTAAAGCTGAAGTTGGGTCGGATGAAGCGCCATTGCACTGATATGGGGACCCTCATGGCCGCTTTGGTAAAGTATGCTGATTCCGATAGAACCAAGGATCCCGAGTCTGATGAGGACAAGGCAGGGAAGGGAAAGAAGAACAGCAACTCCAAAGGTCAGCAGCATCATGCGGCAGGTAATGGTGGCGGAGGCAAGCGAAAAGCGGATGGCAACATGGACTTTGTGGCTAATACCAATGCGCAGGACAAGGGCCAGCGACGCAAGGGTAAACCGCCGAATCGCAGTGGGGCGCCTAACCCTAACCCGGACCGCCTAAATTATCTACTAAACCAACCCTGTCCAAAGCATGGGACGAAGGAGGTGCCAGCAAACCACCTTTGGAAGGATTGCTATATTATGCAGGAGTTCAATAATTCTAATGCTTTCCGGTATGATCACGGCTCTGGCGGTGGCTCAGGATCCGGGCCAGGTTATGGTGGAGGAAATTCCGGTTCAGGATTTAATGGTAATCCGGGCGGACATAACAATCAAAATAATCAGAATAACCAAGGTGGTTACAACCAGCAGCAGCAACAGTCGGGTTACCAGAGCAACCCAAAGCAGTTGAATAGTGGGCAGTACCATGTCTTCACCACTAGCTTGGACAAGCGAGACCGGAAAGTTCAGAAGCGGGCAGTCAACTCTGTCGAACCGGCCGTGCCCCGTTATCTACGCTGGTCGAAACAGCCAATTATATGGAGTAGAGAGGATCACCCTCCCCGGGTTGACAATCCGGGTTAGTTAGCATTGGTGGTGGCGCCTCCGGTGGGAGGTTATAAGTTCACCAAGGTACTCATGGATGGAGGGAGCAGCATTAACATCTTATACTATGAGACCTTCCGCCGTATGGGGCTAACGGATAAAAATCTTAAACCGTCCAATACGGTGTTCCATGGTGTGGTACCTGGTAAGTCAGCATATCCTATTGGCAAGATAGCTCTGGAGGTGGCCTTTGGAGATGATTATGATTCCAGATCGGAGACATTGACGTTTGAAGTGGTAAAAATCCAAAGTCCATATCATGCCCTGTTTGGGCGACCGGCCTACGCCAAGTTTATGGCACGGCCCTGTTATGTGTACTTGCAGCTCAAGATGCCGGGTCACAAGGGGACAATAACGGTTCAGGAAGCCGTAAAGTCGCTTTGGAGTGCGAGGAAGGAGATGTGGCCTATGCAGAGTCGGTTTGTGCCACCGAGGAGCTGAAGTCCTATAAGGACAATCTTGATTCGGCGGACATGACTCCATTGAAAAAGCCAACTACAGAGCATGATCCGGTCCTGAAATTCAAATCGGCAGCTGAGACTAAGCTTGTTGACTTCGTGCCTGGCGATTCGTCCAAGCAGTTCAGCATCAGTGCCAATCTGGATCCAAAATAGGAAAGCGCGCTCATCGAGTTCATCCGAGAGAATCGGGACATTTTTGCATGGAAACCTTCTGACATGCCAGGTGTACCGAGGCAACTCGCTGAGCACACTCTTAATGTGGATCCTAAATACAAACCGGTGAAACAGTTCCTCTGCCGGTTTAACGAAGAAAGACGCAAAGCTATTGGAGAAGAGGTAGCCAGGCTCTTGGTAGCTGGCTTTATTGTTGAAGTTTTTCACCCTGAGTGGCTTGCTAATCCGGTGCTGGTCCTTAAGGCAAACGGCACCTGGGGCATGTGTGTGGATTACACTGATCTTAATAAAGCTTGTCCAGCAGATCCTTTTGCCCTCCCCCGTATTGATCAAATTATTGATGCTACGGCGGGTTGCGAGCGTTTGAGTTTTCTGGATGCATATTTTGGTTATCATCAGATAAAGATGGCAGTTAAGGACCAGGAGAAGACGGCGTTCATAACTCCCTTTGGAGCCTTTTGCTATGTATCTATGACTTTTGGGCTCAAGAGTGCCCAGGCAACTTATCAACGTTGTGTACAAAATTGCCTTCACAAGCAGATTGGCCGTAATGTACATGCTTACGTGGATGATATTGTGGTTAAGTCAGGGAAGAAGGAGACTCTGGTTGACGATTTGAAGGAAACCTTTGATAACCTGAGGACATACAAGATGATGCTCAATCCGGCCAAATGTGTTTTTGGTGTACCGACAGGCAAGTTATTGGGTTTTCTGGTGTCCAACAGGGGAATTGAGGCTAATCCGGAGAAGATCACAGCCATCACCTCCCTGGCTAAACCGAAGTGTATCAATGACGTTCAACGTCTGGCTGGCCGGATTACCGCGTTGAGCCGGTTTATCAGCCGCCTGTTGGAAATATGCCCTAGAGGCAATAATAAAAGCATTATTATTATATTTCCTTATTCATGATAATTGTCTTTATTCGTGCTATAATTGTGTTATCCGGAAATCGTAATACATGTGTGAATAACAGACAACAATATGTCCCTAGTGAGCCTCTAGTTGACTAGCTCGTTGATCGACAGATAGTCATGGTTTCCTGACTATGGACATTGGATGTCATCGATAACGGGATCACATCATTAGGAGAATGATGTGATGGACAAGACCCAATCCTAAACATAGCATAAGATCGCATAGTTCGTTTGCTAGAGTTATCCAATGTCAAGTATCCTTTCCTTAGACCATGAGATCGTGTAACTCCCGGATACCGTAGGAGTGCTTTGGGTATGCCAAACGTCACAACGTAACTGGGTGATTATAAAGGTATACTACGGGTATCTCTGAAAGTGTCTATTGGGTTGACATGGATCGAGACTGGGATTTGTCACTCCGCTTGACGGAGAGGTATCACCGGGCCCTCTCGGTAATGCATCATCATAATGAGCTCAATGTGATCAAAGTGTTTGATCACGGGATCATGCATTACGGTACGAGAAAAGTGACTTGCCGATAACGAGATTGAACAAGGTACTGGGATACCGACGATCGAATCTCGGGCAAGTAAAATACCGATTGACGAAGGGAATCGTATACGGGATTAATTGAATCCTTGACATCGTGGTTCATCCAATGAGATCATCGTGGAGCATGTGGGAGCCAACATGGGTATCCAGATCCCGCTGTTGGTTATTGCCCGAGAGCCGTCTCGGTCATGTCTGCATGTCTCCCGAACCCGTAGGGTATGCACACTTAAGGTTCGGTGACGCTAGGGTTGTAGGGATATGTATGTGCAGTAACCCGAATGTTGTTCGGAGTCCCGTATGAGATCCCGGACGTCACGAGGAGTTCCGCAATGGTCCGGAGGTAAAGAATTATATATAGGAAGTGCTGTTTCGGCCATCGGGACAAGTTTCGGGGTTATCGGTATTGTACCGGGACCACCGGAGGGGTCCCGGGGGTCCACCAGGTGGGGCCACCGGCCTTGGTGGGCCACATGGGCCTTAGGGGGTGCGCTTTGGCCTGCTTGGGCCAAGGGGAACCAGCCCCAAAGGGCCCATGCGCCTAGGGTTCCATCTAGGAGGAGTCCTAGTGGTGGAAGGCACCTCCTAGATGGCTTGGGGGGGGGAGGGAAACCTCCGGCGCCCCCCCAAGAGGCCTATATAAAGGGGAGCAGGGGAGGGGGGCTGCGCACCCAATGCCCTGGCGCCTCCCTCTCCCTCTCCAACACCTCCTCTTCCTCCGTAAGTGCACGGCGAAGCCCTGCCGGAGTACTGCAGTTCCACCATCACCACGCCGTCGTGCTGCTGCTGGAGCCTTATTCCCCAACCTCTCCTTTGCCTTGCTGGATCAAGAAGGAGGAGACGTCACGCTTTCCGTACGTGTGTTGAACGCGGAGGTGCCGTCCGTTCGGCACTAGTTCATCGGTGAATTGGATCACGGCGAGTACGACTACCTCATCCACGTTCACTCGAACGCTTCCGTTGCGATCTACAAAGTGGTATGTAGATGCTATCTAATCTAAATACTCGTTGCTAGATGAACTCATAGATGGATCTTGGTGAAACCGTAGGAAAAATTTTAATTTTCTGCAACGTTCCCCAACAGTGGCATCATGAGCTAGGTCTATGCGTAGTTCTTCTTGCGCGAGTAGAACACAATTTGTTGTGGGCGTAGAAGAGGGATGTCTATCTAAGTGGGAGTTCATTAATTTGATGAACTTTATTATCATGAACTTAGTCTAAATATTTACAATATGTCTTGTAGATCAAATGGCCAACGTAGTCCTCAACTTCAACGCGTTCCTAGAGAAAACCAAGCTGAAAGACGATGGTAGCAACTATACGGACTGGGTCCGGAACCTGAGGATTATCCTCATAGCTGCCAAGAAAGATTATGTCCTAAGAGCACCGCTGGGTGACGCACCTATTCTCCCTGCAGAACAAGACGTTATGAACGCTTGGCAGTCACGCTGCGATGATTACTCCCTCGTTCAGTGCGGCATGCTATACAGCTTAGAGCCGGGGCTCCAAAAGCGTTTTGAGAGACATGGAGCATATGAGATGTTCGAAGAGCTGAAATGGTTTTCCAAGCTCATGCCCGGGTCGAGAGATATGAAGTCTCCGACAAATTCTTTAGCTGTAAGATGGAGGAAAATAGTTCTGTCAGTGAACACATACTCAAAATGTCTGGGTTGCACAACCGCATGACTCAACTGGAAGTTAATCTCCCGGAAGAAGCGGTCATTGACAGAATCCTCCAGTCACTTCCACCTAGCTACAAGAGCTTTGTGATGAACTACAATATGCAGGGGATGGTAAAGACCATTCCTGAGGTATATGATATGCTGAAATCAGCAGAGGTAGAAATCAAGAAGGAGCATCAAGTGTTGATGGTGAATAAAACCACTAAGTTCAAGAAGGGCAAGGGTAAAAAGAACTTCAAGAAGGACGGCAAGGAAGTTGCCGCGCCCGGTAAGCAAGTTGCCGGGAAGAAGCCAAAGAATGGACCCAAGCCCGAGACTGAGTGTTTTTATTGCAAGGGAAGTGGTCACTGGAAGCGGAACTGCCCTAAATACTTAGGAGACAAGAAGGCCGGCAAAACCAAAGGTATATGTGATATACATGTAATTGATGTGTACCTTACCAGTACTCGTAGTAGCTCTTGGGTATTTGATACCGGTGCAGTTTCTCACATTTGTAACTCAAAGCAGGAGCTGCGGAATAAACGGAGACTGGCGAAGGACGAGGTGACGATGCGCGTCGGGAATGGTTCCAAGGTCGATGTGATCGCCGTCGGCACGCTGCCTCTACATTTACCTACGGGATTAGTTTTAAACCTCAATAATTGTTATTTAGTGCCAAGTTTGAGCATGAACATTGTATCTGGATCTCGCTTAACTCGAGATGGCTACTCATTTAAATCCGAGAATAATGGTTGTTCTATTTATATGAGAGATATGTTTTATGGTCATGCTCCAATGGTTAATGGTTTATTCTTAATGAATCTCGTACGTGATGATACACATATTCATAGTGTGAATACCAAAAGAGTGAAAGTTGATAACAATAGTCTCACATATTTGTGGCACTGCCGCCTTGGTCACATAGGTGTCAAACGCATGAAGAAGCTCCATGCAGATGGACTTTTAGAGTCTCTTGATTATGAACCATTTGACACATGCGAACCATGCCTCATGGGTAAAATGACCAAGACTCCGTTCTCAGGAACAATGGAGCGAGCAACCAAATTATTGGAAATCATACATACCGATGTGTGTGGTCCAATGAGTGTTGAGGCTCGCGGTGGCTATCGTTATGTTCTCACCCTCACTGATGACTTGAGTAGATATGGGTATATCTCCTTAATGAAACACAAGTCTGAGACCTTTGAAAAGTTCAAGGAATTTCAGAGTGAGGTTGAAAATCAACGTGATAGGAAGATCAAGTTTCTACGATCAGATCGTGGAGGAGAATACTTGAGTCACGAATTTGGCACACACTTAAGAAAATGTGGAATAGTTTCACAACTCACGCCGCCTGGAACACCTCAGCGTAATGGTGTGTCCGAACGTCGTAATCGCACTCTATTAGATATGGTGCGATCTATGATGTCTCTTACCGACTTACCGCTATCTTTTTGGGGCTATGCTTTAGAGACTGCCGCATTCACATTAAATAGGGCTCCGTCGAAATCCGTTGAGACGACACCGTATGAATTATGGTTTGGGAAGAAACCTAAGCTGTCGTTTCTAAAAGTTTGGGGATGCGATGCTTATGTCAAGAAACTTCAACCTGAAAAGCTCGAACCCAAGTCGGAAAAATGCGTCTTCATAGGATACCCTAAAGAAACTGTTGGGTATACCTTCTACCTCAGATCCGAAGGCAAGATCTTTGTTGCCAAGAATGGATCCTTTCTGGAGAAAGAGTTTCTCTCGAAAGAAGTAAGTGGGAGGAAAGTAGAACTTGATGAAGTATTACCTCTTGAACCGGCAAATGGCGAAACTCAAGAAAACGTTTCTGAGGTGCCTGCACCGACTAGAGAGGAAATTAATGATGATGATCAAGATGCTTCTGATCAAGCTCCTACTGAAATTCGAAGGTCCACAAGACACGTTCCGCACCAGAGTGGTACGGCAACCCTGTCTTGGAAATCATGTTGTTAGACAACGGTGAACCTTCGAACTATGAGGAAGCAATGGCGGGCCCGGATTCCGACAAATGGCTGGAAGCCATGAAATCCGAGATAGGATCCATGTATGAAAACGAAGTATGGACTTTGACTGACTTGCCCGTTGAACGGCGAGCCATAGAAAATAAATGGATCTTTAAGAAGAAGACAGACGCGGATGGTAATGTGACCATCTATAAAGTTTGGCTTGTCGCTAAGGGTTATCGACAAGTTCAAGGAATTGACTACGATGAGACTTTCTCACCGGTAGCGAAGCTGAAGTCCGTCCGAATCATGTTAGCAATTGCCGCATACTATGATTATGAGATATGGCAAATGGACGTCAAAACGGCATTCCTTAATGGTTTCCTTAAGGAAGAATTGTATATGATGCAGCCGGAAGGTTTTGTCGATCCTAAGAATGCTGACAAGGTATGCAAGCTCCAACGCTCGATTTACGGGCTGGTGCAAGCATCTCGGAGTTGGAACATTCGCTTTGATGAGATGATCAAAGCGTTTGGGTTTACACAGACTTATGGAGAAGCCTGTGTTTACAAGAAAGTGAGTGGGAGCTCTGTAGCATTTCTCATATTATATGTAGACGACATACTTTTGATGGGAAATGATATAGAACTCTTGGACAACATTAAGGCCTATTTGAATAAAAGCTTTTCAATGAAGGACCTTGGAGAAGCTGCTTATATATTAGGCATCAAAATCTATAGAGATAGATCGAGACACCTCATAGGTCTTTCACAAAGCACATACCTTGATAAAATATTGAAGAAGTTCAATATGGATCAATCTAAGAAAGGGTTCTTACCTGTGTTACAAGGTGTGAAATTGAGCACAGCTCAATGTCCGACCACGGCAGAAGATATAGAAGAGATGAGTGTCATCCCCTATGCCTCAGCCATAGGTTCTATTATGTATGCCATGCTGTGTACCAGACCTGATGTAAACCTTACCGTAAGTTTGGTAGGAAGGTACCAAAGTAATCCCGGCAAGGAACACTGGACAGCGGTCAAGAATATCCTGAAGTACCTGAAAAGGACCAAGGAAATGTTTCTCGTTTATGGAGGTGACGAAGAGCTCGTCGTAAAAGGTTACGTCGACGCTAGCTTCGACACAGATCTGGATGACTCTAAGTCACAAACCGGATACGTGTATATTTTGAATGGTGGGGCAGTAAGCTGGTGCAGTTGCAAGCAAAGCGTCGTGGCGGGATCTACATGTGAAGCGGAGTACATGGCAGCCTCGGAGGCAGCACATGAAGCAATTTGGGTGAAGGAGTTCATCACCGACCTCGGAGTCATACCCAATGCGTCGGGGCCAATCAAGCTCTTCTGTGACAACACTGGAGCTATTGCACTTGCAAAGGAGCCCAGGTTTCACAACAAGACAAGGCACATCAAGCGTCGCTTCAACTCCATTCGTGAAAATGTTCAAGATGGAGACATAGAAATTTGTAAAGTGCACACGGATCTGAATGTCGCAGATCCGTTGACTTAACCTCTCCCTAAGGCAAAACATGATCAGCACCAGAACTCTATGGGTGTTCGATTCATAACAATGTAACTAGATTATTGACTCTAGTGCAAGTGGGAGACTGTTGGAAATATGCCCTAGAGGCAATAATAAAAGCATTATTATTATATTTCCTTATTCATGATAATTGTCTTTATTCGTGCTATAATTGTGTTATCCGGAAATCGTAATACATGTGTGAATAACAGACAACAATATGTCCCTAGTGAGCCTCTAGTTGACTAGCTCGTTGATCGACAGATAGTCATGGTTTCCTGACTATGGACATTGGATGTCATCGATAACGGGATCACATCATTAGGAGAATGATGTGATGGACAAGACCCAATCCTAAACATAGCATAAGATCGCATAGTTCGTTTGCTAGAGTTATCCAATGTCAAGTATCCTTTCCTTAGACCATGAGATCGTGTAACTCCCGGATACCGTAGGAGTGCTTTGGGTATGCCAAACGTCACAACGTAACTGGGTGATTATAAAGGTATACTACGGGTATCTCTGAAAGTGTCTGTTGGGTTGACATGGATCGAGACTGGGATTTGTCACTCCGCTTGACGGAGAGGTATCACCGGGCCCTCTCGGTAATGCATCATCATAATGAGCTCAATGTGATCAAAGTGTTTGATCACGGGATCATGCATTACGGTACGAGAAAAGTGACTTGCCGATAACGACATTGAACGAGGTACTGGGATACCGACGATCGAATCTCGGGCAAGTAAAATACCGATTGACGAAGGGAATCGTATACGGGATTAATTGAATCCTTGACATCGTGGTTCATCCGATGAGATCATCGTGGAGCATGTGGGAGCCAACATGGGTATCCAGATCCCGCTTTTGGTTATTGCCCGAGAGCCGTCTCGGTCATGTCTGCATGTCTCCCGAACCCGTAGGGTCTACACACTTAAGGTTCGGTGACGCTAGGGTTGTAGGGATATGTATGTGCAGTAACCCGAATGTTGTTCGGAGTCCCGGATGAGATCCCGGACGTCACGAGGAGTTCCGGAATGGTCCGGAGGTAAATAATTATATATAGGAAGTGCTGTTTCGGCCATCGGGACAAGTTTCGGGGTTACTAGTATTGTACCGGGACCACCGGAGGGGTCCCGGGGATCCGCCAGGTGGGGCCACCTGCCTTGGTGGGCCACATGGGCCTTAGGGGGTGCGCCTTGGCCTGCTTGGGCCAAGGGGAACCAGCCCCAAATGGCCCATGCACCTAGGGTTCCATCTAGGAGGAGTCCTAGTGGTGGAAGGCACCTCCTAGATGGCTTGGGGGGGAGGGAAACCTCCCTGGCCGCCGCCCCTTGGGAGATTGGATCTCCCAGGGCCGGTGCCCCCCCCAAGAGGCCTATATAAAGGGGGGCAGGGGAGGGGGGCTGCGCACCCAATGCCCTGGCGCCTCCCTCTCCCTCTCCAACACCTCCTCTTCCTCCGTAAGTGCACGGCGAAGCCCTGCCGGAGTACTGCAGTTCCACCATCACCACGCCGTCGTGCTGCTGCTGGAGCCTTCTTCCCCAACCTCTCCTTTGCCTTGCTGGATCAAGAAGGAGGAGACGTCACGCTTTCCGTACGTGTGTTGAACGCGGAGGTGCCGTCCGTTCGGCACTAGATCATCGGTGAATTGGATCACGGCGAGTACGACTACCTCATCCACGTTCACTCGAACGCTTCCGTTGCGATCTACAAAGTGGTATGTAGATGCTATCTAATCTGAATACTCGTTGCTAGATGAACTCATAGATGGATCTTGGTGAAACCGTAGGAAAAATTTTAATTTTCTGCAACGTTCCCCAACACCGCCTTGGTGAGAAGGCAATTCCTTTGTATCAGATGTTGAAGAAGACGAATCAGTTCGTCTGGAGTTCTGCTGCTGATAAAGCAATTGAGGACTTAAAACGACAATTGGCCAATCCGCCTGTGCTTGCTGCTCCCATTGACAAGGAGCCGCTGCTGTTATATGTTGTTGCTAACGCTCGTGCAGTCAGTGTGGCTATTGTGGTGGAGCGGAAGGAGGCAGGAAGGAGCATCCGTTTCAGCGTCCGGTTTACTATATCAGCGAGGTACTTATTGAATCCAAGCAAAGGTATCCACATTGGCAGAAGCTGGTATATGGAGTTTTCATGGCAACCCGGAAGCTGAAGCAGTATTTCCAAGGGCACCCCATCACATTGGTCAGTTCTGCCCCCTTGGGTGATATCATCCAGAACCGGGAAGCGACTGGCCGGATTGCCAAGTGGGCTATAGAGCTTGGGCCGCACGGGTTGAAGTACGTGCCTCGGACGGCGGTGAAGTCTCAAGCACTTGTTGATTTCATCAATGATTGGACGGAGCTGCAAGCACCTAAAGAGAAGCCGGATCACACATATTGGACTATCCATTTTGATAGATCTAGGCAATTGGAGGGCTCGGGGGCTGGAGACGTATTAACTTCCCCGCGAGGTGACACGTTCTGTTATGTTCTCCGCTTAATGTTCCCTTGTACTAACAATGCAGCTGAGTATGAAGCCTTGCTCCATGGTTTCCGGATGGCTAAAGAGATGAATCTAAACTGGGTTAAGTGCTTCGGTGACTCGGACCTAGTGGCTCAACAGGTGTCTGGCACTTGGGATTCTAAGGACCCACTCATGGCTGCATATCGCCGTGAGGTGGATATTGTTGCAGGTCACTTCAATGGCTATCAGGTGGACCACGTGGACCGTCGGAAGAATGAAGCGGCGGACGCTTTAAGCCGGTTGGGCTCTCAGCGTAAACCGGTCCCGCCTAATGTTTTTCTTGATGTGCTGCACAACCCGTCGGTCAAGCTCCCTGGTGAAGCGGATTTGGCTATTCCTGATCTGGAGGCTCAATTGGTGCCAGCTCTTCATGTCATTCCGGATTGGACGCTTCCTTACCTGGCGTACATGAACCGGGGCGAGTTACCAGAGGATGAGACTCTGGCCCGGCAGATAATCCAGCGGTCCAAGTCCATGATTATCATCAATGGCGAGTTGCATCATTGCAGTGTATCAGGGGCGTTTCAACGATGTGTGTCTCCTGAGGAAGGCTGTGAAATTTTGCGTGAGATCCACGAAGGAGATTGTGGTCATCACGCCGGTTCAAAATCTTTGGTGGCTAAAGTGTTCCGCCATGGTTTTTATTGGTTAACTGCTCATGCTGATGCGGAGGACCTGGTCAGACGATGTGGCGGTTGCCAAAAGTTTTCAAGACACGCTCATGTGCCGGCTCAAGAATTGAGGATGATTCCAATCACTTGGCCGTTTGCAACTTGGGGGATGGATATGGTTGGACCTTTCAAAAGGTCCAAGGACAAGAAGACCCACCTCCTGGTGGCGGTTGACAAGTTTACAAAGTGGGTGGAGGCAGAACCTGTTAGCAAGTGTGATGCGGCCACGGCGGTTCAGTTCATGAAAAAGGTGATTTTCCGGTTTGGCTTTCCACACAGTATCATCACAGATAATGGTACCAATTTATCCAAGGGGGCCATGAAGGAGTTCTGCAAACGTGAGCACATCCGGCTTGATGTTTCGTCGGTAGCCCACCCACAGTCCAATGGTCAAGCAGAAAGAGCTAATCAAGAGATCTTGAGAGGCATCAAACCCCGGCTTATAGTTCCTTTGCAGAGGACACCGGGTTGTTGGGTAGAAGAGCTACCATCTGTGTTATGGAGTATCAATACTACGCCCAACAGATCCACAGGATACACACCGTTCTTCATGGTCTATGGAGCGGAGGCGGTTCTCCCCAGTGATATCAGTCATGACTCACCTCATGTGGTGGCTTATGTTGAAGCGGACAACGAGACGACACGACAAGACGCTATGGACCTGTTGGATGAGGAGCGTGACATAGCATCTGCCCGCTCTGCGATTTACCAACAGGATCTTCGTCGTTATCACAGTCGTCGAGTCAGAACCAGAACCTTTCAAGAAGGAGATTTGGTGCTTTGGCTCATCCAAGATCAGACTGATATGCATAAGTTATCCCCACCTTGGGAGGGACCTTTCGTGGTCAGCAAGAATCTGCACAACAGGTCATACTATCTGATCGATGTTCGAGAGCGAAAAGACTCACGCAAATCAGAAGAGGAGACCAACAGGCTGTGGAACATAGCTCATCTTCGGCCTTACTATACCTGAGCCATCGGCTCTACTTATGTACATATTATGACAGTGTATATGTTATGATTAATATAATAAACCGGAGCCTCAGCTAAAGCGGGGTATCTGTTCTTTTACATCATGCGTGGTTACACGGAGTTGTTCTGTCTTAAAGCGGCCTCCGGTTTACCCCTTGAAAATTTTATAAACATCACTTGGGGGCTTGGTCGTGTCCGAACCAATGCAACACCTTTTGATAAGCAAAAGCCACCAGATCACTTGGGGACATGGTCAAGTCTGAACCAGTCACGCCTCTTGATCAGCCTAAGGCCATAGAATCACTTGGGGGCTTGGTCGAACCCGAACCATTGCCACGCCTCTTGATCCGCATAATGCCACGGTTTCATTTGGGGACCTGGCTGACTTGAACCATAGCTACACCTATTGGGAGCTTGGTCGTGTCCGACCATGGTAACACCATCTGATTGGCTCAATAAAGCCTTTTTGTGCAAACGGTTTTATCATTTGCCTTTGCTTCAATATTTTTCTTAATAATTGTTGCTTTATTTTTGTTGCATTTTTTAAACCGACAATGTTTTAAACCGGTTCAAACTGTCAATTGACGGAACACGGTCCATTTTTAATCCGGAGATTATTTGCCCGGTTTGACCTTTTCTGTTAACATCCCATTATGGAGTAACAAGGTGTTTATCATAACCCGACATAGTTTACATGGTAAACCGGCATTGTATACACATGAGCTGTTTTCTCCTTTGACGGTATAGGTTTATAAACCTCCGCTTCAAGATTGGCTATGCCAACTTCATGCCCAGCGATGGCAGGTATTTTGTATCACAAAAATTTGATCATATACCTCAATTTCATTGCGTATATATATAAAGGTCACAAACCGGCTGGCGGTACAACCGCCGTGCCAGTTTAAGATTTTGTGATTGCAGGAAATATAGATTGAAGGTTTCGATCATTCAAACAAAAATATGAGCACCTATGCATGAAGGCATATCAGAAGCAAGAGTATTGGCTACCCTATTACAAGGCAACATGGTGCCCAAATAAGATCATTGTTTTCAGCGGAATATAAAAGACCCGCCATTTAAACCGGCTTCCGGTTCAAGCTTGGTCGCCAGCTTGGTCTGAGGGTTGCGGGTCGTCCTGCGCCGCTTCAGCTTCAGCTTCTCTACCTAGTGGCTGGAAATCAACAGTTGTCCAGTCGATTCCCATTAAGGCTTGAAAGACAACTTCCTCATGAATCAGCAATGACGGTTCAATATCAGGAGCGTAAGTATACTTACGGATTGGAGGGGTCAGATTCTCCGCTTCAGGAATTGGTGCAGCCACTCGTTTGTTCTGATTGTCATATTGGGCTTGGTAATGAGACAAGTCTGCTTCTTCCACCAATTGACAAGCTAGAGGGCGCACCTCCCGGTTTATCGCCCTCAAGTCTTCCTCATTGAATTCTGAACCATCTTCTTTTAAGTGAGGATAGCCTTGCGCCGCTTCAACAGGGTCAAAATCCGGCACCCACGCTTTTGCCCGGATTAAGGCATTGATAGCACCGGTTCGAGCAGCAGATTTCTTCAACTCTTCAACCCGGGCAGGGAGCATAGACAATCTCTTCAGGGTGTCTTGGATCAAGGTGGGCTCCGAGTTGTTGTGGGATGCAGTTGATATGATACGCTGCGCACCAGTATACAATTGTTCTATCAGTGTATAGGCAGCCTTCAACTTCTTCCGCACATCTGACCCCAAGTGACCAATGCGTGTACCTGCAACATTACAAAAAGTTCACAAACCGAACCTATCATAGGAAGGCCAAATTCTTACAGAAGTCAAAGGATGCTTACCAAAGATGGCAGCGGTCATGGCATGCACATGCCGCTTTACGCTGGTCAGCTCATCTACCACCGGTTTAAGGGCGGCTTCAGCAGTTTCAATTTTCTTCGTCAAAGCGGCCTTCTTAGTGGCCCAATCTGCCCGCTCTTTCTTGAATCCCTCCTTAAGTTGTTCCATGACGCTTAAAGTGATGGTCAACTCTTCTTTCGCCTTTGAGGTTTCAGCTTGCTGGGATTTCAAATTTTCTTGAAGATCGGCGAGTTGGCTTTCTTTGGTCTTCAGTTCAGCTTGCATACAGATAGTCATATGATTTAACAAACGGTGCAAGAATTGAAGTACCAACCACATAACAAGTTATGCACTTGGCACTTGGGGGCTAATGCATATTTGATCTTCATCTTTCAATTGATTGCAAAGTCCCAAGCTCAATACAAGTATCCAACTTGGCACTTGGGGGCTAATGGCTATTTGCTCGACTAAGTTCTGATGCTGTGATATTAATTACTTAAAGTTCCGGTTTAACTACACTAAGTTGAACCGGCCCTTGGGGGCTACATCAGTGAATTTTGAAATATTGAGATTTATATTAAGTCCCGGTTTAACTACACTAAGTTGAACCGGCCCTTGGGGGCTAGGACAGTCAGCAAGATTAAAATATCCAAGCAGGAAGAGGCATATGGAAGTTACCTCAAATTTCTCTTTCATCATATTCACTAGGCCAGCTTCATAGTCACGGCTGGTATATAGCCGGTTCAGGTAGCCAGAATGAAGATCTTGGGCATTCAGAGCAGCATAAGTCGCCAAATCGACATTCCACTTGCCCTTGCCCATTGAGGCAAATTCGTCCTTGGCAGTATGTTTGGACAAAGCGACAGGATTGCTTGGCTTGGTATGGCCAACACCAGTAATAACAACTTCATCATTCTGGGCGTCACCGGTTTGCACTGGGGCTGTCGGTTTATCAGTGGTCTTGGATGGGCTGGTGGATTTCTCAATCCGGATGGGACTTCTGGGCTGGCCGGCAGGACCGGAGGCGTCAACAGGCCTTTCTTCAGCAATAAAATCCTCATCTTGCAGTGGCGGGTCGTTGGGTACGTCTTCACGAATAGCCGCTTCAAGATCTGGGGCGTTGTCCGGTTCAGGGGCAGTTTCTTCTTCGGCCGCTTTATCCAGGTGAACCTTCTTGCTCGGCCTAGGCTTGGCCATGAAAGGAGTAATAAAGTCAAAAATAGTGTATGCTACAAAGTAATGCACCAGAAATATTATGATAAGTATAAGCTTACCCAAGCACCGTTTTGAGCGGTGGCAGCTGAGTAGCCGATGACTCGCCAGAGGATGAGTGGGAAGTAACCTGATAATCGGAGTCAGATGGATTAAGAGGTTGACGAAAACAGCCCGCTTTAGGACAAGCACTGACAAGCAAATTAGAGACCTCTGAACGGCGTTTACGAACCGGATTGTTCGGTAAACGGGCGGAGGTAACTACCTGGCCGCTGTGCCGAGTTGTGCGGCGAGCTTCGTGCTGTTGGGTCTTCATAAGAAATTTGGGATCCAAGTAAGCAAGAGGATGAGAAAATCTAACTTTCCGGTTTGCCTGACGGATTTTTATTGAAGGCAAAAGGTTTGAATCAGAAGAGAGAGTAATTACCTCTGCAGCATCAGCATGACTAGCTTCGGCATCATCCTGACAAATATTATCATCAATAAGGCGTGTGAAAAGTAAGCCAAGTGAATCAAGTTCTACCTCAAGGTCCGGATTACCCACATCGTCATCAGCGGGCGGATCAGAAGGTGCAGTGGTTTTCCTCTTATGAGCAGGCCTCTTAACAACTTTGGTCTTTGGCCGGATTGGTCTTTCCGGTTTGTCTGGCTTTTATGGTTTCTCCTGAGGAAGCTTCTTGCTCCAAAACGGATCATCGCCCTGTTTAAGCAGCAGTTGATATTAAAGAATATACAAAAATAGCAATGGCATGTTCAGTAAAAAAGTACAGTCAAAATCTTATAGCTGGCGGTTTGTTGGTAGCATAGAAGGGAAGCAGGCCGGTTCGAGCACAAAGGTGTTCCGGTTCGTTCAACATTTTCTTCACAGCTTCTGTGACTTCGTCATCTGTGAGCTAGATGTTAACATGTCGGAGTGGGTCATCGACACTACCAGTATACTCGCACATCAAACCGGAGCGCTAGCTGAGGGGCAGTATGCTCCATGATATCCAACAACGTGCGAGATCAATTCCTGTTAAACCATTGGCCATGAAGGCTCTGAGCTTGGATAGTTGAGGAGCATATTTACTTCTTTCCTTGGCAGTCCACCTTTGTGGAAAGGGGTGTGTATTACTAAGCCGCTCCGGACGAAAGCCAGGCAAAGGATTTTCATTAGCAGGGGAGGTGTCTTTGCAATAGAACCATGATTGATTCCACTCCTTGGGGTGGCTATGCAGTTTGGCGTGAGGGTAAGTGACCTCCTTTCTTTTCTGAACGCCACACCACCCAATTCTGTATTGGAGCCATCAGTGAATTCCGTGCGGCGGTTTAGATGGAAGCAGTCTCTAAACAACTCGACTGTGGGTTCCTCTTGAAAGAACACCTCACAGAGCACTTGGAAGTGACAGATGTTGGTTACAGAGTTGGGGCCAGTGTCTTGTGGGTGGAGTTGAAAATTGGCTAAGACATCCCGATAGAATTTTGAACCGGGCGGGTTAAAACCCCGGGCTAAGTGATCTGCGAAGACGACAACCTCTCCCTCTTGAGGTGTGGGAGGACATTCTTTACCAGGGACCCTCCAATGGATAGTATCTTTGCTGCTTAAAGCGTCGGTCAAGACTAAGTTGTTCAGTTGAGTTTCTATGACGCGAGAAGGAACCCAGTTGCACTCATATACTTGTTTGGCCATGGTGAGGTCTACAAAATAAGTGATTCCGGTTCAAGAATGTGTTGGATAAAGCTATACACTGGTATGAACAATGTTAAACCGGAGGCAACTATATCTAAACTGGAGTTCTATGAAGCGGCGTCATATGGCTAAAGAGTTCTGGTGGTTCAACAAGGGGACTAATGGTATATACCGGTTTATTAACTTTTTCTATATTAAGTTAAACCGCCTGGTCTAAACATTGAAAGCAACTGAGGTTGCGGATGGCTAAGTATGCAGAAACAGGTTTCACAAGGTCTTATTACAGCAATGGATCTGAAGCAAGTTCAGAAAAACAGGAAAATATTCAAAAGGTTAAAGCAGAGCGGAAGTGAATCAATGGGCAGATATATAGATGAGATCTATGGACTTGAGCATGAAACTACAAGCGGATGCTAAAAGCCACTGCTACTCAGAGCAGGGTTTCACAGATCTATCCAGGAGTCTGGGTACGAGCAGGAACAAATGATGAACACGGCAAGAACACCAAACCCTAAGAACAGATCTATGTTAAGAAGAACAGAAGGTTTACCAGAATCGAGGAGGATGCGGAAAGCTACCGCAGTGCTCTGGAGTGTTCAGGTTGATGCAGCGGCCCAAGACGGTGCAGAGGTCAGCGGCGGCGGTGGAGCTCCGAGGCTGGCGACGCGAGGAACACGAAGAGAAAGGGGACGAAGGGGAGAAAAGAAATGACCCTTCAGTCCTATTTATAAGGCAAGAGACATGTGTCAGGCGCGTGAATCAAGGAACCATAAATCTTGGAAGCGGAGCTGTCGCCTCGATTATTGCGGATCTATTAAACAAAGAAGATATCATGAATGTTGTCTTTATGATGACGTCATGCCGGTTTACAGCAACTAGAGAAGGTGACATCACGGCGGTTCAACAAATAGAAGAAGATGTTGAAGATGAAGAGTTTTTGCTAAGGATTGACATGAACCACTGGGGCCTAATGTTAGGGATATTACTACTAGGCATAAACCGGCCTATCTGGGCCGGGTTAACGTCATCAGTAGTTCCAGGGTGCTAAAGCCCAAGGAGGAAGATAAGGGCCCAAGGCCTGTAGTCGGTTTAAGACATGTAGCCGTAAACCTGCTTGGTATGTAAAACTTGTATTGTAAGTTAGGAATAAGGAGAGACCAACCCGGATACGAGTATGAACCGGTGTTGGGACTCTGTGGACCGACGGGCGTCACCCGTGTATATAAGGGGACGAACCGGTGGCAGTTCAGGGAGAGACAACAACAATTCGAGACTTAGGCGAGGCTTATTTGCTCCCTAGTCATCGAAACCCCATCAATTCCATCACAACTAGACGTATGCTTTTACCTTCATCGAAGGGGCCGAACTAGTATAAACCCTCTTGCGTCCTTGTGTCCTCTTTAACCCCTTCGAGCTAACCCGTTGCGATGGCCTCACAACTAAGTCCTTTCATGAGGACATCTGCCGTGACAAAACCATGCATCTATATACTTGGTAAAGGGTGGAAGGCTCGGCCTTATGCCTGGTGTTTTTTTCCACTCTTGCCGCCCTAGTTTCCGTCATATCGGTATTATGTTCCTGGATTTTGCGTCCCTAACGCGGTTGGGTGATTTATGGGACCCCCTTGACAGTTCCCCTTGAATAATACTCTTCCAGCTAGGCCCAACCTTGGTTTTACATTTGCCTAACAACCTATCACCCCTTCTGTTGGGGATATTACTACTGGGCGTAAATCGGCCTACCTTGGCCGGGTTAACTTCATCAGTAGTTCAGGAATGTTAAAGCCCAAGAAGCTAGATAAGGGCCCAAGGACGTAGTCGGTTCAACACTTGTAGTCGTAAACCGGTTTGTATGTAAACTTGTACTATAAGTTAGGAATAATGAGGGACCAACCCGGTTACGAGTATGAACCGGAGATTGGGACTCTGTGAACCGACGGGCGTCACCCGTGTATATAAGGGGCCGACCCGATAGCGGTTCAGGGACAAACAACCACAACTCGAGACTTAGGCGAAGCTTGTTTGCTCCCTAGTCATCGAAACCCCATCAATTCCATAACAACTAGACGTAGGCTTTTACCTTCATCGAAGGGGCCGAACTAGTATAAAGTCTCTGTGTCCCTGTGTCCGCTTTAACCCCTTCGAGTTAACCCGTTGCGATGGCTCCACGACTAAGTCCTTTTGCTAGGACATCTGCCATGATAAACCCACGACAGTTGGCGCCCACCGTGGGGCTATCGCACAATGGTTTCAAGTTCTTGGAGGGCCGCTTTGAAGAACTCGAGGGATATGCTGTGGGCCGGATGACCAAGAGTCGTCGCGGCAAGATCTACATCGACGATGCAGGCTGGGGCCCCGAGGCCGGCTCAATTGAGTACGGGTACCGGGTCCCCTTCGGTGGCATACACATCTTCATCGGCAAGATCGGTGAACCGGGCCCTGAGCTGGACGCCTGCACCGACCTCGTCGAGACAGCTCAGCGTGCGCGACCTGCCCGGGTTAAGCCGGCCGTGAAGCGTGCCTTCGTGGGAGTCATCCATGGAGGAAGCTATGAGGACGGATCAGGATCTGGTGGAGAAACCGTCGTTTACTCTGGCGACGAGTCGTCAACCGGAGAAACTAAGTCTTTATATCAGCTACAAGACGGTCGGATTGGGGGCTGTTCCGATGGTGACAGTATTCCGGACCCCTCTGATCTGCCCAACCGGGTTGGAATATTCATGGCCGGTACACAAGCAGCGCTTCATTCATCGAAGGCCGCAACGATGGTATCCGGTTCAGCAGCGGCGATGGCTGTCGGAGCAGGAGGCTCTATGCGCCCGCCGGCTCAAGTCTTATCAGATCTGTTTGACGCGTTGGTTGCGCTCATGGCAGAGGCTAACCCAGCGGATCTGGATGCCCACAACGCGGAGATTACAAAAGTGAGGGAGCAGATTACTCAGGCCAAGGCGGATCTAGCAGCTGAAGTGGTCAGGATGACTACGGAGCGGGCCGCTATGGACGCACAAGCTTACAAACTCATGCTAGACCAGAACGCATCACAGGAAGTCATGAGGAGGAAGTACCGATCTCGTTTACCTCCAGTTTTCGAAGCAAGGGACCTTTTCAACACCCCTGGAGCGGGGACCAGTAATCCGCCAGTGGTAAATCGGGCGGAGGCACCTGGAACGGGCGCGCCGGTTCAGCCCCGTGTGATAGATCTGCCCCGTCATAATACTGGTGAACCGCAGGCTGTGCCCACGCCTCCGGGTCACTACTCCAATCCGCTAGATAATCTTGTTGCGGCTGCGGCACGGTTGGAGGCTATTCCAGTTGAGGGTGATTCATTGCAGGCGATAGAGACGCGCCGGGTCAAGGAGCTCCTTAGGACCGCTTTGGTCCAGCAGGAAGCGTATTCGTACAGCCGCGATCGGATTCATTCCACCCCACGTCCAAGCCAGAGTTATAGCAGGCATATGGAGGAACCAGCTGTGTCAAGTAATGCACGGCGCGGGGCACCCCGTGGTAACAATTCGGCCGGTGGCGTTGACAATGCTCAGGAGGTGGTGGACCAGGCCCGAGCACACAGGGAGGCCGAGTTAGCAGCACAGCATCAAGCTCGTCAGCTTACGCCGGTTCGTCCAACCACTTCGATTGAGCCTGGGCTTACTTCTAGCGCGTTGGGAGTACCTTGCTTTATCCCCGCTTTACGCAATGTGCGCCTGCCTAAGGATTTCAAGGGCTCGCGCAAGGTACCAAACTATACGGCGGATCAACCTCCAGAAACATGGGTGGAGAGCTATGAGATGGCCATGGAGATGCTTGATGTGGATGATGCGGCGTGTGCAAAATATTTCACCATGATGCTTGAAGGGACAGCTCGTACCTGGTTAAAGAGCTTGCCACCAAATTCTATCAGTTCATGGGCCCAGTTGCGAGCCCGGTTCATCAATAATTTCAAAGACACATGTAAGCAGCCTATGTCGATAGTGGATTTAGCTGCCTGTGTCCAGGAGGAAGGAGAGTCAACTACACATTGGGTGCGCCGGGTTTCACAAGTTCTGCATTCATCAGAGCGCATCAATGCTGACACCGCAGTTATAACATTGGAAGGCAATTGCCGGTTTGGACCCCTGAAGTTAAAGTTAGGGCAGATGAAGCGCCATTGCACTGACATGGGGACTCTTATGGCCGCTTTGGTAAAGTATGTTGATTCTGATAGTACCAAGGATCCCGAGTCTGATGATGAGAAGACAGGGAAGGGAAGGAGGAACGGCAACTCCAAAGGTCAGCAGCATCACTCAACAGGTAATGGTGGTGGTGGCAAGCGTAAAGCGGATGGCAATATGGACTTTGTGGCTAATACAAACATGCAGGACAAGGGCCAGCGACATAAGGGTAAGAACCGCAGTGGAGCGCCTAGTCCTAATCCGGACCGCCTAAATTATCTATTGAACCAGCCCTGTCCAAAGCATGGGACGAAGGAGGTACCAGCGAACCACCTTTGGAAGGATTGCTACATTATGCAGGAGTTCAAGAGCTCTAGTGCTTTCCGATACGATCCCAGCTCCGGCGGTGGCTCTGGATCCGGGCCGGGTCATGGTGGAGGAAATTCCGGTTCAGGATTTAATAGTAATCCGGGCGGACATACCAATCGGAATCATCAGAACAACCAGGGTGGTCACAATCAGCAACAGCAGCCGGGTTACCAGAGCAACCCAAAGCAACTGAATAGTGGGCAATATCATGTATTGACCACTAGTTTGGACAAGCGGGACCGGAAGGTCCAGAAGCGGGCAGTTAATTCTGTTGAACCGGCCGTACCCCGGTATCTACGCTGGTCAGAGCAGCCAATCATATGGAGTAGAGAGGATCACCCTCCCCGGGTTGATAATCCGGGTCAGCTGGCTCTGGTGGTGGCGCCTCAGGTCGGAGGTTATAAGTTCACCAAGGTACTCATGGATGGGGGTAGCAGCATTAACATCCTGTATTATGAGACTTTCCATCGTATGGGGCTAACAGATAAAGATCTCCGGCTGTCGAATACGGTTTTCCATGGCGTGGTACCTGGTAAGTCAGCATACCCCGTTGACAAGATAGCACTGGAGGTGGCCTTTGGAGATGATCATGATTCCAGATCAGAGACGCTGACGTTTGAGGTGGTAAAAATCCAAAGCCCGTATCACGCCCTGTTCGGTCGACCAGCCTATGCCAAATTCATGGCACGGCCCTGCTATGTATACTTGCAGCTCAAGATGCCGGGTCATAAGGGGACCATCACGGTTCACGGAAGCCGTAAGGTCGCTTTGGAATGTGAAGAAGGAGATGCAGCTTATGCGGAGTCGGTTTGTGCCACCGAGGAGTTGAAGTATTACAAGGACAATGTTGATCCGGCGGATATGACTCCTTTGCAGAAGCCTACCACAGAACATGATCCGGCCCTGAAGTTCACAGCGGCAGCTGAGACTAAGCTTGTTGACTTCGTACCTGGCGATTCGTCCAAGCAGTTCAGCATCAGTGCCAATTTGGATCCGAAATAGGAAAGCGCGCTCATCGAGTTCATCCATGAGAATCGGGACATCTTTGCATGGAAGCCTTCTGACATGCCTGGTGTACCGAGGCGACTCGCTGAGCACACTCTTAACATGGATCCTAAATACAAACCGGTGAAATAGTTCCTCCGACGGTTCAACGAAGAAAGATGCAAGGCTATTGGGGAAGAAGTGGCTAGACTATTGGCAGCTGGTTTCATCATTGAAGTTTTCCACCCTGAGTGGCTTGCTAATCAGGTGCTGGTCCTTAAGAAAAACGGCACCTGGCGCATGTGTGTGGATTACACTGATCTTAATAAAGCTTGTCCAGCAGATCCTTTTGCCCTCCCCCGTATTGATCAAATTATTGATGCTACGGTGGGTTGCGAGCGGTTAAGTTTTGTGGATGCATATTCCGGCTATCACCACATCAAAATGGCAATTAAGGACCAGGAGAAAACAGCGTTCATAACTCCCTTTGGAGCCTTTTGCTATGTATCTATGCCTTTTGGTCTCAAGAGTGCCCAGGCCACCTATCAACTGTGTGTGCAAAATTGTCTTCAAAAATAGATCGGCCGCAATGTACATGCTTACGTGGATGATATTGTGGTTAAATCGATGAAGAAGGAGACTTTGGTGGATTATTTGAAGGAGACCTTTGATAACCTGAGGACATATAAGATGATGCTTAATCCGGCCAAATGTGTCTTCGGGGTACCGGCAGGCAAGCTGTTGGGTTTTCTGGTGTCCAACAGGGGAATTGAGGCTAATCCGGAGAAGATTACGGCCATCACCTCCTTGGCTAAACCAAAGTGTATCAATGATGTTCAACGTTTGGCTGGCTGGATTGCCGGGTTAAGCCGGTTTATCAGCCGCCTTGGTGAGAAAGCAATCCCCTTGTATCAGATGTTGAAGAAGACGGATCAATTCGTCTGGAGTTCTGCTGCAGATCAGGCGTTTGAAGACTTAAAGCGGCAATTGGCCAATCCACCTGTGCTCGCCGCTCCCATCGATAAGGAGCCGTTGCTACTGTATGTTGATGCTAATGCTCGCGCGGTCAGCGTAGCAATTGTGGTGGAGCGGAAGGAGGCAGGCAAAGAGCATCCGGTTCAGCGTCCGGTTTATTATATCAGCGAGGTGCTTATTGAATCCAAACAAAGATATCCACATTGGCAGAAGCTGGTATATGGGGTTTTCATGGCAAGCCGGAAGCTGAAGCAGTATTTCCAAGGGCATCCAATCACAGTGGTCGGATTGGGTGATATTATCCAGAACCGGGAAGCGATGGGTCGGATTGCCAAGTGGGCTATAGAGCTGGGCCGCATGGTTTGAAATATGTGCCTCGGACAGCGGTGAAGTCCCAAGCACTTGTCGATTTCATTGCTGATTGGACGGAGCTGCAGGCCCCTGAAGAGAAGCCGGATCACACATATTGGACCGTTCATTTTGATGGATCACGGCAATTGGAGGGCTCGGGGGCTGGAGTCGTATTAACTTCCCCGCGAGGTGATAAGTTCTGTTATGTCCTCCGCTTAATGTTCCCTTGTACTAACAATGCAGCTGAGTATGAAGCCTTGCTCCATGGTCTCCGGATGACTAAAGAGATGAATTTAAGCCGGGTTAAGTGCTTCGGTGACCCAGATCTAGTGGCTCAACAGGTGTCTGGCACTTGGGATTCTAAAGACCCACTCATGGCTGCATATCCATGTGAGGTTGATATTGTTGCAGGTCACTTCAAGGGTTATCAGGTGGACCATGTGGACCGTCGGAAGAATGAGGCGACGGACGCTTTAAGCCGGCTGGGCTCACAGCGTAAGCCGGTTCCACCCAATGTTTTTCTCGATATGCTGCACAACCCATCGGTTCAACTACCTGGTGAAGCAGATTTGGCTGTTCCTGATCCGGAAGCTCAGTTGGTGGCAGCTCTTCACGTCATTCCGGATTGGACCCTTCCCTACCTGGCATATATGAACAGGGGCAAGTTACCAGAGGATGAGACTCTGGCCAGACAAATAGTACGGCGGTCCAAGTCCATGACGATCGTCGATGGCGAGTTACACCATTGCAGTGTATCAGGAGCATTTCAGTGTTGTGTATCTCCTGAGGAAGGCTGCGAAATTTTGCGTGAGATCCACGAAGGGGATTGTGGTCACCACGCCGGTTCAAAGTCTTTGGTGGCCAAGGCGTTCCGCCACGGTTTCTATTGGTTAACTGCTCATGCTGATGCGGAGGATCTAGTCAGACGATGTGATGGTTGCCAAAAGTTCTCAAGACGCACTCACGTACCAGCTCAAGAATTGAGGATGATTCCAATCACTTGGCCGTTTGCAACTTGGGGGCTAGATATGGTTGGGCCTTTCAAAAGGTCCAAGGATAAGAAGACCCACCTCCTGGTGGCGGTTGATAAATTTACGAAGTGGGTGGAGGCAGAACCTGTTAGCAAGTGTGATGCAGCCACCGCGGTTCAGTTCATCAAAAAGGTGATTTTCCGGATTGGCTTTCCACACAGTATCATCACAGATAATGGTACCAATTTGTCCAAGGGTGCCATGAAGGAGTTCTGCGAACGGGAGCACATCCGCCTTGACGTTTCATCAGTGGTGCACCCATAGTCCAATGGTCAAGCAGAAAGAGCTAATCAGGAGATCTTGAGAGGCATCAAGCCACGGCTTATGGTTCCTTTGCAAAGGACGCCGGGTTGTTGGGTTGAAGAGTTGCCATCCGTATTATGGATCATTAATACAACACCCAACAGATCAACAGGATACACGCCGTTCTTCATGGTCTATGGAGCGGAGGCAGTTCTCCCTAGTGATATCCGTCACGATTCACCTCGTGTTGCGGCTTATGTTGAAGCGGACAACGAGACGGCTCGACAAGACGCTTTGGACCGGTTGGATGAAGAGCGAGATATAGCGGCTGCCCGCTCGGCGATTTACCAACAGGATCTTCGTCGCTATCACAGTCGTCGGGTCAGGACCAGAACCTTTCAGGAAGGAGATTTGGTGCTTCGGCTCATTCAAGATCAAACCGATATGCATAAACTATCCCCACCTTGGGAGGGACCTTTCGTGGTTAGCAAGAATCTGCACAACGGGTCATACTATCTGATCGATGTTCGAGAGCGAAAAGACTCACGCAAATCAGAAGAGGAGACCAACAGGCCGTGGAACATAGCTCATCTCCGGCCTTATTATACTTGAGCCATTGGCTCCGCTTATGTACACTTTATGACAGTGTATATATTATAAATACAATAAAACCGGATCCTCAGCTAAAGCGGGGTATCTGTTTCTTTTATATCATGCGTGGTTACATGGAGTTGTTCTGTCTTAAAGCGGCCTCCGGTTTACCCCTTGCAAAAATTATAAATATCACTAGGGGGCTCGGTCATGTCTGAACCGATGCAACACCTTTTGATAGGCGAAAGCCACCAGATCACTTGGGGACATGGTCAAGTCTGAACCAGTCACACCTCTTGATCGGCCTAAAGGCCATAGAGTCACTTGGGGGCTTGGTCGAACCAGAACCATTGCCATGCCACTTGATCGGCATAATGCCACGGTTTCATTTGGGGACCTGGCTGACGTGAACCATGGCTACACCTATTGGGAGCTTGGTCATGTCCGACCATGGTAACACCATCTGATCGGCTCAGTAAAGCTTCTTTTTTGCAAATGGTTTTATCATTGCCTTTGCTTCAATATTTTTTTTCTTGATAAACTGCTATTTTATCTTGGTTGCGTTCTTAAACCGACAACATTTTATACCGGTTCGAGCTGTCAGTTCGGCGGAACACGGTCTATTTTTAAACCGTAGGTTATTTACCCGGTTTGATTTTTTCTATTAACATCCTTTTTTGGAGTAACAAAGTGTTTATTATGATCACGCACGGTTTACATAGTAAACCGGCATTATATATACAGGAGCTGTTTTCTCCCATAACGGTGCAGGTTTATCAAAACCGCCGTTTCAAGATTGGCTAAGCCTATTTCATTCCCAATAATGCCAGGTATTTTGTATCACAAAATTTGATCACATATGTCAATCTCCTTGCATATATATTTGAGGTTCATAAACCGGCTGGTGGTACAACCGCCCTGGTAGTTTAAAGTTTTATGATTGCAGGATATATATAGATTGACAGTTTCAATCTTTCAAACAAAAGTATCAGCACAGATGCACGAAGGCATCTCAGAAGCAAAAGTATTGCCTATCCTATTACAAGGCAACATGGTGCCTAAATAAGATCATTGTTTTCTAGCAGAATATAATAAGGCAGCCTGTTAACCCGGACTCCGGTTCAAGCTTGATCACCGCTTTGGCCTGATGGTCGAGGATCATCCCGTGCCACTTCACCTTCTTCGGCCCTACCCAGCGGCTGGAAGTCAACAGTGGTCCAGTCGACTCCCATTAAGGCTTGAAAAACAGCTTCATGATGGATCAGTGAAGACGGTTCAATATCAGGAGCATAAGTATGCTTACGGATTGGCGGGATCAGATTTTCCGCTTCAGGAACTTGTGCAGCCACTCATTTGTTCTGATCATTGTATTGGGCTTGATAATACGTCAAATCGGCCTCTTCTACCAATTGACAGGCCAGAGGGCGCACCGCCCGGTTTATTGCTCTCAGATCATCTTCATTGAATTCTGAGCCGTCTTCCTTCAAACTGGGATAGCCCTGAGCTGCCTGCACAGGATCAAAGTCTGGCACCCATTCCTTTGCTCGGATTAAAGCATTGATGGCACCAGTTCGAGCAGCAGATTTTTTCAGTTCTTCAATCCGGGCGGGAAGCATTGACAATCTCTTTAGAGTATCTTGGATCAAAGTGGGGGCCGGATTGTTATGTGATGCAGTCGTAATAATCCGCTGCGCTCCAGTGTACAATTGTTCGATCAACGTATAAGCAGCTTTCAGTTTCATCCGAACATCTGATCCCAAGTGGCTGATGCGGGTGCCTGCAACATGATAGAACAGTTCACAAACCGGAACTATCATAGGAAGCTCAAAATTATCACAGAGGTCAAAGGATGCTTACCAAAGATGGCGGCGGTCATTGCATGCACTTGTCGCTTTACGTTGGTCAACCCATCTGTTACCGGTTTAAGGGCAGCTTCAGCACTTTCAATTTTCTTGATCAAAGCGTTTTTCTCGGTGGCCCAATCTGCCTGATCTTTCTTGAAGCCCTCCTTCAGTTGTTCCATGACGCTTAAAGCGCTGGTCAACTCCTCTTTTGCCTTGGAGGTTTCAGCTTGTTGGGATTTTAAGTTCTCTTGAAGGTCAGCTACTTGATTTTCTTTGGTCTTCAGTTCAGCCTGCATTCAGACAGTTATATGGTTCAACAAACGGTTTAGAAAATGAAGTACCAACCACATAACGAGTTATGCACTTAGTACTTGGGGGCTAATGCCTATTTGATCTACAACTGTCAACTGATCGCAAAGTCCCAAGCTCAATACAAGTATTCAACTTGGCACTTGGGGGCTAATGGCTACTTTCTCAAAATACTTTCTGATGTTACTATTTAAGTCCCGGTTTAACTACATTACGTTGAACCGATCCTTGGGGGCTACATCAGTGAACTTCGAAAGCATTCAGGTTTATATTAATAAGTCCCGGTTTAAATTCATTCAGTTGAACTGACCCTTGGGGGCTACATCAGCACATTCTGAAGTATGCAGCTTTATATGTCACAAGTCTCAATTTGAAAAAAGATTCCAAACCGATCCTTGGGGGCTAGGAGAATCAGCAAGACAAAAAGGATATACAAGCAGGAAGAGGCATATGAAAGTTACCTCAAATTTTTCCTTCATCATGTTCACTAGGCCAGCTTCATAATCACGACTGGTATACAGCCGGTTCAGATACCCAGAGTGAAGATCTTGAGCACTCAGTGCAGCATATGTCGCCAAATCAACATTCCACTTGCCCTTGTCCATAGCAGCAAATTCCTCCTTGGCAGTATGCTTGGACAGAGCGACGGGATTGCTTGGTTCGGTATGACCAACACCAGTGATGACAACTTCGTCATCTTGGGCCTCACCGGTTTGCACTGTGGCTATCGGTTTACCAGTAATCTTGGATGGACTTGTGGATTTTTCAACCAGGACGGGACTTCTTGGCTGATCAGCAGGGCCGGAGGCATCAACAGGCCTTTCTTCAACAATAAAAACCTCATCTTGCGCTGGCGGATCATTGGGCATGTCTTCACGAATGGCCGCTTCAACATCTGGGATGGCGCCCGGTTCAGGAGCAGTTTCTTCGGCCGCTTTATCCAGACGAGCCTTCTTGCTCGTCCTCGGTTTGGCCCTAAAAGGAGCAGCAAAATCAAAAACAGTATATGTTGAAAGCTACAAATACCAAGAATATTATGATAAGTGCAAGCTTACCCAAGCACGGTTTTAAGTGGTGGCAGCTGGGTACCCGTTGACTCGCCAGAGGATGAGTGGGAGGTAACCTGATAATCGGAGTCAGATGGGTTAAGCGGTTGACGAAAACAGCCTGCTTTAGGACAAGTACTGACAAGCAAATTAGAGACCTCTGAACGACGTCTCCGAACCGGACTGTTCGGTAAACTGGCGGAGGTAACTACCTGGCCGCTGTGCCGAGTTGTGCGGCGCACCTCATGCTGTTGGGTCTTCATAAGAAAGTTGGGATCCAGGTAAGCAAGAGGATGAGAAAATTTAACTTTTCGGTTTGCCTGATGGATTTTTCGTGAAGGCAGATGACTCGAATCAGAAGAAAGAATAATTACCTCTGCATCATCAGCATGGCTAGCTTCGGCATCATCCTGACAAATATTATCATCAATAAGGTGTGTAAAAAGCAAACCAAGTGAATCAAGTTCTTCCTCAAGGTCCGGATTACCCACATCATCATCAGCGGGTGGATCAGAGGATGCGGTGGTTTTTCTTTTGTGAGCAGGTTTCTTAAGGACCTTTGTCTTAGGCCGGGTCGGTCTTTCCGGTTTGTCTGCCTTCTCTTGTGGGAGCTTCTTGCTCCAAAACGGATCATCGCCCTGCGTCAACAGATATTGGTGTCAAAAAATAAGCAAGTACAATATTATCAGAGCTAGTGAAAGGGAAAATTCAGACTTACAGCTGGCGGTTTGTTGGTGGCGCAGAAAGGAAGCAGGCCGGTACGGGCGCAGACATACTACGGTTCGTTCAAGATTTTCTTCACAGCTTCTGTGACTTCTTCATCAGTAAGCTGGATGTTCACGTGCCGCAGCGGATCGTCAACACTGCCTGTATATTCACACATCAAACCGGAGCATTGACTGAGGGGCAGTATACTCCAGGATATCCAGCAACGGGCGAGGTCAACTCCTGTTAAACCGTTGGCCATAAAGGCTCTGAGCTTGGACAGTTGGGGGGCATACTTACTTCTCTCTTTGGATGTCAACCTCTATGGAAAGGGGTGCGTGTTGCTAAGACGTTCCGGACGAAAACCAGGCAAGGGATTCTCATTAATAGGGGAGGTGTCTTTGCAATAAAACCATGTTTGATTCCATTCTTGAGGATGACTGTGCAATTTTGCATGAGGGTAAGTAACCTCTTTCCGCTTCTGAATCGCCATACCGCCCAATTCCATATTGGAGCCATCAGTAAATTATGTGCGGCGGTTCAGATGGAAGCAATCTCAGAATAACTCCACTGTGGGTTCCTCTTGAAAGAACACTTCGCAGAGTACTTGGAAATGGCATATGTTGGTGACAGAATTGGGGCCAATATCTTGCGGACGGAGTTGGAAGTTGGCCAAGACATCCCGATAGAATTTTGAACCGGGCGGGTTAAAACCTCGGGCTAAGTGATCCGCAAAAACTACCACCTCTCCTTCCTGAGGTGTGGGGGGACATTCTTTGCCTGGGACCCTCCAATGGATGGTATTTCTGCTGCTTAAAGCGCCAGTCAGGACTAAGTTGTTCAGCTGTGTCTCTGTGACACGAGAAGGCACCCAGTTGCACTCATATACTTGCTTAGCCATGGTGGAGTCTACAGAACAAGGTGATTCCGGTTCAAGATTGTGTTGGGTACAGAATAAACGCTGATATGATCACTATTAAACCGAGGATAATTGTATTTAAACCGAAGCTCTGTGAAGCGATGAATTATGGATAAAGGATCTTGGCGGTTCAATAAGGGGACTAATGGTGTATACCGGTTTGTTAACTTTTCCTATTGTAAGTTAAACCGCCTGATCTAAATATTGAAAGCACTGGAGGTTGCAAGATGGCTAAGTATGCAAAAACAGGTTTCATAAAAGTTATGTTACAACAATGGATCTGAGGCAACTTCAGAAAAACAGGGAAAATATTCAAAAACCTAAAGCAGAGTGGAAGTGAATCAATGGGCAGATAAACAGATGAGATCCACGGACTTGAGTACAAGATTAAAAGTGGATGTGAAAAGCTAAGTGGTATTCAGTACAAGGTTTTACCGATCCTTACAAAAGTTAACGCATGAACAGGAGCAGTCGATGAACATCTCAAGAACAGCGAACCCTAGAACAGATCTAGGTTAAGAAGAGCAGAGGGCTTACTAGAGCTGAGGAAGATGCGGAAGATTGCCGTAGTTCTCTGGTAAGTTCAGGTCGATGCAGCGGCCAAGGTCGAGGCTGGAGGCGACGGCAGCGGCGGAGCTCCGAGGCAGACGACGCGAGGAAGACGGAGATGAGAAGGCACGAAGAAGAGAAAGGAAATGACCAGTCGGTCCTATTTATAAGGCAAAAGACATGTGTCAGGCGCGACAAACTAGGGGCTACGGAACAGAGCTGTCGCCTCGATTTTCGCAACCTCATTAAAGAGAAAAGGTATATGGATACTTTCTTTATGACAGATGATGTCACCCCGGTTTAACATCAATTGGAGAAGATGACGTCAAGATGGTTCAACAATTACAAGAAGATGTTGAAGATGAAGATTTCTGCTAAGGATTGACATGAACTCATTCAAATCAATCTGGGGCATAATGTTGGGGATATTACTACTGGGCGTAAACCGGCCTACCTGGGCTGGGTTAACTTCATCAGTAGTTCAGGAATGTTAAAGCCCAAGAAGCTAGATAAGGGCCCAAGGCCGTAGTCGGTTCAACACTTGTAGCCGTAAACCGTCTTGTATGTAAACTTGTACTATAAGTTAGGAATAATGAGAGACCAACCCGGTTACGAGTATGAACCGGAGATTGGGACTCTGTGAACCGACGGGTGTCACCCGTGTATATAAGGGGACGACCCGATAGCGGTTCAGGGACAGACAACCACAACTCGAGACTTAGGCGAAGCTTGTTTGCTCCCTAGTCATCGAAACCCCATCAATTCCATCACAACTAGACGTAGGCTTTTACCTTCATCGAAGGGGCCGAACTAGTATAAACTCTCTGTGTCCCTGTGTCCGCTTTAACCCCTTCGAGTTAACCCGTTGCGATGGCTCCACGACTAAGTCCTTTTGCTAGGACATCTGCTGTGATAAACCCACGACACCTTCCCTTGGGTCGGCCAACCCAAGGGTCATCTTTATTTAGCCCCCTCGGACCAGTGCTTCTCTAAGTGCTAGCTCGAACCGAGCCGCCTGCGGAGCCACCACGGGAAAACTCGAGGCTTGGTTTTACTTGTAGCCTGTCTTATCCGGTGTTGCCCTGAGAACGAGATATGTGCAGTTCCTATCGGGATTGTCGGCGCATCGGGCGGTCTTTCTGGTCTTGTTTTACCATTGTCGAAATGTCTTGTAAACGGGATTCTGAGACTGATTGGGTCTTCCCGGGAGAAGGAATATCCTTCGTTGATTGCGAGAGCTTATCATGGGCTAAGTTGGGACACCCCTGCAGGGTTTGAACTTTCGAAAGTCTTGCCCGCGGTTATGTGGCAGATGGAAATTTGTTAATATCCAGTTGTAGTAAACTTGAAGTAAACTCTTCTAAGATACACCAACCATGTGCATAACCATGAGTGTCTGTTTTCGGGGTTGTTCGAGAGGAGAACACGGTTTTGGGTTATGTTTGACGTAAGTAGGAGTTTCGGATCACTTCTTGATCATTACTAGTTGATGACCGCTTGCTTTGCTTTTCTTCTCGCTCTTGTTCCGTAAGTTAGCCATCATACATGCTTAGTCGCTGCTGCAACATCACCACTTTACCCCTTTCCTACCCATTAAGCTTTGCTAGTCTTGATACCCATGGTAATGGGATTGCTGAGTCCTCGTGGCTCATAGATTACTACACCACCAGTTGCAGGTACAGGTTATGGGATGATCATGACGTGAGAGCGATGTTTACTTGTGTTGGAGTTCTTCTTCTTCTTCGCCGGTCTTGGGTTAGGTTCCTGGTCGGCAGCCTGGGCTAGCAGGGTGGATGTCGTTTGAGTTTCGGTTTATGTTTCATCCATAGTCGGATGTTGATGATGTTTTGTTGTATTCATGTGACATTGTATGTCTTGGTTGTATCCCCACTATTATGTAATGTTCATGTAATGATATCCACCTTGCAAAAGCGTCTTCAAGATGCGCTTCTATCCTTGGTGGGACCTTCGAGTTCCATTAGGATAGAGTCTCATCTTGGGCGTGACAAGTTGGTATCAGAGCCTCGACCGACCCTAGGAGCCCCCTTGTTTGATCGTGTAGTTTGGCCGATGTCGAGTCTAGAAGAAATTTTTTTCGGAGTCTAGTTATATCGGAGAGTAGGATTTCTTTTTACTCCTCAGCCCCTTCGTCACTCCGGTGAGAAATCTTGACGTAGATGCTTCGACTTACTTCTCTTCCCTTCAAATTTTTTCTTTAGGATCACGCGGTTAGTTTTCGTTCGTTGTCCATCCTGTTTTATCCGATGCTTTTCTCGTCAAGTTGATTCGACCCTCTTTGTCTTCGGGAGATCAATCCTCAGCTCTTTTCAATCGACGTTGTTTTCCCCATCCAAAGTTGTCCTTGTTTTTCCCACCCGCCCACCCTTTTTCTTCTCGGAACCGGAGTCCGTAATCGAGTATCCATCCTACTCGTGCGAAGTCTTTGCATTCTCTCCTCAATTATTTCAACTGGTGCTTTCTCTTCAAGTTAGTCGTCGATTCTCTATTCAAGTTGCCTGTGTCTTCCCGCCCTCCCACCCCTTTTATTCCCGGAGTCCGAGCCTCTATTCGAGCATCAATTTCATTCGTGCAGAGTATCTGCAGTTTTTCCTCAATTGTCTCATCCGGTGAAGTCTTGTCTAGTTCATCGTTGTTCGTCTCGTTTTCGTTCCGATGGATCCAATTCAAGTTTTTTTCGTTGTCGATCATATTTTTTCCCTCATCTCAAATATTTCCCTCTGATCGTTCTCCTCTCGTCATTTAATCATTCCGGAGTGATGAAGACATCTCAAAATATTCGTATTTGCATTCAATTATTTCGAGGTTGTCACCTCATTCTAGTCTTACAGCTGTTCCGGTGCATCATCTCTCTCTCCAACAATCCTTTCCAATGGTGTTTCTTTTCAGTGGGCCCTAACCCACAGGTCTTTTCCCAGGATCTTACCTGACTCTTCTAATTTCCGGAGTATTCCCAAATTCTTTTTGAAGTTTGACGTAAGTATGAATTTCATCAGTCAGATGCTTTCCCAAGATTGATTTCAAATCATTTTCATCATCGGCTCAACCTCTTTGCTTTTCATTCTCCCGGAGTATCTCAACAATTTTGATGATGTTTCTCGTCGTCATTCTCAACATTTGAAGACCGAAGTAGAGTTTTCCCTAAATCTTGTCCATTCTCCAGAAGATTCGCGGTGCTAGCTCGATGTTATCATATCAAATTGTTTCCAGTCATGCAAATTATTTTCATCCATCCGTAGTATTTCAGGAGTTGCTTTCTCTCTCGATCACCCGGAGGCTATCTTTTTCGGAAGATTTCTTGGTTCTAAGTTTTTGGCTTCGTTCTCCAATTACTCTATATTCTTGCTGTCGGAGTAATGGGCCACGGGTAGGCTAACCCGAGACCCAGAACCTTTCAAGACATCGGGGCCGGCTTCGCCCCTCAAAGGATCCCAAGACGAAGGGCCGACTCTGGGAGTCAGCTACAGCATCGCCGACTACCCACTCACGGCCGAATCTCGGAGACGGCTACGACATAAGCCGACTCCCAGTTGGTGACTCCAAGAAAGCCGACTATGGGGAGTCGGCCCGCGACTTCACCACCCTCTGCCTTCCAGAAGAAGGACGAGACTGGGGATGGCCGAAGTACGGCCCTCCCCTACCCTGTTTACCAAGGGCAGGTATGGCTACAGTACGACGTACCGGAGGAGATCTCCGTCCGGCGCGGCACTGTGGCCATACCGGCCCTGACATCAGCCCCTGCGGCGAAACCCTGTTCCCATGTTGGCCCGCCAGTACGGCCTGGAGATGGCGGGTCCCGCTAGGCGGCAAGAACGCCCGAAGACGGACCTCGTGGGAGTCGGCCTCCGAGAGTCGGCCCGCCCCTCCCACGGGTCCCGCACGCCATTAACCAGATAAGACGGGGAGTGGCGACAGTGATCGCCCGCCGTGCGACGGCACTATTGCCATGACCCCACGATCAAGCCAACGTCATCAGAGGCGCGGCTACACTGACTAGGACCATCGGCGGGGCCCACCAGAGGCGGGCCCCAGGAGTCGGCGGAGAAGACGGCGACCTGAGAGACCGACGGCTGGGACCCGCGCCCGGTCAGATTACCATTGTACCCCTGGGGGGTAGGCCTATATAAACCCCCCGGAGCACCCATGCAAAGGGTTCGAACCTTTAGACACTAGACCAGAAGCATAGAAGGGAGGGAGCTAGCCTTGCCTTCTCCTACCTCTAGAAAACAGCTCGAGGAGCAACCTTGTACACATCATTACCATAGTGATCATGCGGAGACCCCGCGGAGCAGCAGTAGGGGTGTTATCTCCTCGGAGAGCCCTGAAGCTGGGTAAGATTCACCGGCGTGCATGCCTACGCCTCATCCCGCTTCCAGGCACCGGCGACGTTCTACTCGCCCCCACCATGATAAGCCATCCTTTGGCATATGTCGCATCCAACCCCCGACATTTGGCGACCACCGTGGGGCGAGGTGCACCGTCGTCCGGAGATCTGTTCTGGACGGGAACCCTTTTCCTCCCTGGCGAGCGTAGCCAGCCCGGCACGCCAGAGGGAGTCTACGCCGACGCGCTGCACGGCGCTGAGACCATCTGCGCGGCAAGCTGCCTCGCCGATCTTGTCGGCGAGGTTCGCCTCTCCGACGAGCCTACATCCGATGCAGGCACCGGCGGCCCCGAGAGCCTTATCGCGGGCCTCCTCGACGAGCTCCACGTTGCCGGCGAGCCTGCCACTGACCTGGAGTCCGTAGGCTCCACCGACCCAATGCTAGTCGATTCCGGCACCGCGTCGATCGACGCCTTTCCCACCAACGTGGTGATCTACGACGAACCGCTCCCTCGCGCGGAGAGCGGCGGAAGCACCGTCACCGAGGTGCTCGTCATCGGCCATGGCGAGCACTCCGACGGGAGAGCTCACGACCTGCTTGACGCGGCACTGCAAGACCTGGATGCGCCCATTCCAGAGGACGCCGACGCCGAGACACTGGAGGCACGCCGCCTCCAGCTCGTCGAAGGCGCGAAGAAGCTGGCAAGCATGAGACGCTTGTTAGAGGCCTACCAGCGTGAGATGGATCGCGCTGTGGGTGGCTCGCCGGCCCCGACGGGGCCAAGCCGCCTAGGCGCGGTCCGCCAGCGCGGTGCGGACATCGCCAGCATGTTCGGGGCCAATCGCCCCGTGTACGCCACGCCCGCAGAAAACATTCGAGCCGCCCAGGCGGCGGCAGACGAGCTGGACAACCTCGAGGGCGAAGAGCGCCGACTGATGACGGAGCGAGTCCAGCAACTCCTCGACGCGGCTGGCACGCAGAACGCGGTCGGCTGCCGCATCGAGGGGCCACAGCAGCAGAACGACGACCTGCCACCCCGCCGAGATCAAGGCGCGACATCTCGGACGCCGACTGGCGGCGTCCGCGGAAGAAAAGACAAGGAGCCGGCTGCTAGCCGCAGTCGGACTCATATCACCATCGAGCGCGACCAAGACGGCCGCCCGAGAGCAGTAGAGCGGCGGGACGACTATGTGCCTCTGCCACCCCGCAGAGAAAGGCGAGTCTCCCCGCCGCCCGTTGAACATCCGACTCTCGGAGGTCGCCTAGGCCGCCGAGAGGGAGTCGGAGAGAATGATGCCCGCCTCCGGATCGACCGACTCCACCGATCCCTGGTGCTGGAAGAAGAAGATGAGCTGGGACCGCCGTGTTTCGGTCCCCGCATCCGAGATGAGCCCTTTCCCAAAGGGTTCACTCTGCCCAGAGATACCCCGAGGTACACCGGCTCCGTGAAGCCGGAGGATTGGCTAGTTGACTACTCCACTGCAGTCAGCATAGCAAATGGCAACAAGCGTGTTGCCATGAAGTACGTTCCGCTCATGCTCCAGGGCACGGCCCGGACATGGCTGAACAGCCTGAAACCCCGCAACATCAACAGCTGGGTCGACTTCACCGAGGCCTTCGTCCGCAACTTCACGAGCACGTACAAGCGACCTCCCAAGCCTCGCCAGCTATCCTTGTGCGTGCAAGGCCCCAACGAATCTACTCGCGACAACCTCACGCGTTGGGCCGAGCTCCGAAACTCCTGCGAGGGCGTGCACGAGGTGCAGGCCATCGAGTACTTCACTACCTGATCGACGCTCAGAAGCCCCGAGCACGCAAGAGGGACGACTCCGGCAAAGAGACGGAGCGACCATGGAACGCGAATCTTCTTTGAAGATTTTACAATTGATGCAGTATGTACCACGCTACCCTTTTGTATTTAAAATACTGAGAGTCTGGGGCCCCCGAGACGAACTCGGGGACTGCCCCTTTTGTTACCTGTATGATAAAGTATTATGCCTCCGAGTACGCTACTCTTTGTTATGCCGCTTGGCACCGGGCTCGACCAGTTGGCCCGGGGACTCGCCATCTCGCGCTATGAAAACGCTTCCTGCGGTCAGACGAGTAGTGCGCGGCGCCCAAGCCGACTCCCGCCATAAGCCACAGCTCGCAGAGCGACTGTCTGGTGGGCCAGAGTAAGGTAGAATGGGCGCCCACATGAAAAAAGGCTAAGGACTCAAGGCATAAATCATAGCTCGAGCCGGCTTTCCTGCTGTTCCTCGCAAAACCGACTCCGAGTAGTCGGCTTGCCGATTTTCTATCCAACTTGCTAAAAAAACTCTAGAGTGGCTAAGTACTTGCCTTCCCAAGGTAGCCAAGTATTTGGTCCAGCAGTAGTCCGCGGAGCGGCTGTCCGACTGGCAAAAACGGCGCCCAAGGGAAGGCGGCAAAAGGAAAAAAGCCAAAAGAGCAACAAGCAAGGAACGATAGAACCTAGATAAATATTTACATCACAGAGGCCATTGGCTGAATCCTTGAACAGAAGTTCAAAATACACCCGCAGCGGGTGGAATTGTGCGAATTAACAAAGTTCTTCGAGAAACTACTAAGCAGATGAATAAAGCAAGGCAGCGGCCTACGAAGCTGCAGACGGGTTCGGGGGCTCGGAGGAGATGGCGGTGTCGGACGTCGGGGCGGCCGGCTGGGCAGACTCGGCTTCATCACCTCCGGCAGCAGTCGGCGCAGTTGGGCGCGGCTTGTTGTTGGAGGCACGGTCGAGCTGAGGCTGATCGCCTGCCCCGGCTTCTGGCGCCTCCATCTCGTCGCCGGCCTCCACCTCGTATTCTTCCTCGACACTGGAGCCGATCACCTCCGCCGAGTCCTCGCCGTAGTTCGGGTTCATCCCAAACCACTCCGGCGGCGCCTCCTCGCCGTTGTCAGCTTGCTCAGGAACGAAGACATTGGTGTCGACGTACTCGGCAATCGCCGCGGCGCGCTTGACGAAGTCATCCTCCATGGCTGCCAGCTCCGGCTGGGATTCGGCTCGGAGCGTGGCCAGCTGGTCCAGACTCAGGTCTGGATACCACGCCTTGACGAACTCCAAGGCACAACGCGCCCCGGCACGTGCCGACGAGCCTTTCCAAGCCTCCAGACGGCCTGCTGCGACCACCAGCCAGTCGGCAGTCCGGCTAGGAGTGCGCAGAATCGGCATCTCCGGCCACAAGGCAGCAATCGCCTGGGCGCCGACACGTTGAAGCCGGCGCAGCTTCCGGTGAGCCGGCCGCAGGCGAGCCTCGATGCTCAGAAGCTGTTCGTCGAGAGTCCGGGGGGCGTTGGCAGCAACCTCCTCATCGGCCGCCCTCCGCGCCTCGCGATCAGCCTCGATGGCTTGAACGGTAGCTTGCGCATGGCCCGGGAAGAAGTCTACCAAGACGAAAAAAGAAGCAAGTCAGAAAAAGCAAGAGTCGGCCTGACCCACAGACGGCCGCTCAAAGAAAGCGAGTAAAGAAAACTTACCATCAACGATATCTTCAATCTCATGGAAGCCGGAGGTCAGCATCGCCTCCATATCGGTCCAGGAGGAGCGTTCGGCCTCGAACTCGGCTTGGAGTCCAGTGTCTCTCTCCTTCGCCTCCTCCTGTGCCTTCTTGAGCAGCTCCTTCTGCTCCGCCAGCTGCGCTGCCAGCAGGTCGCGCTCTATGATGAGCTTGCCGCATTCCGCATCCTTGGTGCACAAGGCGGTGTTGGCCGCACCCAGTTGTTCCTGAAGAACGGTGTTGGCCTCTGAAGAAAGAAGAAAAAGGACACAAGTCATCAGAAAAGGTCGCCAAGAAGATCTGGCCTGACTGCGCAGCAGTCGGCCCGAATTTCGGGGACTACAGCCTACGGGTGCACCAGCGCGCCCCCGCGAAGAAGGAAACTCACTCCGACTCTCAGACAAGTCGGCATTCCGCTTGCCCATCTCTTCAACATTACGATTGAAGACGGTGGCTCGGAGGTTGTGGTAGTCCTGCGATAAGCATTTCAAAAGAATAAGCATTTGGAACTCGCCAATAGAGTTCCAACCCTCCTGCTCAGTAGCCGGCTCGGAACTCGAGGACTACACCCAGTGGGTGCGCTGGCGCGCCCCCACAGAGAAGAGCAAGAAAAACAAAGATCAGAAGAAACATACCCGGACAGCCGCTCGCGACGCCAGATGCGCCTTTGTGCAGTGCTGGATGTCGTCGCCTTCGGCTCGCAGCTTCGCCTGGACGTCCAGGAGCGCCTGGTTTAGCGGACCTGTGCCGCCTCCTCGCACCCACCCGATGGGCGCAGCGCTCATCACCTCGACGTCTGGCGCAGCCGAGCTGGCTGCTCCGGTCTCCAGAGGGCGCGGTGCTGAAGTGGCCTTCTCCAGTCGGCGGTGCGCTGGCGAGGCGACTTGGAGAAGCAAGTTCGCCATGGCTTCATCCATAGTCGGCGGCATCGGCGGGTCCGCCGGCTCTTTATCTTTTGCTCCTCCCGATGACGGCGGGGGCGGTGGTGGCGGCACCACCGTGTCCCGCCTGGGGATCTCGCCGCCCTCCCTCTCCATGATAGGGTGCTCCCCGCCGACTTCCCCAGACTGCTCCATATGAACCGGAGGCTGCGCCGAGTTCAAAGGGACGACGAACAGCGCCGACTGGCGACGCGCGGCTTCTTCGGCCCGCTCCCTGGCCACGGTGGCAGCTTCGGCTCCCTCCAGCCCCTGCTGGGTGGAGGCGGCCGCCTTCTCGGCCTCCGCCTTCTTCCGACGGGCGGCTTCGTCCTGGTCGCTCTTCTCCCGCGTGTTCCGCTCCGTCGCTTCCCGGAGGTCGGCAGCAGGGTCAACACGCCGAGTTGTGGCGGACGACTCCACTGACCCCCTGATGGAGGCGGCGGCGACCCTCCCAAGGGTGAGAGGAGCTCTGGAACAGGGAAGACATGTAAAAGCTCGGACCAAATCCACCAGAAGATAAAAACAAGACAAAGAAGCAGAAGCACTCACGCAGAGGATAGCGGCGGCTTCTTCACTTCCTTACGGAAGCGTTGGGCCCTCGCAACTGCCTCTTCCCGTTTGGTCGCGGCGGCTGCCCCCTTGAACTTCTTTTCTCGGCCTCCGAGGGAACTCGGCCTGGCTTGGCGTTTCCTCGCACCGTCTTGCCTCGGTTGATGGCGCGGGGCGACTTCTCCATCTTCGCCGGCGGGCCAGTCGGCGAAGGTGGCCGAGGGCCTCAGGCCGCCTTCCTCTCCTTCGCCGCCTCCTTCGGCATCGGCCTGAATTGCCGCCGCCCCCAGGTCGGGGTCGTCGACGTCGCTCTCCGCTTGATCAGGGGCGAACTGGCGAGGTGACCCCGTGGCGCCAGATGAGGACTGGAGGAGAGAGTTCTGGTTCAAAAAAATAAGATTAATAAAGAGCAGAAGCCGGATTCAGCTGTAAAAAAGAAGAAGAAGAACAACCTACCACCGACAGGGGGTTGGCACGCGATTATGGCTCCATGCCAAACTGCCAGTCCTCGAGAGACCGCAGTTCGCGATGAAGTTCACCGTGTCCGCCACCTCCGCGTGGGGTAGGTCCTTGGTGCACGTCCGACTGGGGTCCCGGTGGCCGCTCATCTGACAGATCAGATGAGGCTGGCTTTGGAGCGGGAGGACTCGGCGCGCCACGAAGGCGGCCAGCAAGTCGGCCCCCGTCAGACCGGCCGACTGCGTCAGCACCCGAAGTCGCGCCACGGCGGCGGCTCCAGCCGGAGTCAGCGTCTTGGTGCGGTAGGACCAGCTGGGCTGCCTCCCAGCCGGCGCGCCGGCTTCATAGGCCGGCAGATTAACCCAGTCGCCGTGTGGGGCGACGTTCTTCACATAGAAGTAAGAACGCTGCCACATCTTCACCGACTTGATCAACTGGATGGCGGGGAACGGGTTGTCGGCAGTCGTCCTCTGTAGCGCGATGAAGGCGCAGCACTGAGCTGGCATGCCGGCGACATGCGTGCCAAGCTTGGACTAGAAGAACTCCCCCCACAGCTCGATTGTCGGAGTAATGGGCCACGGGTAGGCTAACCCGAGGCCCAGAACCTTTCAAGACATTGGGGCAGGCTACGCCCCTCAAAGAATCCCAAGACGATCAGCCGACTCTAGGAGTCGGCCGCAGCATCGCCGACACCCACTCACGGCCGGGTCCCAGAGTCGGCCCGCGACTTCACCACTCTCTGCCTTCGGGAAGAAGGACGAGACCGAGGATGGCCGGAGTACGGCCCTCCCCTACGATGATTACCAGGTGCAGGTATGGCTACAGTACGCCGTACCGGAGGAGAGCTCCGTCCGGCGCGGCACTGTCGCCATGCTGGCCCTGACGACCGCCCTGGCGACGGGGCACTGCACCCACGATGGCCCGTGTGTATGGTCTGGGGACGGCAGGCCCCGCTAGTCAGCGGGAGGGACGAAGACGGCGAGAGCACCCGAAGATGGACCCCGTGGGAGTTGACCTCCGAGAGTCGGCCAGCTCCTCCCACGGGCCCCACACGCCATTAACCAGATAAGACGGGGAGTGGCGACAGTGATCGCCCGCCAGGCGGCGGCACTGTTGCCACGCCCCCACGACCCAGGCGACGTCATCAGAGGCGCGACTACAGTGGCCAGGTCAGTCGGCGGGGCCCACCAGAGGCGGGCCCCAGAAGTCGGCGGAGAAGACGGTGGCCTAAGAGACAGACGGCTGGGACCCGCACCCAGTCAGATTACTGTTGTACCCCCGGGGGGTAGGCCTATATAAACCCCCCGGAGCACCCATGCAAAGGGTTTGATCCTTTGACCACTAGACAGAAGCATAGAAGGGAGAGAGCTAGCCTTGCCGTCTCCTACCTCCAGAACACAGCTCGAGGAGCAACTTTGTACACATATCACCATAGTGACCATGCGGAGACCCCGCAGAGCAGCAGTAGGGGTATTATCTCCTCGGAGAGCCCCGAAGCTGGGTAAGATCCGCCGGCGTGCATGTCTACGCCTCATCCCGCTTCCAGGCACCGGCGACGTTCTACTCGCCCCCACCATGATAAGCCATCCGTTGGCATATGTCGCACCTAACCCCCAACATCGATGGTGGGGAGAACGCAGAGGAAGCCCTCGCACAACGAGGTGAAGGCCGCCAGCAGCACCACCGTGTTTGGGGTAAGGTGGTGCGGTGAAGGCCATGGAACTCCCAGAACGAGCGGAATAACCCGCTCGCCGGCAGCCCCAGGCCGCGCGTAAGGTGGGAGCGGAACACGAGCCGCTCGCCCTCCTCCGGCGCCGGCGTCACCTCCTCCGGCGGCGGAGCGCGGGCCTGCACGAGGTGCGCACCGGGGAGGCGACGCGTCTTGCGAAGAAAGTCGATGATGTCGTCGTCGATCTCGGAGCCGTCCCACACGCCGGAGCGAACGACAGCGGGCGCGGCGGCGGAGGATGAGCTCATCGCTGCGAGCGGGGCGTGGTCCGGCGCGGCAGCGGTGAGAGGAAGAAGGAAGAAGAAGGGGCAGAGGGAAACAGAGGAGAGCGGGCGCGCGTGCTTCACCGCCCCGCTCCCTCCGCCTACTTATAGGCTTGCGGGTTGAGAAGCCGAGGGGGCGTCGTGGGATTAACTGCGCCCACGCCCCCATGACCCCCAGGATTCACCATGCAAGATTACTGCGCGCATTTACTGCGCCAGAAGCCCAACCACCCGCGTGGCCGCAGCAGATCCGTTCGAAGGCCGAGGCGCGGTAGTGGTGGGCCCCGTCTGCGAGACTGTCCCGTCACGCGCGTGGGCTGGCAGGCTGGCCCGACCACGTGGCGCCCTTGGGCGGGTCCGCGGCAGGCGGCGGCCGTGTAGCTTCTCAAGCACGCCGTTTGCGTCCCGCCACAACTTTCAAGCTCTGTGAAGAGTAAGACGACTTGAGGGCGAGTCCGACTTCAGAAAGTCGGCTCGTCGAAGACGGCCTAAGCAAAATCACCTCCCAATAATCGGCACGGAGGGAGACGGCAGGCGAGCTTCGGCTCCAACCACTCGAAGGAAGAAACTGTTGAGGCTCCTTGGCACGTCCCCCTCGGCGCCTCACCAGCTTTGGGGACTACTGTCGGAGTAATGGGCCACGGGTAGGTTAACCCGAGACCTAGAACCTTTCAAGACATCGGGGCCGGCTTCGCCCCTCAAAGGATCCCAAGACGAAGGGACGACTCTGGGAGTCAGCTACAGCATCGCCGACTACCCACTCGCGGCCGAATCTCGGAGACGGCTACGACATAAGCCGACTCCCAGTTGGTGACTCCAGGAAAGCCGATTATGGGGAGTCGGCCCGCGACTTCACCACCCTCTGCCTTCCAGAAGAAGGACGAGACCGGGGATGGCCGGAGTACGGCCCTCCCCTACCCTGATTACCATGGGCAGGTATGGCTACAGTACGACGTACCGGAGGAGATCTCCGTCCGGCGCGGCACTGTGGCCATACCGGCCCTGACGTCAGCCCCTGCGGCGAAACCCTGTTCCCACGTTGGCCCGCTAGTACGGACTGGAGACGGCGGGTCCCGCTAGTCAGCGGGGAAGATGAAAGGCGGCAAGAACGCCCGAAGACAAACCTCGTGGGAGTCGGCCTCCGAGAGTCGGCCCGCCCCTCCCACGGGTCCCGCACGCCATTAACCAGATAAGACGGGGAGTGGCGACAGTGATCGCCCGCCGTGCGACGGCACTGTTGCCACGACCCCACGATCAAGCCAACGTCATCAGAGGCGCGGCTACAGTGACTAGGACCATCGGCGAGGCCCACCAGAGGCAGGCCCCAGGAGTCGGCGGAGAAGACGGCGACCTGAGAGACCGACGGCTGGGACCCACGCCCGGTCGGATTACCATTGTACCCCTTGGGGGTGGGCCTATATAAACCCCTCGGAGCACCCATGCAAAGGGTTCAAACCTTTAGACACCTGACCAGAAGCATAGAAGGGAGGGTGCTAGCCTTGCCTTCACCTACCTCTAGAACACAGCTCGAGGAGCAACCTTGTACTCATCATTACCATAGTGATCATGCGGAGACCCCGCAGAGCAGCAGTAGGGGTGTTATCTCCTCGGAGAGCCCTGAAGCTGGTTAAGATTCGCCGGCGTGCATGCCTACGCCTCATCCTGCTTCCAGGCACCGGCGACGTTCTACTCGCCCCCACCATGATAAGCCATCCTTTGGCATATGTCGCATCCAACCCCCGACACTTGCCTTTTCGTTTGTCTTCATATTCTTCCGGTGCTTTGCTCTTTTATCAGTTTGCGATCTCTTTGTTCTCTTGTCTCTAAATTCTCTCAAGCGTCTTCGTGCTTTTCTAATTCTTCCCGGTGATTCATTCTTTTTTTTTGTCATTCAAGTTTGAATTCTTACGGTTTTTCGTTGAAGATTCCTTTCCATTCTTATCACATATATTCATTCGTTCTTTCCAAATCCTACCGGTGTCATGAAGATTTTTCCAAGTGTTGCGCTATATCTCCCTTTAGTCTTTTTCAACGTGGATAAGTTGTATGCAATCCATGGTTTCTCATCAATTTAATTGGTGAAGGATGAGCATAACATAATTCTTATTCTTCTTTCATCAAGTTGATTTATCTCTTCTTTTCGAAGATTGTTCTTGACGAATAATCTCTTGATTCCAAGTTGTTCATCTTTTCCCTCCCGGAGTTCCAAGCTTCTCGCTTGTCTCGATGCGAAGCCCCATCTAAATCATAGCAAGGCTCAAATCTTATTCTATTCATCCTTCAATTTTATCTCGTCATCCTTTTGTTACCAGAGTTCTTCACGGTGGTCCGTCAGTATTTAATTCATTCTTCAAGTGTTCATCAAGATTCTTTTGGAGGAGCTCAAGTATCTTCTTCTTCTTGTTTCGCGAGGTGCAATTAATTCTCCGTATTCTCCTGAAGTGGAGTTTTGCATTCCTTCGTTATTCTCAGCTGTTTAATCTTTTCCGCTTGTGGTCGGTTATCACCCCATTATTTTGAGATGTTTTCCATAAGCCCACAACAAGCTTATTCTTTTTATGATTTTCTCAACAACTCCGTTCAATCGTTTCTCCTAAGGTTGCTTTGTATTTCATTCATGGTAGAAGATTTCGTCTTCTTCTCCGTTCTTTTCGTTCAACTATTTCAATTCTTCCGGAGGCATTGTGTTGTTCCTCTTGTCAAGTGTCATGCCATCTTGTTAAGTTCATGTTCTATTGCATCCATGTTCAACCGGAGTGCTGCCTAAATTCCTTCGTTATTATTCCTTTTCTATCTTGTCCTAACCGGAGTGGTTTCAAATTCAGTCTTATTCCTTGAGCTTTTGCTTCTTGTCTTATTCAATATTTCTCTTTCCTACTCGAGTGTTCTCGACCTTGTTCTTTTTCCCTCTTGTATTATTGTTTCACCTCATCCTCTTCCCCCCCGTCTCATTCCTAAGATCTCGGGACGAGATCCTCTCGTAGTGGTGGAGTGTTGTAACGCCCCAAGACCGTTGCGCCAGGGGCCTTCCAGTTATTCACTATTGTTGCCTTATCATTTGATTGCGTGTCATGCTTTCATATCATGTCATCATGTGCTTTGCATTTGCATACGTGTTCGTCTCATGCATCCGAGCATTTTCCCCGTTGTCCGTTTTGCAATCCGACACTCCTATGTCCTCCGGCACCCCCTTTTACCTCGTTTCGTGCGTGGCTGGAAAATGTTCTCGGAATGGGTTGAAACTTGGTGTGCGGTCTTATTATAGTGTAGACAGAGCGCCTGTCAAGTTTCGTCTTATTCGGAGCTCGTTTGATAGCCCAACCGTTAAACATATAGCGGCATCGTTGCCGGTATTCTCGCCGGACGTTTCGGTATCCGGAACAGTCACCGGGCCTCTCTTCTCTTCTCTCCTCTCCTCTCAGCCCGAGGCCTCTCCTCTGAGCCCACCTAGTCCCCCCTCTGTACGGAGCCGTCCGATCGTGATTCGAGGGTCCGAAAACGGCTTCAAACCCCCACCCTAGCCCTTTTTGGCTATATATAGACCTCCCTTTCCAAATTTGGGCATCCCTAGCCTAAACCCTACCACTCCTAGCCGTCTCCCACCTGCAGCCGCCACCCCCTCCTCGCTTTCAGCGCCAAGCCACCCCTGCACCGCCATTTGTCACCGTCCCGTAGGCCGCGCCGCCGTCCCTGCCGTTCCAAGCCAACCAAGGCGCGCCACACGTCCTAGGCCAGCACCCCGCCGCCGTGGTCCTCCTGGGCCCATCGCTGGTCGGCCCCGGGCTAAAACCGGGCCGCGCCCCGCGCCTCCCTTGCCCTAGCGCCGCCCGCCGCCGTGCGCGCCCGCACGCGCCACCTCGCCGGCTGTCGTCTGCGGAGCCCGTCCGCCGCCCGAGCCTCCCCGGCTCCTCGCGCCGTCGTCCCCGCCTCTCGCGCCCACTCTCCGCCGCCTCCATGCCTCGGCTGTACTGCCGCTTTCACCACCGCGCCCCGCCGCCGTCGTGGAACTCCGGCGAGCTCCAAGTCACCAGATCCTGTCGCCCCTATCCCCGTCGCGGATCCCTCTCGCCGGATCTGGTTGGGGAGCGGCCGGATCCGCCCCCGCGCCCCGTTCCTGACGTCCTCCGTCGCCGGTGCACCGCAGCATCGCCGGGCCACCGCCGCCGTTGACCTTCGACCCCGCCCCGTCGACCACCGTGCGGCCAATCACGTGGTCCCCAGCTCATCCATCCATCCTCGTCGCCCCGGCCTGCAGCCTGCACCGGCCCACCACCCAACGGGCTTTGGCCCGCAAGGTGAGCCTCCCCGCTGCCTCTATCCAGCGCCTGAGCGTTGAATAGCTACTTCCCGCTCGCTCGTTTTTTTCCAGAAAATCGGCTAAATCCTTGAGCTGTGAAACTTTATGCCTCTGTTCATCATGCCATATCTCCTAGTATACTGCTCCGCTTTGCGTGTATGAGGTACAAAAATGTTCATCATGTTATGATCTTCATTTTGTTACATTGTGCCATGTTTGTTTGAGGTGATCTTGATGTCCCAATCATCATTGCAAGAGTGCTATATAATATTGTCTGCTGTAGTTTATCAAAACATGCTCATTTATCACTTTTGCACCTTTTTGTGTGATTTTCTTTTGAGCATGAAGTCTACGTGTGTTATGAGCTACAACATGCCATCTTTGCTGTGGTGCAATCCACTCTCCATGATATGCCATGTATTCATTGTTTCAATCTGGCAAAGTAACCTCCGTGATGTTGCTGATTTCTATGACTTAGTATTTTTGCCAAGTCTTGTACTGAAATATTGTGATGCTATGTTAACCTGGTGATACCATGAGTTCTATGCATAATATTGATATGTTCACTAAGGGTGATTTGTTACACCTGTTATGTTCTATCCATCCATGCCCCTGTTTGAATTTATGGAGTGCCCTCGCAATTCTTAATCTTGCTCTACTTTTGCTATAAAATGTTCCTGGCATATTGTTTACATGTTATTCAATTTTGCCAAGGTAGTTGTTAGTAATCCAAGCATGCTATGAACTTGCTCTTGCCATGCTTAGCTTCATGAACATGTTTTATTGTTGATTCTATGCTTATCTTGTTATGAAATGCTTTGTGATGACTGAATCGATCTCGCAAGTTGCCTTCATGCTCTTGTTTATGCCATGCTCTGTTATTTCCACCGAGTCTGAAACTGTAATAAAACTTGCTATGTTTACATGGGTGCCATCATCTCTTCTGTGCCTTTTTAGCTCATAGTCAGTAAGGGACTTTTGTTGTATGCAATTAGTCAATTCGTGACATGCCTTTGGTTGCCATGATAAGTTCCTGTAGTATGTTGTTTGATAGCTCTAAACATTGCAACTTGATGTTATTTCTGCCATGTCCTGTGAATTTCACCAAGTCTGTTAACCTGTTATTATTTGCTATCTTGCCATGTCCTTTTGAGCACGTTCTAGTAGTTTATGGAGATAGTTCAGTGTTCATGTTTTGTGATGCTTTACCTGTATATCATGCCCATGCCTTTTTGTTTCATGTTGTGATCCTGTAGCATGTTGTTTTGATGCTTGTAAGTTGCCTAGTTGTTGTTTTGGACAGCTTGTCCTTTAAACTTGTTTCATGTGTATGTGTTGAACCGTTGATCCGTTTTGAGGGTGCTCTATATGAAACTTGCTTAGTTTGGTGTGTAGCTTCGTGATACCTTGTTGCATCCATGTTTTGAGGTGTTTGCTTGATGTTTGAATGCATTTTGCACCAATGCCATGTTTAAGTTGTTTTGCTCATATCTTCTAGGCCGTAGCTCCAAATTAAATGAACTCTATATGTAACTTGACTAGAATTTCGTGTAGATCATCGTGGTGCATCTTAACTTGCTGTTTAACAACTTGAACATAAGGTTTATCCAGATCAGGACCAATTTCGAAATTTTCATATGAAGACTTACCGGAAAACTATATGTTGTTTCCGGCCTCATTTAAACTTGCTTTGTTGTGTTGCTCTTGTATGCATCATCTCTTGCCATGAGTAGCTTCATGTAGCCTTGTCATGCATCATACTTGGTTGAGCATCATGCCTTGTTCATGTGTGGTGTGTTTACCGTGTTGTGTGCTTCTTCTCGATAGTTCCCGTTTCATTGCGATCGTGAGGATTTGTTCATCTACGCTTGCTTAGTCTTCGTGGCTTCTTCTTATTCATGGATTCGTTCTTCTTCCTTGCGGGATTTCAGGCAAGATGACAGTCACCTTGGATTTCATTACTATCATTGCTATGCTAGTTGCTTCGTTCTATCGCTATGCTGCGTTACCTACCACTTGCTGCTCAAGCCTCCCAAATTGCCATGAAACTCTAACCTTTGCCACCCTTCCTCGCAAACCGTTGTTTGGCTATGTTAACACTTTTGCTCAGCCCCTCTTATAGCATTGCTAGTTGTAGGTGAAGATGAAGATTGCTCCAAGTTGGATTATGTTTATGTTGGGATATCACAATATTTCTTATATTATTAATGCATCTATATACTTGGTAAAGGGTGGAAGGCTCGGCCTTATGCCTGGTGTTTTGTTCCACTAGTGCAAAACCGGGCAATAGCACCGGTTCGTAAGGCCCATTTGTGTTGGTTCGGTAACCGGCACTAAAGTGTGGGCACTAAAGCCCCCCCCCCCTTAGTACCGGTTCAGCACGAACCGGTGCTAAAGGGCAACCACGTGGCACGAGCCAGCTCCGGGGGCCGGGAGCCCTTTAGTACCGGTTGGTAACACCAACGGTACTACAAGGTTTGGGGGGGGGGTTTGGTTTATGATTTCTTTTTCATTTAATTTTGTGTTTTCCATTTAATTCTTTTTCGTTTGCGGGTATTTTACGATACTACACATTGTACACGCTATGCATATATATATATATATATATATATATATATATATATATATATATATAGAATTTCTAGTAGAACCGATCATATATATATATATCATCAAATGTCTCACAAACCACCATATTAATTCACACATACACACATGTATATATATATATATATACAATTAGCTAGCTATATACAATTTCTCCTACATGTTGCCTTCGGAGCCAGTGGCATTAACCTAATTGGTGCCTTCGGAGCACGATGACAATTGGAAGTGGTTCATGGGGGCGGTAGCGGGTAATGGTATTCTCCCTTCGGATCTATGACCTGGTCGAGCAAAAATCCCGCTATTTCCTCTTGAAGTGCTTGTACGCGCTCCGTTTGTAGGAGCTTGTCCCGCACCTCTGTGAACTGTTAAGAAGGAGATCATTATGCATGTGTATTAGTTGTGTGACTAGATATCGATAATGGTGTAAAAACTATGAATAGTGTTCTGACAAACATACCTATTCCTGTCTTTGAGATCTGCTCCTTTCGGACGCCATCATGCGAATGTTCTCGCAAACGCAGTATGCACACAGATCAGTCCCCTGCGCCTGCTGAAGGGCCCTTACGAGAATGGAATTTGATTAGATAATAATTAATCAAGCATGATAATTAAAGAGATGGCAGCTAGCTAGCTAGCTAGTACTACTTAATTACTTACCTTGGGTTGAAACCATTTCAGCTTTTGTTTCCATTCGCCTGGAGTGACGCTGATGAACCTTGCCCAAGCCCTGCCCGCCGACAAAGAAAATGAATAAAGGGGTTATTAAATAGTTCATATCAGGAAATGACGAACTAAATAGGCCGAGATATATAGTTAATAATGATTGAAATTACCTCTTGACTATCCCAAACAAAATGTTATAGTCAGTTTTTATTTTGAGTAGTGAGTCCAGTATTTCAACTGTTCCGGCGTCAGCTTTAATGACACAAGATCCAGTGAAATCTGCATGCACACACGTTTGCATGTCTTAATTAAGCGGGCATATGTAAGCAAAAACATGTAGCTAGCTAGTAGGCAAAAAATAGAGAATTTGTAGTAGAAGACAGTGTGACTCACTGGAAGTTGTAAGGAAGTAGTATATCTTCATTGTATTTGAGGCGCTTCAAGAACTCTAGCATGCTGTCCTCTACACTTTTTTCATGATATGCATCTATTTTCCATGTGTATTCATTAACGGTGTTTGGGTCAATGAACCCAATGCCATAGCGTCCACCTTTTTTCATTTCATACATCTTCATCCTCCATAATACCACAGAAAAGAATATAGTGAGGATAATTACAGGTAATGATTGATCAAAAGGATCACTACAGCTAGCTTGAGACTTAAATTACAGAAAGAAATCATTTACAGACAATAGCAACTGACGATAGATTTGTCGAGTGCGTCTTAATTGTATAACTGAAACAGTTCATTATACTCAACGGCCACAGCTTTCTGATAGTAGTAATGATCCTTCTTAACTTCCACCATGAGGGACTCTCGATTGGAAATCTTGGTAATGTCCATGTACCATTGATGCAATTCATACATTCTCGTTGGGAGCTTCTTCACCTCGTCTGGCTTGACCAAAGGTTCGCCCCGGACATACTTCCGTTTTATTTCCTCCTCTCTAAGCACAGGCATGGGCTCGATCTCGAGGAGTTGTCCAACAGTGATCTTGAGAATTTTAGCCTGCGTTATATGCTCCTCGGTTATTACCACATTGCCCACCTCGAGAACGTAAACTATTTGCCCACAATAATATTGGAGGAGTGGCCTGACACTTTGCCGGACTTGGAGGAGGAGGAGTGGCCTCACGCGTTGGTGGACTTGGAGGAGCGGGAGTCTGCTGACTCGGTGGCGGACTACGACGAGGAGTCGGGTGACGCGATGTCGGCGGCCTTCGAAAGACGATGCAATCCTTTCTCCATAGGATGACACGATATATGGCCTCTCCAAATGTGTGCTCGTCGTCACCTCTAGGAATGTCAAGTTGTAGCCCCGAATATGCGTCCACCACCTCATCAACCAAGACACGAGCATAGCTCGCTGGAATCGAGTTGCAATGGAAGGTTGCCTCGGGGGAATTTGTAAAAGCAACGGCGTCCGCCACCTTCATGGATATGTTCTTCATTTTGAAGTGTAGCTCGCAGTTAGTGTTCTCCATGATGTCATCCACGGGGTATCTATCCAGCATTGCGTCGCCCGGGGCGGAACCCATGCTGCTTCTCGGCATGGATGGGGCGATGCTATCCAATGCTGGATCATCCGCTAGCTGCTGCAGCTGCTGAGACCCCCTTTGCTGGCTAAGTGAGTCGATCTGCTCCTGCTGCCGCTGGAATTTGACTACCAAGTCCGCGTGCCTTCCTTATAGGCCTTGAAGGCGTTCATAGTCCAGCTTCCTCTGCTCCTCCTCCATCTTCCTCTTCTTCTCCTCCGCAATCTTCCTTCCCGCACAGTTCTGTTGGGGATATTACTACTTGGCGTAAACCGGCCTACTTGGGCCGGCTTAACTTCATCAGCAGTCCAAGAGTATTAAAGCCCAAGATGATAGATGAGGGCCCAAGGCCCGTAGTCGGTTTAAGATCTCTAGCCGTAAACCGGTGTTTGTATAAACTTGTACTGTAAGTTAGGAATAAGGAGAGACCAACCCGGATACGAATATGAACCGGTGTTGGGACTCTGTGAACCGACGGGCGTCACCCGTGTATATAAGGGGATGACCCGGCGGCGGTTAAAAGGACAACAGACAACAACTCGAGACTTAGGCGAAGCTTGTTTGCTCCCTAGTCATCGAAACCCCATCAATTCCATCACAACTAGACGTAGGCTTTTACCTTCATCGAAGGGGCCGAACTAGTATAAAACTCTCTGCGTCCTTGTGTCCGCTTTAACCCCTTCAAGCTAACCCGTCGCGATGGCTCCACGACTAAGTTCTTTCTCTAGGACATCTGCCGTGACAAAACCACGACAGTTGGCGCCCACCATGGGGCTATCGCATGATGGTTTCAAGTTCTTGGAGGGCCGCTTCGAAGGACTCGAGGGCTATACTATGGGCCGGATGACTAAAAGTCGTCGCGGCAAGCTCTACATCGACGACGCAGGCTGGGGCCCCGAGGCCAGCTCAATTGAGTACGGGTACCGGGTCCCCTTTGGTGGCATACACGTTTTCATTGGCAAGATCGGTGAACCGGGCCCTAAGCCGGACATCTGCACCGAACTCGTCGAAATGGCTCAGTGTGCGCGATCCGCCCAGGTTAAACCGGCCATGAAACGTGCCTTCGTGGGAGTTATCCATGGAGGAAGTTATGAGGATGGATCGGAATCTGGTGGCGAGACCGTCGTTTACTCCGACGACGAGTCGTCAACCAGAGAAACTGAATCTTTGTATCAGCTACAAGATGGTCGGCTTGGGGGCTGTTCCGATGGCGACAGTATTCCGGACCCCTCTGATCTACCCAACCGGGTTGGAATATTCATGGCTGGTACACAAGCAGTGCTTCATTCTTCGACCGCTGCGGCAATGATCTCCGGTTCAGGAGCGGCGCCGGCTGTCGGGGCAGGAGGCCCTGTGCGCCCGCCGGCTCAAGTTTTATCGGATATGTTTGATGCGTTGGCTGCGCTCATGGCAGAGCCTAACCCGGCGGACCAGGACGCTCACAACGTGGAGATTTCAACGGTAAGGGAACAGATCACTCAGGCCAAAGCAGACCTAGCAGCTGAAAATACCAGGATGGCTGCAGAGCGGGCCGCTTTGGATGCGCAAGCTTATAGGCTCATGTTGGATCAGAGCGTGTCACATGAAGTCATGAAGAGGAAATACAGATCCCGTTTGCCTCCGGTCTTCGAAGCCAGAGATCTCTTCAATACCCCAGGGGCGGGAACCAGTAATCTGCTAGTGGTAAACCGGACGGAAGCACCTGGGACGGGCGCGCCAGTTCAGCCCCGTTTGATTGACCTACCTCGACATAACATTGTTGTACCTCAGGCTGTTTCAACACCTCCGGGTCACTACTCCAACCCGATTGACAATCTTGTTGCAGCTGCTGCATGGCTGGAGGCCATTCCAATTGAAGGTGACTCGCCGCAGGCGGTAGAGACGCGTCGGGTCAAGGAGCTTCTTAGGACAGCTTTGGTCCAACAGGAAGCATATTCGTACAGCCGCGACCGGATCCACTCAACCCCTCATCCAAGCCGGAGCTATAGCAGGCATATGGATGAACCGTCCGTATCATGCAATGAACGACATGGAGCACCCCGCGGCAACAACCCGGCGGGTGGTGCTGATAACGCTCAGGAAGTGGTGGACCGGGCCCGAGCGCGCAGGGAGGCCGAGTTAGCCACACAGTATCAGGCTTGGCAGCTTACGCCGGTTCGTCCAACTACCTCGGTCGAGCCTGGAGTTACCTCTAGTTCTTTGGGGGTGCCTTGCCTTGTCCCTGCTTTACATGTGCGCCTGCCCAAGGATTTCAAGGGCCCGCGCAAGGTACCAAATTACACGGTGGATCAACCTCCAGAGACATGGGTGGAGAGCTATGAGATGGCCATGGAGATGCTTGATGTGGATGATGCGGCATGTGCGAAGTATTTCACCATGATGCTCGAAGGAACGGCCCGTACTTGGTTAAAAAGCTTACCGGCCAATTCTATCAGTTCATGGGCCCAATTACGAGCCCGGTTTACCAGTAACTTCAAGGATACATGTAAGCAGCCTATGTCGATAGTGGACTTAGCTGCCTGTGTCCAGGAGGAAGTAGAATCGACGACTCATTGGGTGCGTCGGGTCTCACAAGTTCTGCATTCATCAGATCGCATCAACACTGACACCGCGGTTATAACCCTAGAGGGCAGTTGCCGGTTTGGGCCCCTAAAACTGAAGTTAGGACGAATGATGCGCCATTGCACTGACATGGGGACTCTCATGGCTGCGTTGGTGAAGTATGCTGATTCGGATAGTACCAAGGATCCCGAGTCTGATGATGACAAGACAGGGAAGGGAAAGAAGAACAGCAACTCCAAAGTTTAGCAGCATCACTCAGCAGGTAATGGTAGCGGAGGCAAGTGTAAAGCGGATGGCAACATGGACTTCGTGGCTAATACCAATGCGCAGGACAATGGCCAGCGACGCAAAGGTAAACCGCCAAATCGCAGTGGAGCGCCTAATCCTAACCCGGACCGCTTAAACTATCTATTGAGCCAGCCCTGTCCAAAGCATGGGACGAAGGAGGTGCCAGCGAACCACCTTTGGAAGGATTGCTACATTATGCAGGAGTTCAAGAATTCTAATGCTTTCTAGTATGATCACGGCTCTGGCGGTGGCTCAGGATCCGGGCCGGGTTACGGTGGAGGAAATTCTGGTTCAGGATTTAATGGTAATCCGAGAGGACATAACAATCAAAATAATCAGAATAACCAGGGTGGATACAACCAGCAACAGCAACAGTCGGGTTACCAGAGCAACCCAAAGCAGTTGAATAGTGGGCAGTACCATTTCTTCACCACTAGCTTGGACAAGCGAGACCGGAAGGTTCAGAAGCGGGCAGTCAACTCTGTTGAACCGGCCGTACCCCGTTATCTACGCTGGTCTGAACAGCCAATCATATGGAGCAGAGAGGATCACCCTCCCCGGGTTGACAATCCAGTTCAGTTGGCTTTAGTGGTGGCGCCTCAGGTGGGAGGTTACAAGTTCACCAAGGTACTCATGGATGGAGGGAGCAGCATTAATATCTTGTATTATGAGACCTTCTGTCGTATGGGACTAATGGATAAAAATCTCAAACCGTCCAATACGGTGTTCCATGGTGTGGTACCTGGCAAGTCAACATATCCTGTTGGTAAGATAGCTCTAGAAGTGGCCTTTGGAGATGATTATGATTCCAGATCGGAGACAATGACGTTTGAAGTGGTAAAAATCCAAAGTCCATATCACGCCCTGTTTGGGCGACCGGCCTACGCCAAGTTTATGGCATGGCCCTATTATGTGTACTTGCAGCTCAAGATGCCGGGTCACAAGGGGACAATAACGGTTCACGGAAGCCGTAAAATCGCTTTGGAGTGCGAGGAAGGAGATGCGGCCTACGCAGAGTCGGTTTGTGCCACCGAGGAGCTGAAGTACTATAAGGACAATGTTGATCCGGCGGACATGACTCCATTGAAGAAGCCAACTACGGAGCATGATCCGGCCCTGAAATTCAAATCGGAAAATGAGACTAAGCTTGTTGACTTCGTGCCTGGCGATTCGTCCAAGCAGTTCAGTATCAGTGCCAACTTGGATCCAAAATTGGAAAGCACGCTCATCGAGATCATCCGTGAGAATCAGGACATTTTTGCATGGAAGCCCTCTGACATGCCAGGTGTACCGAGGCAACTCGCTGAGCACACTCTTAATGTGGATCCTAAGTACAAACCGGTGAAACAGTTCCTCCGCCGATTTAACGAAGCAAGACGCAAAGCTATTGACGAAGAGGTCGCCAGGCTCTTGGCAGCTGGCTTTATTGTTGAAGTTTTCCACCCTGAGTGGCTGGCTATTCCGGTGCTGGTCCTTAAGAAAAACGGCACCTGGCGCATGTGTGTGGATTACACAGATCTTAGTAAGGCTTGTCCAGCAGATCCTTTTGCACTCCCCCGTATTGATCAAATTATTGATGCTACGGCGGGTTGCGAGCGTTTGAGTTTTTTGGATGCATATTCTGGTTATCATCAGATCAAGATGGCAGTTAAGGACCAGGAGAAGACGGCGTTCATAACTCCCTTTGGAGCCTTCTGCTATGTATCTATGCCCTTTGGGCTCAAGAGTGCCCAGGCAACTTATCAACGGTGTGTACAAAATTTCCTTCACAAGCAGATTGGCCGTAATGTACATGCTTACGTGGATGATATTGTGGTTAAGTCAAGGAAGAAGGAGACTCTGGTTGACGATTTGAAGGAAACCTTCGATAACCTGAGGACGTACAAGATGATGCTCAATCCGGCCAAATGTGTCTTCGGTGTACCGGCAGGCAAGTTATTGGGTTTTCTGGTGTCCAACAGGGGAATCGAGGCTAATCCGAAGAAGATCACAGCCATCACCTCCCTGGCTAAACCTAAGTGTATCAATGATGCTCAACGCCTGGCAGGCCGGATTGCCGCGTTGAGGCGGTTTATCAGCCGCCTTGGTGAGAAGGCAATCCCTTTGTATCAGATGTTGAAGAAGACGGATCAATTCGTCTGGAGTTCTGCTGCTGAAAAAGCATTCGAGGACTTAAAGCGGCAATTGGCCAATCCGCCCGTACTCGCTGCTCCCATTGACAAAGAACCGTTGCTACTATATGTTGCTGCCAATGCTTGTGCAGTCAGTGTGGCTATTGTGGTGGAGCGAAAGGAGGCACGCAAGGAGCACCCGGTTCAACGTCCGGTCTATTATATCAGCGAGGTACTTATTGAGTGCAAGCAAAGGTATCCGCATTGGTAGAAGCTGGTATATGGAGTTTTTATGGCAAGCCGGAAGCTTAAGAAATACTTTCAAGGGCACCCCATTACGGTGGTCAGTTCTGCTCCCTTGGGCGATATTATCCAGAACCGGGAAGCGACTGGTGTCGGTGTCAAAACCGGCGGATCTCGGGTAGGGGGTCCCGAACTATGCGTCAAGGTCGGATGGTAACAGGAGACAGGGGACACTTTATTTTACCCAGGTTCGGGCCCTCTCGATGGAGGTGAAACCCTACTCCTGCTAGATTAATATTGATGATATGGGTAGTACAAGAGTGGATCTACCACGAGATCAAGGAGGCTAAACCCTAGAAGCTAGCCTATGGTATGATTGTGTATGATGATGGTTCGTCCTACGGACTACAACCCTTCGGTTTATATAGACACCGGATAGGGTTAGGGTTACACAGAGTCGGTTACATTGGTAGGAGATCTTGAATATCCGCACGCCTAGCTTGCCTTCCACGCCAAGGAAAGAACCTTCCGGACATGGGACGAAGTCTTCAATCTTGTATCTTCATAGTCCTGGAGTCTGGCTGAAGGTATAGTCCGGCTATCCAAACACCCCCTAATCCAGGACTCCCTCAGTAGCCCCTGAACCAGGCTTCAATGACGACGAGTCCGGCGCGCAAAATTGTCTTCGGCATTGCAAGGCGGGTTCCTCCTCCAAGTTCTTCAAGAAGATTATAAACACCAAGAATAGTGTCCGGCTCTGCAAAACAAGTTTTCCACGTATTGCCATATAGAGAATAATATTAACACAAATCAAATCTGCTGACGTATTCCGCAGTGCGTCACAACACTGCGACCAAGCTATAAGTTATTTTCATCGTTCCACCTTGGCATGTTTAGCGAGGCGGTTTCCTTGGCACGTCTTGTCGAAGCAGAGATCGTGTGCCCCTTTTAACGGGATTCTCATTAATACGGACGTGGGTAACCCAACCGCGCCGTTTACCACGGCGCTTGAGAGGCAAGTGAGTTTTATTAGGTAGGTGGGACGCATAACCGCATCAGCCTATATAAGGGGATAAGGATCCACCTTTTTTACCTACGCCTTCTTCTTCCTTTGCCCGTCCATCTCTTGCGCACTCAAGCTCCAGCGCCCAAGCCCGCTCTTCCTTCCTCAACCTTCCCCAGCAATGTCCGGAGCGGGAGGCAAGTGGATGGTCTCCTCCGTTACGGAGGCTCAAGTCAAAAAGCTCAGGAAAGCCGGATATCTGTCCAAGGACATCTCGCATCGGCTTCCCGAAGAGGGGCAGCTTCTTCCTACCCCAGGGCCCCATGAGAGGGTAGTTTTTCTTCCCCATTTCCTCCGCGGACTGGGCTTTCCACTTCACCCTTTCGTCCGGGGGCTCATGTTCTACTATGGCCTGGATTTCCACGATCTGGCCCCAAACATTGTCCTCAATATCTCGGTGTTTATCGTCGTGTGTGAGTCCTTTCTCCGCATCCGCCCCCACTTCGGCCTCTGGCTCAAGACTTTCAACGTCAAGCCCTAGGTGGTGTCCGGCACCCAGGCGGAGTGCGGAGGTGCTATGGCTGGCAAGATGGCCAACGCCCTCTGGTTCGATGGCTCCTTCGTGGAGATCTTAAAGGGGTGGCAGGCAGGGTGGTTTTACATCACCGAGCCACGCGACTCGAAATGGGTCGCGGCCCCCGAGTTCCGATCCGGACCCCCCACGCGGCTCATGTCCTGGAAAGAGACGGGCCTGTCGTGGCGCAACGAAGAAGAAGTGACTGGATTGCAAACTTGCATCCAGTCCCTGGTGAACAAGCCAATCCGGCATGTCAATATCATCCAGGCCATGCTCGTCCGCCGGATCCTTCCGTGCCAAGAACGGAACTTCACTTTGTGGGAATTTGACCCGGCGCGGCACCAAACCCTTAATAGGCTCTTCGACACGACGTACGAAGACGTCTGGAAGGTGCTGACCAAAGGCGCCGAGTGCCCCACATCCGCTTCCGAGGATCGCGGATACAGCTCGCAGCGTGACGCTCGCGAGGTAAGCTATCTATACCTTTTATAGGTTCGTTAAGCTCTTCTTCATAGATTAACTCCATGTGGGATCCAAAAACTCCCTTTGCCTTTGACAGGCGTGGCTGAAGATAGCCAGACCAGTCAACTGTCCGGCTCCTCTGCCCGAAGACCCAGCCCCAGCTCTCTTCGAGAAGCTGCTGGCTCCGGCGCCTAATGTGGTGCCAGAGAAGAAGGTGAAGAATAAGAAGGCCATCGGGACTCGAAAGATTTCCCGCAACATGGTGGCGTCGAGCTCGTCATCTGACGAGTCTGCGACGCCCTCCTCTCGCGAGAACGAGGAGGAGGAGCAAGGAAGCTCCCCCCCTAGTGAGGGGAGGAAAGAAGAGGAAGGCTGCCCCAACGGGGGAGGCCGAGGGGTCAAGGAAAAGGAAGACCCCTCCGCCGGACTACTCCCACGACGCCGAAGAGGACGGAAAGGAGTGGCCTGACAGAACCAAGCGTCCGGCGATATCGTAAGTATTAACATACCAGAGTGACTCATGATATTGTCTAATGCGTGGCTTTCCCTAACGTCGAACGTAACTTGTGCAGCCCGCCCCGGGCCGATCTTGACGATTCGTCGGGCGGCTACCTGGATTCGTCGGACATAAACTCTATCCCGCCCGCAGTCTCCCCCAGCGGGGCGGACGACGCCGAAGTGGCACCCCGCCAAACAGGGCAGGAGGAGACGGTCCTGGAGGAGCCGCAAGGCAATCCTCCGAACCCCAGGAGTAAAGGGGATAAAACCCCCCAGGGCTCCAAGTCCGGCTTTGTGCCGGACACCGCGTCGGACTCAACAGTCCTGGTCCGCGGTGGGCGAACTCCTTCCGAGAGGAGTAAGCCATCTGAGCCGGTGACCTCTGTCCAACCAGAGGCGTCGGACAATCTGCTGGAGGCGCTTGAGGGCGCCACCATCAACGAGGAGCACCGTACCATTATGAGTACGGTGATCCAGAGGGTTTAGTCCGCCAAGAGCGGTCTGAATGAAGCTTGCGCTAGCCTTCTAATAGGCTTCCTGGTAATCAAAAATATGCCAAATTATTTACCGCATAGACAGTAGCCCCTGATGCTCTGTTCGGTGTTCGGAAAGAAAAGCCGAATAGAGGATCTAGTAATTTTCGCAGGAGTCTAACAATAAAAAGTCAAATATGCGTATGCAGGCTTCGCTGCTCTCCACCGCTGCACTGACTGCGCAGGTGGATGTCCTTAAAAAGGACCTCGGGCAGTCCGAGCAAGAGCTCGTCCTTGTCAAAAGGCAGATCGAGGAAAAAGAAGGTAAGAAATATCTTAAAAAAGGTGCCTATAGAGAGGCTTGATTGCAGAAAGAAATAACAGGAGAATACTGCTTATTGTAGGGGCCACGACCGAGGTGGCAACCCTAAAGCAGGCGCTGGCCGAGGCCGAGAAGAAGACGGCCGAGGAGCGCGCCGAGCAAGAAAGGCTTGGGGGTCAGGTCGGCGAGGTGCAGCAAGAGCTGCAAACTCTCATGAAAAAACATGAGGGTTTGGAGCTTGAGTCAAAAGCGCAGGCGTCCGAGCTCGCGTCGGCCATTGAGACCGCCAAGAATGCCAAGGCCGAAGCCCAAAAGGCCCTCCAAGAGTTGGAAGAGGTGAAAAAGATAGCAGCGGGTAAGACATTCTCAATGCAAAGTAGGAATATAAAAATAAAGTACCTATTACTTACTCGAATCCGGAGTTCTCCAGGGGCGTTCTTCGATCTTCCCCGCAGCACATCCGACGCCGCCGCGTTCTACCGAGCTGAAGAGGACAGCTCGACGGAGAGTGTGTTCTGGTCTCATTATTCTGAGGCCGGACACCCTGTGCCCTTAAGCGATCAGCTGAAACAGCTGGTCGAGCTCCACAAGGCGGCCGGACAAGCCATGAAGGGCTTACTAGTTTGGCTGTGGCCTGGAGAGGCCCTGCCCGGGAGCTACTTCGGGCTAGTGCAGCGGCTGGTGGAAGCCTGTCCACGGCTTGAGGTCATCAAGCGCTCCGTCTGCATTGAAGGTGCCCGGAGGGCCCTTGCCCGTGTGAGGGTACACTGGGGCAAGCTGGACGGAGAGAAGATGGTGAAGGACGGGCCGCCAGCGGGGAAGGAGCATCGCAAGCCCGAGAACTATTACAAGGAAGTTATTGCCAGAGCCCACCTTATCGCGGATGAATGTACCAAAGATGTATTATTTAAATAATCTCGCTCGTTTGTATCCTGTGCGCTGAAAAAAATTTCATATGCGCTAAGCAATGCTTGTTGAATTTAAAATATTATTTTCTGTGCGGTCGTTTATCAAAAATTGAGAGATGGCCAGTCGTCGGCTTCTGCCCACATGCCACTAGTGCTGGGGTGTTCGGGATAAACCTGAGGGCTCTTGTTCCCATAGTTGGGTCCTTCGAGGGAGGCGCTTAGCACAGCGAACCAGGCAATCAGACTATAATGCTTGAACACTCTCACTAGCCATAGAACGTTATAATTTTAAATTTCGGCGAAGCCCCTAGTTCGGAAGGCCGAATTCGGGGCGCTATCCATGCCTTTGGCCGGACTTAACCAGCTCCTCGCTCGAAGCGGCATAAGTCTTTAAGGACTCGAAAAACCTCTGGAACAGCGACCGGTCTCGCGCCTTATCATGACAGTCTGTTTTAGCTTTCTCCACTGAGGTGCTCAACCCACCTGATCTGGGGCACAATCGCAGTGGTTCTCCTAGTGCTACCCTAGCCGATATAATGGAACGTAAGGCACCAAAACATAGGAGCCGGGCAAACCCAACATATGACCAAAATCATGACTCAGAGCCGATGCATATAGTGCTATAAGTTCGGGGTGCCGCACTTGTGAAAGTGTACGGACTTCTCACACCAGATAAAAGGGTAATAGAGCCCCTGGCGTGGTTTGCCGTACCATGGTGTACGGGTGCGATCATGTTATTGAATAAACATATGTATATTAAAAAATGATAATGCAAAAAATAGACAAAAAGCTATGCATTGTTTATATGGAGACTGTTTATGTAATGCCCCGAGACCGAAGCTTCAGAAGACTTCCATATTTTTCCTGATCATCGTGTGTTTCACTTGTGCTTGCTCTTTTATTTTTGCATTGCATCATGCCATCATGCCATCATGTCATTAATCTTTGCATCATGAGCTTTGCATCATGTCATTTAATTCAACCAGCTAAATCGTATGGATCTTCGGTCCATTTAAATCGAGGGAAATGCACATGGTGATTTCTCTTTATAACTTATATCCTCCCAATAGTATTAGGGAGCTATAAAAATAGTATTCCATTGTTTTGGAATTGATCATAACACACTTGCAAAATATATCCCATGCCATTGTGATATCAACTCTTGGTCTCCAACCTTGCCCATAATTTCTTCATCATTTTCCGGAGCTCCATATAAACATCTCAACATTTTTGGCCTTTCCTAAACTTTGTCCTAGTTCAAACCATTTGAATTAAATTCAAATGGGTTTGAATTTAAATCATGCTTTCGCGCCAACTTCTATTTTCTTGGATCAAGCTCATTTTTGTGAGTCCAGGGAAATTAACCCCATGCCCAAATTCTTCCTCTAACCTTCTCTTCTCTCTTTTCTTTTCTCTTATTTCTCTATTTTGTTTTTATTTTTTCTTTAGAGAGAGAGAGAGAAGGAGCCCAGCAACCTGGGCCTCCCAACCTCCCGCGCCCTACGCCACTTGCAGCCCAGCCGGCCCATCTGCTTCACGGCCTGCTAGGTCCAGCCGTCGGCCTCTAAGGCCCGACCGAACCCTAGACTCCCTGAGACCTTCCCCTCGCCCCCTCTCGTTCCCGTGCCCGCCGCCAGACACCCGCATCCCTCGATCCCCTCTGCCTCCTCCTCCTTCGTTCCTCCCTCCAGCGCCGCCAGGAGAGCGCCCGCGCCTCCCGATCCGTGCTCCTCCTCCCTCTGCTGGCCCGTTCCTGGCCGGAACCCGCCGGCGAGGCCCCATCCCCTCCTCCGACGCGCCAAGCTCGCGCCGCCATCTCCCTCGCCATCCCGCTGCCTCGGGCCTCCTCCACCCTGTCGCCGTTCGGAGCCGCGCCCGTCCCTGTGCGCTGGCGCCATGGCCGTCGTCCTCCTCGAGCACCCGTGCCCGCAGCCATCATCCTCCGCGCCCAGCAGGAGCTCCCGCCGGCTCCCGTCGCCCCGGCCTCTCCTTCCTCGTGCCGCACCACCATGGAGGACCAATCAGTCGCTCCCTCGCCATCCTTCATCGGCTCGACCTGTAGCAGGAGCTCGTCACCCCCGTGCCCGGTCCCTCTGCCGGCGACCTCCGCCGTCCTGCCGCTCCATGCTTCTCCATCGGATGACGTCGCCGCCGGCGTGCTCTGCCAGGATCCGGTGGATCTCCTCTTCCCCTGCGTCGTCTACATCGCCTGCGACAACCACGGCGACGCGGGACGTCAAGACAGCGTCGCTGGCATCCTCATCTTCCTTGGTCGGTTCCCGCCATGTTCCCGGAGCCGTGGCGCCCTGCTTGCGTCAAGCCGTTGCAGTCCCGTCGCGCTGCGCCCTGCTTTGTCTCGCTACGAGGAGCCACGAGCTAGCGCCAAGTCCCACTACCGCTGATGTACTTTTCGCCAAGTACCACTACCGTCGACCCTCGAAGACTCCGTGGACATCAAGTCCCTCGTTGTGATCCCAAACATCTACGGGAGATTGTGCAACTAAAAACGTGAACGACTACCGCCGCCAAGTTCACGAGTACCCCTACCATCGCCGATGAACGATAAGATGACTACTTCGACTACCGTCACGTGAACCACTACTTCCCTCAACGTCCGAGAATGTCTACTTCCACTACTTCCTCTACGCCGACTCGATCCGCTTCGTAAATGCACGCTTCGAAGGTATGACCCCGAGACGACCTTCCGAGAACGAATGCGGGTTATATGAGATGCACCGTTTTCACCGTGTCTGAATTGTCACTCGTTGCCATGCCATCGTCTCGTGGTAACCCGGTATCCGGGATCACCCCACCATCTTGCTCAACTCGCATCCGCACGCTTCCTTTTACACCGGTATCTCCATGAGTACCGGAACCGATATGTTGCCGTGGCACCATTTTCGGATTCGTTGCCGTGGCACACTTTCTTTCCGCCATGATGACAAATGCTTCTTAATGCTCTTATCAACATTTTCATAATAATTGCATAAAACTTGTTCATGTCATCCGCATCATGATAACAACAATTAAAAAGTTTATAATTGTTGTTTGCATTAATTTTGCTAAATGCCATGTTAAAATGATTTATTCCATAACTAAATAACCGTAACTCCGATTTTAATAAACTTATATGTAAATGGGGTAGAAAAATGCCTAGTTTAACATGGTGCACTTTATTTTGCTGTTTAACAACATTAAAATTATGTATAGGGCAGAACAGTACCAAATTCGAAATATGCATATGAGGAGTTTCCGGAATTGTTGTTTGTTGTTCCGGCCTCATTTAAACTTGTCTGGATAGGTAGTTTTGTTGTGCTTCACCCCTTGCCATGTTAATCAACATTTAATATTGTTGGGTACATAAAAAAGATGGAACTAAATATTTGTTGTGGTGTTTTATCAATATGCAACTCGTTGCATGTTGAGCTCCACTTAATTTGTAGTATTGTTTGTGCAGTTTGCCATGCCATGCATATTTAAAACGGACATGCATCATCCTTGGTTGTGCATCATGCCATGTTTATGTGATGGTTGTTTACTATGTTGTTTGTTTGTTTCCGGGTTGCTTCTCTCGTTAGCTTCGGTTTCGTTCCGGAGTTGTGAGGATTCGTTCGACTACGTCCGTTTGTCTTCTTCATGGACTCGTTCTTCTTCCTTGCGGGATCTCAGGCAAGATGACCATACCCTCGAAATCACTTCTATCTTTGCTTGCTAGTTGCTCGCTCTTTTGCTATGCCTTTGCTGTGATACCTACCACTTGCTTATCATGCCTCCCATATTGTTAAACCAAGCCTCTAACCCACCTTGTCCTAGCAAACCGTTGTTTGGCTATGTTACCGCTTTTGCTCAGCCCCTCTTATAGTGTTGTTAGTTGCAGGTGAAGATGAAGTTTGTTCCTTGTTGGAACATGGAGATGTTGTTCCTTGTTGGAACATGTTTACTTGTTGGGATATCACAATATATCTTATTTAATTAATGCATCTATATACTTGGTAAAGGGTGGAAGGCTCGGCCTTATGCCTGGTGTTTTGTTCCACTCTTGCCGCCCTAGTTTCCGTCATATCGGTGTTATGTTCCCGGATTTTGCGTCCCTAACGCGGTCGGGTGATTTATGGGACCCCCTTGACAGTTCGCTTTGAATAAGACTTTTGCAGCAAGGCCCAACATTGGTTTTACCATTTGCCTCACCACCACCTATCCCTTTCCCTTGGGTCGGCCAACCCGAGGGTCATCTTTATTTTAGCCCCCCCCCCCCGGTCCAGTGCTTCTCTAAGTGCTGGTCCAAACCGAGCGATGTCCGGCGCCCCCTGGGCAATCAGGGTCTATGCCAACCCGACGTCTTGCTCATCCGGTGTGCCCTGAGACCGAGATATGTGCAGCTCCTATCAGGATTTGGCGGCACATCCGGGCGGCTTTGCTGGACTTGTTTTATTACTGTCGAAATGTCTTGTAGCCGGGATTCCGAGACTGATCGGGTCTTCCCGGGGAGAAGGAATATCCTTCGTTGATCGCGAGAGCTTATCATGGGCTAAGTTGGGACACCCCTGCAGGGTTTGAACTTTCGAAAGCCGTGCCCGCGGTTATGTGGCAGATGGGAATTTGTTAATGTCCGGTTGTAGAAAACCCGAAGTTGATCTTAACTAAAATACACCAACCGCGTGTGTAACCGTGATGGTCTCTTCTCGGCGGGGTCCGGGAAGTGAAAACGGTTGTTGGAGTTATGTTTGACGTAAGTAGTTCAGGATCACTTATTGATCATAGTTGTTCGCCCGTGCTTTGCCTTCTCTTCTCGCTCTCATTTGCGTATGTTAGCCACCATATATGCTAGTCGCTTGCTGTAGCTCCACCTCATACCTTTTACCCTACCTATAAGCTTAAATAGTCTTGATCTCGCGGGTGTGAGATTGCTGAGTCCCCGTGACTCACAGATACTTCCAAAACCAGTTTGCAGGTGCCGATGAAACCGTGCAGGTGACGCACCCGAGCTCAAGGAGGAGCTTGGTGAAGATCTTGTTCATTGTGTTGCTTCGTTTCAGTCGATCAGTAGTGGAGCCCAGTTGGGGTGATTCGGGGATCTGTATAGCATTTCAGGTAGTCTTCTTTTATTTTGGTTCCGTAGTCGGACCTTGATTGTATATGTATGATGTAATGCTTTACTCATGTATTGTGTGAAGTGGCGATTGTAAGCCAACTATGTATCTCTTTCCCTTATGTATTACATGGGTTGTGTGAAGATTACCTCACTTGCGACATTGCTTTCAATGCGGTTATGCCTCTAAGTCGTGCTTCGACACGTGGGCGATATAGCCGCATCGAGGGCGTTACAAGTTGGTAATCAGAGCCTTCCCCGACCTTAGGAGCCCAACTGATTGATCGTTTTTAGCGGCCGAGTTGTGTCTAGAAAAATGTTTTGAGTCATTTAGGAATTATATATCGGAGAGTTTAGGAATTCTTTTTACTTCCCAGTCTCCTCATCGCTCTGGTAAGGCATCCTGGTGTAGAGTTTTGACTCTTCTCTTCTCAAATTTCACTAAAAAAAAATTAGGATCACGCGGGTATCTTAGAATCGTTCCGATGGTTTTATGATGACAACATTGTCTTGGTTGCCTCCCGTCAGCAGGGGTTTAGTGGAGGTGTCCCGGGGAGTTGAGCTCCGAGGTGTTGTCGTCATAATTTTATCGTTGCAGTTCTGGAATACCTGAGTTTAGTACACCGACATCGAAAATCTCTTTTGTACAGTTGTTGGTGAGATAACCCTGATAGCCTAGTACTGAGGCGAGTGCGGGAGTATTGCCATAACTTGTATAACGGATGCTTTTCGAAGGTTGAGGTAGATGATTTCCGAAGGTTTCTTGGTTATGTGTTGAAGGATGGATACAGCTGGATCTAGGTATTGTTAGTTTGGGTGATATATTTTGTGTCCCCTGTATCCCCAACACCTGATTGCATAACCAGAAAGTTTCGGGAGTTTATAAGTGGGAATTCAAGTATCACGTAGGAATTCTTTCCAACAGACACATGATACGATATGGGGTCTATCATATGTTTATTTTCGGCTTATTCTGCAAGCCAAATCCTTTATTTTGTTTTATTTGTGGTATTCGAGTTGCTTCAATGTCAAATGTGGATTCAATACCTTTCCTAAGCGGTGTTCTCATATTTCTATGTGGATGCTAGTCCTTCTTGTTCATCAAGGTTGTCTTCTCAATCCTTTCCAACCGGTGTGTCTCTCTTCAAGTGGATCTGATCATTTCAACATTCACAAGATCACCTCTTAGTTTTTCCCAACGTTGCTTGTTTCATCCGTCCCAAATTGTCTTTGTTTTTCGCGCCCTCCCACCCTCGTTCTCAAGGACTCAGATTTCTTAATCAAGTATCTTTTTTATTGATGGAAGTTTCTTCATTCTTTCCTTCAATGTTCTTATCCGGGGATTATCATGAAGATGGTCAGGAGTTTCAAGTCCATCATTCTTTGTTATTTTTTCTTCTCTGGTGGTTCCAATTCAAGCTTTATCGATCATATCTTTTCCTCGTTTCTAATGTTTTCTCGTACCGGTGCACCTCTTAATCATTCACTTCTCGCTATTCATTTGTTCGAGAGTGCTGAAGATATCTCAGAAGGCTCGTCTTGTCTTTCAAGATCAGTTCAACCTATTTCGAGGTTGTTATCTCATTCTAGCCATTTAAATCAACCGGTGCAATCTCCCTTTCAAGTAATCGTTCAACGGTGTTTCTTTTGAGTGGGCCCTAACCCACAAGTCTTTTCCCAGGATCTTACCTGACTCTTCTAATTCTCCTGGAGGTATTCTCAAATTCTTTTCGAAGCTTGACGTAAGAATGAATTTTCATCAGTCATATGTCTTTCTCCAAGATCTTTCAAATTCTTTTCATTATTGGTTCAACCTTTCCAATTCTCATTCCGGAGTGCCTCAACAATTCATGGTGGTGGTTCTCGTCATCATTCTTAACATTTGAAGACGGAAGAAGAGTTTCTCTTAAATCTTGCTCCATTCTCTTCAAGATTCATGGTTCTAGCTTGATGCCATCCTCTCATAATTATTTTCGATTGTGAGAATTCTTTTAACCCACCCGGAGCATTACAGGAGTCTTTTCAGTTTGATTCTCCGGAGCCATCATCTCAGAATTATTCATTCAAGCGTTCAGCTCTTGTTTTCTAAATCCTACCGGTGCATCGTTTAAATATACTCTAATGAGTTCATGATCTCTTCGTTCTCATGTATCTAAATCCTAGCAAGCATCTTCGTTCATTTGCTAATTCTTCCCGGTGTTTCTTTATCTTTTCTTCGTCCATTTTAAATTCTTACGGTGGTTCGTTCAAGATCCTTCTTCCCTTGTTATCATATAGATTCATTCTTTCTTTCCAATCCTACCGGCGGTTCGTTGAAGACATTCTCAATTTTGCGCCATATCTATCTTAATCCTTTCTACGAGAATAAGTAGTATGCCAAATCCGTTGCTTGTCATCAATCTAAATTGGTGAAGGATAAACATACAATAAATCTTATTCTTGTTTTCCTCAAGGTGATTTAATTCCTTATTCCGGAGTTGTTCATGATATCATTCTCGGTCCGAGATGCTTCATCTTTTCTTTTCCGGGGTTCCAAGTTCTCGCGGTCATATCGTCGTGAAGCTCCATCTAAATCATTGCAAGGCTTCACCTTATGTTCTCAACTTCTCTTTCTCTTTATCATCCTTTTTTTTACCGGAGTTCTTCATGGAGGCTCTACATTATGCTTCGTCAAGGAACCCTTTTCATTCTTCAATTGTTCATCAAGATTTCTCTCGGAGTCAAGATGCGTCGAGCTACTCTAAAATAAACATGGTGCTCAACACATGTTTGTGTTGGAGGAGTTCAAGCATTTCTTCATCTTGCATTCCGAAGTGCAATTCTTTCTATCTTATCTTTTGAAGTGGTATTATGTCATTCTTGATAATTTGAGGTCATGTCTCATGATTCACATGTTGTTAAGAATGAGATATTTGTACCCATCTTTTTCTCTTCGTTCAAGAGATCTTGTCAACCAATCTATCTCTTCGTTGGAGTTATCTTTGGATATATTTCACCTAAAGCCTTCCCTCAGGATTGTTGCTATTTATGGTGCTCATAAATGACCCAAGTTCTTCTTTTATCCTCCCGGTGATATAAGTTTTCATCTCCTTGTTGATCTCAATCCAATCTTTTGTTTTCGTTAGTGGCAGTAGTTCACCTCAAATTTGGAGATGTCTCATTAAGCCCACGAGGATCATATCTTTTCGTTGTTGGTTTTCCCAACAACTCCGTTCTAACCTTCTTGGAAGGGTGCTCTCCAAGATCATTTGTGGCAGAAGTTGTCATTTTCATCCCCATTCTTTTATTCCAATGAGCTATTTTCTATTCTTTCTTCCGGAGGCATTGTGATGTTTTCTTCGACCAATCATCTCATTTTGGAGATCATACTCTTTTCCTTGCTTATCCATTTAACCGGAGTGTCGTGTTTTCATTCGAGCTCTCTCATCTTATCAAGTTTTGCCCCCCTTCTCAACCGGAGTGCCGTATGAAATCATTCTTACCCGTTGTGCCATTCTTTCAATAGTTCCGGAGGCAGAGTGTTGTTGATCTCATCAAGTATCCTCTCATCTTGTCAAGTTCATATTCTATTACTCCATTTCCAACCGGAGTGTTGTATCATCTCTTCAATATCGTCTCATCTTATCAAGTTTTCTTCTCTTTTCTACCAAAGTGATGTCAAATTATATCTTTCTGATTCCTTCTCTATTTCGTTTTGGCCGAAGTGGCTTCAATGTCAATCATGTCATTTAAGCTCGTCTTTTTCGCCGTATTTCTGGTTCCTTGTCTAATGGAGTGTTTTCCACTTCGTTCATCCTCATTGTATTCCTTTTCTCTCAATTTGCTCAACCTCGCAAGGTTCATTGGTTTCACTCGTTTGTCAAAGAAGCAACTTTGTTTGACCTCTTCTTCTTCCGTTTTCTATCGGTGCCATCCTAGATCTCGGGATGAGATCCTCTCGTAGTGGTGGAGTGTTGTAATGCCCCGAGACCGAAGCTTCAGAAGACTTCCATATTATTCCTGATCATCGTGTGTTTCACTTGTGCTTGCTCTTTTATTTTTGCATTGCATCGTGCCATCATGCCATCATGTCATTAATCTTTGCATCATGAGCTTTGCATCATGTCATTTAATTCAACCAGCTAAATCGTATGGATCTTCGGTCCATTTAAATTGAGGGAAATGCACATGGTGATTTCTCTTTATAACTTATATCCTCCCAATAGTATTAGGGAGCTATAAAAATAGTATTCCATTGTTTTGGAATTGATCATAACACACTTGCAAAATATATCCCATGCCATTGTGATCTCAACTCTTGGTCTCCAACCTTGCCCATAATTTCTTCATCATTTTCCGGAGCTCCATATAAACATCTCAACATTTTTGGCCTTTCCTAAACTTTGTCCTAGTTCAAACCATTTGAATTAAATTCAAATGGGTTTGAATTTAAATCTTGCTTTCGCGCCAACTTCTATTTTCTTGGATCAAGCTCATTTTTGTGAGTCCAGGGAAATTAACCCCATGCCCAAATTCTTCCTCTAACCTTCTCTTCTCTCTTCTCTTTTCTCTTATTTCTCTGTTTTGTTTTTATTTTTTCTTTAGAGAGAGAGAGAGAAGGAGCCCAGCAACCTGGGCCTCCCAACCTCCCGCGCCCTATGCCACTTGCAGCCCAGCCGGCCCATCGGCTTCACGGCCTGCTAGGTCCAGCCGCCGGCCTCTAAGGCCCGACCGAACCCTAGCCTCCCTGAGACCTTCCCCTCGCTCCCTCTCGTTCCCGTGCCCGCCGCCAGACACCCGCATCCCTCGATCCCCTCTGCCTCCTCCTCCTTCGTTCCTCCCTCCAGCGCCGCCAGGAGAGCGCCCGCGCCTCCCGATCCGTGCTCCTCCTCCCTCTGCTGGCCCGTTCCCGGCCGGAACCCGCCGGCGGGGCCCCATCCCCTCCTCCGACGCGCCAAGCTCGCGCCGCCATCTCCCTCGCCATCCCGCTACCTCGGGCCTCCTCCACCCCGTCACCGTTCGGAGCCGCGCCCGTCCCTGTGCGCTGGCGCCATGGCCGTCGTCCTCCTCGAGCACCCGTGCCCGCAGCCATCATCCTCCGCGCCCCACAGGAGCTCCCGCCGGCTCCCGTCGCCCCGGCCTCTCCTTCCTCGCGCGCGCACCACCATGGAGGACCAATCAGTCGCTCCCTCGCCATCCTTCATCGGCTCAACCCGCAGCAGGAGCTCGTCACCCCCGCGCCCGGTCCCTCTGCCGGCGACCTCTGCCGTCTTGCCGCTCCGTGCTTCTCCACCGGATGACGTCGCCGCCGGCGTGCTCTGCCAGGATCCGGTGGATCTCCTCTTGCCCTGCGTCGTCTACATCGCCTGCGACAACCACGGCGACGCGGGACGTCAAGACAGCGTCGCTGGCATCCTCATCTTCCCTGGCCGGTTCCCGCCATGTTCCCGGAGCCGTGGCGCCCTGCTTGCGTCAAGCCGTTGCAGTCCCGCCGCGCTGCGCCCTGCTTTGTCTCGCTACGAGGAGCCACGAGCTAGCGCCAAGTCCCACTACCGCCGATGTACTTTTCGCCAAGTACCACTACCGTCGACCCTCGAAGACTCCGTGGACATCAAGTCCCTCATTGTGATCCCGAACATCTACGGGAGATTGTGCAACTAAAAACGTGAACGACTACCGCCGCCAAGTTCACGAGTACCCCTAAAATCGTCGATGAATGATAAGATGACTACTTCGACTACCGTCGCGTGAACCACTACTTCCCTCGACGTCCGAGAACGTCTACTTCCACTACTTCCTCTACGCCGACTCGATCCGCTTCGTAAATGCACGCTTCGAAGGTATAACCCCGAGACGACCTTCCGAGAACGAATGCGGGTTATATGAGATGCACCGTTTTCACCGTGTCTGAATTGTCACTCATTGCCATGACATCGTCTCGTGGGAACCCGGTATCCGGGATCACCCCACCATCTTGCTCAACTCGCATCCGCACGCTTCCTTTTGCACCGGTATCTCCATGAGTACCGGAACCGATATGTTGCCGTGGCACCATTTTCGGATTCGTTGCCGTGGCACACTTTCTTTCCGCCACGATGACAAATGCTTCTTAATGCTCTTATCAACATTTTCATAATAATTGCATAAAACTTGTTCATGTCATCCGCATCATGATAACAACAATTAAAAAGTTTATAATTGTTGTTTGCATTTATTTTGCTAAATGCCATGTTAAAATGATTTATTCCATAACTAAATAACCGTAACTCTGATTTTAATAAACTTATATGTAAATGGGGTAGAAAAATGCCTAGTTTAACATGGTGCGCTTTATTTTGCTGTTTAACAACATTAAAATTATGTATAGGGCAGAACAGTACCAAATTCGAAATATGCATATGAGGAGTTTCCGGAATTGTTGTTTGTTGTTCCGGCCTCATTTAAACTTGTCTAGATAGGTAGTTTTGTTGTGCTTCACCCCTTGCCATGTTAATCAACATTTAATATTGTTGGGTACATAAACAAGATGGAACTAAATATTTGTTGTGGTGTTTTATCAATATGCAACTCGTTGCATGTTGAGCTCCACTTAATTTGTAGTATTGTTTGTGCACTTTGCCATGCCATGCATATTTAAAACGGACATGCATCATCCTTGGTTGTGCATCATGCCATGTTTATGTGATGGTTGTTTACTATGTTGTTTGTTTGTTTCCGGGTTGCTTCTCTCCTTAGCTTCGGTTTCGTTCCGGAGTTATGAGAATTCATTCGACTACGTCCTTTTGTCTTCTTCATGGACTCGTTCTTCTTCCTTGCGGGATCTCAGGCAAGATGACCATACCCTCGAAATCACTTCTATCTTTGCTTGCTAGTTGCTCGCTCTTTTGCTATGCCTTTGCTGCGATACCTACCACTTGCTTATCATGCCTCCCATATTGTTAAACCAAGCCTCTAACCCACCTTGTCCTAGCAAACTGTTGTTTGGCTATGTTACCACTTTTGCTCAGCCCCTCTTATAGCGTTGTTAGTTGCAGGTGAAGATGAAGTTTGTTCCTTGTTGGAACATGGAGATGTTGTTCCTTGTTGGAACATGTTTACTTGTTGGGATATCACAATATATCTTATTTAATTAATGCATCTATATACTTGGTAAAGGGTGGAAGGCTCGGCCTTATGCCTGGTGTTTTGTTCCACTCTTGCCGCCCTAGTTTCCGTCATATCGGTGTTATGTTCCCGGATTTTGCGTCCCTAACGCGGTCGGGTGATTTATGGGACCCCCTTGACAGTTCGCTTTGAATAAGACTTTTCCAGCAAGGCCCAACATTGGTTTTACCATTTGCCTCACCACCACCTATCCCTTTCCCTTGGGTCGGCCAACCCGAGGGTCATCTTTATTTTAGCCCCCCCCCCCCCCCCCGGGCCAGTGCTTCTCTAAGTGCTGGTCCAAACCGAGCGATGTCCGGCGCCCCCTGGGCAATCAGGGTCTATGCCAACCCGACGTCTTGCTCATCCGGTGTGCCCTGAGACCGAGATATGTGCAGCTCCTATCAGGATTTGTCGGCACATCTGGGCGGCTTTGCTGTACTTGTTTTATTACTGTCGAAATGTCTTGTAGCCGGGATTCCGAGACAGATCGGGTCTTCCCGGGGAGAAGGAATATCCTTCGTTGATCGCGAGAGCTTATCATGGGCTAAGTTGGGACACCCCTGCAGGGTTTGAACTTTCGAAAGCCGTGCCCGCGGTTATGTGGCAGATGGGAATTTGTTAATGTCCGGTTGTAGAAAACCTGAAGTTGATCTTAACTAAAATACACCAACCGCGTGTGTAACCGTGATGGTCTCTTCTCGGCGGGGTCCGGGAAGTGAAAACGGTTGTTGGAGTTATGTTTGACGTAAGTAGTTCAGGATCACTTATTGATCATAGTTATTCGCCCGTGCTTTGCCTTCTCTTCTCGCTCTCATTTGCGTATGTTAGCCACCATATATGCTAGTCGCTTGCTGCAGCTCCACCTCATACCTTTTACCCTACCTATAAGCTTAAATAGTCTTGATCTCGCGGGTGTGAGATTGCTGAGTCCCCGTGACTCACAGATACTTCCAAAACCAGTTTGCAGGTGCCGATGAAACCGTGCAGGTGACGCACCCGAGCTCAAGGAGGAGCTCGATGAAGATCTTGTTCATTGTGTTGCTTCGTTTCAGTCGATCAGTAGTGGAGCCCAGTTGGGGTGATTCGGGGATCTGTGTAGCATTTGGGGTAGTCTTCTTTTATTTTGGTTCCGTAGTCAGACCTTGATTGTATATGTATGATGTAATGCTTTACTCATGTATTGTGTGAAGAGACGATTGTAAGCCAACTATGTATCTCTTTCCCTTATGTATTACATGGGTTGTGTGAAGATTACATCACTTGCGACATTGCTTTCAATGCGGTTATGCATCTAAGTCGTGCTTCGACACGTGGGAGATATAGCCGCATCGAGTGCATTACAGTTTATCAAAGCCGAACGATACAAGTGGTGCAATAAGCAAAAAAGATATTAGACTATTTAACATGTCCTGACCAGGCGCAGGCCGCGGAATTTAGAAACAGATATATTGCTCGAAATAGAGACCACCTGAAAGTTCCATAGGGCGGCGTAGCTTTGTCTGCTTTCCTGGGTCTTGTATCGTCTGTGCGGCAGTGAGGCCGAACAGGTTATCCAGAGTATGGAGTCCTGAAAGTAAAAAGAAAAAATTTGGCAGCCCCTAGTACGTTTGACGCCGTGTTGTAGGCATGCCATTGATGTGCCCCTTCCCCTGTGCCCATGGAATTTTAAGGGCGTAATTATGTACTCTAGGTACTAGCTCTGCTATGCTGTGATGGCTAGGGTTGGGGCCGTATTGCTACGCTTGCTCCGAACGTGCCGGGCGGTCTTGTTGCAGGTTACTCCGGGCGCGCTTTGCGTTGTCTGGCTTTTTAACGGCCAGACTGGAGAATTGCCTTAAAAGGCTGCTTTGTACCTCCGCTGCAAGGGCCGCCGTGTGCTCTTCCGTACGGATGGAGCGTTCGGTGTTTCCGCAGACCATGATCACTCCTCGAGGGCCTGGCATCTTGAGCTTTAGATATGCGTAGTGCGGCACCGCATTGAATTTAGCGAATGCGGTTTGTCCAAGCAGGGCATGATAGCCACTGCGGAACGGGACTATATCGAAGATTAACTCTTCGCTTCGGAAGTTATCCGGAGATCCGAAGGCCACATCAAGTGTTATCAAGCCTTTGCAATTGGCCTCTACACCTGGGATGACGCCTTTAAAGGTTGTCCTTGTGGGCTTAATCCTTGATGGATCTATGCCCATTTTCCGCACTGTATCCTGGTAAAGCAGGTTCAGGCTACTGCCGCCGTCCATGAGGACTCTTGTAAGGTGAAATCGATCAACGATTGGGTCAAGGACCAATGCAGCAAAACCGCCGTGACGGATGCTAGTGGGGTGGTCCCTTCGATCGAAAGTGATCGGGCAAGAGGACCATGGGTTGAACTTTGGGGCGACTGGCTCCATCGCGTATGCGTCCCATAGCGCACGCTTCCTCTCCCGTTTGGGAATGTGAGTCACGTATATCATGTTCACCATCCGCACTTGTGGGGGAAACCCCTTCTGTCCATTGTTGTTCGGCGGCCTGGGCTCCTCCTCGTCGTCGCTATTTAGCCCCTTGTCTTTGTTTTCGGCTCTTAACTTGCCTGCCTGCTTGAACACCCAACAATCCCTGTTGGTGTGATTGGCTGGCCTTTCGGGGGTGCCGTGAATCTGGCACGAGCGGTCGAGTATCCGGTCCAAACTGGACGGGCCCTGGGTATTCTTTTTAAATGGCTTTTTCCGTTGACCGGATTTATAGCCTCTGAATCCGGCATTTACTGTCGTATCCTCATTGCTGTCGCTGCTAATGCGACGTTTTTGTTTATTCCGGCGTGACCTGGCACCTTTTTCCTTGGTATCCGAATTACTAGGCTTCTTCGATAAGTTGTTGCTGCGAGCTAGCCAGCTATCTTCTCCCGCGCAAAAGCGGGTCATGAGTGTCGTGAGGGCTGCCATGGATTTCGGCTTTTCCTGTCCAAGGTGCCGGGCAAGTCATTCGTCATGGATGTTATGCTTGAAGGCTGCTAGGGCCTCTGCATCTGGACAATCGACTATCTGGTTTTTCTTAGTTAGGAACCGTGTCCAGAATTGCCTGGCCGATTCTTCTGGCTGCTGAATTATGTGGCTCAGGTCGTCGGTGTCCGGTGGCCGCACATAGGTCCCCTGGAAGTTATCAAGGAATGCGGCCTCCAGGTCCTCCCAAGAACCAATTGAGTCCGCTGGTAGGCTGTTAAGCCAGTGCCGGGCTGGCCCCTTAAGCTTAAGGGGTAGGTATTTGATGGCGTGTAGATCATCGCCACGTGCCATGTGGATGTGAAGGAGATAATCCTCAATCCATACTGCCGGATCTGTCGTACCATCGTACGACTCGATATTGACGGGTTTGAAACCCTCTGGGATTTTATGATCCATTACTTCGTCTGTGAAGCATAGCGGGTGTGCGGCGCCCCTGTACTGGGCTATGTCACGGCGTAGCTCAGAAGAGCTGTGCCTGTTGTGTTCGGCCCGGCCGGATTTATTGTGTCCGGAGTGAAAATCATCACGTGCCGTCGGGCGTCCGCGCGATCCATAGATCGATCTTGTTTGCCTTGCTTTATCCTCCAGTACGTCTTGCAGGTCTGGCTCGTTATCCCGTGCCTTAGTTGAACGGCGCCGGGGCATGGCTTGTATGAAGGTTCGACAGGTATCTCTGTCGCGGCCGCGAGGTGGCCGGTCTGCCATGTCATGTGCTTCCTGCTCTGATTGGGGAAGCGGCCTGCGCTTAGGATAATTTTTGGAGGGGCGTCCGAGTTCATACTCTTCGGCCGCAAGGACTTCAGTCCATCTGTCAGCTAGCAAATCTTGATCAGCTCTAAGTTGTTGCTGCTTTTTCTTTAGGCTGTTCGCCGTGGCTATAAGCCTGCGTTGGAAACGCTGTTGTTCGGCGGGGTCTGATGGTACGACGAATTCATTGTCGCCGAGGCTTGCCTCGTCTTCGGAGGGAGGCATGTAGTTATCATCCTCGACCTCTTGCTCCGCCGCTCTCTTGTGAGGGCTGTCTTTTCCATCTTCCTGCGCTGAATCTTGCTGGTTTTGGTGTTCATCGGCGCTGTCTGGGGTAGAATTGTCTCCCGTGCCGGAATCACCGTTTCTGTTGTGGCAGGATTTAGAGTGGCGCCGTTGGCGCCGGCGTTTTGGAGGCTTTTTCGAAGTGCCGTCCTCCGCTGTTCCATCGCCATCTCCATCCTTTGGAGCGTCCACCATATATATGTCGTATGACGAGGTGGCTGTCCAGCGCCCTACAGGTGCTGGTTCTTGTTCGTCTCCTCCTTCGTCGTCCATGCCGTCGAAGTCTTCGGAGCCGAAGTCAAGCATGTCAGATAGATCAACGATAGTGGCTATTAAGTGGGTGGTGGGTGGGCTTTGAATTTCTTCGTCGTCCGAATCCCAGCCTCGCAGACCATAGTTCGGTCTGGGCTCTCCTGACAAAGAGAGAGACTTGAGAGAATTCAGAATATCACCAAAAGGTGAGCACTAAAAGATGTCCGCGGCGGTGAACTCCATTACAGGCGCCCAATCCGATTCGATTGGCAGGGGAGCGGAAGGCTCGGAGTTCGGAGAAGAGTCCGGCTCTTCGGAGTCATGGGCCATGCGGAGTGCGGGGCTTGCGTTCGGCTCGATCGCCTTTAAGATCGTAGCCCCCGAGGTGACGTCCAACAGTTCATCCTCGAAGAACGCAGCGGGCTCCAAGTCGAGGATCGGGGCCGGTGCGGGTGCGGCCTCCAGGACACTGTTCGGAGGCAGAGCTATATCATGCCCCTCGGGATAGTGCGGCGCGCTTGGCCGTGGCTTGAATCCGTCGAAGATCAAGTCTCCGCGGATATCCGCCGTGTAGTTTAAGCTTCCAAACCTGACTTGATGGCCAGGGGCTTAGCTTTCGATCTGCTCCAGATGACCAAGCGAATTGGCCCGCAGAGCGAAGCCGCCGAAGACAAAGATCTGTCCAGGGAGGAAAGTCTCACCCTGGACCTCATCGTTGTTGATGATCAAAGGAGCCATCGGGCCTAACGGCGACGACACAAAGGAACTCTCAATGAAAGCACCAATGTCGGTGTCAAAACCGGCGAATCTCGGGTAGGGGGTCCCGAACTATGCGTCAAGGTCGGATGGTAACAGGAGACAGGGGGCACTTTATTTTACCCAGGTTCGGGCCCTCTCGATGGAGGTAAAACCCTACTCCTGCTAGATTAATATTGATGATATGGGTAGTACAAGAGTGGATCTACCACGAGATCAAGGAGGCTAAACCCTAGAAGCTAACCTATGGTATGATTGTGTGTGATGATGGTTCGTCCTACGGACTACAACCCTCCTGTTTATATAGACACGGGATAGGGTTAGGGTTACACAGAGTCGGTTACATTGGTAGGAGATCTTGAATATCCGCACGCCTAGCTTGCCTTCCACGCCAAGGAAAGAACTTTCCAGACACGGGACGAAGTCTTCAATCTTGTATCTTCATAGTCCTGGAGTCCGGCTGAAGGTATAGTCCGGCTATCCGAACACCCCCTAATCCAGGACTCCCTCAACTGGCCGGATCGCTAAGTGGGCTATAGAACTTGGGCCACACGGGTTGAAGTACATACCTCGGACGGCGGTGAAATCTCAAGCACTTGTTGATTTCATCAATGATTGGACGGAGCTGCAAGCGCCTGAAGAGAAGCCGGATCACACATATTGGACCATCCATTTTGACGGATCCAGACAATTGGAGGGCTCGGGGGCTGGAGTCGTATTAACTTCCCCACGAGGTGATAAGTTTTGTTACGTTCTTCGCTTAATGTTCCCTTGTATTAACAATGCAGCTGACTACGAAGCCTTGCTCCATGGTCTCCGGATGGCTAAGGAGATGAATCTAAGCCGAGTTAAGTGCTTCGGTGACTTGGACCTGGTGGCTCAACAGGTGTCTGGCAGATGGGATTCCAAGGACCCACTCATGGCTGCATATCGTCGTGAGGTGGATATTGTTGCAGGTCACTTCAAGGGTTATCAAGTGGACCATGTGGACCGCCGGAAGAATGAAGCGGCGGATGCTTTAAGCCGGCTGGGCTCTCAACGTAAGCCGGTCCCGCCTAATGTTTTTCTTGATGTGCTGCACAACCTGTCGGTCAAGCTCCCTGGTGAAGCGGATTTGGCTATTCCTGATCCGGAGGCTCAATTGGTGGTAGCTCTTCATTTCATTCTGGATTGGACGCTTCCTTATCTTGCATACATGAACTAGGGCGAGTTACCAGAGGATGAGACTCTGGCCCAACAAATAATCCGGCGGTCCAAGTCCATGACTATTGTCAATGGCGAGTTGCATTGTTGCAGTGTGACAGGGTCGTTTCAAAGTTGTGTGTCTCCTGAAGAAGGCTGCGAAATTTTACGTGAGATCCACGAAGGAGATTGTGGTCGTCACGCCGGTTCCAAATCTTTGGTAGCTAAAGCGTTCCGCCATGGCTTTTATTGGTTGACTGCTCATGCTGATGCGGAAGATCTGGTCAAGCGATGTGATGGTTGCCAAAAGTTTTCAAGACATGCTCATGTGCCGGCTCAAGAATTGAGGATGATTCCAATCACTTGGCCATTTGCAACTTGGGGGCTGGATATGGTTGGACCTTTCAAAAGGTCCAAGGATAAGAAGACCCACCTCCTGGTGGCGGTTGACAAATTTACAAAGTGGGTGGAGGCAGAACCTGTTAGCAAGTGTGATGTGGCCACGGCGGTTCAGTTCATCAAAAAGGTGATTTTCCGGTTTGGCTTTCCGCACAGTATCATCATAGATAATGGTACCAATTTGTCCAAGGGTGCCATGAAGGAGTTCTGCGAACGTGAGCACATCCGGCTTGATGTTTCATCAGTAGCCCACCCACAGTCCAATGGTCAAGCAGAAAGGGCTAATCAAGAGATCTTGAGAGGCATCAAACCCCGGCTTCTGGTTCCTTTGCAGAGAACATCGGGTTGTTGGGTAGAAGAGTTACCATCTGTGTTATGGAGCATCAATACTACACCCAACAGATCAACAGGATACACACCGTTCTTCATGGTCTACGGAGCGGAGGCGGTTCTCCCCAGTGATATCCGTCACGACTCACCTCGTGTGGCGGCTTATGTTGAAGCGGAAAATGAGACAGCCGGGCAAGATGCTTTCGACCTGTTGGATGAAGAGCGTGACATAGCAGCTCCCCGCTCGACGATTTACCAACAGGATCTTCGTCATTATCACAGTCGCCGAGTCAGAACCAGAACCTTTCAAGAAGGAGATTTGGTGCTTCGGCTCATCCAAGATCAGACTGACATGCATAAGTTATCCCCACCTTGGGAGGGACCTTTCGTGGTCACCAAGAATCTGCACAACGGGTCATACTATCTGATCGATATTCGAGAGCATAAAGACTCACGTACATCAGAGGAGGAGACCAACAGGCCGTGGAACGTAGCTCATCTTCGGCCTTACTATACCTGAGCCATCGGCTCTACTTATGTACATATTATGACAGTGTATATATTATGATTAATATAATAAACCGGAGCCTCAGCTAAAGCGGGGTATCTGTTCTTTTACATCATGCGTGGTTACACGGAGTTGTTCTGTCTTAAAGCGGCCTCCGGTTTACCCCTTGAAAATTTTATAAACATCACTTGGGGGCTTGGCCGTGTCCGAACCAATGCAACACCTTTTGATAGGCGAAAGCCACCAGATCACTTGGGGACATGGTCAAGTCTGAACCAGTCACGCCTCTTGATCGGCCTAAGGCCATAGAATCACTTGGGGGCTTGGTCGAACCCAAACCATTGCCACGCCTCTTGATCGGCATAATGCGACGGTTTCATTTGGGGACCTGGCTGACTTGAACCATAGCTACACCTATCGGGAGCTTGGTCGTGTTTGACCATGGTAACACCATCTGATCGGCTCAATAAAGCCTCTTTTTGCAAACGGTTTTATCATTGCCTTTGCTTCAATATTTTTCTTAATAACTGTTGCTTTATTTTTGTTGCGTTTTTTAAACCGACAACGTTTTAAACCGGTTCAAACTATCAAATGACGGAACACGGTCCATTTTTAATCCGGAGATTATTTGCCCGCTTTGACTTTTTCTGTTAACATCCCATTATGGAGTAGCAGGGTGTTTATCATAACCCGGCACGGTTTACATGGTAAACCGGCATTGTATACACAGGAGCTGTTTTCTCCTTTGACGGTATAGGTTTATAAACCTCCGCTTCAAGATTGGTTAAGCCAACTTCATGCCCAGCGATGGCAGGTATTTTGTATCACAAAATTTGATCATATACCTCAATTTCAATGCATATATGTATAAAGGTCATAAACCGGCTGGCGGTACAACCGCCGTGGCAGTTTAAGATTTTGTGATTGCAGGAAATATAGATTGAAGGTTTCGATCATTCAAACAAAATTATCAGCACGCACGAAGGCATCTCAGAAGCAAGAGTATTGGCTACCCTATTACAAGGCAACATGGTGCCCAAATAAGATCATTGTTTTCAGCGGAATATAAAAGACCCGCCATTTAAACCGGCCTCCGGTTCAAGCTTGGTCGCCAGCTCGGTCTGATGGTTGCGGGTCATCCTGCGCCGCTTCAGCTTCTGCTTCTCTACCCAGTGGCTGGAAATCAACAGTTGTCCAGTCGATTCCCATTAAGGCTTGAAAGACAGCTTCCTCATGGATCAGCAATGACGGTTCAATATCAGGAGCGTAAGTATGCTTACGGATTGGAGGGGTCAGATTCTCCGCTTCACGAATTGGTGCAGCCACTCGTTTGTTCTGAGTGTCATATTGGGCTTGGTAATGAGACAAGTCTGCTTCTTCCACCAATTGACAAGCTAGAGGGTGCACCTCCCAGTTTATCGCCCTCAAGTCCTCCTCATTGAATTCTGAACCATCGTCCTTTAAATGTGGATAGCCTTGCGCCGCTTCAACAGGGTCAAAATCCGGCACCCACGCTTTTGCCCGGATTAAGGCATTGATAGCACCGGTTCGAGCAGCGGATTTCTTCAGCTCTTCAACCCGGGCGGGGTGCATAGACAATCTCTTCAGGGTGTCTTGGATCAAGGTGGGCACCGGGTTGTTGTGGGATGCAGTTGATATGATACGCAGCGCACCAGTATACAATTGTTCTATCAGTGTATAGGCAGCCTTCAACTTCTTCCGCACATCTGACCCCAAGTGACCAATGTGTGTACCTGCAACATTACAAAAAGTTCACAAATCGGACCTATAATAGGAAGGCCAAATTGTTAAAGAAGTCAAAGGAAGCTTACCAAAGATGGCGGCAGTCATGGCATGCACTTGCCGCTTTACGCTGGTCAGCTCATCTACCACCGGTTTAAGGGCGGCTTCAGCAGTTTCAACTTTCTTCGTCAAAGCGGCCTTCTCAGTGGCCCAATCCGCCAGCTCTTTCTTGAAGCCCTCCTTAAGTTGTTCCATGACGCTTAAAGCGCTGGTCAACTCTTCTTTAGCTTTGGAGGTTTCAGCCTGTTGGGATTTCAGATTCTCTTGAAGATTGGCGACTTGGTTTTCTTTTGTTTTCAGCTCAGCCTGCATACAGACAGTTGTATAATTCAGAAATCAGTGCAACGTTTGAAGTACCAGTCACATAACAAGTTATGCAATTGGATTTGGGGGCTAATGCATATTTGATCTTCAATTAATTATAAAGTCCCAAGATCAATACAAGATTCAACTTGGCACTTGGGGGCTAATGGATATTTGCTCGAGTAAAATCTGATGCTACGATGTCAATTACTTAAAAGTCCCGGTTTAACTATACTAAGTTGAACCAGCCCTTGGGAGCTACATCAGTGAATTCTGAATCATTGAAATTTATATTAACAAGTCCCGGTTTAACTATACTAAGTTGAACCGGCCCTTGGGGGCTACATCACTGAATTCTGAAGCATTGAAATATATATTGGCAGGTCCCAGTTTAAATGAAGATTCTAAACCGGCCCTTGGGGGCTAGGAGAGTGGACAAGATTGAAATATCCAAGCAGGAAAAAGCACATGGAAGTTACCTCAAATTTTTCTTTCATCATATTCACCAGACCAGCTTCATAGTCACGACTGGTATACAGCCGGTTCAGGTAACCGGAATGAAGATCTTGGGCATTTAGAGCAGCATAAGTCGCCAGATCAACATTCCACTTGCCTTTGCTCATGGCAGCAAATTCTTCTTTGGCAGTATGCTTGGATAAGGCGACCGGATTGCTTGGCTCTGTACGGCCAATGCCAGTAATCACAACATCATCATCCTTAGCATCACTGGTTTGCACTGGGGCAGTCGGTTTGTCAGAAGGCCGGGATGGACTGGTGGATTTCTCAATCCGGATGGGGCTTCTGGGCTGGTCAACAGGGCCTGAGGTATCAACAGGCCTTTCTTCAGCAATAGCGTCATCATCTTGAAGTGGGGGGTCGTTGGGTATATCTTCGCGAATGGCCGCTTCAAGATCTGGTGTTTTATCCGGTTCAAGAACGGCATCCTCCTTGGCCGCTTTATCCAGGCGGGCCTTCTTGCTTGGCCTAGGCTTGGCCCTAAAAGGAGTAATCAAAGTCAAATACAACATATGTTCCAAAGTGATGTATCAGAAATATTATGATAAGTATAGCTTACCCAAGCACCGTTTTGAGCGGTGGCAGCTGAGTAGCCAATGACTCGCCAGAGGATGAGTGGGAAGTAACATGATAATCGGAGTCAGATGGATTAAGAGGTTGACGAAAACAGCCCGCTTTAGGACAAGCACTGACAAGCAAATTAGAGACCTCTGAACGGCGTTTCCGAACCGGACTGTTCGGTAAACCGGTGGAGGAAACTACCTGGCCGTTATGCCGAGTTGTGCGGCGAGCTTCGTGCTGTTGGGTCTTCATAAGAAACTAGACCATGATGGTGCGCGTTTCCGCGCCCGTCTATTACCAATATAATAAGGGTGGAAGAGTACAAATTCATAATGAATCAAAATAATTTTGTTTTCTGTAAATATATAATGCAAAATATAATATGAAAACTAAACATAAACTGAGATCATCTTTTTTGTTTGAAACATAATAACGAACTAAACTTTTTGGATTAACAAAGCATTGCACCGGTACTTGGTCTTAAAAGAATAATACTTAAGTCATGTCAGCTAATTGCCCAGGAACACAATGAACACAAATAACTTTAGCAAACTCACGATTTAAGGGCGCTACATGATATGTAATGGTCAGATCGTTGAATAATATTTTTCTTGGTTCGCGTGGTCATTTTCAACGTTAAATCTATCCTAAATTTTAAAATAAGATGCAAATCCACAGATTGAATTTTCCATGAGAAATCCCTTACACCAGCAAATTCTCATGTACATTGATTTGCGCAGTTAGGAAAAGGAACAAGACCTTTTGGTGTATGGTTTTTTTGATTTGTATCTCTCACCCCTCCTAGGGCTAAACTCAACATAGCTAATTGCCCCCTTTTTGGATCACACATAGTCAATAACCACATGTTTAAATGATGAATGTAACACACGAAATCCTTTAGAAATGCTTATTCTAACACAAATTAATAGCACAAAAAATAAGTATGAACTGAATAGGAATGAATTCTTTTCCTTTTACAGCAAAATATCTTTCTCAAATAGCAATAACAATTATACTTTCAGCTAAAATAGGTACAATGGTCCCCTAGAAAAAAGAGGTACCATGCAAGGTGGGGGATCCTCGTCTCCCAACACAACAAACTCATGGATAACTGTTGTATCTTCATAGGGATAGTGGTCGAAGATTATCTTGACAGAATCTGTGTATTAAGTGGTAGCAGTCATCATACACTACCGTCGTCGTCGGGCAGTGTGACTGACAAGTGACAACCATCCTTAATAGTCATGTCTACCTCCATGTCGTTGGATTTAAGAGCAGCAGTAAGCCATATCTTAGGTCATTACCTTCCACAATCTGAGCATCCTGGACATAATCCAGTTTCATATTTGAAACGGCTATAAAAGAAACCTTTACCATCTCGCATGATTGCTCTAGCATAATTGCATAAATGATTTCATCAAAAGAGGCATCTATATTGAGCTCAATAAAGCCAGGTGCTGGCATGCTCCACCCAATCCTTTTTTCAGTTTTGCCGTATATGTAGAGAGCCTTGTGAAATTTTAGATGGTCATCACTATCCAACTCAGTAATTAACTAAAACTAACATCACACAAGGCCACCTATATATGTAACTGTTCGGTTCAACAAATGTTTTCTGATGCAACCCACGTCTGTATACACTCATTGAAAAATATTATAAATACATGCAGTAGGGAGAAATTCCTACTATTTTGCATGAAAACAAATTGGCTGAAACCTCTGCATATTATACATGGCAGCAGGCATCTGATTTACATCCAAAACATACTGTGAAAATAGTGACTGAAGATGCTTACTTGCTACCACCTTACATGATTTTAAGAACATGCTTGGCTTTGTCAAGAAAATTTATCTTACTCCTTCAATTACCTAAAAACAATATGCCACAAGACACTAATCATGTCACAATAAGTGGTCAGAGATGAAACATCATGCATCATATTAAGAACATGCATTACCATATGAAGAGCACAAAGTGCTTATGGAAAGTGTTGAGATTCACAACCTTTTGGAAATGCTAAGCTGCTATATGTGCACGCACACACTCGCGCACATAGACTGCATTTTAACATCGTCTTGATGACAAAAGGCAGAAGTTTACAGTGAAGGGAGCACTTGTTGCCACAACAATAAATGATCAGACTAAAATCTCGGACCAAATCAGTGTTCCTTTTTCAAGTACTCTTCATTTGGAAATGCTAGCTGCTATATGTGCACGCACACACTCGCGCACATGGACTGCATTTTAACATCGTCTTGATGACAAAAGGCGGAAGTTTACAGTGAAGGGAGCGCCTGTTGCCACAACAATAAATGATCAGACCAAAATCTCGGACCAAATCAGTGTTCCTTTTTCAAGTACTATTCATTCTACAAAGATTATTTACCAAGATTTTGAGAGAATATTGGTTCATGGCCAAGCTGGGTATGGATCCAATCCATCACATATTTGACTTTATTTTGTCGTGGATACCTCATATATGCATGTATGTATGTACTTGCTTCATTACTTCTTCAAATCAATAAGTAATGCTGGAATTCACCGTACATGTCATATAATGGAAGGGATACCTTCAGTTAGAGTCTTCGGAAAAGCATGTAAATTCATTGCCAAAAAGATAGACAGAAGAATTGCTCCATATGCCATCGTTATACGAAGCTATGGCTCCCTTGGATTCCTAATCTTCTCGATAGAATAATCCATCATGATACAAAAATTCCCAAACGAGATAAAGATTAAGAACCCAATCATAGTGATGGATCAAAACAATACTGCCCAACTATAGACACTCTGTGCAGCAAGTTGAGCACACATAGTAAGATGACACACGGATAATAACCTGATTGTTCGCCATTGGAGGGGAAGAAAAACCAAGCCCATTGGAAACGACCTCGAATCCGTTAACTCGGAGCGCCTTCTATTCATTTGGGAGTAGAAAAACAACATCAATCAGATGAATTTCGAAATTTGATGGAGAAAGAATCAGGGGATTAGGGAAGAGAGAAGATGAAGTATCAGCATGCCAATGTAAGGAAGAGGAGGAGACTGCGAGGAACAACGTGATTGTCGAAACTATATAGATGCCAGTGAAGTACTGTAAGAGCACAGATCGAATAGTAACTGACCTGTGCGGATTGATTATCATTAAGTGAGTAGGAACGGACGCCGGCAAGTGGGCAAATCAATTGCCATTAAGTTATGTATCAACAGTGACTTCTATTCCAATGACCGAATGGCCAGGTGATGGTTCGCTATCCTGTCACTGCCCCATGGCGTTGCCCCGCAAGGAGATCCTCTCGCTCGCATCGCAAGAACCAGGCATGGCCTCTCCCGCCCGGTTAGGCGTAGGTCGCTCGCCACGTATAGATCGGTTCGCCCGCCTGCGAGATGGAGCCGCTGCCGAACACACGGGATGGGAGGCTATGTTATCGTTTTTTGTTTCGTGGAACGGTTCGCCCACAAGCGAGACGTGCGGCTGCGAACTCTGCGCTATTTTTTCTTCTGTTGGTCGCTTGCACATGTAAAGCCCAGCAGGCCCAAACAATGGCAGATCGTCCATTTTGTCAAGGGAGCAGCGGCCCAGCTCATATAGCGATCTTTGGTTAGCAGCGAACAAATCCATCCAACGGCCAAAATTCCTAAACTCGTAGATCTGATGGCCAGAAGCCTTGATGGCCTGAGAGGGATGGGAGGATGCGCGGTTGTAATGTCTTTAAATTTGGGATCCAAGTAAGCAGGAGGATGAGAAAATTTAACTTTCCGGTTTGCCTGACGGATTTTTAGTGAAGGCAAAGGGTTCGAATCAGAAGAGAGAGAGATTACCTCTACAGCATCAGCAGGACTAGCTTCGGCATCATCCTAACAAATATTATCATCAATAAGGCGTGTGAAAAGTAAGCCAAGTGAATCAAGTTCTACCTCAAGGTCCGGATTACCCACATCATCATCAGCGGCCGGATCAGAAGATGCAGTGGTTTTCCTCTTATGAGCAGGCCTCTTAACGACTTTAGTCTTTGGCCGGATTGGTCTTTCCGGTTTGTCTGGATTTTCTGGTTTCTCCTATGGAAGCTTCTTGCTCCAAAACGGATCATCGCCCTGTTTAAACAGATGTTGACATGAAAAAATGGACAGAGATAGCAATAACAGGTTCAGTAAAAGATAAAATCAAAGTCTTACTGCTGGCGGTTTGTTGGTGGCACAGAAAGGAAGCAGGCCGGTTCGGGCACAGATGTGTTCCGGTTCGTTCAACATTTTCTTCACAGCTTCTGTGACTTCTTCGTCGATGAGCTGGATGTTAACATGTCGCAGTGGGTCATCGACATTGCCAGTATACTCGCACATCAAACCGGAGTGCTGACTAAGGGGCAGTATGCTCCATGATATCCAGCAGCGAGCGAGATCGACTCCTGTTAAACCGTTGGCCATGAAGGCTCTGAGCTTGGACAGTTGAGGAGCGTATTTACTTCTCTCCTTGGCGTTCAACCTTTGTGGAAAAGGGTGTGTATTGCTAAGCCGCTCTGGACGAAAGCCAGGCAAAGGATTTTCATTAGCAGGGGAGGTGTCTTTGCAGTAGAACCATGTTTGATTCCATTCTTTGGGGTGACTGTGCAGTTTAGCGTGAGGATAAGTGACCTCTTTTCTTTTCTGGATCGCCACACCACCAAGTTCCGTATTGGAACCATCAGTAAACTCTGTGCGGCGGTTTAGATGGAAGAAGTCTCTGAACAACTCAATCGTGGGTTCCTCTTGAAAGAAAACCTCACAGAGTACTTGGAAGTGACATATGTTGGTAACAGAGTTGGGGCCAGTGTCTTGCGGGCGGAGTTGAAAATTGGCTAAGACATCCCGGTAAAATTTAGAACCGGGTGGATTAAAGCCCCGGGCTAAGTGATCTGCGAAAACGACGACCTCTCCCTCTTGAGGTGTGGGAGGGCATTCTTTGCCAGGGACCCTCCAATGGATGGTGTCTTTGTTGCTTAAAGCGCCAGTCAAGACCAGATTATTCAGTTGAGTTTCTGTGACGCGAGAAGGAACCCAGTTGCACTCATATACTTGCTTGGCCATGGTGAAATCTACAAGATAGGTGATTCCGGTTCAAGAATGCATTGATTTAAGTACATTGGTATGTACAATGTTAAACCGGAGACAACTCTATCTAAACCGGAGTTGTACGAGGTGACAGCATCTGGCGGTTCAACAAGGGGACTAATGGTATGTACCGGTTCATTAATTTTTCTACATCAAGTTAAACAGCCGGATCTAAGCATTGGAATAATTGATACTGCGGATGAGTAAGTGTACAGAAACAGATTTCACAAGATTTCCCTACGACAATGGATCTGAAGCCAGTTTAGAAAAGAAGGAAAATATTCAAAAGCTCAAAGCAGAACAGTATTGGATTAAAAGGGCAGAAATATATATGAGATATATGGTTTTGGGCATGAAACTAAAGGCGGATACTAAAAGTTACCGCTACACAGAGCAGGGATTCACAGATGCATCCAGAAGCTTGTATACGAATATGAACAGGCGATGAACACCGCAAGAACACGAAACCCTAGAACAGATCTGTAATGAGAAGAGCAGAAGGCTTACCAGAGTTGAGGAGAACGCGGGAGGTCACCGCGGTGTTCTGGTGTGATCAGGTTGATGCAGCGGCCAAGGTTGGTGCAGAAGCCGGCGGCGGCGACGGAGCTCCAAGGCTGGCGACGCGAGGAAGACGAAGAAGAGCAGGCACGAAGAGGAGAAAAGAAATGACCCCTCGGTCCTATTTATAAGGCGAAAGGACATGTGTCAGGCGCGAAAAACCATGGGCCACGAAACGGAGCCGTCGCCTCGATTTTCATAGATCTATTGAATAAAGAGATATTATGGATACTTTCTTTATGACAGATGACCTCACGGCGGTTCAACAATTACAAGAAGATGTTGAAGATGAAGATTTCTGCTAAGGATTGACATGAACTCGTTCAAATCAATCTGGGGCCTAATGTTGGGGATATTACTACTGGGCGTAGACCGGCCTACTTGGGCCGGGTTAACTTCATCAGCAGTCCAAGAGTATTAAAGCCCAAGAAGATAGATGAGGGCCCAAGGCCCATAGTCGGTTTAAGATCTGTAGTCGTAAATTGGCGTTTGTATAAACTTGTACTGTAAGTTAGGAATAAGGAGAGACCAACCCGGATACGAATATGAAACGGTGTTGGGACTCTGTGAACCGGCGGGCGTCACACGTGTATATAAGGGGACGACCCGGCGGCGGTTCAAAGGACAACAGACAACAACTCGAGACTTAGGCGAAGCTTGTTTGCTCCCTAGTCATCGAAACCCCATCAATTCCATCACAACTAGACGTAGGCTTTTACCTTCATCGAAGGGGCCGAACTAGTATAAAACTCTCTGCGTCCTTTTGTCCGCTTTAACCCCTTCAAGCTAACCCGTCGCGATGGCTCCACGATGAAGTCCTTTCTCTAGGACATCTGCCATGACAAAACCACGACAGGTTCTGTAGTCGGCGTTCCAGTTCGAAAACCCCTCATACCAAGGGATAGCGCCCTTGCCTCGTGTTCTTCCCGGGTGTTCAGGATTTCCCAGGGCACGCGTAAGCTCGTCGCTCTCTCTGTTGGGCTGGAACACCCCCGATCGAGAATCTTCTGCTGCAACAAGTAGGTTATCGTCGGCTCCGTTCAGACATGCCTTCGTCGAAACTTTGCCTGTCTTCGGGTCCAATTCCCCCCCCCCCATGCGCATAGAACCAAGTCCTGCACCTGGGGGGCTAGCTCCTAGTAACCGGAGTGACACCTGCATCCTCCATCTCTTTCTCAAACTTATCCCACTTAGGCATTGCCACCGCGTAGCCACCTGGCCCCAGCTTATGGAAATTATCCTTTTTCGGCATTCTTCTTGTTTATTCTCGATCGTTCCTTAGCTAATTCCGAATCCGTGAATTTCACGAAATCGTCCCAATGAGCACTTTGCTTCTCTAGTGTTCCCTCGAATACTGGAGTCTTCCTTCCTCCCTTGACGTACTTGTCCCATTCACGATTCTTGTGGTTCTTGAATGCAACTGCCATCTTCCTAAGAGCAGCGTCCTTGACTTTCTGCACATCTGCTTCTGTGAAATGATATGGTAGGGTGAAATGTTCCATGAGAGTATCCCAAAGCAGACCTTTTTGTCTGTCGTCAACAAAAGTAAGATTTGGACGTGGCTTTGCTGGCTCTCTCCATTCTTGAAGGGAGATCGGGAGTTGGTCCTTCACAAGAACTCCACACTGATGAACGAACTTGTCCGCAATCTTCTTAGGCGCTAATGGTTCACCATTAGGTCTGATGGCCTTGATATTGTACTTTACGCCCTCCTTCAACTTTTTGTTCGGGCCTCGTTTCGTCCTGTTGCCTGAAGATTTGCTCGATCCAGATGGCTGAAAGAAGAAAGATCCATTCGTTAATATATCTTCAAGTCATTTAAAACATGTGATGATCACTAGATGCCTGCTTATATAAATATATATACCTCGCCGGTCTTTGTTGTTTCAAGATCAACATTTTCTTCATCATCATCATAATCATAGTTCATGACTTCATCAATTCGATCGTCGCGATCGAATATCATATCACCCTCCCCGGTGTTGTTTAGAAATTCGGAGCCGTCATAATCTTCTTCATTCTGATCATCATCTGGCCCGCGAGGATGGCGTATCATATCGAATAGGGCCTGTTCTCCCTCTCTGACGGTATTGTCCACCATATCTTTTATTTAACTAATCCAAAAGAAATATAAAACAGTTTAGTATTCAAATTACATCGTCTCGAATAATAGATATAATCTCGAATACATCGTCTCGAATAATAGATATAATCTCGAATACATCGTCTCGAATAATATATAATCTCGAATACATCGTCTCGAATATTATATATCAAATACATCACTGGCTAGGTAGCTAATAAAGATCGAATACTACAGAAGAATCTAGGACACTCGCGGTTCCTGTGGCGCGGGCGGTGGACACCCAAAGAGAAGGAACCCTCACAGGATCATAGCTGAAGTGAGATCCCCGAAGAAACTGTCAGGTATTGGAGAACCTACCGCCCTCTAACGCAACCATGTAGCGATGGACGTGCTAGTCATCCTCCCTGACACGACGACGTACCACCTCCGGCGGGGCCGGCTCCCTCCGCACCGAAAGTGGCCCACGCGAACGCCACCAAACGAGATAAGGGTCGACGACGGGACCCGGGGTCAGGTTCCTCATCAAGCGGCGCGCCCCTCCAGGCAGCACCTCCCAGTGCCAGCCCAGCGGAGCCCAGTCCCGGACATCGTCGCAGAAGGGTCGACGGCGAGGATGCGGGCCGGGCATCATCGAGAACAAATACTAGCTATATGCCCGCAAAAAGTAACATTTTTTAATGATTGGATTTTGATAACTAAAATTTCTAACATTTCTATATAACTAACATTTCTATAACATTTCTAACAATGCTATATAACTAACATTTCTATAACATTTCTAATATTTCTATAACTAAAAAAGAGAAAAAATATATAACATTTCTATATAACTAACATTTGTATAACATTTCTAATATTTCTATAACTAAAAAAAGAAAATTTTCTAACTTTTTATAACTATTTCTATAACTAAAAAACAGAAAAATTTCTAACAATTCTATAAATATTTCTATAACTAAAAAACAGAAGAAAAAATGTATGTGTGTGTGTGCTCACCGGCGAGGCGAGAGGCGACGGGGGGCGGCGACGGGGACGGCGACGGGCGGCGACGACGGGGATGGTGACGGGGACAGGGACGAGGCGGCGACGACGGGGACGGGGACGGTGCGGCGACGACGGGGATGGGGCGACGACGATTGGGACGGGGACGACGCGTGCGGGACGGGTCGGGACGACGGGGCGGCGGTGACGACGGGGACGATGGGGACGGGGACGACGGGGCGGCGACGACGGGGACGGGGACGGGGCGGCGACGAGAGGGATATGGAGACGGGGGCGGCGGGCGACGGGGCAGAGGAGAAGAAGCAGAAACTGAATTTTTTGAAGTGTTTAGTTATATAGGATGGACCTTTAGTACCGGTTGGAGCCACCAACCGGTACTAAAGGCCTGTTTTGGCCAGGCCAAGCGGCGGGAAGCGCACCCCCTTTAGTACCGGGTGGTGGCTCCAACCGGTACTAAAGGCCTCCCCTTTAGTACCGGTTGGTGCCATGACCCGGTACTAAAGGGGGTGCGCTGGCGTAGGTGCGGTGCGGCAAGTTTAGCCCCACCTCGCTAGCCGAGGGGCGTCAGCACTGGTTTATAACCCCTCGTGTGGTAGCTCTCTCGAGCTCCTCTCCAAAGCAGGCCTACTGGGCCTACATGTTCTGTGCTGCCCTGTGGGCCTACTGGGCCTTTGCGGGCCTGCATCCTGGCCCAACAACATGTTGGGTTTCTAGTCATATGCAGGCCGCTCTGGCCCAGTAGGCGGGCTTTTTTTATTTATTTATTTGCTTTATTTATTTTTGCTTTATTTATTTTTTTGAGTTGTTTTTTTGTGTATTTAGAGTTTCTTTGTGAATATTTTTGCTTTAGGTACAGAAAATTACAAACTTTCTGTTAGTGCCCATAGTTTTCAAATTTGAATAGTTTAAATTTTGAATTATTTGAAATTAGTGTGAATCACTAGTTTGTGAATAACTTAACTTTAAAAATTAGTAAAAGCATGAAAGAATTTGTTTGCACATAAAATTTCTTCGCGTTTCAAATGCCAAAACACATAACTACCCTAACTATTAAAGAGATTCCCTCCTGGGTGTGAAACACAGAAGAAAGTGATGATATAGTGAAGCCGATCACATCCCAGATATTTGGGTGTGAAACTTTTTCTTCGCGTGTGTCCCTTTGCGCCGTAACCATGGAAAATCTTCATCATTTAACGGGATGCTCGGGTCAATATTCACTGTGAATGGAGCAATTCCATCAAACTTTTCATAATCTTCTGACATGTCTGTCTTGTCATCCATTCCCATGATGTTTCTCTTCCCAGAAAGAACTATGTGCCACTTTGGCTCATCGTACGATGTATTCTCTTCCTTATCTTTTCTTTTTCTCGGCTTGGTAGACATGTCCTTCACATAGAAAACCTGTGCCACATCATTGGCTAGGACAAATGGTTCGTCTGCATACGGAAGATTGTTGAGATCCACTGTTGTCATTCCGTACTGCGGGTCTTCCGTTACCCCGCCTCGTGTCATATTAACCCATTTGCACCGAAACAAAGGGACCTTCATACCACGTCGATAGTCAAGTTCCCATATGTCATGTATATAACCATAATATGTTTCCTTTCTCGTCTTGGTTTCTGCATCAAAGCGGACACCACTGTTTTGGTTGGTGCTCTTCTTATCTTGGGCGATCGTGTAAAATGTATTACCATTTATCTCGTACCCTTTGAAAGTCATTATATTCCAAGATGGTAACTAGGACAGCAAGTACAGGTCATCTTCAATAGAGGCGTCATGCATGGTACGTGTGTGCAACCAGCTGGCAAAACTCCTGGTTTGTTCACGTGTAATCCAGTCATCTGACCGCTCCGGATGTTTGGAGCGTAGCAAATTCTTGTGTTCATCCATATACGGAGCCACCAAGGCGGAATTCTGTAGAACTGTGTAGTGTGCTTCAGTGAGAGAATGTCCGTCCATACATATTATTTGTTCCCCTCCTAGCGTGCCTTTTCCATCTAGTCTGCCCTTATGTCGCGATTCAGGAACACCAATCGGCTTAAGGTCAGGAATAAAGTCAATACAAAACCCAATGACCTCCTCATTTTCATGGCCCTTGGAGATGCTTCCTTCTGGCCTAGCACGGTTATGAACATATTTCTTTAAGACTCCCATGAACCTATCAAAGGGGAACATATGGTGTAGAAATACAGGACCCAAAACGTTAATCTCTTCGCATAGGTGAACTAGGACGTGCGTCATGATGTTGAAGAAGGATGGTGGGAACACCAACTCGAAACTGACAAGACATTTCACCAAATCATTCTCTAACCTTGGTATGATTTCTGGATCAATTACCTTCTGAGAGATTGCATTGAGAAATGCACATAGCTTCACAATGGCTAATTGAACATTTTCCGGTAGAAGCCCCCTCAATGCAACCGGAAGCAGTTGCGTCATAATCACATGGCAGTCATGAGACTTTAGGTTCTGGAACTTTTTCTCTGCCATGTTTATTATTCCCTTTATATTCAACGAGAAGCCAGACGGTACCTTAATACTGAGCAGGCATTCAAAGAAGATTTCCTTCTCTTCTTTGGTAGGAGCGTAGCTTGCATGACCCTGATGTATGCCATCTTTTCCGTGCATACGTTGCTGGTCCTCCTGTGCCTTAGGTGTATCTTTTGTCTTCCCATACACGCCCAAGAAGCCAAGCAGGGTCACACAAAGATTCTTCGTCACGTGCATCACGTCGATTGCGGAGCGGACCTCTAGGTCTTTCCAATAGGGCGGGTCCCAAAATATAGATTTCTTCTTCCACATGGGTGCGCGTCCGTCAGCGTCATTCGGAACAGGTTGTCCACCAGGACCCTTTCTAAAGACCACCTTCAAATCCTTGACCATATCATGTACATCAGCACCAGTACGGTGGCGAGGCTTCGTTCGGTGATCCGCCTCACCTTTGAAATGCTTGCCTTTCTTTCTTACGGGATGCCTGCTCGGAAGAAATTGACGATGTCCCAGGTACATATCCTGTTTTTTTTCTAATTTTCTATAGCTTCTAGGCTTTATTTAAAATACTAAAACATTTTCATAAATCCTGAAATTAATTGGGAGCTTTGTTTAGATTGTTTCCAACAGCCCACACTTAACTTCAGAATTATTTGGGCATTTGAATTATTTTATAGCATGTAAATGCCAAATGCAAATAGGTAATGATTTAATCCAGTGACCTTATGTGTCCTAGAAAAATGTGAACCAATTTTCGCAGAGGTTCTGGACCAAGACAAAAATGATGGACATTTTAGAAGGGCATTTCAGGTTCATTGAAAATGATTTTTAGTAAACCCTAGTTGTTTTAGGGGGGGTGCTGGGGGTTCTGTCATCCCCATTTCGAATTTCTGGAAAAGTAAACATGATGCAACATTCTAATGCGTGAACTAGCTAGGGTGTGATAGAAAGTCATTATTTATTTCCTTATATCATGATAAATGTTTATTATTCATGCTAGAATTGTATTAACCGGAAACATGATACATGTGTGAATACATAGACATACAGAGTGTCACTAGTATGCCTCTACTTGACTAGCTCGTTGATCAAACATGGTTATGTTTCCTAGCCATAGACATGGGCTGTCATTTGATTAATGGGATCACATCATTAGGAGAATGATGTGATTGACTTGACCCATTCCGTTAGCTTAGCACTTGATCGTTTAGTATTCTGCTATTGCTTTCTTCATGACTTATACATGTTCCTATGACTATGAGATTATGCAACTCCGATTTACTGGAGGAACAATCACAACGTAACTGGGTGATTATAAAGGTGCTCTACAGGTGTCTCCGAAGGTACTTGTTGAGTTGGCGTATTTTGAGATTAGGATTTGTCACTTTGATTGTCGGAGAGGTATCTCTGGGCCCACTCGGTAATGCACATCACTATAAGCATTGCAAGCATTGTAACTAATGAGTTAGTTGCGGGATGATGTGTTACGAAACGAGTAAAGAGACTTGCCAGTAACGAGATTGAACTAGGTATTGAGATACCGATGATCGAATCTCGGGCAAGTAACATGCCGATGACAAAGGGACCAACGTATGTTGTTATGCGATTTGACCGATAAAGATCTTCATAGAATATGTGGGAGCCAATATGAGCATCCAGGTTCCACTATTGGTTATTGACCGGAGACGTGTCTCGGTCATGTCTACATAGTTCTCGAACCCGTAGGGTCCGCACGCTTAAAGTTTGGTGACGATTGGTATTATGAGTTTTTGTGTTTTGATGTACCGAAGGTAGTTCGGAGTCCCGGATATGATCACGGACATGACGAGGAGTCTCGAAATGGTCGAGACGTAAAGATCGATATATTGCACGACTATGTTTAGACACCGGAAGGGTTTCATAAGGTTTCAGACATATACTAGAGTACCGAGGGGTTACCGGAACCCCCCTGGGAGTTAATTGGGCCTCACAGGCCTTAGTGGGAGAAGAGGAGGGGCGGCCAAGGGCAGCTGCGCGCCCCCTCCCCCTTTAGTCCGAATTGGACAAGGAGGGGGGCAGCGCCCCGTTTCCTTCTCTCCCTCTCTCCCTTCCTTCTCCCCTCCTACTCCAACTAGGAAAAGAGGGAGTCCTACTCCCGGTAGGAGTAGGACTCCTCCCTTGGCACGCCCTCCTCCTGGTCGGCAGCCTCCCCCTAGATCCTTTATATACGGGGGCAGGGGGCACCTCTAGACACACAAGTTGATCAGTTGATCTCTCCAAATCGTGTGTGGTGCCCCCCTCCACCATAATTCACCTCGGTCATATCATAGCGGTGCTTAGGTGAAGCCCTGCGTCGGCAACTTCATCAACACCGTCATCACGCCGTCGTGCTGACGAAACTCTTCGGCGAAGCTCTGCTAGATCGGAGCTCCGGGGACGTCATCGAGTTGAACGTGTGCTGAACTCGGAGGTGTCGTGCGTTCGGAACTTGGATCGGTCGGATTGTGAAGACGTACGACTACATCAACCGCGTTGTGCTAACACTTCCGTTTTCAGTCTACGAGGGTACCTGGACACAATCTCCCCTCTTGTTGCTATGCATCACCATGATCCTGTGTGTGCGTAGGAATTTTTTTGAAATTACTACGTTCCCCAACACGTATGGTAACCGTTGTGTAACAAATTTGAAACATGAGGTGTTCTTTGATTGTCATCCTTATGAGTGGCGGTCGGGGATGAGCGATGGTCTTTTCCTACCAATCTATCCCCCTAGGAGCATGCGCGTAATGCTTGGTTTTTTATGACTTGTAGATTTTTGCAATAAGTATGTGAGTTCTTTATGACTAATGTTGAGTCCATGGATTATACGCACGCTCACCCTTCCATCATTGCTAGCCTCTTCGGTACCATGCATTGCCCTTTCTCACCTTGAGAGTTGGTGCAAACTTCGCCAGTGCATCCAAACCCCGTGATATGATATGCTCTATCACATAAAAACCTCCTTATATCTTCCTCAAAACAGCCACCATACCTACCCATTATGGCATTTCCATAGCCATTCCGAGATATATTGCCATGCAACTTTCCACCATTTAATTTATTATGACACGCTTCATCATTGTCATATTGCCTTGCATGATCATGTAGTTGACATCGTATTTGTGGCAAGGCCACCATGCATAATTTTTCAAACGTGTCACTCTTGATTGACTGCCCATCCCGGTACACCGCCGGAGGCATTCATATAGAATCATATTTTGTTCTAGTATCGAGTTGTAATCATTGAGTTGTAAATAAATAGAAGTGTGGTGATCATCATTAATAGAGCATTGTCCCATAAAAAAGAAAGGCCAAATAAAAAAGGGAAAGGACAAATAAAAAAAGGGAAAGGCCAAAAAAAGGGAAGGCCCAAAAAAAAAAGAAGGGACAATGCTACTATACTTTCTCCACACTTGTGCTTCAAAGTAGCACCATGATCTTCATGATAGAGAGTCTCTTATTTTGTCACTTTCGTATACTAGTGGGAATTTTTCATTATAGAACTTGGCTTGTATATTCCAACGATGGGCTTCCTCAAATGCCCTAGGTCTTCGTGAGCAAGCAAGTTGGATGCACACCCACTTAGTTTCTTTTGTTGAGGTTTCATACATTTATAGCTCTAGTGCATCCATTGCATGGCAATCCCTACTCCTCGCATTGACATCAATTGATGGGCATCTGTCGGTGGGAAACGACACCTATGGGATCACAGGAATCCCTACTATGGTTGCGGGGTTGTGAGAAGAGCAGGATCAACAGTCAACACAAGGACCGTTTACCCAGGTTCGGGCCGCAAAGGTGCGTAATATCCTAGTCCTACTTTGGTGTGTATTTGAGAGAGTTCTTGAGCTCTCGAACTAGCTATGGTGGGTGCGTAGTCCAAAAGAGCTGAATCCCCCTCCAGTATGCCATGGGCCTCCTTTTATAGTCGAAAGGGGCAGCCACAGTGGCACACAGGAGGTGGAAAGGCATACAGTGCTATGAGCTTATCACCCGTATTACAGGACAAGGTGCATTAAATGCACTACTTAGGTGTCCAGTAGCTTTATCGGGGATGGGGGCGAGGCTCGTCCCGTCCGTCGCCGCTCCGTCTCGCTTCCACACGCGCCCTGGCCAGCGATGCGTGGGGTGCCATGTAGGTAGGCAGGCAGCTGAGGTGGCGCGGTGGTAGGGCCTTCATGAAGATCTGCATGTCGCCACGCAGGCGCTTGTTGAGTTGGCTCGGAAGCCGCCCGTCGCCACGCAGGTGCCTGCCCAGCTGGTTGGGATGGCATCTGCATGCGAATGGCGGTGGAGACTTGGCTGGTGCGGGCCTGGCAGTGTCCCTGCTAGCGCCCTCGGCAAGGGCCCTGCCGGGGGCCCGACAAGGGTCTTGCCATGGCGTCGTAGTATTCCTCGGCAAGGATCTTGCCGGGGGTCTTGTGGTTTTCCTCAGCAAGGATCTTGCCGAGGGTCGTCGTCTTCTGGTCCCCATCTGATCTCATATGTTCATGATCTTGAAGAAGATCTGCATGCCACTGCAGAGGTGCCTCCCGAGCCCTGGGTCCAATCGTAGTTGTTGGTGGAGTTTGGAACCCTTGGGCTCAAGGGCGGCTCACTCTGCTGGCGTCAGGCAAGCTGCCCCGGCAAGGCTCTTGCCGGGGCCGCGGAGGTCGCCCCGGCAAGGGTCTTGCCGGGGGAGTCCACCTTGCCCTCTTGCTTCTTGTGCCTCTGGTCTTGGCGTTGCCTTGGCCGTCTTGTGCTTCGGCTTCCCTCCTCTGCCCTGCTAAGTGTGGCTGCGGCGTGTGGCTCGGACTGCCCGTGCACAAGTAAAAGGGGTCAAAAGGAGAGCCCCTACTTTTGTACACCGACAGGAGTCCCCGGGCCTGGGCCATACATAAGTGCGACGCGTTATTGGGCCAGGCCCAGAACGGTGCGCGGGCAGTTGAGGCGGGATTTACCGTAGTAACTTGTTCGTCCGCTGCGCTCCCCCACGACCCGCGTTGAACGCGCTACATGGAGGATCATGCGTGACGTGGGCGTCATGCGTGGGGTGATTCCCGCATGCATGCGTCACATCATGAGGAAGGGACGGCTCGCGCCTTCCCCAGGAAAGAAGGAGGCGCAGAGGCGCGGCTCATTTACTCAGGCGGACCCGGGTCATGGCCTTCAAGGCGTCCGTGCCCCATGATCACGGGGTAGGGAACGGTCGCCTCACCCGTCCCCTCGGTTCTGCTCACTCGCCACGTGTCCTCCATGCAGGTGGCAGGCGGTGGAGGCGGGAAACCGGATCGTCGCTGATTGGGGCAGCGGGTCGGTCCTGATTCCCTGCATCCCTGGTCACTGGATTGGTCGAATGGGGCGGCCGAGCCCCGACCCCGCCCCTTTATAAGAGGGGGAGAGGGACGGCACCCCCACATTCTCCCATCATCCATCTCCTTCTTCTTCCGCTTCTTTCTTCCATCCGTCATGGCAAGAGGGAGTGCTCGCCCTTCAACGGTGGCAGCGAGGGTTGCTGCTCGATAGCGCGTCCCTCATGGCGGCGGAGCCTGTCATGAGAGGAAGGGGGAGGGCGCGAGGCCGAGGTCGCCGAGGTCGCCGCGGTGCTTGGGGAAGAGGTGGACGGGGCAGCGCACCGGCCCCGCCTCCGCCAGCGATGCCTCTCCCGACAGAAGGCCACGTCGTGTGGCACCCCGGCTCAGAGAAACCGGAACGCCCCGTATTCCAGCCCAGAGATCAAGGAGAAGTCTTCTGGAATACGGCACTACTTATCATAGAACAAACCAGCTCTTTATTGCAATCTATATGGGTACAGGGGGATTACATCAGCATGGCGATACTATGCCTGCCACGTGTGCTCTATGCAAGCAGCAGAACAACTCGACGCAGCGGAATAACTACTGGCAGCGAAACAACGACGATGGTGGTGAACTCCACTCTATAGGGACTCTGGCTGGAACGCTTATCCTAGCTCGCAAACAAGGAATCCACGGCAAACAAGCAATCAAATCCGGCATGACCTGCAAACTGGCATGACACGCCAGGTTAGTACATTGAATGTACTTGCAAGCTCACAGCAACCAAGACATACAACAGCATGGCAATTACAGGTTAATAAGGATTAACATGATACTATCAGAACAACATAGCATGAGCAAGATGATACAACTAGAACAATACGAACATGGCATGAACATATGAACATGATAATACTAACATGCAACATGATGAAACTATCATGCACCAACTTACTCTATTCGGGTTATCTCGTAACCATCACATGTATCACTTACCATCGATGACATCACACGATCATCTCAGGATCCAATCAAGCTTGATATTACAATACCGTAGTAATCATTTATGACCACAAGGAGCTTGACCTTTACCCTTGACTCTCGCATAACATCACAAATATCCAACAAGTTGGTATTCACGATACCACAGTGATCCTCTCACGATCACATAAATATCAACCAACTTCTTTCATCGTCGAACCGGGGTTGTTATTAAGCACATTATTATTACTGTTGACCCACAGTGTGACCACCTACGAACTGGGCCCATATCCGCGGGCGCGGCTATCGATAGATTTAACACACACTCTTTGCAGAGGTTAGCACACTGTACCCACACCATGGAACCCTGGCCTTGCACTCCCATTTGGGTGGACAAAAGCGTTCCGGCAAAACCGTCCTACTGCCATGACACTCTCTCGGCCACTTTGACCAACTCCCCTTTGGGCTAAGTCCTGGGTGGCCCCGTGCCTACCAAAGGCACCAACGGCCACCGTCGTGGCAAAACGGTCCCTAACGGGGACAAGGATCCATACTCAACAACGGGCACACAAGGCTTATGCCGTCCTACCTGATCAGGGTAGCGCCCGCGCATAACCTTCCCTCGTGGGAGGCACCAGTGAGAGGCATGACAATAGACCTAGTTAGGACGCCCCCCCCCCATAGGGTAAGCGTGGTTGCACTGGTCAGATTGATATGGTGGCACCATGACTCAGCCAACAGTTGTTCAAGTTCAATTTAATCTGGTTAAACTTGAATGCAATATACTGAGCTATGATAAAATAACATGATGCAACTACAATGCATGAACATGATATCAAAATAAGCATGGAGGTGCAACATAATCAACGAGCATAACAACAACAATTAATCATTTATCCAGATGAGCATGGCATACTGACGAGCATGAATATCACAACTAGAACACTACCCATAGCATGACATGACCACTAGCATCAATAATAAATACCATGCAATAACATAACGATAATCTACCATGCAAGTATTTAATCAACTGGATGCAAAGAAACATGCATAACGGCGGTACTCGGAACAGACGATAGCCATGCACCGAAGACCATCACCAACATGTACTACTACCAAACATTGCCAATATTAAAGTAATACTAGCATGAAGAACATAATAACAGAGTGCAAGAAAACATAGCATTACGGTAAACACCGATCCATAAGCATAACCGAAATACCGACAGCAGTAGCAAAACAATCAAACAGTTATTAAAGATTCAAGTTTAAAACCAATGCTTCTTCATGGTTATCATGCAAATGGTGGTTGTGGCTTGCCTGGGTATGAGGAAGGCTCTGGGGAGAAGTGCGGAACGACCGCGGAAAGAATCGCCGGAAAGGATACTCTCTCGAAGGGGGCTGATTAGGGGCAAGTGCAAAATGGTCATTTTCAGAATGTTGAAACATAGTGAAAATGGTATCAAAAGTTTGGGCCCGACCAGACGAAGAAGTGGGCTTTGGAATCACCTAAATCGGAGTTGTGGTTGCGGAGTTATGAGGTGTTGAACACCAGGGACCAATCTGTGAATAAAACTTCAACAAACAAGTCCCTGGAGGCAGAAAATGAAAACGCCTTCGGCTGAGTATGTTTCTGACAACGTAAACGTATTTTCGGCTGAAGTTACAGGAAATGCGATTTCCTGAAGGGTAAACGCATTCCATTTTATAGGAAGAGGTAATACGCTTTCGTGAAATGGAACCGTATTCCTGTGAATACGCTTCCACTTACGTGACTAGGCAGAGGCGGGGCCGGCTCGCGTGACGCTGACGTGTGGGTCCCACGGGGCTGGGGCCCGTCACTTATCCACGTGGGCAGCCAGGGTCAACGTCGGCTCGCCGACAGGTGGGACAGCGTGGAGATGGGGCCCGCCTGGCCCGAGGTCGTCGTCCACCTCGCGCCTGCCCGCGATGCAGAGGAGGACCGGCGCTGCGGGCGGCCGTTCCGGCGCCCAGGGCCATCTCCGGCGACGCTCGGCACGCCGGAGGACTCGGGACGACTAGGCGCTCCTGTTCGACCTACTCTCGCGCGCTGAGATGCACCGGAGCGGGCACGACCTCGGCCGCGGCGGACGGCGGTGTCGGCCGAAACTGGACACGGCGCCCCGGTGGTGTAGGTGAGGGTAGGAGCTACGGGGAGGGTTCTAGGACGATGGTGTAGGCCTCTGGTGGTGGTAGAAGTGAGGGAGGGCCTCGGTGTTGGGCTAATTTAGGCCGGAGGGGGCGGCGGGCACGGCGGCCATGGGAGGGACAGAGAGCTCCTTGAGCTCGGGAGGGAAGCGGGGCGGGGTCCTGGGAGGTGGAGGAGTGGATTGGTGAGGCAGGGGCACCTCGGGGTGGGCTTAAATAGCCGTGGCAAGGCGGATCGATGAGCACTGCGGCCGTCGCGCTGGCGCGAGCAGAGGCAAGGGGAGGGCTCGGGAAGGCGACGAGGGGGAAGGCGACGAGCAGCAGGGCGTCATGGAGACGAGGCCGAGCTCGTGGGCAAGGGAAGAAGTCGAACGCCATTAATGCTTTGTCGGCACTGTGTGCTTGTGGGCGCGTGGCGTCCAGCTCGGGCGAAGAGGCTTGGGGAGGGGGCAACAGGTCGACGACGACATGAGAGGGAGGGGGAGTCAGGTCGGCATGCTTGAACACGCAAAATCCGTCGAGGCAGAGCTGGCTGGCACGTCCCGACAACCAGAGCGCGTCCAACGCAGCCAGAGCGCGTGCAAACGACGCGGTCACCACTGTGACCGGCAAGGAGGGGACGCAAGAGGCAGGGAAACATTGTCTAGTGTTTAGTCCTTTCATACTAGAGGCCGCGGGAGGTGATGGATCATGCAGAAGTGCCAAGGAGAGATGTGAGTGGTCGCCTGAAGTTTGCTGTATCAGTTTTGGCTGAGTACTGCTGATCAAAAGGGAAGAGCTTAGCCCAATGGCTTGTCTGGGGTGATTAGATTAAGAAGAACTACCATCCTGGAGAGTTTGGAAGGAAATGGACCTAGATTTAATAGAGTTGCTTTGTGTAGGATCGAAAGTATGTCTAGAGGGGGGTGATTAGACTACTTGACCAAATAAAACTTATCTTTTTCCCAATTTTAGTTCTTGGCAGATTTCAGCAACTTTGGACAAGTCAAGCAATCTTAACACAATTCAAGCAAGCATGCAAAGAGTATATGAGCAGAGGAAAGTAAAGCATGCAACTTGCAAGAATGTAAAGGGAAGGGTTTGGAGGATTCAAACGCAATAGGAGACACGGATGTTTTTGTCGTGGTTCCGATAGGTGGTGCTATCGTACATCCACGTTGATGAAGACTTCAACCCACGAAGGGTAACGGCTGCGCGAGTCCACGGAGGGCTCCACCCACGAAGGGTCCACAAAGAAGCAACCTTGTCTATCCCACCATGGTCGTTGCCCACGAAGGACTTGCCTCACTAGCGGTAGATCTTCACGAAGTAGGCGATCTCCTTGCCCTTACAAACTCCTTGGTTCAACTCGACAATCTTGTCGGAGGCTCCCAAGTGACACCTAGTCAATCTAGGAGACACCACTCTCCATGAAGTAACAAATGGTGTGTTGATGATGAACTCCTTGCTCTTGTGCTTCCAATGATAGTCTCCCCAACACTCAACTCTCTCTCATAGGATATGGATTTGGTGGAAAGAAGATTTGAGGGGAAAGCAACTTGGGGAAGGCTAGAGATCAAGATTCATATGGTAGGAATGGAATATCTTGGCCGCAACACAAGTGTAGGTGGTTCTCTCTCAGAAAAGGTAAGTTGGAAGTGTAGGTTCGTTCTGATGGCTCTCTCCATGAATGAAGAGGAGGTGGAGGGGTATATATAGCGTCCACACAAAATCTAACCGTTACACACAACTTGCCAATCTCGGTGGGACCGAATTGATAAACTCAGTCGGACCGATTCAGCAAATCTAGTGACCGTTAGGATTTTCGGTGGGACTGACATGCAACTCGGTAGGACCGATATGGTTAGGGTTAGGGCATAACGTAATCTCGGTGAGACCGATTACACAAACTCGGTGAGACCGATTTTGGTAATAAGCTAACCAGAGAGTTGGTCAGGTAAACTCGGTGGGACCGATTCACTCATTTCGGTGAGACCGAAATGTTACGAAAGGGAAACAAAGAGTTTACATTGCAATATCGGTGGAACCGATCGCTCATCTCGGTGGGACCGAAAAGTTCGAAGGGAAACAGAGAGATTACAATCCCATCACGGTGAGATTGAGATCCCTATCAGTGAGACCGATTTGCCTAGGGTTTGTGGCAGTGGCTATGACATCTGAACTCGGTGGCGCCGGATAGAAAGAATCGGTGGGGCCGAGTTTGACTTTTCGTTGAGGGCTTTGGAGCATATCACTAAGCATTTTGAGCAAGAGCCTCATTAAGCAACACCTCATCCCTCCTTGATAGTATTGACTTTTCCTATAGACTCAATGTGATCTTGGATCACTAAAATAGAAAATGTAGAGTCTTGAGCTTTGAGATTGAGTCAATCCTTTTGTCCTTAGCATTTTGAGGGGTCCACTTTTCTCATCCATGCCATGCCAATCATTGAGCTTTCCTGAAATATTGATCTTGAAATAGCATTAGCTCAATGAGCTATATGTTGTTAGGAATTACCAAAACCACCTAGGGATATTTGCACTTTCGATCTCCCCCTTTTTTGTAATTGATGACAACATATAGATCAAAGCTTCGACAAATGATAATAAGAGTGAAAAACATTGTCGCTTTGAGAAGTATGTGAAAAGCAAGAGCTCCCTGAGGGAGTCCTGGATTAGGGGGTGTCCGGACAGCCGGACTATAACCTTTGGCCGGACTGTTGGACTATGAAGATACAAGATTGAAGACTTCGTCCTGTGTCCGGATGGGACTTTCCTTGGCGTGGAAGGCAAGCTTGGCAATACGGATATGTAGATCTCCTCCCATTGTAACCGACTCTGTGTAACCCTAGCCCTCTTCGGTGTCTATATAAACCGGAGGGTTTTAGTCCATAGGACAACATACAATCATACCATAGGCTAGCTTCTAGGGTTTAGCCTCTCTGATCTCGTGGTATATCTACTCTTGTACTACCCATATCATCAATATTAATCAAGCAGGAGTAGGGTTTTACCTTCATCGAGAGGGCCCGAACCTGGGTAAAAACATCGTGCCCCTTGTCTCCTGTTACCATCCGCCTAGACGCATAGTTCGGGGCCCCCTACCCGAGATCCGCCGGTTTTGACACCGACATTGGTGCTTTCACTGAGAGTTCCTCTATGTCGTCATCATCGATCATCGTTAGCGATGTAGTCCAGGGTGAGACTTTTCTCCCCGGACATATTTTTTTATTCGGCGGCTTTGCACTGCGGGCCAGTTCGCTTGGCCATCTGGAGCAGATTGAAAGCTACGCCCCTGGCCATCAGGTCAGGTTTGGAAACTTAAACTACACGGCCGATATCCGCGGAGACTTGATCTTCGACGGATTCGAGCCCCTGCCGAGTGCGCCGCACTATCACGATGGGCATGATTTGGCTCCGCCGTCGAACAGTGTCCTGGAGGCCGCACCCGCATCCGCTCAAACCTTTAATTCGGAGCCTACTGCGCCGACCGAGGGCGGGTGGCTAGACCCCTACACGGAGGCTGCAGCCTCAACAGCGGTCAAGCCAAACACCAACCTTATCCTTCGCGAGGCCCGTGACTCAACATTGTCGGACTCTCCTCTGAACTCTGAACCCTCCGCGCCCCTACCAATCGAATCCGATTGGGCGCCGATCATGGAGTTCACTGCCGCGGATATCTTTCAGCACTCGCCCTTCGGCGACATACTGAATTCACTAAGGTCTCTCTCTTTGTCAGGAGAGTCCTGGACGGATTACGACCGGCAGGATTGGGATGCGGACGACGAAGAAATTCGACGCCCACCCACCACCCACTTCATAGCCAGTGTCGATGACTTGACCGACATCCTCGATTTTGACTCCGAAGACATCGATGGTATGGACGACGATGTAGGAGACGAACAGGAACCAGCGCCTACAGGGCGCTGGCAAGACACCTCGTCCTACGATGTATACATCGTGGACACACCCAAAGGAAACGATGACGAGGAATGGGAGGACGCAACGAAGGATCGTTCCTTCGAAAAGCAGTCAAAGCGGCGGCGTAAGCGCCGCTCCAAACCCCGCCTCGATAGAGACAGCGGTCATACAGACCCAGCCACAGAGCAGGGCGAGCCGGCGGACGATGAACATGGCATCGAGCAACCTTCCGAACAAGGCAACTTGGATAACCGAACTGAACAACCCGTCCCCGGCGAAAATAACAGTCCGGATTACCTCACGCCGGACAAGTTCCTGGAGCAGAAGAACCTCCGTAAAAGGCTCGTCGCCACTGCGCGTAGCCTGAAAAAGCAGAAGCGAAAGCTCAAGACTGCGGAAGATGCACTCAGAATCAGATGGAGCAAAGTACTCAACACCGCAGACAAATATGGCGGCAGTCGCCACACAAAGAGCTACCCGAAGCGAAAGCTACTGCCCGAATTTGATGAGGAGGCGTTAGAGCCCCCGCAATAAAAAAACAAAGCAGCCATCCGGTCGGATAGACGACCTCATGGACAACATAAAGCGGCAAACGGCGCCGCACACAAACCAGCACGCGATCCACACGAGGATTCGCATCAAAAAGATGGCCCAGCCAGATCTATCTACGGGCCGAGAAAGCAAGCTCTAGCAAGCAATACAATACAACAAATATCCGAACACCACGGCACACCCAAATACAGGGGTGCCGCACACCCCCTATATTTCACCGATGAGGTGCTGGACCATGAATTCCCAGCGGGATTCAAACCTGTAAACATAGAGGCATATGACGGAACTACAGACCCGGGGGTCTGGATTGAGGACTATATCCTCCACATCCATATGGCTCGAGGAGATGACCTCCACGCCATCAAATACTTACCCCTCAAGCTCAAAGGGCCAGCCCGGCATTGGCTTAAAGGCCTTCCCGAAAACACCATTGGAAGTTGGGAAGAGCTCGAGGACGCTTTTCGGGCAAATTTTCAAGGGACCTATGTCCGACCACCGGATGCAAACGATTTAAGTCATACAACTCAACAACCCAGAGAGTCAGCCCGGAAGCTCTGGAACAGATTTCTTACTAAAAAGAACCAGATAGCCGACTGTCCGGACGCTGAAGCCGTAGCAGCTTTCAAACATAGCGTTCGAGATGAATGACTCGCTAGACACCTCGGCCAAGAAAAGCCAAGAACAATGCCCGCATTAACAAGCCTCATGACCCACTTTTGCGCAAGAGAGGACAGCTGGTTGGCAAGATGCAGCACCAGCGACCCAAGTACATCCGAAGTCAGGGATGGGAATGGGAAGCCACGAAGCAGCAAAGACCAGCGCCGGAATAAGGGAAACATCCCGAAGAGCACGACAGTTAACACCGGATTCAAAAGCTCTCGGCAGGGTCAGCAAAAGCTGCCCCTCAAAGATAACAGGGACGAACTGTCTAACCTAAACAAAATCCTAGACAAGATATGTCAAATCCACAACACCCCTGGGAAGCCTGCAAATCATACCCACATAGAATGTTGGGTCTTCAAGCAATCCGGCAAACTCAACGCCGAACACAAGGGGCTGGATACACCAAGTGAAGACGATGATGAACCCCACAAACAAAGCACTGGGGAACAAAAGAAATTCCCACAAGAAGTTAAAATAGTAAACGTACTACACGTGACAAAAGGGAGAAACGAAGTGGTGCCCACAGAGATACGTGCCATGCGGCCTATCACCAAGGAGTTTTGCCACTGGTTGTCAAAACCGATCACCTTCGACCATCGGGATTACTCCAGAAGTATCCGGCACGCAGGCTGGGCTGCCTTGGTGTTAGACCCAATAATTGACGGACTCCACTTTACATGAGTCCTGATGGACGGCGGCAGTAGTTTAAACCTGATATATCAGGACACAGTCCGCAAAATGGGGATGGACCCAACAAAAATTAGCCATAGCAATACTTCCTTTAAAGGAGTAACGCCAGGCCCAGAAGCCCATTGCACGGGCTCCCTCCTACTAGAAGTTATGTTCGGCTCCCCCGATAACTTCCGTAGCGAAAAGCTAACCTTCCACATCGCTCCGTTTAAAAGTGGTTGTCAAGCACTACTGGGACACGAAGCTTTCTCCCGCTTTAACGCAATACCGCATTATGCGTCTCTCACGCTTAAGATGCCCGGCCCATGAGGCATCATGTCGTCAAAGGGAAATATTGAGCGCTCCTCGCGCGCGGAAGACTGTGCGGCTGCCTTGGCAGCCACACACTAAAATGGCTTCACCAACCAAAGCATTTAACAGGTCATTAAGACCACGGACACGACTAGACGAGTCCGGCGTAAACATATAATTGATAAAGGTTTAATAGCCGTATACCCCTATACAAGGGGCTCCGCGCATGTAAAACAAGCGGCAATAAGGCTCAATTTTACCCATCTTGAATTATACTTTGCTTATTTAGTATAACATACATTTCGCACGACTACTTTTTCAACTAAGTTCCTCTCTTTTATAGATAAACACCGTGCTACACCCGTCCAGGACACGGCACAACGGAGACACAGGCGCAGACGTGCAGCAGGGACCCGTTCCAAGGATTCTTTTTAGATTAAGACCCTGCGTAAACCTTTTTTACTGTCTCTTGTTGATACACATCCCCCGGATTCTCAGTATAACCGAGAAGGGGGCTGACATCTTGGCATGTGGCCACGTCAGAATATTGCACGTACCTGGACACTAGGGGCTTATTACTAAGGGCATTGTTCAGCCCGTTTAAAATCATGAAGACCGAATACCTCAGGGAGTGTTCGGCGTCGCGAGTTTGGCCTTATATGCATCAGCTCCGAATCATGTCTTTGGTTAAATGTTGGGTTTGCCCGGCTCCTGTGTTTTGCTGCCTTACGTTCCGCTCTATCGGCTAAGGCGGCACCAGGAGAACTACTGCGATTGTGCCCCGGTTCAGCCAGGCGAGCACCTCAGTAGAGAAAGCCGAAAACTGATTGTCATGATATAGCGTGAGACTGGTCAACCACTCGATGACCTATCGGAATCTTTGGGATTCCTCCGCATTAATGAAGGGCCGTTTCCCGGCCAGGCACACACCCGCCCCGAATTCGGGTGAGCGCGGCGCCACCAGGGGCTATATAGTAGCCCCACTGTCAAACTCCTATGGCTAAGTGAAAGTGATAAAGCATTATAGTCTGATTGCCTAGTTCGCTGCGCTATCACCTCCTTAAATGGACCAAGACGTTGGATCAAGTGTGAAAATGCGTCTTCTGTGAACACCCCCGCATTATGTGCGTGGGGGCTGAAGCCGACGACTGCCATCTTTCAGGTTATATATATATATATATTAACGGCCGCACAGGAGGTATTATAATTCTTGCAGGCACAAGTATAAAAAGCTTCTAGATTTCAGCAAAATATTGTTTTCAACAAAAAAATACATGTTATTCGAACATAATATCCTTCGAGCGCTGCGTCCCTATTGCACGAGCACCTTCCAGAACTTCTTGAAAGTAGTGCTCGGCAGGTACTCGGCTTTCGTGCGAATCTTGGGATGCAACGGCGGTGGCCTCTATATCCGCCCAGTATGTCTTGACACGAGCAAGGGCCATCCGCGCACCCTCCACGCATGCTGACCTCTTCATCGCGTTGATATACAGCACTGCACCAAGGAGTTGCTGCACCAAGCTAAAATAACTGTTCGGCTTTGGCCTTTCCGGCCACAGATGATCCACGACATACCTCATGGCAAGTACGGACAACCTATTCAGCTCGGCCCATTCGGCCAAACGATCGGTCAATGGAAGCGGACGCTCTGGATTGTTGAACTGTGACCAAAATAGCTTTTCCACTTCGCGATCTTTCTGATCTCGAAAGTGTTCGACCGCATCAGCGGCACTCGCCGCTAAATCCAGATATGCGTCCGCCGAACTCCACATCCGGTCCAATGGAGCATATTTAGGATCTCCGAACTTCATCCGCAGCATAAAGGGCTTCCCAGCCGCGATATCTTCGGCTTGACGCAGCTCCTGCTTCATCGCTCTCATCGCAGAACGAGCATCCTTGGCCGCTGTAGTGGCCTTCTCAAGGTCTGTCCGCTCTGCCCGATCTTCCTTTTCAAGAAGCTTGCAGCGGTCAGCAGCGTTCTTTAATTTCACAGCCATCTCGGCCATTTCCTCCTTGCTTCGGCAGTGAGCAGCCTGTTCGGCTTTCAGCTCCTCAACCGCCTTTAGGGCAGCCGCATCGCTTTTCATGGCTTGCTCTTTGGCTCGGGAAAGCTCTGCCCAAAGGTCCTCCACAGCGGCAGCCCCATCTGCATCAAGCGCACACGTTATAAGATACTGGCATCAAGCTCCTCTTACCAGGTGTCTCCGGAGAAATTACATACCTTATGCCTCGTCAAGCCGCTTGTTGACAAGCGTGATGTCGGCATCTGCCACGTCAAGTTGCCGCTTTAGCTCGGCAAATTCATCAGTCCGGCCGGCCACCGGACACTTCGCCACCTACATATGACGGCGACAAAATTATACCTGGGACTATGATCCTCCACGTGCCGTCGTCTTTGACAGCACCTAGAGTCTTAGGGGCTACTATCTATACAGGACGCATCTTAGAGCATGCGGTACTGAAGGTACATCATTTCACGTACCTCAAAACCTGTCAGTAAATTCATGACAACTTCATGCAACCCGCTCTCCGCGGACGAAATCCTTTCAATTACCGTGCCCATCAACGCACGGTGCTCCTCTGAGATAGACGCCTGCCCTAGCAGATCCTTCAGTACCTCCGACCGTGCACCAGGCGGTGCCGGACTCGTTTGATTGCTTCTCCCAGAAGCCGGACACGGAGGGCTTCGGGTGGCCATATGACTACCTTCCGACCTTACCGGATCGGGAGAAACCCTCTGCGACGACACCTCGGGGTCACCCGCCTCATGAGGCGGGATGGCAAGGGGAGGCGTTCCGCTCTCCATCATCTCTAGAAGAAGATCCCCCGAAGACGAGCCCTGCTGAGAAGGGCTAAGATCCGAACTACAAGGTATTTTTTTTGTTATCTTCCTCAGAAATGAAGCAAGGATTTCTCATATTATTAAACACCCTTTTACTTACGGCTCGGTGGAGGGATGATCCCCTTGAGGGCATAGTACGGCCAGGACATCCCCTGTCGCAGGACCCTCTAGTAAAGATTTCTTCCCCTGCTTTGAGACCGTTGTCTCCGGGTCTTCAGAGGCGGTCCTCTTCTTCCCCTGAGGAGAGGAATTTTCGATTCCTCCCTCCCGGACAATCTCCTCCGCGGAGGCAGTAGCTCCCTTGTTCCCCCCTTCGTTTTCTTCCGAAGGCGCGATCTCCAACATCCTGGTTAACACGAGATCTGGCGAGGTCTCGGGAAGGGTGGCCGGACACCTGATTAACTTCGCCTTCGCTATCCACTCCTGTTTCAAGAACAACTCTGTTAAGGGCGATGTTGTGATAAACGAATAGATGGCATGTCCAGGCACAGGGCTACTTACTTGGGTATCCGGACGATTGCAGCTCAGACCTGCATCCTTAGTAGAGTCCGGACACATTACTTGTGGTTCGAAGAACAATTTGTACATCTCCACGGGCGTCATGCCAAGAAGATGTTGGAGGGCTCGTGGTCCCTCCGGATTGAACTCCCACAGGCGGAGGGGGCGACGTTTGCAGGGCAGGACTCGGCGAATTAACATGACCTACGTCACCATGACCAGAATGATGTCTCTTTCCAGGAGATCTCGGATGCGGCTCTGCAACAGGGGCACATCCTTTGCTGGCCCCTAGTCCAGCCCCTTATTGACCCATGACGCTAGTCGGGGCGGGGGATCTGAGCGAAAAGCAGGCGGCGCCACCCATTTGGTACCCCTGGGGGCTGTGATATAAAACCACTATTGTTGCCATAGGCTGGCACTACTAGGAAAAGGGCTATAGATAGGATTGATACTAATGGCGCACCAGGGAAGTAGTGCGCCACTACTATATACTAATGGCGCACCTGTTGGTGATGCGCCATTAGTGTGGAAGACACTAATGGCGCACCAGAAATAGGGTGCGCCACTAGTATTATTTTTTTTCATTTTTCCATACATACTAATGGCGCATCATGTCGATAATGCGCCATTACTAGTTCTAACTAGTAATGGCGCACCAGGCAGAGAGTGCGCCATTACTGTAATTTTTTTAATTCTTTTTTTGCAAAACTAGTAAATTTTTTATTTTGCAAAACTTGCCTCATCGATCTCACCCGCTGCCCCCGTGTTCGCCGTCCCCCTCGCCTCCTTCGCCGTCCCCGAGCCGAGCGCCGCCTCCCTCGCCGCCTCCCTCCGCCGCTCCGCCGTCGCCGTCGTTCTCGTCCCCGCCCCCCGCCCACCCGCCGCGCCCAGCGGCTGCTCCCACGAGATCACCGCCCTCCCGACTCCGACCCCACCGCCGTCCACTGCGACGAGCTCACCGTCGCCCTCCCCCGAGTCCGCCGTCCCCGTGCGGCCCCTGGTCAGTCTCTCTCCCCCTCTCTCCCGCTCTCATCCCCATGCCCCCACGGGCAGCGCCCTAGGGTTAGGAGCAGGAGCTCGCCGCCGCTGCCCCGTTGTGCCACCGCTGCTGCTTCGTGCCGACGCCGTTCCCGTGCGCTCGTGCGTTGATGCCGGGCCCCACGTGCTCGTGCGCCACCGCCGCTGCCGCCACGTGGCTGCTGCTTCTTGTTGCCAGTCTGAAGCCTGATGAAAATAGTAGATTCCGTTGAAACTAGCACATGTGAAATTATGAATTCAAACATATAACAAAGCCAGATTTAGGATGCTCACTCGCGAGCTCTACCATTCAGTCAGTCTCCTGTGAATCAGAGCTTCCCAATCCTTTGGGACTACAGACCGGCCATCATAGAGCATTGGGGATGTTATGTTTTTGCTGCATCTTCTTCAGTTGAAAGAGGTACAGGGGGCAATATGGCCATCTGTTTAGGTGTGTATCATCGAAAACAAATGAAAGTAGCGCTTTTGAGTCAAAGAGGATAAATCATCCAACATCTAGCCCAGTATTGCTTTTGCAGGCTTGTATGAAACTGCTATTGTTCAGTAATGCTATGAGCACAACTTCGATCATGATTACTACTATTTTGAAGTGAGAATGCATCAGAGGTCTCAACTAGCTTGTTCCGATGGATGCAAAGATCATGTCCTGCTACATAATGTGATTGGGTAGCACTAGGGATAGTTTTGCAATAATGCTATGCAATTATCGTATGATTCGGCACTTTCTATTAAATCGAGTGCTCAGGTTCATATCCTAAGTTCATATCCTAAGTCCTAACCTAGTGGCTTAGCTGGTCAGTTTAAGTTGTCCAGAGTTTCAGCAATTTCAATTCTGGTGCAGCAATGCAGTTTCAATGCCAGAAAAATTCAATTAGGTACAGTTACAGAAAAATTAAGTTATGTACAGTTACAGAAAAATTCAGTTAGGCTTTTTAGAGGCAATACTAGTGGAAAATTCAGTTAGGTACAGTTAGCATCAGTTAGGTACATTGAGGTACAATTAGCTACTGTCAGGCTTGTTAGATTAATCTTCAGTTTACTTGACTTTTGAGCCTGCTAGTAGTTTACTTCCATGAGTTGTTTTATTGACATGGCACGTTTGCAGTGGAGTTTTATATATCTTTAGCCACAATTTACTTGACTTTCAGGTTTGCCCGGCTCTTTACTTTACTTTAATTTATCTCATGTTTATCTCATTAGTTAGGTACAGTTTGCCAGAACGGAAGTTAACCTAGGCCTAGTTAAGTATAGGCTTGGGCTTGTTGTTGAATGCTACCGTTGTCCTAGCCAGGTATTTTCAGAATTGAGCTAAAGATTTGGGGGGGTAGTATTTCTGATTTTAGAGCACATTTGCTGGATGTATTTTGTGATGAAAAAGGCTCTTCCTTTGTGCTAGCTTTCCTCTCGTTTGTTGTTACGCAAGATTATGATGATGGAAGAGACATTACTGAAGTGTTAAAGTATGCATGTTTTGCTTAGTTGAAGAATCTGAGATATTGGGGTACGAGTTCGTGGCTTAAATTTGCTTGTTCTTTGTTGTTGCCCATGATTTGCAACATATGCAGCTAGATTGTTCCTGCTCTTGTGTATCTGGTTTTATATTTATAACCTGCCATTACTGCATATTCCAATTATGGTGTCCCTGTGATATAGGGTTGGCCGTTTAATTGATACACACCAATGATGCATTCTTTCCAGTATGTGTTCTTCTCTACTTGATGGTGTGATGAAATGGTGCTTGCTCTGAAGTTAGAAAGCAAGAGTGTGACAAAGTTATGTCAGGGCGTAGTTTGTGATGATGCTACTTGTGATCTTGTGATGATGCTACTTGTGATCTTGTGATTTTGCAGGTACCCCGAGAGGCCCTTGAGTTTGCCGGAATGTCGATTAACTTCCGTTCCGGCAAATTCGGGTACTCCATATGTCCTATTTTCAGCAAAGGTCATGCTAAAAATAGGACATATGGGGTACTTGCGACTAATGCCTGTTATCATGCATGTTTTATGATCTGTTGTAAGGGTACTAATTGGTCTCTTCTGCTGCTTATCAGAGATGGCGGGAAGCAGCCACCGCCGCTCTGCGACACCGCAGTACGAGTTGGATGCTTCCGAGTTCTTCACTATCATACTTGGGACTTCAGTATCATCCATGACGCAGGTATATAAAATGAGAGATCTCCCCTAGCTTCACCCATCTCATTATGATATCTGTTGTTTGCCTACATCACTCATTGTCCCAAACTGCAGAGGCTGCCTGGCAGTTTTAAGAACACGCTGATGGGTGAAGATCCGCCAAATAATGTGAAGGTGCGACAGGCTGGCAGCGGGTTTCGCAGGCTGTGGGATGTGGAGTTGGTGATCAAGGAGGGCCACATGTACTTGTCTCGTGGGTGGGAGAAGTTCTACCGTGCCTACGACCTGCGGCTGGGGTACTTCCTTCTCTTCAGGTACGACGACGCCGCCACCACGCTCATCATGAAGGTGTTCAACGCGACTATGTGTCGCATGCGCTACGCTGAAGATTATGATGCCGGTACATTCTGCCTCTTCTTATTCCTCTACATTTGGCTTTGTCTCACATTGATTGTTAAAGGTCGTTGTTGCATTTGGACAGGTAATGGGAGCAGCAGCAGCGACAATGGCTACAGCCAAAGCAGCAGCGACCATGGCTGTAGCGAAAGCAGCAGCGACCATGGCTGTAGCGAAAGCAGCAGCTATTCTGGCAGCAGCATAGACAACAAGAAGGATGATCCGGACTGGAGTGCGGGAGAAGAGGAGCAGAGTGGGGATGAGGAGCTGTAGGATGATGATGGGCATCAGGCTGAGGATGACCTAACACTGGTGGTGGCTAACCAAGGGCAAGAGACGGTGGTGGCTGACCAAGGGCAAGAGATGGTGGTGGCTGACCATGGGCAAGAGATGGAGGTGGCTGAGGATGACCTAGCGATGGTCGTGCCTGAAGGTGGCCTCGCGATAGTGGTGGTGCATGACAATGACCACGCACCGGTGGTGGCGCCGGCGATCCCACAGCTGGGCGACATGACCACGCCAATTGAGGTAGAAGACTACATCCCACTGCCTCCACCGCCTCGCCGCTCTTGCCGCATCAGGCTGAGGAAGGAGAAGGAGAAGAACAATGCATGAGAACTGAACGGTGTTGGATGAACAATGTGAAACTTTTGTAATATGTAACGATGGAACTATGTGTTGGCTATGTATGTATATATGATGGAACTTGTGTGTTGGCTATGTATGTATATATGATGGAACTTGTGTGTTGGCTATGATTGTTATATGGATGCTTGTTGTATATCTCATAGGTGAAATAGTGACCTGAGATTAAGAAAAAAAATTAAAAAAATTGTTACTAATGGCGCATTACAGTGTGGTGCGCCATTAGTATAGCAAACACTAGTGGCGCACCATGGGCAAAACTAATGGCGCACTGCCTGGTGCGCCATTAGTATACCAGATACTAATGGCGCACCAGTGGTGCGCCATTAGTAAGACATACTAGTGGCGTGCTACTAATGGCGCACTGGTAATGCGCCATTAGTAGGCAAAACCAGTGTGCCATTAGTAGGCCTTTTCCTAGTAGTGTGGACTCCTCTTGAAAACAGCCCTCGGGCCACGGAGCATTAGCATCCTTGCTTATTGCAGCACCTCCGCACTCTGCGTGCTCTCCCTCTATCGTCTTCGGCTCCACTTTGAAGGTCTTAAGCCACAGTCCGAAGTGAGGAGTAATACGGAGGAAAGCTTCGCACACGACGATGAACGATGAGATGTGGAGGATGGACTCTGGAGCTAAGTCGTGGAATTCCAGTCCATAATAGAACATGAGCCCCCTCACGAAGGGATCCGGCGCGAAGCCTAGCCCTTGGAGGAAGTGAGACATGAATACAACGCTCTCACCAGGCTTGGGAGTAGGAATAACCTGCCCTTGAGCAGGCAGCCTATGCGGTATTTCGCCGGTCAAGTACCGGGCATCCCTTAGCTTTAGTACTTTTTCCTCCGTGACGGAGGAAGGCACCCATCGGCCTCGAAGGTTGGGTCCGGACATCATCGAAGGTCCGAAGCGCCTGAATCTAGAACCTTGGGTGTTGGAACTCAAGGTGGGAGGCGGATTCGATTAAGATCGAAAGAAAGGAGTAAGGCCTTGGTCTCTTTATAAGAGGTTGAATACCAAGAGCCCCCCCTGTGACGGTTTGGGACTTACCTTTGGTCGGGGGGACATACCGACGGGCACGATTGGGTTACCCACGTCCGTGTTGATGAGAATCCCGTAAATAAAGGGGACACGATCTCTGCTTCGACAAGACGTGCCAAAGAAACTGCCTCGCGAAACGCGCTGAGGTGGTGGGTAAAAAACAATTCAAATAAAGGTTTGGCTGTGGTGTGACGTCATACCGCGGAATACGTCAGCGGGATAGATCTGTGGAAATATAATTCTCTCTGCGGTGGTATGTGGAACTTGTTTTGCAGAGCCGGACACGATCCTCGTGTTCAAAATCTTTTAGGAAGTATTCGGAGGAGGAACCCGCCTTGCAATGTCGAAGACAATTTGCACGCCAGACTCGTCATCATTGAAGCCTGGTTCAGGGGCTACTGAGGGAGTCCTGGATTAGGGGGTGTGAGGGAGTCCTGGATTAGGGGGTATCCGGACAGCCGGACTATATCCTTTGGCCGGACTGTTGGACTATGAAGATACAAGATTGAAGACTTCGTCCCGTGTGCGGATGGGACTTTCCTTGGCGTGGAAGGCAAGCTTGGCAATACGGATATGTAGATCTCCTCCCATTGTAACCGACTCGGTGTAACCCTAGGCCCCTCCGGTGTCTATATAAACCGGAGGGTTTAGTCCGTAGGACAACAACAATCATACCATAGGCTAGCTTCTAGGGTTCAGCCTCTCTGATCTCGTGGTAGATCCACTCTTGTACTACCCATATCATCAATATTAATCAAGCAGGAGTAGGGTTTTACCTCCATCGAGAGGGCCCGAACCTGGGTAAAAACATCGTGTCCCTTGTCTCCTGTTACCATCCGCCTAGACGCACAGTTCAGGACCCCCTACCTGAGATCCGCCGGTTTTGACACTGACATTGGTGCTTTCATTTAGAGTTCCACTGTGCCGTCGCCATCAGGAGGGATGGCTCGTCCCGTCTTTAAAGATGGCACTATTGCTGAGGGAGCTTTGGCTGTCGGCCAAACTCTCCGGCTAGGTGGTTTTCTTATGACCACCTGTTCGGCCGCTGCGCCGACGATGACTTCTCGGGTCATCGAAAGCAATCTTCACGTCAACTCGGAACTCGCCGAGCAGTTAGATCCAATAGAGCTCTCTTCCCTAAACGAGCTCTTGGATCGCATTGCCGCCCTGGGAGTCGCTATAGACTATGATCAGATTGGGCCTAAACCCGATCTGAGAGAGATTAACTCTCCCCAGGCCACTCATCATGTTGCGGTGGTGGAGGAACAATGCGGCGACCCTTATACTATCCTGAGGACTAGTTATGTCCGGATCCCCGAGCCCTCCAAGCCGGATAACCGTGCACGGGAGGACGTCACTGAAGCCCTGAACCTAGAGTCAGGCAGCGGGCCAGATTCATTGGACAGCATCCAAGAACCTGAATTTCCGAGATTGGAAACTCCTTGGCCCCTGAGTCTTAGATTGGGTGAGGTTTCGGATTCAATTCCGCCCACCCACCCAAGCATAAGCGATATTTCCCAAATCAGGCAAGAGCCCCGAGAAACAGTACACCATTATTGGGCCAGATTCCTCCTGGTAATGAACAGGATCAAGGACTGCCGCGAGGAAGACGCAATCTCATTCTTCTGCAATAATTGCACGGACAAGGGAATCCTTAACGCCATAAGTCGCCGTGAAATCACACGCTTCGCCGACTTGGCGTCCATAGTACGAAAGTACTGTGCGATGGAAAGTGCCTGGAAAACCGAAATAAAATTTTGGGACAATCCGGCCCTGAATACAAACCCCGTCCGAAATAAAAGGGTGCATTATCACCAGACACCCGGGTTAAACACCAAAAAGCAAAAACCCTCTACAGGGCATGGAACGTACTGGAGGGATGGCTCAATGGACCCTGTAAAATTCACAGCACAGAGGGCGCCATACCAACTCATAGACTTAGAGCATGTTGGATACTCCGGCAGGTAGCCAAAAGTGGCGAAGATCTTATAATTCCAGAAGCCACGGAGCACCATCCCAGCGATACCAGTACGGTATTAACAGTCTTTGAGACCATCGCATCAAATAATATGCGAAAGCGAACACTCCGCAGCCTTGCCGAAGTCTACCACGTGGCAACAATAAACCCATGGTGTGACACGGCTATCACTTTTAATGCCAGTGACGAACCTAAATTCCGAACAGCCCGAGCACTAGCCGCATTGGTCCTCAGTCCAATAATGGACGGCTTTCGAGTCACCAAGGTACTCATGGACGGCGGCAGCGGATTAAACCTCATTTATGAGGAAACCCTTCAAAAAATGGAAATAGACTGGAACCGCATTGATCGAAGCAGCACAACCTTCAGAGGAATAATCCCCAGTCGGGAAGCGCGCTATACAGGAAAAATCACACTAGATGTGGTGTTTTGCACGGCGGATAATTACAGGTCCGAAGAGGTTACGTTCCAAGTGGCCCTGTTCAGTAGCGGCTACCACGCCCTGTTAGGGCGGGAGGCGTTTACAATCTTCAAACCCATACCCCATTATGGGTACATGAAGCTCAAAATGCCCGGGCCCAACGGAATCATCACTCTTGCTAGTGACCCGGACATAGCATTCCGCGCCGAAAATAAGACAGCCGCACTGGCCCTCGAGGCACTATCCGAAGCCCTAGTGGCTGAGGAACTGACCGCGCTGCACTCCACGGTGAACAGGGACGATGTGATACTCGATAAAAGATCCAACTCCACCTCCTTTAAACTGGCGGACGAAATAGTCAAATTCCAAGTCCATCCAACGGACCCTACAAAAACAGCTTCCATCGGGGCACAATTAAACCCTGTTGTAGACGCCGCACAACGAGAGTTCCTACGCGAGAACTAGGACATTTTTGCCTGGCACCCTCAGACATGCCAGGAATCGCACGCAGGCTGGCCGAGCACAACCTAAATATTCTAAAAGGATTCAAGCCAATCAAGCAGGCTCTTCGGCGCTTCTCCGAACCTAAGAGACAAGCCATGGGAGAGGAACTAGCCAAGTTATTGGAGGCCGGATTCATCAGAGAAATAAAACATCCGGACTGGCTAGCAAACCTGGTAATGGTACCAAAGAAGGACAAATCCTGGCGCCTGTGCGTCGATTTTAAGGACCTCAACAAGGCTTGCCCAAAGGATCCCTTCCCCCTCCCCCACATCGATCAAATCATCGACGCTACTGCAGGACACGATTCATTGTGTTTCCTCGACGCATACTCCGGCTACCATCAAATTAAGATGGCGGAGCCAGACCAGGCCGCAATGACATTCATCACACCATACGGCCCCTTCTGCTTCAACACAATGCCCTTTGGGCTTAAAAACGCCGGCGCAACATATCAGCGCATGATTCAGACATGTCTGGCAAACCAGATCGGCAAAACAGTGGAGGCATATGTAGATGACGTAGTCGTCAAAACCAAACATGTCGAATCTCTAGTAGACAACTTGAGGCTCACGTTCGATAACCTCCGAACATATGACATCAAGCTCAACCCGGAAAAATGCGTTTTCGGCGTACCAGCCGGAAAGCTCTTGGGCTCCATTGTATCCGGTAGAGGAATTGAAGCCAATCCGGCCAAGATCCGAGCTCTGTCACAATTGGATATCCCAAAGGACCTCAAACAAATACAAAAACTGACTGGATGCATGGCGGCTCTAATCCGCTTCATTTCCCGCCTGGGAGAAAAGGCATTACCCCTTTATCGCCTCCTTCGGCGCACCGAACACTTCGAGTGGACAGATGCCGCCACAGCCGGATTGGAAGAAATAAAAGCCATATTGGCAACCAACCCAGTCCTGGTCACGCCAAACATTGGCGAACCAATGCTACTATACATTGCGGCAACTCATCAAGTTGTGAGCGCAGTGCTTGTCGTCGAACGAGAAGCGGACGGACATAAATTCCCCCTTCAAAAACCGGTCTACTATGTATCCACTGTCCTTACTCCATGCAAGTCAAGGTACCCGCATTATCAAAAGATAGCATACGCGGTATTCATGGCATCCCGAAAGCTACGACACTACTTTCAAGAGTGTTCGATAACAGTAGCCTCGGAAGTACCACTTAATGATGATATTATAAACAACCGTGACGCCACGGGCCAGATTGCCAAATGGGCCATAGAGCTCCTCCCGTTCGACATAAACTACAAGCCGCGGCGAGCCATTAAGTCGCAAGTATTGGCCGACTTCGTCGCCGAATGGACTGAAGCCGAACTCCCTAAAGAGTACGACGCATATTCTAACTGGATCATGCACTTTGACGGCTCAAAAATGTTGGCCGGTCTAAGGGCTGGCGTCGTCTTGACGTCCCCAACCGGAGATACAGTTCAATACGTACTCCAGATAATGTATACGGACTCCAACAACGCAGTTGAATATGAGGCCCTTCTACATGGTCTCCGGATGGCAGTATCCATGGGCATTCAACGCCTAGAGGTGCGCGGGGATTCAAACCTCGCAATATCCCAAATAAACAGAGACTTTGATGCCAAGGATCCGAAAATGGCAGCTTATCGCAATGCCGTCCTAAAAACGTCAACTCGGTTCGAGGGGCTCAAATTTCACCATATAGCCCGAGAAAACAATCAGGCGGCAGATGTCCTGGTACGCATCGGCGCAAAACGCGATGCAGTCCCCCCCCCCAACATCTTTTTGGAAAGGCTGTTCAAGCCATCTGTAGTATGGAAAGGGGAACCCGGCAATAACAGCCCGGACCCAACCGCACTGCCCGATACCGAACACTCTGACATAATCGGAGGCTCTGCCACCGAAATAACATCTTCGGCCCACGCTATAATGGCCGTTATTGCCCCATGGACAGAACCATTCCTAGCCTACCTAACTAGGCAGGAACTCCCTGAGGACCAAAACGAGGCACGCTGCATAGTGCGGCGATCTAAAGCCTATAAGGTCCATGAGGGAGAGCTTTATTAGAAAAGCACCACCGAAGTCCTTCAAAGGTGCATCTCCGAAGAGGAAGGGTGGAATCTTCTGGCAGAAATTCATGCCGGATTCGGCGGCCACCACGCTGCAGCCCGGGCCCTTGTAAGCAAGGCCTTCCGCACATGCTTTTATTGGCCGACGGACCAGGCAGACGCTCAGGACTTAGTCCAACGCTGCGTTGGTTGCTAGCTTTTTGCAAACCAAAGCCATATGCCACCCACCGCCCTCCAAACAATCTCCATCACTTGGCCCTTCGTGGTCTGGGGGCTTGACATGGTTGGACCCCTTAAAGGAGGAACCCACAAGAAAAAATACCTACTGGTCATGGTGGATAAGTTCACCAAATGGGTAGAAGCCAAGTCTGTGAAGACGGCCGAATCCAGACCGGTGATAGACTTCATATCCGGGGTCGTACACCGTTACGGCGTCCCCCACAACATCATCACCGATGACGGCACGAACTTCATGGACGACGAGGTAAAACTCTGGTGCAAAAACATGGGCATCAAGCTCGATTATGCTTCAGTCTATCACCCACAAACTAACGGTCAAGTCGAGAGAGCGAATGGTCTTATCATGAGCGGCATCAAACCCAGATTAGTGCGGTCCCTCAAGGAATCTAACACGCACTGGGTAGAGGAGCTCGACTCCGTACTCTGGGGGATGCGGACCACGCCGAATCGCACTACCGGATACACACCATTCTTTATGGTATACGGCACAGAGGCGGTTCTGCCCTGCGACATAATTCATGAGTCACCTCGAGTGCGCATGTACGAAGAAAGAGGAGCCGAGCTCGATCAGCAGGACAGTTTGGACGCCTTGGAGGAGGAGCGTGACGTGGCAAAAGCCCATTCCGCATTCTATGAACAGCAGGCTCGAAGATACCAAAGCAGAGAAGTACGGGCCAAAACTTACAATGTTGGCGAGTTAGTTCTACACCTGCCGGATAAGAAAAAGGACAAACTCAAGCCCAAATGGGAGGGTCCCTTCATTATTGACCAAGTTCTGACTGGTGGAGCGTATCGTCTGCGGGATGCGTCGGATAATCAACTCGAGCCGAACCCATGGAACGCAGCCAGACTCCGAAGATTCTATGCCTAGCGCCGGACTCTGTGTTCATCTCCTTCCTCTGTCCATTTTTTACTATCTGTCTTTTATTTCTCTCCTTCTCCCCTTCTTTTCTCTCACAGCCTTTAAAGGGCTAATCTATGCCTTGTTTGCACACAACTGACGCGCTATCCGCGCTCATTATACCTGGGGGCTTCTTTAACAGAAGCTTATTTATGCGGGCTCCATACCCAACACATGTGTTATCCTTCCACATGTACCTTTTATTCGCCATTATATGCATCGATATGACTTAAGTTTTGGCCAAGCTGGGTTGCCTGGCTCTTGTATTTATGCCCTACATTCCCGTTAATTCGGCTAGGGCATAAGGGGAGCACCTCTGCGATTGTTACTGCCGGGTCAGCCGGATGTGTACCTCAGACTGGGTGAAGCCGAAAGCTAGCATTCTTAAGAGAATATTCGGTCAGTGAACAAAAGACGATTTTAACCTATTTTTTATATGCCCCCAGATGTTTTCTCCGGCGATTCTTTTCGCAGCCCGGACATGCACTTTAGGGCATGCATACCCAGGGAAAGGAACCCCTAATGGAACTATTCTCCCTAGAAGATGTTTCTTACTAACCATGTAATATAACATAACTAGTTGGGCACTTGTCTGTTCAAGCACTAATGACCCCTACGCCTAGTTTCCACGCATGCCCCGGTTTTTCATAACCGAGAGGGTATTCAGATTCACTCCGGACTATCGGGTCCAGAGGTCGAAGCGAAAAGGTCCGCCATGACAAATGATCTACAATCCGGCTAGATGGCATTATACATGTCACTTTAAATTACATAGTCAATTTGACTGGTTAAAGTCCTCTTCTATACCATCCAACAGGCTGTCTAGTCTACAGTCCTGTTGGGAATACTTTGCGGCCAATTCTACTTGGCCGTACACTAAGCTCACGGGGATCTCCTTCCCATCGGGCTCCACAGGTCCGACCTCGGCCATGTGGTTTGGGTCAGCCTTCGTGTACCGCGTCTTCACCATGGCCCAGGCTTCCCTGGCACCTTGACGGCAGGCCGATATCTCCCATAATTGGAAGCGCCGCCGCACTCCCTTCGGCTTCTTTGCAAGATCTCCAAGGCCTTCGGGCACTGAGACGGATGACCACAAGGCCTGGGCAACGCCTTGCATCACCTACCGAACTCGTTCGTGCAGCTGTGAGAGCTCGGGAAGAAGGTCACCCGTAGAACCGGGCATTTCCTCCGCAGGACAACCTGTTAGCATACCTACAGACATAACTCTGTTAGCCGACTTCTTCGCGAAACTCTTTTCAAAGTTCGCTCAAGCACTTACTAAAAATGCCGCGTCAAAGCCGCTGATTCTCCTTCACGGAGTCCGACAGTTGGGCACGAACATCCCTTAGCTCCACGCTCAGCTGGGTGTTGGCATCCTGCAAATTATTCTTCTCCTGCCTAACCTTGGTAAGCACACTCTCGCCAGCCTCTAGCTGGCGTCGGAGTTGTTGCTCATCCGGATTTCCTCCGGCGTCATCTATAATTTCATTTTTATAATTGCACATATGCCGCACTCTATATGGTATCTATCATTTTCAATATGTCTTACCAGAGGGGGTCTTCTTGGACTTCTCTTCTGCAGCTAGTGCGGCCTGAAGTTGGGCTTTGCACTCTACCAGCTCATGTGACAATTGGGTATTCTTTTTTGTAAGAACCTGCATAACAAATGATCCTTAAATCAGTTATTCTAACTGTTTCAAGTCTCAAGGGCTACTGATATATACATAATCATCAACTTTTCTCACCCGTGTGTCCTTTACATATTGATCTGTGGCTCTGGCTCGACCACTTTGAGCAGCACGGAGATATGCGTCTCCCGAGTTGAAGGCATCAAATGCCTCTTGGGAGAAACAGGCGTCACGAAGAATGGCCCGGCGACGCCTGTGGTTCATGGCACTCTCCACCTCGGAATTTATGGCGGACAGTCTGTCTGCATCCTCTGTCGGAGGAGCATCCGGCGCGCGCCCCGTATTCGCTTTCGCTTCCGGATCCGGCCTTGGAGCCTGAATGGTGGAGGCGTGATTGGAAACCTCTCCGGATATAGTCCGGCGAGCGTTCTTTTTCCTAAAGAAAGCACGGGCGTTAGTATGCCTCCGAGAATAATATCCTAGAGTAAGACGGCGCGCCATACCGCTGCGCCGGTGTCTCAGTCCGGACTGCATTTCTTTTCAGCCTGCCTGGCCTCGCAGCCCCTTGTTGGCTAGTCGCCGCGGGCTCGGCGTGACGTCCCAAGGGCCTCCCCTACAAAACACCGTTGGTATACGGTAAACAAAAATACTCAAGGACGGATCCTTTTCAAAGTATTGGGACTTCGGTCTTAGTTACCTGTGAGGCTGGAAGCAGCCCAGGGTAATCGGCCGTAATGGCCACCAAGGCATTGCCGCTGCTTAATTGGTAAAATACCCTATCGATTAACTCCACAGATATGTCCGGATCCTCTTGGGAGGCCGGGTCGAGGGACCGCTCCGGATCCTCGGGTTGTGGAGGCGGTCTGTTTATCTCTCTTACGGCCTTACGCAGCTCCTGCGTTGAATTCGCAAGATAAAATACTTAACTATGGGAATACGGAACGGATGGGCAAAGAAAGTGTCAACTTACCCAGCCCGCAGGATTGTACGTAGAAAATCCGCCCTGTGGATTGACGCGGAGGAGTTCCTCCTCTTCTCCCTTGTACAAATCGGACAAGATCTTTACTAGAGCGACAACCGAGTCCGGCCCCTTGCGGCCGCAGCGGGTGGCGTCATCCTCCCCGTTGAAATCCCACAGGGGGTGGCCTCTATATTGAAGCGGCTGGACCCCCCGCATAATTCATATGGCCATGACCTCGATCATGGTCAATCCGGATTGAGCTAACAACCTTATCCGGATCATCAGGTAAAGAACGTCCCTGTTATCTTCCTCCTGGGGGCTCCGTGGACGCCAGCTCTGGCGCTTCTTCAAAGGAGCACTATTGAACTCGGGAAGGCCGATCCGAATTGGATCCGGGAGGGGGACGTCTTCTATATAAAACCATTCTGAAGGCCAGTCTTCGGACGTCTTCTTTGGGGTTCCGGATAGATATCCGGTCCCGGCGATGCGCCATACTTCGGCTCCGCCCACTTGATATATTGACCCCCTCTAAGAACGGGGCACGAGGCAAAACAACTTCTTCCATAATGCGAAATGAGCCTCGCAGCCCAAAAACAGCTCGCAAAGGGCTACGAAGCCCGCGATATGCAGTATGGAGGCAGGCGTAAGGCTGTGCAACTGGAGGCCATAGAACTCTAGGAGCCCCCGGAGAAACGGATGAATTGGAAATTTGAGTCCTCTTATCAAATAAGGGACAAGGCATACCCGCTCTCCTTTGGAGGGATTGGGAAGGCTCTCCACTTGCTCTCCTCCATTCTAGGTGGCGAGCCCGGCTCGAACCGGGACCATGTACGCTGGGTGGAGAAATCCTTGGGTCTGAAGCGTCACTAGTTGGCTGTGCGGGACGGGACATCTCTCCCAATCTCCGGGCTTGGGGCTGGGGGAGCGAGAGGAGGAGCTGCGTCGACCGGCCAAGATGGAATGGATCTCTGTCGGGTGCACTCCGATGAATGCTCTCTAAGGGAGGATGGTGTGACTTGGATCTGAATCCTCGTCTCTTAAATAGGCGGCTCATTTACATAGTTAGGGGGGTAAATATAAAAACACCCTGGCTCTTCACATTCGCTTGACGCGTGGAAGGTGGCCATTATTGGGCGTGGAAGCCAAGAAGCGCAGCATTCACAAGAAGCCGGACACTATTTAACAGGTATACGGAATTTGGAGGAGAACCCGCCTTGCAATGCCGAAGACAATCTGCGCGTCGGACTCATCGTCATTGAAGCCTGGTTCAGGGGCTACTGAGGGAGTCCTGGATTAGGGGGTATCTGGACAACCGGACTATATCCTTTGGCCGGACTGTTGGACTATGAAGATACAAGATTGAAGACTTCGTCCCGTGTCCGGGTGGGACTTTCCTTGGCGTGGAAGGCAAGCTTGGCAATACGGATATGTAGATCTCCTCCCATTGTAACCGACTCTGTGTAACCCTAGGCCCCTCCGGTGTCTATATAAACCGGAGGGTTTAGTCCGTAGGACAACAACAATCATACCATAGGCTAGCTTCTAGGGTTTAGCCTCTCTGATCTTGTGGTAGATCCACTCTTGTACTACCCATATCATCAATATTAATCAAGCAGGAGTAGGGTTTTACCTCCATCAAGAGGGCCCGAACCTGGGTAAAAACATCGTGTCCCTTGTTTCCTGTTACCATCTGCCTAGACGCACAGTTCGGGACCCCCTACCCGAGATCCGCCGGCATTGACACCGACAGGGTGTCCGGACAGCCGGATATAACCTTTGGCCGGACTGTTGGACTATGAAGATACAAGATTGAAGACTTCGTCCTGTGTCCGGATGGGACTTTCCTTGGCGTGGAAGGCAAGCTTTGCAATACGAATATGTAGATCTCCTCCCATTCGAACCGACTCTGTGTAACCCTAGCCCTCTTCGGTGTCTATATAAACCGGAGGGTTAGTCCATAGGACAACATACAATCATACCATAGGCTAGCTTCTAGGGTTTAGCCTCTCTGATCTCGTGGTAGATCTACTCTTGTACTACCCATATCATCAATATCAATCAAGCAGGAGTAGGGTTTTACCTCCATCGAGAGGGCCCGAACCTGGGTAAAAACATCGTGTCCCTTGTCTCCTGTTACCATCCGCCTAGACGCACAGTTCGGGATCCCCTACCCGAGATCCGCCGGTTTTGACACCGACACTTGTCGGGGGGAATCGGCTTCCCCGAACACCTATGGGGACCGTGCCCCTTACTGGTTTGGCGGGGGGTGGAGGTTGCACGAAGAGCAGATCGAGGCGATGCACACGAGAGATTTACCCAGCTTCGGGCCGCAAGGATGCGTAAAACCCTACTGCTGCTTGGTGGTTTGTATTATGTTCTTGCTCGGAGGCGCGTGGTGCTACAGTACACACGAGCCGCTGGCGAGACCGAGCGTGAAAGTGGGAGTCCCCTTTCACCCCTACGTGCGCATGGGGCCTCCTTTTATATGCTCAAGGGGTTACCCTCAGGTGGCAGCGTAGGTGAGGGTAAAAATGGTAGAATGCTGTAGTGGGTACAGCTGCCCTGCATAGTGGCTGCACAGTGCTATCATACCTAACTCTGGCGGCGGGGGACAAAGGCATTAAATGCCCGTCCGCATCGCCCAGACGGTGCAGGAACAGGACCGTTAGGAGTGCCACTGTTTGCCACGATGGCGACTCTGTCAGCTTCGCTTCGCCACCGCATGCCCCTGGCTATGCGGCGTCCCGCCACGTGCGCTTGGGATGCCCCCAGAGCGACACGTTGGTGGGTGAGCTGGAGCGCAGGCACGGGGTGGTAACTTTCCGTGGCAAGCGCCTTGCCGCGGTGGATGTCTTGTCGCGCCCGGGAACTTGTTGCTCACCGGGCCTTGCCGGAGCGCGAGACGCACCGTGGCGGGGTCCTTGTCGTGCCGTGATTGGCCTTCCCGGCAAGCTCCTCTTGCCGGGGTCTTGTGCTTCGAGCGGCAGTCCCGGCAAGCTCCTCTTGCCAGGGCCTCGCTCTCTTCGGGTGGCCTTCCCGGCAAGCTCCTCTTGCCGGGGCCTTGGCTCAAATACTTTGTTCTTGAATGGCCCAAGAGGGGGCCATGGAGGGTCTTGGCGATCACCTGGCAAGCCTTGCCGCGGGGGGGCTGCGACTGCCCGTGCACAAGTTCGGGGTACTAAGGTACTCCTACTTTAGTACACCGACAGGAGCCCCCGGGCCTGGGCCATACACGGTGCCGAGCGCTGTTGGGCCAGGCCCAAAACAGTGCACGGGCACGCGCGGCCTGGGTCAAGCCGCATCTTAACTCCGTATCCGTCGCGCCTTCCCCAAATGGCACGCGTCGAACGCGGCGTCGTGGGGAGGGGCGTGCGTGACGTGGGTGGCGTGCGCGGGGCCGAGCCCTGCAGGCATGCGTCACGTCGCAATAAATGGGGACGGTTCGTGCCGTCTTCATAGGTGGAGGGAGGCGTAGAGGCGTGGCTCCTTCGCTGGACGAGGTCGAGGCACGGTCTCTGAGGCGTTCGCTCCCCACGACCACGGGGTGGGGGGAGGTCGCCTCACCCGTCGCCTCGGTCCTGCACGCCAGCCACGCGGCCTCCATGCACCCGGAGTTGCGGACGGTGGAGGCAGGAAGCCGGGCCGTCGCGGGTCGAGGCGGCAGGCCGGTCCCGATCGCCTGGCCTCCCTGCGCCTTGATTGGCTGAGCGGGGCGGTCGAGTCCCCACCCTGCTCCTTTATAAGGAGCAAGAGGGGGGGGGGGGGGCGACGGGAACCCACACTCCTCCATCTCTTCTTCCCTTCGTCTTCTAATCCCCTCTCTCCATCTGCTATGGAGAAAGGGAATCCTGGTCCTTCATCGGTGGCGGCGAGGGTTGCCACCAGGCAACGCGCCCCTCCTCCCCTTGCACCTGCGGTGGTGGAGCCAGCCGCAAGGGGAAGGGGGAGGGGGATAGGTCGTGGACGAGGTCGAGGACGAGGCCGAGGCGCTCGGGGGCGAGGCGGACGGGACGACGCGCCGGCCTCGCCTCCGCCAGCGGCTCCTCTCCTCATGGCGGTCCACATCGGGGACGACCCCTGCGAGTTCTTCGTCAGGCTGCGCCGGGCGCCTCGTCGCCGCCTCCGTCTCCCGGTGCCTTTCGCAAGCGTGATGGAGGTGGAGCAGCCCGAGATGCTGAGACTGCGCATGTGGGGCTGCGGGATCAGTGGCGTGCGAGTCCACGTCGAGTCCCCAGCCCCCGGCGTCATGTATCTTGGTCGATGGTGGAAGTCGTTCTCCCGTATCCACAGCTTGACGGAGGGGTTCACCCTCCATTTTAAGCTGATGGAGGGCTATCTCCTCTCCGTCAAGGCCTTCGGGGACTTCGGAACCCGGGCCACGTGCTGCGTGGATAGCTCCTCCGACAGCGAAAGCTCCTCCTCGAGCGAGAGTGACGAGGAGGGGAGCGACAGCGACAACGAGGGCGGCGGTCGTCGGGATGACGGGTCCGACTAGGCGCCGGTCGCAGCTCCGTGTGGCACTGGCGACCCCATCATTCGCGTCGCCGGCTCCCTGAGCTTCTCGGGGTTGCCTCCTTGGCGGCTGGCGTAGGGAGGCTGTGGAAGAGGAAGAGGGCGGGCGGCAAGGCCGTCAACTCGGAGTACGGGGGCATGGCGCCCTCGACAGCGTGCTGACGTCCTGCCGCCTCGTCGAGCCCTGCTTCCGGTGCTGCCGTCACCGTCCAGCCTTCAGACGGCCTCGGGGTGTTCTCTTGGTGTCTTCTGCCACCCGTAGCTCGCCTAGGCGCCCCTTTCGCCCTTTTCGCCTCCTTGTCCTACCTCCTGAGGAGAGAGACAAGAAAGGGATTACGGGCACCTTATCTTTTTTTAATCTGTAAGCCCTCGGGCCTTAGTTGCATTTAAAACTTGTAATCCCATCTTTCATGTTTTTCATTCTCTCTGAATTGTACCTGGGCGGAATGTTTTTAATGAAAAAGGGGATGTTTGCCAGGCTATCCGTCCCGTGGGTGGAACCCGTGCCAAGGAGCGAACCCTTTGTACCGTTAAGATAGACGTCTCTTTGCCCGGCAACAGGCCCTGCCGTCTTCCCGCGCCGCTCGACCCTTCTCACGCTCTTGGCGGAGGCGGGGAGAAGGCGGGTTCCGGCCCCTTGCTTCGCCCCTTTGACGCCGCGACTACTACCAAGACGGGCCCCAGGAACGCACTCTGGGGCCTGCCGTCGAGGGAGCACGGTAGCTTTTAGGAGGAAACAAGGCTTTCGTATTCCACAGTTCATAAGAGAATGCATGACAAGGGATGCAAGAACTTATCTGGGATAGCAGCCCCCGACAACTCTGGCTTGCCGCGGGCGGAACCTTGTATTTGCGGTCCCCTGGCAACATCGGTTTGCCGGGGACCAGATGCTGGCCCGCCCTTCTTCTCCTTCTTTGTCCCTTGGCGGCTCGGCCAGGATATGCAAAACCCTGCGAACTAAAGGAAACGGAAGGACAGGAGAAAAGGACGCAGACTCGGCCTCTAAGCTAGGGGTTAGCGACTGTCAGGCACTATCAACCCTAACCAAGGACGAGACTCGACTCAGCATGCATGCTAAAACTTAGGGCGCCAGCGCTTCATTTACTGCTGCTCAGGGTCTGCGCCTGGCTTTGTACAAAGGATTACATGCAACTGCGGCAAGACTTGTACAAAAGGTTGGTTGCCGAACAGGGTCCGACAACCGCGCCTTACAGGTAAAACTTACGAAGATGCTCAATATTCCAGGAGTTGCTCACCGGAGTGCCATCTTCGGTCTCGAGGCGGACAGCGCCGGGCCTTGTGACTCGTCTCACCCGGTAAGGGCCTTCCCACTTCGGCGTCAACTTGTTGTGTCTCTTGGCGGACGGAGCGCGCCAAAGAACAAGGTCGCCTTCCTCGAAGCTTCTGGCTTTAACCTTGCGGCTATGATAGCGACGCAAAGCTTGCTGGTAGCGAGAGGCTCGCACAGCAGCCTGAAGACAATCTTCCTCGAGGAGCAGCGCGTCATCTTCACGCAGCCGCTCTTGCTCAAGCTCATCATAAGCGAGCACTCGAGGTGACCCGTATACGAGTTCCGTGGGGGTAACTGCTTCTGCTCCATAGACTAGAGCAAATGGTGTCTGGCCGGTGGCTCAATTTGGCGTCGTTCTGGTCGACCAAAGAGCCGCCGGCAGCTCCTCGATCCAGCTTCGTCCGCACTTGTGCAGCCTGTCAAAAGTTCTGGTCTTGAGCCCGCGCAGCACCTCAGCATTGGCCCTTTCCGCTTGTCCGTTGCTCCTGGGATGAGCAACAGAAGCGAAGCAAACCTTGGCGCCGAGGTCTTGGACGTACTGCATGAAGGCGCGGCTCGTGAACTGCGTGCCGTTGTCGGTGATGATCCTGTTGGGGATCCCGAAGCGGCAAACAATCGACCTGAAGAATTTGACCGCGGACTGAGATGTCACCTTCCTCACTGGTTCCACTTCCGGCCACTTTGTGAACTTGTCGATTGCGACGTACAAGTACTCAAAGCCCCCGACAGCTCGGGGGAAGGGGCCGAGGATGTCGAGCCCCCAGACCGAAAATGGCCAGGATAAAGGGATCGTCTGGAGAGCATGAGCTGGCTGGTGTATCTGCTTGGAATGGAACTGGCACGCTTCACACTTGGTTACTTGTGCAGTCACATCCTGGAGGGCTGTCGGCCAGAAGAACCCTTGCCGGAATGCTTTGCCGGCAAGTGCTCTAGCGCCAATGTGGTGGCCACATATGCCTCCATGTATCTCTGCCAACAGCTCTTGTCCGTCTTCCCGGGGGATACACTTCAATTTCACCCTGTTGCGTCCTCTTCTGTACAGTGTGTCATCGACGAACTGTTACATACTTGACTGCCGGGCTACTCTTTCTGCTTCTTCTTGTTCATCGGGAAGTTCTCCTGTCTGGAGAAAGCGGACGATCTGCTGTGCCCATGCCGGAGCCTGTGGCTCGACGACAAGGACTAAGGGCGTATCTGCTGCTGGGGAACACCCGCTTCCACGGCGAGAACCTGAGGTTCAGCCGGAGCTTGATGTTCCCCGGCAAGCTCACCGAAGCGGAACTTGCTGGGAGCGCCTGCTTCTACGGAACAAACCCTGGGGTTTGCCGGAGCGAAAGGCTCCTCAGCATTCTTGGCGTTGATCTTGGGGACCTTCTTGGCGGCGGCTCCGGGGAGCTCTGCCGGAAGATAGTCGCCGAAGACCAATCTCCTCTTCTCGCTCTGTCCAGTTGACGGTGTTACGGATGGCTGAGTCAGCTTGAGCACAAAAGTCCCTGGTTCCACAGGTAACTTAAGTGACGCGCACTTTGACAAGCCGTCGGCAATGTCGTTCTCCGTTCTCGGAACGTGTTCCATTTGCAGGCCGTCAAAGCGCTCCTCTAGCTTCCTCACTTCATCAACGTAAGCTTCCATCAACGGACTCTGATAATCCTTGTTCACTTGGCGGACGACAAGCAGCGAGTCTCCCCTGACAATAAGCTTCTTGATCCCAAGTTCTGCCGCGATCCTAAGACCGACAAGCAGACCTTCATACTCTGTTGTATTGTTGGTTGCTTGCTCCTTGGGAAAGTGCATTTGGACGATGTACTTGAGGTGTTCTCCGGTGGGCGCGACAAGCAGTACGCCGGCGCCGGCGCCTTGCAGCGAGAAGGCCCCATCAAAGTACATCAGCCACTCTTTGTTTGCTTCCTTGCCGGGGATGGTCGCCTCTGGAACTTCTTCGTCTGGAGTCGGCGTCCACTCTGCTATGAACTCCGCCAATGCTCTGCTTTGGATAGTTGAAGTGCTCTCGAACTTGAGGCCAAAGCTTGATAGTTCCAGTGCCCACTCCACGATCCTGCCTGTTGCTTCAGGATTCTGCAGTATCCTCTTCAGCGGAAAGCGGGCGACAACTGTAATCTCGTGCGCTTGGAAGTAACGGCGCGGCTTTCTCGAGGCCATGAGGAGGCCGAAAAGCAATTTCTGCACACCAGAGTACCTTGACCTAGCCCCCTGCAAGAGGGAACTGACGAAGTAAACTGGGCGCTGCACCATTTTCTTCTTCCGCACCTCCACTTGCTCCTGCGCAGATTCATCCTTGTCGGGGCCAGAGCTTGTCGGGGAAGCACCTTGCTAGTCGCTGGACGTGCTTGCCGCGGTCGCTGGCTCATCATCTGCCTCCCTCTCGGCTACTAACGCAGCACTAACCACTTGATTAGTTGCCGCCAGGTACAACAGCAGCTTCTCTTGTGGTTTAGGCGCGACAAGTATCGGAGCAGAGGACAGGTATTTCTTCAGGTCCTGCAGCGCAGCCTCCGCTTCTGGAGTCCATTTTACTGGACCCGCCTTTTTCAAAATTTTGAAAAATGGCAGGGCGCATTCTGCAGACTTAGAGATAGACCTGCTGAGAGCCGCGACGCAGCCGGCAAGCCTCCCCACGTCCTTGACACGGGTTGGCGCTTCAATCTGCTCGATGGCCTTGATCTTGTCGGGGTTAGCTTCGATTCCCCGCTGAGACACGAAGAACCCGAGAAGCTTGCCGGAAGGGACTCCAAACACGCACTTCTCGGGGTTGAGCTTGAGGCTGACCTTGCGCAGGTTCGCAAAGGTCTCTTCTAAGTCTTGGATTAGGGTTGCCTTGTCTCTGCTCTTGACCACTATATCATCCATGTAGGCCTCCACATTCCTGTGGATTTGTGGCTCAAAAGCGGTGTGGACAACCCTCGCAAATGTCGAACCAGCGTTCTTCAGTCCGAAAGGCATCCGTACGAAACAGTACGTGCCACATGGAGTGATGAACGCGATCTTCTCTTCATCTTCTTTAGCCACGAAGACCTGGTGATATCCAGAGTAGGCGTCAAGAAATGAAAGCAGGTCACATCCGGCCGTGGAGTCAACAATCTGGTCAATGCGCGGCAAAGGAAAGGGATCTTTGGGACAAGCTTTATTAACATCAGTGAAGTCGATGCAAAGCCTCCATTTCCCATTTGCTTTGCGCACGACAACAGGATTGGCCAACCACGTCGGATGGAGCACACCTCTGACGAGGCCTGCCGCTTCCAACTTCTTGATTTCTTCTGCAATGAACTCTTGGCGCTCCACTGCTTGTTTTCTGACTCTTTGCTTGACGGGTCGCGCGTGAGGACAGACGACAAGGTGGTGCTCAATCATTTTCCTGGGAACGCCGGGGACGTCAGATGGTTGCCAGGCAAACACATCGACATTCGCCCGCAGGAAAGCGACGAGCGCGCTTTCCTATTTGGGGTCTAGAGTGGCACCGATGGTTAAGGTACCACCAGTGCCGTCCTCCTTGGCGGACACCTTCTTGGTCATCGGCGTGGCTGCCATTGACTTCTTGCTATTGCCGGCGGACCTCGATGGTGCGTCCTCGACGGTAGCGCAGCACTCCGAAGAGGTGCGCTTGCCGGAGTGGGCACCAGAGCACTTGCCGGGCTTGGTCTTCTTCTTGCCGGCGGAGCTCGATGGCGCGTCCTCGACGGCATCGCAACACTCCTAAGAGGTGCGTTTGCCGGAGTAGGCACCAGAGCAATTGTCGGGCTTGGCTTTCTTCTTCCCTCCGGGGGCTTCAGCGGCGAGTGGCTTGGGGTCCACTGCGGCTGCTGCTTCCCGGTAGATCTTGTTGGCGCAGATAAGGGCATCCTTCTTGTCGCCAGGGACAGAGATGACGCTTATCGGGCCTGGCATCTTGAGTACGTTGTATGCGTAGTGAGAGGCCGCCATGAACTTGGCGAGTGCTGGACGGCCGAGAATTCCATTGTTGGGCAACGGAAAATCGGCAACGTCGAAGGTAATCTTCTCTATCCGGAAGTTTAGTTCGCTGCCAAATGTCACCGGCAACGTTATCTTCCCCTTCGGCTTGCTCCTTCCCGGGTTGATCCCTTGGAACGTGCCGGTCTCTTCGAGCTCGCTGTCGGGGACTTGGAGTTTCTGGAGCACAGCGGAGGAGATCAGGTTCAAGCCGGCCCCACCGTCGACTAGCATCTTAGTGACCTTGAGGTTGCGGACTGTCGGTGAGACCAACATCGGCAAGCACCCGATCGCAGTTGTGCGGTCAAGGTGGTCCTCAATATCGAAGATGATAGGCGTGCTGGACCATCTCAGGGGCCTGCGCGACTCGACGGGTGGTTCCGCTGCATTGACTTCCCGCGCCCACTGTTTGAGCTGGCGATGGGAAGCGTGCAGAGAAGCACCACCATCCACGCATAAGACCTCTGTGGCTTTCTGAAACACCTGCTCACTGGTCTCGACATCATCCATGTCTTCGTCTTCGTCGTCGTCTTCCTCTTTGTCGCGACCGCGGGGAGGTCTGTCTGCTTGCCGCTGCTTGTCCTTGTCGCGGCGTCCTCCTTGGCCGGGACGCTTCGTGCCGGATCCTCCGCCACCTCCTCGGGCTTTCTCCTTGTCACGCCGCTCGTACTCGGCCTTTTGCAGCTCGACGAGCCGCTCGACCTGTTTGCAGCTCTGGAGGTCATGGCCCTTGGTGCGGTGGATCTTGCAGTACTGTTTGTTGGTGCCATCCCGCTTGTCGGCGACTGCCACGGCCTGGCAGTTGGCGCATCCGGCAACCCCCTTGCCGAAGCTACCAGTCTGGGCCTTTTTGGCGGCGCCTTCATCGCCGGACTGCTCAACAACCAGTACTTCTTGGCTCTTCTTCTTCCTGCTGCTCCGCCGCCGGTTCTTCCTTGCCGGGGCGGTGTCGTCACTGTCAGATTCTGCTGCTCCAATGTTCTCTCCGGGGAGTTTCCTCCCTTCCTCAGCACGTGCACACTTGTTGGCCAGGGCATAGAGCTCGCTGACGTCTTTGATCTTGCACATCGCCATCTCCTCCCTCATACTGCGGTTGCGCACGTTCTGATGGAACGCGCTGATGACCGCGGCAGGGTGGACATCGGGGATGTTGTAGTGCACACGGCTGAATCTCTGAATGAACTTGCGCAGAGGCTCCCCCTCCTTTTGGACGAGCAGATGAAGGTCGCTCGCTTGGCCATGGGGTTTGTGGCCGCCTGTAAAGGCGCCGACAAACTGATGGCACAAGTCTGTCCAGGAGGTTATGGAGTTGTCCGGCAAGTGCATGAGCCAAAATCTGACGTTGGACTTGAGCACCAGCGGGAAGTAGTTGGCAAGGATCTTGTCGTCTCTCCCCCCGGCAGCCTTCACCGCAATGGTGTAGATGCTGAGGAACTCCGACGGATGCGACTTGCCGTCGTACTTCTCTGGTACGTCTGGCTTGAAATTCTTCGTGCTGGGCCACTGGACTTGCCGCAGCTCGCGGGTGAACGCAGGGCAACCTACCGCGTACGGCAGGTCGCCTGGTCCTCCCGGTGCATGCATGTCGACAGAGGGCCCGGCGCGCTCGTCTGACTGACGCCGCGTTTCTCTCCGACGCTCGATGCGAGTGCGAGCGTCCTCTTGCTTCCGTTCATGAAGAACTTGGCGTTGATCGCGGCGAGTTCGCGGATTCGATGACGCGGTGGAGTCGTTGTCGTGATGGCTCTGGCGAATCGGCGATCTCGGCCTCTGGGGTGGGGAATGCACGGTGGTTGCACCCCCACCGGTCTTAGCGCCATCGGTTCGCGCCTGGCCGACCTGCCGCGGCTGCGACGCACTGTGCTGCCGCGGTGTGTCGCCATTAGCGAAACCGATGAGACTCTGTATCGTAGCCCTCCAGTCGTCGAGCTTGTCCGCCATTGGAGGGTAATCTAGGAGCAGTTGTGCTCGTGCTAGAGCTTCTGCTGGATTGGCGGGCAGCGGCGGTGAACGGCGCGTGGAGCGGGATGTGCTCGAACTTCTAACTACGTTAGAAGGAGCAGCACCCGGTCCAGGCAGCCGCGCCACGCTCGCGCCAACATGCTGGGGTGCTTGTTGGCCTCAAACGCCCTGGGATCCGCCAGCTCGATCTGGGTCTAGCGAGCGTATGGTACCGTGGGTACCAGGACGCGGCTGGTCCCGCGCCTCCTGAGATGGGCGTGGCGCGTGCTCGGACGCCGTGGCGCCATGAACTGGCCCGACGACGTCCATCCCGCCGCCGGTGCCGTCCCCACCACCCGCTTGCTCCAGGGGCGGTGGGTCCGACGTGGACGGACCAGCCACCTCCGGAGCTTTCTTCTTCGGCGGCATGTCGATGAAGACGGTGGAAATCTGGCCTGTGCGGACGCCGGATCAGGTTCACACAACCTCCACGCCCCCTACCTGGCGCGCCAAAGATGTCGGGGGGAATCGGCTTCCCCGAACACCTATGGGAACCTTGCCCCTTACTGGTTCGGCGGGGGGCGGAGGTTGCACGAAGAGCAGATCGAGGCGATGCACACGAGAGATTTACCCAGCTTCGGGCCGCAAGGATGCGTAAAACCCTACTGCTGCTTGGTGGTTTGTATTGTGTTCTTGCTCGGAGGCGCATGGTGCTACAGTACATACGAGCCGCTAGAGAGACCGAGTGTGAAAGTGGGAGTCCCCTTTCACCCCTACGTGCGCATGGGGCCTCCTTTTATATGCTCAAGGGGTTACCCACAGGTGGCAGCGTAGGTGAGGGTAAAAATGGTAGAATGCTGTAGTGGGTACAGCTGCCCTGCACAGTGGCTGCACAGTGCTATCATACCTAACTCTAACGGTGGGGGACAAAGGCATTAAATGCCCATCCGCGTCGCCCAGACGGTGCAGGAACAGGACCGTCAGGAGCGCCACCGTTTGCCACGATGGCGACTCTGTCAGCTTCGCTTCGCCACCGCATGCCCCTGGCTGCGCAGCGTCCCACCACGTGCGCCTGGGATGCCCCCAGAGCGACACGTTGGTGGGTGAGCTGGAGCGCAGGCACGGGGTGGTAACTTGCCGTGGCAAGCGCCTTGCCGCGGTGGATGTCTTGTCGCGCCCGGGAACTTGTTGCTCACCGGGCCTTGCCGGAGCGCGAGACGCGCCTTGGCGGGGTCCTTGTCGTGTCGTGATTGGCCTTCCCGGCAAGCTCCTCTCGCCGGGGTCTTGTGCTTCGAGCGGCAGTCCCGGCAAGCTCCTCTTGCCAGGGCCTCGCTCTCTTCGGGTGGCCTTCCCGGCAAGCTCCTCTTGCCGGGGCCTTGGCTCAAACACTTTGTTCTTGAATGGCCCAAGAGGGGGCCATGGAGGGTCTTGGCGATCACCTGGCAAGCCTTGCCGCGGGGGGGCTGCGACTGCCCGTGCACAAGTTCGGGGTACTAAGGTACCCCTACTTTAGTACACCGACAACAGTCCCCCTAGATTTGTGCATAGTTTAAGATTTGCTTTGGACTGCAAATGCACAATGAGTTAGGATCATGGGTTACTCTTCCATGTCACATACATCTTGGTGGAGCACTCAAAATGATAATAATCAAATACATGCACTCATCACCAAGCAAAGTGAATGATCATATGGGGATATAAAAGGGTAATGTCATCCAACAAGCATTAAAGTAACATATGATCAAACACATGATCATCCAAGTATCACACAAAAGCATAAAGTATCTCAAACAAGCAAATAACAAAGTTCAACCACCAAAAAAACAAGAGAGAACAAAGAGCAACACTCTCTCTCCAAGCCTATGATCTATACATTTTCTCCCCCTTAGGCAACAAGTTACCAAAAAGTTCATAAAAAATGCATAGTGCTTGATCGATTCTCAGGCTTGGTCTTCAGGTGGAGGTGTAGATAAAACTCCAAGGACGAAGGCATCAGTTGATGTAGCTGGAGCTGGTGGAGTGGGTGCTGGAGCTGGTGGCACTGAAGCTGTAGCTGGTGCAGATGAAGTTGCTCTGGTGTCTGTAACTGGTATTGCAGCAGATCTCTGTCCTCTGGGCACTCTAGCAAAAGCATCAGTGGTATACTTGCCCTTCTTCTCCTACACTTCATCCTGAAGTTGCTCAACAACTGACTGTATCTCAGTGACCTTCACATGTAAATCATAGAACTTCTGCTCCATGATCCTCTCCAAGATCTCCTGGTTTTGAGTTAGGGTGGCTAATCCCTTCTCAATCCTCAGAGTGGAGGCAATCAGGTAGCCAAGCTGATCTTGCTTGCTTTTCAGAAGATACTAAGATGCCTCATCAATGGTTGGCATCTTTGCAGCCTTTTCAGTCCTTGCCTTCTCCCTCTTTGCTTGTGCTTGCACAGAAGATGGTTCATTCTCATCCATTACCACACTGTTGTCCTCAAAGTCTGGGTAGATGGGCATATGTTCCTTGTCCAAGAGATATGTGCCAGTGCCCATCTTGGAGTTGATTAGCTCCTGGATCTGTGGGGCATACCCACAACTTCTCTTCTGATCTGGAGATGTTCTCTTTATAGTTTCCACAATTAGGCTCATGACTTTGAACTTTTGAGGAACATCAAATATATGCAGCAAGTTGATGGAATGTCCTCTGATCATTCTATGATCTCCTGATTTTGGTAGCAATGTGTGCCTTAAAATCCAATTGATTGTAGGCAGGCCTGACATCAAGTGTTTCGCAGAACCAAATTGGTGAGTCTGAAGATATGCATCAGGAATCTCCTTGTACATGCTAGCCATTGAGTTGTGATCCTTCTTCTTCTTGGCATAGACATCCAAGTCATCTTCTTGTTCTTCTGGGGCATTGATCAATTTTGCCCATTCTTCAACTGTTGACTGGTACCTAGTACCTTCGGACATCCAGACAATCCTTCCATCTCGGTAGAAATGAGCTGTGGAGCAGAACTGCATACACTACAAAAAAATACACTTCCGTGATGATACGTGTTTGTCACAGTAGGTCGCGTTTTTTGTCATGCATGTACATCCATGACAAATTTATGACAAAATCAAGATAGTCATACATGTGCTGTCGTAGAAGTGTTCCATGACATTACCAAAATTATCATCATGGAAGTGTCCACTTCCATGACGATAAATCACGCGTCACAGAAGTGCTTTCGTCAAGGGTGACCGATACGTGGCATCCACCGTAACGGAATGTCGTTAAGCTATCGGGTCGGGTTTTTGATCCGATAACCCGTTAACAGCCTCGACCAATGGGAAATTTCCACGTGTAAAATTCTTATTGGCCGGACGAAACACGTGTCAGCTCGTCAGTGGGTCAGATAGGCGCCTATGATACGTCGACACGTGGCGCGGCCCAACAAGTTAAAATGGGTCGGCCCAACTAAAGGCCCACAAGATTTTGCGGACCATAATGGGTTGGCCCGGCTAAAGGCCCACGAGATTTTGCAGACCATAATGGGCTGGCCTAGCTAAAGGCCCACAAGATTTCACGGGCTATAATGGGCCGACCCAGGTAAAGGCCCACAAGATTTTTGTGTGCCATAATGGGCCGGCCCAGGTAAAGGCCCACAAAATTCTTGCGGATCATAATGGGCCGACCCAGCTAAAGGCCCACGAGATTTTGCGACATTAATGGGCCGGCCCAGCTGTAGCCCGCAAGATTTTGAGGACCCTAGTAGGCCGGCCCATTAACAGGCTACCATGTTTTGGGCCAAATGCCGGCCCATATTTGATCCAGTCCATTAATGGCCTGCCACGCTCCGGGCCTAATAGTGGCCCATATGAGATCCGGCCCGTTAAAAGCCTACCACGTTCTGGGCCAAATTACGGCCCAGATCAGGTCTGGCCCTTTAAGAGGTTTTGGGCCTAATTATGGCCCATATCACATTCGGCCCGTCAACAGGACACTATGCTTTTGGGCCCACTTGCTAAAGGCCCACTTAGTAATTCGGCCTGATATTAGTTTTGGCCTGTTAAGGGCCCATTTAACATTTCGGCCCTACATTAATTTTAGCCTGTTAAAAGCCCGTCATATAGTTGGGCCTAACTACGACCCGGTTTGCATCCGGCCTGCTCGCAGCCGATATCTGATTGGGCCAAACAAGGACCGAGACAATTTTTTGTCCTGTTAAAAGCCCATGATTTGATTCGCACAATCATGGGCCGGGGTTCATTTCGGGCTGCTGCCGGCCCGTGAGCTGTTCGGCATGTTTCAGGCCCAACCTACATCGTGATTGCATGATGGCCCGATTATGTACCGTAATTTTACGGTTTGGCCGGTTTACTGCGAAGACAGGATATATATACAGTAAAATAACTGCAGCATCGTGAATAAGAAAAACCTAGACTATACAATAAAGAAATTACGACATATTACATCCACTGGGCATCAAAGTTTGCCACTATGATAATAAATCACAAGCAGACAACAAATTGCATATACTGGGCATCAAAGATCGCCACCAATGCAAATAAACACGCCGACAAAATAATATACAAAACCAACAGCAGTTCAATAGAGTTTAAGAAAGGTTAGCCCTGCTGGGGAGCTGCAGCGCAAGCAGCTGAGCAAGATGATGAGACTGCGCTTGTTCAACACTTATATCTTCCTCACTCTGAAAGATAAATAAGGAGACATATGACAGGTTTTGCATATAAAAGTATCAGTGCTGACAATTCATCACATTTCTTACTGATGAATAAAGTGACACAGTTTAAATTTGCATTAACGCAATATGGTATTGTTCAGGTCAAGACATGGCAGGAAATGACGTTGTGAAGGAGTTGGCAGCTTCACGACACCACTAGATTACAGATCAAGAACTCATAAGTATCAATGGTTAGTGTGCCGTCAATTTATACCATTTCAGATTGGCAAATAAAGAGATGGTTTAAATAATAGTAGAATGATATGACATTGTTCATAGTTAAGACATTGCAGAATATGACATTGTGCTGTAGTGGGTAGGTTCACCACACCACTGGATTACGGATGAAGAACAGAAGCATACATCCAGTGCAAAAGAAGATCACTTGCTCTCTATAGTTTAATTTACATTGTATGAAGAAGGAACTTGGTTGTACAACTGAAAACTTAAATTGAGAAAGGACAAACTTTTGTTTATGAACTACATATAATAAACTTTAAACAAGCAATTTGGTGCAAACACCAAAAATAAACAGCTGTTGCAGTCATGCCTAACCAAATATATACAACAAAGTTTGAAGGCTTGAGATGGACAAACTTACATTATTGGTGAAGACAGGCTCTATAAAGGCCTTGTCCATGCTGATGGGGGGGGGGCGCAATTCAAGAAGTTTACCACAGAATCTTCTTCAAAAGCATTGCCTTTATTCTAAATTTTGTTAAGAGTAAATATATATGTGATAATATACAAAAAATGGAGAATATTTAAGATAATATGAAGAGTGATGCTACATAACCAAGTAGCTATAAATGAAAGTGCAGCGATACAGGCAAAAGGTACAGCCAAGAGCAATGCACAGCTAAACTTCTTCAGTACCAACCTTATGGTAAGAGTAAATATACATCTGATGTGTAGAAAATGGAGGGCAAAGGAAAATAAGCTGCAGAGTGATGGTACATGAACAACTACCTGTCATTATAAGTACACTGATAAAGGACAACATGTACTTACAAGAACAATGCAGAGCTAAAAAAACATTGGCATTGGATATATTCTACACTAATGTAACCATTCATACAGATCAGATAATTTGGAGCGAACAATTGATAAGCAAGCTATCATGCATACTGCTGTCACATAGTGAACCAGGTATGTATGCAAGTATGATACATGACAACATGTACTAACAAGAGCAAAGCAGCGGGCAGCATATTTGCGATATCCTGTCGTTCTTGCCAAACCGGAATTCTTTTTCGAGCAGATTTCCTGCAAAAAAGATCTATAAGGCACATGCGAAAAAGTAGAAGTTCAAATTTTCATGTGATTTCATAGACAGTACCTCATCCTGGGAACGAGACCAGTGCATAACAAGGTTTTTCCATTCAATGTCTTCTAAATTTAGCATAGGAGACTTCACCGGAAATTCGTTTTTAGACTTGCCATCAAAGTGTGATTTCCTCAGGTAACACCGATACTGCTGCAATGCTTCCTTGAAAAGCACAAGCAAGCTTTGCTTGTCATGACTATCCAGATTGACCCTCGCCTAGTTACAACAATGTAATGTAAATCATTGATGTGTTCAATCAGCAAAAAACAGGAAAATAATAACCATGAATAATAGCACTTACACGTAAGTTGGACAGGAAGATGTGAAAATGGTGTTTGTCTTCACAATAATCTTCCCATGATGGGAATATATGCACGTAGTCCCTAACAACATTGAAAGCATTGTCTTTTAAACTAGGAATAAATGGAATGGGGTTCCAATCTGCAGGAATTGGCCATCTCTGCAGTTGGGATAGGTCTTCGGCTGGTGGACTTGTTATACTTTTTGCTGGAGTGGGAGTTTTCTGTGGTATAGCTGGTGCTATGGCAAATGAAATCGGTATACCTTTTGCTGGAGTGCAGGTCCTGTGTGGTGGGGCTAGTGGTGTGGCCAGTGAAGTATGGGTACAGTCTGCTGGAGTCGGTCCTACGTTTTGTGTCACTGGTTGTACAGCCAACATAAGTGGGGCGCTGTCTGATTTCTCCGGCACCACCACGTTTTTCAAGGACTTTGCTGGTGCTCCTTCAGGTTCGGCAATCACCCTCTTCCTTTTTTATGTCTGATGCACAATAACAACATTTGAGTGGAAAAACATGGTATGATGACAGATGGAATATGTATTGATAATGGATGGGCATGGCATCTCGAGTTATATGATGAGTAAACTAAGAAGATGGCAGTGCAACAAAGTAGAAGAAATGCAAGACAACATATGCAAGATACGCGCAATCAATAAAACCTTGCCAAATTAGAACGGGCACCTTGATGGGTGAACAAGACAAGCCATCTGCCTTTGACTCCTCGAGGTTAGAATAGTCATTAGGATGATATTCTGAACAAGAATCAACAGGTGGGGAGCGTACGAGTTTCATTGCTTCCAGAATGGCACTCAATGCCTTGCTGCCAATTTTGTAAGTCATTGCAGTGTTCCACAATATTCTTCTGATGCGCGGATTCTGATATTCACTGTAATTGCATATAATATCTGAGAACCATGAAAACATAAATAGCTGTGAGATTATCTTTGTAATGAAGCTGATATTCTAATATAGGGGCGCCCCTGTAAACACTTGTGTGCTATCACTGGATTCTGATGAGAGAGCTCATGTGTGCTGTAATATGGTGCGTGCATTTATATAATCTGGCACAAGTACACAAAAAATTAGGCTCCAGAAGTAAGGATAGCTGGCAGATGATAGGTTCATAATATACTGTATAGAGAGTTTATTGCCAAACCATGATAACAAGAGCACACAGCAACTAGGCAGATCATAGTGTACATAAATCGGGAAAGTGGAACTGGTTGGAAATTACGGTGTTGTATTGCCACTAGTAATTGAAAGCCTATCAATCACGTACATGCCAGCTCTATCAGCTGTTGACTGCAGATGTCCCTACTCCCCTTCCTGACAGGGAACATACTGTGCTTCCCATACAGAACACCGCACGGGCCGCCGGCCGAACCACCGGCCCCACCGCCTGTGTTCCTCCGCCACCCCCACCCCCGCCCCCACCCGCGTCGAGTTTTCTTCGTTCGACGAGGCCCCATCACCGCACCCCACAACCATCGTCCCCACCCGAGCCCCTTCGATTGCACCGGCGAACTCCGGCGAGCTTTGAAAAATCGACTGACCCAATTTTGAAATTTAGTCTACTGTGATTTAACTAGTGTGGAATATAAAAGGGGAAAACCATAAGCATTGGGAGTATAGTGTTGAGCGTGCCATGGCGGATCTGAAGGTGCAAACCGGACAAAGGCAACTTCGCAACCAAGACAAGAAATCAGAGTAAAGTAGTGGCGATCTATTTTCTTGCTGCGATAAATAAGTTGAGCAGATACGAAAGAGTACCGCCTCTGGTGCGGCGCCGTGTACGCATGTGCTGAGAATTTGACGGTGCTGCGGTAGCGATGGCTGTCGGCGGTGTGGAAGCATATCCAGGTGGGTAGACGGTGGCGACGGGGCACGGTTGTCACGACCGGTTTTTCCAATAAAAATATTTATTGGGAAACCAATCTTTAGACTCCAGTTTGAGATAAAAACCTCCTCACTGGTAGACAAACTTTTGATACAATAAGCCAGTAGCATCAAATATAATACAGGGTTGAGCTGATAATGCTCAACAATTTATTACAAGCGTGCCAATAATTATACATAAAGGCGGTCATGACACAAGGGAGTGGTGGCATACTACTGACTCGCAAATATGGTAGTGGTGGAGTAACACAGTGGGGAGTGGATATGTGACTCTCAAACTATCATCCCATCGAGCGTCGAGGTGAGGCTCGATGAATTTACTTGGGTTGCGGAAGCGGGTATAAAACAGTGACCAAGTCCAGGGTCGCACGAGACTGACTGGGACTCCTCTAGGCGTCGGATTCGCTATCGAACTCTTCATCCATGAGATCACCTTCGTCAGCATCTGGCCAAATCAACAAGCTAGTGAGTACTTTGAAAGTACTCGCAAGACAGTTCGGACGTAAGATATAACAAATGCATGCATGAGTGCGTCACGATTAAATTACCAATGCACATTCAAAGTAATATTAGGCAGGGTAAGTAAAAAGGGAAACGGCGGTAGTCCGCCTGGAATCCCAACAGTAAAGTAATGGAAAACAATCGAGTGTTTGGAGCGACGGCACGAAGGTAAATTAATAAAAGAAAGAAAATTCATGCCACAGTCGGGCGTCTTAGCGACACCACATAAAGGGCTTTAAAAGAAATGCCACAGTCGGGCGTCTAAGAGACACCACATAAAGGGCTTTAAAAGAAATGCCACAGTCGGGCGTCTGAGCGACACCACATAAAGGGCTTTAAAAGAAATGCCACAGTCGGGCGTCTAAGCGACACCACATAAAGGGCTTTAAAAGAAATGCCACAGTCGGGCGTCTGAGCGACACCACATAAAGGGATTTAAAAGAAATGCCATAGTCGGGCGTCTGAGTGACACCACATAAAGGGCTTTAAAAGAAATGCCACAGTCGGGCGTCTAAGCGACACCACATAAAGGGCTTTAAAAGAAATGCCACAGTCGGGAGTCTGAGAGACACCACATAAAGGGCTTTAACTGATAAAGAAATAATATTCATAATAAATATATTCAACTCATGAAATTAAACGGGTTAGTCCATCCTCAAGAACAAACATTTAACTGATCTTAGTGCTCATGGTCCCACCGGATGATCTGTCACCAAAACTGGCACATGTCAGTTAGCACGGAACTTGGATATAGATAAGATGATCTGAGGATATATGACTCTGCAGAGTTTGTACAAAATTTCTCACAGTTAACGGATTTCCGTAGTCACAAGGACTAGTTCCGTTTATGGTATTTCAGAAGGAAACACAGCTAACCAGTACACACCCATCCAACCTCTCGATGCCAAGAATCACCCTCGACATCGTCCAAGAAAAACTTTTGAGACGGGGAGATCACAATCTCGAATAGCATGGGATCAAAATTTATATACGCGCGCTCTAAGGGGTGCCCCCCTCTTGGTCCCAACCGGAAACACCCATGCCCCCTGACCGGATGACTGGCTTTAATCCAGGGCCATGGAACCATCATCCCGGCCTCTCCTTTTTGGTGTGTACCAAGAAAGCGGTTTGCGACTTACTAAACCATATCCCTTTCGGGAAACATGTGGTAGTACAGGGAGGGGAAATGGATACGAGCCCAACCGATACGGGTTGGTACTGTAGTAACCTGCATGGCATAAGACTAGCATGCTACCACACTGCCATCTTACCCATCTTCATGCCAACACATGGCCTTGCATACTCACATCCAACCAGGTATGGATCATCAAACTTACTTGTCTCAACAATGCATAATATACAATTCGTCGGTATGCTCCACAACATGCCATGAAACTAACTAAATGCAAAACATGCCAAGACACTCATCATATCAAAATTTCAAACATGCTTGCCTGGTTCGGAGTAGTCGGAGTCTAACTCGGTGAAGTTCGCGGTCCCGTCACCTCCTTCGGTATCTACGGTATAAAGAGAATATACGCGCTATCGTGAATACCGAGAGGTGCACAAAAATTATTCCAAATAATCTTCAAATAAATCTGATAAAAAACTAGACAAAATTTTGAAGAGAACAGAAAAAGAATCACTCAAAAAATATGTTTCTGCTAAAAAGTTATAAAGGTATTTGCCCAGGGACCCATCTGTAATGAAACAGAAACTTCCCAGGGTCTTATTTATAAAAACAGAAAACGTTTCAGTCTCAAATACGCCGGCCCAGAAGAGAAGACGTATTTTGCCCGAATACGCTTTCAGAAAACGATTCGAAAAAAGAGAGGAACCTGACAGGGCGGTCCCACCCGTCGGGTTTGAACACCAAAGCGGGGCTTTTGGCGCCAGAGGGCCGCGGTGATCGCCGGCGGCGATCCACGGCGAGGCAAAGGGATCGGAGGTTACCTCCGTGCTCACGGTGCTGTTCCGCGTCGGGTGGTGGTCGAGGTGGTCGCCGGCGTGCACCGTGTTGATGGTGACCCTTGCTCCGGCGGACGGCGTTTCGGACGAGGGTGAAGCTCGCCGGAGAGGGCTGCAAAGATCAAATTGAGGAGGTGGTCAAGTATCTGGTAGCTAGAGGTGGTGCTTGACGGAGTTTGGGCACCGGAGATGACCTCACCGCAGTGAATCGAGCTGGAGCCCGAGGCGGACGGAGGTGGCCGGAGTCGGGAAGGAGGGCTCCTCGAGGCCACTCCAATGGCCAGGCGGGGTGTGGTGGGGTGGTGGAGCCGTGCGGGAGTGAGAGCGGGCTCGGGGGCGCTATATATAGCCACCCCGAGGCGGTTGCCGAGAACGGGGTTCTCCGGCAAGAGATTACGGCGGCGCAGGGCTTGGTCGGGAGGGTTTAGGGGTTGAGCGCCGTCGTGGAGGTCCACTGAGTCTGTTCAGGTGCCAACGGCGTCCGGTTTTGCTTGCTGAGGTGGAGTTCAACGGAACGGAGCGGTGCGGACCCGTCGGCGGCAGAGAGCGTGCGTTGTGCACGCCGCGCCACGGCGTCCGTGCTGCATGCGTGCGCTGGCGTGGAGAGGGCCACAGGGAGCCACCAGGGAGCTTGGGCGGCGCTGAACGGCGTTGCGCCACCGTTCTGCTTCCTGCCAGCCGTTACGGCGGTTCAGCCGCCGCAAGACATGCCGGCGCAGGCGGGCCAGGGCACCACCGGCGCCAGGAAGGCGCCAAGCGCGCGTGCGGGGCTCCGGACAAGCAGCCAGGCGGCGAGCAACGTGCCAAGGGGCACTGTGATCTCGTGACTGCACTTAACTGACGAAGATCGACACTGAAAGTCTGAATTTAACTGAATTTGAACTGAAATAGTGCATGCAAGGTGTTCGACAGAATGTTTCTGGCTTGTAAGAATTTTTCCTTGGGCTGATTTTTGGTAGAGTGACTTCTCATTGCTCCAGTAGGCTGCCTGATTTTTGGAGAAGTGTAGATATGAATTTCACCAAATTTGATAAATCTGGTCCAAACTTGCAAGGAGTGTAAGTTGAAATATTTGAAAAGAAGATGAGTGGATCAAGATGGTTCTGGGTTGTGGGTGCAAAGGACTAGCCAGAAGAGTTGGTTTGAGGTCTAGATACAAAAGCTATAGGGTACTTGCTTTGTAAATGGGTCAGGCTCAACTAAAGATCAGAAAAGAATTGAGAGGTGAAATAATCAAAATAAAAATCCAAAACTTGTTTGGATGAGTTGGGACAGGGAACTTGGGTTGTTAACAAGGAGGAGAGGAGGTTTTGGAGTGGTTCACTTCATGAGCAAAAATACAAGGTCATGGGTGGTTATCAAAAGAATTGAAGATCCCAAATTTTCATAGAGTTTTCTTTTCAAAAAGAAAAGATTGAACTCCCAAAAATAATTTGAGAAGAGAACCAATCAGAGGAGAAGTTTTAAAAGGTTAAACCCAAAGTTTGAAGAAGATAACAGAAATAACAATCCTAGCCAAAGAAAAAGATTTTTAATAGGATTGTTTTTCTAAAAAAAATTGAAAGGTCTCAATCCACAAAAGAAAAACCAGCAAGGTTTTTGCTAAAACCAAATAATTTTTTTTTGGAGTGTCACAACACCTACCCCCTTAGGAAAAATCTCGTCCCCGAGATTTCAGCTGTCCCTCAAATAACTGCGGATGCTCTGCTCGAAGAAAATCCTCTCTTTCCCAAGTTGCTTCGTTGTCAGTGTGATTGCTCCACTGAACTCTGAAAAATTTAATGGTCTTTTGTCGGGTCCTCCTTTCAGACTCCTCTAGTTTCTTCACTGGATGTTCCCGATAAGTGAGGTCTTGTTGCACGTCAATGTTCTCATGGGATACTTGTTTTTCTGGGTTGCTTATGCACTTCCTTAACTGCGAAACATGGAACACGTTGTGGATATCTGATAGTTCCTTAGGTAAGTCTAGTTGGTAGGCGACCGTGCCTCTTCGTGCCAATATACAGAATGGTCCGATAAATCTTGGCGCTAGCTTTCCTTTTATCTTGAATCATTGTAATCCCCTCATAGGGGATACTCGTAGGTACACAAACTCTCCGGGTTCGAAGCTGACCCTACGATGCTTCTGATCGTAATAACTCTTCTGTCGGCTTTGGGCGGTCTTGAGCCTATCCCTGATTAGCTTGACTTTCTCCTCGGCTTATCTAAGCATGTCTGGTCCGAAGATGCGGTTGTCTCCGGTTTCTGACCAATTCAACGGGGTACGACATCTTCGTCCATACAAAGCCTCAAATGGTGCCATTTGTAGGCTGGCCTGGTAACTGTTGTTGTATGCGAACTCGGCATATGGCAGACTTTCTTCCCAACTGGTTCCATATGTGAGGACACATGCTCTCAGCATGTCTTCTAAGATCTGGTTTATGCGTTCCGTTTGCCCATCTGTCTGGGGGTGGTAAGCTGTACTGAAGGCTAGCTGAGTTCCCAGTGCCTGTTGTAAGTGATCCCAAAATCTCAAAACGAACTGAGTGCCCCTGTCGGATAATATAGTCCTTGGGACACCGTGTAGACAAACTATGCGGGAGAGGTAAATCCTGGCAAGCTTCTCAGTGGTGTGGGTTGTCTTTACTGGAATAAAATGTGCTACCTTGGTTAACCTGTCGGTGATGACCCATATAGCATCATTCCCGTGTCGTGACCGAGGTAGTCCTGACAATGAAATCCATCCCTATTTCATCCCATTTCCACTCAGGTATTTTGTTTGGTTGCAGTAATCCGGCTGGTCTCTGATGTTCAGCTTTTATGCGTTGACATGAGTCGCAACATGCAATGAAGGTAGCGATGTCCCTCTTCATACCGTGCAACCAAAATCTTTCTTGAATATCTTTATACATTTTTGTCCCTCCAGGGTGAATTGAATATGGGGCGGTGTGGGCTTCAGCCAAAATTTGCTGTTTAAGATCTTCTATGTTTGGTACGCAGAGTCTTTCCCCGTACCATAGTATTCCTCCATTGTCTACGACGAATTCTTAGGCTTTGCCCTTACTCACCTTTCTTTTTATACCTTCTATACTGGGATGACCCGGCTGAGCTTCTTTAATTTTCTCCACAAGGTCGGGTTGTATCTCCAAATTTGATATGGTGCCTTCTGCTACCATCAATAAGTTAAGTCTGGTAAATTCTTGTTGGAATTCGGGTCTCAAGCCGTGCAGACTGCTTTCGTTGGAGCTGGGCTTCCGACTAAGAGCATCGGCCACCACATTTGCTTTACCTGGATGGTAGTGGATACCGACATCATAATCCTTTACTAATTCCAACCAGCTCCTTTGTCGTAAATTTAATTCTGGCTGCGTGAAAATGTATTTGAGACTTTTGTGGTCTGTATATATTTCACATCGATTTCCAAGTAAGAAATGCCTCCATTCCTTAAGTGCATGGATGACTACTGCCATCTCCAAGTCATGAGTGGGATAATTTTCCTCGTGCTTGCGAAGCTGCCTTGAAGCGTAGGCGACAACCTTGCCTTCTTGCATCAATACACATCCAAGACCTTTCCTGGACGCGTCACAATATACTTCAAAATTCTTGTGTATGTCTAGCACAACTAATACTGGTGCTCTTGTTAACTTCCTCTTTAGCTCTTGGAAACTTTTCTCGCAGGCCTCTGTCCATTCAAACTTATTTTCCTTCTTGAGTAACTGGGTCATAGGTTTGGCTATGGTGGAGAATCCTTCAATAAATCTGCGGTAATATCCTGCCATTCCCAAGAAACTTCGTATGTCTGTTACACCGGTTGGTGACTTCCAGCCAAGTACGGCCTTTACTTTCTCCGGGTCCACGGCGATACCGTCTTGGGTTAGCACGTGGCCTAGAAAGCCTACTTGCCTTAACCAAAATTCACACTTGCTGAACTTGGCGTGCAATTGGTGTTTCCTGAGTTCTCCTAGTACAATTCTGAGATGTTCAGCGTGCTCTTCTGGTGTTTTGGAGTATACTAGAATATCGTCGATGAATACCACAACGAACTTGTCCATAAACTTCATAAATACTTTGTTCATGAGGTGAACAAAAAATGCAGGAGCATTTGTTAATCCAAAAGGCATTACTGTGAACTCATACAGTCCATATCTGGAGGTGAATGCTGTCTTGGGGATATCTTCTGTTCGTACCTTTAATTGATGGTATCCTGACCTTAGGTCAATTTTTGAGAATACCTTGGCCTTAGCGAGCTGATCGAATAAATCATTTATTCTTGGCATCGGGTATTTGTTCTTGACCGTGACCATGTTGAGTGCTCGGTAGTCAATACACAATCGCAGTGTTCCATCTTTCTTTTTGGCAAATAAAATTGGTGATCCCCATGGTGAGGAACTGGCTCGAATGTATCCTTTGTCAAGCAATTCCTTTATTTGTTTCTTCAGTTCAACCAACTCGGACGGTGCCATTCTGTATGGTTTCTTGTATATGGGGGTGGTCCCTGGTGCAAGCTCAATGCTGAATTCTATCTCTCGGTCTGGTGGCATGCCTGGTAGCTCATCGGCGAATACGTCTGGAAATTCACATACTACTGGAACCTTGCTCAGCTCAGAAACATCTACCTTATTCAGTCTTGGTTGCCTGGGTATTTTCCTTTCCTTGGCGGATACCCTTATCGTCTTCCCGAGGTGATGCGTGAGTATTACGGTCCGGTTGAAACAGTCAATGAAACCTTTATTTGTGGTTAGCCAATCCATCCCAAGGATGACATCTAGTCCCTTATTTTCCAACACAATAAGGTTTGCGTAAAATTTCAGCCCTTCGAACTCAATAATCACATCTTGACAGTAGTTCTGAGTAACTTGCTGAATCCCAGGGGACTTGATGATCATGGATTTCTCCAAAGGAAGCATCGAAAAATTATTTTGCAAAGCAAAACTTTTCGAAACAAAAGAGTGAGAAGCTCCAGAATCAAACAAAACCATTGCAGGTATTGTGTTGACAGGAAACGTACCGAGTACGATATCCAGAGCATTTTGTGCCTCCTCTTTGGTTACGTGGTTCAGATGACCCTTTCTGTGGTTGTTGTTGGGATAGAAATTGTCGTGGATTTGTCACGGCAGATGTCCTAGTAAGAGGACTTAGTCGTGGAGCCATCGCAACGGGTTAGCTTGAAGGGGTTAAAGTGGACACAAGGACACGGTTTTTATACTAGTTCGGCCCCTTTGATGAAGGTAAAAGCCTACGTCTAGTTGTGATGGGATTGATGGGCTTCGAGGGCTTAGGGAGCGATATGCTTCGCCTAAACCTCGAGTTCTTCTTCTGTGTCCTCAAACCGCCGTCGGGTCGTCCCCTTATATACACGGGTGACGCCCGTCGGTCTGCAAAGTCTCGACCTCCGGCTTATAAACGTGCCCGGGTCGGTCTCTCTATTCCTATCTTACAATACAAGTTGGCTCCAGGCCGGTTTATACCATAAACCTTTAAACCGGTTATAGACCTTGGGCCTTTCTACTCCTCCTTGGGCTTTAACATCTCGGGTCTGTTGACGGCGGTAACCCGGGCCCTGCAGGCCGGTTTACCCCAGATAGCAACATCCCCAACATTAGGCCCCAGATTGATTTGAACAGGTTCATGTCAATCCTTAATAAGAATTTCTGTCGTCAAATGTCTTCCAGTGACTTGTTTAAACCGTCGTTTTCTCCGTCTCCTCTTGCTGTGGTAAACCGATATGACGTCAGCGCAAGTTACCGTCTCCTTTCGCTAACCCGCAAGAATCAGGGCGACGGCTGGGCTTCCGAAATCTCCGGCCCCTGGATTCGCGCGCCTGACACGCGCGCCGCGCCTTATAAATAAGACTTGAAGGCCATCTTCCTTTCCTCCCCTTCTTCGTCTTCCTCGCGACCCAGACCTCAGAGCTCCGCCGCCGCCGTCAGCTACTGCATCAACTCCGGCCGCTGCATCAACTTGATCGGTTCAGAGCACCGCGGCGACTTTCCACATCTGTTTGGACCCCGGTAAGGCCCCTGTTCTTGTTGCTTTAGATCTGTTCTAGGGTTCATCGTCCTGCTACTGTTTCTTGCTCATCCCCATAGCAGCCTTTGCGAACAGATGACGATACCTGTATCTGGATTTGTAGTTCCTCTTAGCAGTCGCCATAAATCTGCACTCATTTCCTTAGATCTCATTCTTGTTCCTGCTTGTCGAACTTATGTTGTTCTGCTGTGAGCCTGACTTCATATTACCTGTATTTATTTCTTTTTCGCCCTAGCTGTAGATCCATTGCTTTGAAAGAATCCGTACGGGATCTGTTTCTGTTTTCATACTCACAACTGTTTAGATCTGGTCGGTTTAACTCTCAGCAAAGCGAACAAACCGATCTACACATCCATTAGTCCCCTTGATGAACCGCCGGTTGATATTATTGTAGATAACCTGACTCTATATAAGAGCATCTTCGGTTTACAATCATACTTGCTCTCAAACTGGAATACCTTTGTCTTGTAGATTTCCTCATGGCAAAACAGGTGTATGAATGCAACTGGGTTCCCTCTTGCATCACTGAGACCCAACTAAACAACTTAGTTCTGACTGGTGCTTTGAGTAGCAAAAATACCATCCATTGGAGGGTTCCAGGAGACGAATGTCCTCCTACCCCGCAGGAGGGAGAAGTGGTGGTGTTTGCGGATCACCTGGCCCGGGGGTTTAACCCACCCGGTTCAAAATTTTATCGGGACGTCTTGGCTAATTTTAGGTTGCGCCCACAAGATGTTGGTCCAAATTCAGTCACGAACCTCTGCCATTTTCAAGTACTTTGCGAGGCATACTTTCAAGAGGAACCCACTGTAGAGCTGTTCCGGGACTTTTTCCATCTGAACCGACGTACTGAATTTACCGATGGCCCTAATATGGAACTGGGTGGTATGGCGATTCAAAAGAGGAAAGAGGTGACTTATCCTCACGCCAAGTTGCATAGTCATCCGCAAGAATGGAATTGCACTTGGTTCTATTGCAAGGATACTTCCCCTGCTGAAGAAAATCCACTGCCCGGTTTCCGCCCAGAGAGACTTAGCAATACTCACCCCTTCCCCCCACGGCTAACTGCCAAAGAGAGGAGTAAGTATGCCCCTCAGCTGTCCAAGCTCAGAGCCTTCATGGCCAACGGTTTAACGGGGGTAGATCTTGCTCGTTGCTGGATTTCGTGGAGCATCCTGCCCCTTAGCATTCGCTCCGGTTTAATGTGCCAATACACGGGTCGGGTTAATGATCCTTTAAGGCACTGCAACATTCAGCTGACGGAGGACGAAGTCGCTGAAGCTGTGAAGAAGATGCTGAACGAACCGGAACATGTCTGCGCTCGAACCGGCCTGCTTCCATTTTGTGCCACAAACAAACCACCTGCTGTAAGTAACTCCTCTGTTTATAGAATCCTTGATCTCCTTATATATATGTTGTTAACTCCAGTCCTTCCTGAGACAGGGAGATGATCCATTTTGGAGCAAGAAGTTGCAAGAGCCGACCGAAAAGGTAACCCGACCCAAGACGAGGGTGAAGAAGCCTGCTGAGAGGAAAAGGAACACCGCTTCCAATACTCCGGATTTAGAGGAGGATGATGTGGGTAATCCGGACCTCGGGGTAGACCTCGATTCAGTTGGTTTGCTTTTTATACGTCTTATTGATGATGATATTTGTCAGGACGACGCTGAAGTGAGCCATGCCGAAGGCCCAGAGGTAACTATTCTTTCTTCTGATGCCGTTCCTTTGCCTTTGAAAAAACCTCGCCAAGCAAACCGGAGAATTAAATTTTCTCACCCTCTTGCTTACTTGGATCCCAAATTTCTTGTGAAGACCCAGCAACATGAAGCTCGACGCACCACCCGACATAGCGGCCAGGTAGTCACCTCCGCCGGTTTACCGAACAGCCCGGTTCGGAAATGCCGCTCAGAGGTCTCCGATTTACGCGCTAGCTTTCCTCCTAAAGCAGGTTTAACTCGTCAGCCTCTAAATCCATCTGACTCCGATTATCAGGTCACTTCCCATTCCTCTTCCGGTGAATCTTCAGCCACTCAACTGCCACCGTTGAAGACAGTTATTGGGTGAGTTGGACCGATCTCAACATATCTCTGTATGGGTCTCTTAATCCATCTTATACCGTTTTTTCAATCTTTGGGCTTTTTCCAGGGCCAAACCTAGACCGAGCAAGAAGGCTCGTCTGGATAACCTGGCTGGAGGAACTGCCGCTCCTGAACCGGAGAAAACTCCTGGTGCTGACGCTCTGGGTCGTGAAGATACTCAGAATTATCTATCTCCGCAAGATGACACCTGCGCTGAAGAAAGGATTATCGAACCTGCCAGCCATACTGATCCGCCTGTCAGTCCTGTTCGGGTTGAGGAATCCATCCCCCCTTCTGGAACTGCTGATAAACCGACAGGGCCACTGCAGAGCAGCGATTCCAAGGATGATGATGTTGTGATTACCGGCATCGGTCACTCTGAACCGGGGAACACTGCTACCTTAGCCAAGCATACTGCCAAGGACGAAATCTCGGCCGTGAAGGGCAAATGGGACCTTGACCCCTCTACGTACGCCGCTTTAAGCGCCCCGGATCTTTATTCTGGGTACCTGAACCGACTATACACCAGTCGGGATTATGAAGCTGGCATGATCAAGATGATGAAGGAGAAACTTGAGGTGACTCCCTTGTGCTTCATTCCATTGCAACTTTAGCTTATCAATATTTCCAAACCAAGATGGTAAACCGGATCAGGCTGCCTTGACAATTAAAGTCCGGTTTAGAAAACCCCAAGGCTTCAACATAGGTCATAACCAGAAAACATCATTAGATAACTATTAGCCCCCAAGTGCCAAGCATAAATACTTGTATTAATCTTGGGACTTTTCGTAATGGAAAACTTGTGTTAAAATCAAATATGCATTAGCCCCCAAGTATCGAGCACATAACTTGCTTGTGTGGTTGATACTTCCAAACCGTGCAATATTTTCTGAACACTGTTGATGACCTGTTGCAGGGGGATTTGAAGACCAAAGAGAACCAAGTCTCGGACCTTCAGGAAGCTTTAAAGGCCCAGCAGATTGAAACTGAAAAAGCAAAGGAGGAATTGACCAAAGCCTTAACTGTTATGGAGCAGCTGAAAGCAAGCCGCAAAAAGGAGCAAGCCGATTGGGCTACTGAAAGAGCTCTTTTGACGAAGAGGGCTGAAAATGCCGAAGCTGCTCTTAAACCGGTGGTTGATGAGTTATCCACCGTGAAGCGACAAATCCACTCCATGACCTCTGTCGTCTTTGGTAAACTTTTCGACGCCCTTCTTCCAATTTGTACCTTGTTTGCTACACCCTATGTCCGGTTTGTAATCCACCTTGAAACACTGCAGGCTCACGTATTGGACACTTGGGTTCTGACGTGCGGATGAAACTCAAAGCTGCTTATACTCTGATTGAACAGTTATACACCGGAGCACAAAGGGCTATCACCACTGCATCGCATAACAATCCTGCACCGTCTCTGATTCAAGACACATTAAAGAGGCTGTCCATGCTTCCGGCCCGGATTGAAGAGTTGAAGAGATCAGCTGCTCGAACTGGAGCCATTACTGCCTTGATCCGGGCCAAAGCGTGGGTACCAGATTTCGATCCTGTCGAAGCGGCCCAAGGATACCCCAGCTTGAAGGAAGACGGTTCAGACTTTGGTGAAGACGACTTGAGGGCGATAAACCGGGCGGTGCGCCCCCTAGCTTGTCAATTGGCTGAGGAAGCAGATCTGTCACGTTACCAAGCCCAATACGACAATCAGAACAAACGAGTATCTGCCCCGGTCCCTGAAGCGGGAAACCTTGTTCCTCCAATCCGTAAGCATACTTACGCCCCAGACATTGAACCGTCTTCGCTGATTCATGAAGAAGCCGTCTTTCAAGCGCTAATGGGAATCGACTGGACCACTGCTGATTTCCAGCCAATGGGTAACCAAGATGGAGCTGAAGCGGCGCGAGACGATCCCCAGCCTTCGAACCAAGGCGGCGAACAGGCGTAATCAACGCTCCGGTTCACCTTACACGGTGACGTCTTAATCCGTCAACGAACAATATATTCAGGCACTACGTTGCCTTGTAATAAGATAGTTTAATACCTCTACATTTGAATGTGCCTTCGCGCACGGGTGCTGATGCTCTTTTCAATGACGTTTCCAACCTATGTTTCCTGCCTTCACTGAGTACACAATGTGATTTTCCGACCACCTGAACCGTGCTGCGCCTTTGCCAAACCGGGCAATTTGCCTCCGGGTTAAAAAACGGATCAGGCTATGCCAGCTGAATCGGTTTTAAGAATACTTGGCGTTCCGAAGAACCAAAAAAAACACCACAATAAAGGCAGAAAACAAAACCAAATATGAAAAGGCAACGCGATAGTAAAACGCATGCGAATAGTGGTTACTATGAACCGTTCAGAAGGCGTGACCATCGTCAAGACAAAACCGAGCCCCCAAGAGGTGTAGCTACGGTTTAGGTCGACTAGGTTCCTAACTGAATCGTGGCAATTATGCCGGCCAAATGGCATTGCATTGGTTCGTCAACCAAGCCCCCAAGTGACTCAATGGCCAAGGGCCGATCAAGTGGCATTGCGTTGGTTCGGACACGACCAAGCCCCCAAATGATTCATTGGCTAAAAAGCCGACCAGAAGGCATTACCATCATCAAGACATGACCGAGCCCCCAAGAGGTGTAGCTACGGTTCAAGTCGATTAGGTCCCCAACTGATTCAGTGGCAAATGTGCCAGCCAGAAGGCATTACCATCGTCAAGACATGACCAAGCCCCCCGGAGGTGTAGCTACGGTTCAGGCCGACTAGGTCCCCAACTGACTTTATAGGGTTTAGCTATGTTCTCTTTGGTTCGAACCCGACCTATGTTTGAACAGGAAGCCCCATGTTTAAATAGCTATGTTCTCTTTGGTTCGAATACGACCTATGTTTGAACAGGAAGCCTCATGCTGAATGGCTATGTTCTCTTTGGCTCGAATACGGCCTATGTTTGAACAGTAAGCCTTACCCTTGAACCGGGATATTGAACCGGATATTAAGAGCTTCGCAGCCTTGTAGGAGACATCTTCCCTTGAACCGGCTCTTAGACCGGAGTCTATAATTTGAACTTCTGTGAAGCAACCTCCAGGGGTAAACACGCATGATGTGAAGAACAGCAGAGACCCCGCTTTACTCGAGGCTCCGGTTTATTGTATTAATCATAGTATATACATGGTCACAATATGTACATAAACAGAGCCCAGAGCTCATGTATAATAAGGTCGAAGATGAGCTATGTTCCACGGCCTGCTGGTTTCCTCCTCTGATGTGCGTGAATCCTTGCGCTCTCGAATATCAATCAGGTAATATGACCCATTATTCAGATTCTTGCTGACCACAAAAGGTCCCTCCCAAGGCGGGGATAATTTATGCTGATCAGATTGATCCTGGATGAGCCGAAGCACCAAATCCCCCTCCTGAAAGGTTCTGGTCCTAACCCGACGGCTGTGGTAACGGCGAAGATCTTGCTGGTAAATCGCTGAACGGGCAGCTGCCAAGTCACGCTCCTCATCCAACAAGTCAAGAGCGTTCTGCCGTGCCTGCTCATTATCCGCTTCAACATATGCTGCCACGCGAGGTGAGTCATGTCGTATATCACTTGGGAGAACCGCCTCTGCTCCATAAACCATGAAAAACGGCGTAAACCCCGTGGATCTGTTAGGCGTGGTGTTGATGCTCCATAATACAGACGGTAGCTCCTCCACCCAACAACCCGGCGTCCTTTGCAAAGGGACCAGAAGCCGGGGTTTGATACCTCTCAAGATCTCTTGGTTCGCTCGTTCTGCCTGACCATTAGACTGTGGGTGCGCTACCGAAGAAACATCAAGCCGTATATGCTCCCGTGCACAAAACTCTTTCATGGCCCCCTTGGATAGATTGGTACCATTATCTGTGATGATGCTGTGTGGGAAACCAAACCGGAAGATCACCTTCTTTATAAACCGAACCGCCGTGGCAGCATCACATTTACTGACAGGTTCGGCCTCCACCCACTTTGTAAATTTGTCAACCGCCACCAGTAGGTGGGTCTTCTTATCTTTGGAACGCTTAAAAGGCCCAACCATATCAAGCCCCCAAGTCGCGAACGGCCAAGTGATTGGAATCATCCTCAACTCCTGAGCCGGTATGTGCGCTCGTCTGGAAAATTTCTGGCAACCATCACATAACCGGACCAGGTCTTCCGCATCAGCATGAGCAGTTAACCAGTAGAAACCGTGGCGGAACGCTTTAGCCACCAATGATTTTGAACCGGCGTGGTGGCCGCAATCCCCTTCATGTATTTCTCGTAGTATCTCGCACCCCTCCTCCGGGGATATGCACCGTTGCAGCGCTCCTGACACGCTGCGATGATGTAACTCTCCTTGGAAAATGGTCATAGACTTGGACCGTCGTACTATCTGTCGAGCCAAGCTTTCATCTTCTGGCAACTCACCCCGGTTCATATATGCCAGGTAAGGGAGCGTCCAATCCGGGGTGGCATGAAGAGCCGCCACTAACTGAGCCTCCGGATCAGGAACAACCAACTCCAGCTCACCGGGCAGCTGCACCGATGGGTGGTACAATACATCCAAGAAAACATTGGGCGGGACCGGTTTACGCTGAGAGCCCAAGCGACTTAAAGCGTCCGCTGCCTCATTCTTTCTGCGGTCCACATGATCCACTTGATAACCTTTGAAATGCCCAGCCACCATATCTACTTCCCGTCGGTATGCAGCCATAAGCGGGTCCTTAGAATCCCAGGTGCCAGATACCTGCTGAGCGACCAGATCCGAATCACCAAAGCACCTAACTCTGCTCAGATTCATCTCTTTAGCCACCCGAAGACCATGAAGCAAAGCCTCATACTCAGCCGCATTATTTGTACAGGGGAACATTAAACGGAGGACGTAACAAAACTTATCTCCTCGTGGGGAAGTTAAAACGACTCCAGCCCCCGAGCCTTCCAATTGTCTTGACCCGTCGAAATGAACGGTCCAATAGGTGTTATCTGGCTTCTCCTCAGGCGCTTGTAACTCTGTCCAATCGTTTATGAAATCGACAAGTGCCTGTGACTTTATGGCCGTCCGGGGTACGTACCTTACGTCGTGCGGCCCGAGCTCGATAGCCCACTTGGCAATCCGACCGGTCGCCTCCCGGTTCTGTATAATATCACCCAAAGGAGCAGAACTGACCACCGTGATCGGGTGTCCTTGAAAATATTGCCTCAGCTTCCGGCTTGCCATAAAAACACCATATACCAGCTTCTGCCAATGCGGATACCTTTGTTTGTACTCGATAAGTACTTCACTGATATAGTAAACCGGTCGCTGAACCGGATGTTCCTTTCCAGCCTCCTTTCGTTCTACCACCATCGCCACACTGACTGCTCTGGCATTCGCTGCAACATATAACAGGAGCGGCTCTTTATCTACAGGGGCTGCCAACACTGGCGGATTGACCAGTTGTCGCTTCAAGTCCTCAAACGCTTTATCAGCCTCCGGACTCCAGACAAACTGATCCGTCTTCTTGAGCATTTGATACAAGGGGATCGCCTTTTCACCAAGGCGACTGATAAACCGGCTTAACGCTGCAATCCGCCCGGCCATGCGCTGAACATCATTGATGCATTTCGGTTTGGCCAGGGAGGTGATGGCTGTGATCTTTTCTGGATTGGCCTCAATTCCTCTATGGGACACTAAAAATCCCAACAGCTTGCCTGCAGGTACACCAAAAACACATTTAGCCGGGTTGAGCATCATTTGGTACACTCTCAAGTTATCGAAAGTCTCCTTCAAATCGTCAACCAGGGTCTCCTTCTTTCGTGACTTGACCACAATATCATCCACATAAGCATGCACATTACGACCAATCTGCTCGTGGAGGCAATTTTGCACACATCGTTGATAAGTAGCCTGCGCACTCTTAAGCCCAAAGGGCATAGACACATAGCAGAAGGCTCCAAAGGGAGTAATAAACGCTGTTTTCTCCTGGTCCTTAACTGCCATCTTGATCTGATGATAACCCGAATAAGCATCCAAAAAACTTAAACGCTCGCAACCTGCCGTAGCATCAATGATCTGATCAATCCGGGGGAGAGCAAAAGGATCCGCTGGACAAGCTTTATTCAAGTCTGTGTAATCCACACACATGCGCCAGGTGCCGTTTTTCTTAAGAACTAGCACCGGATTAGCGAGCCATTCGGGATGAAAAACCTCAATGATAAACCCAGCTGCCAGGAGCCTGGCCACTTCCTCACCAATCGCTTTACGTCTTTCTTCGTTAAACCGCCGTAAGAACTGCTTTACCGGCTTGTACTTAGGATCCACATTAAGGGTGTGCTCAGCGAGTTGCCTCGGTACACCAGGCATGTCAGATGGCTTCCATGCAAAGATGTCCCGATTCTCACGGATGAACTCGATGAGCGCGCTTTCCTATTTTGGATCCAAGTTTGCACTGATGCTGAACTGCTTGGACGAATCGCCAGGTACGAAGTCAACAAGCTTAGTTTCGGCCGCTGACTTGAACTTCAAGGCCGGATCGTGGTCCGTAGTTGGCTTTTTTAATGAAGTCATATCCTCCGGATCAACACTGTCCTTGTACTGCTTTAGCTCCTCCGTAGCACAAACCGATTCAGCATAAGTCGCATCTCCTTCCTCGCATTCCAAAGCGATTCGGCGGCTCCCATGAACCGTTATAGTGCCCTTGTAACCTGGCATCTTAAGTTGCAGATATACGTAGCAGGGCCGTGCCATAAATTTTGCATAAGCTGGCCGCCCGAACAAAGCGTGGTACGGACTTTGGATTTTAACCACCTCGAACGTCAACGTCTCTGACCTGGAATCGTGACTATCACCAAATACCACTTCAAGGGCTATCTTACCAACCGGATACGCAGACTTGCCAGGCACCACCCCGTGGAACACTGTATTGGTCGGTCTGAGATCCTTATCCACCAGTCCCATACGACGGAAGGTCTCATAATACAAGATGTTAATGCTGCTCCCTCCGTCCATGAGCACCTTGGTGAGCTTATAACCTCCCACCTGAGGCGCTACCACCAGTGCTAACTGACCCGGATTATACACCCTGGGAGGATGATCTTCTCGGCTCCATATGATAGGCTGTTCCGACCAACGCAGATAGTGAGGCGTGGCCGGTTCGACAGTACTGACTGCCCGCCTCTGAAGCTTCCTATCTCGTTTATCCAAGCTCGTAGTAAAGACATGATACTGTCCACCACTCAACTGTTTCGGGTTGCTCTGATAACCACTTTGATTACTTTGATTATTCTGATTATTTTGGCTGACCTGTCCGCCCGGGTTACCCTGGAACCCTGGACTGGAATTCCCGCCACTGTACCCTGATCCGGAACCGGAACCGCCGCCGGAGCTGTGATCATATTGGAAAGTGTTTGAGCTCTTGAATTCCTTCATGATATAACAATCCTTCCAAAGATGGGCTGCTGGTTCCTCCTTTGTTTCGTGCTTCGGACAGGGCTGGTTTAAGAAAAAGTTCAAACGCTCCGGGTTAGGACCGGGATGTGCGCGAAAACTTGGTTGTCTTCCCTTACGCCGCTGGCCTTTATCCTGTGCACTTGTGCTGGCCACCAAGTCCATGCTCCCGTCCGGTTTACGTTTTCCTCCGCCTCCATTACCTGTCGGTCGCTGCGGCTGGCCTTTGGTGTTGCTATTCTTCCTTCCCTTCCCTGCTTTGTCATCACCAGAGTCAGGATCCTTGGTACTGTCAGAATCCGCATACTTCACTAAAGCGGTCATGAGCGTTCCTATATCTGTACAATCACGCTTCATCCGGTCCAGCTTTAGCTTCAAAGGGCCAAACCGACAGTTGCTTTCCAACAGCACTACAGCGGTGTCTGCGTTGATGCGATCTGATGAGTGCAACACTTCTGATACTCGTCGTACCCAATGGGTAGTTGATTCCCCTTCTTTCTGAACGCAGGCTGCTAGGTCAACTATTGACATTGGCTGTTTGCACGTGTCCTTGAAATTCTTGATAAACCGGGCGCGCAATTGGGCCCATGAACTAATTGATTTAGGCGGTAAGCTCTTTAGCCAAGTCCGGGCCGTTCCTTCTAACATCATAGTGAAATACTTAGCACACGCCGTGTCATCCACATCCAGCATCTCCATAGCCATTTCATAGCTCTCCACCCATGTCTCCGGAGGCTGATCTGCCGTGTAGTTTGGTACCTTGCGGGGGCCTTTGAAGTCTTTGGGCAAGCGTACGTTGCGTAAAGCGGGAACAAGGCACGGTACTCCCAAAGAACTGGAAACCACCCCCGGTTCAACCGTAGCTGCTGGGAAGATAGGTGCAAGCTGACGAGCCTGATGCTGCGCTGCTAATCCGGCCTCCCGTGCACGGGTGCGATCCACATTCTCGTGAGCATTGTCGACGCCCGCCGGATTGTTGCCGCGGAGCGCTTCACGCCTGGCATTACTTGAAACGGCCGGCTCCTCCACGCGCCTACTATAGCTCCTGCTGGGGCGAGGGGTGGAGTGAATCCGATCACGGCTTTGCGAATACGCTTCCTGCTGGGCCAACGCGGTCCTAAGGAGCTCCTTGACCCGGCGTGTCTCTTCATCCTGCGGTGAATCTCCTTCGATCGGAATGGCTTCCAACCGAGCCGCCGCCGCGATGAGGTTATCCATCGGGTTGGAATAATGACCTGACGGCGTTGGCATGGCCGGTGGCGTATCAGTGTTATGACGAGGCAGGTTTATAATCCGGTGCTGAACCGGGGCGCCGGTCGTCGCCTCCGCACGGTTTACCCCCGGGGTGTTGAAGAGATTTCGAGCGTCGAGGGCAGCGGGCAACCGAGATCGGGATTTTCTCTTCAGGACCTCCTGAGACGCCTTCTGGTCCATCATGAGCCTGTAAACCTGTGCATCTAAAGCGGCGCGCTCCGCCGTCATCCTGATCTCTTCCGCTGCCAGCTCCGCTTTAGCCCGAGTGATCTGCTCTCTCACTTTGGCAATCTCAGCATTGTGAACCTCCTGATCTACCGGGTTGGCTTCCGCCATGAGCGCTGCTAGTGCGTCAAACAGGTCTGACAAAACTTGGGCTGGTGAACCCGTAGGGCCTCCTGCCCGCGCAGCCGTTGCTGCTGCCGATCCGGAGATCGCTGCTGCTGCAGTTGATGATCGTGGCGCCGCCTGTGTCCCAGCCATGAAGATCCCAACCCGATAGGGCAGATCAGAGGGGTCCGGAATACTGTTGCCATCGGAGCCGCCCCCAACCCGATCATCTTGTAGCTGGTAAAGAGATTCGGTCTCCCCGGTCGACGTTTCATCGCCAGAGTAGATGGCGGTTTCGTCACCAGATTCGGATCCTTCCTCGTAGCTTCCCCCGTGGATGACTCCCATGAAGGCGTGCTTCCTGGTCGGTTTAGCCAGGGTCGATCTCGTGCACTGAGCTGTCTCGATGAGGTTGGCGCAGACGCCTAACTCGGGGCCCGGTTCTCCGATCTTGCCGATGAAAACATGGATGCCGCCAAAGGGGACCCGGTACCCGTACTCGATCGAGCCGGCGTCGGGGCCCCAGCCTGTGCTGTCGATGTAGAGTTTTCCGCGGCGGCTCTTGGTCATCCGTCCCACAGCGTAACCCTCGAGTCCTTCAAAGCGGCCCTCCAAATACCTGAAACCATCTCGCGATAGCCCCACGGTGGGCGCCAACTGTCGTGGATTTGTCACGGCAGATGTCCTAGTAAGAGGACTTAGTCGTGGAGCCATCGCAACGGGTTAGCTTGAAGGGGTTAAAGTGGACACAAGGACACGGTTTTTATACTAGTTCGGCCCCTTCGATGAAGGTAAAAGCCTACGTCTAGTTGTGATGGGATTGATGGGTTTCGAGGGCTTAGGGAGCGATATGCTTCGCCTAAACCTCGAGTTCTTCTTCTGTGTCCTCAAACCGCCGTCGGGTCGTCCCCTTATATACACGGGTGACGCCCGTCGGTCTGCAAAGTCTCGACCTCCGGCTTATAAACGTGCCCGGGTCGGTCTCTCTATTCCTATCTTACAATACAAGTTGGCTCCAGGCCGGTTTATACCATAAACCTTTAAACCGGTTATAGACCTTGGGCCTTTCTACTCCTCCTTGGGCTTTAACATCTCGGGTCTGTTGACGGCGGTAACCCGGGCCCTGCAGGCCGGTTTACCCCAGATAGCAACATCCCCAACAGAAATTGTTTCGCTTGGGCGCTGAATTGTTGTTGCCGTTGTTCGGCTTTGGTGCTGAGTTTCTAGGCTTGGGACACTGCTTGGCATAGTGTCCTTCCTCTCCGCAGGCGTAACAAGTAACGCCGGGGCAATATGTGAACTCCTTGTCCCTTGCATGAAAATTCTTGATTGGGCGTGAGACGTTGGACGGGGATTTGTGTGTCCCATCCTTTTTGAAAACTGTCTTGCTTCGGTGATTGCGAGCCTGGTTAGTCTGGTCCCTTTTTCGCTTGCGGATATCTTCCAAACTGCGTCTTTCATTTTCCAGAGTAATGGCTTTATCCACCAACGTCTTAAAATCTGGGAAAGTGTGTATGACCAGTTGGCATTTAAGCGCGGGCGCTAGGCCGTCAAGGAATTTCTCCATTTTCTTGCTTTCATTCATACGTTCTTCGTTTGCGTAGCGAGACAGTAGAGTAAACTGATTGTTGTAATCAGATACTGTCATGTTCCATTGTTTGAGGTCATCGAACTCCCTCTTCTTGATTTTCATAATACTTTTAGGAATATGTGCGCCACAAAAGCCTTCCTTGAAATCATCCCAGGTTATATCATTTTCGTTGGGATGCATATGCAGGAAATTCTCCCACCAGGATGCGGCTGCTCCCGTGAGATAATGCGGTGCGTATAGTACTTTTTCTGGGTCTGAGCATTTTGCAATAATTAACTTTCTCTCCATATCACGAAGCCAGTCTTCGGCCTCAAGCGGCTTGTCAGTGTGAGAAAATGTCTGGGGACGTGTCTTCTGTAGTTCGGATAATTTAGAATGCTATTGATACTGTCCATGGTGATTTCCCATGTTGATGACTTGGTTCATCATTTCACGATGTTGTTGCTGACTTTGTTCATAAAGGCGGCACATTTGAGATAGTGCCGTCTCACTACCCTGTTGACTTGATTGACCTTGGGTGAAATTGTTGCCTGGTTGATTGTCATAAAATTGGTTCGACTGCCCTTGTGCAAAATTGTTGTCTGCTTGAGTGCCATAATTTTCCTCTGGCGGAGCTGGCATGGAGCGAGTCCTAGGACGAGACATTTTTCACTCTGGGGATATATATTGCGAAGACCATAAGTAAACGAAAATAACTCCATAAAAGCACAAGGTTGGCAGAGAAACCAAATAGCCAGGATTACTAGGGAAAACCATTTAATTTGCGCATGGAGAAAGACTGCTCATTATGTATCTTATACACAGGCGATAATTATACAATACATCACTCAGGATATGCGTACATCATCCTGACATGTTATTTAGGCTAGTGCACTTCTCCAGATCCTACATGATGCACAAACAGGCTACTTCCCATATCTTACATGGCGGTACAACGCGCGATGGCTAAGCGTACTTAGTCGGAGATGTTGATGATGTCCTTGGCCCTGCCAAGGGTGAGGCGTAGCGAGGCTGGAGACTCAACTTCCTCCTCGCTAATGGGCTCCATACAAGTAGTGCTGCGCCGAGTAGATGGAGCGGGTGCCAGGGGCGGAATAACCCGAATAGGAGTCGGCGTGAGGGGCGGTGCAGTGCGCGCTGGAGTGGGCGCAATGACCTGGTTGAACTCCTCAGAAGAAGGCAGGCGACGAGCAGGTGCATAAGATGCTGATGATGAGGCATAAGTCAGTGGCGGTGCTGTGGGCAGGAGCTCCCTCCTGTTGGCAGCACAGCCATGGACTGAGTCCATGCGGGCGGCCACAAAGTCGTCCACCAAGTTGTCGAAGGCGGCCTCCAGAGCCCGAAGATACTCAATAAACATCTCAAAGGCCTCGTCTCGTTCTCCTCTGGGGCAGGAGTATGCGTAGTGACAGGTGTAAGGCACGTGGCATGGAAGATAGCGGTAACGACGAGCCTTCATCACGGGAAGGACATCCCTGAGGCGAGCTATCGACTCGCGGGCTGCTATCTGGTTAGCATGCTTCTCCGTGGGCATGGCTCTTCCCACGAACCGGAAACGGCATAACTCACCACGCCCTCCCCTGAATTCCACCGAGGCTGGTGCATAGTCAGACTGCCGTTGACTTTGTGCTGGCAGAGTGAGACGACCGGGCGCACAGATGGCCCCATCGCGACCTGAACGACGAAGGATAGAAGCTTGACAAACCCATCGGGCACGTTGGCGAAGGTCTGAGACTCGCAGCTGTTGTCGGCCATCTACAAAAAGTAGGCAAAAATTCTGAAGAGTCAGATCATAAATATATGCTGACTGTCAGAAAAAAGGGTCTACAATTGTAATAACATAAATGGGCTCTAATATGCTAATAACCGATTAGCGATCGCACCTAGTGGCTTCCTACAGTCAGCCTGGCTCTGGTACCAAGCTTGTCACGACCGGTTTTTCCAATAAAAATATTTATTGGGAAACCAATCTTTAGAATCCAGTTTGAGATAAAAACCTCCTCACTAGTAGAAAAACTCTTGATACAATAAGCCAGTAGCATCAAATATAATACATGGTTGAGCTGATAATGCTCAACAATTTATTACAAGCGTGCCAATAATTATACATAAAAGGCGGTCATGACACAAGGGAGTGGTGGCATACTACTGACTCGCAAATATGGTAGTGGTGGAGTAACACAGTGGGGAGTGGATATGTGACTCTCAAACTATCATCCCATCGAGCGTCGAGGTGAGGCTCGATGAATTTACTTGGGTTGCGGAAGCGGGTATAAAACAGTGACCATGTCCAGGGTCGCACGAGACTGACTGGGACTCCTCTAGGCGTCGGATTCGCTATCGAACTCTTCATCCATGAGATCACCTTCGTCAGCATCTGGCCAAATCAACAAGCCAGTGAGTACTTTGAAAGTACTCGCAAGACAGTTCGGACGTAAGATATAACAAATGCATGCATGAGTGCGTCACGATTAAATTACCAATGCACATTCAAAGTAATATTAGGCAGGGTAAGTAAAAAGGGAAACGGCGGTAGTCCACCTGGAATCCCAACAGTAAAGTAATGGAAAACAATCGAGTGTCTGGAGCGACGCCATGAAGGTAAATTAATAAAAGAAAGAAAATTCATGCCACAGTCGGGCGTCTTAGCGACACCACATAAAGGGCTTTAAAAGAAATGCCACAGTCGGGCGTCTAAGCGACACCACATAAAGGGCTTTAAAAGAAATGCCACAGTCGGGCGTCTGAGCGACACCATATAAAGGGCTTTAAAAGAAATGCCACAGTCGGGCGTCTAAGCGACACCACATAAAGGACTTTAAAAGAAATGCCACAGTCGGGCGTCTGAGCGACACCACATAAAGGGCTTTAAAAGAAATGCCACAGTCGGGCGTCTAAGCGACACCACATAAAGGGCTTTAAAAGAAATGCCACAGTCGGGCGTCTAAGCGACACCACATAAAGGGCTTTAAAAGAAATGCCACAGTCGGGCGTCTGAGCGACACCACATAAAGGGCTTTAACTGATAAAGAAATAATATTCATAATAAATATATTCAACTCATGAAATTAAACGGGTTAGTCCATCCTCAAGAACAAACATTTAACTGATCTTAGTGCTCATGGTCCCACCGGATGATCTGTCACCAAAACTGGCACATGTCAGTTAGCACGGAACTTGGATATAGATAAGATGATCTGAGGATATATGACTCTGCAGAGTTTGTACAAAATTTCTCACAGTTAACGGATTTCCGTAGTCACAAGGACTAGTTCCGTTTACGGTATTTTAGAAGGAAACACAGCTAACCAGTACACACCCATCCAACCTCTCGATGCCAGGAATCACCCTCGACATCGTCCAAGAAAAACTTTTGAGACGGGGAGATCACAATCTCGAATAGCATGGGATCAAAATTTATATACGCGCGCTCTAAGGGGTGCCCCCCTCTCGGTCCCAACCGGAAACACCCATGCCCCCTGACCGGATGGCTGGCTTTAATCCAGGGCCATGGAACCATCATCCCGGCCTCTCCTTTTTGGTGTGTACCAAGAAAGCGGTTTGCGACTTACTAAACCATATCCCTTTTGGGAAACATGTGGTAGTACAGGGAGGGGAAATGGATACGAGCCCAACCGATACGGGTTGGTACTTTAGTAACCTGCATGGCATAAGACTAGCATGCTACCACACTGCCATCTTACCCATCTTCATGCCAACACATGGCCTTGCATACTCACATCTAACCAGCTATGGATCATCGAACTTACTTGTCTCAACAATGCATAATATACAGTTCGTCGGTATGCTCCACAACATGCCATGAAACTAACTAAATGCAAAACATGCCAAGACACTCATCATATCAAAAGTTCAAACATGCTTGCCTGGTTCAGAGTAGTCGGAGTCTAACTCGGTGAAGTTCGCGGTCCCGTCACCTCCTTCGGTATCTACGGTATAAAGAGAATATACGTCGTGAATACCGAGAGGTGCACAAAAATTATTCCAAATAATCTTCAAATAAATCTGATAAAAAACTAGACAAAATTTTGAAGAGAACAGAAAAAGAATCACTCAAAAATATGTTTCTGCTAAAAAGTTATAAAGGTATTTGCCCAGGGACCTATCTGTAATGAAACAGAAACTTCCCAGGGTCTTATTTATAAAAACAGAAAACGTTTCAGTCTCAAATACGCCGGCCCAGAAGAGAAGACGTATTTTGCCCGAATACGCTTTCAGAAAACGATTCGAAAAAAGAGAGGAACCTGACGGGGCGGTCCCACCCGTCGGGTTTGAACACCGAAGCGGGGCTTTTGGCGCCAGAGGGCCGCGGCGATCGCCGGCGGCGATCCACGGCGAGGCAAAGGGATCGGAGGTTACCTCCGTGCTCACGGTGCTGTTCCGCGTCGGGTGGTGGTCGAGGTGGTCGCCGGCGTGCACCGTGTCGACGGTGACCCTTGCTCCGGCGAACGGCGTTTCGGACGAGGGTGAAGTTCGCCGGAGAGGGCTGCAAAGATCAAATTGAGGAGGTGGTCAAGTATCTGGTAGCTAGAGGTGGTGCTTGACGGAGTTTGGGCACAGGAGATGACCTCACCGCAGTGAATCGAGCTGGAGCCCGAGGCGGACGGAGGTGGCCGGAGTCGAGGAAGGAGGGCTCCTCGAGGCCCCTCCAGTGGCCAGGCGGGGTGTGGTGAGGTGGTGGAGCCGTGCGGGAGTGAGAGCGGGCTCGGGGGCGCTATATATAGCCACCCCGAGGCGGTTGCCGAGAACGGGGTTCTCCGGCAAGAGATTACGGCGGCGCAGGGCTTGGTCGGGAGGGTTTCGGGGTTGAGCACCGTCGTGGAGGTCCACTGAGTCTGTTTAGGTGCCAACGGCGTCGGGTTTTGCTTGCTGAGGTGGAGTTCAACGGAACGGAGCGGTGCGGACCCGTCGGCGGCAGAGAGCGTGCGCTGTGCACGCTGCGCCACGACGACCGTGCTGCATGCGTGCGCTAGCGTGGAGAGGGCCACGCGGAGCCACCAGGGAGCTTGGGCGGCGTTGAACGGCGTTGCGCTGCCGTTCTGCTTCCTGCCAGCCGTTACGGCGGTTCAGCCGTCGCAAGACACGCCGGCGCAGGCGGGCCAGGGCACCACCGACGCCAGGAAGGCGCCAAGCGCGCGTGCGGGGCTCCGGACAAGCAGCCAGGCGGCAAGCAACGTGCCAAGGGGCACTGTGATCTCGTGACTGCACTTAACTGACGAAGATCGACACTGAAAGTCTGAATTTAACTGAATTTGAACTGAAACAGTGCATGCAAGGTGTTCGACAGAATATTTCTGGCTTGTAGGAATTTTTCCTTGGGCTGATTTTTGGTAGAGTGACTTCTCATTGCTCCAGTAGGCTGCCTGATTTTTGGTGGAATTTTTGGAGAAGTGTAGATATGAATTTCACCAAATTTGATAAATCTGGTCCAAACTTGCAGGGAGTGTAAGTTGAAATATTTGAAAAGAAGATGAGTGGATCAAGATGGTTCTGGGTTGTGGGTGCAAAGGACTAGCCAGAAGAGTTGGTTTGAGGTCCAGATACAAAAGCTATAGGGTACTTGCTTTGTAAATGGGTCAGGCTCAACTAAAGATCAGAAAAGAATTGAGAGGTGAAATAATCAAAATAAAAATCCAAAACTTGTTTGGATGAGTTGGGACAGGGAACTTGGGTTGTTAACAAGGAGGAGAGGAGGTTTTGGAGTGGTTCACTTCATGAGCAAAAATACAAGGTCATGGGTGGTTATCAAAAGAATTGAAGATCCCAAATTTTCATAGAGTTTTCTTTTCAAAAAGAAAAGATTGAACTCCCAAAAATAATTTGAGAAGAGAACCAATCAGAGGAGAAGTTTTAAAAGGTTAAACCCAAAGTTTGAAGAAGATAACAGAAATAACAATCCTAGCCAAAGAAAAAGATTTTTAATAGGATTGTTTTTCTAAAAAAAAATTGAAAGGTCTCAATCCACAAAAGAAAAACCAGCAAGGTTTTTGCTAAAACCAAATAATTTTTTTTTGGAGTGTCACAACACCTACCCCCTTAGGAAAAATCTCGTCCCCGAGATTTCAGCTGTCCCTCAAATAACTGCGGATGCTCTGCTCGAAGAAAATCCTCTCTTTCCCAAGTTGCTTCGTTGTCAGTGTGATTGCTCCACTGAACTCTGAAAAATTTAATGGTCTTTTGTCGGGTCCTCCTTTCAGACTCCTCTAGTTTCTTCACTGGATGTTCCCGATAAGTGAGGTCTTGTTGCACGTCAATGTTCTCATGGGATACTTGTTTTTCTGGGTTGCTTATGCACTTCCTTAACTGCGAAACGTGGAACACGTTGTGGATATCTGATAGTTCCTTAGGTAAGTCTAGTTGGTAGGCGACCGTGCCTCTTCGTGCCAATATACAGAATGGTCCGATAAATCTTGGCGCTAGCTTTCCTTTTATCTTGAATCATTGTAATCCCCTCATAGGGGATACTCGTAGGTACACAAACTCTCCGGGTTCGAAGCTGACCCTACGATGCTTCTGATCGTAATAACTCTTCTGTCGGCTTTGGGCGGTCTTGAGCCTATCCCTGATTAGCTTGACTTTCTCCTCGGCTTATCTAAGCATGTCTGGTCCGAAGATGCGGTTGTCTCCGGTTTCTGACCAATTCAACGGGGTACGACATCTTCGTCCATACAAAGCCTCAAATGGTGCCATTTGTAGGCTGGCCTGGTAACTGTTGTTGTATGCGAACTCGGCATATGGCAGACTTTCTTCCCAACTGGTTCCATATGTGAGGACACATGCTCTCAGCATGTCTTCTAAGATCTGGTTTATGCGTTCCGTTTGCCCATCTGTCTGGGGGTGGTAAGCTGTACTGAAGGCTAGCTGAGTTCCCAGTGCCTGTTGTAAGTGATCCCAAAATCTCGAAACGAACTGAGTGCCCCTGTCGGATAATATAGTCCTTGGGACACCGTGTAGACAAACTATGCGGGAGAGGTAAATCCTGGCAAGCTTCTCAGTGGTGTGGGTTGTCTTTACTGGAATAAAATGTGCTACCTTGGTTAACCTGTCGGTGATGACCCATATAGCATCATTCCCGTGTCGTGACCGAGGTAGTCCTGACAATGAAATCCATCCCTATTTCATCCCATTTCCACTCAGGTATTTTGTTTGGTTGCAGTAATCCGGCTGGTCTCTGATGTTCAGCTTTTATGCGTTGACATGAGTCGCAACATGCAATGAAGGTAGCGATGTCCCTCTTCATACCGTGCAACCAAAATCTTTCTTGAATATCTTTATACATTTTTGTCCCTCCAGGGTGAATTGAATATGGGGCGGTGTGGGCTTCAGCCAAAATTTGCTGTTTAAGATCTTCTATGTTTGGTACGCAGAGTCTTTCCCCGTACCATAGTATTCCTCCATTGTCTACGACGAATTCTTAGGATTTGCCCTTACTCACCTTTCTTTTTATACCTTCTATACTGGGATGACCCGGCTGAGCTTCTTTAATTTTCTCCACAAGGTCGGGTTGTATCTCCAAATTTGATATGGTGCCTTCTGCTACCATCAATAAGTTAAGTCTGGTAAATTCTTGTTGGAATTCGGGTCTCAAGCCGTGCAGACTGCTTTCGTTGGAGCTGGGCTTCCGACTAAGAGCATCGGCCACCACATTTGCTTTACCTGGATGGTAGTGGATACCGACATCATAATCCTTTACTAATTCCAACCAGCGCCTTTGTCGTAAATTTAATTCTGGCTGCGTGAAAATGTATTTGAGACTTTTGTGGTCTGTATATATTTCACATCGATTTCCAAGTAAGAAATGCCTCCATTCCTTAAGTGCATGGATGACTGCTGCCATCTCCAAGTCATGAGTGGGATAATTTTCCTCGTGCTTGCGAAGCTGCCTTGAAGCGTAGGCGACAACCTTGCCTTCTTGCATCAATACACATCCAAGACCTTTCCTGGACGCGTCACAATATACTTCAAAATTCTTGTGTATGTCTGGCACAACTAATACTGGTGCTCTTGTTAACTTCCTCTTTAGCTCTTGGAAACTTTTCTCGCAGGCCTCTGTCCATTCAAACTTCTTTTCCTTCTTGAGTAACTGGGTCATAGGTTTGGCTATGGTGGAGAATCCTTCAATAAATCTGCGGTAATATCCTGCCATTCCCAAGAAACTTCGTATGTCTGTTACACTGGTTGGTGACTTCCAGCCAAGTACGGCCTTTACTTTCTCCGGGTCCACGGCGATACCGTCTTGGGTTAGCACGTGGCCTAGAAAGCCTACTTGCCTTAACCAAAATTCACACTTGCTGAACTTGGCGTGCAATTGGTGTTTCCTGAGTTCTCCTAGTACAATTCTGAGATGTTCAGCGTGCTCTTCTGGTGTTTTGGAGTATACTAGAATATCGTCGATGAATACCACAACGAACTTGTCCATAAACTTCATAAATACTTTGTTCATGAGGTGAACAAAAAATGCAGGAGCATTTGTTAATCCAAAAGACATTACTGTGAACTCATACAGTCCATATCTGGAGGTGAATGCTGTCTTGGGGATATCTTCTGTTCGTACCTTTAATTGATGGTATCCTGACCTTAGGTCAATTTTTGAGAATACCTTGGCCTTAGCGAGCTGATCGAATAAATCATTTATTCTTGGCACCGGGTATTTGTTCTTGACCGTGACCATGTTGAGTGCTCGGTAGTCAATACACAATCGCAGTGTTCCATCTTTATTTTTGGCAAATAAAATTGGTGATCCCCATGGTGAGGAACTGGCTCGAATGTATCCTTTGTCAAGCAATTCCTTTATTTGTTTCTTCAGTTCAACCAACTCGGACGGTGCCATTCTGTATGGTTTCTTGTATATGGGGGTGGTCCCTGGTGCAAGCTCAATGCTGAATTCTATCTCTCGGTCTGGTGGCATGCCTGGTAGCTCATCGGGGAATACGTCTGGAAATTCACATACTACTGGAACCTTGCTCAGCTCAGAAACATCTACCTTATTCAGTCTTGGTTGCCTGGGTATTTTCCTTTCCTTGGCGGATACCCTTATCGTCTTCCCGAGGTGATGCGTGAGTATTACGGTCCGGTTGAAACAGTCAATGAAACCTTTATTTGTGGTTAGCCAATCCATCCCAAGGATGACATCTAGTCCCTTATTTTCCAACACAATAAGGTTTGCGTAAAATTTTAGCCCTTCGAACTCAATAATCACATCTTGACAGTAGTTCTGAGTAACTTGCTGAATCCCAGGGGACTTGATGATCATGGATTTCTCCAAAGGAAGCATCGAAAAATTATTTTGCAAAGCAAAACTTTTCGAAACAAAAGAGTGAGAAGCTCCAGAATCAAACAAAACCATTGCAGGTATTGTGTTGACAGGAAACGTACCGAGTACGATATCCGGAGCATTTTGTGCCTCCTCTTTGGTTACGTGGTTCAGATGACCCTTCCTGTGGTTGTTGTTGGGATAGAAATTGTTTCGCTTGGGCGCTGAATTGTTGTTGCCGTTGTTCGGCTTTGGTGCTGAGTTTCTAGGCTTGGGACACTGCTTGGCATAGTGTCCTTCCTCTCCGCAGGTGTAACAAGTAACACCGGGGCAATATGTGAACTCCTTGTCCCTTGCATGAAAATTCTTGATTGGGCGTGAGACGTTGGACGGGGATTTGTGTGTCCCATCCTTTTTGAAAACTGTCTTGCTTCGGTGATTGCGAGCCTGGTTAGTCTGGTCCCTTTTTCGCTTGCGGATATCTTCCAAACTGCGTCTTTCATTTTCCAGAGTAATGGCTTTATCCACCAGCGTCTTAAAATCTGGGAAAGTGTGTATGACCAGTTGGCATTTAAGCGCGGGCGCTAGGCCATCAAGGAATTTCTCCATTTTCTTGCTTTCAGTCATACGTTCTTCGTTTGCGTAGCGAGACAGTAGAGTAAATTGATTGTTGTAATCAGATACTGTCATGTTCCGTTGTTTGAGGTCATCGAACTCCCTCTTCTTGATTTTCATAATACTTTTAGGAATATGTGCGCCACAGAAGCCTTCCTTGAAATCATCCCAGGTTATATCATTTTCGTTGGGATGCATATGCAGGAAATTCTCCCACCAGGATGCGGCTGCTCCCGTGACATAATGCGGTGCGTATAGTACTTTTTCTGTGTCTGAGCATTTTGCAATAATTAACTTTCTCTCCATATCACGAAGCCAGTCTTCGGCCTCAAGCGGCTTGTCAGTGTGAGAAAATGTCTGGGGACGTGTCTTCTGTAGTTCGGATAATTTAGAATGCTATTGATACTGTCCATGGTGATTTCCCATGTTGATGACTTGGTTCATCATTTCACGATGTTGTTGCTGACTTTGTTCATAAAGGCGGCACATTTGAGATAGTGCCGTCTCCCTACCCTGTTGACTTGATTGACCTTGGGTGAAATTGTTGCCTGGTTGATTGTCATAAAATTGGTTCGACTGCCCTTGTGCAAAATTGTTGTCTGCTTGAGTGCCATAATTTTCCTCTGGCGGAGCTGGCATGGAGCGAGTCCTAGGACGAGACATTTTTCACTCTGGGGATATATATTGCGAAGCCCATAAGTAAACGAAAATAACTCCATAAAAGCACAAGGTTGGCAGAGAAACCAAATAGCCAGGATTACTAGGGAAAACCATTTAATTTGCGCACGGAGAAAGACTGCTCATTATGTATCTTATACACGGGCGATAATTATACAATACATCACTCAGGATATGCGTACATCATCCTGACATGTTATTCAGGCTAGTGCACTTCTCCAGATCCTACATGATGCGCAAACAGGCTACTTCCCATATCTTACATGGCGGTACAACGCGCGATGGCTAAGCGTACTTAGTCGGAGATGTTGATGATGTCCTTGGCCCTGCCAAGGGTGAGGCGTAGCGAGGCTGGAGACTCAACTTCCTCCTCGCTAATGGGCTCCATACAAGTAGTGCTGCGCCGAGTAGATGGAGCGGGTGCCAGGGGCGGAATAACCCGAATAGGAGTCGGCGTGAGGGGCGGTGCAGTGCGCGCTGGAGTGGGCGCAATGACCTGGTTGAACTCCTCAGAAGAAGGCAGGCGACGAGCAGGTACATAAGATGCTGATGATGAGGCATAAGTCAGTGGCGGTGCTGTGGGCAGGAGCTCCCTCCTGTTGGCAGCACAGCCATGGACTGAGTCCATGCGGGCGGCCACAAAGTCGTCCACCAAGTTGTCGAAGGCGGCCTCCAGAGCCCGAAGATACTCAATAAGCATCTCAAAGGCCTCGTCTCGTTCTCCTCTAGGGCAGGAGTATGCGTAGTGACAGGTGTAAGGCACGTGGCATGGAAGATAGCGGTAACGACGAGCCTTCATCACGGGAAGGACATCCCTGAGGCGAGCTATCGACTCGCGGGCTGCTATCTGGTTGGCATGCTTATCCGTGGGCATGGCTCTTCCCACGAACCGGAAACGGCATAACTCACCACGCCCTCCCCTGAATTCCACCGAGGCTGGTGCATAGTCAGACTGCCGTTGACTTTGTGCTGGCAGAGTGAGACGACCGGGCGCACAGATGGCCCCATCGCGACCTAAACGACGAAGGATAGAAGCTTGACGAACCCATCAGGCACGTTGGCGAAGGTCTGAGACTCGCAGCTGTTGTCGGCCATCTACAAAAAGTAGGCAAAAGTTCTGAAGAGTCAGATCATAAATATATGCTGACTGTCAGAAAAAAGGGTCTACAATTGTAATAACATAAATGGGCTCTAATATGCTAATAACCGATTAGCGATCGCACCTAGTGGCTTCCTACAGTCAGCCTGGCTCTGGTACCAAGCTTGTCACGACCGGTTTTTCCAATAAAAATATTTATTGGGAAACCAATCTTTAGAATCCAGTTTGAGATAAAAACCTCCTCACTGGTAGAAAAACTCTTGATACAATAAGCCAGTAGCATCAAATATAATACATGGTTGAGCTGATAATGCTCAACAATTTATTACAAGCGTGCCAATAATTATACATAAAAGGCGGTCATGACACAAGGGAGTGGTGGCATACTACTGACTCGCAAATATGGTAGTGGTGGAGTAACATAGTGGGGAGTGGATATGTGACTCTCAAACTATCATCCCATCGAGCGTCGAGGTGAGGCTCGATGAATTTACTTGGGTTGCGGAAGCGGGTATAAAACAGTGACCAAGTCCAGGGTCGCACGAGACTGACTTGGACTCCTCTAGGCGTCGGATTCGCTATCGAACTCTTCATCCATGAGATCACCTTCGTCAGCATGTGGCCAAATCAACAAGCCAGTGAGTACTTTGAAAGTACTCGCAAGACAGTTCGGACGTAAGATATAACAAATGCATGCATGAGTGCGTCACGATTAAATTACCAATGCACATTCAAAGTAATATTAGGCAGGGTAAGTAAAAAGGGAAATGGCGGTAGTCCACCTGGAATCCCAACAGTAAAGTAATGGAAAACAATCGAGTGTCTGGAGCGACGCCATGAAGGTAAATTAATAAAAGAAAGAAAATTCATGCCACAGTCGGGCGTCTTAGCGACACCACATAAAGGGCTTTAAAAGAAATGCCACAGTCGGGCGTCTAAGCGACACCACATAAAGGGCTTTAAAAGAAATGCCACAGTCGGGCGTCTGAGCGACACCATATAAAGGGCTTTAAAAGAAATGCCACAGTCGGGCGTCTAAGCGACACCACATAAAGGGCTTTAAAAGAAATGCCACAGTCGGGCGTCTGAGCGACACCACATAAAGGGCTTTAAAAGAAATGCCAGAGTCGGGCGTCTGAGCGACACCACATAAAGGGCTTTAAAAGAAATGCCACAGTCGGGCGTCTAAGCGACACCACATAAAGGGCTTTAAAAGAAATGCCACAGTCGGGCGTCTGAGCGACACCACATAAAGGGCTTTAACTGATAAAGAAATAATATTCATAATAAATATATTCAACTCATGAAATTAAACGGGTTAGTCCATCCTCAAGAACAAACATTTAACTGATCTTAGTGCTCATGGTCCCACCGGATGATCTGTCACCAAAACTGGCACATGTCAGTTAGCACGGAACTTGGATATAGATAAGATGATCTGAGGATATATGACTCTGCAGAGTTTGTACAAAATTTCTCACAGTTAACGGATTTCCGTAGTCACAAGGACTAGTTCCGTTTACAGTATTTTAGAAGGAATCACAGCTAACCAGTACACACCCATCCAACCTCTCGATGCCAGGAATCACCCTCGACATCGTCCAAGAAAAACTTTTGAGACGGGGAGATCACAATCTCGAATAGCATGGGATCAAAATTTATATACGCGCGCTCTAAGGGGTGCCCCCCTCTCGGTCCCAACCGGAAACACCCATGCCCCCTGACCGGATGACTGGCTTTAATCCAGGGCCATGGAACCATCATCCCGGCCTCTCCTTTTTGGTGTGTACCAAGAAAGCGGTTTGCAACTTACTAAACCATATCCCTTTCGGGAAACATGTGGTAGTATAGGGAGGGGAAATGGATATGAGCCCAACCGATACGGGTTGGTACTTTAGTAACCTGCATGGCATAAGACTAGCATGCTACCACACTGCCATCTTACCCATCTTCATGCCAACACATGGCCTTGCATACTCACATCTAACCAGCTATGGATCATCGAACTTACTTGTCTCAACAATGCATAATATACAGTTCGTCGGTATGCTCCACAACATGCCATGAAACTAACTAAATGCAAAACATGCCAAGACACTCATCATATCAAAAGTTCAAACATGCTTGCCTGGTTCAGAGTAGTCGGAGTCTAACTCGGTGAAGTTTGCGGTCCCGTCACCTCCTTCGGTATCTACGGTATAAAGAGAATATACGTCGTGAATACCGAGAGGTGCACAAAAATTATTCCAAATAATCTTCAAATAAATCTGATAAAAAACTAGACAAAATTTTGAAGAGAACAGAAAAAGAATCACTCAAAAATATGTTTCTGCTAAAAAGTTATAAAGGTATTTGCCCAGGGACCCATCTGTAATGAAACAGAAACTTCCCAGGGTCTTATTTATAAAAACAGAAAACGTTTCAGTCTCAAATACGCCGGCCCAGAAGAGAAGACGTATTTTGCCCGAATACGCTTTCAGAAAACGATTCGAAAAAAGAGAGGAACCTGACGGGGCGGTCCCACCCGTCGGGTTTGAACACCGAAGCGGGGCTTTTGGCGCCAGAGGGCCGCGGCGATCGCCGGCGGCGATCCACGGCGAGGCAAAGGGATCGGAGGTTACCTCCGTGCTCACGGTGCTGTTCCGCGTCGGGTGGTGGTCGAGGTGGTCGCCGGCGTGCACCGTGTCGACGGTGACCCTTGCTCCGGCGGACGGCGTTTCGGACGAGGGTAAAGTTCGCCGGAGAGGGCTGCAAAGATCAAATTGAGGAGGTGGTCAAGTATCTGGTAGCTAGAGGTGGTGCTTGACGGAGTTTGGGCACAGGAGATGACCTCACCGCAGTGAATCGAGCTGGAGCCCGAGGCGGACGGAGGTGGCCGGAGTCGAGGAAGGAGGGCTCCTCGAGGCCCCTCCAGTGGCCAGGCGGGGTGTGGTGAGGTGGTGGAGCCATGCGGGAGTGAGAGCGGGCTCGGGGGCGCTATATATAGCCACCCCGAGGCGGTTGCCGAGAACGGGGTTCTCCGGCAAGAGATTACGGCGGCGCAGGGCTTGGTCGGGAGGGTTTCGGGGTTGAGCACCATCGTGGAGGTCCACTGAGTCTGTTTAGGTGCCAACGGCGTCGGGTTTTGCTTGCTGAGGTGGAGTTCAACGGAACGGAGCGGTGCGGACTTGTCGGCGGCAGAGAGCGTGCGCTGTGCACGCTGCGCCACGACGACCGTGCTGCATGCGTGCGCTGGCGTGGAGAGGGCCACGCGGAGCCACCAGGGAGCTTGGGCGGCGTTGAACGGCGTTGCGCCGCCGTTCTGCTTCCTGCCAGCCGTTACGGCGGTTCAGCCGCCGCAAGACACGCCGGCGCAGGCGGGCCAGGGCACCACCGACGCCAGGAAGGCGCCAAGCGCGCGTGCGGGGCTCCGGACAAGCAGCCAGGCGGCAAGCAACGTGCCAAGGGGCACTGTGATCTCGTCACTGCACTTAACTGACGAAGATCGACACTGAAAGTCTGAATTTAACTGAATTTGAACTGAAACAGTGCATGCAAGGTGTTCGACAGAATGTTTCTGGCTTGTAGGAATTTTTCCTTGGGCTGATTTTTGGTAGAGTGACTTCTCATTGCTCCAGTAGGCTGCCTGATTTTTGGTGGAATTTTTGGAGAAGTGTAGATATGAATTTCACCAAATTTGATAAATCTGGTCCAAACTTGCAGGGAGTGTAAGTTGAAATATTTGAAAAGAAGATGAGTGGATCAAGATGGTTCTGGGTTGTGGGTGCAAAGGACTAGCCAGAAGAGTTGGTTTGAGGTCCAGATACAAAAGCTATAGGGTACTTGCTTTGTAAATGGGTCAGGCTCAACTAAAGATCAGAAAAGAATTGAGAGGTGAAATAATCAAAATAAAAATCCAAAACTTGTTTGGATGAGTTGGGACAGGGAACTTGGGTTGTTAACAAGGAGGAGAGGAGGTTTTGGAGTGGTTCACTTCATGAGCAAAAATACAAGGTCATGGGTGGTTATCAAAAGAATTGAAGATCCCAAATTTTCATAGAGTTTTCTTTTCAAAAAGAAAAGATTGAACTCCCAAAAATAATTTGAGAAGAGAACCAATCAGAGGAGAAGTTTTAAAAGTTAAACCTAAAGTTTGAAGAAGATAACAGAAATAACAATCCTAGCCAAAGAAAAAGATTTTTAATAGGATTGTTTTTCTAAAAAAAAAATTGAAAGGTCTGAATCCACAAAAGAAAAACCAGCAAGGTTTTTGCTAAAACCAAATAATTTTTTTTTGGAGTGTCACAACGGTGGACGAGACGGTCGTAGGAGCGGCGCCGGCAAGGTGGACGACGGCGGGGATGAAGTGAGAGGACGAGATGCAAGGATCCCGGTCCACAGCTGTGGATGAGAGAGATCGATCTCTTGTAATGGACGGCGGCGTCGGGGTATCAGCTTCGGCATAGTGGAGGAGGACGGCTATGGATGGGGTGGCGGACGGCGGCGGACGGAGGAGGGTGGGGTGGAGAGGGTGTATTGGCGCCCACGGAGTACGAATGGGGAAAAGGGAGGTAGAGAGGAAGGGGGGAACCATGAATTTAGGGCGCGCTTGTATCAAATGCGAGGAAATTTACAAACTTAGCCCCCGTTTCAAATTTCTACTACATCACAGCAATTCTAGTCGGTTGGGGATAGGACGGTAATCTCGCGTACACCAAATCTTTGTCGACAAGAGTTTGTTTTTGGCGCCCACCGTGTATGAATATGAATCGAGGAGGGAGTCGATTTTGGCCAAGGACACACTGTGTTTTGGCGCCCATCGTGTATGAATCCGGGTGAGAGGCGCGTTTGGGTGAAATTACAAACCTACCCCTATCGAAACCTATAGAAATCCAGCAGATAGGCTTTGCGTGGCAGGGATAGGCAGTAGTGATTTCCATCTCGCAAATTTTGGTTTCGGGCGGTTACTGCAACTTTCCCCGCTTCGTTCAAATTTTGTAGAGTGCATGTTTACCGTGCCAACTCAATTCGAATCCCGTTTGTATTCTATTTTTTTGGGCGGGATCCATTTTCAATTGGAATTACATTCTATATACATCATTTTTTATATATACTTTCAAAAGCACAACAAAGAATTCTGCTCCTTTATATGTATAATATGATTTACAAATACAACGATCTCAAAATCTTAAGGTTGAATTCGAAAAAAATTAACCAAATTATGTTCTACTAAAATGTATGGATCAGTAATATCTACATATTAAATAACATAGATGTGCGTGAATTCATATGAGTATGCATGTTTGATAGATCAATTTCGGTTCGAGTATGGATTACATGTATCATCATCTCGAATTCAAATATTTGAATCCCTTTTTTGTTCACTCCTTTCACGCCCATCTCTCTTGCATGCATGCTCCTTCAGGTAGCTATCACTCTCTTTTCTCCAGCTCACCCGCACGCTCACTTCATGTTGCTCCTATCCTTGCAAACATGGTCTCTCGACGTCTCCCTTGAGAAGTGTCACACTCTCCCTATCATTATACATTACACGGTTTTCATTATCTCTCATGTCTCTACTATTCTCTGGTATCACTCGGTACCTAAGCTTTCTTTTTCACTGCCAAACACACAGTCTCCACTCGTCTTTCACTTTGTCTTTCTCTCTATGGGATTCTCTCACACACCCTATATGTCTCTACGTATGATTCATACCGCTAAAATTATCCTCTCTATCTCTCCTGTAGACACAACATTTGTTGCGGTCTCCTTTTCGTCTCCATCCCAGACTGACATTATTCATTTGTTTACCGATCAGACAACCCCGACTACCGTCTCCTCTCCCTCTCTCACAGACACAGACACACAACTCATGCTTCCACTCCCCTTCCCGACTACCGTCTCTCTCTCACACACACAAAATTCTCGCTTTCGCACCCCGACTCGTATTTCTCTCACAAACATTTATCGACTAGCTAGCCTCTAGATAGTTTTATACACCCGCACACTCGTGCTTCCACCATCGCATACATGTCTCTCTCCCGCTCCTTGTATCTATGTAGATTTTTCTTCCCTTCTTGAGACACACCCTCTCGATCGTGCACACACACACTATCGCCTCATTTTAAGCTGATACCTATCACACACACACTCCTTGTGTCTTGGTCACACATGCACTCCGTCCTCCTCCACTCTCCCTCTCTCTCACACGCACATGGGCTTTTTGCAACAATTAGCAAGATGCCCATGCGTTGCACGAAACATTAAGATGCATTGGATTAGTAGTTTATCTTGCAGGGGAAAAGGATGAACGAGGGAAGGCCTTATTTGCAAATGTGGAGAGGGGTGTGGGTATCTTTTTGCAAAATTGCCATAGTTTCCTTCGTATCCGTCAGATATAGATCGGACGGCCTATATTGCAGGATGGCAGGCACACGATCATCACCGACAATGCTTATTATAAGAGTAGGGATAAAAAATAGAGTTGGTGATGATGGTGGGCCTGCCATCCTGCAATGTAGGTCGTCTGATTTATATCTGACGGATAGGAAGGAAAATATGGCAATTTACCTGCACTCTTCACCACATTTGCAGATAAGGCCTTCCCTTGTTCATCCTTTTCTCCCACAAGATCTTGATGTTCCATGCAACGCACGGGCATCTTTCTAGTAAGAGTAGAAATTAGACATATACCACTTCTCGAATCTTGAAACCAACAACATTCCTCCCTTATCTCATCACAACCGCCAAAGGAATATATTTTGAGTGAAACATAACATATTTTTAGTGATATACGTATTTCAAATCTAGACTTTTTTTCTATCAAATCGGTGAATATGTATTAATCCAGTGGTGGAGACAGGCCTGGGCAGCTAGGGCTATAGCCCCAGGCCTAGAAACAACTTCCTTTGTAATTTCTTCATGCAAAGCATAGAAAATCATAGAAGTTTATCACTCAACATAGCACAGCCCCAGGCGTAATCTGCATCTAGCTCCGCCACTGTATTTATCTACTTTGATCATGTGGCAACACATTGGCACATTGCTAGTAGTTATTTTAATTTTTTGGACACTAGACAAAAGGTGGAGTACATATACGAAGAGAAGAGGCGCACGCACGCAGTCGGCCTCTCACTGTCTCGCACACATGAGTGTTACGTAAAGGCAACGTTAACAAATAAACCCTAAAACCCTAGGTGCACGATTGCTGCATTCGCGGGTACCGGGTACGTGGTGGAGCACCTTTGTAGGAATAGTCAGCTCGCGTGATAATTTGATCCATAGGAGTTGATGGTCGGGACCACAGGTGAACGACTTGGAGCGCGGTGGCTCACCAATTGCCACAGATCGAGTAGCCACGTTTAAAATTTCGTTTTTTAGCGGGGTTATGAGTTCCGATTATCAATGGCGCGTTATAAGTAGTAAGTAGTTTTTAGAACGATTGGTATGGAGCGAAAATGGAATTCATAGTACTACGTACCTCCTTGGCGTATGGTTTGTTTTTTTTTGCGATGGAGGTTGTATGGGTTTATGTTGCGAGATGTTGAACCTGGTAGTTCTAGGGCAAATACTATGGTTTAGATTTAGATGCTGGTTTTCAGTAATGAAAATCGGAAGGGGAAACCCTTCTTTGATTAAAAAAACTACTACCTCCATTCTGGTTTACTAGTCACCATCGTACTTTGGGTCAAAGTTTGTCCATGAATTTTACTTGTAAAATGTGAATGGAAAACGAGATTTTGTTATACCCAAACAAAAAAGGACTAGAGGGAGTGATTGCTCTGACACGGACGCGACCTCTCATAGCTCAGGCATTGAACCGGCGCGCCGGCCAAGAGGGTCGCACTCGCTGCTGTCAGCGTTCTGGGAACGGGGGTCCCCAGATTTGCCTGCCTGCGGCCTGTGCCGTGGCTCAAAGGGGGCCCCAGCACGGCCCATCTTCATCAACACAGACCCAAGACCCTCACGAGGGGCCAAGCCTCGCGGGGCGGACGACACGGAGCTTCCTTAGGTGCGGCCTCATCAGGCTGGCTCGCGAGGAGGCGGAGATATCAAGGCGGGGTACCTCACGAGGTGCCCATGACGCAAGCCATAAAGACCAAGGGCGCCAGGCGGGCGCCAGCCCGCGCAGTGTCCTCCTTTCCTCTTTGGTGCAAAGGGAGCAAGCGCAGGCGAGAGCATCAAGCAAAGGCACCCGTTTCGGTGCAACAAGACCAAGACTAGTCCAACGGCAGGGAGGACGTCATTGTGGAGCCCAAGTCAGTGTCACCACCAAAGCCTTTGGCAGGCGAGGACCAACTTTAGTCAGGATAAGTGTACCAGATGTTCCCCTTCAAAATGGCCAATTGTTGGCGCCCTTCCCGCTCAATATTTGGGAAGAGGCCTAGGGCCTTTGCCTATAAATAGGACTAGCCACCCCCAGGGTAGAGGCAATTGGAACCGAATCCGATGAAGAGGCAAAGATAGAGAGAGATAGAGAGAGAGAGAGAGAGAGAGAAGGGTGACTAAAATCCTCCTAGCAGTTCATCGCCCCAACCAAGAACAGACCCTCGCGAGGCTGTTCTTCCTTGTATTTCTCATCATCATCAGCCCAAGAAGCAATCCACCACACCACACACTAGAGTAGGGTATTACACCACATCGGTGGCCCGAACCAGTATAAACCATGTGTCTCTTGTGTTGTTCTTTCCATAGCTTAGATCTTTGCGAGGCGGAGGGGTGCAGGTAGGTAGAAGGCGTAATCTCCACGCGCACCACAGTGTTCGAACCTCAAGGGTCTGCCGGAACCCGAAATCCGCCATTTGGCGCGCCAGGTAGGGGTGCGCCGGAATTTGTCTTCCACCGCCCCGTTCTCCTCCGACCATCGCGTCCATGTCTGACGCTCGTCGGGCCCGCGCCGAGCGCCGAGCCGCCGTCGCTCCCCGCGTCGCCCAGACGGCCCTGTCGGTGGGCGTCCTCGCCGTTCCCCATCACCTGCCGTCAACACCGCCACCGGCCCGGCGGGGAACGAGCAGCAAGCGTCGTCTCAGCATCCGTCTGTGCGGCAAGACGGCCGCACCGCTACTCCCTCGCTCACCCCAGCTGGTTCTTCATCCCGTGCGCTCCGCGCGCCCATGGAGGCTCGAGCTGCGCTCATCGCGGCAAACGAGATCCTGCGCTACCGTCCCGTCGACGACGTCTACGAAGAATGACTCGACCGCGTCGCCGAGCTTGTCCGCGCCGCGGGGGGCTCTCCTGCGCCGTCCGTTCCGCTGCTCCGCACCCCGCCCCGCGCGGGCGACAAAGCTCCGGGGGCGCCCCAGCCGCCTCCTCATCAAGAAGGCGCCCAGGCTCCAAGGCGCGTGGCCCCTGGGCGGAACCCACTCCGTCAGGTGCCAGCGCAGCAAGAGCAGAGCTCCCAAGAAGTCCCTCGCCCGCAAGAAGCTGCCCGGGCGCTAACTGCTCCCGCACGTCAAGACCCCGCGCTGCTCCCAACTGCAGCGCATGGGGACCTGCAAGACCAAGCTCTCCGTTACCCAAGGTCTCCCGTGGCCACAGCAGGCTGCCGTGGCTTCACCACCGAGCTACGCAGCGTCGCATGGCCCGGCAAGTTCAAGCCAGACCTGCCTCCTCGTTACGACGGCACGGCCGACCCTGCGGAGTTCCTCCAGCTCTATGAGCTGGGCATCGAAGCTGCCAATGGAGACAAGAAGGTCATGGCGAACTGGTTTCCCATGGCGCTCAAGGACGGGGCCCGCACCTGGCACCTGAACCTGGCTCCAGGCACGATCTCCTCCTGGGGCGAGATGCGCACCTGCTTCATCGCCAACTTCCAAGGTACTCACGACCGACCACCCGCCGTGAGCGACATGCACCGCATCAAGCAACAACCCGGAGAGACCCTGCAAAAGTACATCCAGCGCTTCAACAACGCACGCCTCAAGATTCCCAAGGTGTCCGAGGAGGCCATCATCTCAGCCTTTTCCGACGGCGTGCGCGACGTCAAGGTGAAGGAGGAGCTGGCGATGCAAGAAGACCTGTGCACTTCCTTGGAGCTGTTCAACTTGGCGACCAAGTGCGCCAGGGCTGAGGAAGGGCGTCTCTCCCTCCTCGAGCTGCCTGCCGCAGACCCAGAAGAGAAGAAGCCCAAGGCCAATGATGTGAAGTGCAAGGGGGCTGCCGTGCTCGCGGCAGAACCAGACACCAAGCGGGGCAGAGATCAGCCTGAACCTTCCAAAGGCAGTCGGTACTGTGTGTGGCGTGTTGAGTGATTCGGCTAAGCAACTAGCAAGTAGTAGTAGTAAACTCTGCATATTAGGTTTGACCGAAGTCAAACTTCCTAAAGTTTGACCAAGTTTATAGAAAAATATAAACATTTACCATAACAAATATGTATGATGTGAAAGTACATTCAATAATAAATCTAATGGTATTTATTTGTTATTGTATATGTTAATATTTTTTTATAAGCTTTCTGAGAGTTTACAAAACTTGACTTTGACCAATGCTAATACGCGGACTTAAATAAAAACGGAGGGAGTACACATTTGTTTTCTTAGTTTGTAGTGAACTAATCATTTGTTGAAATTGTGAAATAAATATATTAGGCTATTGACTTCGAATGTAATGGTCTATACAATTCAATAGTTACAATCATTGTCGAATCCCAAGATGTATACAAGGTCTATAGTACTTCACAACATGCTGAAACTCACATAATCCCAGTCAAATGAGAATCTAAATGCATCTCATAGTTATTACTTTGTAGGATGCAACAAAAACAACCATAACTCTACATCAGCCATTATAGAAGCAACATTTTGACATATCCCAATGTGTGAATGAAACGTGCAGAGAGAGCTTTTGAAGATGGAGTAGATAGCGCGGGAAAGATTGTATGTATGTGGACGAGAGAGTAGGAGACAAACCTAACGAGACAGAGAGATAGACATAGAGAGAGAAAGAGAGAGGAAGAAGTTAGGTCTGTGAGAAAGATGCATACATGTAATATACATGAGATGCGTGTGCATCTGGATTCTGCAAACGTGGAAGGAGAAGAGACAACATGTTTGATGAGAGAGCTAGAAAAACATGGACGAGAGGGGAAGGATCTCGTGGGTTGAGGGATTGACAATTTTGTGCAGGGGAGAGAGGGATTGGTAATTTTGTGCAAGAGAGAGAGAGGGTGGGGAGAGGAGTCAGTCAGCCGTCGTCACATCACCCTGCTTCCAAATGACCCCGCATTCTCTAGCACGGTGTGGTCGCCGTCTTCGATCTGCTCGTTGCCCTCTTTGAAGATTGAGGTGTTGTGCATGTTGGGGTGCAAAGAAGCACAAGCGAGAGTGGTCGCCGTATAACCTTGGATGGGGATGAATTGTGTGCTCGGGGGAGTGTGTGTGTGTGTGTGTTGTGCTGCGTGTGTCTCTGTGTGTGTGTGTGTGTCAGATATTGAGAGAAAACAAACCTAAGGAGATAAATGGGTATTCACGAAGAGATTGTGCGGGCCTTGAGGTGGGCAGTGGCCAGGTGAGGGTGTCAAAATGTGCGCGTTGATGCATGTGTTGCATGCGACCGTGCGAGGGACGGACGAATCGAGAGAGATGGTTGTTGTGTTACGGATGCTCCTCTCTCTGTCTCTCTCTCCCCCCCCCTCTCTCTCTCACACACACACACAACTAAACTAGAAGACCATTCTCTCATGTATACACAACGTATCGGCATCTGTCTATGTCTCACTCATGCATGATCATTTGCACATTCACACCTCTCCATGTCTGTATCACAAGCACAGCGTCTCCACATTTCCCTTCCGCCACAACACACATATGGACACATACACACGTTCTCTCTCAGTCACACACACAAAATTAGTATTAAAAAAACTAGGGCATGCCTAAAACGTCCAAATCCAAATAAACACGAACTGGAGCTAAATTCAAATATATGGAAATATTGCAGCGTCAAGAACTTTCATAGGAAAAAAAGTTGAGTAATATTCGAGGATTGTTTTCACACACACAAAAAGGTTCGGTGGATGTCCTTCGAGCGCGACACGGTGACGCACCATTCGATCGACCGCGCGGCCGCGGTTCACGCGCTTGCACAGGATTCCGTATCGTGGCTGTGGTACTGACTAATAAAAGCGCTGCCTAAGTCTAATGTTTACGTGTACTTGTACGGTTTTATTTTAAGTTTGACCAACCTTATATATAAAACTAAAGTAAGCTCCCACACGCGCACTCATCAATATGTCGCCGCCGCCGTTGCGCATGCCGGCGCCCGCCTGCTCCAGCCAACAATTTCTCGCCCATCAACGCCGTGTCGCCACCATCCCTGTGCCATGAAGCCGAAGGCTCGCCCGCTCACATCGTCTGCAGTCCCTCCTCGCGATGCCATCGCGCTGCCAAGCACGCGAGCAGCTGGTGGAGCCGCGTCCATGCACGCAACGTACAAAGAGGAGGACGAGCGCGTGCGCCAGCACGCCAGCGAGGAGGAACAGCGTGTCATTGTCGTCTCCACCCGCGCGGAGGAGGCACGCATGGTGGCTGTCGCGGCGGAAGCCGATCGCGCACGCGTCGAGCCCGCAAACCGGGTGCAGACGCGGAATCTACCTTCGAGACCTTGAATGCCACGTGGATCCTGCAATCTGAAGGAGCAATTTGGGTCATTCGACTCATGTGAGCCGTTTGATGCAACATGGATGGCTAGAAGGGCTTCTTCCACCTCTTCGGCCGTCTTCTTCCTTCGCTCCGTCGAACATCTTTCACAAATCGACTGACCCAAATTATACTACTAGTATGAACGTATTAAGTACAGTAGGAACACGAAGATACGAGCAGTAGTACCAACTTCAAGAAGAACAGTAGTAAGACATAGTACTAGTACTACTGTACGTACTAAAGAGTTCAAATAATGAGAAAGAACATAAACATAGTTCTGTTGGGGCCTCGGCACAACACACCCTTGAAAATAAACTAAGCAACTAGTCCGCTTGACGCAGCAGTAGAACCAGCATGCGCGACGACACTGCCACCTACTCGGAGTCCGAGTCCACGTCCTCGACTTCGTCCTCGTCCCTCTTCCTCTTCCTCTTCGCCGACGCTTCTTTGCTTGAACCGAACACTGGGATTTGCTTCTTCATCCAACCCTTGTAGATATTTAAACAAAGGTAGGCATCCATTACTGCGTACAGGTTGTGATCTTCATCTAATGTCTTCGACTCCCATGCATGATGAAACTCGTGATGAGGTTTCTTTAGTTTAGCGTACGAAGGATCAATCATGGCTGCTGCCAGGGTCAGCATTGAAGGTTGAGAGGAGGACACCAGGCTTGCCTTCTAGAGATCGAAGGGCTGGCCTACAACGAGACCTATCCGACGCAGGACGTCACTGTCGTTCTTAAAGCCTACAGTAACGAATTTCACTCTTTTGTCCTTGAGGAAGTTCTTAAAATCCTGACACTCAACGTCGGCATGGCATATGTGGTAGACCAAGCAAACGTTATGTACGCAAACCTGGATCACGGCGGGCTTCTTCCTCTCTTCATCCTTTAGATCCTTCTCTCGTCCTAGGATTGTGGAGTACTCAACATCTTGCACAGCGACCCACTCATCCGTTGAACTGTTGAACATGCGTAGGAAGCGAGCAAGCCATGCTTTCACCGTCTCGGATCCACGTGTGTAGATGACGATGAACTGATCGCCAGTGATGGCTCTAACCTGGTACTCATCAGCGACCATGGAGATTTGGGAGGCCATGGATTTTGGAGGAGGGTTAGGAGAAGTTGAACTGTTGTACCCCGCAAAAAAACTGGGAGCGAATAATGTGAAAGGACGGGATGACTGGGAGCGAACTGTTGTAACGTAGAAGACGGGGACGAGTAGGGCGTGCGAACTGCGTGGGGTTGCTGGCTTGCCCGGTGGATAAACGGCTGCAAGCCCCCAAAGAGTTCTCGAGAACTATGCGGGACCCACTAGATGTCATGTCTACTAGACCCATATCGTAGGCATGACGGTATAGCTTCTGCCTGTTCGCACGCCATGCCAGCGCGTGGATGTAACTTCACTTAATTCCGTCAAACGTCGCGCCTCCCACGACCTTCACCTCCCTCGCGCGGTCACGCCCTTTGAGACTTCGACCGGCTATAAATGAGCAATTTTTTGCCTTTTTTTAGACAAGCAATTTTTTTGCCTACTCCGCATGCATGATACTCCCTCTGGTCCTTTTTACTCCCGTCAACCGTTTGCAAAGTGTTTGACCAAATTTATACTTTTTTTTGAACACCACCTTATATTAATTAACAAGCCACACCAGTACACTCATTCGATACAATATTCACCACACAGGGCGGTACGTTATTTACAAGAATACCATCTAATCTATTGTCAAAGCTATACTTAGCGATTAAGTGTGCCACCTTATTGGCCGAACGGCTAACTTTGACAATTGAAGATTGTTGATCAACTTCGAGATGCTCAACGCTTTCATCTTCAGGTCACGCATAGCTGACCTGTCATAGTCCCCCGATGCAAGAGATGCTACCACAAAAGTGCAATCAGTCTCTAAAATTACAGGATTATGAAGAGAAATACCTATGTAGAGACCGGCAATGCAAGCCCTAAGCTCCGCTTCCTCCACGCTTTGAAAGGCATCAATGAAATCCCACGAACAAATTTATACTAAAAATATCAATATCTACAGTACTCCCTCGTCTAGGTGTGTAAGTCATCTTACGAAAACCAAATAATCCCAAAACACTTAGGCGTGGTGCATTAACTTCTACCTCGTTTCTTGTTTCTTGACATATCAACCAATAGGAGATGTGGGTATGCATGCTTTTAATGACTTGAGACTACCAAACACGACATGCAGTGGTTAGTTCATTGCATGCAATGCTATTAATTAGCAAATAAACATTAAGATCTCTCATTTTCCCCTCCTCCTTGGTCACAGTGCACAATCTAAGATGACTTACTCACCTAGACGGAGGGAGTGCTGATTATAATGAGTATAATAACTACGTTTTATAATGAGTGTAAAAATATTGATTTGACATTGTGAATGTTGACACATTGTGGAATAGTTTTTGAAGTCTGCAAAAGTACTCAACTAGTGCTGTCCTAACCCCCCTCTCTCCTTTAATTCTTTGCCACATCAGCATGTTTGCTATTCCCGTGTGCATGATAACAGCTAACATACCACCATTATGACCAGCCTTAATCATCGCATGCAATAATTTAGTACACCTTGAAATATGAACATGTGTGGGGCGTGTATGTTTTTAATGACTTGAGACTATACCTAGCCCGGCATGCAAGATGACTTATTATGCACCGTTCCCCATACCTGCAGGAAGCCCGTTCGTCTCCAAATCTTTTCCTCTCCATGTGTGGAAACAATATGCCTGCCAAACTCTCCTTCTCCCTCCGGCGGTCCCACCACTCCACCCCATGTGAAAAAATCTGCATGCATGACTCTCCTCCCCCCATCCTCGTCCAATCCCTTGTGACCAGCAATATTTCCACCCCTTTGCTCCCCCATAATTTACTCCAACAAATATGCCCACGTAGATGTTACTTAACTACAGGTGCATTGGGTCACTGACATATGGGCCCAACAGGGGTCTGGCCCACATGTCAGTGACGCAACTGGACCTGCAGTTAAGTCAGTGCAGCTCAGTCCATATCTTACGTAGGTGTGCCATTGCTCGCTATAAACATTGCGCCTCCCACGACATCGCTATCTCCTCCCCCTCACATTCACGTTCATCGCTATCTCCTCCCCCTCCCTCTCACGTCGACCACCATGGCATCGCCCCTCCCAAGCCCTAGGAGCACCTCGCTGCACCGCGCGGACGGTCACGCGTCGCCGTTCCATTCCTCGCCGCCACTAGTCGAGGAGGACGCGTCGGCCTTCTGCTCCTCGCCGCGACGCGACGCATCGCCGTTCCGTTCCTCGCCGCCACTAGTCGAGGAGGACGCGTCGGCGTTCCGCTCCTCGCCGCGACGCGTCGAGGTGGACGCGTCGGCGTTCCCAATCTCGCCAGCACACGCGCCGGAGGACGCGTCGGCTCCCCGCTACGAGGAGAACGCCACGCCGCCCTCCGAGCCCCCCAGACTTGAGGAGCTTTGGAAAGAAATGGATGTCGCCTTGTGGGAGGCTTTGCCTCCAGCAGAGCGTGCCAAAATAGAGGCGGAGAAGAAGGCCGAGGAAGAGAAGCGCACCCCGGAACAAGCTGCCTGGGAGGCCTATGTCGCGTCCGAGAGAGTCAGGCAATTGGATCTTTGGCAGGAGGCTCGTGCGAGGGCCGTGAGGGTGGCGGAGGACGCCCGTGCCGATGCCCTGAGTGCAGTAGGTCCCAAGCGCCTCATCTACGCTTGGCGGTACGTGGACCGGGTGCACGCTTCCAGCGAGGAGGAGTACTTGTTGGCGCCGGATCACCACACCGGTGAGATCGCGCTCGCCCGCCGGCAAGCCGCCAATCAGCACCTCGCGAGTTGCGAGGCTGAGGAAGAGGCGTTGTGTGTGCGCGCTAGGAAACGGCAGCGCACCAGGGCACTCGTGGCGCGCCGCAAGCGCTCCTGCGAGCGCCGTGGCTTTTAGGAGGAGTATAATTTTTGTTTCGTAAAGCGATCTCATTAGTTTTGGGACGCAAATGATAAATCCCGAACGTTCAGGAATTTTTAGCGTCCTTAATTAAGTATGTAAAAGGGAAATTTTGGAAACCTTGTGTATTCGTACGCATTTTGCAAGTACGTGCATATAGCACAAACTTTACTATATACTATCGCACAACACATCTCTCTTGATATATGCTTGCAGACTGTGCTACTCCCTTCGTCGAGGTAAATAAGTCATCTTTGGTTGTGTACCGTGAACAAGGAGGGAAGACTTATACACCTAGACGGAGGGAGTACTACTATTACTTATGTACGTGCAAATGCACGCTTTAACATTACGATGTGGTTTTTGTAAAAGTAGAAAAACAACACTAGTCAAGCTTGTGAAATGATTCAATGCAAAACAAATGCAAAAATGCTCGTTTGATTGTTTACTTTTAGCTTCCTTCTCTGTGGTTATTTCTCTGTCATACTTTGTACGGAGTATCTCACTGTTTGGAAAGGCATGCAAATTCCCAAACCGCTTCCTACACCCTGTATCGAATTTTTTGCCTAACAAGTTGTGCCGTGCAATTGGAATTCCAACTTGAGTACTACTACTAGTAGGAGTACCAGAGGCCAGTTCTTTTAGGCTTCTAGACTAGCACATATGCCCGTGCGTCGCAACGGGAGGGATATTTTTTTGCAAGAAGCAACGAGGGAAAATAATTGATGTGTCATCCAAAAAAGGGTCTCCACAATGGTAGGCGATAGAGCAAGAAGTTATGGTCTTCTCGCTGGACATGTTTGACACGCAAAATCTTGATAGTGATAGGGTTGGTCGGTGTGGTGGCGAGCACCCAACTCATGTCTTTTTTCCTCCGGGTTCGCCTTCATCTCGGGCTTGTGCCTGCCTACTCATTTGTTGGCTGCGCGGCGATCTTCGGGACATGGTTGCTTCGACCACTCTATGCTACGACGGCGTAACCGGGTGGATTATTAATTGCAGCGCATAAATCCCGTTTCAAGAGCATAATCAGGCATGAATGTCCCTTCTTTTTTAGGGTTTATTCTCTTCGATTATTTTAGAGATCAAGTACCCATAATATTGCTCAAACTAATGGCAAATAACATAATTTATTGACACGTGTCCACAATTTCTTTCATTTATAGTCAACCAGCAAAGAACGAATGCGGACCACTAACTAATGGCCAGCGCAAATATTTAAAAAATACTATAGTGTCACATTAGAAATATTTTTGAACATTAAAAAATACAAATTGGTGAATATTCGTGGAAACATCAACAATTTTTAAGTCCCGGACAATTTTAGAAAAATGTGAACACTGTTTTTGCAAATTCCAATATCTTAAGAAAATCACGAACAAAATTAGAAACATGAATATTTTTTTAAATTCGCAAACAACATTTCAAAAACATTTACATTTTACAAAAACAAAAATATTTTTATTTTTTTATTTTTTAAGAGAACATTCAAAAAAATACGAAATGTTTAAGACGCAATTTCTTTTTGAGTTTTGAAAATTTCACTAAAACAAGAATTGTTTAAAATATGGAACATTTTATAAAATGTAATTTTTATAAAAGAATCTTAAAGAATTTTTGGAAAAGACAAAACAATGTTTAAAAAGGAGAGCATTTTTTGAATATTGAGAAAATTTTGAAACGGGAAATTTTAAAAATTTCAAACATTTTTCAATGGAGAAGCAAATTTCGGAATTCCGACCATTATTTGAATATTTGAATAAAAGTTGAAATTCTGAATATTTTTGTAAATTTTTACTTCATAAATAATAATTAAAAATAAGAAAAAAAGGATAAAATATAAAAGAGAAATAAAAAGGAACAGAAAAAGAAAAATAGAAATAGAACAAGAAAAAAGGGGAAACGGATCGGCCCAGTCATAGACGCCCTGTGCGAAACTTCAACTATTCTTCGCTTGGTGCGACAAATAAGGCCTTCCTAACTCTATGGGCATTAATAAATTGGCTGGCCTCATTGGGCCGCAGCGCACGTGGCCCAATGGTGGAATTTTGTACTAATCTTTTTTCTTTTCTAGCAGATAGATGCACAAAAGTTTAGTACCACCTCGGATAGAAAGAAAAACTTTTCGACGGTGAACGGATGAAAAAATTGGAGAAACGCACCTTGCTTTATTAGTAGGTATAGATTAGTAATATCATAACTACTACCTCCATCCTGCTTTATTGGTCCCCATTGTAATCTGTGTCAAATTTTGATCATAAATTTAACTAATGAAATGTTAGTGCATGTCACATGCACTACTCCATCCGTCCAGGTGAGTAAGTCATCTTAGGCTGTGCACCGTGACCAAGGAGAAGGAGAAAACGAGAAATGTTAATGTTTATTTCGTAACTAATAGTATTGCATGCAAAGAACTAACCACTGCATGTCGTGTTTGATATCTCAAGTCATTAAAAGCATGCACACTCTTTATCTCTTATTTGGTTTTCGTAAGATGACTTACACACCTAGACGGAGGGATTACAATGGTGAGGAATAAACCAGTTAAATCTTTGGTCAAAATTTAGCACAAATTACAATGGTGAGGAATAAACCAGGACGAAATAGTAGTTTAGAAGCCCAAATAAATGAGTGAGGCACCTTATTGTTACTCTCCACTGCGACTAGTCTTGTGGGAAAAGCTGGGGAAGCCGCCAAAAGGACTGGCCCTAGGAGTAGTAGCTAGGGATCGAGTGTGCGAGAAGAACCGGAGAAAGTAAATTCAGAGAGATGAAATGCAAAAAAGACGGAGGGGATGTGATGGTTGCTTGTACATTTATTTTACCAGGCCACTTATTACTGGGAGTCATTGAGTTTTGTGATATGAAGGCTTTACTGTCGCGCCACGAGCGGGGTTAGAGGTGAGACTCCCGTGCAGCGCCGCCCTCTACACTAGTACTACTACTCCATCCATTTTTTACACATTTTTTACAGGGCCTAACTTGTCAATCTCTCGTACCAAGGCATGTCCGCAAAAAGAGGAACTGATTTTGGGACTAGTATCTGGATCCCGTGTAATCTTGCATGCAGCCTCCTTTGAATGCCTAGCCGCTGGCCTCCCTTCCTTTAATCCCTCGCATGCAAATTACTCTCCTCCCTTTTCTACATGCATGCCCAACCATAATTCCTCAAATCATGCATGCATTGGCTGAAATATAGAGCTCGCTCCTCCTCTGAAAATATGGTGGTGCTATCCATGCATGCAAATCAATGCGACGACCAGAGCATTTTCACGATGAAGGGACCGCGCACGACTTGCAAGAGAAAATTAAGATGGAGATGCCTCGGTTAGTTCATTTGGATAGTTTTGTTCGGATATTATTTCATCTCTAGAGCTCACAAACATCCGGGTGAAATAGATAAAAAGTATCTTTTGCAAACAAAAGCGTTCAACTGTTCAACCTGCATCCAAAACTTGTGAAGAAATAACTCGTATTGTGCTTTGCAGGAAGTGATCTTCAAGAATTAGTTTTTGAGTATCCATTGTTATACATGTTGGCTACAGATGACATGGCACTTTCTTATAGCCAGCAGTTGGCTATACTATTTAAGTATTAACCATGCCCTTATACACCTAGACGGAGGGATTAAATCAGGATGACTTGGCAGGGGGCAGAAGATATGTAAGAAATGGTTCATCATAAGTCTTTCACCAGTACCGTAGTAAAAATTCATATATGGAAGATTCTAGACTAAACCATAAATGGATACACTTTTATTCATGCGCGATACTCCAATAGAGCAAGATCATGCATGGAGGTCTCCACATGCTTAGACAGCGGATTACATTGAGCGAAGACTAATGATCAACATTTAACTTGATAATGCAGATGTCCAGGTGAACCTCCTTGGGGTCCCCGTGCACATCGTTGGGATTCAAATAACACCGTGCCCTTTCCATGTCCACATCAGCAGGAAGGTCCCAGCTCGGCAGAGTCCAAGTATGCTTGGGGTAGCCAGTGTCGCCGCCCACGTACCTCCGAGGGGTAGGAATAGTGAGCACGCACCCGTACATCGGCCTCGTGTTAGCGTCAGCGTCAGCTGCGTAGCCCCTGACGCACACTACAGAGATGTGGTGGCGGCCTGCGCGGGCCTTGCCAGTGGCCACGATCAAGAGGAAGATGCTGCCGCGCTCCTCCGAGACTAGCAGGCGACGCTGATCCTCCAGCGACTCCGGCACGGTGAACGGGTAGCACGTCTCGTACTTGATGTTCTCCGCCAAGGGCCAGCAGTGACCACTGCACGCATCCATGAGGTGATGCACCATGTCCGCCAACGAGCCACAAACTGGCACCGGGCACTCATAGCCGTAGACGAAGGGCTCCTTGGAGGCATCGACCAGGCCGTCCATCAAACGGGAGTGGCTGTAAGGGACGTTCCGCCAGTTGAATATATGAGCAAGTTACTACGAGATTTACTACAAAATAAATCATGACGGCTATAACAGAGATTAAACTAATCATGTGGACTAGCATAGTAGATGAACAGATCGAATCTAGGACACAGACTAGAAACATGAATTCTACCACGATTTCAAACAGGAAGGACAGAAACACATACGATGCAAGGGAGCAGCACCATTGGCGTTGAGGTTGTCGCCCATGTCGTTGAGGAAGAGGTTGTCGAGGTCGGGGAAGAAGTCGTCGTCGGTGAAGTCGTCGCTGCTAGCAGTCGCGAGAGTGCGCTCCCAAAATTTCAACAGCGCCCGCCGAATGGAGCGCAGGAGGGGGTGGCTGTAGGGGACGTTGCGGCCGCCGAATGGAGTGCAAGAGTAGCCCACGAAGCAGTGGATGGTCCTCCTCCCTAGTCTCTATTCTTATCTCTATCTCTACTACTCTTCTTTGTTTTTTATAATATACTGGTTGTAGTGGTCAAATCGAATAGTACTGCGCCGTCCACTGCACGCCGGGCTGAACACGCCTCCTCGCCTCCATCAAACCCCTCCGTTAAACCCGCATGCAAACAGAGAAACCTACTTCGGTCCACAGGAGGAAATTTGCCGGTTGCCGTTGGAGAATAATAGAGTCACGTCCAATCCATTTGAGTTAATTGCGTGTATGATTCTCCCTCTATAAAAAGTTAATGGCATCCTTAATCTTGTATTCTAAGTACTTTGTGGGTTCCACTTTCAGTACAATGTACATGACTTGCAGGCTGGCTACAGTGTACTTATTACTGGGAGTGGTTGGGTTTTGTGATATGACGGCTTTACTACTGCGCCACGAGCGGGGTGAGAGGTGAGACTCCCGTGCAGCGCCGCCCTCTACACTTTAATACATCGGTCGTGGTTCCCCATTGAATTTGACGGAAGATTTAACTGACAAAATGTTAGTGCATGTCAACAAAAACTATATCGTTGGATTCGTATTTGAACATAGTTTTGAATGATATAATTTTAGGTGACATGCATCAGCATTTATCGTACTATATATAATGTTAGTTCAATTTTTGGTCGTACTAATCTATAGTAGTAAGGTGCCCGTGCATTGCACCGAAGAGTGAAATGCATTGATCGGGGAGTTTTTTATTTTGACAAAGGTTGTGGGGGTCATCTCATGTGTAACGGGTATCGGTAGGTTTCTTCGGATATTATTTCATCTCTAGAGCTCACAAACATCCGGGTGAAATAGATAAAAAGGTATCTTTTGCAAACAAAAGCGTTCAACTGTTCAACCTGCATCCAAAACTTGTGAAGAAATAACACTTATTGTGCTTTGCAAGAAATGATCTTTAAGAATTAGTTTTTGAGTATCGATTGTTATCATGTTGGCTACAAATGACATGGCACTTTCTTATAGTCAACAGTTGGCTATACTATTAAGTAATATTAACCATGCCCTTATACACCTAGACGGAGGGATTAAATCAGGATGACTTGCAAGCAGGCAGAGGAGATGTAAGAAATGGTTCATCGTAAGTCTTTCACCAGTACTGTAGTAAAAATTCATACATGGAAGATTCTAGACTAAACCATAAACAGATACACTTTTATTCATGCGCGATACTCCAATAGAGCAAGATCCTGCATGGAAGTCTCCACATGCTTAGTCAATGGATTACATTGAGCGAAGACTAATGATCAACATTTAACTTGATAATGCGTATGTCCAGGTGAGCCTCCTTGGAGTCCCCGTGCACCGTGTGGGCGGGTAAAGGATGCCATGTGTTTTCCAAGTCCACATTGGCGGGATAGTCCCAGCTCCCCAGAGTCCAAGTCATTTCGATGAGGCCGGTGTCGCCGCCCACGCGACGCCGAGGGGTAGTAAAACTGACCACGCACCCGTACATCGGCCTCGTGTCAGTGTCAGTGTCAGCGTCAGCGGCATTGCCCCTGACGCACATTACAGAGACGGGGCGGCGGCCTGCGCGGGCCTCGCCGGTGCCCACGATCAAGAGGAAGATGCTGTCGTCCTCCTCCGAGACTAGCAGGCGGCGGTGATCCTCCAGCGACTTCGGCATGGTGAACGGGTAGCACGTCTCGTACTTGATGTTCTCCACCAAGGGCCAGCAGTGACCGATGCACGCATCCGTGAGGTGATGCACCATGTCCGCCTTCCAAACACGTCATAAGCTAAACCCGTACTGACAAATAACCAACCCGCAATGAATAGGGAGCCACAAAACGGCATCGGGCACTCATAGCAGTGGACGAAGGGCCTATTATCAGGTTTTTGGATTGTTGGAAATATGAGAAAACTACTATGATATTTAATCCGAATAAATAGGAAATAGATCAGGACAGCATTGACAGAGATTAAACTAATCATGCAAACTAGCATAGCAGATGAACAAATCACATACTAGAAACATGAATTCTACCACGATCTCGAACAGGAAGGATAGAATCACATACGGTGCAGCGGGAGTAGCACCGCCGGCATTAACGTTGTCGCCCATGTCATCGAGGATGAGGTTGCCGAGGTCGAGGAATAAGTCGTCATTCTCGAAGTCGTCGCTGCCAGCAGTCGCACGAGTGTGCTCCCCAAAAACCTGATCGCCCCTCTCCCATACAGGATCACGAGAGGCGGGGTTCCGGAGGCCTGCTGTCCCTTCTCCCGGTGCACACCGAAAGGAGGGATGGAGAAGACTTGCTTGGCGGTGCAATGATCTGGAATGATGGTGAGAAACTATATAGTGCGGGTCGGGTAGGTCGTGGGAGTATAGCTCTGTCCTCGGCTCGGCTCAATCCCGCAACCCGCGGCGCGTCGTGACGAGGCGTGGCGTGGCGAGGCGAGCGAGGAGGAGGAGCGCGCGTGTAGGTCTCCTCTTCTCATGCTCATACAAGTGGTAGAAGAGCTCACCTTATAAAGGCCTACTAGCAAAATTCCAACATCGACCAGGCCGTCCATGAAACGGGAGTGGCTGTAGGGGACGTTGCGCCAGTTGAATATATGAGCAAGTTACTACGAGATTTAATCCGAATAAGCACAAAATAAATCATGACGGCTATAACAGAGATGAAACTAATCATGTGGACTAGCATAGTAGTAGGATACAGAGTAGAAACATGAATTCTACCACGATTTCGAACAGGAAGGACAGAAACACATACGGTGCCATGGGAGCAGCACTGTTGGCGTTGAGGTTGTCGTCCATGTCCAAACACCATGTAGACACGGTCTTTGAGCACGGTTCGTAGTCGTTCCACGCTCGGGCATTGAAGTTTGTAACTATTTTAGATTAGAATATACTACTCCTCCGGTGCTAGTAGTAGAGCAAGTCCTACTCTACTACTCTACTCAAGCAAGTTAGGGCATAGCACTGTAGGGAGTACCAGTACTGTGATCACTCAAGCAGGTTGTCTGGCATCGACATGACCCTACACTGCTGGTATGTGTCTCGTAAGTCAAGCAGCATGCTGTAGTCATCATCACCTGTCCACTTCCCGCAGCACATATTCGCTTCTCCATCTTTGTCCGCACATAATCTCGTCCAATCTTCCATCCCCGCTAAGGCGCCTCCCCCCCTCATCCAAAACCCAAGCACTAAAAATGGCAGAACCGAGCATCGTCCGCCAAAAGAGTGGATGGAATTCTCTCCCACAGAGGTAATCAAGCTCATTGTTTCGCGTGTGGACAATCTCAGTACCATGCCGGTCGCCGCGTGCTCGTCGGGGCTGTACCATTTACTCAAAGCCCCCAGGCCGGAGCTTCTTAAGCCAGCTCCTTGCTTGCTAATGCCGCCTGATCTTCAGAAACGGCGTGTCACGCAGCATAACGATCGTAGGGTGGCGAGCATCAGCCCCCTTTACTGCGATTTGATCCCCGTCAGCCTCAACTACATTAACGGTATGTACTGGGTCGGCATGAACACGTCTTGGATGGTGCTCGTCGACGGTCACGACAGCTGGATGCTCGTGGAGGTCTACACCCGGCGATTGATCCCCCTTCCTTCGATTAACACTGCACTGCTTTGGCACCACGGCCCAGAATACTCGGAATCTTACAGTAGCCAACATGGTACCAAGTTTGATTTGCTCAAGGTTGTAATCTGCCAAGTGCCCACAAGATCTGCGAATTATAAAGACTTCAGGCTAATTGCGTTCTTCAACCGCGGTCTCGCCTATCTGATAGGTCACTGCGGTAAGTGGATAAATCTGCACGTCCATCGCAGGATCATACATCCTCCATGGTTCTCTGGTGCCATTGAACACAAGGGCTTCATTTACGCTGTCGATTCCTTCTATGGCTGGACGTATTGCTGGCCTACTCCAGTCATCGCTACAAACGCCTGTTACAGCAGTATGTTACTTTCCTATGATATCATGATGGCTTGCTTATATTACTGCCAACATTTGCTGAAAAATATTCATGCTCATAACATGTTGTTCTTACGATTGACTAAACCAAGAGCCCTTTTTTATTTGACTCCAACTTGGTATGATGTTGTAGGCCGCCTGGTGTCCCTACCCTTCCTAATCCCAGAACCTTTCAAAGAAAAGTGGCATGGCAGTTGCAGGTGGTTCCTGGCTCGATCATACGACGACGAAAGATTGATGATCGTTCGCACGTACCGGACGTGTTGTTTCGCGGAATACAATCACAGTCACTGCAAGGTCTTTGAGCAGGATCCCAGCATCTCTGGGCCTTCAGGAATTTTTGACTGGAGGCTGGTAAGTAACCTTGGTACACGCTCTCTGTTTGTCGGACTGAATTATCCGATTAATCAGGAGATAACCGACGGCAAGGATCATGATGGCAGCGCGGTTTCGTTCATCAGGCAAAACTGTGTGTACACAACGTACCATGCGTCTCTGCATGCACCATACCCTGATATGTGCCGCCACGCTCTGCAGCCCAAAGTAGGATAGAGGGTCGCAAGTATCAGACTTCGACCTGTTGGCTGGAGTTTCCCCCGTCAGGCACCCATCTGGTTCAAGCCGTCAGCCAATCTCCACAGCTTAATAAATAGTAACGTCTAATTGAGCCAGTTAGTTAGATGCGTACACTTGGTGTAGTAGGATCTTTATTTAGTTTAATGCATACACTTGTTCTTTTCTGGTAGCCCTTTTGTAATGATGGCTGATGTTTGGTTTGGAAGAGAGAGTTGCGTCTTCACTCTTCTGGCCTGCTTACTACTTCTGTTGCACCCCCCAGCCCTGGTTGCTGCTGCTGCTGTTTTCAATGTACAATCAGTAGTATATTTTGTCTGTTGGTTGAATAAATGTGTTGTTAGAATGACAAACACAATGTTTTGGAAGTCGTTGCACGGTTCGATCCTTTAGTGCCCCATACCGTACGTAGCGCATACTATTTATCGTACGGAACACATTTTTTTTGAAACTCGGAACACATTTTCCACTTGTTGATAACATGCAACCCACTGATGAAGGCCCAATAGAGAAGCCCATAATTAACTGGAAGGGAGGCTCTCACATGAATCTGGCCCAGGTACATGCTCATGGTCCCCTAAACATAAATAAGTAAATAAATAAATAAAGCTAAATGCTCATGCGCCAGTTCTTTGGGAAAATAGGTAGCCCAGTATTTCTTTTTGAAGAATACCCAAGCTAGGCCTATTTGTTTTCTCTGAATTACTGGGCTGCAAATCTTTAAAGATGAGGAGGGATGCATTCCGGCCTGGCTTAAGAGTATGGTCAATGTCTGTTAAAAGTAATATCAAAAGGGGTTGAAAATTCCAAAAAAAAAATAGCAAATGGGATATAAGTTTCTTTTTTGTTTTTGTTCTTCACTGATATCTTATACGTATTTCATTGGATTTAACATGACATAATACTAATTTATTTTAAAATTTGTTTTAGTATGGATATTAATTTTTGCATTAAGAATATTTCGTTCCCCAGCAAAAAATTGTGAATTTTCAAAAATTTCCCACATATTTAGTTAATTTTTTTACCCTGGTACTGACCAGAAAATGGCCAGCAATTATAAAAATGGAAAACGGGCTGCAATAAATTCCATATGAATTAGAAAATGGGTAAAAATTATAAAAATAATTGCAAATGGGTTGTACGCGCCACAGATTTCGAGACTGACTTGTTTACGCAAGGCTTTGTCAGTGAACACACGATTCTAGCAGCAGTTAGTGTTGGATGTCCATCCAACGGCCGACGTGCTTCTTCAATCTCTGATCTTCCTGCTCGAGACGCCTAAACTAGCGCCGGCGGAACTGGCTGCTCCCTCCTCTTGTAGCCCGCTATGATGCCGCGAAGGCTTCCCCGACCCACCCTACTCCCTCCACTGGTCTGGCCGCACGCAATCAACTGCCTCCTTATTACGCGAAAAAAATGATTCCTCCCACTGACATCTGGGGCGCACCGGTTGGGAGGCTGACCTGTGGGCCTACTAAGTTGACGCGTATGCAGGGCTTGTCAACTTAGTCAACAAACGATTCTAGTAGCAGTAACCATTGGATTTGAATCGAACGGTGTTGCTGCTTCTTCAATCCCTGCTCTTCTTGCACCAGCCGCCCAAACCAGCACCGGGGAGACCGCCTGCTCCTGCCTCCAGTGGCCGGCTGTGCTGCCGATGAGGCCTCATCGCCCCCTACTACTCCCACCGCTAGCCAGGCCCTGCAGCGACGGCAGCCTCACACCGCAATCGAACCAGTGAACCCTCGTACTCCTCTCCGCGTGGGCATCCACTGCCGTGTCTTCCCCGGCTCCGCGTCGTCCCCTTCCTAGGCCTCGTCGTCGTCCACCGACTTGGTGCTCTCGGCACGAGGTGGTCAACGTGGTCAACGACATTCCATCGGAAGAGTACTGTACGTTGAGAGGCTAACAGCTGGGTCCATGGCAACGGCCCGGTTTTTTTGTGATTTGCCAAGTAAGTCGCTTTGTCAGGCATGTTGGGCTAAAAATCTTTCAAGACGAGGAGAGCTTTCATTCGGCTGGCCAAGAAAATGGCCCATGAGTAATGAAATGGGTTGTACATTTTTAAAACACATCAAACCGGCAATTAGTTTCAAATATCTTTTTTTCATTTCGAGATTTGAAATTACATTAATTTTTATGCATGGAGAATTTGTTGGATTTTATATTGATATACATTTATTTTTAAAATCAGTTTGAATGTGAGTCGAAATTTCGGGATTAAAAACAGTTCAGACCGCACCGAAATATGCAAAATTTCGTATATTTTTTTAACCGTGGCCACAATATGGGCTGTAATGCTAACAAAAAGAATATGGGTTCCAAAAAACCTTAATAATTAGCAAATGGGCTGTAAATTATTAGAAATAATGGCAGATGGGCTATATGTTGTTTTCCACAGATTTGAGGCTTTCCTAAAAAAAGGTTGACGCCCAAGGAGTGACTGTTGGATGGCCATCCAACGGCCGTCGTGCTTCTTCAATCTCTGCTCTTCCTGCTCCAGCCGCTCAAACAGGCACCGGCGGGACTGCCTGCTCCCTCCTCCCCGCGGCCGGCTGTGCTGCCGCGCAGGCCTCACCGCCCCATCGTACTCCCATCGCTGGCCTAGCCATCCCTCTACTCACCCACACCTGTTGTTATTCTCCGGCTACGGCAGACGAACCAGTAAACCCTCGTACAGTCGTACTCCCCTCCGCGTGGGAAACAACTGCCGAGTCTTCCCTGCCTCCGTGTCGTTCCCTTCCTAGGCCTCGCCGTCGTCCACCGCCCTGGTGCTCTCGGCGCGGCCTGGTCAAGGTTGTCAACGACCGACATGCATCTGAAGTGGACTTTACGTGGAGAGGCCGACAGCTGGGTCCACGGCCGCACGCAAGGAAATACCTCCTTATTATGCGCAAAATAATGATTCCTCCACTTGACATCAGGGACCCACCAGAAGGGCCTCTGTATTTCGTGAAAAAACATTACCGCCGCTGACAGCTCGGACCCACCAGCTATATCTTCGCACGCAAGGAAGTGCCTCCTTATTACGCACAAAAAAAATGAATACTCCCCCTGTTAGCTGGGACCCAGTATAGTGGCATTGTCGGTCTCAAAACCGGCGGATCTCGGGTAGGGGGTCCCGAACTGTGCGTCTAGGCGGATGGTAACAGGAGACAAGGGACACGATGTTTTTACCCAGGTTCGTGCCCTCTCGATGGAGGTAAAACCCTACTCCTGCTTGATTAATATTGATGATATGGGTAGTACAAGAGTAGATCTACCACGAGATCAGAGAGGCTAAACCCTAGAAGCTAGCCTATGGTATGATTGTATGTTGCCCTATGGACTAAAACCCTCCGGTTTATATAGACACCAAAGAGGGCTAGGGTTACACAGAGTCGGTTACAATGGGAGGAGATCTACATATCCGTATTGCCAAGCTTTCCTTCCACGCCAAGGAAAGTCCCATCCGGACACAGGACGAAGTCTTCAATCCTGTATCTTCATAGTCCAACAGTCCGGCCAAAGGTTATAGTTCGGCTGTCCGGACACCCCCTAATCCAGGACTCCCTCAGTAGCCCCTGAACCAGGCTTCAATGACGACGAGTCTGGCGCGCAGATTGTCTTCGGCATTGCAAGGCGGGTTCCTCCTCCGAATACTTCATAGAAGATTTTGAACACGAGGATCGTGTCCGGCTCTGCAAAACAAGTTCCACATACCATTGTAGAGAGAGAGAGAGTATCTTTTTCACAAGTCCAATCTGCTGACGTATTCTGTAGCGTGTCATCACACCGCAGCCAAGCCTTCCTTTGAATCATTTTTTACTATCCCACCTTAGCGCGTTTTGCGAGGCGGTTTCCTTGGCACGTCTTGTGGCAGCAGAGATCGTGTCCCCTTATCACGGGATTCTCATCAATACGGGCGTGGGTAACCCAACCGTGCCATTGATTACGACGCTTGGGGGATAAGCGAGTTTTACCAGGCTGGTGGGGACGCATAGTTTCGTCCGCCCATATAAAGGGATAAGGATTCACCTTTTCATCCACGCCTTCTTCCTCCTTTGCTCATCCATTTTCGCACACTCGAGCTCCAGCGCCCAAGTCCGCATTTCCCACCTCAACCATCTCCAGCCATGTCCGGAGCGGGAGGCAGGTGGATGGTTTCCTCCGTCACGGAGGGACACATCAAGAAGCTGAGGAGAGCCGGATACCTGCCCGACGACATCGCGCACCGGCTCCCAGATGAGGGACAGCTGATCTCCACCCCCAGGCCCCATGAGAGGGTAGTGTTCCTTACCCATTTCCTCCGTGGACTGGGATTCGCTCTCCACCCATTCGTCCGGGGGCTCATGTTCTACTATGGTCTGGATTTCTACGATCTGGCCCCGAACTTCATCCTCAACATCACGTCGTTTATCGTCATGTGCGAGGCCTTCCTCCGCATCAAGCCCCACTTCGGCTTATGGCTGAAGACCTTCAATGTCAAGCCCAAGGTAGTGAGCGGCTGCCAGGCAGAGTGCGGAGGCGCCATGGTGGGCAAGATGCCCAACATCACATGGCTCGAGGGCTCCTTCGTGGAGACCATAAAGGGGTGGAAATCGGGATGGTTCTACATCACCGAGTCGCGCGACCCTGAATGGGCAGCGGCCCCCGAGTTCCGATCTGGCATCCCCACGCGGCTCACCTCCTGGCAAGAGAAGGGCCTGTCCTGGGGTAGTTCGGGAGAGCTGACCGGACTCCAAACATGTATCCAAAACAAGGTGAGCAAGAAGCTCAAACTCGTCAACGTAGTCCAGGTCATGCTCATCCGCCGGATCCTCCCGTGTCAACGACGGGCTTTCAACTTGTGGGAGTTCGACCTGGCCCAGCACCAAACTCTGAACAGGCTCTTCGACACAACATACGAGGATGCCTAGAAGGTGCTATTCACAGGCGCCGAGGTTCCCCCTCCTGCTACCGAGGATCACGGATTCTGCGTGAAGCGCCAAGCCAGCGCGGTAAGCTGTTTTACCTCTTACAGGATACTCGCTTTTCATAGTTTTACTCTATGCGGGATCTAAGCTCCCATACCTTTGACAGGACTGGCAGGAGACGGACGGACAGATCGACTGTCCGGCTCCTTTGGCCGAAGGCCCAGTAGACGCCCGCTTGGCGGAGCTGCTGGTTCCGGCACCTTACATGGTGCCGGAGAAGAAGGCCAAGAAGAAGGCCACGGGAACCCGAAAGAGTTCCCAGCGCCCGATGGTGTCGGACTCATCGTCCGATGAATCCTAGGCGCACTCCTCCCACGAAGACGAGGAGGAGTAAAAAGAGGATTGTTCCCCTCCAGCAAGCGAAGAAAAGAAAAAGAAGGCCACCCCAATTGGGGAGGCCGGAGGGTCCAAGAAGGGAAGGACCCTTCCTCCGGACTACTCCACCAATGCCGCCGACAGCGACGAGGAGTGGCCGCCCAGGGCGAAGCCCCTGGCGAAGTCGTAAGTATTTGGACACCAGAGTGACTCATAGCGTTCCTTTATTGCACAGCTTCTCCTAACGCCGAATATAATCATGCAGTCCTCCCCGAGCCCAAGTCGACATATCGTCGAGTGGTTCCTTGGATATGTCGGATGTGAATAGCTTTTCACTTCCGACCGCTTCCTCCCCTTGCCCTACGGACAACACCAAGGTGTTGTCCCAAAAGGTTCCAAGCCAAGGGGAGGTGGTCCTGGAGGTGCCGCAAGGCGACCTTCCGGACTGCAGGCAAAAAGGGAGCAAGGCTCCCAAGGGCTCCAAGTCCGGCCCTGGGCCGAACACCGCACCCGAACCTTCAGTGGTTCCGGACTCCGGCAGGCGCCCCCCACTAAGAAGGGCAAGCCTACCGCGCCGGTGACCTCCTTCCAATCGGAGGCACCGGATAACTTGCTGGAGGTGCTTAACGGCGCCTCCATCGACGAGGAGCACCACACTATTATGAGTGCGGTGATCCAGAAAGTTCAGTCCGCCAAAAGCGGGCTGACTGAAGCCTGTGCCAGCCTTCTAATAGATTTTGAGGTATGTAAAAAATATATGAAAATATTACCGCATAGACAGTAGCCCTTGATGCTCTGTTTGGTGTTGACAAAGAAAAGCCGAATAGAGGATCTAATAATAAACGCAGGAGTCTAACATAAATATGTCAATATGGGAATACAGGCTACGCTGCTGACCTCTGCCGCACTAACTGCGGAGGTCGATGCATTGAAGCAGAGCCTCGAGCGGTCCGAGAAAGAGCTCGGCCTTGCCAAGAAGCAGCTCGAGGAGAAAGAAGGTAAGTAATACCTTGTGTAAGTATATATTAAAAAGATGTGGTTGCAAAAAATGACAGGATCATCGTGGCTATGTCAGGGGCCACAAATGAGGTGGCTACCCTGAAGCAAGCGTTGTCCGAGGCCGAAGACAAAGCGGCCATGGAGCGCACCGAGCGAGGGAAACAGGAAGCACAGGTGGAGGAGGTGCAGCAAGAGCTCCAGGCTCTCGTGAAGAAACACGGGAGTTTGGAGCTTGACTCAAAGACGCGAGAGTCTGAGCTCGCGGCGGCCCACGAAAGCGCCAAGTTTGCCAAGGCCGAAGCCCAAAAAGCCCTCCAGGAAATTGAGGCGATGAAAAAGATAGCAGCGGGTAAGGCATTCATTATGCAAAGCAAGCACGTGAAAGTGAATTACTTGTTAATTACCCGAGTCCGGAGCTATCCAGGAGCGTTCGCAGATTTTCCCCGCAGCGTGTCAGATGCCGCTACCTACTACCGGGCCGAGGAAGGGAGCTCGACGGAGAAGGTGTTCTGGTCTCAGTATGATGAGGCCGGACACCCGGTGCCCTTGAGCGACCAGTTGAAGCAAATGGTCAAGCTCCACAAGGTGGCTGAACAGGCCATGTGTGACACCCCAAAATTTTTAACCTTGTTTTACTAATTAAAATTTTGCCAGGAAAATTAAATTTTTACTTTCTGGATTTTTTCTTTGAATTCAGAACCATTTCTTTCTTGGTTATCATGGAGTTTTTACCCCAAGTGAAATCTTTCCAGATATATTGTTGGACTTGTCTTTGCCCTCAAGAAAAACATTTCTATTATAAGTGGATTTAATTACATAATTATTTCTTTCTGAGCTTTTTTCCTTAAAGTGAGTTTTCTTGGGTTTTAGGGCCCGATTTGCACTGCAACCCTTTTATAAATTCATCTAATATTCCAACCAAAATTTGGAGATGTCATGTGATGTTTGTAAATCACTTTTATGCAAAATATATTTCATTCACTTAATATTTTAAGGTCTACACCAAGTTTTAAGATCTGGTCCAGAGAGCAATTTTACACGACAACCCCTCTAAATATTTCTTTAAAGTTTCCACCAAAATTAGGGGATGTTAATAAGAGTATATTATGCAACTTTATGCAAAAACGCATTGATGTTCTTTGAAAAATTTGAGTAAAACAACCTCTTTTTCATTCTGGTCCAACCTGGTGATTTCTACAGCAACCCTAATTATTTTTGCTCTAGTGACCATGTGCTTTCTCCTGCTTTTAGACCATCTTACAAAACCCTTAAGTCCAGAAGAGTGGACCTATTGGAGGATTTTTAGTGCATGCAACCATGCCTTTTTCTTTCTGTCCAAAACTGAAGTTTTGCAAAACTTGCACTAGCAAGTGTTTGTTTTTGTTAAGCTAACCTCACCACCCTCTTACTCATCCAAGGAGACACTGATCTGGAAGAATTGGCCACACCAAGAAATGCCTAGGTGCCTGTGGCATTTTGTCAAACACCCTGAGAGCATGGACAGAATTGGCATGAGTTTTTATTTGCATTATAAACTTGAACACCTAACCTAACCACCATGTCCATTTACCTTCTTGCTAACTCTAACCTAGCCCTGTTTCTTGCCAGCCTCACCCACGACCTCTAGCATGCACTGGCAATTCGTCGAACACATCCCAGGCGTGCTCTAGGCGCGCCCAGAGCGTGCGTTTTGCACGCACGTGCACCCGAGCCGCCGCGTCGCGCCCACTTTGCGCCACCAATCCCTGCTCGCCCGCAGAGCCGCCCCCGACCTCATCCACTCGCAGGAAACGCCCAAGCTCTTCCCTGGAGCCGCACAGGGCCGCCGTCAGGTCGGCCACGGCGGCTAGCGGCCGGCCACAGTGGCTCCTACCCCGGTCGGCGCCGCCCGAGCCACCCCGGCTCGCCACCTGCCCATGGGAGCCGCGCAAGCTTATCCCCTCGCTCGTCAGCAAGCTCTCGTCGCCGCCACGTCGCCCTGACCACTACAGAGAGGCGGTTCGCCGGCGACCTTATCCTCGACCCCGGAACCGCCATGGATGCACTATAAATAGTACCCCCGAGCTCGTCCAGGCCTCACGCAGCCTCTCTCACTCCCTCACCGACCCACCCGTAGCAGTAGGAAGACCAGGGGGGCCGTCTTCTTCCTCTCCCGCAACTCCTGCCGCTGCCACTGCCCCGGCCATTCCGGCGCCACTAGGGCCTCCCCCAATCCACTCTCTTCACCAGGAGCTTCCTCTCCCTCTCGTGAGTCCAGCCCCCTACAAATTTTTACTCGGGACTTGCCGCAGGCGAGAACTCACTTTGCCCAACGGCCACCACCCACTGCGGAGCTCGCCGCTGGCAGCTCCGACCACCCCAGGGACCGTGACGACCACAGGAGGGACCGCCTCGACCCCCTGAGCCCGCGGGTGGCCTCCGTTTCTCGAGAGGTGTCGTCGTTCGCGGGCGAGCGTCGCCGGAGTCCCGCCTCCCGCTCGGGCAAAGGAAGAAGAGGGAAAGGGGCCTGGTCAAACCTGACCAGTGGGCCCCCTGGACCCACTGTCAGTGACCCCCGCACCGGTCCACGTGTTTAAGTGAAAGCGTAAACCACCCAAGTACGTTTCCTCCGCTCCGAAAACGTATTCCTGTCTGAAGCGTTTTCTTTTATATATATTTTTTAAAATAGATTTTGACCAAAACTTTGACTGGCTATAACTTTTTAAATATCAATCCAAATGACTTGATTCTTTTTCTTTTGTTTCCCAAATATTGTCTAGTTTATTTTCATATTTATTTCAAAATTTTCCAAGCAACTTTTTTGTACTGTTTTTAAATTATATGTTAATTTTAATATTTCCAAAAATAGGATTTTTTGTGGGAGAGAGAAGAAAACTTTCAAAGTTTTGGAATGCACCCTGACTCTCCACACCTTGAAGGCAAGCATTCTGACCCCGGGCATAATATTGACGTGTGTTGTTTAATACGGTTGCAACACCACTCGTTTCGGAGCTTTCGTTTTTTGTGTGATGATATGAACGTACTCATAAGTGCATATTGATGATTCCGTACTATTGGAAATGGACACGTGGTGATAGTAATCACCATCGTATGCCTTTCATGCATACCAGAAGGAAACCGAGAAAGCCTCTGTCTTGGGTAGACACGATGCTTGTTTCCAGTTCCTCGTTGATGTTGTTGCGTCCGGTGTGGCATGATGAGGTATGATGAGCGGTGATTTTGTCTGTTGGATTGAAATATATTTGCTATACTACTCGTGCAGGGAATACCTAAACCTCCTGAGTCGACCATAGATCGAGTCTTGTTCCGGTAACCCCCATACTTGTTTCGTACTACCACTTGTCCCTGCCATGGGTAGGGTACGGTTCAGTAAGTTGTCAACCCCTTTCCTAGCACACACCGTACAGAGGGGCCGCGATGAGGGTTCCATGGCCCTGGACTAAAGCTAGTCATCCGGTCAGGGGGAATGGGTGTTTCGGTTGTAGCCGAAGGGGTAGCTCCCCTAGTTTGCGCGCGGTATAAATTTTTGTGATCCCATGCTAGTCGAGGTTGTAGCCTCCCCGCTTAGATTTTTGCTTAATAGGTGTCAAGGGTGATTCCAGACACCGGTAAGTTAGGCTGGTGTGTGCGGTCAGGTGTGTTTTAAACCGAAAGAACGTGGACGGAATTAGTCCCGATGGACTTAAGGAAATCCATTACTAGTGGGTAAAGAGTACACCCTCTGCAGAGATTAAATCTATTCGAATAGCCGTGTCCATGGTTAAGGACTACAGTCTGGGATGGGTCAAGTGCCGGTCTTAGTGTCGGTCTTCGGAGGAGAAACTACTAAACCAGAATATTGATGATGACTTGTGATATATGATGGTTTATGATTATTATCATTGTGGACTAACCGTTTGCATTGTTTGAGATAATGAATATCCCTGGGACGGTACCACCTCCTGGATATTCACTATGATTATGTTTATATATAAGCCCTTTATGTGGCGTCGCTCAGACGCCCGACTGTGGCATGTTTGTTATTTCATTTTCTTATAAGCCCTTTATGTGGCGTCGCTCAGACGCCCGACTGTGGCGTGTTTGTTATTTCATTCACTTATAAGCCCTTTATGTGGTGTCGCACCGACGCCCGACTGTGGCCTGCTTGTTATTCCTTTTATATATAAGCCCTTTATGCGGTGTCGCTCAGACGCCCGACTGAGGCATGCTGCATATTATTATCCTTTCGAGGCGTCGCTTCAGACACCCGATCGACGCTTTATATTTTTTACACCCCGTTTGTTTACTCATGATTTATTTAAATGATCTACTTGCATGCATCATGAACCTTATTTCATAACTAACGAAGTGATCATAGAATATTTTAAATCATGATTATCACTGGCTATATTATACCTGTGTTCTTAATGTTTGTGAGTACATTCAAAGTACTCACTGGCTTGTCCCTGGCTATTATCTTGGCCAGAATTCTTGCGTGGAGAGGAGCATTGTGATGACACCCCCGTAACCTACGCAATGGTGATAGTAGCCCCGCGAAGATAGGAGTTACCCTGGTCAGCTGTTCCTGTGGGAACTGGAGTCCCATAGACACTGGTGACAAGCAAACTGCTTCTGCCTTCAGCCACTAGAAAACCAACTGATGTACTCATAGGCCAGAATGGTCTTGTACTACATATTATGTACTTTGCTTGGAATTTCTGTATCAAGTTGGTGCCTCATCAGCTAACAGTAATCCTGGGGCTGATGAGCACAAGGGCCATTTTCTGGGAAATTATATCCCGAAGAACCGATCCTGACAAACTTGGTATCAGAGCCAGGCTGACCATTGGCTAATCCTATATTAGCCTGGTCGATAAAACCTAGGAAAACCAACCCACCAGACCCTGACCAAACCCCGGCCAAGCTTTTCATGCAAAGATGGCCACACAGTGACCCGACACCTTCAGGCAGTGGGTGCCCAACCTATCAGCCTAGCCTGTCGATCATGCGCCAGTGACCGGCCCTTGAATAGTCTTTTTCGCAAGCATGCGAAGGAAGACTCCGCCCCCTTTTACTATAAAAGGGCACGCTAGCCTCAACCCAGCACAGCACAGCCTCTACCCCAAACCAAGCTATAATGCCTGGCCCCATTGTTCACAATGAGACCACAGCGACCAACCTTAGAGGTTTTGTGACCGTGCTAGCAAACCTCACCCGCCGTGCCTTTGCATTAGAAGAGCCCCCAGAATATGTTGTGTACCAAGGGTCCATGAGCGGTGAGAGCCGTCAATTCTGGGCCACTGTGCACATCTATGGTAGGGATCTATCACCAGAGCGCCCCTACAGGTTCACCGGAAGGACAACTTCCTTTGATCCACAAGCCATCCAACTAGCTGCTCGAGAAGCTATAGTTCAACTCCGTCACTTGTCGCCCAGAGTTAACTGTCGCTCCTTCTACTACTACCCAGCCGTGATGGGTATGGTAGACCACCCCAGGTTGCCAACGGAGATCACGAGACGGACCCTGCATTATTGCATCTGGTGCGCTATGTAAGTGCACTAGGGGGTCTGTTCGATCAAATCACACTTGATCTGATCGCAGCTCGTGGAGAACTGATCCGCTGAGCCCCAGCAAGAAGAGAAGATGCACCCGACGCCGACAATCCAGTCGTGCTGTTCGGACAACCGATCGAGACCTTGAGGTCAGCCCCAGCCATCAACCAAGGTGCTTTGATGACCCCAGATGTGCTTCGTCGCCTTTTGGGAACACACTCCAACGGGATTGTGGCCAACAATCCCTGCGATGGTCATCATCGCTACCCCGACCCTGCTGCTCCTCAACCCCCTCCAGCTAACCCCGACGGAGAGGCAAATGGAGAAGCCTCGGCATCCACAAGGCACGCCTGCTTAGACATAAACGAGGTGGACGAAGTCACTCGAGTAGTACCGAGTCTCAGTATGTCCACACTCTGTAATTGTGTGACCTTGTATCGCCATAATGATGTCTGCATATGCACCCCCTAGTTTAAATAGTAGTTGTGTTGATGTACAGTTGCATTTTTTAATTCCGGGCGTAGCTACCAAAACCAACCCCGACGGCACCCACAGCAACACGTCACTTCTGCGAGATGTGTGTATCTGTGGCTTTGACCCCGATCCCCATGAGAGCAGAACCGACAAACCTGTTGCCCCTCACCGCGGTAGATAACCCAGCCCAGTCACTATATAAAAGGCCACCTCGTGACCTTGCCAAGTACCTCTCACCTTGTGCACCGCTCTCACAACCACTTCTTGCCATGCCGAGCCCTAGCATTTATCTGAGAACCCCAGATCCAACCCCAGGTAGCTTTGTTAAAATATTGTGGGACTTTACCTGCAGTACCATGGGCTCTACCTAGCTACCCCAGTACGAGCTGCTCAAGTCGAGGATCACCTCATCCACCTCGAAATATTGGGCAGTAGTGCACATCCCTCCCGTAAACTCAAACCAAGACCCAACGGAAGTCTCCTTCCTGGGGAGATCTATGTCAACTCCGCAGATGGCCATAGAAGTGGTTGCACACGAAGCGCTTGTTCGTCTTCAATTCGTTGTGCCCTATGCCAGCGAACGAGGGTATTACTACTTTCCGAGCCGTGCAGCACCTGGAGAAGTAGCATCCTTTCCCGGTGGACGAATTGAGAGAGACCCAGTACTGGCCAACCTTGCCCAGTATGTCATCGATCAAGAGCGTTTGACCCAGCGAGTGATAGGTTATCTCCAGAGCCTCGCTGATTTAAATCCTCAGATCGCCATCGGCAGACCACTAAGGCCCGGCCAGGAGAGACGCGTTCATCGACTAATCAATCCTCTTCCCCCGATTGAAGAAGAGTGCGCCCCAATACCAGAGATGTTTTCTCAGGACCCCGTCCAGTTGCCGTTTTCATTCTAGACGTCACTGCTATGTTCTTTTATTCGCGCATTTAGCTAAGTGTTGTAACCCATGCGTGTTATTCTAAATCTTGTGCGATGAGATAGATTTTTGGTTTCAATTGTAGTGAGTAGTTTTGCTGTTGTAAATCTTGGTTAACAAATTTTTCTCTCGCAAAAAATCCTGGAGTGAGATTTCTTTTCCCTGAGTTGCTACGGCACATATCTCCTCACGACATAGATTTTTTTTCACGCAGCACCATGACAACAGACACACAACCACAACCACTCGAACACATACACTACTCGCAACACCACGTAACCATGTTGCATCTGTCTAATCATCTCCCTAATACACCACAGTCTCCGGAGGAGAGATTAGTGGGTAATCATCCAGGTGCAAGTACCTCCCGCACACCGACAGCAGTTAGCACCTAACACCACACCTACTCCTCGTGACCACCGCCACCGCGGAGAGCCAACACTCGAGCGGCAGCATCACGACGATCATCGAGGATCATCGCACACAGGAGCATGGAGAGCCCCAGCAATGCCACCAGCCCTCCGCACACCAGGATCACGTACCAGTCCGGCATCGCCTCCGCCATTAGAGCCTCACCCGAGCTTCTGTAAACAGAAATGGAGGAGGAAGAAGGAGAAGGAGAAGCGAGGCCAGGTGTGAGGAAGAAGAGAGGAACACCTCGGCCGTTTTATAGCTCGAGCTCGGTGTGCGGTGGGCGAAGTCCACCAGCGCCGCTTGACGCCCGATCGCCGGTGTTCGGAGGAGAATCCACAAGCAGTGCCGATAGCACGCTGGCCCGCGAGGTGAGTGCACGCTGCACCGGCAGCTAGCATGCCGCGCACTACCGTGGTACGGCCTAGATGCCCTACGCGCTAAACGTCGCCGGTGGAGAAAGCACGGGAAAGCGCGCGAGAGAGAGGAAGAAGAGAGAGCCAGAGGAAGAAGAAGAGGCTGATAGTGGGCCCCGGGTCCACCTGTCGGCCAGAGAGAGCACTGTGCTCTCGGGTACGACCAACGTATTTATTAAATTTAGAATTTATTCTAAATTTACCGTATCCAGCATGGAAATCTCTCGTTTTCCCCTAACCGTAGATTTTTCCACGCAGCGCCAGTGTTCCACACTGTGGTTTTGCACCACTTATTGCCCTCTCACTGTAGCCACATTTTATTGCATATATTTTTTAAAACAGCTTTTAACAAATCTCGAGGACGAGATTTTTCTTAAGGGGGGTAGTGTTGTGACACCCCAAAAATTTTAACCTTGTTTTACTAATTAAAATTTTGCCAGGAAAATTAAATTTTTACTTTCTGGATTTTTTTCTTTGATTTCAGAACCATTTCTTTCTTGGTTATCATGGAGTTTTTACCCCAAGTGAAATCTTTCCAGATATATTGTTGGACTTGTCTTTCCCCTCAAGAAAAACATTTCTATTATAAGTGGATTTAATTACATGATTATTTCTTGCTGAGCTTTATTCCTTAAAGTGAGTTTTCTTGGGTTTTAGGGCCCCATTTGCACTGCAACCCTTTTATAAATTCATCTAATATTCCAACCAAAATTTGGAGATGTCATGTGATGTTTGTAAATCACTTTTATGCAAAATATATTTCCTTCACTTAATATTTTGAGCTCTACACCAAGTTTTAAGATCTGGTCCGGAGAGCAATTTTACACTACAACCCCTCTAAAAATTTCTTTAAAGTTTCCACCAAAATTAGGGGACGTTAATAAGAGTATATTATGCAACTTTATGCAACAACCCATTGATGTTCTTTGAAAAATTTGAGTAAAACAACCTCTTTTTCATTCTGGTCCAACCTGGTGATTTCTACAGCAACCCTAATTATTTTTGCTCTAGTAACCATGTGCTTTCTCCTGCTTTTAGCCCATCTTACAAAACCCTTAAGTCCAGAAGAGTGGACCTATTGGAGGATTTTTAGTGCATGCAACCATGCCTTTTTCTTTCTGTCCAAAACTGAAGTTTTGCAAAACTTGCACTAGCAAGTGTTTGTTTTTGTTAAGCTAACCTCACCACCCTCTTACTCATCCAAGGAGACACTGATCTGGAAGAATTGGCCACACCAAGATATGCCTAGGTGCCTGTGGCATTTTGTCAAACACCCTAAGAGCATGAACAGAATTGGCATGAGTTTTTATTTGCATTATAAACTTGAACACCTAACCTAACCACCATGTCCATTTACCTTCTTGCTAACTCTAACCTAGCCCTGTTTCTTGCCAGCCTCACCCGCGACCTCTAGCATGCACTGGCAATTCGTCGTACACATCCCGGGCATGCTCTGGGCGCGCCCAGAGTGTGCGTTTTGCACGCACGTGCACCCAAGATGCCGCGTCGTGCCCACTTCGCGCCACCAATCCCTGCTCGCCCGCAGAGCCGCCCCTGACCTCATCCACTTGTAGGAAACGCCCAAGCTCTTCCCTGGTGCCGCATAGGGCCGCCGTCAGGTCGGCCACGGTGGCTAGCGGCCGGCCACAGTGGCTCCTGCCCCGGTCGGCGCCGCCCGAGCCACCCCGGCTCGCCACCTGCCCCTGGGAGCCGCACAAGCTTATCCCCTCGCTCGTCAGCAAGCTCTCGTCGCCGCCACGTCGCCCTGACCACTACAGAGAGGCAGTTCGCCGGTGACCTTATCCTCGACCGCAGAACCGCCATGGATGCGCTATAAATAGTACCCCCAAGCTCGTCCAGGCCTCACGCAGCCTCTCTCACTCCCTCACCGACCCACCCGTAGCAGTAGGAAGACCAGGGGGTCGTATTCTTCCTCTCCGGCAACTCCTGCCGCCGCCACTGCCCCGGCCATTCCGGCGCCACCAGGGCCTCCCCCTCTCCACTCTCTTCACCAGGAGCTTCCTCTCCCTCTCGTGAGTCCAACCCCCTACTCAATTTTGCTCGGCACTCGCCGCAGGCGAGAACTCACTTTGCCCGACGGCCACCACCCGCTGCGGAGCTCGCCGTCCGCAGCTCCGACCACCCCAGGGACAGTGACGACCACCGGAGGGACCGCCTCGACCCCCTGAGCCCGCGGGTGGCCTCTGTTTCTCGAGAGGTGCCGCCGTTCGCCGGCGAGCGTCGCCGGAGTCCCGCCTCCCGCTCGGGCAGAGGAATAAGAGGGAAAGGGGCCTGGTCAAACCTGAGCAGTGGGCCCCCTGGACCCACTGTCAGTGACCCCCGCACCGGTCCACATGTTTAAGTGAAAGCGTAAACCACCCAAGTACGTTTCCTCCGCTCCGAAAACGTATTCCTGTCTGAAGCGCTTTCTTTTATATATTTTTTCTAAAAACAGATTTTGACCAAAACTTTGACTGGCTATAACTTTTTAAATATCAATCCAAATGACTTGATTCTTTTTCTTTTGTTTCCCAAATATTGTCTAGTTTATTTTCATATTTATTTCAAAATTTTCCAAGCAACTTTTTTGTAATGTTTTTAAATTATATGTTAATTTAAATATTTCCAAAAATAGGATTTTTTGTGGGAGAGAGAAGAAAACTTTCAAAGTTTTGGAATGCACCCTGACTCTCCACACCTTGAAGGCAAGCATTCTGACCCCGGGCATAATATTGACATGTGTTGTTTAATACGGTTGCAACACCCCTCGTTTCAGAGCTTTCGTTATTTTGTGTGATGATATGAACGTACTCATAAGTGCATATTGATGATTCTGTACTATTGGAACTGGACACGTGGTGATAGTAATCACCATCGTATGCCTTTCATGCATACCGGAAGGAAACCGAGAAAGCCTCTGTCTTGGGTAGACACGATGCTTGTCTCCAGTTCCTCATCGATGCTGTTGCATCCGGTGTGGCATGATGAGGTATGATGAGCGGTGATTTTGTCTATTGGATTGAAATATAGTTGCTATACTAATTGTGCAGGGAATACCTAAACCTCATGAGTCGACCATAGATCGAGTCTTGTTCCGGTAACCCCCATACTTGTTTCGTACTACCACTTATCCCTGCCATGGGTAGGGTACGGTTCAGTAAGTTGTCAACCCCTTTCCTAGCACACACCGTACAGAGGGGCCGCGATGAGGGTTCCATGGCCCTGGATTAAAGCCAGTCATCCGGTCAGGGGGCATGGGTGTTTCGGTTGTAGCCGAAGGGGTAGCTCCCCTAGTTTGCGCGCGGTATAAATTTTGTGATCCCATGCTAGTCGAGGTTGTAGCCTCCCCGCTTAGAGTTTTGCTTAACAGGTGTCAAGGGTGATTCCAGACACCGGTAAGTTAGGCTGGTGTGTGCGGTCAGGTGTGTTTTCAACCGAAAGATCGTGGACGGAATTAGTCCCGATGGACTAAAGGAAATCCGTTGCTAGTGGGTAAAGAGTACACCCTCTGCAGAGATTAAATCTATTCGAATAGCCGTGTCCATGGTTAAGGACTACAGTCTAGGATGGGTCAAGTGTCGGTCTTAGTGTCGGTCTTCGGAGGAGAAACTACTAAACCAGAATATTGATGATGACTTGTGATATATGATGGTTTATGATTATTATCATTGTGGACTAACCGTTTGCATTGTTTGAGATAATGAATATCCCTGGGACGGTACCACCTCCTGGATATTCACTATGATTATGTTTATATATAAGCCCTTTATGTGGCATCGCTCAGACGCCCGACTGTGGCATGTTTGTTATTTCATTTTCTTATAAGCCTTTTATGTGGCGTCGCTCAAACGCCCGACTGTTGCATGTTTGTTATTTTATTCACTTATAAGCCCTTTATGTGGTGTCGCACAGACACCCGACTATGGCATGCTTGTTATTCCTTTTATATATAAGCCCTTTCTGCGGTGTCGCTCAGACGCCCGACTGAGGCATGCTGCATATTATTATCCTTTTGAGGCGTCGCTTCAGACACCCGATCGGCGCTTTATATTTTTTTTACACCCCATTTGTTTACTCATGATTTTTTTAAATGATCTACTTGCGTGCATCATGAACCTTATTTCATAACTAACGAAGTGATCATAGAATATTTTAAAGCATGATTATTAGTGGCTATATTATATTTGTGTTCTTAATGTTTGCGAGTACATTCAAAGTACTCACTGGCTTGTCCCTGGCTATTGTCTTGGCCAGAATTCTTGCGTGCGTTGTGATGACACCCCCGGAACCTACGCAATGGTGATAGCAGCCTCGCGAAGATAGGAGTTACCCTGGTCAGCTGTTCCTGTGGGAAATGGAGTCCCATAGACACTGGTGACCCGCAAACCGCTTCCGCCTTCAGCCACTAGAAAACCAACTGATGTACTCATAGGCCAGAGTGGTCTTGTACTACATATTATGTACTTTTCTTGGAATTTCTGTATCAAGTTGGTGCCTCATCAGCTAACAGTAATCCTGGGGCTGATGAGCACAGGGGCCATTTTCTGGGAATTTATATCCCGAAAAACCAGTCCTGACACCATGAAGGGTCTTATAGTCCGACTGTGGCCTGGAGAGGCCGTGCCTGGGAGCTACTTTGGGCTGGTGAGGTGGCTGGCGGATGCCTGTCCGTGGCTTGAAGTCATCAAGCGCTCCGTCTGCATCGAGGGTGCCCGCAGGGCGCTCGCCCATGTAAAAGTACACTGGGGCAAGATGGATGCTGAGAAGCTGGTGAAGGACGGGCCACCGCAGGGCAAGGAGCATCGCAACCCCGAGATGTACTATGAGGGCGTCCTGAAGCGTGCCCGCCTTCTGGCGGATGAATGTTCCAAGGATGTAATTTTTTAGTGAACTCGCATTTGTGATCTTGTATGCTGAAAACTTTTTCATATGCGCTATGCAACGCTTGTTTGAATTTAAAATATTACCTTCTGTGCGGCCGTTTATTAAATCTGAGAGATGGCGAGTCGTCGGCTTCTGCCCCCATGCCACGAGTGTTGGGGTGTTCGGGTTAAACCTGAGCACTCTTTTTCCCATTCTTGGGTCCTTCGAGGGAGGTGCTCTGCACAACGAACAAGGCAATCGGACTATAATGCTTTATCACTCTCACTTAGCCAGAGAATTTAATAATTTTAAATTTTGGTGAAGCCCCTAGTGTTCGGAAGACCGAGTTCGGGGCGCTATACACGCCTAGGCCGGACAAAGCCGACTCCTTGCCCTAAGCGGCATAAGTCTTTAGGCACTCAAAAACCTCTCGAACAGCGACCAGCTCTCGCCCTATCATGACAGTCAGTTTTAGCTTTCTCTACTAAGGTGCTTAGCCCAGCTGAACCGGGGCACAATCACAGTAGTTCTCCCAGTGCTACCTTAGCCGATATAGCGGAACGTAAGGTACCAAAACATGGGAGCCGGGCAAACCCAACTATTGACCAAAGACATGATTCGGAGCTGATGCATATAATGCTATAAGTTCGGAGTGCCGCACTTGTGAAAGTGTTCGGACTTCTCACGCCGTGTTATGGGGTGCTAGAGCCCCTGGCGTATTGGCCGTACCAAAGTGTACGGGTGCTAAATGTCATGACTGAACATATATACATAGAAAGGAATGAATAGAGAATGCAATAATAGATTGAAGCTAAGCATTGTTTATTTGAAAAAGGTGCATTAAAAGCAAAACGATACAAGTAGTGCGATAAGCAAGAGGTGGGACTATTTGACATGTCCCCCTCCAGGGGCGGGTTGCGGAATGGTATTTAAGACAGGTATTTTTGCTCGTTATAGAGACCACCTGGGAATTCCACCGTGTGACATAGCTTTCTGCCTCAATGGCGGTTGTATCGTGTGTTCGGCAATTGTACTGCCGAGCCAGTCTTCCGGAGAGCAAAGTCCTGAAAGTAAGAAAAAATGGTAAAATCGGCAGCCCCTAGTGCGGTTGAGCCGTGTTTTGGGCGTGCCATGGTCGTGCCCCCCTGTGCCCATGGTATTTTCCGAGCGTAATTATGTACGTGTAGCACGGATTTTATCGTTTCGCGAGGGCTGGGGTTGGGGCCGCATTGCTATGCTTGCCCGAAACGTGCCAGGCGGTCTTGTTGTAGGTTACTCCGAGCGCGCTTGACGGTGTCCGGACGTGTTATCGCCGGACTGGAGAATTGCCTTAAGAGGCTGCTTTGTACTTCCGCTGCGAGGGCCGCTGTGTGCTCCTCCGTTCGGAGAGAGCGGTCGGTTTTTCCATTGACTGTAATGATTCCCCGAGGTCCTGGCATCTTGAGCTTGAGGTATGCATAGTGCGGCACCGCATTGAACTTTGCAAACTCGGTTCGCCCGAGCAGTGCATGGTAGCCACTGCGGAACGGGACTATATCGAAGATTAACTCTTCGCTTCGGAAATTATCCAGGGATCCGAAGACTACTTCGAGTGTGACGGAGCCTGTGCAATGGGCCTCTACACCTGGTATGACGCCCTTAAAGGTAGTTTTTGTGGGTTTAATCCTCGAGGGATCTATGCCCATTTTGCGCACTGTATCCTGATAAAGCAGGTTCAGGCTGCTACCGCCGTCCATAAGGACTCGAGTGAGGTGGAATCCATCAATAATTGGGTCTAGAACCAATGCGGCAAATCCGCCATGGCGGATACTAGTGGGGTGGTCCCTGCGATCGAAAGTGATCGGGCAGGAGGACCATGGGTTGAACTTTGGGACGACTGGCTCCAACGCATATACGTCCCTTAATGCACGCTTCTGCTCCCTCTTGGGGATGTGGGTTGCGTATATCATGTTCACCGTCCGCACTTGTGGGGGGGAAACCCTTCTGTCCTCTGTTGTTCGGCGGCCGGGGCTCCTCCTTATCGTCGCTATGTAGCCCCTTGTCTTTGTGTTCGGCATTTAATTTGTCAGCCTGCTTGAACACCCAACAATCCCTGTTGGTGTGGTTGGCTGGCTTGTCGGGGGTGCCATGTATCTGACACGAGCGATCGAGTATACGGTCCAAACTAGACGGGCCCGGAGTGCTTCTTTTGAATGGATTTTTCCGCTGACCGGGCTTAGAGCCTCTGAATCCGGCATTAACTGTCGTGTCCTCTGTATTGTCGCTGTTAATGCGGCGCTTGTGCTTGTTGTGACGTGACCTGCCATTGCTATCCTTGGTATCCGAATTACCAGGGCTCTTTGACATGTTATTGCTGCGAGCCAGCCAGCTTTCTTCTCCCGCACAAAAGCGGGTCATGAGTGTCGTGAGGGCTGCCATCGATTTCGGCTTTTCCTGTACAATGTGCCAGGCAAACCACTCGTCGCGGATGTTATGCTTGAAGGCCGCTAGGGCCTCTGCATCCGGACAGTCGACAATTTGATTTTTCTTGGTTAGGAACCGTGTCCAGAATTGTCTGGACGATTCCTCAGGCCGCTGAATTATGTGGCTCAGGTCATCGGCGTCTGGTGGTCGCACATAGGGGCCCTGGAAGTTGTTGAGGAATGCGGCTTCCAGGTCTTCCCAACACCCAATGGATTCTGCTGGCAAGCTATTGAGCAAATGCCGGGCTGGTCCTTTAAGCTTGAGTGGGAGGTATTTGATGGCGTGTAGATCGTTGCCACGGGCCATGTGGATATGAAGGAGATAGTCTTCAATCCATACTGCAGGATCTGTCGTACCATCGTATGATTCAATATTCACGGGTTTGAAACCCTCTGGGATTTGATGATCCATTTCTTCATCTGTGAAGCATAGCGGGTGTGCGGCGCCTCTGTATTGGGCTATATCACGACGCAGCTCGAATGAGTTTTGTCTATTGTGTTCGGCCCGGCCGGATTTACTTTTACTGTATCCGGCGTGACGGCTATCGTCTCGTGTCGTGGGGCACCCACGCGATCCGTAGATCGATCTTGTTTGCCTTGCTTTGTCCTCCAATATATCTTGCAGGTCTAACGCATTTCCCCATGCCTTGGTGTTTTTTGAGTTACGCCGGGGTGCGGCTTGAGTTGTGGGCCGAGAGGCCTCTCTGCCGCGGCCGCGAGGTGGCCGGTCAGCCACTGGAGATGTGGGTTTAGATGCTTCCTCCTCTAATCGGGGTAGCAACCTGCGCTTTGGGTAGCTCTTGGAGGGGCGTTCGAGTTCGTATTCCTCGGCCGCAACGACTTCAGTCCATCTGTCGGCTAGCAAGTCTTGATCAGCTCTAAGCTGCTGCTGATTTTTCTTAAGGCTACTTGCCGTGGCCATAAGCCTGCGCTTGAAGCGCTCTTGCTCGACGGGATCCTCAGGCACGACAAATTCGTCGTCCTCGAGGCTTGCCTCGTCTTCGGACCTCTCTATCTGCCACTCTCTCAGGGGGGCTGGCTTCTCCATCCTCCTGCGCTGAATCTTGCTGGAGGGAGTTATCTTCGGCACTGTCCGGGGTGTTATTGTCTCCTATGTCGGTATCACCGTTTTTGCTTTGGCAGGACTTAGAGCGGCGCCGCTGACGCCGGCACTTAGGTTGCTTCTTGGAGGGGTCATTCCCCGTTGTTCCGTCGCCATTGCCTTCTTTGGGTGTGTCCACCATATATATGTCATATGACGAGGTGGCTTTCCAGTGCCCTATAGGCGCTGGTTCATGTTCGTCTCCTATATCGTCGTCCATACCGTTGATGTCCTCGCAGTCGAAGTCGAGCATGTCGGTCAAATCATCGACAGTGGCTATGAAGTGGGTGGTGGGTGGGCGTGGAATTTCTTCGTCATCCGCATCCCAATCCTGCCGGTCATAATCCGGCCAAGATTCTCCTGACAAAGAGACAGACCTTAGTGAATTCAGTATGTCGCTGAGGGGCGAGTGCTGAAAGATATCCGTGGCAGTGAACTCCATGATCGGCGACCAATCGGATTCGATTGGCAGGGGCGCGGAGGGTTCAGAGTTCGGAGGAGAGTCCGGCAATGTGGAGTCACGGGCCTCACGACTGCAGCCTCAGTGGCGGGGTCTAGCCACCCACCCTCGGTCGGCGCAGTAGGCTCTGAATTAAAGGTCGGAGCGGATGCGGGTGCGGCCTCCAGGACACTGTTCGACGTCAGAGCCAAATCATGCCCATCATGATAGTGCGGCGCACTCGGCAGGGGCTCAAATCCGTCGAAGATCAAGTCTCCGCGGATATCGGTCGTGTAGTTTAAGCTTCGAAACCTGACCTGATGGCCAGGGGCGTCGCTTTCAATCTTCTCCAGATGGCCAAGCGAATTGGCCCGCAGTGCAAAGCCGCCGAATACAAAAATCTGTCCGGGGAGAAAAGTCTCACCCTGGACTGCATCGCTAACGATGATCGAATGAGCCATCAAGCCTGATGATGATGACACAGAGGAACTCTCAAAGAAAGCACCAATGTCGGTGTCAAAACTGGCGGATCTCGGGTAGGGAGTCCCGAACTGTGCGTCTAGGCGGATTGTAACAGGAGACAAGGGACACGATGTTTTTACCCAGGTTCGGGCCCTCTCGATGGAGGTAAAACCCTACTCCTGCTTGATTAATATTGATGATATGGGTAGTACAAGAGTAGATCTACCACAAGATCAGAGAGGCTAAACCCTAGAAGCTAGCCTATGGTATGATTGTATGTTGCCCTACGGACTAGAACCCTCCGGTTTATATAGACACCGAAGAGGGCTAGGGTTACACAGAGTCGGTTACAATGGGAGGAGATCTACATATCCGTATTGCCAAGCTTGCCTTCCAGGCCAAGGAAAGTCCCATCCGGACACAGGACGAAGTCTTCAATCTTGTATCTTCATAGTCCAACAGTCCGGACAAAGGTTATAGTCCGGCTGTCCGGACACCCCTAATCCAGGACTCCCTCAGGCTGGCTGACTTGTGGGCCTACTAAGTTGACGGGGACGGAGGGCTTTGTCAACTTAGTCAATATGCACGATTCTAGCTCCAGTGACCGTACGATGTCCATCCAACGAACGTAGTGCTTCTTCAACCTCTGGTCTTCTTGCTCCAGCCGCCCAAACCAGCGCCGGTCGTGCCTCGTGCTCCTGCCTCCCGTAGCTGGCTGCGATGTGGCGGAGGCCTCACCGCCCCCTACTACTCCCACCGCTGGCCAGGCCATCCCTCTACTCACCCACACCCCCTGTTATTCTGCGGCGACGGCAGCCTCACACCGCAGCAAACCAGTGGACCCTCGTACTCCTCTACGCGTGGGTATCCACTGTCGCGTCTTCCCCGGCTCCGCTTCGTCCCCTTCCTAGGCCTCACCGTCGTCCATCGCCCTGGTGCTCTCGGCGCGGCGTGGTCAACATGGTCAAGGAACGGCTTCCATCGGACGTGGACTGTACATGGAGAGGCTGACAGCTGGGTCCACGGCCGCAGCAAGGAAGTGCCTCCTTATTACGTGCAAAATAATTATTCCTCCACCTAACAGCGGGGACCCATCGGACGGGCCACCGTATTTCGCGAAAAAATGTTTGCCCCTGACTGCTGGGACCCACCAGCTACATCTTCGCACGCAAGGAAGTGCCTGACAGTCGGGACCCACCTGGTCGAAGCGTACGTAGCGTTGTCATTCTGGTCGCGAACGTGTACGTACATATATACTGGTCGATGTAGAGGCGCGCACATGTCGTAGTAGAGGTGCGCACGTAGCATGTACACGTACGTACAGCGGCCAGGGTGCAAGAAAGAAAATACGGCCACATATGTGTACATACGGGCGGGGTCTCGAACACCTAATCACGCATACGTACAGCCAGGGCTCGTGTACATGGCTGGGTCGGAACGGAGAAACAGTGTCGTCGTCGTGTTCATGGGGAGGCAACGGAATGCGTGGTCGTGTTCATCGGGAGGGCTTGGATGGAACAGGTGATGGAAACGAGGCTTGGCGTACCGTAGAACGGAGGAAACGGCCTTGTGTTTGACCGGCCACGTTCGAAACGGGATCCTGTTCATCGGGAGGTGTCTGGCGTACCGCAAAACAGAGGAAACAGATCTCCTACGGTCGAAACGGGGGTCCTGTTGATCGGGAGGGGTGTGGCGTACCGCAAAACGGACGAAACGGACCTCCTACGGTCGAAACGGGGGTCCTGTTGATCAGGAGGGGTGTGGCGTACCGCAAAACGGATGAAATGGACCTCCTACGATCAAAACGGGGGTCCTGTTCATCGGGAGGGGTGTGGCGTACCGCAAAACGGGACTCCACGGGATACTGTTCATCTCCACCGTCGACCCCCTCTAGCCTCCATGAGCTACTGTTCATCCACCGTCGACCTCCTCCAGCCTCCACCTGCGACTGTTCATCCACGGGCTCCTGTTCATTCAGCCTCCACCGCGCGCTACTCCACCGGCTACTGTTCAACCAGCCCTCTCCACGGGCTCCTGTTCAACCACCCCTCCACGGGCTACTGTTCATCCAGCCCTCCACCGTATACTGTTCATCCTGCCCTCCACGGGGTGGTCCTGTTCATCCAGCCCTCCACGGGGTCCTGTTCATCCAGCCCCAACCGGCTCGATCAATCGGGGTCCTGTTCATCCATAGGCAACACCACGGGGGTCCTGTTCATCCACCCCCACCGGGAACTATTCATCCAAACCCCCTGCCCCCGCAACACTCACTGTTCATCCAGAGGCAGCATCGATCGGCTTCAGTTAGCAGCAGTAGCGAAGGAATCGCTCGATCGGGTTCAGTTAATAGCCATCAATCGATCGCTCGGGTTCAGTAACGCGTAGCCTACTGTGCAACCGCTCGGGTTCAGTTAGAGCCCAACGCCTCACTCGGGTTCAGTTAGAGCCAACGCCTCGCACACACGTGCGTACGTGTACGAGAGAAACGCGCATCGCTCGGCCCCCGACCTCCCACCGTAACTGGGAACTCCCCGAAATTTTCCTCGCCCTTCCTTCTACCACGGTTTTTTCCATCATGGACGGCCCAAAGAATGTCATGCAGCTGCGTCTCCGGCCCGCCCAGGACGAAAAGCGCATTTTCTGTCATGATTTTTTGTCATAGAAGTAGGATCCCACCACATCTATGATGATACCGGGTTTTGTCACAATTATCGTCATAGAAGTGTCATATGTATGACAGCAAAATAATTTGTTCGGCCCAAAATGTCACGGATGTGTCTTTTTTTGCAGTGATAATAAGCTCATCATTCCACTTTGTGAGCTTCTGCCCAGCAAAGTCCTCTACTCCACAAGACTAGAAACTATCATAGACTCCAGGATAGTGTTCTTCATTTTCCCTGATGTACTCCCAGTCCACCCATCTCATATCACAGACTATAGGCTTCTTGTCAAGCAACACTGTCTCATAGAAGTCCTAATGTTCCTTTGCATGGAACCTGTAGTCCACAGCAGTTCTTCTCATGACTGCATAGGGATCAGTCAATATCCACTGTTTGAGTCCTGCATCCTTCCTGAGCTTCATGTTCTTAGCTACTAGATGAGCATCATTGTGATCTGGAATTTTGGGCTTCAACTTCCTCAAGACATGTGACTCATCATCTTCTTCTTCTATAGCAGCTTCAGGCACTAGGGCCTTGTTCTTCTCTGCAGCTGGAATATTCCTTGTACTCATCTTGGATGCAGCTTTGGGTTTTGGAGCAGGTGCCTTGGGAGCTTCTTTGGGCTTAGATGGAGCAGCCCCTGATCTTATAGCATCTCCCATAAGCTTTTGAGCTTTAGGTGCTGGTGCAGCAACCTCTTCCTCTTCATCTTCCTCAGAATCTCTCATCATTGAAGGTTTACCAATAACTCTGGCAATGGTCTTCTTGACCCTTTCTTTCCTCTTCTTGCCATCTCCAGTTTCCTTGGGTTCAAGAGTGAACTCCATTGTTTCTCCTGTGGCAACTTTCCTTGCCTTAGACATGGGCTATCTTCTTGCTGGCATCTTAGTCTTCATACCTGGCTTAGTTGCAGCACCTGTGCCATATTCCTTTTTCAGAACTTTCTTCTTTGAGGTGGCCTCTTCCTCAACAGCCACATAGTCCTCATCCTCATAATCTGAGGTTCTCTTCTTTCTGGCCCTGGTGGTATCCTTTGGCAAGTTTCTTGGAGTGCTCTTGTTGCCTTCATCATAGCTGCTAGAGGGACTAGTGCCCTCACTCATGTAAACTTGCTCCTCAGACTTGTTTTGACTGTCACTCTGATCTGACATGATGCAAACACTGACAGCAGACCCTGTGAATAGATATAGATGAGATAGATTGGATGAGCATCACAAAGTGCAGAGGTTTTTGCAAAAGAATGAGTCAAAAGCTTAGTTTTAGTTTTCCACAGAAAGCATTTCGGATCTACCGATTTGAAAACTCGGTGATACCGAAGCAGCTTTTGGAACCTAAACTAGTGAACTCGGTCAGACCGAGTCACAGTTCGGTGGCACCGAGACTGCTAGGGTTTCACAAAAAATTGAATTCGGTCACACCGATTTGCAATTCTCGGTCAGACCGAGAGTCACATGTGCAATGGCCTTAGCCAAATCGGTGGAACCGATTTCAAGAACTCGGTTGGTCCGAGATGATTTCGGCGGAAACCTAACCCTAAATTTTCAATCCACGACTAATCTATGGAGTGATTTCAGTGGATAGAGTGATCTCAATGGTGGCAAGATACATGGCAAAACAATGTGCTAGGAATCGGAGTGAGATTAGCACAAAGATCAAGTCCATACCCTAAGTGCGGCGATGGACCTGCTACGGCGGCAACGGCGGAGACGATTTCTGTTGACGGCGGCGGAGACCAGCGGCAGGAGGCAGCTGGCGATGAGGAGGATGATCCGGAGACCCAGGGAGGCAGAGCAGGCTGAGCGCGGGCGAAGGGGTTCGGAGAATTTTCCAAATTTTGGCCTGGGGATATATATAGCCTGACCCTGTCGGTGTGACCGAGTGGAACAACTCGGTGGCACCGAGGTGCGTAATTGCAAGCAGTTACTGCAACTCAGTGTGATCGAAAAGTTCAAATCGGTTGCACCGAGATTGAAAACCTAGATCGACTTAGAGATCTCGGTATGACCGAAATGGATGAATCGGTCAGACCGAAACGCACAAAGAAGTTTTGGAAGTTTAAGTCTATGACGAATAGGGGACTCCGAGTGCTCCTCACACAGAGTGGTTTGAATCTGACTTGATCAAACTTTGTGATGTAGCATGAATAGAGTTTGAGACAAGAAAAGCATAGATATCTAGAGAAGGTTCTTAGGCATTCTTGTCCATCCACTTGGCAAAAGAAAAAGGAACCAAACAATCAAAACAACAAGTGGATGTCCTCGAATGAGTAAATTATGCAACCAACATGCTCACACAATAAAATGGCAAATGAAATATGTGGCAAAGCATGCACAACCAATTCTAGCATCTATCAAGCAATTGGCGATGACTAGGTCATCTATATATGAGTATATTGACTTAGGAGTCAAATGGGAACATTTGATCATAGGTCATACTCATCGTTTAAGCACAAGTGGGGTTACCACTTTTACATAAAGTGTTGTTGTGTTCACACCATTAGAGTTGCTTTAGCTCAATTCTTAGAGTAAAGCTCCCCCTAGATGTGAGATCCCCCCCTAAGAGGGATGAACTAACCTTGGGTTTTGTCGATGATGACTTCATGTAGGTGCTGAAGATGTGGATGCTCAATGCTGATGTAGATCATTTGGAGCAATCCTTTGGAGTGAGTTGCACTTTCAATACCTACACGGGTTAGTCCCACAAGGAACAAACAAGGATATCTTTAGACATAGAGTGATGCACACACAAGATGATGTCCATGAAAGCATTAGGTTACCTTGTCCCTTGTCTTACCAACAAGAGGGTTTGTGACTCCTTGAACTAGTGCAAGATATGGAAGTTTTTTTTTGCACTTGTCCTTGCCAAAATGATAGGAGTGAAGTATGTTGGCGGAGTCACCCTCAAGAACTCTATACTTCTTCTTCTTCTGGATCCACACCATCTTGATGGGAATCCTTGGAGTCATAGTTGTACTTGATTAAGTGGAACTTGATGTAGTCTTGGGAACCCACTTGACCAAGGCCTTAGGTGCTTCTTCAAATGCAACAATTTCCTCTTGAAGCTTATCCTTGCCTTTTTGCTTGTGGTCTTGTGGTGGAAGATCATCTTGAGCTTGTGTCCCTTTGAAGGAAGTAGGATCATACTTCTCTTGTTGAGGAACAAACTTCGTCTTGGGGTATTGATCTTCTTCCCACTCAACTCCATTAGCATTGAACTTTCGTTCAAAACCAACACCTTGGTTCTTCCGGTGCCTTCCTTGCTTGCGTACAATTTCCTCGAATTGCTTACTCCCGGCAAGGCTCTTGTAAACACCTTTCTCTATAATTCCCTTCAATAAGCTATTTTCTTGCTCAAGTGTAAATTGGCTAAGACAATCATTAGTGGAATCAAGAGAACTACTAGAAGCAACAACATTGGATTTAGCATGATTATTGTTACTACTAGAGGAACAATCTTTCTTATTCTTGTTACTAGACTTGACTTGAGGCATGTAAGTGGATAAGAGTAAATGCTTGGCAATGTAAGAAGAAATTGTCTTGCGAAGATCATCATTGATTGCCTTTAAGAACTAATGCTCTTGCTCAAGGTTGAGCTTTTTAAAATGTAATTTCTCATGAGTCCTTAAAAGTTCTCGGTGATCTCCTAAGATAGTTTCATGAGCTAACTTAAGAGTGTTTAGTTCTTTAGTTAGAAACTCAATCTTCTCCTCATCATTGTCATTCGTTTTGTCTTGATTAGCATGATTAATTGACATTTCATCATAGTATTCATCACTAGAGTTGTCAACAAGTAAATCATCATCACCTAACAACTCATCTTCATCACTATTGAAATCAACATCTCGGGGTGTGATACCTTTGGGCCTTTAGCCATGAAGCATCTTCCAAGTCCTTCATTTGGTGAATTAAATATGTCGTAGGAGTTGGTTGACACAAGTGCTAGACCGGCAACACCTTCATCTTGAGTATATTCGGAGTCGGAGTGATAGCTTCTTTCGGAGTCATTGTCGGAGTCGGAGCCGGATACCCATTCACCAACATGAGCTTGATGTCTTGTTTTTGTGTAGCTCCTTGATGACCTGTCCTTCCTTTCCGAATCCTTGCTTCTCCAAGATGTTCTTCGTTCATAACAATCATCTCTACTCCTTCTCTCTCTTGATGGTGATTCTTCTCTTCTACTTCTTCTTTTTGGAGAATCTTCTCGTCTTTTGTAGGGTATCGTACACTCATTGGAATAGTGTCCGGGTCTTCCACAATTGTAGCAATTTCGCTCTCGACTAGAAGATCTTTTGTCATTGTAGGATCTTGACTTGGAACTTCTCTATTTTCTTCTACTCTTGTAGAACTTGTTGAAATTCTTCACCATTAGGCTCAATTCTTCATTCAAGGTTTGTTTCTCACTTGATGATGTGGGAGCTTCACATGAGGCTTTGTAAGCACCACTTGACTTGTTATGGAGCTCCTCCTTATCCTCGAGTGACATCTCATGAGCAACAATTCTTCCAATGACTTCCGTTGGCTTGAGATCTTTGTAATTGGGCATCATTTGGATCAATGTGCACACAGTATCATATTTTCCATACAAAGCTCTTAGGATCTTCTTGATGATGAATTTGTCGGTCATCTCTTCACTTCCTAAGCCGTCGATCTCATTTGTGATAAGAGCAAGCCTAGAGTACATTTCAGCGACACCTTCACCATCCTTCATTTTGAACTTGTCAAGCTGACTTTGAAGCACATCCAACTTGGATTCCTTGACGGAGTCGATACCTCCATGCACATCAATCAAAGTATCCCAAATTTCCTTTGCATTCTCACGACGGCTGATTTTGTTGAATTCTTCGGGGCACAATCCGTTGAAGAGGATATCACAAGCTTGAGCATTGTATTGCAGCATCTTCAACTCTTCCGCGGTAGCTTCACGGTTCAGTTCTCTCCCATCAAAGAATTCACCTTGCAAGCCAATACACACAATAGCCCATACAGCGGGGTTATGTCCAAGAATATGCATTTTCATCTTATGCTTCCAACTAGCAAAATTAGTACCATCAAAGTAAGGACCTCTACGGTGGTAATTTCCCTCGCTAGACGCCATACTCTCCTAGGTTTTGAAACCAAGGCTATGACTACCAAAAGCTATGGAAATCAAAGCAAATGGAGACCAAAGCTCTGATACCACTTGTAGGATCGAAAGTATATCTAGAGGGGGGTGATTAGACTACTTGACCAAATAAAACTTATCCTTTTCCCAATTTTAGTTCTTGGCAGATTTTAACAACTTTGGACAAGTCAAGCAATCTTAACACAATTCAAGCAAGCATGCAAAGAGTATATGAGCAGCGGAAAGTAAAGCATGCAACTTGCAAGAATGTAAAGGGAAGGGTTTGGAGGATTCAAACGCAATAGGAGACACGAATGTTTTTGTCGCGGTTCCGATAGGTGGTGCTATCGTACATCCACGTTGATGGAGACTTCAACCCACGAAGGGTAACGGTTGCACGAGTCCATGGAGGGATCCGCCCACGAAGGGTCCACGAAGAAGCAACCTTGTCTATCCCACCATGGCCGTCGCCCACGAAGGACTTGCCTCACTAGCGGTAGATCTTCATGAAGTAGGCGATCTCCTTGCCCTTACAAACTCCTTGGTTCAACTCCACAATCTTGCCGGAGGCTCCCAAGTGACACCTAGCCAATCTAGGAGACACCACTCTCCAAGAAGTAACAAATGGTGTGTTGATGATGAACTCCTTGCTCTTGTGCTTCAAATGATAGTATCCCCAACACTCAACTCTCTCTCACAGGATATGGATTTGGTGGAAAGAAGATTTGATTGGAAAGCAACTTGGGGAAGGCTACAGATCAAGATTCATATGGTAGGAATGGAATATCTTGGCCTCAACACAAATGTAGGTGGTTCTCTCTCAGAAAAGGTAAGTTGGAAGTGTAGGTTCGTTCTGATGGCTTTCTCCACGAATGAAGAGGAGGTGGAGGGGTATATATAGCCTCCACACAAAATCTAACCATTACACACAACTTGCCAATCTCGATGGGACCGAATTGATAAACTCAGTCGGACCGACTCAGCAAATCTAGTGACTGTTAGGATTTTCGGTGGGACCGACATGCAACTCGGTAGGACCGATATGGTTAGGGTTAGGGCAAAACGTAATCTTGGTGAGACCGATTACACAAACTTAGTGAGACTGATTTTGGCAATAAGCTAACCAGAGAGTTGGTCAGGTAAACTCGGTGGGACCGATTCGCTCATTTCGGTGAGACCGAAATGTTACAAAAGGGAAACAGAGAGTTTATCGGTGGAACCGATCGCTCATCTCAGTGGGGTCGAAACGTTACGAAGGGAAACAGAGAGATTACAATCCCATCTCGGTGAGACCGAGATCCCTATCGGTGAGACCGATTTGCCTAGGGTTTGTGGCAGTGGCTATGACATCTGAACTCGATGGCGCCGAATAGAAAGAATCGGTGGGGCCGAGTTTGACTTTTAGTTTAGGTCATATGTGGATGTGAGAAAGTAGTTGAGGGCTCTGGAGCATATCACTAAGCATTTTGAGCAAGAGCCTCATTAAGCAACACCTCATCCCTCCTTGATAGTATTGGCTTTTCCCATAGACTCAATGTGATCTTGGATCACTAAAATAGAAAATGTAGAGTCTTGAGCTTTGAGCTTGAGCCAATCCTTTTGTCCTTAGCATTTTGAGGGGTCCACTTTTCTCATCCATGCCATGCCAATCATTGAGCTTTCCTGTAATATTAATCTTGAAATAGCATTAGCTCAATGAGCTATATGTTGTTAGGAATTACCAAAACCACCTAGGATAGTTGCACTTTCACTTTGCAACTGCATAAATTTGTCCAGATTAAAGAATAGGAAGAAGCACTCACATGGAGTGATGAATTGAGCTGAAAATGGTCAAGGCTTGATGATTGGGCATATGAGAGTGACATACAGATTTCATACCTTTTGGAAAAGCCAAAGTGGTACTTCCTTCATAATGGTATTCTCTGAACAAAATCTTAGGAAAATTCCTAAGGGAAATGGCTAAACAAAATATGCCCAAATTTCGTGGAGATAGGTTATATGGATAGGAGAAGGCCTAGGAAAATTTTCAAACATAATGGAGTAAGATAAAATATACTTGCTTCATTAACTAAAAATTTGGACAGAAACAAAGATTTGAAGTTGTGCTCACATGGATGATAGGATAGGGCTAAAAATTGGAGGAGGGCAATTATATGAGCACGTGAAGGAGTGTGCAAAATTTCAACTCATTTGGATAACCCTAGCTAGAACTTCCTTCACAAAGGCTTCCCTTAGACAGGAACTTTGAAAAATCCCTGAGGAAACTTGGCCAGGCAAATAAAGTTGAATTTTGGCACAGGGCAATGATATGGACAGGAAAAGATGTCCAACGAGTTTGAGGTCAACTGGGCAAAGGAAAATAGCACTTGCTTCACAAGGTGCCATCTAGGGCAGAATAGGAAAAGAATTATTGGAGGATTATTTTTTAACATGGCAATGAAAAGTTTTGACATATTTGATGAATATATGACCCAAACAATTTATGAGAATTATTTGGGAATTTTACGAGTAATGGAAATATAGGTTGCTTCATGATGTCTACTACACAACCTTCTTCTTGTAGACGTTGTTGGGCCTCCAAGTGCAGAGGTTTGTAGGACAGTAGCAAATTTCCCTCAAGTGGATGACCTAAGGTTTATCGATCTGTGGGAGGAATAGGATGAAGATGGTCTCTCTCAAGCAACCCTGCAACCAAATAACAGAGAGTCTCTTGTGTCCCCAACACACCCAATACAATGGTAAATTGTATAGGTGCACTAGTTCGGCGAAGAGATGGTGATACAAGTGCAATATGGATGGTAGATATGGGTTTTTGTAAACTGAAAATATAAAAACAGCAAGGTAACAAGCGGTAAAAGTGAGCATAAACGGTATTGCAATGATAGGAAACAAGGCCTAGGGTTCATACTTTCACTAGTGCAAGTTCTCTCAACAATAATAACATAATTGGATCATATAACTATCCCTCAAAATGCAACAAAGAGTCACTCGCAAGCCACTAATAGCGGAGAACAAACGAAGAGATTATGGTAGGGTACGAAACCACCTCAAAGTTATTCTTTCCAATCAATCCGTTGGGCTATTCCTATAAGTGTCACAAACAACACTAGAGTTCATACTAGAATAACACATTAAGATACAAATCAACCAAAACCCTAATGTCACCTAGATACTCCAATGTCACCTCAAGTATCCGTGGGTATGATTATACGATATGCATCACACAATCTCAAATTCATCTATTCAACCAACACATAGAACCTCAAAGAGTGCCCCAAAGTTTCTACCAGAGAATCGCGACGAAAACGTGTGCCAACCCCTATGCATAAGTTCATGGGCGGAACCCGCAAGTTGATCACCAAAACATACATCAAGTGAATCACGTGATATCCCATTGTCACCACAGATACGCATGGCAGGACATACATCAAGTGTTCTCAAATCTTTAAAGACTCAATCCGATAAGATTACTTCAAAGGGAAAACTCAATCCATTACAAGAGAGAAGAGGGGGGAGAAGAAACATAAGATCCAACTATAATAGCAAAGCTCGCGATACATCAAGATCGTGCCAAATCAAGAACACGAGAGAGAGAGATCAAACACATAGCTACTGGTACATACCCTCAGCCCCGAGGGTGAACTACTCTCTCCTCGTCATGGAGAGCGTCGGGATGATGAAGATGGCCACCGGTGAGGGTTCCCCCTCCGGCAAGGTGCCGGAACAGGGTCTCGATTGACTTTTGGTGGCTACAGAGGCTTGCGGCGGCGGAACTCGCGATCTAATCTCTATTCTGGATGTTTTATGATACGTAGGTATATATGGGTGCAAGGGGTACATCGGTGGAGCTACAGGGGCCCCATGAGGCAGGGGCGCGCCCCCACCCTCGTGGCCAGCTCCCGTATCTTCTGACGTAGAGTCCAAGTCTATCTGGTGGCTTTCCTTCCAAAAATAACTTGTCCAGTTGATTTTGTTCCGTTTCGACTCCGTCTGATATTCCTTTTCTTCAAAAAACTGAAATAGGCATAAAACAGCAAATCTGGGCTGGGCCTCCAGTTAATAGGTTAGTCCCAAAAATAATATAAAAGTGGATAATAAAGCCCAATATTGCCCAAAACAGTAGATAACATAGCATGGAGCAATCAAAAATTATAGATACATTGGAGACGTATCAAGCATCCCCAAGCTTAATTCCTGCTCGTCCTCGAGTAGGTAAATGATAAAAAGATAATTTTTGATGTGGAATGCTAGTTAATTTCAATGCAAATTTTCTTAGTTGTGGTATGAATATTCAGATTAGAAAGATTCAAGACAAAAGTTCATATTGACATAGAGAATAATAATACTTCAAGCAAACCAACAAAGCAATTATGTTTTCTCAAAGTAACATGGCCAAAGAAAGTTCATCCCTACAAAATCATATAGTTTAGTCATGCTCCATTTTCGTCACACAAGAATGCTCTCATCACTACTGGAATCTGGCACTTTGCCATCTGCCATGGCAGATGGCAAAGGCATGGTTGGTGGATGGCAAAGGCTTTGCCATCAGCCAGCAGATGGCAAACAGTTTGTCTGAAACCCTATCTGCAAAGGCTTCTTTGCCATCTGCTGGCTGATGGCAAAGAGCCTTTGGCTTTGCCATCAGCTGGCAGATGGCAAAGCCTCTTAACGGGGTTAGCCCCGTTAGAAGGCTAACGGCATACTTTGTCGTCTGCCAGCAGATGGCAAAGGTTGCAGGCTCTTTGCCGTCTGCCAGCAGATGGCAAAGGCTGCATGCTTTGCCGTCTGCCAGCAGATGGCAAAGAGCCCAAATAGGCCAGCCCAAATTTTACATGTAGATGACACGTGGCCTCTTTGCCATCTGCCAGCTGATGGCAAAGCTCTTTGCCATCTTCCAGCAGATGGCAAAGTGACTATATTGCCCCATTTAATTTTGATTTTTCTTATATCAGTTCCTTTTCACAGAAAATCAAACACAAATATATTTATATGACCAATATAGCATATTCAACACATATTACCAAATAGTCATGAACACATATATATCCAACACATGTTACCAATAGTAGCAAGTTTCATCCGTACATATACATAGTTTCATCAATATTACACAGTTGCATCCATAGGTAGCCAGTTTCACAAGGTCAAAACAAAAACTAAATACAAGCACTCCATCAACCCGTGGCAGGACCGGTCACGCCAGTGGCAGACGGAGAAGGATCGGTCGATGCTTGTCGGGAGTTACGCCGCACCAAAGATTATTTCCAATGATGCAGTTGCCTAGGACAATCCTCTCTTCTTCAACAGTTGACAAAACGCATGCCAAGCTTCTATCACAAAAAATGATTGGTACCAACCACCAACTTACTTGAATATGATGATGGGTACCATGTTCAAAGTCCGAATCATCAACTATCCTTTCTAATGACTCAATAACCAATACTGAGTCTTCAACATGGACATCATTGACAAGAACTTGAACTATTATTGCATCTGAATTCAAAATGCCATGTGAAGGAAGATCATCGCCTGATGATGTAATGACTAGCCTCGATTGAGGAGATAAGAGTGACTGCCATATAATATGAGACATAGTTAGTTTCTATATTAGTTATATTGGTCAACAGATTATAGACATGTATGCTAACGAAAGTATCAACCTTCTTATTTTAGCTTTTAGGAATGCAGAAAGTAAATGTTGCACGTGTTCATACAATGCCTAGATATGTACTTACAATGAGCTCATTCATATCGCTAGATGCCTTAAGCCTAGCACTTTCCTCGGGAGATCCGCCCAGAATTACAAATCCAAGAAGCATGACCTGCATGGTACAAGATGAATTCCTTCAAAAAAAGCTTTCTTAAAACATAGTTCAACTGTTGTTTGATCAACTGCCAAATCAAATGAAGTAATGTGGAAGACAGAAATTGGGTTTGTACGTTGAATGATTCAATTATACAGCGGCTGGCTTGTTAATAAATATTCCCAACAAAGAAATGTTGGGCATTGGCACTGATTTTGTTAATAAACTCAATAATACAGTGCCAGAACACAAGAGTAGGTGGAAGCAAGTACATAGGAGTACTATTTTCATGCATGGAAGATTGCTCACCGGTTCATCGAAGATGGTTGAATTCCATGCCAATTCAGGGTTCGGCAAGGAAACCTTCATACAAGAAAATCTGTATCAGACTATTATTAGTATTCTTGTGTGTCTGAAGAACAGCCGCTATAATTTTACTTACTGCACTAATAGCAAATGCAGCTGCAGACCCAAATCCTACAAGAGAATTCATGTTGGGGGAACCTTGCTTGAATGCTCTAAGACCATCGAAAAGTAGATGTGAGAAAGAGTTGCATTTACCATAATGTGAGGAAGAATTAATAAAATACCTGAAGAACACAGTGCAAGACCATGCTGGAAATCGGTTTCAGTGTCAACTTGCATTTTATTCTTAAAAAGCAGTTTTCTTAACCCTGAATAAAGAATGCACAATCCCTAGACTCTGTCCTTATTTCTCTGTTTCTTAGGAGGAAATGAACAACTGTCTCTTAAGATACCGCCATACCAAGCAAAAGCTCATGAATCGAAAACCAATATTGTACTAACGACAACTAAATGTAGAGCCAAAGTTTGAAACATCCTGTGTCGACACTTCAGACACCCCACCGGTGAAGAGAAAGGTTGCGGACGAGTCTTGCTCACCAGTGAAGCCGCCGCCATTGCTTTCCCACCGTGTGGCCATCGAATCTTCACCCCACCTTGTCCCTGTCTTCTGTTCACCTTGGTTGCTCGCTAAATTCTATGATGCCAAATAGTAACGGACATCATTGCGCACATTCAAGAAGCATACCAGAGCAGCATAATCTGAACACGAAATCTGAAATGAAGGAAAATGATAAAATATAAATATCCTGCTGAATTTGAGCTAGTTTATCTATTCTACATCAGTGGTAGGCTGGTAGCAGAAACAAAAAGAGCATTGAGCTGCAGCATATGAGCCAAACAAAAGGGAATAAGCACAAACCTAGACCGGGAAAAGAGAAGGCAATGAACAGAAATAAACACCTTTTGAGAACACCAGGTATGATCAGGAAACCAAACAAACACCCAATTGGAAAACCTGCAGATAACTACAAACACTAAAGAGACACACTTCTGAATAAACAACCAGTATGAAAGGAACATAACAACCTTAAGAAATTATGCCCAGACTGATTATTTGATCCACCCAGTATCACTATAAAATAAAAGTCTTCAGAATCCTAAAGTTTACCATGACAACAACAAATATGTCGATTGTTGCTCTGGTCCAAATGGCACCTGCGAATACAGATCAAGTGTCACATTATTAAATTAACCTGGTAAATTACTGAAAATACATGTGGTAAGTAAATACCATGGATACCTATTTGAGGAAGATGCTGGATAAAACTTGATTCTACTGGCTTTGCGTGAAATTATATTACAGTGGAAACATACCCTGCTGACAAAAAGGTCAATATTATGCTTTTTTTTGGAAAAGGAGGAATACCCCCGGCCTCTGCATCAAAGCGATACATACAACCATAAATATTATGCAGATAAGTATATTCAAATTCAAAAACTAATAGGGCCTTTCCACTGATCGTCCTTTTCGTAAAATAAGTATACATCGTCCTTCACAAATATTAATGGGTTGCTTCATATATTTTTCCCCGGAATGACTCCCTATCTAAGAGTCCAATTTTACAACCAATATATATCCCGATCAGCCCTCTTTACCAAATGTTTAGTTAGACATCTGAAAAGCGGGTTTAATCCCCAATAGAGGAGCAGGAGGAAACAAATACATGTAAAGACTCTGATCAACAATCACTGGGCATCCAAGCTGGTTAGATCTGATAGAAATCAATGCTAACTATTTAATTCTAATTGAGTAAATAATCAATGGAGAAAATTTGGTGGTTAGAAAATGCCATCGCGCTTATCGTTGTCTTGAGTAATCTCATTCCCCGCTTGTACACCTAATACCTTCATTATCAGGGCATGATGCTCAATAAACATGTCCATAGCAACAAAAACATGCATCTTGGTTGGCTGGTTGCGAATTGGCCCAAACCAAGATCAGCTGATCGGAGTATGTGATGGCCCCACCTTGAGGTGCCACACCTACATGGTTCTTTGAATGCAGCATATCAGAAACGAACTAAATAATTCTACATCGGATGACGCCAGAGCACAACAAGTGATTGGTACTTAATTGAAGCCAACGCGAGAAAAAGGTGAGATGGAGCAGGGATTGTAACGGATTAGACCTGTGTTCTTGCAGGTGAACCACGCATACAAGATCCTTTCGTTGGAGGAGCTGCTCCCGGGGTGCTTCCCTTTCCTCCTTCTCGATCTCCCGGGGTGCTCCCGGGGAGGCGAGGCGGGGCAGGGCAGGGGCGCCAGGAGGTCGAGGAAGGGGCGCAGCCAAGCCCGCGCAGAGCAGGGGCGCACGCAGGGGAGCGCGTCCGCGCGGCTGGGTCCAGGAGGGCGGGAAGGAGGGGCGGGGCGGCTGGGCTCCGATCGGCGAGAAACGGCGAGCTCGAGGGTGGTGGGGTGGTGGGGCGGCGGGGTGCTGGGTGCGGCGGCGGGGTGGTGGGGCGGCAGCGGGGTGGTGGGGTGGTGGGGGTGCTTGGGCGGCGGCGGGTGAGATGCGTGGGAAGGAGGGAGAGGAGGGGAGAGAGGGAGGGGATAACCCCACAGTTTTTTTTAGCTGGAAAAAAATAACCCCATCTCTTTGCCATCTGCTAGCAGATGGCAAAAAACCTTTGCCGTCTGCTGGCAGATGGCAAAGAGGTGGGGCTGGTACGCCGTTACACGTTTGACGGCCATAGGATGGGCCAACCTCTTTGCCATCTGCTGGCAGATGGCAAATAATCTTTGCCATCTGCCAGCAGATGGCAAACAATTGGCTGATGGCAACCATGTTCTTTGCCGTCTGTCAGTTCTTTGCCATCTGTTTTTTATAAGCAGATGGCAAAGACGTTCTTTGCCATCAGCTGGCAGATGGCAAAGAGCTGGCTGATGGCAAATTCCCTGTTTCCAGTAGTGCATCATGCACAACCCCGATGACAAGCCAAGCAATTGTTTCATACCTTAATAATTTCAAACTCATAAACTTTCACGCAATACATTAGCGTGAGCCATGGATATAGCACTATGGGTGGAATAGAATATAATGATGGGGGTTATGTGGAGAAGAAAAAAAGGAGAAAGTCTCACATCAACGAGGCTAATCAATGGGCTATGGAGATGCCCACCGATTGATGTTAATGCAAGGAGTAGGGATTGCCATGCAACGGATGCACTAGAGCTATAAATGTATGAAAGCTCAACAAAGGAAACTAAGTGGGTGTGCATCCAACTTGCTTGCTCACGAAGACCTAGGGCACTTGAGAAGGCCCATTGTTGGAATATACAAGCCAAGTTCTATAATGAAAAATTCCCACTAGTATATGAAAGTGATAACTTAAGAGACTCTCTATATGAAGAACATGGTCCTACTTTGAAGCACAATATATGAGACCCACTATATCATGGTGCTATTTTGAAGCAGAAGTGTGAAAAAAAAGGATAGTAGCATTGCCCCTTTCTATTTATTTTCCTTTTTTTGGGCCTTATTTTTTTTTCTTTGGCCTTTCTATTTTTTTTGGGACAATGCTCTATTGAATGATGATCATCACACTTCTATTTATTTACAACTCAATGATTACAACTCGATACTAGAACAAAGTATGACTCTATATGGATGCCTCCGGCGGTGTACCGGGATATGCAATGAATCAAGAGTGACAAGTATGAAAGAATTATGAACGGTGGCTTTGCCACAAATACTATGTCAACTACATGATCATGCTAAGCAATATGACAATGAAGAATGTGTCATGATAAACTCGATGGTGGAAAGTTGCATGGCAATATATCTCGGAATGGCTATGGAAATGCCATAATAGGTAGGTATGGTGGCTGTTTTGAGGAAGATATAAGGAGGTTTATGTGTGAAATAGTGTATAATATCATGGGGTTTGGATGCACCGGTGAAGTTTGCACCAACTCTCGATGTGAGAAAGGGCAATGCACAGTACCGTAGAGGCTAGCAATGATGGAAGGGTGAGAGTGCGTATAATCCATGGACTCAACATTAGTCATAAAGAACTCATATACTTATTGCAAAAATCTACAAGCCATCAAAAACCAAAGTATTACGCGCTTACTCCTAGGGGTATAGATTGTAGGAAAAGACCATCGCTCGTCCCCGACCGCCACTCATAACGAGGACAATCAAATAACACCTCATGTTTCAAATTTGTTGCATAACGTTTACCATATGTGCATGCTACGGGACTTGCAAACTTTAACTCAAGCACTTCTCAAATTCACAATTACTCTACTAGCATGACTTTGATATTACTACCTCCATCTCAAAACAATTATCAAGCATCCAACTTTTCTTAGTATTCAACACACTCAAAAGAAAGTTTCACAAATCTTGAATACCAAGCATGTTATTATTAAGCAAATTACCATGCTATTAAGACTCTCAAAATAATTTAAGTGAAGCATGAGATATCAATAGTTTCTTTAAAACAAACCACCACCATGCTCTAAAAGATCTAAGTGAAGCACATAGAGAAAAATTATAACGCTCAAAAGATATAAGTGAAGCACATAGAGCATAACTACTTAGCTCAAAAGATATAAGTGAAGCACATAGAGTATTCTATCAAATTCCAATTCATGTATGGCTCTCTCAAAAGGTGTGTACAGCAAGGATGATTGTGGCACACTGACAAACAAAGACACAAATAATACAAGACGCTCCAAGCAAAACACATATCATGTTGGTGAATAAAAATATAGCTCCAAGTAAATTACCGATGGAAGTGGACGAAAGAGGGGATGCCTTCCGGGGCATCCCCAAGCTTTGAATTTTTGGTGTCCTTGGATTATCTTGGGTGTGCCATGGGCATACCAAATCTTAGGCTCTTGCCACTCCTTGTTCCATAATCCATCAAAAGAATTCACCCAAAACTTGAAAACTTCACAACACAAAACTTAACAGAAAACTCGTGAGCTCCGTTAGCGAAAGAAAACAAAACACCACTTCATGGTACTGTAATGAATTCATTCTTTATTTATATTGGTGTTAAACCTACTGTATTCCAACTTCTCAATGGTTTATAAACTATTTTACTAGCCATAGATTCATCAAAATAAGCAAACAACACACGAAAAACAGAATCTGTCAAAAACAGAACAGTCTGTAGTAATCTGTATCAAACGTATACTTATGGAACTACAACAATTATAAAATAAATTGGTGGACCTGAGGAATTTGTCTAGTAATCATCTGCAAAAATCAATAAACTAAAATAAAATTGGGTTGCCTCCCAACAAGCGCTATCGTTTAACGCCCCTAGCTAGGCATGATGATTTCAATGATGCTCACATAAAAGATAAGAATTGAAACATAAAGAGAGCATCATGAAGAATATGACTAGCACATTTAAGTATAACCCACTTCCTATGCATTGGGATTTTGTGACCAAACTACTTATGGGAACAATAATCAACTAGCATAGGAAGGCAAAACAAGCATAACTTCAAAACTTTAAGCACATAAAGAGGAAACTTGATATTATTGCAATACGTAGAAGCATATGATCCTCTCTCATAATAATTTTCAGTAGCATCATGAATGAACTCAACAATATAGCCAGCACCTAAAGCATTCTTTTCATGATCTACAAGCATAGAATTTTTACTACTCTCCACATAAGCAAAATTCTTCTCATGAATAATAGTGGGAGCAAACTCAACAAAATAGCTATCATGTGATTGAAAAATAAGAACAAGATGACAAGTTTCATGTTTATCATTATTCTTTATTGCATATGTGTCACCACAATAATCATCATAGATAGGAGACATGCTTTCATCATAGTAAATTTGCTCATCAAAGCTTGGGGGACAAAAATTATCATCTTCATCAAACATAGCTTCCCCAAGCTTGTGGCTTTGCATATCGTTAGCATCATGGATATTCAAGGAATTCATACTAACAACATTGCAATCATGCTCATCATTCAAAGATTTAGTGCCAAACAATTTAATACATTCTTCTTCTAACACTTTGGCACAATTTTCCTTCCCATCATACTCACGAAATATATTAAATAGATGAAGCGTATGAGACAAACTCAATTCAATTTTTTGTAGTTTTATTTTATAAACTAAACTAGTGCTAAAACAAGAAACAAAAAGATTCGATTGCAAGATCTAAAGATATACCTTCAAGCACTAACCTCCCCAGCAACGGCGCCAGAAAAGAGCTTCATGTCTACTACACAACCTTCTTCTTGTAGACGTTGTTGGGCCTCCAAGTGCAGAGGTTTGTTGGACAGTAGCAAATTTCCCTCAAGTGGATGACCTAAGGTTTATCAATCCGTGGGAGGCATAGGATGAAGATGGTCTCTCTCAAGCAACCCTGCAACCAAATAACAGAGAGTCTCTTGTGTCCCCAACACACCCAATACAATGGTAAATTGTATAGGTGCACTAGTTCGGCGAAGAGAAGGTGATACAAGTGCAATATGGACGGTAGATATGGGTTTTTGTAAACTGAAAATATAAAAACAGCAAGGTAACAAGCGGTAAAAGTGAGCATAAATGGTATTGCAATGATAGGAAACAAGGCCTAGGGTTCATACTTTCACTAGTGCAAGTTCTCTCAACAATAATAACATAATTGGATCATATAACTATCCCTCAACATGCAACAAAGAGTCACTCCCAAGCCACTAATAGGGGAGAACAAACAAAAAGATTATGGTAGGGTACGAAACCACCTCAAAGTTATTCTTTCCAATCAATCCGTTGGGCTATTCCTATAAGTGTCACAAACAGCCCTAGAGTTCGTACTAGAATAACACCTTAAGATACAAATCAACCAAAACCCTAATGTCACCTAGATACTCCAATGTCACCTCAAGTATCCGTGGGTGTGATTATACGATATGCATCACACAATCTCAAATTCATCTATTCAACCAACACATAGAACCTCAAAGAGTGCCCCAAAGTTTCTACCGGAGAATCGCGACGAAAACGTGTGCCAACCCCTATGCATAAGTTCATGGGCGGAACCCGCAAGTTGATCACCAAAACATACATCAAGTGAATCACGTGATATCCCATTGTCACCACAGATACGCACGGCAAGACATACATCAAGTGTTCTCAAATCTTTAAAGACTCAATCCGATAAGATTACTTCAAAGGGAAAACTCAATCCATTACAAGAGATAAGAGGGGGAGAAGAAACATAAGATCCAACTATAATAGCAAAGCTCGCGATACATCAAGATCGTGCCAAATCAAGAACACGAGAGAGAGAGAGAGAGAGAGAGAGAGAGAGAGAGATCAAACACATAGCTACTGGTACATACCCTCAGCCCCGAGGGTGAACTACTCCCTCCTCATCATGGAGAGCGTCGGGATGATGAAGATGGCCACCGGTGAGGGTTCCCCCTCCGGCAGGGTGCCGGAACAGGGTCCCGATTGACTTTTGGTGGCTATAGAGGCTTGCGGCTACGGATCTCCCGATCTAATCTCCGTTCTGGAAGTTTTATGATACGTAGGTATATATGGGTGCAAGGGGTATGTCGGTGGAGCTGCGGGGGCCCCACGAGGCAGGGGGTGCGCCCTAAGGGGGTGGGCGCGCCCCCCACCCTCGTTGCCAACTCCCGTATCTTCTGACGTAGAGTCCAAGTCTATCCGGTGGCTTTCCTTCCAAAAATAACTTCTTCGGTTGATTTCGTTCCGTTTCGACTCCGTGTGATATTCCTTTTCTTTGAAATACTGAAATAGGCATAAAACAGCAAATCTGGGCTGGGCCTCCGGTTAATAGGTTAGTCCCAAAAATACAAAAGTGGATAATAAAGCCCAATATTGCCCAAAACAGTAGATAACATAGCATGGAGCAATCAAAAATTATAGATACGTTGGAGACGTATCACTTCACAACCTAGGGCAAATGAGTTATTCCTTTAATAGAAAAGGAATATTTTCTAGCAAAAGAATATTGGGGTTGGGCTAGGATGGAAATGGAAAGGTCTAGGGATGGATTTGAGGATGACAAGCCACTCTGGAAATAATGAAGAGGGCATCTTCTCCAGTTTCCAGGCCACAAAGCCACGGAAAAAGAAAACTCAAGCAAAAATCTCAGAAAATCAAATGAAAAAGAAACGGCCAAAAATCAGGCTATGACACGTCGGGGACAACCCCTGCGAATTCTTCGTGAGGCTGCGCCGGTCATCGCGTCATCGACTTCGTCTTCCCACTCCGTTTGCTCGGGAGATGGAGCGTGATCCGCCCCAGTCCCATAGATTGCACATGAGAGGCTGCGGGAACGGCGGCACGCGGGTCGACGTCGACTTCCCAGCTCCTGGGGTCATGTATCTCCGTCGCGGATGGAAAACGTTCGCTCGCATCCACAGGCTGACGGTGGGGCTCGTCCTCTATTTCAAGTTAGCGGAGGGCGACCTGCTCTCCGTCAAGGTCTTCGGAGACCTTGGAACTTGCCTGAAGTGCTGCATGGAGATATCCTCCGACGATGAAGATCCTTCCTCGAGCGGGAGCGATGAGGATGATAGCGACAGCGACGACGAGGGAGTCGAGCGGCAGGATGCCAACTCCGACTTCAACTGACCGCGTCGCTCCTTCCTCAGCCACGCGCTGCCTAGGGGCTTCCTCGCGAGGCTCTCCATCGGGGCGCTCCCCACCGTCTACTTGGGCGGCTGATGTAGGAGGGCCGGAGAAGGCGAAGAAGGCGGGTGGCGGTCGTCAAATCGGGGTACGCAGGCACCGATGCCTTCGCCGCGTATCGGCGGCCCACTGCCTCATCTTCCATCCTTCTGCTCCTCGCACCTCGCCTAGGCGCTCTTTTTTCCCTCCTACGGTCTTGTTCCACCTTCTGAGGAGAGGGACAAGAAAGGGATTACGGGCATTTTATCTCTTTTTAGTTTGTAAGCCTGCGGGCACTTGTTAGATTTCCAACTTGTAATCCCCTTGTTCATGCTTTTTATTTCGTACGAACTGTACCTGTATGGGAGTTTTTAATGAAAAAGGGTGCTTGCCGGATTCTCTGTGCATGAACGAGGCCCACGCCAAGGAACGAATCCTTGTTATTTTTAAGATAAACATTGTCACCCGGCAACAGGCCTTGCCATCCCCCCACTTCAATCGACCATTCTCTCGCTCTTGGTGGAAGCAGGGGTGAAGTAGAGTTAGGCTCCTCGTTCATTTTCTTGCCACCACGAATACGACCAAATTCCGACCCAGGGGATAGCTCTTGGGCATTGGAAAGGGGGAGCATGGTGGCTTAAGAATATAAACGAGGTTTCACATGTCACAGTTCCATACGGAAATGCACAACAAGGGATGAAAAGACTTCTCTGAATCCGCAGCTCCCGGCAACCTTGGCTTGCCGAGATTGGACCCTTGTGCCTTCAGCCCCTGACAACCTTGGCTTGTCGGGGCCGGCGCACCGGTTCGTTCTCTTTCTCCCAAGTAGCTTGGCAGACGTGTTCACGTGCCCTCCGAACCAAAAGAGGATAGAAAGGAATAGAAGGACGCATACTCGACCTCTATGCTAGGGGTTAGTCGCCGCTAAGCAGTATCAACCCTAACCGAGGGAGGGACTGATGACCCACAAGTATAGGGGATCTATCGTAGTCCTTTCGATAAGTAAGAGTGTCGAACCCAATGAGGAGCAGAAGGAAATAATAAGCGGTTTTCAGCAAGGTATTCTCTGCAAATACTGAAATAAGTGGTAACAGATAGTTTTGTGATAAGATAAATTGTAACGAGCAACAAGTAACAAAAGTAAATAAAGTGCAGCAAGGTGGCCCAATCCTTTTTGTAGCAAAGGACAAGCCTGGACAAACTCTTATAATAGGAAAAGCGCTCCCGAGGACACATGGGAATATCATCAAGCTAGTTTTCATCACGTTCATATGATTCGCGTTCGGTACTTCGATAATTTGATATATGGGTGGACCGGTGCTTGGGTGCTGTTCTTACTTGAACAAGCATCCCTCTTATGATTAACCTCTATTGCAAGCATCCGCAACTACAACAAAAGTATTAAGGTAAACCTAACCATAGCATGAAACATACGGATCCAAATCAGCCCCTTACGAAGCAACGCATAAACTAGGGTTTAAGCTTCTGTCACTCTAGCAATCCCAGACTTGGAGACAAGAGATGAACTAGGGTTTTGAGATGAGATGGTGGTGGTGAAGATGTTGATGGAGATTTGCCCTCTCCCGATGAGAGGAGCGTTGGTGATGACGATGGCGATGATTTCCCCCTCACAGAGGGAAGTGTCCCCGGCAGAACAGCTCTGCCGGAGCCCTAGATTGGTTCCGCCAAGGTTCCGCCTCGTGGCGGCGGAGTCTCGTCCCTAAAGGTTGCTTCTTCTTTTTTCTCGACGAAAGACTTCATATAGCAGAAGATAGTCATCGGAGAGCCACCAGCGGGCCCACGAGGTAGGGGCGTGCCCTAGGGGGGGCGCGCCCCCCCACCCTCGTGGACAGGGTGTGGGCCCCCCTGGCCTTCATCTTTGGTGAGGATTTTTTATTAATTAATATAAGATATTCCATGGAGTTTCAGGACTTTTGGAGTTGTGCAGAATAGGTCTCTAATATTTGCTCCTTTTCCAGCCCAGAATTCCAACTGTCGGCATTCTCCCTCCTTATGTAAACCTTGTAAAATAAGAGAGAATAGCCATAAGTATTGTGACATAATGTGAAGTAACAACCCATAATGCAATAAATATCGATATAAAAGCATGATGCAAAATGGAGGTATCAACTCCCCCAAGCTTAGACCTCGCTTGTCCTCAAGCGAAAGTCGATAACAATAAATATGTCCCCATGTTTAGAGGTAGAGGCGTCGATAAAAATAAAATACGGACATGAAGGCATCATGATTATTCTCATAACAGCAACATATATAGATATTGTCATATGATTACTTATGTTCAAGTGATGATCTACTCACAATGCAAAAGTATGAATCAGAAACCTTGTTGAGAACCAACAAACTATAATCTCAGTCATTGAAGCAATTGCAATTTATCATAACATCGGAAAGAGTCTTTGTCAGAGCTTAAAAGCATGTCCACATACTCAACTATCATCTAGTCCTTCATAATTGCTAGCACTCACGCAATACTTGTGGTTACGGAGTTTTAACCGGACACAGAGAAAGATAGGGGCTTATAGTCTTGCCCCACAACCTTTTACCTCAAGGGTAATGTAAACAATAATAACTCATGCTCCCCTACATCCAATTAGATATATATCATGTTCTTTCCAACATGCTGGGCTTGCCAAAGGATAAAATGAAAAAGGAAAGGTGAAGATCACCGTGACTCTTGCATAAGGTAGAAGATAATAATAAAAGATAGGCCCTTCTCAGAGGGAAGCAGAGGTTGCCATGCGCTTTTATGGTTGGATGCACAAAATCTCAATGCGAAAGAACGTCACTTTATATTGCCCCTTGTGATATGAACCTTTATTATGCAGTCCGTCGCTTTTATTACTTCCACATCACAAGATCGTATAAAGCTTATTTCTCCCACACCAATTAATCATACATATTTAGAGCAATTTTTATTGCTTTGCACCGATGACAACTTACTTGAAAGATCTTACTCAATCCATAGGTAGACTGGTTTAAGGGTATTTGGAAGCACAAGTAGTATCTCTACTTGGTGCTGAGAATTTGGCTAGCATGAGGGGGAAAGGCAAGCTCAACATGTTAGAGGATCTATGACAACATACTTTATCTCAGATATAAGAAAACATAACTCATTACGTTGTCTTCCTTGTCCAACATCAACTCTTTAGCATGTCATATTTTAATGAGTGCTCCCAATCATAAAAGATGTCAATGATAATATATCTATATGTGAAACCTCTCTTTCCTTATTATTTCCTATTAATTGCAACGATGACCAAAGCTATGTCTGCCAACTCCCAACAACTTTTAATCAGCATACTCTTTCTATGTGAAGCCATTACTTTCAACAAGGATGGAAAAAGCGGTAGGCGTAAGCGAGGCAGTTGGCCTTCGCCTAGTGCCGAGGCGGTGCCTAAGCGCCCTAGGCGCGCCCTGGGCAGTAATATAGTTTTTACTCGTAGTGTATTTGTGATTATTATATGGGTGTTGATATTAATTTAGGGCATATAAGTTAATTGTCGGGTACTGCTAGTGGAATATAACCCATTTGGCATATCAATGTAGTATGTGGCATGATTTCATGCTTGGGTAGACATTTCTTTGCTTGCCCTGCCTAGACCTCCATTTATGCCCTAGGCGAGGCGTTTGGCCATTGCCTAGCGCCTAGGCGTGCCTAAGCGCCTCCTAGGCAGTGCCTTTTCCAACAGAGCTTTCAATAAGATCAATATGAACTCTTTGTTTCTTTTTATTCTTTTTCTCTTTTATTTTATTCACTCAAGATCATGGCAAAATAATCAACCCCTTGACTCAACACTAGTTGCCGGGGAAAAACTGCCTCTACGAGCACCTATGGGGACGGAGCCCCTTTTCGGTTCGGCGGGGGGCGGAGGTCGCACGAAGAGCGGATCGAGGCGAGGCACACGAGCGGTTTTACCCAGCTTCGGGCCGCACGGATGCGTAAAACCCTACTGCTGCTTTGTGGATTGTATTGCGTTCTTGCTCGGGAGCGCTGGGTGCTACAGTACACACCAGCTGCTAACGAGACCGAGCGTGAGAGAGTGTCTGGATCCCCCCTCTACGTTGCGCATGGGCCTCCTTTTATATGCTCAAGGGGTCACCGACAGGTGGCAACGTAGGCAAGGGTAAAAATGGAAAAATGCTGTGGTGGGTACAGCTATATGTATAGTGGTTGTACAGTGTATCATACCTAACCCTGACGGCAGGGGACAAGGGCATTAAATGCCCGTCTGCGTCGCCCAAACAGTGCGAAAAGGGACCGTTAGGGGCGCCACCGTTCGCCACGATGGCGATCTTGTCAGCGCTGCATGCCACCGCATACCCCTGTCTGCACAGCCTCTCGCCACGTGCGCCTGGAGGAGCCCCAGAGCGACACGTTGGTGGATGAGCTGGAGCGCAGGCACGAGGTGGTAGCTTGCCGCGGCAAGTGCCTTGCCGCGGTCGATGTCTTGTCGCGTCCGGGAGCTTGTCGCTCACCGAGCCTTGCCGGGGCACAGGGTGCGTCGCGGCAAGTTCCTTGAAATGCCTTGGTTGGTCTTCCCGGCAAGCTCCTCTTGCCGGGGCCTTTTTGCTTAGAGTGGCCTTCCCGGCAAGCTCCTCTTGCCGGGGCCTTGTGCTTCGAGTGGCCTTCCCGGCAAGCTCCTCTTGCCGGGGCCTTGTCTCCTTGGCTTTAATACTTTGTTCTTGAATGGCTCCTAAAGGGGCCAGCGGGGGGTCTTGGCGGTCACCTGGCAAGCCTTGCCGCGGGGTGCTACGACTGCCCGTGCACAAGTTCGGGATACTAGGGTACCCCTACTCTAGTACACCAACAGGAGCCCCCGGGCCTGGGCCATACACGGTGCCGAGTGCTGTTGGGCCAGGCCCAAAACAGTGCACGGGCACGCGCGGCCTGGGTCGCACCGCATCTAACTCCGGATCCACCGTGCCCTCCCCGAACGGCACGCGTCGAACGCGGCGTCGTGGGGGAGGGACGTGCGTGACGTGGGCGGCGTGCGTGGGGCCGAGCCCCGCATGCATGCGTCACGTCGTAGGTGGTTTCTTTATTCGGAAAGGCGAAACGTCCGCCCCCTCCCTCCTTATAAGCAGGGGAAACAGGGGCAGTTCACCCATCCGCCAGTTGCCATTCCTTCCTCGAGAAGCTCCGCCGCTCCCCTTCTCCCCAAGGTCGAAAGAGAGCAGCGCTCCGCCCCCATCGCCGCCAGTTCCACCGACGCCGTCAACTTCCCTCACCACCTCCACCATGGCTCCGAAAACCGGGAAGGCGAAGGCCGTGAAGTCAGCCGAGGCGCAGCGGCTCGAGGCGCTACGAAAGGAGCGGGCCACCTTCCCCCCTCAGCTCGCCGTGAAGGAGCTGAGGGAGTACTATTACCTCTTCTGGTCGACGGAGACGCGGTCGCATCCGCGCACGAGGGTACTTGCAGCCAGCACTCGGAAGAAGGCTCCAAATGGGTACCCCTTCTTCGTGTTGTTCTTCTACTGCGGGCTCTGCCCGCCTTTCCCTGAATTTTTCTGCGACATCATGAACACCTACGGGTTTCACCTCCTCGACTTCACCCCCAACGCTGTTTTGACCATGGCAGTTTTCGCACACCTCTGCGAAAACTTTGTCGGAGTCCACCCCAGCGTAGCCCTTTTTCGCCACTTTTATATGCCTCGAGTTGAGAGAGGGGAGCCTCTTTCCGGCGGAATTGCCTGGATCTCGAGGGCCGGCAAGAAGGAAGCTTATCTGGAGGGAGAGTTCCGCAGCAAATGGGAGGAGTGGAGAGCAGACTGGTGCTGGATCGTCGAGGAGAACCCGCAGCCATTCACCGCCCTGCGCCAAACTGCGGCAGTGCGTGGCAGCGATTGGAGCAACGTGGCCCCGGACGACGACAAGCTGGGGATCGCCGTCGCCCGGATCTTACGCCTCAGGCTTGCCGGGCTCACTGTAGGCGCCGTTGGCGCAGATTTCCTCCGCCGCCGCATCGCTCCCCTGCAGGAGAGGAGGAGACCCGCCTGGGAGTTCCAGAATGCGGCGGACATCATGAGGCTGCGTCCGGGCCTCAACTTCAATTTCACTGTCTTGGAGCTTGACGCGACGGTCAAGGAGCTGTTCAAGCACGACCCTGAGCATCCCGAATGGTTTAGGTTGCCGCAGGGTGTCGTTCCGCTGTGCAACAACTCTTCGCTCAGCCGCATCCTTGCAATGATGTCGCTGTGCGACTCGCATGGGATTGACCCAACTTGGCAGGAGCCTGCAGACGAAGTCATGCAGGCGTTCTTCGATGGTTTGGTGGAGGTGCCGATCAGCCCTGACGAGCAGAAAGGCCTCACCCGGGACACCACCGAAGATGAGCTGAAGCGCATCGCCACCAGAATGGAAGAGGCGGCGGCAGCCGCGGCCGCGGGCGAATTTGGATTCACCGTGGAGGAGGCAGAGGCAGCCGAGGTGGCAAGTCTTGCCGAGCGAGAGGTGCTTGCCGGCGAGGAAGAGCCTGCCGGGCATGACATCGAGTCGGGCGAGCCCGCCACGGACACGAGCGGCTTGCCGGGGGTAGGCGCCTCTTCCTCCCAACCTTCGGGCAGCTCGTCGCAAGCAGAGCCCCCGGCTCCACCAAGAAGGCGTCTCCGCAAGGCTGGGGACGTAGCGGGGCGGCAGTCGAGCCAACAACCACAGCGCCGCGCGACACGCTCCACCGCGGCCACTAGAGCGGGGCCGTCTCAGACCGCCGCCACTGCTCCCGCCAAGGGGCCAAGGGAACCTACTCCTCCACCTCCTCGCGCCGGAGGTGGGACAAGCTTTGATTTGTCCGCGCTCAGCTCCGACGAGGAAGAAGACGAGTAAGATCCTTGTTGCGCTTGTATTTCTTCAATTCTTGCCGTTTTGTCTTGCAACTCATTTGCTCTACTCTGATCCCGTTCCTTTTCAGGACTCTGGCCGAGAGAGCGGCGAAGAGAGCCAAGGCCCCGCTGGTCATCATCGAGGACGAACCCATCGCGACAACAGGGGGTGCGCCCGAGACAACCTTGCCGGACCTGGCGACTGGTCTTCAGAGCAGCCCCCAGCGCAGCCCCCAGCGTAAGTACATGGTTTACTTCCTGCTGTTGGGCGTGCATGGGTGCTATTTCTTTGCTGATACCTGACTGTTGGTTTGTGTAGGAGCAGAACAACCTCATCAGGAGCGCCCGGAGACCGCCCCTGACGTGCCATCTGCTTCGACTATGCCGACAAGGGAGAGTTCCCCGTCAACGGAGAAGTCTCCGGCAAGGGACGGGTCGCCGGCAAGGGACAAGTCTCCGGCAAGGGAGAGGGCCCCGGCAAGGGACGGGTCTCCGGCAAGGGACAGCACTAGTGACCCCCCGGCGACGGAGACCGCGACCGCAGATCCTGTCACAGGTAACCCTCTTGCTTCGAGGCTTCCCTTGGGTTCTTCTTCTCTTGATCTTCTTTTTGAATATTTGCTTGACTTTCTCCCTTTCTCGGCCATCAGACCCATCTGCCACGGATCCGATGGAGACCGAGGTCACCGGCGAGGAGAACGCGCGCGGCAACACCGACGACGTCGCCGCCACTAATGTGGCAGACGGTGCTGGTGGTCCCGCCGACGAAGAGGCTGCCAAGGCTGCCGCCGCAGCAGCTGGCGAGGGGGCTGGCGATCGCACTGACGGCCCTGAGGCCGCAGGAGCGCCGGGCGCTACGCCGACCGCTGACCCTTCCGCCGCTGCCGCAACGTCAGACCCCGAAGAGCCCCAGCTAGGCGTATACTTGAAGGCCGGCGATGGTGTCTTCATCAAACTCCCCTGGGAATCAAGCTCCAGGGCGCCGGTCGAAGGAGAGACCTTGGATGGAGAGGTGCTCGCCTCTGCTGGGCTGACGCTGGTTGATGCGCCAAGCAACAGCAGCAGCAGCGAGCCCGAGGAGGAGCGGCTGCTCCGGAAGTTGGTGTCGCTCTACCGCGCCCGGCAAGCCAAGCTAGAGTCTCGAGAGGCGCTTGCCGCAAAGGCGGGAGCAGATATCGAGAAGCGCGCAGAGGAGCTCCAGGGTCTTCATCGCGAAGCCCTCCGGTCCCTGGCAGAGGAACGGGAGCAATTTGCCGAAGATAAGATAGCCTTCCTCTTCGAGAAGGCTGAGGCCGAAGAGCAACAGCGGCTTGCCGCCGTGGATCTATCTGCGCGAGAGAGCGAGTTGGCGCAGCGGAAGGTCAACCTTGACAGCCACGAGGAGGATCTTGCCGCGCGCGAGCAATCACTTGGCGGGACTCTCAAGCAAGCGAAGGATGCTGCCGCAGCTGCTGAGGCCGCCAAGAAGGAGCTGGAGACGAAGGTGGCGCAGCTGGAGGCTGACCTCAAGGCGAGCGGTGAAGAGCTCGCCGCGCTCAAGCATGAGCGCGAAAAGGACGCCTACACCTTCGGCGAGCTGCAGGGTAGCCTCGTAGAGAAGGTCTAGGAGCTTAGCGCCGCCAAGGACTCCAACGCCGATCTGGAGTTGAAGCTGAACACCCTGACCAAGACGCTGGACGGCGCCAAGGAGCAGGAGGCGGCCTTGAGGGAGGAGATCAAGGCCGACAAGGCGGTGCTGGAGAGTGTTGCCGTCACCCAGAACGCCTTTAGAGAGACTGTGGAGCAGTGGACGGAGGGTCTTGTGGACATCGCCGCAGCCATCAACAAGGAGCTAGCGCTGCTGGGGATGGAGGATCACGGGTATCCCTCCGACGAGAACCTCCCCTCAAGTGCCAAGCTCACTTTGTTCTTCAAGGGCGTGGCGTCGGCTCTTCAGCGACTCCGGGATAGGATCCCAAGGCAGCTGGCCGACGAGACGCGCGACGCCTGCGCAGGAGCCCTCGAGAAGGTGTTGGTGAAGGTGGTCTTCCGCAATCAAGGTCTCAGGCTCACCAACGTCCTCAGGTCCCTGCCGCCGGATGCTGACCTGGAGGAGATCAAGGCCCTCGTCGTGCCCATCGTGAAGAGGGTGAGCGAGATCAAGAGGGTCGAGGGCGATCGGGTAGACTAGGCCACCCGTTTTCTTCTTTCCTTGTCGCTGCTATGTCATGTTATGAAAACAATTTATTAGAGCCGCGACAAGTTATCTTGTAATATAACTCTATTTTGGGTAGTGACTGCAACCTTATTTCCTTTACTTGATCCCTTCCTTTGTATGTTTCGCCCTACGCTTTTTAGGGAACTTGCCGGCGCAGGCACCTTAGCCGCGAGCGCTGAGTGCGGGACGTCAGCAGCCTGCCGGCGGTGCCGTTACCGACAAGAAACCTTGTCGCGACTAGTTGCAGCTCACTTAAGTTGTTGAGCAAACTCGAAACAAGGTAAGGGCGCAACTGCAGTTGCAGCACACTTAAGTTGTTGAGCAGACTCGAAACAAAGTAAGGGTGCAACTCTAGTTGCAGCACACTTAAGTCGTTGAGCGGACTCGAAACGAAGTAAGGGCGCGACTAGCCACGAGCTGGTTCCTCCGCGCACAGGTTTTCCATACAAAGCACGGTCGTTCAAGGAAAATAACTTAAAAGTTTATAATTTTGACTGCTCAAACTTCGGCAACTTAGCTTTTCTATCGTTTGCTGCCCGGCAAGGTGAAACTTTCTTGAACGACGCCTGGTCCACACCATTATCTTCTCCTTCCCCCCCCCCCCCGGCAAACTTGTGGGCGAGGGAACTTTCCTTTTCTTGAGAAAAAAGAAAGAAGAGAAAATAAGGATATGGAGCCTTACGGCTCGTTATTGCTTACCGGGGGTAGGCACTGCACAAAGTGTCAGATAACACATGCATGTAATAGAAAGCATGAAATTGACAAGATGTGCAGGGCGTATGAGCTCTATTTATGCGCAGGGTCTGCGCCTGGCTTTGTACGAAGGATTACATGCAACAGCGGCAAGACTTGTACAAAGGGTGGTTGCCGGAGCAAGGTTCGGCAACCGCGCCTTACGGGTAAAACTTACGAAGATGCTCGTTCCAGGAGTTGCTCACTAGAGTGCCACCTTCGGTCTCAAGGCGGACAACGCCAGGCCTAGTGACTCGTTTCACCCGGTAAGGGCCTTCCCACTTCCTCGAAACTTCTGGCAATAACTTTGCGGCTATGGTAGCGGCGCAAAGCTTGCTGGTAGCGAGCAGCTCGCACAGCAGCCTGAAGACGGTCTTCCTCGAGGAGCAACTGCTCTTGCTCGAGCTCATCATAAGCGAGCACTCGAGGTGACCCGTATACGAGCTCCGTTGGGATAACTGCCTCTGCTCCATAGATTGGAGCGAAAAGGTGTCTGGCCATACCTGGGCTTACCTGCCCCCCTACCTGGCGCGCCAAAGATGCCGGGGAAAAACTGCCTTCACGAGCACCTATGGGGACAGAGCCCCTTTTCGGTTCGGCAGGGGGCGGAGGTCGCACGAAGAGCGGATCGAGGCGAGGCACACGAGCGGTTTTACCCAGCTTCGGGCCGCACGGATGCGTAAAACCCTACTGCTGCTTTGTGGATTGTATTGCGTTCTTGCTCGGGAGCGCTGGGTGCTACAGTACACACCAGCTGCTAACGAGACCGAGCGTGAGAGAGTGTCTGGATCCCCCCTCTACGTTGCGCATGGGCCTCCTTTTATATACTCAAGGGGTCACCGACAGGTGGCAACGTAGGCAAGGGTAAAAATGGAAAAATGCTGTGGTGGGTACAGCTATATGTACAGTGGCTGTACAGTGTATCATACCTAACCCTGACGGCAGGGGACAAGGGCATTAAATGCCCGTCTGCGTCGCCCAAACAGTGCGAAAAGGGACCGTCAGGGGCGCCACCGTTTGCCACGATGGCGATCTTGTCAGCGATGCATGCCACCGCATACCCCTGGCTGCACAGCCTCTCGCCACGTGCGCCTGGAGGAGCCCCAGAGCGACACGTTGGTGGATGAGCTGGAGCGCAGGCACGAGGTGGTAGCTTGCCGCGGCAAGTGCCTTGCCGTGGTCGATGTCTTGTCGCGTCCGGGAGCTTGTCGCTCACCGGGCCTTGCCGGGGCGTGGGGCGCGTCGCGGCAAGTTCCTTGAAATGCCTTGGTTGGTCTTCCCGGCAAGCTCCTCTTGCCGGGGCCTTTTTGCTTAGAGTGGCCTTCCCGGCAAGCTCCTCTTGCCGGGGCCTTGTGCTTCGAGTGGCCTTCCCGGCAAGCTCCTCTTGCCGGGGCCTTGTCTCCTTGGCTTAAATACTTTGTTCTTGAATGTCTCCTAAAGGGGCCAGCGGAGGGTCTTGGCGGTCACCTGGCAAGCCTTGCCGCGGGGTGCTGCGACTGCCCGTGCACAAGTTCGGGATACTAGGGTACCCCTACTCTAGTACACCGACACTAATCTTTATTATATAGCTCGCGGACTCGATTACATAGAGAGATCATAAAGCAAAACTCAAAACTAGATCATGCCATAAACTTTATTCTACTAGATCAAGATACTACTAATAGAATTGAACTAATAAAAACGGTAAAGATAGGAGTTGTGATTGTGATACGATACCGGGGCACCTCCCCCAAGCTTAGCAGTTGCCAAGGGGAGTGCCCATACCCATGTGATTATATCTCCTTCTTTGTTGTTGGTGCGATATTCTTGCCAATGATTCCTCTCAGGATACGGTTCTCCTCCTCGAGCTTATTGACTTGCTGCTTGAGGTCCATTATTTCCTTACGAAGCTTTCCCGTGACGGCTAAAGCTCCTTGCACCCAAGGGTGTTGCATAGCTGCGGGAGAACAAGAGACACTCCTCCTCATATTTTCATAAGAAATAAATCTAACATTGGAAGGGATAACCGAGTTTGGAATTGCTGAGCTCTGTAGTTCCCCCATCGTGAACCCAGCTCGGAAGCGAGAAGTGACTTCTTGATCCTCCATGGCATCTACCCTCATCAAGTCTGCCTCCATCTCTTCCTCTGTTGCTGGCCCAAAGTGGTCGGCGTCGCTGTTTGCCCTTGGTTCCGATGCCGGATTAGATACCCGGCTCTCCCCGACTGACTCTTGAGAAGGCATCTTGCTCTAATCTGCAGCAGCAATAGCTGAAACAAAAACAGAGGATATTTTCATGATACAGGGGTCAAAACCTTCGGGAGAATATATAGTGAATTTTTACCGACCAAAATACGTAACGTGCAAGAAAACGGAGTCCGGAAGGCACACGAGGTGCTCACGAGGTAGGGGGACGCGCCCAGGGGGGTAGGGCGCGATCACCACCCTCGTGGGGCCCTCGTGTCCTTCCCGGACTGCTACTTATTTTTCTATTTTTCTAAATATTCCAAAACAGAGAAATATTGCCTTAAAAATTGTTTTGGAGTTGGTTTACTTACCGTGCCACATACCTATTCCTTTTCGGAGTCTGAGACGGTCTGGAAAGTGCCCCTTATATATTCCTCTGGGTTACGGTTTCAATAATATTGGTTTCAACATTTATGGGATTACCTGAGATATAATGTTTAATTCTTTGACCGTTTACCACCTTCGGGTTTGTGTCTTCGAAGTTGTTGATCTTTATGGCACTGGAATGATAGACCTCCTCGATAATGTAGGGGCCTTCCCATTTAGAGAGAAGTTTGCCTGCAAAAAATCTTAAATGAGAGTTGTATAGCAATACATAATCACCTACATTAAACTCACGCTTTCGTATCTTTTGTCATGCCATCTTTTAACTTTTTCTTTAAACAACTTGGCATTTTCATAAGCTTGGGTTCTCCATTCATCAAGTGAGCTAATATCAAATAACCTCTTCTCACCGGCAAGTTTGAAATCATAGTTGAGCTCTTTAATAGCCCAATATGCCTTAAGTTCTAGTTCGAGGTAAGTGACATGCGTTTCCATAAACCATTTTATACATAGACATTCCCATAGGATTTTTATATGCAGTTCTATAGGCCCATAATGCGTCATCAAGTTTCTTGGACCAATTCTTCCTAGACCTATTGACAGTCTTTTGCAAAATTAATTTGAGCTCTCTGTTACTCAATTCTACTTGACCACTAGACTGTGGGTGATAAGGAGATGCAATTCTATGATTGACGTCATGCTTAGCAAGCATTTTACGGAAAGCACCATGAATAAAGTGTGAACCACCATCAGTCATTAAATATCTAGGGACTCCAAACCTTGGAAAAATAACTTCCTTAAGCATTTTAATAGAAGTGTTATGATCAGCACTACTAGTTGGGATAGCTTCTACCCACTTAGTAACGTAATCAACAACAACTAGAATATGTGTATATCCATTAGAGGCAGGAAAAGGTCCCATATAATCAAAGCCCCAAACATCAAAAGGTTCAATAACAAGTGAATAATTCATAGGCATTTCCTGACGTCTACTAATATTACCAATTCTTTGACATTCATCACATGACAAGACAAACTTACGGGCATCCTTGAAGAGAGTTGGCCAATAAAAATCGGATTGCAATACCTTATGTGCAGTTCTATCTCCAGCGTGGTGTACTCCATAAGCTTTGGAGTGACACTTGCGTAGGATCTGTTCCTGTTCATGCTCAGGTACACAACGTCTAATAACACCATCTACTCCTTCTTTATAAAGATGTGGGTCATCCCAAAAGTAATGTCTCAAATCATAGAAGAACTTTTTCTTTTGCTGGTATGTGAAGCTAGGCGGTATAAACTTAGCAACAATATAATTAGCATAATCAGCATACCAAGGAGTACTACGAGAAGTACTTATCTATCTATATCTATCTATACCTATACTAATTAGCGACTCCCTAATAATTCCCACGTTAATTAGAAAATAGGAGCCGTACATCTAATGATGGGACCGAGTTATTACGGTCTAGATTAACCCATACAATTTGCGGCTGAAAAAATTAAGTTCGCTTATTAAACAGACTGATTCACAAAGCCCAACATCATTCGACGGCTGAGTCAGAAGAAAAGGCCCATAGCGCTCTGAGTAAGAAAAGGCATGTAGCGCTCTCCACCGTATCTTCCATTACCAGAAAAAAAAAGAGAGACCCGGCCCCGTTCACAAAAAATGAGACCTGAACCAATCGTAATCTCTTTCTCAATCCCATCTCTCTCTCGAACTCCCAGGTCTCTCCGCATCTCCCCATGATGACCAGATCCATGTCTCTCAAATTGGAGCAAGGAATTTGGGCATGGATCCCTCTCTCAATCACGTCTCTCTCTTTCTCTCAAACTCTCAACGAGGTTATCGCACTAAAATTATTTTCCTCATGTGGATCAGGTTCCCCTTCTCACATTGATTTTTTTCTAGATTGGATTCAAAAAAAATCTAAGTATTCAATTTCAAATCTAATCTTCTCACGTATGCTCTTTGGATACGTCACGGAGATCGGCTCGGGGCAGAACTAAGCCCATTAGGCTAGCTTATAAATTAAGCCTGCAGCCTAACATAGACCATCTCAAATCAAGGAGGCTCTGTTCGTTGTCAACATCGTTATTGGTCAGATTCTCCTATTAGGTGCGACGGTTGCCTCTGTTCAGTTGCTTTTCACCCAATTTTTAGATGATTATTTTTTCTGTTGGTTCAATCACATTGTTAGGCTTTGCACTTACTATGTCATACAAACTAATCTTTCTTTCCGATTATTCTGTTCGTTGTCAACATCGTCATTGGTCAGATTCTCCTATTAGGTGCGACGGTTGCCTCTGTTCAGTTGCTTTTCACCCAATTTTTAGATGATTATTTTTTCTGTTGGTTCAATCACATTATTAGGCTTTGCACTTACTATGTCATACAAACTAATCTTTCTTTCCGATTATAAAGTCTTTGATTTGGATAAGACTATAACAAGTTCTAATCTTCAAAATTGTGTTCGCTTACAGGTCAAATTCTTTTGTTTTCAATTGAAACAATGGCATACGATATGCTCGATGCGATTAACAATGGGAAGGATCCCTGGAAAGTGAAGGTCAGAGTAATTAGGCTATGGGACGCCATTAACCTCAATAACAATGAACTAATTAGCCTTGATAATGATACTGCTTGATGAACAGGTCAGTTTATTGGTAAAAGGATTTTTTTTCCAAAATAAATAGGTCACTATGATTTAAATACCAATGCATCTTCTTGCTGCATTATAATGTTTCAGGGCACTATGATACATGCCAAGGTAATAAAACATATGGTTAACAAGTTCAGGCCATTGATCCAAGAAGGTTTAGTCTACATGATAGCAAATTTCAAGGTTACATCTGCCATGAATTTCTGTCCAGTTGAAGGCGACAAGATTATTAACTTCTTGCACACAACAAAAATTCAAGAGATTAAGGGACTTAAAAATATCAAAATAGCAGAACAAAGTTTCATGTTTTGTAGTGTTGAAGTTCTTTCCACAAGAGATGGCCAGAGGATGTACTTATCCGGTATGATTGTATTTGTTTAAATTATTAACTTGAATCTTCACCGCATATTAACACCATCTTATTTAGCAGATGTCATTGGGGTAGCAAGTTATATAGGGAATATTGAAGAGACGGAGACAACTCATGGGATTTCCAAGATTCGAGATATTGTACTTCGAATTGAGTAAGTACACTTAAATAAAATTGTATGAATAAAATATCATGTCTGCTCATAGTCATATCTCTTGGAATATACAGGGATCAAAAAGTTAATATTAGACTGTGGGGTAATAAGGTCGACCAAATTGATGAAGATTCTATGGGACGTGTTGTCATAGTAACATCAACAACTGTCAGAAAACTGAAAGGTTTGTATTTATATCAATCAAGGGTAAGTAGTGTTATGCATCTCTTTTTTGTATTCGAAATTTAATATCAAGTGCTTGCAGAGTACTCGCTGTCATCTACAGGTGCGACCAAAGTATATATCGATTTGGATATCCCTGAAACAGCTGAGCTCCAAACGAGGTGCAACCATTTTTCCACAATAATATGAAGAAATCCTATTTAGTCATGTACATGGATACTTACCTCATGCGAAAATAGGTATTGCTTGGAAGATGATATCATAGAGGAAACAGGGCCAGAAGCCCACTTGCAAGGAACAATTCAAGAACAAATGCTCTATAAAAGAAAGACACTAAGATAAATAACTGAAATTGCATATGAATCTGAAAAACAGGTATTTATGATTAACTTTTAAATTCTTTTTTCATATGTTTTATGTGCTAATTTAACCTACGATGGACAGGAAAAGTTCTATACTGCAGAAGCAACCATTAAGTCAATTGATACATCAGATGAGTGGTATTACATAGGATGCGGCAAGTGTAACAAAAAACTACAAAAAGAAGGGAATCACTTCTACTGTCCAAAATGTGAGAAAGAACCTGAGAAGACATGTCCAAGGTAAATTTGATAATATCTTATGTTTTAGGTAGTAATTTATCCTCCACTTACCAGATGTGTCATTTTGTTACTAGGTACAAACTTAAGCTAGAGATATGTGATCATACTGCAACAACAACTTGCCCCATGTTTGAGACAGAAGCAAAAAAACTGATTAAGCAATCTGCAAGATTCTTGATAGATAGGGATGACTGTGATATCCATGAGCAGGCAGAAAAATTTCAGAAAATATGTGGGCAGAGATTGATTTTTCAGTTCAGACTGAATGACTATAATTTCAAGTACGGTTACCAAGATTACACTGTTCATAGAATATTTTTTATGGACTCTGAAGAAGATTCATCAGTACATAACGTTAATGTTGAACAGGTATCGTCTATTTGTACTATGATGCTCCATAACATTTTGTATATGTGCATGCCATATTTTACAATGAATGTTTATGGAAACTAACTCAATTTGTCATGTTTTTGTAGAACACTACGAAGGGCACTAAAAAGTCTAGGACTAGGAACACATGTCGCGTTGTACATTCTGATGAAGAATAAGAAGAGGAGAGCCAGGAGAAAGATGAATGCAAATTTAAGGAATCTAGCCCCAAAAGAAAGCGTACAATAAGCATCACTGAAGACGAAGATTCCGAAAAAGATGGAACTAAGAATTATTCAAAGACCAGCATAAGGCTTACTGGTGTTGATAAGGGATCTAAGAAGAAAGGAATTCAGAATGATAACCATGTAAGTTTCTTGATGCATTTTCATGTTCTTTCATAGTTGTTGTACACCTCTCTAACTGATATAAATGTTCGCAGGAGCAAGTGAACAAATTATCACTTTCAAAAACTATAAAGCAAGAATCAGAGGATGATGAACTCACTATTGACCAGACTAAAAGGGGTAGGAGACGGAGCACAGGTCGTGCTGCACATCTTGACAATGAATCAAAAGCTGAAGGTAGTCAGGAAATAAACAAGTCCCAATCTATGGAATCAAGCCCCAAGAGGAAGCGTGTTGTACGCAAATGCGCCGGTGTTGATCAGGAGCACAATGATTCAAGGCCTAGGACAAGGCTTAGTTGTGTCGGTAAAAAATCACTGAGCAAAGGCATTCAGAAGTCTGGTGTATTAAGGACTCGAAAGACAAGTCGCTAATTAGTGGAGATCCGTTAATTTAGGATGTAGTACAATAGATGGGAGCATCACATTTGTACTTTATGTGAACTTCGTCATTGTTTAAGATATTTTTAATAAACGTAAAGGCATACCTTTGTGTTAGTAAGTTATTATTCTCTCTATTATTCAGAAGTAAATGTTTGGTGTAATTATGAATAGTCTAAAACAATTCAATCTTAGTTACCTTAGTTGCTTGCTATATGAAGAAAGCATGACAGCTAAAAGAACAATTTTGCGGTTCATGGTTGAGTCCATATTTGATTCTGTTGTATCATTTGATCGCCAGCATCAGGAACTGATTTCTCTCCGTAAGTGCATCCCTTTTAGTTAGAAACAGCTGATTTCTCTCCGTAAGTGCATCCCTTTTAATTAGAAACAGCAGTAGAGTTTCTCCATCCCGTTCGCCAAATTTGTACCAGGTGCCAACTCTGGTAGGAATTGATCAGGGTGCTCTCTTCATATGTGCTAGCCTCCCCAAGCTAGCCGGTGGAGGAATTGATCAGCTACCCTTTTTTACATGGATCAGATAGCTTTTTGGTCACGTTTACAGAGGAGGTCCTGAGTGCAAATTCAGTGATTCCCTGAAGTCAGTTTTCAGCTTGACCTGTGTTGCGTATATAGAGATATCCCATACACTAAGCTTGGGGCATAACCAATTCTACCTGTCACCCTAGCGTACATAGAGATTTCTCATACACTAAGCCTGGGGCATAACCCATTCTACCTGTCGCCCTAGCTCTGACGTACATGCTCCATTCCGCACTGCATTCCGTCTTGCCATCTAGCCCTATCATGCGTGGCCGACCATGACTCAAGTTTAGATTGGAACTAAATATTGGTTTTTCCATGAAGACATGTAGATAGTTCTGGATGGTTAAACACACGGATAGAAATTTGAATGAAATACATAGACTATACGTGTACGGATGGTTAAACACACGGATAGAAATTTGAATGAAATACATAGACTATACGTGTATGGAACGGAGACATGCATATATAAGACATACAGCGCTAAGACTAACTGCTCAGATCTAAACGTACGCATGACAAAATCTACACAGCAAAATCCACTTATCTCTCTTTTGGTAAAATATAGTATCAAGTCAATTCGTCGACATCGCCTCCGATCACATCCTTCATCCCGGCAAGACATCACCTCTGATCTCATCCTACATCATCGTACAGGCGATAATTAATCCTTACATGACAAGCAGTAAGGAGCGGATAGGTTGTGTGCCAGTACTTACAGGTATTCATTACCAACTTCCACTACTATATGCATCAACTACGTAATCTCATCACATATGCTTTGTTAATTGCAACTACAGAGAAATTGATGAACAAACATCAAAATTAGTTTGCCAATTACAAACCATATAATATGTCCTCTGCTTAAAAGGTAATAACACATGTACATGATCTACAATTCTTTGTTGGCATACTATCAGTAGGAGAACAGGAATATTTCCAGGAAACTGATTGATCCAGACAACATCCTTCAAAACAATGTGGTACCTGACATGTGTACATTAAAATTATCGTCAGCAACTCAGAATTTCCGAACAAGTAAAATAAGGTGCTTACAAGATGTCCTCACTATCATGTACTTCTTACATACTTTGTGATAACCCCGACGAGGAATAAAATTCTAAGAAAGTTAAATATGATTGGATTTCGACTATCAATATGATACTAGCCCATCCAAGTGCACGGGTCAACTATCAAAATACTTGATACTCTTTGCATGTTGTTGTTCTTGGACAAAATGCTTACATTTTTCCCTCATATTTTTCAGGATTAACTACCTGCAGTCAGCATGCGTCGAACTCGCAATGGACTTGACAGAAACAACAATAGGTATTCGTTACCACAATATAAAAACAATTTTATACCCATTAATTTACCTAGATTATTAAAATGGCACCAAAATCTAATGCAGCAATGAAAGACCTGACAAAGCAACCTCCAAACTTGCCACTCTACAATCTAATGATAATCAACCAGACATCATTAGAGCAGCAATGAAGGATGCTGCACGGAAAAGGAAAGAAATACTTCAGCAGAAAAGGAATCAGGTGCTTATAAGATGTCCTCACTAGCATGTACTTAATTTTTTTTGTGATGTTCCCAATGAGGAATGGATTTTAATTTCTACAGTCAAGGTTAAATATTCAGTGAGAAATATCACATGGGGTACATGCCAGATCTTTGGCTCCAGAAAGGAAATACTGCTAACTTCCATATACTTAATTCTATCTGCATGTTGTTGCTCTCAAACAAAGCGTTACAATTTTTTCCCTCATTTCAGGATTCACTAGCTACACTCAACTTGCGTCGAAGTAACGGTGGACCAAATCAAAACAACAGAAGGTATTCATTACCCCAATACCAAAAAATAATTATATAGACATTAATTTACCTGGATTATTCAAATGATACCAAAATATAATGCAGCAATATATTGGGTGATCAAACAATACAAATACCTGAGCAAGGAACCTCGCAGCTTGCGATAGTAGAATCTAATGCTAGTCAATCAGATATTATCAGAGCAGCAACGAAGGAAGCTAGACGAAAAAGGAAAGAGATACTCCAGCTGAAAAGGGAAAGGAAACAAATAAGGACAGAAAAGGACAATAATGGCTGTGAAGTATCAAATATAGCAAAGGATGTCACTCAAGTTTCAAATTTGGGAAAACCAAATTGCGTTTGTGAATTTTGCAATGCCATTATGTGGCATGGAGAGAGAAGCACAAACACACGTAACATCACAGTTCCAAAATTTGGTCTCTGCTGCAAGGAAGGGAAAATTAAATTACCACCACTGAAGCAAGCTCCGTTGTATCTCCGACAGCTACTACGTTACAATGAAAGAGGAGAGTCATCCAATTTTCGCCAGAACATCAGGTTGTACAACTCCATGTTTGCGTTCACTTCAATGGGAGGAAAGGTTGACTATGAAATTAATAAGCAGACACCTGGACCATATGTTTTCCGTTTGAATGGCCAAAACTACCATCAGATTGGCACTTTACTTCCTAAAGATGACGTGACGAAACCAAAATTTGCCCAATTGTACATACATGACACAGAAAATGAAGTACGTAACAGGATTACTGCATCAACTTCAATGGAGAGTAAGACAAAGCCAGATGAAAACATTGTCAAAGGTCTACTAGAGATGCTAGATGAGCACAATGTTTTAGTCAAATCGTTTCGTATGGCAAGGGACAGGTTTGAAAACCGATATATTAAAGATGTAAGACTAAGATTGATCAACAAAAGGTCGAAAGATGGACGGCAATACAACCTCCCATCTGCCTCAGAAGTTGCAGCACTAATTATCAGGGAACAAGATGGAGAAAATAATGAATTTGATATAATAATTGAGACCAAAGACAGAATGTTACAGAGGATTTCAGAGTTGCACCCAAGCTATATGTCAATGCAATACCCCTTGATTTTTCCATATGGAGAAGATGGGTTCAGACCAGAAATATAGTATCAAAAAAAGAGAGGCGACAAGGGTAAGAGAAAGTATGTAACAATGCTGGAGTTTTATGCACATCGCATCCAACAACGTCTTAACCAAGCAACAACCTTGCAAATGAGTGGACGTTTGTTCCTACAGTTCTTAGTTGATGCAGCAACGTGCATTGAACAATGGAGACTAAATTGGTACAGGACAAACCAAGGTAAGCTGAGGACAGAACTATACAGAGGACTGCATGATGCAATAGAAAATGGAGATACACGAACTGAACAAGTTGGCCAAAGAATCATACTACCCTCAACATATAATGGTAGCCCTAGAAATAAGCAGCAAAACTACCAAGATGCCATGGCGATTTGTCGTTGGGCTGGCTATCCTGATCTCTTCATCACTTTTACATGCAATCCAAAATGGCCGGAAATACAGGATATGTTGGATCTGATTCCAGGCCAGAAACCTGAAGATCGTCCAGACATTGTTGCCAGAGTATTCATGTTAAAACTGAAGGAACTTATGTATGACATAAATAACGAGAAGTGTTTTGGACAAACAATTGCGAGTAAGTTTACCAACCAACTACAGATTTACTATTGCCTAGATGATTGTCCTAAATCATTTCTTCTAAAATTTATTTACTTGCATGCAGTTGTCTACATGATAGAGTTCCAAAAAAGAGGCATCCCTCATGCACATATACTGGTGTTTCTACATCCCGATGATAAAGATCCCAGTCCTTCCCAGATCGACAAAATCATATCAGCCGAAATTCCTGACAAGAATAGTGATCCAGATGGGTATGAAGCAGTGCAAAATTACATGATACATGGTCCCTGTGGTCAAGCACACCCAAAATCACCATGCATGGTCGATAAAAGTTGTGCCAAACATTTCCCCAAGAGTTTTTGCACTGAAACTACAATAGATGAAGATAACTATCCAGTATATAGAAGACGAGATGATGGCAATACTGTGGACAAAAACGGAGTGAAGCTAGACAATAGATTTGTTGTGCCATACAATAGAAACATACTGGTCAAGTATCAAGCCCACATAAATGTTGAATGGTGCAACAGATCAAGGTCTATAAAGTATTTATTCAAATACATCCACAAAGGAGAAGATTGAACAACTGTATTAATAGAAACAGAAGAGCAACAAAGAGAAACAAGAGGTGGCAAATTAACAAACAGGGATGACGAAATCAAGAGATACCTTGATGCTCGGTACATATCTGGATGTGAAGCCGCATGGCGCATATTTCAGTTTCCTCTTCAGTATAGAGAGCCTGCGGTTGAAAGGTTACAATTTCACCTAGAAAATGAACATGTTGTGGTATTCCCAGACTCGATGGATTTAGATAAAATCATATCTCGGCCTAACATAGAAAAGACAATGTTCACAGAATGGATGACAGCCAACCAATTGCATGAGGAAGCTCGCAGTTTGACGTATGCACAATTTCCAACCAAATGGACTTGGCATGCAAAAGAGAAAGAATGGAGGAAAAGACGCGGTGGTAAAAAAACCATAGGCAGGATTTACTATGCACAACCAACAAGCGGTGAAAAATACTACTTGAGAATGCTTCCAAATACCGTGAAAGGATGCAGATCCTATGAAGAAATCCGAACAGTTGATGGGGTTGTATATCCAACATACAAATCTGCATGTTATGCTCTTGGGCTACTTAATGCCGACAAGGAGTGGGATGACTGCATCAAGGAAGCATCACATTGGGCCTCTGCTCCTCAAATGCGCCAACTTTTCTGCACAATACTTTTATTTTGCGAGGTGACTGATACTGCAAAGTTGTGGCAAACAAACTGGGAGTTACTATCTGAGGACATCCAACATCGGCAAAGAAGAATACTCAATTTTCAGGCCCTAGAACTCAACTCATTGCAAATAAAGAGCCTCCTCTTGGCAGAGATCGAACACCTATTGGCTAAAGGTGGTAGGTCCCTCAAAGATTTTCCAGGAATGCCACTACCAGATAGGTCGATTCTTAAAGATATAAATAATAGATTAGTAAATGAGGAACTAAACTATGATAAAGATTCTTTAAGAATAGAGCACACATAGTTACTACAAAAGCTAAATCAAGATCAGAGGATGGCTTTTGATGTTATAATAGAATCAGTTAGCAGCAGTCGTGGAAAACTGATTTTCGTTGATGGATATGGTGGAACTGGAAAGACATTTCTGTGGAAAGCAGTCACGACAAAATTAAGATCCGAAGGAAAAATAGTTCTAGCAGTAGCTTCAAGTGGTATAGCAGCACTCCTTTTACAGGGTGGAAGAACAGCTCATTCAAGATTTCACATTCCACTCAAAATCACAAACGAGTCAACATGCAACATCAAGCAAGGAACATTTCTCGCGGAACTAATAAAGAAAACTTCACTGATAATATGGGATGAAGCACCTATGACACACAAGCACTGTTTTGAGGCACTAGACAAGAGTTTGAGAGACATACTTCGATTCACAAATGAGGATGCCGAGCATAGACCGTTTGGAGGAATGACAGTAGTCTTGGGAGGTGACTTCAGACAAATCCTACCAGTTATACCAAAGGGGAAAAGGGAACATATCATTTCGGCATCTATAAAGAGATCCTACCTATGGAAGAACTTTGAGGAGTACCGACTCACAGAAAATATGCGTCTGAATTCATCCGAAGGTAGTCCAGAAGAGAAAGCAAAGACAGCTGAATTTGCAAACTGGATACCAAACATCGGCGATGGCACAACAGCAACAATAGATGATGAAGACTGGGTTAGCATCCCAGAAGACCTTATTTTAAATAAAGGAGATGACCCAAAAGCATCTATAGTTAATAACACATACCCTGAATTACACAACAAGTACACTGATAAAACATACCTAGAGGAAAGAGCGATCCTGTGCCCAAGGAACGAGACTGTTGACCAGATTAACACCTACATCATGAGTCAAATTCCCGGAGAAGAGGTAACCTATCTTAGTTCAGATACAACATGCAAGGCAATGTCTACGGTGGAAGACGAAGATATGTTGTACCCAACTGAATTTCTAAATAGTCTAACATTTTCTGGAATACCAGATCATGAACTGAGGCTGAAAATAGGATTACCAGTAATGCTTATGAGGAACATCAATCAAAGTGCAGGACTTTGCAATGGGACAAGACTAACAATAACACAGCTAGGAAAGCGTTTCATCGAAGGCCAGGTCATAACAGGTACTAACATTGGTGACAAAGTTTACATCCCACGAATTATTATGTCACCAAGTGATTCAAAATGGCCTTTCATTCTGAAAAGGAGACAATACCCAATATCAGTGTGCTTTGCTATGACAATAAACAAAAGTCAGGGGCAATCTCTCAAAAAGGTTGGACTCTACTTAGAAAGGCAAGTGTTCACACATGGCCAACTTTATGTTGCAATGTCAAGGGTTACCAGCAGAAATGGATTGCGGATACTTATATCAGATGAAGAGCATCCATCCGACAAGGTTGCAAAAAACATTGTTTACAAGAATATATTATAGATATTTTTTAAATAACTAGAAGTAGAAGTTAAGAACAAATACAAACATTCTTAAATGACCAAATACAATATGTTGCAGACATAACAGCCTTTTTTTTCTGGAAAGACATAGCAGCCTTATCTGTTTTAAATTGGTTTTTAAAATTGTTTTAAATAGTTATCTCTGAAATATTATATTTGTCAGCAAGGTACTTCTCTATGTATTTACAGGTAAACAAAAATATGCGAGCAAGGGCTAACAACTGATTTGACAAGATTAATACCAGTTATATATGTATGCATTAGGGACGTGGATCTAAAGTTACAGAGCCATTGAAGAACCAAGATCATTTTCTCAATTACTATAAAATTTCTTTCTTACATAGCCTACCAGTCATATCCAATTTCACAAATAATAAAAAAATACTGGAACAAGTAATTTCGTAGCTGCATCTGCCAGCAATTTCCTTGATGGCTCCTCTACCATCGTCTCTCAAGTACACTTTACAGCAAGATGCAAACATACGCTGCTCAAATTTATTTAATACAAAGAGGAGATGGTAAGGCAAAGGGAGAAATGCACCTGTTCGTGCAAACGCACAGTAAAGAGGAAAAGATGCATACTGAATGGATAAGATAATGCCACTTTCTTTGGTAGATGGATAGGAGTTGCCGGCGCTGCTGCTGCATGAGGAAACTCCGCTCAGCAACGCGGGCGCCGGAGGAGATTGCAGCTTCGGCCGAGACGGCGTACCACACCGCAAAGGGGAACGGCCAGATGGCCGGCGCTCCGGCCGGCGATGTGATGCGATTCGCCGCGGAGGACTATAGAAGGTTAATGATGCACGCACTATCCATGAGATCCACAGGCGAAGCCGCTCTCATGGCGCCGGTCAGAGGGGCGCGCACTAGACACGACAGCAGCGCCGACCGCGGCCGCCGAAACCCAACGCTCATGCTACCAAAAATCTGTAACTAATAAAAATGCGCACATCTAAATGGACATTAGCCAAAGTGTAACTCATACAGAAAATACAATTTCTATTTTAGTTGACTATATGGGACCAATTTTAGTAGTAACTAACAAAAAAGGGTAACGAAAATCGGGATAATTATTTTTATCTTCTTGGCTATTTTATTTTAAATGGACATCACAACTCCCTACAAATAAACTACAGTTTAAATACATCCAGTTCTGCGTCAAGTAATTACGAAAAAAGAGGATATATTACACAAAATGAAACTCATAAAAAAATACAGATGATAGCAAAATCTAATTGTTGAGTATACAATTTACCCAAGGAGTTTTCGAAGGAGTTATAGAATTGATCATGCAAAGTAGTAAGTTTAGGGGTATATGATAATATTTTAAATTTTAATCTCAAGAAAAAACATTTAAAAAATTGTTGTTTCTCAAAATAACATACTTAGCACCCATATTTATATCCAACAGCACATCCATTGTGGGCACAAAAATCATAGCAAAAAAAACAGAAATCATAGCAAAATCTAATTGTGTAGCATACAATTCACCAAACAAGTTTTTGAAGAAGACCTAGAATTTATCGCTATCGAGCAAAGTACTAAGGTTAACAAATATCCTAATTTCAAATTCAATCTCAAGGAACAAATTTATAAAAAAACATTGTAGCTTCTCAAAAGAAAAAAAATTAGCAATCTTTATATCCAAGAGTACGTCATTGAGACCATAAATAACCATGCATTGCCTTTCATGAAAGTTTATGTTTTACCCCACAATAAATATGCTAGCCCGTGCAACGCACGGGTAGACGACTAGTAACATTTAATTGCTCATCAGGAAAGCTATCATCAATAGTTAGTGGGTCATCAAGAACATTTTCTAACCTAGACAAGTTGTCTGCAACGGGATTCTCAGCTCCTTTTCTATCAACAATATGCAAATCGAATTCTTGTAGCAAGAGAACCCATCTAATAAGTCTAGGTTTAGCATCTTTCTTTTCCATAAGGTATTTAATAGCAGCATGATCAGTGTGAATAGTTACTTTAGAATCAACAATATAAGGTCTGAACTTATCACAAGCAAATACAACTGCTAAAAGTTCTTTTTCAGTAGTAGCATAATTTCTTTGAGAATTGTCTAGAGTTTTACTAGCATAATGGATAACATTTAATTTCTTATCAACTCTTTGCCCTAGAACAGCACCTACAGCATAATCACTAGCATCACACATAATTTCAAAGGGTAAATTCCAATCAGGTGGCTGAACAACAGGTGCGGAGACTAATGCTTTCTTAAGTATTTCAAATGCTTCTACACAATCATCATCAAAGAAAAATGGTATATCTTTTTGTAATAAATTAGTCAAAGGCCGAGAAATTTTTTAGAAGTCCTTAATGAACCTCCTATAAAATCCGGCGTGACCAAGGAAACTTCTTATACCTTTGATGTCCTTGGGACATGGCATCTTTTCAATAGCATCAACTTCAATACTGTCACACCCTGCATTTTGTAACATGATTACTTGCATTAATAAAGCATGAAAATTTGGACCAACAAAAACTTTTGCTTTATTTGGCTTTTATTTGGAGTTGGATTTCTCTCTGTGCTTTTCAAGTGCTCTTTATAGTCAACTACCCCGCCTCCTATACTTCATCTCCTTGTCCCAAACTTCTGCCCAATGATCATGCCATGTGCATAGAGCAATATAGTATCTTCTTACAAAAAAATAATTTGGCCAAAAAGTATTTTCAAAAATTAGTTTTTCAAAAACCCCTGGATTGAGGTTTGCACTGCAAGTACTTAATTAAGGGCAATAAAAATCTTTCCAAAAATATATTTGACTCCTACTAGATATAGGATGCCCAGAAACCACAAAAATCTAATTTTAAAAGTTATTTTCCTATTTTATTGAAATGGTTTTTCTTAAGGCCAGAAATTGTCTTTAATAGGTTAAAATTATTTTAATGTTTCAAAAATATTTGAGAAAATTTAGGGAAACTCAATGGACATATATTTTCCATATATATGAGTTTCAACACATGGTTATGATCAAATATTGGACAAAACCTCCCAAAACCATTTCTGTCCATTTCAAGGATTTGAAATATTTCTACAGGAAATATTTTCATAAAAATCCAGGAAAAATCCAGCAAGTCACAAATGCATTTTGTGATCACCTTGCAAAGCCTCATGTCAATTAAAGTCTTTTTGATTCACCAAAATGCCCCAAAACACTCTCTGATCAGAACCATATTTGAACAAGTTTGTACTACCAACTTTCTCTCCTTGACCCCATATTTTGTGAGCATGTGCAAATCCCCAAATGAGGCCACTACACCAAGTGGTGCATCAAGGAGAAGTGGTTTGCTCAACTAGATCTACTCAAGTCCATTTCTGCTCATTTCTAGGGTTTACCAAAGTTGCATTGGCAACTTTACCCAAATAAGCTCAAATTCTGTGGCACACCCTATTTCTAAGTGTCTTTCCATCCTGTTAAGTATCATGGCTATTGGAGTTCATTTGCTTACCCAAAACAATATCAAACACCTTCTGACATTTTGCAAAAACCACTGTTTTAACTCCTTCCACTATTCTTGGGGAGCTCCAATTTTTACCACAACCCCTTCTAGTCCACTTCTACCTCCAGTAACAATGGCAAGTCCATAGCTCACTTATTGGATGGGTAAAACCCCTCTTTCTCTCTCTGGACAGCCCACTTCTCCCTTTTCCTCACCTCCCTCCTCATCCCAGTGGCCATCCAGAGCATCCAAGGTCCCTTCCCACTTCTTTACTGCTCCCTAGCACTACTAGACATCAGTGGCCGCACCCCCAAGGCATATAATATGCCATGGCATGCCAAACGCGCGCTCCAGAGCATGCTACAGTGCGGCTAGGCACTGTAGCCGCCCTCTGCCCGATGCTTCCGGCCACCTCGGGCCTCCCCCGCACGCCTGCCGATGCGCCTCGGCGTCCGCGACACGCTACGCGGTCGGCCCCCTCCTCTCTCCTCCTCCCCGCGCCTCCGCGCTAACGGACACCAGCCGCCCGAGCGCGCCAATGGCGCGGCTCACACGCGCGGTGCCTCTGGCCCCCTGCTCCCTCTCTCTCTTCTTCCCCTGGGCGTAGTCGACCCCCACGAACACCCCAGACACAACCAAACCGGCCCCCGTGACCCGTGGCGACGGCAATGAGCTCGCCGGCGCACAGGTCCATGGTGGACCACCGTGCGGCTATATAAGCACGCCCCGGGCCACTCCAGAGGCACAAGCCTCCTCCTCACACCCCCAGGAGCACGCCTGCACCACCCAATCAACCCCGGAGAGCCTCTATGCTCGGGATCGACCGGAGCTCCGCCGCCTCGGATCGCCGTCGATCTCAGGGTACGGGCTCCCTCCGCCCCTCCTCTCTCTCGATCTGGACCCTCATCACCTCTCTGATCATTTCCCCTCTCTTTCCCGCCTCCTTTGCAGCCGGAATCGACCGGAGCCGACGACTCCCGAAGCTCCTCCGCCGCGAACCTCGTCGCTGGCAAACCAGGCAGCTCCGGTGATGCCCGCCACCTCCACCCGAACGGCGACACGACGCTGAGTCCAGCCGTGCCCTCGCCTGACCTCGCCGTGCCCTGCGCCGTCGCCGGTGAGCTCGCCGTCCCCTCTGGCTAGGGTTGACGACGACGGCCGTGGGGCCCGTCTGTCAGCCCCTCGCCCTGATGCCTGGGCCCCGCCCGTCAAGTTCAAACCTGGCGCGCGTGCGTGCACCGGTGCGCTGGGCCGCCTCTCTGCTAGGCCTACTGCGCTGCGGCTGATCTGGCCCAGCAGGCACAGTGCCCTTTCTCTTTTTCTTTTCTGTCTCTTTTTCCAAAAATTCCACAGGACAAAATAATTGTCCAAATAAATTAATTCCAATTTCTAAATTCCTAGAATATTGCAACCTATTTAATGGTGCAACTTCCATTCCAATCCAACAAACTTTTCTTTACTGTAAATATTTAAATGTGATTTTAAGCATTTAAATATGCCTTTGAAAATCCATTTCTCCTATTCCACAACTCCAAATCCAAAACTAGGAATTTTCCCCTTCTTAGATTTCCACCTAGTATTTTACAAAAATGAGTTGACATTTTTCTGAGCACTTTGATTTTTCTGTTTTATTATTGCCTTATTTTTCTCGTTATTATTTTGCGACGATAGATTGCGTTGCTGACGAAGGAGTTGGACCAGAAGACTTTGAAGACCCAGAAGACTTTGCTGAGCCAGGCAAGCAACCCTTTGACCATGTCTATGAAACCGTTTTTATGCATGTGATATAGCTCTTTACGAGTGTTGCTCCTAAATCATGATGTGATGGTAACCACCTTGGTGGGTTGCCTTCGTTACTTCCTCGTTGATACGTGCATGGTGCATGACCCTACCTTCTTATGAGGGTTATGCCGGTGGGAGTAGATAGGATGCAAAGTAGAGCTACGCAAAAGGGACGGGAATATGCATGATGATGGAGGCAAAGTATTTTCAAAGGACTTTTCGAAAAACCCCATCGGGTGCCACTTATGCCCGAGGGAGATGATGAGTTGGGTAACCACTTGATGACGAAGTGGTGTACCGAGGCAAGTGTGTGTGTTGTTTTCGAAAACGGATTAGATTTAAGATTTGTTGACTGTCCCAACCTTACATGCGCAACCACTCTACCCTTATATGGGAAAGGGCATTATTGATTACCTAGGCCGATACTAGTTTGGAGCCCGCATTACTAGTGACGGGAGAGTTGTTGGTGCGCTCTCTCGGGACGGGGTCATGCCAGGTAGGGCGGCCATGACTGTTTTCATAGGGCACCGGATACACCGTTGTGTCCCCTCTCGGATGTTACGATCTTGAGTGAGTCTCGTATGATGTACATCGTGAGGATACAGAACAACGAGTGGACTCCTTGCTAGTGCCGTCTAGGGAAAGATAGTGATCGGGTGCTTACCCCGGGTACTTGAGGTACCGCGGGTCGTGGATGACACGAAAGTTCCCCGGATCTTGTGGGTAAAGTGCAACCTCTGCAGAGTGTAAAACTATTCGAATAGCCGTGTCCACGGTCAAGGACACTTGGGCGGTGCTGCTTAAACTACGTCCATGTGTTTTCAAACCAGTGTGTGAGAAAAGAACTACTTGGGTCAAGTCAAGGACTTGTCATGATTAAGTTGGGTTGGTGCCCACTCTATTTATGTTGATATCTGTAACCTATCCTCATGGTTACTTAAATTCTCCTGATGCATGTCTTACAAGTTGTTGAACATGTTATTGCACTCAAAAACTAGCTTTTCGCAAAATTTACCTATATCATGCATTGTAGTACCTTGAACCAAAACATGGGTTGCTTGCGAGTACATTCAAAGTACTCATTGGCTTGCCACTGGTTATTTAATTGGCCAGGCATGGAAGAACAGGAGTTCGAAGAAGAATTCTTTGGAGACGAACATGCAAACTAGGACGCTTCCCATTCAGAATGCCTGTAGGGTTAAGGCAGATGGCATGGGTTCTACTTATCGACGAAGATTTCCGTTGCTTGTGTTTCATTTGATGTTCAGCCCTTAAGGCTTTATCAATGTAAGACTTGACCATAATGGTCATAATTTGTGTAAGACGATATGTATGGATGTAAGACTCTTGTTATATAGCTTCTGTGTGTTCAGTGAGCATTGATCTCTGGGATCACTGTACACATGCATTCGGTGATCACGACTTATGAGTCGGGGTCCCCACAGAGCTGGTATCAGAGCCATCCTGACTGTAGGAAGCCTTAGTTAGCATGGACGTTAGTTAGCTTGAGACCATATGAACCTCTCTTCTTTTCTAAGCTTATCCACCCAAGGTATATTTCCCTTATTGACCTCTCCCATTCAACCTTTGTAGATGGCTGCCGTACCCGAAGACTTCCTGACCACCGGATTTCCCGTGCTTCTCGAGGATAGCCTCAAGAAGTGCCAGCTCCACCGACCCCCCATTTTCACCTACCATGAGCATTGGATCAGTGACACCAAGACGGAGTATCATGTGGAAGTGATCGTGAAGGCCAATGACTGCCCAACAAGCTGGTTCTTTGAGGGACCCCAGATGGCAACACTAGTTCTTGCCGTCGAGACGGCAACCCTCAAAGCACTCACCCGCCTTCGAGACCTCCTTCCCGAGATGGCAGACGAGATGGCAACCCGCTTCTTGCCTTATCGGAAGGAAGGTGAGGATGAGAGAAGTGCACCAACTCCACCACTAGAAGAAGGACTTCCACTTCGATTTCAGGCCTACTTCTGTCTTTGTGCCGATAGTTTGGCACAACACTTGGCCTCGGAATCAATGGAACTCCGAAAAGAACTTCATGAGACCAAGGCACTTCTTCGCCAGGCACAAGAGAAGATAGATAGGATCAAGAAGGAAGGTGCTCCCCCTGGACAACCCGCAATCGCATACAGAGGCGGAAGACCCCCGAAGGATGGAGAACCACCACGGCAACACCACATGAGCGCAAAGGAATACCACAAGCTCTTCGCACCACCGGCAAAGCAACGCCGTGTTGAGCTCCTCCACTCCCCCACCCCTTCAAATGAAGAGGAAAGTCAGGCCACCGATGACGAGGAGGAAGACCCAGAAGAGCCAGACTACGCGACCGAGCATTCCACCACTTAGGCATCATTCGCAATCCGGATATGCTCGTTAGCAATCCCTACGGTAGGATAGGTCGTGTACCCCTATGCGAAGTCGAGTCCTTGTAATGGTTCATAAGAAACCATGTAGTGTTTGCTTTTGATGTGTTTGATGGACGTCGTGCTTTCCTTCGGGAACTTGTAAGCGACTACATCACCCATTTGGATTTTAATGGATGTGTTTTGCCCTTGCATAAAAACCATTAGTGTCATACCAACCCCCTTACTAGGCATCCCATCTATATTACTTTCCCCATCTTTCCCAATCATGAGACCTTGATCGCTCCAACAGGATGCCTGTTGTAACTCGTACTGGTACCTCTACCCAGCAGCAAGAAGCCGAAGAACGAGCCAGTCAGAACCAAACCCAAGGACAAGTTCCACCACCGCCACCACCTCCAAGCATGGACATGGCTCAGCTTCTCCAAGCCTTCCGAGAGCAACGCCAAGCCAACACTGCAGCCCTCCAGATGATTGCTCAAGCTGTCAACCGCCAGCCGGCGGGGAACGGCAATGGACGTTCCACGTTGGTGGAGTTCAAGAAGCATGCACCACCCACCTTCATCGAGACTGTTGAACCCCTGGATGCAGACGACTGGGTCCGCACCATTGAGGATCTGCTGGAACTAGTCGGATGCACTGAGGACCGTGATAAGGTAGCGTATGCTGCCCACTGTCTCGAGGGAACTTCTAGAGCTTGGTGGGATGGATTCAAGGACATGCGTGCTGAGCAAAACATCACTTGGAATGACTTCAAGGCAGAATTCTGCAAGGCCCATATTCCTTCTGGAACCATGACCATCAAGAAGCGTGAGTTCCGAGCCCTGAAGCAAGGTAATAGCACCGTCAAGGAGTACATGCAGAAGTTCAGTGTTCTCTCAAGGTATGCCCCTGAGGATGTCAGCACTGATGCTGCCAAAAGGGAGCGCTTCATGGAAGGCCTTAACCAGACTCTGCAATACTCGCTTGTCGTGTGTGACTGCCAGACCTTTCCTGACCTGGTAAACAAGGCACTCACGCTTGAGGACAAGCGACATGCCTTGGATGATACCCGCAAGCGCAAGATGATCAGCAAGGGTAGCTCCAGCAACCAGAAGCCTCGCCCGTGGCAGCCAGCCCCGGTCAAGCCAACCTATCAGCAGCCAAGAGCTCCTACACCCCGCACCAACTATCCAACTCAGCAGTATGCCAACCCCAGGCCAGCTTACAACAACCCCAATAACAATGCCGGCAAGAGCAATGCGGTCAGCCAGGACACTACTCCAAGTATTGCCCCAACAAGAAGCCCGACGCCCCGCGCCCCAATGCGCAGAACCCAGGGCAAGGCCATGGAATGCCACCAAGGAACCAGGCTCCCCGCAACCAGCCCAACAACGGAAGGGGTCGTGTGAATCATGTCACTGCTGAGGAAGCCCAGGAAGACCCGGACGTCGTGCTGGGTACGTTCCTTGTCAACTCAACACCTGCAACTGTCTTGTTTGATTCTGGAGCCACGCATTCTTTTGTCACTCAAAGCTTTGCATTAAAAAGTGGCATGACCCCTACACCCCTGAATAGCCCTATGGTGGTAAAAACCCCCGGAGCAGAGATGAGAGCCAAGTTAGGATGTAAAGGAGTCGGGATTGTCATTAATGGGGTAGACTTCCAAGCAGACCTTATCATCTTAAGATCACAAGGCTTGGATGTGATCTTAGGAATGGATTGGCTCATCAAGCACCAAGGCTTGTTAGATTGTGCCAACCGGTCAGTCACTATGACCAATGACCAAGGAGTCAAAGTAAAGTTTGCTCCCAACCCCTCCTCTGCTCAAGGCACCCAAGTCAACTGTCTGTCAGAAGTTGGATTGGAACAAGTGCCGGTAGTATGCGAATACCCCGATGTCTTTCCTGATGAGCTACCGGGAATGCCTCCTGACCGAGACATCGAATTCATCATCGAGCTCATGCCCGGAGCAGGACCCATCTATAAGAAGCCTTATAGAATGGGATCAGAAGAGTTGGCGGAGTTAAAGAAGCAACTGGAAGAGCAGTTGAGGAAAGGATTTATCCGCCCTAGTGCCTCCCCTTGGGGATCGCCTGTTCTGTTTGTGGCAAAGAAGGACGGTACCATCCGCTTATGCATTAACTACCGCTCCCTCAATGAAGTTACAATCAAGAACAAGTATCCACTTCCCAAGATTGAAGATCTGTTTGATCAACTCAATGGAGCCAAGGTGTTCTCCAAGATTGACCTCAGATCCGGGTACTACCAGCTGAAAATCAGGCCCCAAGATATTCCGAAGACGACATTTGTAACCAGATATGGCCTGTATGAGTGCACGGTCATGTCTTTTGGACTGACCAATGCCCCAGCTTACTTCATGTATCTCATGAATAAGGTCTTCATGGAATATTTGGACAAGTTTGTCGTTGTCTTCATTGATGACATTCTTGTCTTCTCGAAGACGGAAGAAGAGCACGAGAAACACTTGAGGATGGTCCTAGACAAGCTTCGAGAGCACCAACTGTTTGCCAAGTTCAGCAAGTGTGAATTTTGGCTGCATGAGGTTGGATTCTTGGGTCATGTTTTGACTAAGGAAGGATTGTCGGTCGATCCCCCTAAGATTGAAGCCGTAACTGAATGGAAATCCCCAAGCAATGTGAAGGAAGTCAGAAGCTTCCTCGGACTCGCGGGATATTACCGCAAGTTCGTTGAAGGATTCTCAAGCATTGCCCGACCCTTGACTCAGCTCTTGAAGAAGGACAAGAAGTTTGAATGGACGCCAAAGTGTGAAGAGAGCTTCCAGGAGCTGAAGAAGAGATTGACCACTGCCCCAGTTTTGGCCACACCAGATATACACAAGGAGTTTGTGATATATTGTGATGCGTCAAAGACCGGACTGGGAGGTGTTCTGATGCAAGAGGGCAGAGTCGTAGCTTACCTTTCAAGGCAACTACGGCCTCATGAAGAGAACTATGCTACTCATGACCTCGAGTTGGCAGCAGTAGTTCATGCCCTGAAGACATGGCTACATTACCTCCTAGGGAAGCGGTGTGAGATATACACAGATCATAAAAGTCTGAAGTATATTTTCACTCAAAAGGAATTGAACATGAGGCAAATAAGATGGCTAGAGTTGATCAAGGATTATGACCTCAGTGTTCAATACCACCCTGGAAAGGCTAATGTGGTAGCAGATGCATTAAGCAAGAAGGCTTGTTCCTTGAATGCTATGCTTAAGGAAAGGCTACCCGCCTTGTATGAAGATCTTGAAAGCTTCGAGTTGGAACTCGTTGCACCAGGATTCTTAACCAACCTTGAAGTCAAGCCTACCCTGATGGATGATATTAAGGAAGCTCAGAAGGGACACGAAAGTATTGAAGGCATCAAGAGGAAGATCAAGGCAGGCAAGGCCCCCGGATTCTCAGAGGATGAGCAAGGAATTGTGTGGTTTGGGAATCGCATTTGCGTACCCAACAAGATTGAGCTCAAGAATTTGATCTTGCAAGAAGCTCATGACACCCCGTATTCCATTCACCCCGGAGGAACCAAGATGTATCAAGACCTGAAGGAAAGATTCTGGTGGCATGGCATGAAGAGGGAGATTGCCACCTATGTTGCAAAGTGTGATGTATGCCAAAGGGTCAAAGCTGAATATCAGCGACCTGCTGGATTGCTCCAACCACTCAAGGTTCCCGAATGGAAATGGGATAAAGTCGGAATGGACTTCATCACTGGATTACCCAGGTCAAATAAGGGACATGACTCCATCTGGGTCATAGTCGACCATTTGACCAAAGTAGCCCACTTCATTCCGGTAAAGACTACCTATGATGGCAACCAGCTGGCAACTCTATACATCAACAGAATCGTGAGCCTTCATGGTGTTCCCAAGGAGATTGTGTCAGACCGAGGAACCCAGTTTACCTCAAGGTTCTGGAAGAAATTCCAAGAGGCCCTGGGAACCAAGTTGTCCTTCAGCACTGCTTTCCACCCACACACTGGAGGTCAGACAGAACGAGTAAATCAGATACTTGAATACATGCTCCGAGCCTGTGTCTTAGCTTATGGAGCTAGGTGGGAAGATTGCCTCCCTTTGGCCGAGTTCTCCTACAACAACAGTTATTAGTCAAGCCTCCAAATGGCACCATTTGAAGTGTTGTATGGACGCAAGTGTCGCACACCCCTCAATTTGTCGAAAACCGGAGAAGGACTAGTATTTGGGCCTGAAATCCTCCATGAAGCAGAAGAACAAGTTCAGCGAGCAACTGAAGACCACCAAGTCCAGACAGAAGAGCTATGCTGACACCCATCGCCGACAAGTAGACTTCCAAGTCGGAGACCACGTATACGTGCGAGTGACTCTTCTTAAGGGAACCAAGCGTTTCCACATTAAGGGAAAGCTCGCACCAAGATTTATCGGCCCCTTCGAGATCACCGCACGACGTGGAGAAGTGGCTTACCAGTTGGAACTGCCACCTGAACTATCCGATGTGCACAACGTATTCCACGTGTCACAACTCCGGAAGTGTCTGCAAGTTCCAGCCAAGCCTGATCTTTACAAAGACGTCAATCATCAATCCATTGACCTTCAGCCTGATTTGACTTACCGTGAGAGTCCTATCTGCATTTTGGATGAGGCTGAACGGCACACTCGAAGCCGCACCATCAAGTACTTCAAGGTCCAATGGAGCAACCACTCTGAAGCAGAAGCAACTTGGGAACGTGAAGACTACCTCAGATCCGAGTTTCCATATCTTTTTAAAGCCTAGTTTAGGAATCTCGGGGACGAGATTCTTGTAAGGGGGGTAGGTCTGTCACACCCTGCATTTTGTAACATGATTACTTGCATTAATAAAGCATGAAAATTTGGACCAACAAAAACTTTTGCTTTATTTGGCTTTTATTTGGAGTTGGATTTCTCTCTGTCTTTTTCAAGTGCTCTTTATAGTCAACTACCCCACCTCCTATACTTCATCTCCTTGTCCCAAACTTCTGCCCAATGATCATGCCATGTGCATAGAGCAATATAGTATTTTCTTACAAAAAAATAATTTGGCCAAAAAGTATTTTCAAAAATTAGTTTTCCAAAAACCCCCGGATTGAGGTTTGCACTGCAAGTACTTAATTAAGGGCAGTAAAAATCTTTCCAAAAATATATTTGACTCCTACTAGATATAGGATGCCCAGAAACCAAAAAAATCTAATTTTAAAAGTTATTTTCCTATTTTATTTAAAGGGTTTTTCTTAAGGACAGAAATGGTCTTTAATAGGTTAAAATTATTTTAATGTCTCAAAAATATTTGAGAAAATTTAGTGAAACTCAATGGACATATATTTTCCATATATATGAGTTTCAACACATGGTTATGATCAAATATTGGACAAAACCTCCCAAAACCATTTCTGCCCATTTCAAGGATTTGAAATATTTCTACAGAAAATATTTTCATAAAAATCCAGGAAAAATCCAGCAAGTCACAAATGCATTTTGTGATCACCTTGCAAAGCCTCATGTCAATTATAGTCTTTTTGAATCACCAAAATGCCCCAAAACACTCTCTGATCAGAACCATATTTGAACAAGTTTGTACTACCAACTTTCTCTCCTTGGCCCATCTTTTGTGAGCATGTGCAAATCCCCAAATGAGGCCACTACACCAAGTGGTGCATCAAGGAGAAGTGGTTTGCTCAACTAGATCTACTCAAGTCCATTTCTGCTCATTTCTAGGGTTTACCAAAGTTGCATTGGCAACTTTACCCAAATAAGCTCAAATTCTGTGGCACACCCTATTTCTAAGTGTATTTCCATCCTGTTAAGTATCATGGCTATTGGAGTTCATTTGCTTGCCCAAAACAATATCAAACACCTTCTGACATTTTGCAAAAACCATTGTTTTAACCCCTTCCACTATTCTTGGGGAGCTCCAATTTTTACCACAACCCCTTCTAGTCCACTTCTACCTCCAGTAACAATGGCAAGTCCATAGCTCACTTATTGGATGGGTAAAACCCCTCTTTCTCTCTCTGGACAGCCCACTTCTCCCTTTTCCTCACCTCCCTCCTCATCCCAGTGGCCATCCAGAGCATCCAAGGTCCCTTCCCACTTCTTTACTGCTCCCTAGCACTACTGGACATCAATGGCCGTGCCCCCAAGGCATATAATATGCCATGGCATGCCAAACGCGCGCTCCAGAGCGCGCTATAGTGCGGCTAGGCGCTGTAGCCGCCCTCTGCCCGATGCTTCCGGCCACCTCGGGCCTCCCCCGCACGCCTGCCAATGCGCCTCGGCGTCCGCGACACGCTACACGGTCGGCCCCCTCCTCTCTCCTCCTCCCCGCGCCTCCGTGCTAACGGACACCAGCCGCCCGAGCGCGCCAATGGCGTGGCTCACACGCGCGGTGCCTTTGGCCCCCTGCTCCCTCTCTCTATTCTTCCCCTAGGCGTAGTCGACCGCCACGAACACCCCAGACACAACCAAACCGGCCCCCGTAACCCGTGGCGACGGCAACAAGCTCGCCGGCGCACAGGTCCACGGTGGACCACCATGCGGCTATATAAGCACGCCCCGGGCCACTCCAGAGGCACAAGCCTCCTCCTCACACCCCCAGGAGCACGCTTGCACCACCCAATCAACCCCGGAGAGCCTCTGTGCTCGGGATCGACCGGAGCTCCGCCGCCTCGGATCGCCGTCGATCTCAGGGTACGGGCTCCCTCCGCCCCTCCTCTCTCTCGATCTGGACCCTCCTCACCTCTCTGATCATTTCCTCTCTCTTTCCCGCCTTGTTTGCAGCCGGAATCGACCGGAGCCGACGACTCCCGAAGCTCCTCCGCCGCGAACCTCGTCGCCGGCGAACCAGGCAGCTCCGGTGACGCCCGCCACCTCCACCCGAACGGCGACACGGCGCTGAGTCCAGCCGTGCCCTCGCCTGACCTCGCCGTGCCCTGCGCCATCGCCGGTGAGCTCACCGTCCCCTCTGGGTAGGGTTGACGACGACGGCTGTGGGGCCCGTCTGTCAGCCCCTCGCCCTGACGCCTGGGCCCCGCCCGTCAAGTTCAAACCTGGCGCGCGCGCGTGCACCGGTGCGCTGGGCCACCTCTTTGCTGGGCCTGCTGCGCTGCGGCTGATCTGGCCCAGCAGGCACAGTGCCCTTTCTCTTTTTCTTTCCTGTCTCTTTTTCCAAAAATTCCACAGGACAAAATAATTTTCCAAATAAATTAATTCCAATTTCTAAATTCCTAGAATATTGCAACCTATTTAATGGTGCAACTTCCATTCCAATCCAACAAACTTTTCTTTACTGTAAATATTTAAATGTGATTTTAAGCATTTAAATATGCCTTTGAAAATCCATTTCTCCTATTCGACAACTCCAAATCCAAAACTAGGAATTTTCCCCTTCTTAGATTTCCACCTAGTATTTTACAAAAATGAGTTGACATTTTTCTGAGCACTTTGATTTTTCTGTTTTATTATTGCCTTATTTTTCTCGTTATTATTTTGCGACGATAGATTGCGTTGCTGACGAAGGAGTTGGACCAGAAGACTTTGAAGACCCGGAAGACTTTGCTGAGCCAGGCAAGCAACCCTTTGACCATGTCTATGAAACCGTTTTTATGCATGTCATATAGCTCTTTACTAGTGTTGCTCCTAAATCATGATGTGATGGTAACCACCTTGGTGGGTTGCCTTCGTTACTTCCTCGTTGATACGTGCATGGTGCATGACCCTACCTTCTTATGAGGGTTATGCCGGTGGGAGTAGATAGGATGCAAAGTAGAGCTACGCAAAAGGGACGGGTATATGCATGATGATGGAGGCAAAGTATTTTCAAAGGACTTTTTGAAAAACCTTTCGGGTGCCACTTATGCCCGAGGGAGATGATGAGTTGGGTAACCACTTGATGACGAAGTGGTGTACCGAGGCAAGTGTGTGTGTTGTTTTCGAAAACGGATTAGATTTAAGATTTGTTGACTGTCCCAACCTTACATGCGCAACCACTCTACCCTTATATGGGAAAGGGCATTATTGATTACCTAGGCCGATACTAGTTTGGAGCCCGCATTACTAGTGACGGGAGAGTTGTTGGTGCGCTCTCTCGGGACGGGGTCATGCCAGGTAGGGCGGCCATGACTGTTTTCACAGGGCACCGGATACACCGCTGTGTCCCCTCTCGGATGTTACGATCTTGAGTGAGTCTCGTATGATGTACATTGTGAGGATACGGAACAACGAGTGGACTCCTTGCTAGTGTCGTCTAGGGAAAGATAGTGATCGGGTGCTTACCCCAGGTACTTGAGGTACCGCGGGTCGTGGATGACACGGAAGTTCCCCGGATCTTGTGGGTAAAGTGTGCAACCTCTGCAGAGTGTAAAACTATTCGAATAGCCATGTCCACGGTCAAGGACAGTTGGTCGGTGCTGCTTAAACTACGTCCATGTGTTTTCATACCAGTGTGTGAGAAAAGAACTACTTGGGTCAAGTCAAGGACTTGTCATGATTAAGTTGGGTTGGTGCCCACTCTATTTATGTTGATATCTGTAACCTGTCCTCATGGTTACTTAAATTCTCCTGATGCATGTCTTACAAGTTGTTGAACATGTAATTGCACTCAAAAACTAGCTTTCCACAAAATTTACCTATATCATGCATTGTAGTACCTTGAACCAAAACATGGGTTGCTTGCGAGTACATTCAAAGTACTCATTGGCTTGCCACTGGTTATTTAATTGGCCAGGCATGGAAGAACAGGAGTTCGAAGAAGAATTCTTTGGAGACGAACATGCGAACTAGGACGCTTCCCAGTCAGAATGCCTGTAGGGTTAAGGCAGATGGCATGGGTTCTACTTATCGACGAAGATTTCCGCTGCTTGTGTTTCATTTGATGTTCAGCCCTTAAGGCTTTATCAATGTAAGACTTGACCATAATGGTCATAATTTGTGTAAGACGATATGTATGGATGTAAGACTCTTGTTATACAACTTCTGTGTGTTCAGTGAGCATTGATCTCTGGGATCACTGTACACGTGCATTCGGTGATCACGACTTATGAGTCGGGGTCCCAACAAATACCTCTTTCAGAAACTTTATGCCCCAAGACAATACCTTCATTAACCATAAAGTGGCACTTTTCCCAATTCAAGACAAGATTAGTTTCTTCACATCTCTGCAAAACTCGATCAAGATTGCTCAAGCAATCATCAAAGTAGGAACCATAAACGGAAAATTCGTCCATGAAAACCTCACAAATCTTTTCACAAAAGTCAGAGAATATAGCCATCATGCATCTTTGAAAGGTAGCAGGTGCATTACATAAACCAAAAGGCATACGTCTATAAGCAAAAGTACCAAAAGGGCATGTAAAAGTAGTCTTTGATTGATCTTTAGCCGACACAGGTATTTGAGAGAAACCAGAATAACCATCTAGGAAGCAATAATGTGTATGTTTGCATAATCTCTCTAGCATTGGATCAATAAAAGGTAAGGGGTAATGATCTTTCTTAATAGCCTTATTTAATTTGCGGAAATCAGTTACCATCCTATAACTTGTGATAATTCTTTGTGGGGTCAATTCATCTTTATCATTAGGGACAACAGTAATACCTCCCTTCTTAGGGACACAATGGACAGGACTTACCCACTGACTATCAGCGACTGGATAAATTATACCTGCCTCCAGAGGCTTTAGTATTTCTTTTCTTACCACTTCTTTCATTTTAGGATTCAAACGTCATTGAGCTTCACCAACTGGTTTGGCATCTGCTTCCAAATTTATTTTATGTTGACATAGAGTGGGACTAATGCCCTTAAGATCATCAAGAGTATATCCAATTGCAGCACGATGCTTCTTCGGAGTTTTCAATAATCTTTCTTCTTCATGCTCTGAAAGGTTAGCACTAATAATAACAGGATATATCTTCTTTTCATCAAGATAAGCATATTTAAGATTATAGGCAACAGTTTAAGCTCAAACACGGGATCACCCTTGGGTGGAGGAGGATCCCCTAGGATTTCAACAGGCAAATTGTGTTTCAGAATAGGTTCTTTTTTAAAGAATATTTCATCTATTTCCCTTCTTTCATTCATGAACATATCATTTTCATGGTCTAGCAAATAATGTTCTAAAGGATCACTAGGAGGTACGGCAATAGAACAAGACCAATAATTTCATCCTTACTAGGCAATTCTTCCTCACGATGTTGTTTACTAAATTTAGAGAAATTAAACTCATGAATCATATCATCCAAGCCAATAGTAACAACATTCTTTTCGCAGTCTATCCTAGCATTAACAGTGTTCAAGAAGGGTCTACCAAATATAATGGGACAAAAGCTATCTTGTGGGGAACCAAGAACAAGAAAATCAGCGGGATATCTAGTTTTCCCACACAAGACTTCAACATCTCTAACAATTCCCATCGCGGATATAGTATCTCTATTGGCAAGTTTAATTGTAACATCAATACCCTCTAACTCAGCAGGTGCAATTTCATGCTTAATTTCTTCGTATAAAGTATGCGGTATAACACTAGCACTTGCACCCATATCACATAAGCGATGATAACAATGATCTCCAATTTTAACAGAAATAACAGGCACGCCTACCACAGGTCTATGTTTATTTTTAGCACAAGGTTTAGCAATTCTAGCAGTTTCACCGCTGAACTGAGTGACATGCCCATCAATATTATAAGACAAGAGGTCTTTAACAATAGCAATATTAGGTTCTACTTTAACTTGCTCAGGAGGTGTATAAGTTCTAATATTGCTTTTATGAACTATAGTTGAAGCTTTAGCATGATCCTTTATTCTAACAGGGAAAGGTGGTTTCTCAACATAAGAAGTGGGAACAATAGGATCATTATAAGTGATAGTATTTTCTTCAACTTTAATAGGTGCAACTAATTTTACTTCTATGGGAGGATGATAATTAAACCACTTCTCCTTAGGGAGATCAACATAGGTAGCAAAAGATTCACAGAAAGAGGCTACTATCTCAGAGTCAAGTCCATATTTAGTGCTAAACTTACGGAAAATATCGGTATCCATAAAAGCTTTAACACAATCAAACTTAGGTGTCATACCTGACTCCTTACCTTCGTCGAGGTCCCAATCTTCAGAGTTGCGTTTAATTCTATCCAATAAGTCCCATTTGAATTCAATAGTCTTCATCATAAAAGAGCCAGCACAAGAAGTATCGAGCATGGTTTGATTATTATGAGAAAGCCGAGCATAAAAACTCTGAATAATTATTTCTCTCGAGAGCTCATGATTGGGGCATGAATATAACATTGATTTAAGCCTCCCCCAAGCTTGAGCGATGCTTTCTCCTTTGCGAGGCCAAAAATTATATATATAATTGTGATCACGATGAACAAGATGCATAGGATAATACTTTTGATGAAATTCCAATTTCAATCTTCTATAGTTCCATAATCTCGTATCATCAGATAGCCTATACCATGTCAATGCGTCTTGATACGTCCATTTTGCATCATGCTTTTATATCGATATTTATTGCATTATGGGATGTTACTTCACATTATGTCACAATACTTATGGCTATTCTCTCTTATTTTACAAGGTTTACATAAGGAGGGAGAATGCCGACAGCTGGAATTCTGGGCTGGAAAAGGAGAAAATATTAGAGACCTATTCTGCACAACTCCAAAAGTCCTGAAACTCCATGGAATATCTTATATTAATTAATAAAAAATCCTCGCCAAAGATGAAGTCCAGGGGGCCCACACCCCGTCCACGAGGGTGGGGGCGCCCCCCTAGGGCGCGCCCCCTACCTCGTGGGCCCCTTGGTGGCTCCCCGATGCCCATCTTCTGCTATATGAAGTCTTTCATCAAGAAAAAAAACAGAAGAAACCTTTCGGGATGAGACTCCGCCGCCACGAGGCGGAACCAATCTAGGGCTCCGGCAGAGCTGTTCTGCCGGGGACACTTCCCTCTGTGAGGGGGAAATCATCGCCATCGTCATCACCAACGCTCCTCTCATCAGGAGAGGGCAATCTCCATCAACATCTTCACCAGCACCATCTCATCTCAAAACCCTAGTTCATCTCTTGTATCCAATTCTTGTCTCCAAGTCCGGGATTGGTACTAGTAGGTTGCTAGTAGTGTTGATTACTCCTTGTAGTTGATGCTAGTTGGTTTACTTGGTGGAAGATCATATGTTCAGATCCTTTATGCATATTATTACCCCACTGATTATGAACATGAATATGCTTTGTGAGTAGTTACGTTTGTTCCTGAGGACATGGGAGATGTCTTGCTATTAGTAGTCATGTGAATTTGGTATTCGTTTGATATTTTGATGAGATGTATGTTGTCTAGCCTCTAGTGGTGCTATGCGAACGTCGACTACATAACACTTCACCATTATTTGGGCCTAGAGGAAGGCATTGGGAAGTAATAAGTAGATGATGGGTTGCTAGAGTGACAGAAGCTTAAACCCTAGTTTATGCGTTGCTTCGTATGGGGCTGATTTGGATCCATATGTTTCATGCTATGGTTAGGTTTACCTTAATACTTTTGTTGTAGTTGTGGATGCTTGCAATAGAGGTTAATCATAAGTGGGATGCTTGTTCAAGTAAGAACAGCACCCAAGCACCGGTCCACCCACATATCAAATTATCAAAGTACCGAACGCGAATCATATGAACGTGATGAAAACTAGCTTGACGATATTCCCATGTGTCCTCGGGAGCGCGTTTCCTATTATAAGAGTTTGTCCAAGCTTGTCCTTTGCTAAAAAAAGGATTGGGCCACCTTGCTGCACTTTATTTACTTTTGTTACTTGTTGCTTGTTACAATTTATCTTATCACAAAACTATTTGTTACCACTTATTTCAGTACTTGCAGAGAATACCTTGCTGAAAACCGCTTATCATTTCCTTCTACTCCTCATTGGGTTCGACACTCTTACTTATCAAAAGGACTATGATAGATCACCTATACTTGTGGGTCATCAAGACTATTTTCTGGCGCCGTTGCCGGGGAGTGAAGCGCCTTTGGTAGGTGGAATTTGGTAAGGAAAAATTTATATAGTGTGCTGAAATTTACTGTCACTTGTTACTATGGAAAGTAATCCTCTGAGGGGCTTGTTCGGGGTATCTTCACCCCGTCCAGTAGAGCAAAGAGTTGCTCCTCAACCTACTGAACCTATTGAAAATGAAACTCCTTTTGAATTTCCTTCAGGTATGATAGAAAAACTGCTAGCTAATCCTTTTACAGGAGATGGAACAAAGCATCCTGATGAGCACTTAATATATGTGGATGAAGTTTGTGGATTATTTAAGCTTGCAGGTATGCCCGATGATGTTGCTAAGAAGAAGGTCTTCCCTATCTTTGAAGGGAGACGCATTGACATGGTATAGGCGATGTGATGATACGAGATCATGGAACTATAGAAGATTGAAATTGGAATTTCATCAAAAGTATTACCCTATGCATCTTGTTCATCGTGATCGCAATTATATACATAATTTTTGGCCTCACGAAGGAGAAAGCATCGCTCAAGCTTGGGGGAGGCTTAAATCAATGTTATATTCATGCACCAATCATGAGCTCTTGAGAGAAATAATTATCCAAAGTTTTTATGCTCGGCTTTCTCATAATAATCAAACCATGCTCGATACTTATTGTGCTGGCTCTTTTATGATGAAGACTATTGAATTCAAATGGGACTTATTGGATAGAATTAAACGCAACTCTGAAGATTGGGACCTCGACGAAGGTAAGGAGTCAGGTATGACACCTAATTTTGATTGTGTTAAATCTTTTATGGATACCGATATTTTCTGTAAGTTTAGCACTAAATATGGACTTGACTCTGAGATAGTAGCTTCTTTCTGTGAATCTTTTGCTACTTATGTTGATCTCCCTAACGAGAAGTGGTTTAAATATCATCCTCCCATAAAAGTAAAAGTAGCTGCACCTATTAAAGTTGAAGAAAAGACTGTCACTTATAATGATCCTATTGTTCCTACTTCTTATGTTGAGAAACCACCTTTCCCTATTAGAATAAAGGATCATGCTAAAGCTTCAACTATGGTTCGTAAAAGCAATATTAGAACTTATACACCTCCTGAGTAAGTTAAAGTAGAACCTAATATTGCTATTGTTAAAGATCTCTTGTCTCATAATATTGATGGGCATGTTATTCAGTTCTGCGGTGAAACTGCTAGAATTGCTAAACCTTGTGCTAAATATAAACATAGACCTGTGGTAGGCATGCCTGTTATTTCTGTTAAAATAGGAGATCATTGTTATCATGGCTTATGTGATATGGGTGCTAGTGCTAGTGTTATACCTATTTGTTGGGGAACGTAGAAGAAATCAAAAAAATTCTACGCATCACCAAGATCAATCTATGGAGTTCTCTAGCAACGAGAGGGATAGGAGTGCATCTACATACCCTTGTAGATCGCGAGCGGAAGCATTCAAGAGAACGGGGATGATGGAGTCGTACTCGCCGTGATCCAAATCACCGATGACCAAGTGCCGAACGGACAGCACCTCCGCGTTCAACACACGTACGGTTGGGGAAGACGTCTCCTCCTTCTTGACCCAGCAAGGGGAAGGAGAGGTTGATGGAGATTCAGCAGCACGACGGCATGGTGGTGGATGCAGCAGGGGTCTCGGTAGGGTTTCGCCAAGCTCAGCGAGAGGGAGAGGTGTTACGGGAGGGAGAGGGAGGCGCCAGGGCTTAGGTGTGGCTGCCCTCCCTCCCTCCTCTTTATATAGGGGTCCAGGGGGGCACCGGCCCCCTAGAGATGCAACTCATGGGGGGCGGCGGCCAAGGGGGGACTTGCCCCCGAAGTCAGGTGGGGCGCCCCCCACCCCTAGGGTTTCCAACCCTAGGCGCAGGGGGAGGCCCAAGGGGGGCGCACCAGCCCACCAGGGGTTGGTTCCCCTCCCACTTCAGCCCATGGGGCCCTCCGGGATAGGTGGCCCCACCCGGTGGACCCCCAGGACCCTTACGGTGGTCCCGGTACAATACCGATTAACCCCGCAACCTTCCCGATGACCGAAACTGGACTTTCTATATATAAATCTTTACCTCTGGACCATTCCGGAACTCCTCTTGACGTCCGGGATCTCATCCGGGACTTCGAACAACTTTCGGGTTGCTGCATACTAATATCTCTAAAACCCTAGCGTCACCGAACCTTAAGTGTGTAGACCCTACGGGTTCGGGAGACACGCATACATGACCGAGATGACTCTCTGGTCAATAACCAACAGCGGGATCTTGATACCCATGTTGGCTCCCACATGCTCCTTGATGATCTCATCGGATGAACCACGATGTCGAGGATTCAAGTAATCCCGTATACAATTCCCTTTGTCAATCGGTACGTTACTTGCCCGAGATTCGATCGTCGGTATCCCAATACCTCGTTCAATCTCGTTACCGGCAAGTCACTTTACTCGTACTGTAATGCATGATCCCGTGACCAACCACTTGGTCACATTGAGCTCATTATGATGATGCATTACCGAGTGGGCCCAGAGATACCTCTCCGTCATACGGAGTGACAAATCCCAGTCTCGATCTGTGTCAACCCAACAGATGCTTTCGGGGATGCCTGTAGTATACCTTTATAGTCACCCAGTTACGTTGTGATGTTTGGCACACCCGGGAGTTACACGCTCTCATGGTCTAAGGAAATGATACTTAACATTGGAAAAGCTTTAGCAAACGAACTACACGATCTTGTGCTAGGCTTAGGATTGGGTCTTGTCCATCACATCATTCTCCTAATGATGTGATCTCGTTATCAATGACATCTAATGCCCATAGTCAGGAAACATGACTATCTGTTGATCAACGAGCTAGTCAACTAGAGGCTCACTAGGGACATGTTGTGGTCTATGTATTCACACATGTATTACGATTTCCGGATAACACAATTATAGCATGAACAATAGACAATTATCATGAACAAGGAAATATAATAATAATCCTTTTATTATTGCCTCTAAGGCATATTTCCAACAGTCCCCCACTTGCACTAGAGTCAATAATCTAGTTACATTGTGATGAATCGAACACCCATGGAGTTCTGGTGTGATCATGTTTTGCTCGCGGAAGAGGTTTAGTCAACGGATCTGCGACATTCAGATCCGTGTGCACTTTACAAATATCTATATCTCCATCTTGAACATTTTCACGAATGGAGTTGAAGCGACGCTTGATGTGCCTGGTCTTCTTGTGAAACCTGGGCTCCTTGGCAAGTGCAATAGCTCCAATGTTGTCACAGAAGAGAGCGATTGGCCCCTGAAAGTGCGTTATATCGACTAGAGGGGGGTGAATAGGCGATTTTTATGAAATTCTTCACTGAGGAATTTGCTCGTGAGGAAATTCCTTAGCGAAGAACTACTAGCAGCGGAATAAGTACTCAGAGGTAAACATAGCAGATTACATGCATGGTCATCATGATGAAATGAAGAGAAACACAAAGTACAGAAAGCGTAAACACAGGATAGCACAAGATGAAGACAAACATACTGAAGAAATTGAACTGAGGAAATTGAGAAAGTCTTCAGTCAAAGTCTTCAAACACAGATATGAACAAACAGACAACACAGTAATGAGGAAATGAAAGTGTTGATGAAATAGAACCAGTAAGCTTGGTGAAGACAATGATTTGGTAGACCAGTTCCAACTGCTGTCTCAGTTGTACATCTGGTTGGAGCGGCTGAGTATTTAAACTCGAGGACACCTAGTCCCGGACACACAGTCCTCACCGTATTCTCCTTGAGCTAAGGACACACAGTCCTCGCCCAATCACTCGTGGTAAGTCTTCAGGTGACTTCCAAACCTTCACAGACTAGGTCACTCGGCGATCCACAATTCCTCTTGGATGCTCTAGACCATGACGCCTAACCGTCTGGAAGAAGCACAGTCTTCAAAGGTAACAAGCGTCAGATCCACGCAGGATCAATCTCTTCAGTGATGCTCAATCACTTTGGGTTTGTAGGTGTTTTGGGTTTGGGTTTGGATTTTCCTCACTTGATGATTTTCGCTCAAAGTCCTCGGAGGATGGGTTGCTCTCAAATGACAAGTGTCAATTTCTCGCGGAGCAGCCAACCAGCTAGTGGTTGTAGGGGGCAGCTATTTATAGCCTAGGGAGCAGCCCGACATGATAAGACATAAATGCCCTTCAATGATATGACCGTTAGGTGGATAAGATATTTTGGAACAGCTGGCGCGCAGCACAGCAACGGTCGGAAATTTGAGGTTCAAATTCCTCAGGGCTATCATGTTCCTCACTGTGTAGGCAATTCGCACTGGCGAATTCCTAACTCCTCAGTCAGAGCAAAGTCCTCAGTGACCAGAAGAACTGCGTCTCTGTCACTGAAGAAATTGACTGAACTGTTTGAGATTTCCAATGGCTTCACTAGAAGGGATTGGTAGGTGTAGGATTTGAGTTGAGCATCACATGGAAATTTTCTCCTTAGTATTTCCTCGACCCCCTTTAACAGTACAGTGTTTCCTATGACTCAAGAAAGAGAAAATGAAACAACGAAAACAAAAGTCTTCACGCTTCATGTTCCTCGAATGAATACCAAGTCTTCAAGGTCACACCAATTTCTTCACTTTCAAAGTCTTCAGAAAGTCTTCAAAATATCAAAGTCTTCACTTGAAGAATTTCATTTTTAGGGGTCGACTTTCTCTGTAAATATCAAACTCCTCATAGACTTATAGACCTGTGTACACTCATAAACGCATTAGATACTTAACCTATAAGTCTTCAATACACCAAAATCACTAAGGGGCACTAGATGCACTTACAGCCCCGACGCATTGGGTATGACTCCTAGGTCGGTGATGAACCCCTTCATCCATATTGCTTCATGCGCTGCCTCCGAGGCTGCCATGTACTCCGCTTCACATGTAGATCCCGCCACGACGCTTTGCTTGCAACTGCACCAACTTACTGCCCCACCATTCAAAATAAACACGTATCCGGTTTGTGACTTGGAGTCATCCAGATCTGTGTCGAAGCTAGCGTCGACGTAACCCTTTACGACGAGCTCTTCGTCACCTCCATATACGAGAAACATGTCCTTAGTCCTATTCAGGTACTTCAGGATATTCTTGACCGTTGTCCAGTGTTCCATGCTGGGATTACTTTGGTATCTTCCTAGCAAACTTACGGCAAGGTTTACATCAGGTCTGGTACACAGCATGGCGTACATGATAGACCCTATGGCTGAGGCATAGGGGACGACACTCATCTTTTCTCTATCTTCTGTCGTGGTCGGACATTGAGCTGAGCTCAATTTCACACCTTGCAACACAGGCAAGAACCCCTTCTTGGACTGATCCATATTGAACTTCTTCAATATCTTTTCAAGGTATGTGCTTTGTGAAAGACCTATGAGGCGTCTTGATCTATCTCTATAGATCTTGATGCCTAATATATAAGCAGCTTCTCCAAGGTCCTTCATTGAAAAACACTTATTCAAATAGGCCTTAATGCTGTCCAAAAGTTCTATATCATTTCCCATCAAAAGTATGTCATCCACATATAATATGAGAAATGCTACAGAGCTCCCACTCACTTTCTTGTAAACGCGGGCTTCTCCATAAGTCTGCATAAACCCAAACGCTTTGATCATTTCATCAAAGCGAATGTTCCAACTCCGAGATGCTTGCACCAGGCCATAAATGGAGCGCTAGAGCTTGCATACCTTGTTAGCATTCTGAGGATCGACCAAACCTTCCGGCTGCATCATATACAATTCTTCCTTAAGAAAGCCGTTGAGGAATGCCGTTTTGACGTCCATTTGCCATATCTCATAATCATAGTATGCGGCAATTGCTAACAAGATTCGGACGGACTTCAGCTTCGCTACGGGTGAGAAGGTCTCATCGTAGTCAACCCCTTGAACTTGTCGATAACCCTTAGCGACAATTCGAGCCTTATAGATGGTAACATTACCATCCGCGTCCGTCTTCTTCTTAAAGATCCATTTATTCTCTATCGCTCGCCGATCATCGGGCAAGTCTGTCAAAGTCCATACTTTATTTTCATACATGGATCCTATCTCGGATTGCATGGCTTCAAGCCATTTGTTGGAATCTGGGCCCGCCATTGCTTCTTCATAGTCCGAAGGATCACCGTTGTCTAACAACATGATTTCCGGGACAGGGTTGCCGTACCACTCTGGTGCGGAACGTGTCCTTGTGGACCTACGAAGTTCAGTAGCAACTTGATATGAAGTTTCATGATCATCATTAACCTCCGCTCTAATCGGTGGAGGCACCACAGAAACATTTTCTTGAGCTGCGCTACTCTCCGGTTCAAGAGGTAATACTTCATCAAGTTCCACTTTCCTCCCACTTACTTCTTTCGAGAGAAACTCTTTCTCTAGAAAGGACCCTTTCTTGGCAACAAAGATCTTGCCTGCGGATCTGAGGTAGAAGGTATACCCAATGGTTTCCTTAGGGTATCCTATGAAGACGCATTTTTCCGACTTGGGTTTGAGCTTTTCAGGTTGAAGTTTCTTGACATAAGCATCGCATCCCCAAACTTTTAGAAACGACAGCTTAGGTTTCTTCCCAAACCATAATTCCTACGGTGTCGTCTCAACGGATTTAGACGGTGCCCTATTTAAAGTGAATGTACCTGTCTCTAGAGCGTATCCCCAAAATGATAGCGGTAAATCAGTGAGTGACATCATAGATCGCACCATATCCAATAGAGTGCGATTACGACGTTCGGACACACCGTTACGCTGAGGTGTTCTAGGTGGCGTGAGTTGTGAAACGATTCCACATTTCCTTAAGTGTGTACCAAATTCGTGACTTAAATATTCTCCCCCATGATCTGATCGTAAGAACTTGATTTTTCTGTCACGTTGATTCTCAACCTCACTCTGAAATTCCTTGAACTTTTCAAAGGTCTCAGACTTGTGTTTCATTAAGTAGATATACTCATATCTACTCAAGTCATCAGTGTGGGTGAGAACATAATGATAGCCACCGCGAGCCTCAACACTCATTGGACCGCACACATCAGTATGTATGATTTCCAATAAGTTGGTTGCTCGCTCCATTGTTCCGGAGAACGGGGTCTTGGTCATCTTCCCCATGAGGCATGGTTCGCACGTGTCAAATGATTAGAAATCAAGAGACTCCAAAAGTCCATCTGTATGGAGCTTCTTCATGTGTTTGACACCTATGTGACCAAGGCGGCAGTGCCACAAGTATGTGGGACTATCATTATCTACCTTACATCTTTTGGTATTCACACTATGAATATGTGTAACATTATGTTCGAGATTCATTAAGAATAAACCATTCACCAGCGGGGCATGACCATAAAACATATCTCTCATATAAATAGAACAACCATTATTCTCGGATTTAAATGAGTAGCCATCTCACATTAAACGAGATCCAGATACAATGTTCATGCTCAAAGCTGGCACTAAATAACAATTATTGAGGTTTAAAACTAATCCCGTAGGTAAATGTAGAGATAGCGTGCCGACGGCGATCACATCGACCTTGGAACCATTCCCGACGCGCATCATCACCTCGTCCTTCGCCAGTCTCTGTTTATTCCGCAGCTCCTGTTTTGAGTTACAAATATGAGCAACCGCACCGGTATCAAATACCCAGGAGCTACTACAAGTACTGGTAATGTACACATCAATTACATGTATATCACATATACCTTTAGTGTTGCCGGCCTTCTTGTCTGCTAAGTATTTGGGGCAGCTCCGCTTCCTGTGTCCCTTTCCCTTGCAATAAAAGCACTCATTTTCAGACTTGGGTCCATTCTTTGGCTTCTTCTCGGCAACTAGCTTGCCGGGCGCGGCAACTCCCTTGCCGTCCTTCTTCTTACCCTTGCCTTTCTTGAACTTAGTGGTTTTATTCACCATCAACACTTGATGTTCCTTTTTGATCTCCACCTCCGCTGATTTCAGCATTGAATATACCCCAGGAATGGTCTTTTCCATCCCCTGCATATTGAAGTTCATCACAAAGCTCTTGTAGCTTGGTGGGAGCGACTGGAGGATTCTGTCAACGACCGCGTCATCCGGGAGATTAACTCCCAGCTGAGTCAAGCGGTTGTGCAACCCAGACATTTTGAGTATGTGCTCACTGACAGAACTATTTTCCTCCATCTTACAACTGTAGAACTTGTTGGAGACATCATATCTCTCGACCCGGGCATGAGCTTGGAAAACCATTTTCAGCTCTTCGAACATCTCATATTCTCCGTGTTGCTCAAAACGCTTTTGGAGCCCCGGTTCTAAGCTGTAAAGCATGCCGCACTGAACGAGGGAGTAATCATCAGCATGTTGCTGCCAAACGTTCATAACGTCTTGGTTCTCTGGGATGGGTGCTTCACCTAGCGGTGCTTCTAGGACATATTGTTTCCTGGCAGCTATGAGGATGATCCTCAGGTTCCGGACCCAGTCCGTATAGTTGCTGCCATCATCTTTCAACTTGGTTTTCTCTAGGAACGCGTTGAAGTTGAGATTGACATTAGCGTGGGCCATTTGATCTACAAGACATATTGAAAAGATTATTTAGACTAAGTTCATGATAATTAAGTTCATCTAATCAAATTATTTAATGAACTCCCACTCAGATTAGACATCCCTCTCGTCATCTAAGTGATACGTGATCCGAGTCAACTAGGTCGTGTCCGATCATCATGTGAGACGGACTAGTCATCATCGGTGAACATCTCCATGTTGATCGTATCTTCCATACGACTCATGTTCGACCTTTCGGTCTCTTGTGTTCCGAGGCCATGTCTGTACATGCTAGGCTCGTCAAGTCAACCTAAGTGTTTTGCATGTGTAAATCTGGCTTACACCCGTTGTATGTGAATGTTAGAACCTATCACACCCGATCATCACGTGGTGCTTCGGAACAACGAACTTTCGCAACGGCGCATAGTTAGGGGGAGCACTTTCTTGAAATTATTGTGAGGGATCATCTTATTTACTATCGTCGTTCTAAGCAAATAAGAAGCATAAACATGATAAACATCACATGCAATCAAATAGTGACATGATATGGCCAATATCATATTGCTCCTTTGATCTCCATCTTCGGGGCGCCATGATCATCTTCGTCACCGGCATGACACCATGATCTCCATCATCATGATCTCCATCATCGTGTCTCCATGAAGTTGTTCGCCAACTATTACTTCTACTACTATGACTAACGGCTTAGCAAAGAAGTAAAGTAATTACATGGCGTTTATTCAATGACACGCAGGTCATATAATAAATAAAGACAACTCCTATGGCTCCTGCCGGTTGTCATACTCATCGACATGCAAGTCTTGATTCCTATTACAAGAACATGATCAATCTCATACATCGCATATATCATTCAACACATCTTTTGGCCATATCACATCACACGGCACATGCTGCAAAAACAAGTTAGACGTCCTCTAATTGTTGTTGCAAGTTTTTTACGTGGCTGCATTAGGGTTCTAGCAAGAACGTTTCTTACCTACGTCAAAACCACAACGTGATATGCCAATTTCTATTTACCCTTCATAAGGACCCTTTTCATCGAATCCGATCCGACTAAAGTGGGAGAGACAGACAACCGCTAGCCACCTTATGCAACTAGTGCATGTCAATCGGTGGAACCTGTCTCACGTAAGCGTACGTGTAAGGTCGGTCCGGGCCGCTTCATCCCACAATGCCGCTGAATCAAGATAAGACTAGTAACGGCAAGATAATTGACAATATCGACGCCCACAACTGCTTTGTGTTCTACTCGTGCATAGTAACTACGCATAGACCTAGCTCATGATGCCACTATTGGGGAATGTAGCAGAAATCAAAAAAAATTCTACGCATCACCAAGATAGATCTATGGAGTTCTCTAGCAACAAGAGGGATAGGAGTGCATCATACCCTTGTAGATCGCGAGCGGAAGCGTTCAAGAGAACGGGGATGATGGAGTCGTACTCGCCGTGATCCAAATCACCGATGACCAAGTGCCGAATGGACAACACCTCCGCGTTCAACACACGTACGGTTGGGGAAGACGTCTCCTCCTTCTTGATCCAGCAAGGGGAAGGAGAGGTTGATGGAGATCCAGCAGCACGACGGCGTGGTGGTGGATGCAGCAGGGGTCTCGGCAGGGCTTCGCCAAGCTCAGCGAGAGGGAGAGGTGTTACGGGAGGGAGAGGGAGGCGCCAGGGCTTAGGGGCGGCTGCCCTCCCTCCTCCCTCTTTATATAGGGGTCCAGGGGGGCGCCGGCCCCCTAGAGATGCATCTCAAGGGGGGGCGGCGGCCAAGGGGGGACTTGCCCCCCAAGTCAGGTGGGGCGCCCCCCACCCCTAGGGTTTCCAACCCTAGGCGCAGGGGGAGGCCCAAGGGGGGGGCGCACCAGCCCACCAGGGGCTGGTTCCCCTCCCACTTCATCCCATGGAGCCCTCTGGGATAAGTGGCCCCACCAGATGGACCCCCGGGACACTTACGGTGGTCCCGATACAATACCGATTAACCCCGCAACCTTCCCGATGGCCGAAACTGGACTTTCTATATATAAATCTTTACCTCCGGACCATTCCGAAACTCCTCGTGACGTCCGGGATCTCATCCGGGACTCCGAACAACTTTCGGGTTGCTGCATACTAATATCTCTACAACCCTAGCGTCACCGAACCTTAAGTGTGTAGACCCTACGGGTTCGGGAGACACGCAGACATGACCGAGATGACTCTCCGGTGAATAACCAATAGCGGGATCTGGATACCCATGTTGGCTCCCACATGCTCCTCGATGATCTCATCGGATAAACCACGATGTCGAGGATTCAAGTAATCCCGTATACAATTCCCTTTGTCAATCGGTATGTTACTTGCCCGAGATTCGATCGTCGATATCCCAATACCTCGTTCAATCTCGTTACCGTCAAGTCACTTTACTCGTACCGTAATGCATGATCCCGTGACCAACCACTTGGTCACATTGATCTCATTATGATGATGCATTACCGAGTGGGCCCAGAGATACCTCTCCATCATACGGAGTGACAAATCCCAGTCTCGATCCGTGTCAACCCAACAGATGCTTTCGGGGATGCCTGTAGTATACCTTTATAGTCACCCAGTTACGTTGTGACGTTTGGCACACCAAAGCACTCCTACGGCATCCGGGAGTTACACGCTCTCATGGTCTAAGGAAATGATACTTAACATTGGAAAAGCTTTAGCAAACGAACTACACGATCTTGTGCTAGGCTTAGGATTGGGTCTTGTCCATCACATCATTCTCCTAATGATGTGATCTCATTATCAATGACATCTAATGCCCATAGTCAGGAAACATGACTATCTATTGATCAACAAGCTAGTCAACAAGAGGCTCACTAAGGACATGTTGTGGTCTATGTATTCACACATGTATTACGATTTCCGGATAACACAATTATAGCATGAACAATAGACAATTATTATGAACAAGGAAATATAATAGTAATCCTTTTATTATTGCCTCTAGGGTATATTTCCAACACTATTACCTTATATGAAGAAATTAAGCAAGAAATAGCACCTGCTGAGATAGAAGATATTGATGTCACAATTAAGCTTGCCAATAGAGATACTATTTCACCAATCGGGGTTGTTAGAGATGTCGAAGTCTTGTGTGGGAAACTAAATATCCCGCTGATTTTCTTGTTCTTGGTTCCCCACAAGATAGCTTTTGTCCCATTATATTTGGTAGACCCTTCTTGAACACTGTTAATGCTAAGATAGACTATAAAAAGAATGTTGTTACTATTGGCTTGGATGATATGATTCATGAGTTTAATTTCTTTAAATTTAGTAAACAACATCGTGAGGAAGCATTGCCTAACAAGGATGAAATTATTGGTCTTGCTTCTATTGTCGTACCTCCTAGTGATCCTTTAGAACATTATTTGCTAGACCATGAAAATGATATGTTCATGAATGAAAGAAGGGAAATAGATGAAGTATTCTTTAAACAGGAACCTATTCTGAAACACAATTTGCCTGTTGAAATCCTAGGGGATCCCCCTCCACCCAAGGGTGATCCCGCGTTTGAGCTTAAACCTTTGCCTGATAATCTTAAATATGCTTATCTTGATGAAAAGAAGATATACCCTGTTATTATTAGTGCTAACCTTTCAGAGCATGAAGAAAAGAGATTATTGAAAACTCTGAAGAAGCACCATGCCGCAATTGGAAATACTCTTTATGATCTTAAGGGCATTAGTCCCACTCTCTGTCAACATAAAATAAATTTGGAAGCAGATGCTAAGCCAGTTCGTGATCCTCAACGACGTCTGAATCCTAAAATGAAAGAAGTGGTAAGAAAAGAAATACTAAAGCTTCTAGAGGCAGGTATAATTTATCCCATTGCTGATAGTCAGTGGGTAAGTCCTGTCCATTGTGTCCCTAAGAAGTGAGGTATTACTGTTGTTCCTAATGATAAAGATGAATTGATCCCACAAAGAATTATCACAGGTTATAGGATGGTAATTGATTTCTGCAAATTAAATAAGGCTACTAAGAAAGATCATTACCCCTTACCTTTTATTGATCAAATGTTAGAAAGATTATGCAAACATACACATTACTGCTTTCTAGATGGTTATTCTGGTTTCTCTCAAATACCTGTGTCGGCTAAAGATCAATCAAAGACTACTTTTACATGCCCTTTTGGTACTTTTGCTTATAGATGTATGCCTTTTGCTTTATGTAATGCACCTGCTACCTTTCAAAGATGCATGATGGCTATATTCTCTGACTAATTTATTACAAAAAGATATACCATTTGTATTTGATGATGATTGTGTAGAAGCATTTGAAATACTTAAGAAAGCATTAGTCTCTGCACCTGTTGTTCAGCCACCTGATTGGAATTTACCCTTTGAAATTATGTGTGATGCTAGTGATTATGCTGTAGGTGCTGTTCTAGGGCAAAGAGTTGATAAGAAATTAAATGTTATCCATTATGCTAGTAAAAATCTAGACAATGCTCAAAGAAATTATGCTACTACTGAAAAAGAACTTTTAGCAGTTGTATTTGTTTGTGATAAGTTCAGATCTTATATTGTTGATTCTAAAGTAACTATTCACACTGATCATGCTGCTATTAAATACCTTATGGAAAAGAAAGATGCTAAACCTAGACTCATTAGATGGGTTCTCTTGCTACAAGAATTCGATTTGCATATTGTTGATAGAGAAGGATCTGAGAATCCCGTTGCAGACAACTTGTCTAGGTTAGAAAATGTTCTTGATGACCCACTACCTATTGATGATAGCTTTCCTGATGAGCAATTAAATGTTATAAGTACTTCTCGTAGTACTCCTTGGTATGTTGATTATGCTAATTATATTGTTGCTAAGTTTATACCACCTAGCTTCACATACCAGCAAAAGAAAAAGTTCTTCTATGATTTGAGACATTACTTTTGGGATGACCCACATCTTTATAAAGAAGGAGTAGATGGTGTTACTGGACGTTGTGTACCTGAGCATGAACAGGAACAGATCCTACGCAAGTGCCACTTCGAATCCTATGGAGGACACCATGCGGGAGACAGAACTGCACATATGGTATTGTAATCCGGTTTTTATTGGCCTACTCTCTTCAAGGATGCCCGTAAGTTTGTCTTGTCATGTGATGAATGTCAAAGAATTGGTAATATTATTAGACGTCAAGAAATGCCTATGAATTATTCCCTTGTTATTGAACCATTTGATGTTTGGGGCTTTGATTATATGGGACCTTTTCCTGCCTCCAATGGATATACACATATTTTAGTTGTTGTTGATTACGTTACTAAGTGGGTAGAAGCTATTCCAACTAGTAGTGCTGATCATAACACTTCTATTAAAATGCTTAAGGAAGTTATTTTTCCGAGGTTTGGAGTTCCTAGATATTTAATGACTGATGGTGGTTCACATTTTATTCATGGTGCTTTCCGAAAAATGCTTGCTAAATATGACGTCAATCATAGAATTGCATCTCCTTATCATCCACAGTCTAGTGGTCAAGTAGAATTGAGTAACAGAGAGCTCAAATAAATTTTGCAAAAGACTGTCAATAGGTCTAGGAAGAATTGGTCCAAGAAACTTGATGACGCATTATGGGCCTATAGAACTGCATATAAAAGTCCTATGGGAATGTCTTTGTATAAAATGGTTTATTGAAAAGCATGTCACTTACCTCTCGAACTAGAACATAAGGCATATTGGGCTATTAAAGAGCTCAATTATGATTTCAAACTTGCCGGTAAGAAGAGGTTATTTGATATTAGCTCACTTGATGAATGGAGAACCCAAGCTTATGAAAATGCCAAGTTGTTTGAAGAAAAAGTGGTAAGAAATGATAAGAGGATCTATCATAGTCCTTTCGATAAGTAAGAGTGTCGAACCCAACGAGGAGCAGAAGGAAATGATAAGCGGTTTTCAGCAAGGTATTCTCTGCAAGTACTGGAATAAGTGGTAACAGATAGTTTTGTGATAAGATAAATTGTAACGAGCAACAAGTAACAAAAGTAAATAAAGTGCAGCAAGGTGGCCCAATCCTTTTTGTAGCAAATGACAAGCCTGGACAAACTCTTATAATAGGAAAAGTGCTCCCGAGGACACATGGGAATATCGTCAAGCTAGTTTTCATCACGTTCATATGATTCGCGTTCGGTACTTTGATAATTTGATATCTGGGTGGACCGGTGCTTGGGTGCTGTTCTTACTTGAACAAGCATCCCTCTTATGATTAACCTCTATTGCAAGCATCCGCAACTACAACAAAAGTATTAAGGTAAACCTAACCATAGCATGAAACATATGGATCCAAATCAGCCCCTTACGAAGCAACGCATAAACTAGGGTTTAAGCTTTTGTCACTCTAGCAGCCCATCATCTACTTATTACTTCCCAATGCCTTCCTCTAGGCCCAAATAATGGTGGAGTGTTATGTAGTCGACGTTCACATAACACCACTAGAGGCTAGACAACATACATCTCATCAAAATATCGAACGAATACCAAATTCACATGACTACTAATAGCAAGACTTCTCCCATGTCCTCAGGAACAAACGTAACTACTCACAAAGCATATTCATGTTCATAATCAGAGGGGTAATAATATGCATAAAGGATCTGAACATATGATCTTCCACCAAGTAAACCAACTAGCATCAACTACAAGGAGTAATCAACACTACTAGCAACCTACTAGTACCAATCCCGGACTTCGAGACAAGAATTGGATACAAGAGATGAACTAGGGTTTTGAGATGAGATGGTGTTGGTGAAGATGTTGATGGAGATTGCCCTCTCCCGATGACAGGAGCGTTGGTGATGACAATGGCGATGATTTCCCCCTCCCGGAGGGAAGTGTCCCCAGCAGAACAGCTCTGCCGGAGCCCTAGATTGGTTCCGCCAAGGTTCCGCCTCATGGCGGCGGAGTCTCGTCCCGAAAGGTTGCTTCTTTTTTTTCTCGACGAAAGACTTCATATAGCAGAATATGGTCCTCGGAGAGCCACCAGGGGGCCCATGAGGTAGGGGGGCGTGCCCTAGGGGGGCGCGCCCCCACCCTCATGAACAGGGTGTGGGCCCCCTGGCCTTCATCTTTGGCGAGGATTTTTTATTAATTAATATAAGATATTCCGTGGAGTTTCAGGACTTTTGGAGTTGTGCAGAATAGGTCTCTAATATTTGCTCCTTTTCCTGCCCAGAATTCCAGCTGCCGGCATTCTCCCTCCTTATGTAAACCTTGTAAAATAAGAGAGAATAGCCATAAGTATTGTGACATAATGTGAAGTAACAGCCCATAATGCAATAAATATCGATATAAAAGCATGATGCAAAATGGACGTATCAGGGACTTGACCTAGCATGCATGCTATAACTTAGGGCGCCAGCGCTTCGTTTATTTATGCTCAGGGTCTGCACCTGGCTTTGTACAAAGGGTTACATGCCTTGCCGGCAAAGCTTGTACAAAAGGTGGCTTGCCGGGAGGCCCGGCAAGCCACGCCTTATGGGTAAAACTTGCGAAGATGTTTAATGTTCCAGGAGTTGCTCACTGGGACAGCATCTTCGGTCTCCAGGCGGACTGCACCGGGCCTGGTGAATCGTATTACCTGATAAGGGCCTTCCCACTTCGGCGTCAACTTGTTGGAATTCTTGGCAGACTGAACATGCCGAAGAACAAGGTCGCCTTCCTCAAAGCTTCGGGCATGAACCTTGCGGCTATGGTAGCGGCGCAAGGCTTGCTGGTAGTGTGCTGCTCTCACAGCCGCCTGAAGATGATCTTCCTCAAGGAGCGTTGCGTCATCTTGCCACAATTGCTCTTGCTCAAGCTCATCATAAGCGATTACTCGAGGTGACCCGTATATGAGTTCCGTGGGGAGAACTGCTTCTGCCCCGTATACCAGGGCAAAGGGTGTCTGGCCGGTGGCTCGATTTGGCGTTGTTCTAGTCGACCAAAGGACCGCCGGCAACTCATCAATCCAGCGCCTTCCGCTCTTGTGCATCTTGTCAAAAGTCTTTGTCCTCAGGCCTCGCAACACTTCAGCATTTTCCCTCTCCGCCTGGCCGTTGCTCCGTGGGTGTGCCACGGAGGCGAAACAGACCTTGCTGCCGAGGTCTTGGATGTATTGCATGAAGGTGTGTCTCGTGAACTGTGTGTCGTTGTCGGTGATGACTCTGTTTGGCACACCAAAACGGCAAACTAGTCCCTTGAAGAACTTGATGGCTGACTGTGTTGTCACCTTCCCCACTGCTTCCACCTCCGGCCACTTTGTGAACTTGTCGATTGCAACGTACAAGTACTCAAAGCACCCGAAACCACGGGGGAAGGGGCCCAGTATGTCGAGCCCCCAGACCAAAAATGGCCAGGAGAGAGGGATTGTTTGAAGGGCTTGAGATGGTTGATGAAGCTTCTTTGAATGGAACTAGCACGCTTCACACTTGCTTACTAGTGTCGTTGTATCCTGGAGGGCCGTGGGCCAGAAGAAGCCTTGCCGGAACGCCTTGCCGACAAGGGCCCTTGACCCTATGTGGGAGCCACATATGCCTCCATGTATCTCTGCCAACAGCTCCAGTCCTTCCTCCCGGGGATGCACTTCAATTTCACACTGTTCGGTCTTTTTCTGTACAGGACGTCATCGACGAACTAGTACAAGGTGGACCGACGGGCTACCTTTTCCGCTTCTTCCTGCTCCTCAGGAAGCTCCCCTGTTTGGAGGAATCAGACGGTATGTTGTGCCCATGCCAGAGCATAGGGCTCGACGGCAAGGACCAAAGGCATCTCTTCTATCATGGGAGCGGCCGTCTCTACGGCCAGGGCTTGATGGCTGGCCGGAGTCAGTCGCTCCTCGGCAGGCTCAGAATCCACGGCAGCACCTTTGCCGATGGCCCCTGGGGGCTCAGCGGGGAAGTACTTGCCGGGGCCTGATTTCCTCCTCTTGTTCTGCTCCGTTGATGGTTCAACAAATGGTTGAGTTAACTGAAGCAAAAAAGATACCAGGTTCCACAGGTAGCTTGAATGCAGCATGCTTTGACAGGTAATCGGCGATGTTGTTCTCCGCTCGAGGAACGTGCTCCGCTTGTATACCGTAAAAGTGCTCCTCCAGCTTCCTCACCTCATCTATGTAGGCCTCCATCAACGGGCTCTGGTAATCCTTGTTGACTTGCCTGACGACAAGCTGTGAATCACCCCTGACGATGAGCTTCTTAACCCCGAGGTATGCCGTGATCCTGAGACCAGCAAGCAGCCCCTCGTACTCAGCGGTGTTGTTGGTGGACATCTCCCTGGGAAAGTGCATCTGGATCACATACTTGAGGTGCTCTCCGGTGGGTGCGACGAGCAGCACACCAGCACCAGCGCCTTGCAGCGAGAAAGCTCCGTCAAAGTACATAATCTAGTCGCGAGCTGTTTCCTTGCCGGGGAGAGTGCTCTCCTGGATATCTTCGTGAGGCGTTGAGGTCCATTCTGCAATGAACTCCGCCAAGACTCTGCTCTGGATCGTCGAAGTATTTTCAAACTTCAAACCAAAGCTTGATAACTCCAAGGCCCACTCCACGATCCTTCCGGTTGCGTCGGGGTTGTGCAGTATCCGTTGCAACGGGAGGCGCCTGACGACAGTGATCTCGTGGGCTTGGAAGTAATGACGCAGCTTCCTCGAGGCCATAAGGAGGCCGAAGAGCAACTTCTGCACACCGGAGTACCTCGATCTAGCCCCCTGCAAGAGGGAGCTGACAAAGTAAATCGGGTGTTGCATCATCATCTTCTGCACCACTTCACTTGGCTATGCGGGCCTTGTTCCGATGGCATCAGATTCTACCGAGGGCCTCGCCTTGTCGGCACCAGGCCTTGCCGGGTGAATCTCTAACTTGCCATCCGCTGGTCCTGTCGTTGCCACTGCCTCTTCGTCGACCTCCCTCTATGCCACTAGTGCGGCGCTGACCACTTGATTCGTTGCCGCCAGATACAGCAGCAACGGCCCTTGTGGTTTAAGAGCAACCACTATTGGCGTAGAGGAAAGGTATTTCTTCAGATCCTGCAACGCTTCCTCGGCTTCTGGGGTCCACTCCATTGGGCCCGCCTTCTTCAAGATCTTGAAAAAGGGAAGGGCGCGTTCGGCAGACTTGGAGATGAATCAGCTCATGACGGTAACGCAGCCAGTGAGCCGGCCCACATCCTTGATCCGCTTGGGCGCCTCAATCTGCTCGATAGCCTTGATCTTGTCTGGGTTTGCCTCGATCCCATGTTGCGACACAAAGAAACCGAGAAGTTTGCTGGACGGAACGCCGAAGACACACTTCTCAGGGTTCAGCTTGAGGTTGATCTTGCGTAGGTTGGCAAACGTCTCTTCTAGGTCTTGTACAAGAGTTGCCATGTCCTTGGTTTTGACCACTATGTCATCCATATAGGCTTCCATATATCTATGTAGTTGGGGTTCAAAACCAATTTGGACTGCCCTTGCAAATGTTGAACCAGCACTCTTCAACCCGAAAGGCATCCGTAAAAAGCAATACGTACCACATGGGGTGATGAATGTTGTCTTCTCTTCGTCTTCTCTTGTCATGAAGATCTGGTGGTAGCTCGACTAGATGTCGAGGAATGATACCAGATCACATCCGGTCGTGGAGTCAACAATCTGGTCGATACGCCGCAACGGGAAGGGGTCCTTAGGACAAGCCTTGTTGATGTCTGTGTAGTCAATACACAGTCTCCTCTTCACATTTGCCTTGCGCACCACCACCGGATTGGCCAACCACGTCGGATGGAGCACTCCTCTCACCAAACCTGCCACTTCCAACTTTCTGATCTCCTCTGTGATGAACTCTTGCCGCTCCAAAGCTTGCTTCCTGACCTTCTGCTTGACGGGCCGTGCATGAGGACAGACAGCAAGATGGTGCTCAATCACCTCCCTGGGAACGCCGGGGATGTTGGATGCTTGCCATGCAAACACATCGACATTCGCCCGCAGGAAGGCGACGAGCGCGCTTTCCTATTTGCTGTCAAGGGTGGAGCTTATGGTAAAAGCCCTCCCGTGCCATCCTCCTTGACGGACACCTTTTTGGTCTCTGGCGGCATAGCTCTGGATTTCTTGCTCTTGCCGGTGGAGCTCTGTGGCACGTCCTCGACGGTAGCACAACACTCCGAAGAGGTGCGCTTGCCGGAGTGGGTGTAAGAGGTCTTGCCGGTCTGCTTCTTCCCTCCCGGGGCTTCAGCGGCAGGAGCAAGTGCCTTGGCGGCAGCTGCTGCAACTGCTTCCTGGTAGAGTTGGTCGGCGCAGATCAATGCGTCCTTCTTTTTGAAGGGGACGGTGATGATGTTCATCGGCCCAGGCATCTTTAGCATGTTTTAGGCGTAGTGCGATGCTTCCATGAACTTAGCTAGTGTCGGGCGGCCGAGGATCCCGTTGTAGGGCAAGGGGATCTCGGCTACATCGAAGACAATCCTCTCCGTCCTGTAGTTCAACTCGCCTCCAAACGTCACAGGCAACATGAACTTCCCCTTCGGCTCGCTTCTCCCCAGGTTGACCCCTTGAAATGTGCCCGGTTGCTCGATGTCTCCATCAGGAATTTGCAGCCTTTTGATCACGACGAGTGAGATCAAGTTCAGGCCGGCCCCGCCGTCAACCAACATCATGTTCACCTTGAGGTTGCGTATAGTTGGCGAGACCAACAATGGAAAACACCCGACCGCAGTTGTGCGGTCAGGGTGGTCCTCGGCGTCAAAGATGAGGGGCGTGCTGGACCACTTCAGTGGCTTTTGAGCGTCGAACGATGGCTCTGCTGCTATAATCTCACGCGCCCACTACTTGAGCTAGTGGTGAGAAGTGTGCAGCGAGGCGCCACCATCGACGCACATGGCCTCTGTAGCCTTCTGGAACTCTTGCTCGCCGGACTTGTTGTCCTTGTCATGCTCATCGTGTTCCTGCTTCTTATCGCGGCCCCGAGCGGGCCTCTCTTGTTGGTTGTCCTGAAGGAAATATGCCCTAGAGGCAACAATAAAGTTATTATTTATTTCCTTATTTCATGATAAATGTTTATTATTCATGCTAGAATTGTATCAACCGGAAACATGATACATGTGTGAATACATAGACAAACAGAGTGTCACTAGTATGCCTCTACTTGACTAGCTCGTTGATCAAAGATGGTTATGTTTCCTAGCCATAGACATGAGTTGTCATTTGATTAACGGGATCACATCATTAGGAGAATGATGTGATTGACATGACCCATTCCGTTAGCTTAGCACCCGATCGTTTAGTATGTTGCTATTGCTTTCTTCATGACTTATACATGTTCCTGTGACTATGAGATTATGCAACTCCCGTTTGCCGGAGGAACACTTTGTGTGCTACCAAACGTCACAACGTAACTGGGTGATTATAAAGGTGCTCTACAGGTGTCTCCAAAGGTACATGTTGGGTTGGCGTATTTTGAGATTAGGATTTGTCACTCCGACTGTCGGAGAGGTATCTCTGGGCCCTCTCGGTAATGCACATCACATAAGCCTTGCAAGCATTGCAACTAATGAGTTAGTTGCGAGATGATGTATTACGGAATGAGTAAAGAGACTTGCCAGTAACGAGATTGAACTAGGTATTGAGATACCGACGATCGAATCTCGGGCAAGTAACATACCGATGACAAAGGGAACAACGTATGTTGTTATGCGGTCTGACCGATAAAGATCTTCGTAGAATATGTAGGAGACAATATGGGCATCCAGGTCCCGCTATTGGTTATTGACCGGAGACGTGTCTCGGTCATGTCTACATTGTTCTCGAACCGTAGGGTCCGCACGCTTAAGGTTTCGATGACAGTTATATTATGAGTTTATGAGTTTTGATGTACCGAAGGAGTTCGGAGTCCCGGATGGGATCGGGGACATGACGAGGAGTCTCAAAATGGTCGAGACGTAAAGATCGATATATTGAACGACTATATTCGGACATCGGAAAGGTTCCGAGTGATTCGGGTAATTTCGGAGGTACCGGGGAGTTACGGGAATACGAGGAAGAAGCAATGGGCCTTGATGGGCCTTAGTGGGAAGGACCAGGAGGTGGCGCGCGCCCCTCCCAAGCCCAGTCCGAATTGGACAAGGGGTTTGGGGCGCGGCCCCTCTCTCCCTTCCTTCCCCTCTTCCCCTCTTTCCCCCCTTGACCTAGTTGGACTAGGAAAGGAGGAAACCTACTCCAACTAGGAGTAGGAATCCTACTCCTTGGCGCGCCCCCTAGGCCGGCCGCCCCCTCCCCCTTGCTCCTTTATATACGGGGGCAGGGGGCACCCCATGACACACAAGTTGATCTTCGTGATCGTTCCTTAGTCGTGTGCGATGCCCCCCTCCACCATATTCCACCTCGGTCATATCGTTGCGGTGCTTAGGCGAAGCCCTGCGTCGGTAGAACATCATCATCGTCATCACGCCGTCGTGCCGACGAAACTCATCCCCGAAGCTTTGCTGTATCGGAGCCCGGGGAGCGTCATCGAGCTGAACGTGTGCTAAGAACTCGGAGGTGCCGGAGTAACGGTGCTTGGATTGGTTGGACCGGGAAGACGTACGACTACTTCCTCTACGTTGCGTCAACTCTTCCGCTTCGGTCTACGTGGGTACGTAGACAACACTCTCCCCTCTCGTTGCTATGCATCACCATTATCTTGCGTGGGCGTAGGAAATTTTTGAAATTACTACGTTCCCCAACAGTGGCATCCGAGCCTAGGTTTTTATGGTTTGATGTTTTGCACGAGTAGAACACAAGTGAGTTGTGGACGATACAAGTCATACTGCCTACCAGCATGTCATACTTTGGTTCGGCGGTATTGTTGGATGAAGCGTCCCGGACCGACATTACGCGTATGCTTACGCGAGACTGGTTCTACCGCCGTGCTTTGCACACAGGTGGCTGGCGGGTGTCAGTTTCTCCAACTTTAGTTGAACCGAGTATGGCTACGCCCGGTCCTTGAGAAGGTTAAAACGGAGTCTATTTGACAAACTATCGTTGTGGTTTTGATGCGTAGGTGAGATTGGTTCTTGCTTCAGCCCGTAGCAGCCACGTAAAACTTGCAACAAACAAAGTAGAGGACGTCTAACTTGTTTTTGCAGGGCATGTTGTGATGTGATATGGTCAAGGCATGATGCTAAATTTTATTGTATGAGATGATCATGTTTTGTAACCGAGTTATCGGCAACCGGCAGGAGCCGTATGGTTGTCGCTTTATTGTATGCAATGCAATCGCCCTGTAATGCTTTACTTTATCACTAAGCGGTAGCGATAGTCGTAGAAGCATAAGATTGGCGAGACGACAACGATGCTACGATGGAGATCAAGGTGTCGCGCCGGTGACGATGGTGATCATGACGGTGCTGCGGAGATGGAGATCACAAGCACAAGATGATGATGACCATATCATATCACTTATATAGATTGCATGTGATGTTTACCTTTTTATGCATCTTATCTTGCTTTGATTGACGGTAGCATTATAAGATGATCTCTCACTAAAATTATCAAGAAGTGTTCTCGCCGAGTATGCACCGTTGCCAAAGTTCGTCGTGCCCAGACACCACGTGATGATCGGGTGTGATAAGCTCTACGTCCATCTACAACGGGTGCAAGCCAGTTTTTGCACACGCGGAATACTCGGGTTATACTTGACGAGCCTAGCATATGCAGATATGGCCTCGGAACACGGAGACCGAAAGGTCGAGCGTGAATCATATAGTAGATATGATCAACATAATGATGTTCACCATTGAAGACTAATCCATTTCACGTGATGATCGGTTATGGTTTAGTTGATTTGGATCACGTGATCACTTAGAAGATTAGAGGGATGTCTATCTAAGTGGGAGTTCTTAAGTAATATGATTAATTGAACTTTAATTTATCATGAACTTAGTCCTGGTAGTATTAGCATATCTATGTTGTAGATCAATAGCTCGCGTTGTTGCTTTCATATGTTTATTTTGATATGTTCCTAGAGAAAATTATGTTGAAAAATGTTAGTAGCAATGATGCGGATTGGATCCGTGATCTGAGGTTTATCCTCATTGCTGCACAAAAGAATTATGTCCTTGATGCACCGCTAGGTGACGGACCTATTGCAGGAGCAGATGCAGACGTTATAAACGTTTTGCTAGCTCAATATGATGACTACTTAATAGTTTAGTGCACCATGCTTAACAGCTTAGAATCAGGACTTCAAAGACGTTTTGAACATCATGGACCATACGAGATGTTCCAGGAGTTGAAGTTAATATTTCAAACAAATACCCGAGTTGAGAGATATTAAGTCTCCAACAAAGTTCTATAGCTAAAAGATGGAGGAGAATCGCTCAACTAGTGAGCATGTGCTCAGGTTGTCTGGGTACTACAATCGCTTGAATCAAGTGGGAGTTAATCTTCCAGATAAGATAGTGATTGACAGAATTCTCTAGTCACCATCACCAAGTTAGTAGAACTTCGTGATGAACTATAGTATGCAAGGGATGACGAAAACAACTCCCGAGCTTTTCATAATGATGAAATCAATGAAGGTAGAAATCAAGAAAGAGCATCAAGTGTTGATGCTTGACAAGATCACTAGTTTCAAGAAAAGGGCAAAGGGAAAAAGGAAAAGGGGGAACTTCAAGAAGAACAGCAAGCAAGTTGCTGCTCAAGTGAAGAAGCCCAAGTCTGGACCTAAGCCTGAGACTGAGTGCTTCTACTACAAAGGGACTGGTCACTGGAAGCGGTACTACCCCAAGTATTTGGCGGATAAGAAGGATGGCAAAGTGAACAAAAGTATATTTGATATACAGATTATTGGTGTGTATTTTACTGGTGTTCGTAGCAACCCCTCGGTATTTGATACTGGTTCAGTTGCTAAGAGTAGTAACTCGAAACGGGAGTTGCAGAATGAACAGGAACTAGTTAAGGGTGAAGTGACGATGTGTGTTGGAAATAGTTCCAAGATTGATATGATCATCATCGTACATTCCCTATACTTTCGGGATTAGTGTTGAACCTAAATAAGTGTTATTTGGTGTTTGCGTTGAGCATGAATATGATTTGATCATGTTTATTGTAATACGGTTATTCATTTAAGTTAGAGAACAATTGTTGTTCTGTTTACATGAATAAAACCTTCTATGGTCATACACACCAACAAAAATGGTTTGTTGGATCTCGATTGTAATGATACACATATTCATAATATTGAAGCCAAAAGATGCAAAGTTAATAATGATAGTGCAACTTTTTTGTGGCACTGCCGTTTAAGTCATATTGGTGTAAAGCGCATGTAGAAACTCCATGCTGATGGGATTTTGGAATTACTTGATTACGAATCACTTGATGCTTGCGAACCGTGCCTCATGGGCAAGATGACTAAAACGCCGTTCTCCGGAACAATGGAGCAGGCAACAGATTTGTTGGAAATCATACATACTGATGTATGTGGTCCGATGAATATTAATGCTTGCAGCGGGTATCATTATTTTCTAACTTCACAGATGATTTGAGCATATATGGGTATATGTACTTGATGAAACATAAGTCTGAAACATTTGAAAAGTTCAAAGAATTTCAGAGTGAAGTGGAAAATCATCGTGAAAAGAAAATAAAGTTTCTACGATCTGATCGCGGAGACGAATATTTGAGTTACGAGTTTGGTCTTCAATTAAAACAATGTGGAATAGTTTCACAAACTCATGCCACCTGGAACACCATAGCATAATGGTGTGTCCGAACGTCATAACCGTACTTTATTGGATATAGTACAATCTATGATGTTTCTTACCGATTTACCAATATCGTTTTGGGATCATGCATTAGAGACAGCTGCATTCACGTTTAAAAGGGCACCATCTAAGTCCGTTGAGACAACACAATCTGAACTGTGGTTTAGCAAGAAACCAAAGTTGTCGTTTCTTAAAGTTTGGGATTGTGATGCTTATATGAAAAGGCTTCAACCTGATAAGCTCGAACCCAAATCGGAGAAATGTGTCTTCATAGGATATCCAAAGGAAACTATTGGATACACCTTCTATCACAGATCCGAAGGCAAGACATTTGTTGCTAAGAATGGATCCTTTCTAGAGAAGGAGTTTCTCTCGAAAGAAGTGAGTGGGAGGAAAGTAGAACTTGATAAGGTAATTGTACCTTCTCCCTTATTGGAAAGTAGTTCATCACAGAAATCTGTTCCTGTGACTACTACACCAATTAGTGAGGAAGCTAATGATGATGATCATAAAACTTCAGATCAAGTTACTACCGAATCTCGTATGTAAACCAGAGTGAGATCCGCACCAGAGTGGTGCGGTAATCCTGTTCTGGAAGTCATGTTACTAGAACTTGACGAACTTGCGAACTATGGGGAAGCGATGATGAGCCCAGATTCCGCGAAATGGTTTGAGGCCATGAAATCTGAGATATGATCCATGTATGAGAACAAAATATGGACTTTGATGGATTTGCCCGATGATCGGCAAGCCATAGAAAATAAATGGATCTTCAAGAGGAAGACAGACGCTGATAGTAGTGTTACTATCTACAAAGCTAGAATTGTCGCAAAAGGTTTTTGACAAGTTCAAGGTGTTGACTACGATGAGAGTTTGTCACTCGTATCTATGCTTAAGTATGTCCGAATCATATTAGCAATTGCCACATTTTATGAAATCTGGCAAATGGATAAAAAAACTGCAATCCTTAATGGATTTCTTAAAGAAGAGTTGTATATGATGCAACCAGAAGGTTTTGTCAATCCTAAAGGTGTTAACAAAATATGCAAGCTCCAGCGATCCATCTATGGACTGGTGCAAGCATCTCGGAGTTGGAATATACGCTTTGATAAATTGATCAAAGCATATAGTTTTATACAGACTTGCGGTGAAGCCTGTATTTACAAGAAAGTGAGTGGGAGCACTACAGCATTTCTGATAAGTATATGTAAATGACATATTGTTGATCGGAAATAATGTAGAATTATTCTGCGAAGCATAAAGGAGTATTTGAAAGGAGTTTTTCGAAGAAAGACCTCAATGAAGTTGCTTACATATTGAGCATCAAGATCTATAGAGATAGATCAAGACGCTTGATAAGTTTTTTCAATGAGTACATACCTTGACAAGATTTTGAAGTAGTTCAAAATGGAACAGTCAAAGAAAGAGTTCTTGCCTGTGTTACAGGGTGTGAAATTGAGTAAGACTCAAAACTCGACCATGGCAGAAGATAGAAAGAGAATGAAAGTCATTCCCTATGCCTTGGCCATAGGTTCTATAAAGTATGCCATGCTGTGTACCAGATCTATTGTATACCCTACACTGATTTTGGCAAGGGAGTACAATAGTGATCTAGGAGTAGATCACTGGACAGCGGTCAAAATTATCCTTAGTGGAATAAGGATATGTTTCTCGATTATGGAGGTGAAAAAAAGGGTTCGTCGTAAAGGGTTACGTCGATACAAGTTTTGACACTAATCTGGATGACTCTAAGTCTCAATCTAGATACATATTGAAAGTGGGAGCAATTAGCTAGAGTAGCTCCGAGCAAAGTATTGTTGACATAGAAATTTGCAAAATACATACGGATCTGAATGTGGCAGACCCGTTGACTAAGATTCTCTCACAGGCAAAACATGATCACACCTTAGTACTCTTTGGGTGTTAATCACATAGCGATGTGAACTAGATTATTGACTCTAGTAAACCCTTTGGGTGTTGGTCACATGATGATGTGAACTATGGGTATTAATCACATGATGATGTGAACTATTGCTGTTAAATCACATGCCGATGTGAACTAGATTATTGACTCTTAGTGCAAGTGGGAGACTGAAGGAAATATGCCCTAGAGGCAATAATAAAGTTATTATTTATTTCCTTATTTCATGATAAATGTTTATTATTCATGCTAGAATTGTATCAACCGGAAACATGATACATGTGTGAATACATAGACAAACAGAGTGTCACTAGTATGCCTCTACTTGACTAGCTCGTTGATCAAAGATGGTTATGTTTCCTAGCCATAGACATGAGTTGTCATTTGATTAACGGGATCACATCATTAGGAGAATGATGTGATTGACATGACCCATTCCGTTAGCTTAGCACCCGATCGTTTAGTATGTTGCTATTGCTTTCTTCATGACTTATACATGTTCCTGTGACTATGAGATTATGCAACCCCCGTTTGCCGGAGGAACACTTTGTGTGCTACCAAACGTCACAACGTAACTGGGTGATTATAAAGGTGCTCTACAGGTGTCTCCAAAGGTACATGTTGGGTTGGCGTATTTCGAGATTAGGATTTGTCACTCCGACTGTCGGAGAGGTATCTCTAGGCCCTCTCGGTAATGCACATCACATAAGCCTTGCAAGCATTGAAACTAATGAGTTAGTTGCGAGATGATGTATTACGGAACGAGTAAAGAGACTTGCCAGTAACGAGATTGAACTAGGTATTGAGATACCAACGATCGAATCTCGGGCAAGTAACATACCGATGACAAAGGGAACAACGTATGTTGTTATGCGGTCTGACCGATAAAGATCTTCGTAGAATATGTAGGAGACAATATGGGCATCCAGGTCCCGCTATTGGTTATTGACCGGAGACGTGTCTCGGTCATGTCTACATTGTTCTCGAACCGTAGGGTCCGCACGCTTAAGGTTTAGATGACAGTTATATTATGAGTTTATGAGTTTTGATGTACCGAAGGAGTTCGGAGTCCCGGATGGGATCGGGGACATGACGAGGAGTCTCGAAATGGTTGACACGTAAAGATCGATATATTGGACGACTATATTCGGACATCGGAAAGGTTCCGAGTGATTCGGGTAATTTCGGAGGTACCGGGGAGTTACGGGAATACGAGGAAGAAGCAATGGGCCTTGATGGGCCTTAGTGGGAAGGACCAGGAGGTGGCGCGCGCCCCTCCCAAGCCCATTCCGAATTGGACAAGGGGTTTGGGGCGCGGCCCCTCTCTCCCTTCCTTCCCCTCTTCCCCTCTTTCCCCCCTTGACCTAGTTGGACTAGGAAAGGAGGAAACCTACTCCAACTAGGAGTAGGAATCCTACTCCTTGGCGCGCCCCCTAGGCCGGCCGCCCCCTCCCCCTTGCTCCTTTATATACGGGGGCAGGGGGCACCCCATGACACACAAGTTGATCTTCGTGATCGTTCCTTAGTCGTGTGCGATGCCCCCCTCCACCATATTCCACCTCGGTCATATCGTTGCGGTGCTTAGGCGAAGCCCTGCGTCGGTAGAACATCATCATCGTCATCACGCCGTCGTGCCGACGAAACTCATCCCCGAAGCTTTGCTGTATCGGAGCCCGGGGAGCGTCATCGAGCTGAACGTGTGCTAAGAACTCGGAGGTGCCGGAGTAACGGTGCTTGGATCGGTTGGACCGGGAAGACGTACGACTACTTTCTCTACGTTGCGTCAACGCTTCCGCTTCGGTCTACGTGGGTACGTAGACAACACTCTCCCCTCTCGTTGCTATGCATCACCATGATCTTGCGTGTGCGTAGGAAATTTTTTAAATTACTACGTTCCCCAACATGTCCTTGCCGCGGCGGCCCCCTTGGTCGCCACGCTTATTGTCGGATCCTTCAGCACCATCCTGACCCTTCTCCTTGTCCCGCCTCTCATACTCGGCCATTTGCTTCTCAGCAAGCAGCTCGACTTGTCGGCAGTACTGGAGATCGTGGCCTTTGGTGCGGTGGATCTTGCAGTACTGCTTGTCGGAGCCCCCTGGCTTATCGACACCCGCCAAGGCCCGGCAGGCGGCGCACCCGGCAATCTCCTTGCCAGGGTCGTCTGCCTTGGCCTTCTTGGTGGCGCCGGTGTCGCCGGATCCCTCGACGGCAAGCACGGCCTTGCCCTTGCATTTCTTGTTGCGACACCGGCCCTTCTTCGTCGGGGCGGCGGTATCTTCGTCAGTAGAGTCGGTTTCCACGCCGGCGTCCTCACTGGGGTACTTCCTTCCCTCTTCAGCCCGGGCGCACCTATCGGCCAGAACATAAAGTTCGGCCACGTCCTTAATCTTGTTCATTGCTAGCTCCTCACGCATCTTGCGATTGCGCACGGTCTGATGGAACGCGCTAATCACAATGGTGGGGTGGACGTTGGGGATGTTGTACTGCACCCGGCTGAACCTCTGGATGTACTTGCGCAGGGTTTCCCCTTCCTTCTGGGGAATGATGTGCAAATCACTGGTCTGGCCATGAGCTTGGTGGCCTCCAGTGAAGGCACCAACGAACTCATGGCACAGATCCGACCAAGAACAAATGGAATCCGCCGGCAAGTGCATCAACCAAGACATGACGTTGGGCTTCACTGCCAACGGGAAGTAATTGGCGAGCACCATGTCATCGCAAGCTCCAGTAGCTTGCATCGCGATAGTGTAGATGTTGAGGAACTCCGACGGATGGGTCTTGTTGTTGTACTTCTCGCCGACGTCGGGCTTGAGCGTGCGATGGGACGGCCACTGGAACTGCCGCGGCTCACGGGTAAAGGCTGAACAACCCACCTGGTAAGGTAGGCCGCTGGAGCCTCCCGGAGCAGGGCGGTCCGCAGCGGACCCGGCCTGCTTGTCCGACTGGTGGCCTGTATGATAATCCCCAAGTGCAAGGAATCATCATAGCAATTTCCAAAGGTGGAAGTGATAAGTATGGAGTGTTGAACCCACAAGGAGCTAAAGGTAAGATCAATATTCTCTCAAGCCCTATCTGCCACTGATACAACTCTACGTACACCGAACGTTTGCTTCCAACTAGCAACGAGAAATAAAACTATGTTGTGGGTATGAAGAAGATAACTTTGTATGATATCGGAGAGCTAAAATATAAAAGTAGGTGATGTTATCATAAAGTTAGAATATAATACTAAATATTATAAATAGCAAGTGTGGAATAATGGTGGATCGGTGTGCGGAATTGTCCTAGGCAATCATTAACAAGACCGGTAATCACTATTGCAGTTTCATATGAGGGAGAGGCATAAGCTAACATACTTTCTCTACTTGGATCATATGCACTTATGATTGGAACTCTATCAAGCATCCGCAACTACTAAAGATCCTTAAGGTAAAACCCAACCATAGCATTAAAGCATCAAGTCCTCTTTATTCCCATACGCAACAATCCCTCTTACTCGGGTTTGTGTTTCAGTCACTCACCAACCCACTATAAGCGAATCATGAACGTATTGCAACACCCTACAGCAGGAACCCCTCACGCTTGCGCGACACGGAGGGCACCGTAGGACAGCGTCAAAGTAAAACATACAACTCATACCAATCTAGATCATCAATCAACCCAAAGACAGAAGATATCTACTCAACACATCATAGGATGGCAACACATCATTGGATCATAATATGTGGCATAAAGCACCATGTTCAAGTAGGGATTACAGCGGGGTGCGGGAGAGTGGACCGCGTAAAATAGATGAGGATGGTGATGATGATGGTGATGTTGATGAAGACGATCACCATGGTGATGATTCCCCTCCCGATGGCACTCCGGTGCGACCAAGAGAGAGGAGGAGAGGTTCTCCCCCTTGTGCTTCCTCCTCCATGGCCTCCACCCTATGGTCCTTGGCCTTCATGGTGATGATGGCCCCTCCGGGATACTCCTCCATGGCCACCGGTGATGATGGCCCCCTCCGGCAGGGTGCCGGAGAGGGCCTAGATTGATTTCTCGTGGCTACAGAGGCTTACAGTGGCGGAACTTTTGATCTAGGTTAATTTTCTGAGGTTTCTGTATTTATAGGAATTTTTGGCGTCGGTCTCACGTCAAGGAGGTGCCCGAGGTGTCCACGAGGCAGGCCCACGCGCCTGGGGGGTGGGTGCACCCCCCACCCTCGTGGGCACCCCAGGACTCTCCTGGCCCAACTCTTTTACTCCGAGGTCTACTTTTGGTCCATAAAAAATCATCAAAAATTGGCTCTTCAATTGGACTCCGTTTGGTATTCCTTTCTGCAAAACTCAAAAATAAAGAGAAAACAAAAACTGGCACTGGGCTCTAGGTTAATAGGTTAGTCCCAAAAATCATATAAAATAGCATATGAATGCATATAAAACATCTAAGATGGATAATATAATAGCATGAATACTTCATAAATTATTGATACATTGGAGACGTATCAGTGTATCGCGCCGGCGCTCGATGGTGGTTCGAGCATCTTCATGGGCTCGCTCCCGAAGAACTTGGCGCTGGTCGCGGTGGGTCCGCAGGTCGGACAACGCTATGGAGATGTCACCACAAGCGTTGTCACGATGGGCTGACACCCGCGATGGTTGGCGTGCGGGAGGAGAGTGCACCGTGACCGCAGCACCCCTGGTCCTTCCACCGCTGGCATGTGGTGGTTCGACGGAGCGCCGGCCCGAGGGCCCCACCAGTCGTGGATCATCTTTATTGGCGACGGCGACGAGGCTCCGGATGGTGGCTCTCCACTCGTCGAGCTTCTCCGTAGCAGGAGGGAAGTCGAGGAGCAGTTGCACGCACGCCAAAGCTTCTGCTGGCGTGGGTGGTGGCGAGAGCTGCGTGGACCGTGGCACGCTTCGACTTCTAACCACGTTAGAAGGAGCTCGATAATGGCCCAGCGGCTGCATGCCACTTTCGCTAGCGCTTCGGCGGGCATGCTGGCCCCCTTCGTCCCGCGGATGACGCACAGGACTCTTCCCACGGCGGCGTCCGGGGTCTCCAGCATGACGGCGCTGTTCGTCGCGCGCACCCTGGGAAGAGCGTGCTATGGGCGCCGGCGTATGCGTCTTGGAGGTCGCTGCGCCGCCCGTGGGTGGCACGGCACCGTCCTTGGAGGGCCCTGCGCCGCCTGCGGGGGCCCCAGCTATATCGTTGGACTTTGTGGCGTGTGGCCCGTCGTCTCGTGCACGAACGGCGCCGCTCGCCATGCTCTGACTATCAGAGCTATGTTGGTGCTCGCAGGCCGCGCCTCGGGTCCTGTCTGTGACTGGCCCCCTGCTCGCCCGCACTGGCACGATCCGTTTGGCTCCTGACGAGCCGTTCGTCGTGGTCGCCTTCTTCTTGGGAGCCATGGCGATGAAGAACTACGAAGCTAACTGCTAGACCAGATTCCCACAACTGCGCCCCCTACCTGGCGCGCCAAAGATGTCGGTGGGAAACGACACCTATGGGATCACAGGAACCCCTACTACGGTTGTGGGGCGCGGGGTTGTGAGAAGAGCAGGATCAATAGTCAACACAAGGATCGTTTACCCAGGTTCAGGCCGCAAAGGTGCGTAATACCCTAGTCCTGCTTTGATGTGTATTTGAGAGAGTTCTCGAGCTCTCGAAGTAGCTATGGTGGGTGCGTAGTCCAAAAGAGCCGAATCCCCCTCCTGTATGCCATGGGCCTCCTTTTATAGTCGAAAGGGGCAGCCATAGTGGCACATAGGAGGTGGAAAGGCGTACAGTGCTACGAGCTTATCGCCCGTACTACAGGACAAGGTGCATTAAATGCACTACTTAGGTGTCCAGTTGCTTTATCGGGGACGGGGGCGAGGCCCGTCCCATCCGTCGCCGCTCCATCTCGCTTCGACACGCGCCCTGGCCAGCGATGCGTGCAGTGCCATGTAGGCAAGCAGGCTGCTGAGGTGGCGCGGTGGTAGGGCCTTCACGAAGATCTGCATGTCGCCATGCAGGCGCTTGTTGAGTTGGCTCGGAAGCCGCCCGTCGCCACGCAGGTGCCGACCCAGCTGGTTGGGCTGGCAACTGCATGCGAATGGCGGTGGAGACTTGGCTGGTGCAGGCCTGGCAGTGGCCCTGCTGGCGCCCTCGGCAAGGGCCTTGCCGGGGGCCCGACAAGGATCTTGTCGTGGCGTCGTAGTCGTCCCCGGCAAGGATCTTGCCAGGGGTCTTGTGGTTTTCCTCGGCAAGGATCTTGCCGAGGGTCGTCTGTCTTCTGGTCCCCATCTGATCTCATATGTTCATGATCTTGGCGAAGATCTGCATGCCACTGTAGAGGTGCCTCCCGAGCCCTGGGTCCAATCGTTGTTGGTGGCGTTTGGAACCCTTGGGATCAAGGGCGGCTCACTCTGCTGGCGTCAGGCAAGCTACCACGGCAAGGCTCTTGCTGGGGACACGGAGGTCGCCCCGGCAAGGGTCTTGCCGGGGGAGTCCACCTTGCCCTCTTGCTTCTTGTGCCTCTGGTCTTGGCTTTGCCTTGGCCATCTTGTGCTTCGGCTTCTCTCCGGCTTCCCTCCTCTGCCCTGCTAAGTGTGGCCGCGGCGCGTGGCTCCGACTACCCGTGCACAAGTAAAGGGGTCAGAAGGAGAGCCCCTACTTTTGTACACCGACAGCATCTCCATAGCCCGTTGATTAGCCGCGTCGATGTGGGACTTTCTCCTTTTTGTCTTCTCCACACAACCTCCATCATCATATTCTATTCCACCCATGCTATGTCCATGGCTCACGCTCATGTATTGTGTGAAAGTGGAAAAAGTTTGAGAATACTAAAGTATGAAACAATTTCTTAGCTTGTCATCGGGGATGTGCATGATGAGAGCATTTTGTGTGACAAAGATGGAACATGGCCAAACTATATGATTTTGTAGGGATGAGCTTTCTTTGGCTATGTTATTTTGAGAAGACATAATTGATTAGTTATTATGCTTGAAGTATTATTATTTTTATGTCAATATTAAACTTTTGTCTTGAATCTCTCGGATCTGAACATTCATGCCACAATGAGAAGAATTATATTGAAATTATGCCACGTAGCACTCCACATAAAAAATTCTGTTTTTTATCATTTACCTACTCGAGGACGAGCAGGAATTAAGCTTGGGGATGCTTGATACGTCTCCAACGTATCTATAATTTTTTATTGTTCCATGATATTATATTATCCATCTAGGATGTTTTATATGCATTTATATGCTATTTTATATGATTTTTTGGACTAACCTATTAACCTAGAGCCCAGTGCCAGTTTCTTTTGTTTCCTTGTTTTTGAGTTTTACAGAAAAGGAATACCAAACGGAGTCCAATTGACGTGCCAATTTTTGATGATTTTTTATGGACCAAAAGAAGCCCCGGGAGTAAAAGAGTTGGGCCAGAAGAGTCTCGGGCTGTCCACGAGGGTGGGGGCGCGCCCTACCCCCTAGGCGTGGCCCCCTATCTCGTGGACGACTCGGAGATCCCCCTGACATGAGACCGATGCCAAAAATTCCTATAAATGCAGAAACCTCCGGAAAATAACCTAGATCGGGAGGTTCGCCGCTGCAAGCCTCTGTAGCCACCAAAAAACAATCGAGACCCTGTTCCGGCACCCTGCCGGAGGGGGGATCCCTCACCGATGGCCATCTTCATCATCCCGGCGCTCTCCATGACGAGGAGGGAGTAGTTCACCCTCGAGGCTGAGGGTATATACCAGTAGCTATGTGTTTGATCTCTCTCTCTCTCTCTCTCTCTCTCTCTCTCGTGTTCTTGATTCGGCATGATCTTGATGTATCGCGAGCTTTGCTATTATAGTTGGATCTTATGATGTTTCTCCCCCTCTACTTTCTTGTAATGGATTGAGTTTTCCCTTTGAAGTTATCTTATCGGATTGAGTCTTTAAGGATTTGAGAACACTTGATGTATGTCTTGCGTGGGATACCCGTGGTGACAATCTGGTATTCTATTGATTCACTTGATGTTTGTTTTGGTGGTCAACTTGCGGGTTCCATGACCTTGGGAATCTATGCATAGGGGTTGGCACACGTTTTCATCTTGACTCTCCGGTAGAAACTTTGGGGCACTCTTTAAAGTTCTTTGTGTTGGTTGAATAGATGAATCTGAGATTGTGTGATGCATATCATATAATCATACCCACGGATACTTGAGGTGACATTGGAGTATCTAGGTGACATTAGGGTTTTGGTTGATTTGTGTCTTAAGGTGTTATTCTAATACGAACTCTATGATAGATCGAACGGAAAGAATAGCTTCGTGTTATTTTACTACGGACTCTTGAATAGATCGGTCGGAAATAATAACTTTGAGGTGGTTTCGTACCCTACAATAATCTCTCTATTTGTTCTCTGCTATTAGTGACTTTGGAGTGACTCTTTGTTGCATGCTAAGGGATAGTTATATGATCCAATTATGTTATTACTGTTGAGAGAACTTGCACTAGTGAAAGTATGAACCTTAGGCCTTGTTTCCTAGCATTGCAATACCATTTGTGCTCACTTTTATCATTAGTTACCTTGTTGCTTTTATAAATTCAGATTACAAAAACCTTTTTCTACTGTCCATATTGCACTTGTATCACCATCTCTTCGCCAAACTAGTGCACCTATACGATTTACCATTGTATTGGGTGTGTTGGGGACACAAGACACTCTTTGTTATTTGGTTACAGGTTTGCTTCAGAGAGACCATCCTCATCCTACGTCTCCCATGGATTGATAAACCTTAGGTCATCTGTCGGATGTGGGGTTCTGGCAAACCCTTAAGGTTCGAACACTGGGGTGCGCGCGAAGTCTTTCCCTCCTACCAATCTACGTCCTAGCTCGCTAAGATCTTGTGGACGAACTCGAGGAACTCACAACACAGAGAGACACGAGGTTTATACTGGTTCAGGCCACCGTTGTGGTGTAATAACCTACTCCGGTGTGTGGTGGTGGATTGCCTCTTGGGCTGATAAATAACAATACAAGTGAAGGAACGACCTCCTGAGGTTGAGGTGTTCTTGTTCTTGGTGACTTAGTGGGCGAGAGCCGGATGAACTGCTCGATGCCCCTACTGTGGTGGCTAGCTCTACTTATATAGGCCCTCGTCCTATTCCCAAATATTGAGCGGGAAGGGGGCCAACAACGGCAGGCAAATTTGAAGGGGGCAGCTAGTACAAGCTATCCTGACAAAAGTCGTCTTCACCTGCGAAAAGCTCTGGTGGTGACGCCGTCTTGGGCTCCACGATGACCTCTGTCTTGCCGTCCTTCTGGTCTTGGTCTCGTTGCACTGATATGGCAACCTTTGCCTGATGCCTCGGTACTCTTCGCCTGCGCTGGCCTCCTTAGCACGAAAGAGGAAACAAGGACGATGCGCGCGCTGGCGCCCACCTAGTACCGATCGTCATGGCTCACGTCACGAGAGCCTCATGAGGTTTGCCCCACCTTGATATCTCCGCTCCTCGTGAGCCTACCTGACCAGGCCACTCCTAGGAGGTCTTGCGTCGTTCGCCTCGTGAGGCTTGGCCCCTCGCGAGGGTCTTCGATGCCTTGTTGACGAAGATGGGCCGTACGGCCTGCTGGCTTAGCCACACTGTGGGCCGCAGGCAGGAAAGTCTGGGGATCCCCGTTCCCAGAACGTCGACAGTAGCCCCCGGACCCAAGGCACGCTCGGGCTTGGCTTCACGGCGAAGCCAAGCGTCAAGTTCGGAGTACCGCGGGCCCCAAAAGCCTGCGGCCTCGGTTGATGTGTGGCAGTTGATTGGACGTGGGCGTCTCCGCTTCCCCACGCTGCCTCGGCAACTGCTTGACCTGACAAAAGGCTGGCGCAAGCAGTTCTCGCCTTCATTGCTTCTTTCTCGCCTCGCTCCAGATCCCCTTCTTGCTCCTTGCTACCGCTACCTCCAGATCCGCTACAAATCCTACATCTATGATCCATGGTGCTGCGCAAGGTCAAGACTTCCTTGGCACCGGCTTGGTATGAGTCGGCCCTTGAGGCCCCCACCGTCACGGAGAAGAGCCTCGCCTCCGTGCGCCTGCTGACGGCGGGTGAGAGCAATGAGTGGGGGAGACCGAGCTCCGGCTCGCCTCAGACGTGCCGGAGTTTGAGGGAAGCACCTTCTTCCCCTTCTTCTCGAGCAGCGTTGCCGTCGGGTTGGTTCCTCCCTTCTCTGATTTCTTTTATGAAGTCCTCGACCACTACGGGCTGCAAGCGTTGCATCTCCATCCCAACTCTGTCTTCCTCCTGTCCATCTTCGCCTATTACTGTGAGGCGTACCTGGGCGTGATGCCATCTGTGGCGCCCTTGCACCATTTCTTTTTCCTCCGTGTCAGGGAGGTGCATGTTTCCGGATGCGCTAATTTCGTCGCATGTGGCAAGGCCAACTCAATCTCGAGCACCGGGAAGAGGGTCGACAACATCCGATCCAAATGGGTCATGATGGACGCCAAGCGTGCTGATCCGCGTCTGGTGTTGCCAACAGCGGCGCCCTCTTCCAATGGGGGATGGCCCAAGGCGGAGCTTACCGACGAGCGGGCATTGCTAGTGTTGGGGCAGATGGTGACTGACTTGAAGCCGGGCAACGCGAGGGCAGCCAAGGTGACGGGGGTCATGCTCTTGAGGGAGTTCTTGACGCTGCGAATTGCTCCGCTCCAGGCGCGCGCACGCCCCCTGTGGGAGCTTGAAGAAGAGGGAAACAAGACCTGCCTGAGGCCGGGGGACCTGCCTGGCGATGAATTAGCCGCTGTCCTGCGCCTCATAGTTGGGGACAACCAGGAGTACCCGCCAAGCGCCTTTGCTCCCCTGTTCCAACGCAGGGATCGGGAGGAGTTCGTCGCCTCCAGGCCGACTTTTGACACGCGTGGGCTGGTGCCGCCGGCACTCCCGGGAGCCCCTGCGGCACAGAAACCAGTGGAGGTGTCCTCCAACGAGTCCTGTGGGGAGGAGGAAGAGGAGGTGGACTAGGAGAAGACCCTCGAAGAGGTGGGGGAGACTTCCCCTCTGAGCAAGGTCGAGAGGCAGGAGGAGAGGGAGCAGCCCCTCATCCCGACGAGGGGCAGGTCGTCACTGGTGGCTCGCGATGCCGCCTCCGTCCTGACACCTCCTGGGGCTAGCTCCGGCTCTGCCTCCGCACTGCCTGGCACCGCCGGAGCCCGAACGCCTGCTCCCTCAGGTCTCGATGCTGTCAGGCTTCAAGCTCCCCAAGCGAAAGTATGTTGCGGTGGATCCGTAAGTGTCTCGAGCTTCGCCTTGTCCCTGTTTGTACTCGTCATTTCCTGATTCTCACCCTTGGTTGATCAGGCCGACATCTTTGGCGAAGAAGAGGAAGGAGGACGCAGTGTCCATGCCTCCCTCCGCGGAGAAAGGAGGCAGCAGCGCCCACATCTCCCCAGCCCGGTCGTCCTCGCGGGGCCAAGAGGAGCATCGCCGCGTGGAATCAGCCCCCATGGTCTCGCTGGCTCCGGAGGTGCCAGCGCCTGGTGCGGCTGATGAGATCCCAGCTGCTCTGGAACCCGCAATCTCCCAGGCCCTGGTGATGATGTCGCCTCCTCCCGCTGCTGCACCTCCACTCCCAGGTTCTTCTGTTGATGTTGCTCTGGAACGTGCTCTTTCGGAGATGACCCAGCTGCACGCGGATCTCCTGAGCACGGACCCATGCCTTGTGGCCGGACGCCTGGAGCTGGCCTCAGGCTGGCTCCACTCCAACCTGACTGTTCGCGCGGCGCTGGGCCAGGCCGCTTCGGCTTCTAAGAAGGAGAAGCAGAGTGCCGCCAATGCCGCAGCCGATCATGAGACGGCGCTGAAAGACGCCAAGGCCGCCCATGACCGCTGCCAGGTGCTGGAGGACGAGTTGCAGAGCCTGCGCGACAAGCATGCCGAAGAAGCACGCTGCCATCAAGTGAAGGAGGAGGAGATGAAGGCCTAGGAGGATGCCATCAAGAACCGTGATGCTGAGCTGGCGGAGTTGGGGAGGACGCAGGCCGCCGAGCGCAACCGGTTGGAAGAGCTGGAGCAGAAGGCGACGACGAGGGAGGCCGATCTCGACGCCAAGGCGCGAGTCCTAACCTAAGACCGTGCGGCCTTTGCCGACCTCGAGAAGAGATCCCGCAAGGCACTGAAGACGCTCTACGAGCACGGCCTGGAGAAGTCGCTGGCCACCGATGAGGACGGCCCCGCCCGGCTGCTTCCTCTCTTGGTGAAGGCGCTCGAGGAAGTCGTTGCTGGCGTTGGTCCCATGGCGGTGGCGGAAGCTCGCGTCCTGTCTTCAGCTGCATTGACCCGTGTCTTCAGCCACCTGCACCTTCGCGACCCCAGCGCTTGTCTTGACGGATTGCTGGAGCCTGTGGCTGAAGATCAATACGAGGCCGCCGCCGCAGCCGTGCAAGGTCAGGTGGAGGTCTTGCTGAAGAATTTTCACGGCTTTGTATCCGCTCCTCTGTCCGGCGATGTCGCTGATTGAAAGTGCGTTATATCGACTAGAGGGGGGGTGAATAGGCGATTTTTGTGAAATTCTTCACTGAGGAATTTGCTCGTGAGGAAATTCCTTAGCGAAGAACTACTAGCAGCGGAATAAGTACTTAGAGGTAAACATAGCAGATTACATGCATGGTCATCATGATGAAATGAAGACAAACACAGAGTACAGAAAGCGTAAACACAGGATAGCACAAGATGAAGACAAACAGACTGAAGAAATTGAACTGAGGAAATTGAGAAAGTCTTCAGTCAAAGTCTTCAAACACAGATATGAACAAACAGACAACACAGTAATGAGGAAATGAAAGTGTTGATGAAATAGAACCAGTAAGCTTGGTGAAGACAATGATTTGGTAGACCAGTTCCAACTGCTGTCTCAGTTGTACATCTGGTTGGAGCGGCTGAGTATTTAAACTCGAGGACACCTAGTCCCGAACACACAGTCCCCACCGTATTCTCCTTGAGCTAAGGACACACAGTCCTCGCCCAATCACTCGTGGTAAGTCTTCAGGTGACTTCCAAACATTCACAGACTAGGTCACTCGGCGATCCACAATTCCTCTTGGATGCTCTAGACCATGACGCCTAACCGTCTGGAAGAAGCACAGTCTTCAAAGGTAACAAGCGTCGGATCCACGCAGGATCAATCTCTTCAGTGATGCTCAATCACTTTGGGTTTGTAGGTGTTTTGGGTTTGGGTTTGGATTTTCCTCACTTGATGATTTTCGCTCAAAGTCCTCGGAGGATGGGTTGCTCTCAAATGACAAGTGTCAAGTTCTCGCGGAGCAGCCAACCAGCTAGTGGTTGTAGGGGGGCGGCTATTTATAGCCTAGGGAACAGCCCGACATGATAAGACATAAATGCCCTTCAATGATATGACCGTTGGATGGATAAGATATTTTGGGACAGCTGGCGCGTAGCACAGCAACGGTCGGAAATTTGAGGTTCAAATTCCTCGGGGCTATCATGTTCCTCACTGTGTAGGCAATTCGCACTGGCGAATTCCTAACTCCTCAGTCAGAGCAAAGTCCTCAGTGACCAGAAGAACTGCGTCTCTGTCACTGAAGAAATTGACTGAACTGTATGAGATTTCCAATGGCTTCACTCGAAGGGATTGGTAGGTGTAGGATTTGAGTTGAGCATCACATGGAAATTTTCTCCTTAGTATTTCCTCGACCCCCTTTAACCGTACGGTGTTTCCTATGACTCAAGAAAGAGAAAATGAAACTACGAAAATAAAAGTCTTCACGCTTCATGTTCCTCGAATGAATACCAAGTCTTCAAGGTCACACCAATTTCTTCACTTTCAAAGTCTTCAGAAAGTCTTCAAAATATCAAAGTCTTCACTTGAAGAACTTCATTTTTAGGGGTCGACTTTCTCTGTAAATATCAAACTCCTCATAGACTTATAGACCTGTGTACACTCATAAACACATTAGATACTTAACCTATAAGTCTTCAATACACCAAAATCACTAAGGGGCATTAGATGCACTTACAATCTCCCCCTTTTTGGTGATTGATGACAACATAGGTTAAGTTTTCAACGGGAAAAAAATATATGAAGTGTAAATACTGATATTGAGGAATTTGATTGCAAGATATAGAAGAACTCCCCCTAAATATGTGCATAGTGAGGAATTTGCTTTTGAAGCAATGCACACTTGAAGAGTTGAATCATGGAGATCTCCCCTATATCTTGTAATTCATACACGCATTTGATATATAATATGAAGAATTTGAAATGCATGATAAAATATGGTGCCTGATGCAATTCAGCATGCGTGCGATAATATTAATGAGGAATAAGCATGCAGAATAGCGCATCAAAAGTATCAAAGCAGTAGTGCAACAAGAGTATCAGAGCACCGAGCACCATAGGGTTTAAGATTACAACTCGATCCAATAAAAGTTTTAGAAGAACGAGAGTTGCAACTTAAAAAAAATGCCCTTATTATAGACCCGCTTGAAGACTAACTCAGATTTCTCCCCCTTTGTCATCAAATGACCAAAAGGATCGAAACTGAGGACTAACGCCCCTGAAGATATTCAAGTTGATGGAGGAGCGCCAGCATTGTTGGGGTCGGTTGTTGAAGTAGGGTCTGCTGCAGTGTCGTCCAAGTCTTCATTTTCATCAGTTGCGCGAGATGAAGAATATGAAATGGCCACCAAAGAAGGAACCTGGACCTTCTTGAATTTCTTCGGAGGAGGTGCAGACCAGGCAAATTCTTCTTTGAGACCCATGTTCTCCAAATCTTCAGCACTATAAACTTGAGACAGAACAGCCCAGGTGCGGTTGAGGGTTTCATGAAGGTAATAATGGTTTTTCTTCACTGCATTATAGGTGGCAGTCATGTTGTGAAGAATTGAACCAAACTGACGCTTGACCCATTTGTGATTGCGATCAACCTTTTGATGAAGACTGAGGAGTAACTCATGATCAGTCATCACCCTGGGTGCTGTGGCTTGAGGATTTGGCATGGCAGTGTTAGCAGCAGAATCATGTGTGGCAGAGTCATCATTGGTGGAATAAGAAGCAGCCTTGCGAAATTGACCATCCAATGGACGAATGCCTTCATCGATCACAGCAGTGGCCTTGCCCTTTTCTTCAGCTGAGGAAAATGTCCGTTTGAGGACTTCAATGGGAGGCAAGTAGATGCAGTGGTTGAGAGTTTCAGCTTTGTAGTTGAGTGAAGACCTTGTCCTGATGAATCTCATAATCCAAGGTGCATAAGGCTTCAGCTCAAATGGGGACATAGCAATGTTGGCCAGAGTCCTCATGAAGAAATCATGGAAGTTGACGGGAACGCCATGAATGATGTTGAAAAGCATATTCTTCATGATGCCAACAATTTCTTCATCAGAAGAGTCGTGTCCTTTGATGGGACTCATTGTCTTTGTCAGAATGCGATAGACATTCCTTGACACATACAACAATTTCTTGACGAGGAATTTGGTTCGAGGTGCGTGCCCTGGCTTCGAAGGCTTCATCAGCACTTACATACAATGGTTTGACAGCTCAGGTTCATCGTACACACAACGCGCATCTTCAGTGGGTGGACTCAGAGGAAGGGCGCGAAGCAATTCAGATGCTGGGGCCTTGTAATGAGTATTTTCAGTCATCCAGTCCAGAACCCATGAATTGACATCTTCGGAGTTGCTGGTGATGTGCAGTGTAGCATAGAACTAAAGAATGAGTTCTTCATTCCAATCGCATATGTCAGTGCAGAAATTGAGCAGCCCAGCGTCGTGAAGAACACTGAGGACTGGTGTGAAGCACGGCATAGACTCCATATCCACGTGAGGAATATGTGCATGGTCGAAGACTTTGTCTTTGTTGTAAAGAACTGAGGAATAGAAATTTGCTTGGCTGGCTGTCCAAAAACGCCTCTTCCTTATGCGAGCAGAGTCATAAGGATTGTATTCAGTGAAGAATACGTGCTCGCCATAGAAGTCTTCAGCCTTGAATTTCTGTTTCCTTGAGAATGGATCCTTTGGCCTTGGCAGAGGAGTGTCAGTGAGTTACATCACTACCTCAGGAATCACAAGCTCAGGTTCTTCAGGCTGAGGAATTTCAGGATTTTCCTCAGGTGCAGTCACCTTTTCAGTTTCAGCAGCAGTTTCTCCAGCGCTAGTGGCTGGAATTTCTTCATGCACAGATGCAGTGGGATGAGTTTCTTCAGAGCCCAATTTCACTGTTGGTGAAGGAGAGTGAGGAATTTGCTGCAGGGGAGTGAAGAGTGGGGAATTGGGATGCTGACTTTCCCAAAAGTCGTCATTCATTACGGGAGTTGTGCTTCCAATGTCCACATCTTCATCAATTTCTTCAACACCAGCCTCTTCAGCATCAAACTGAGGCATTGGTGATGAGACCATTGGGGTTGAAGGGATTGTATCCACTTCAATTTCTTCATCAATCTGCTCTGAGGAAGCAGCAGACTGAGTTTCTTCATCTGATCCACTTGGGATCTCATAATCTTCACCAAAAGGAACAAGGTCCTTTGATGGCATGGAGGAGATAGGAATGGCATCAATAGGGTTCGCAAAAGAACTTGTCATCGGCTTCATCTTCTTGGGAGCTGAAGATTCTGAAGCAGATGATGCCTTCCTTTTCTTCACAGCAGCTCGCTCTGCAGCCTTGGTTTTCTTCACATCTAAAGCAGAGGGAAGAATAGGAGTTGGAGTAGGTGCAGGTGGAGCTGAGGAATCTGGTTGATTTTCCTCAGGCGCAACTGATGAAGTTGCCCTGATTTCTTCAATTTCTTCAGGCGCACCACTAGTGGATGCCCTGGCAATTTCTTTAGTGGCTGGAGCAGAGTCATCAGCCTTAGAGCTGGCATTTTCTTCAGCAGCCTGAACTTCATCAGCGGTGCTGGCATGTTCTTCAGTGGGCTGAATAGATGCTTCAGCTTGAGGAATTTGTGTTGAGGTTGTACCCTTGGTGAAAGTATCAGTTAGCCTCACAAATCCGACCTTAGCTCCTTGCCAATCAGCATAGTATGAGTCAAAGTTGTCGCTGAGGGTTTTGATCTCAGCTTGCATCTTGACAAGTTCATCAGGAGTCATCTTGACAACATTTTTCTTCAGTAGCTTCCCTTTGCAGTACTGAGTCTTCTTAATCTCTCTGGCCCTGTCATATTTCCACTTCTCCTCTTGGATGAAGTAAGTCAGCATGTGACTTTGGCCAGGTGTTAGCTTGAAATCAGGCATAGGTGTGTTGGGATCCTTGTGCCAGAGATCAATATAGTCTAGGATCGCCCTTGGATCCAAAAGCAGGGGCGAGTGCCGCGTCCAGCGGTAGCCTTTTTCTTCAGCAACGAGGGTCCAACTGAGTAATTTGGTGCAGCTGAAGAACTAGCTGAGACGCCAGAGGCAATAGAGATGCCAGTAGTCCTTTGGCATGAGGCCAGATGCACAGGAGCTGAGGACTTTGACGGGATAGCTGAGGACGTTGGAGGAGGAGCTGAGGACTTTGGTGGAGCAGGAGCAGCATGAGGAATTTGCTTTGAGGATTTTGAAGATTCTGGCCGTGAGGGCGCAGCTAAGGAACTTGGCCGTGAGGGCATTGAAGGTGAAGCACTTGGCTTACGAGCGGGCTTCTTCATCATTGCTTTCTTCGGCTTGGCAGAGGCCTTAGTGTCAGCAGCAGCAGAGTCTTCATTGAATTTCCTCACTGCATCTCTTGCTTGCCTTTGCAGTTTGGCTTGGCGCTTGGCCCATTCCTTAGGAAAATCCTCACCGCGTCTGATGCTGGTGGGATCAGCCACTTGGCCAGGTGCCAATGGAGGTCTTTGGCATGGAGGGTTTACTGCGAATTTCTTCATATACTTGGGAGTGACATATATGTATTCCCTCCATTCACGTGCCCATCTCCTTTCAATCTTCTGTATGCGCACCTTGCGCTGATTTTTATCTTCTTCAGGAGGTGTGCAGTACCCAGCATAAATATCCTCAGGTATTTCAAAAGCAGTCATGACCTCTGGTCTCTTTCCTCCTTTCTGTGGCCTTTTTCCTTCAGCCATTTTCTTCAGATGAGGAATTTGAACAATGGAATTCTCTGAAGAAGTATGCAACTTTTCTTCGAGGAACGCTGCAAATGAGTTAAGTTGATGAGAACCTAAAGATTCAGCGGCGGACATGTGTACCTGTGAACATAGTATAGTTGCGAGGAATTTGGAGAGGTCCTATGCGTTCTCAGAGGGTTTTTCATAAAGAACAAGTTTGAGGAATTTGACCAGATTCGTCTTGAGGAATTTCACTAAGCATCATATAAATCTTAGGTTCCAAAGTTGTATAGATCGAGGATCCACACAATTGAGGAATCTTGAAGAAAATGAGGCTTAAGGAAATGAATCAAGAACAGAGAACAAGTGAGGTGTTTTGTGTGTGAGGATTTGAAGAATAAAACACCTTTGAAGATTTTGTAGAAAAACTTCGAATCAAAGAGGGCAGTAAAAATAGCTTTTAATTACCCTGAACGAAGAACACGACGAACTGTGAGTTGGAACAGTGAAGTTCGGCGATGCAGATTTTCCACGCCCTAACTTGGCGGAGGAAGACGTCTACGGCGGCGGCGGAGGTGAAGATTTCCGCAGTCGGCGCGAGTACGACGGCGATGAGGTCGAGGCAGTGAAGCTCTTCCTCACCGGCGACGATGGAGTAGCGGCGTCGCTAGGGTTTGGAAGCTCGAGCGGGAGAGAGAGATCGAGCGGGGTAAAAGAAGTGAGGATGGCGACAGGGGTATTTATAGCCGCGGTGAAAAACTGCTCGTCCGAAGATTTAGGACGAACGTGCCCCTGGCCGTTCTCCTTCTCTTGACATGTGTCACCCATGTACTGTGTAGTGGAGATCGTGTAAGATCGTGGGTGAGTAAAATAATGCATCGTGGGATGTGGAACGGTTTGGGCGGCAAAAACGAAAGTTTGGATAAGATCAGTTTTAACGTTCCGTTCGCAATTTCTTCAGCTGACAAGGACACAGTGAAGAATTTGAACGAGTTTCAAATAGAACGCACATGAAGAATTTGTGAATAGATTGGATTGAGTATAGCATAGAGGGGAAAGGTCCGATCACATTCACTTAGCAGAAAAGATCCAACTTGAACAAATAGCTATAAGTGAATGCTGTAGAGGACAAAAACTCATATATATATATATATAGTCAATGAAGAAAAACGGCGGCACAAGTGAAGATTTTGCAAAGTTGAAGAATTTGAAAAACTGAAGAATTTCAAAAATGAGAAAAAAAACTCAAATTGAAGATTTTCAACTTTTGTGGTGGCGTGACCCACCGTATAAGAATGATGATTTCAGACACCGTGTACAATTGTCGTAGGGTTCTGAGAATCAAATTCTTCATTAATTTCTTCACACTTAGAGTGTTATTCTTCATTGATTGAAGAAAAACGTTTCTTCATGTGTTGCACATCTAAGTCATCAATTTTGCATAAGTGTTAGGATGAGTGCATTTTTCAAAGTACATTCGAAGATTCTAAGATATTTAGCTCACACCGCAACTTGCTAAATCTCTTCTCATCCAAGGGCTTAATGAAGATATCAGCTAGCTGTTCTTCAGTCTTCACATGCTCAATAGAAATGTTGCCCTTCAACACATGATCACGAAGAAAATGATGACGAATTTGAATGTGTTTTGTCTTCGAGTGCTGAACTGGGTTGTGAGCAATCTTGATGGCACTCTCATTGTCACAGAGGAGAGGCACATTCTTCACATTGACGCCATAGTCCTTGAGTGTTTGCTTCATCCATAGCAGTTGAGCATAGCAAGAACCAGCAGCAATGTACTCAGCTTCAGTAGTAGACAGTGATACGCAGTTCTGTTTCTTCGAGGACCAACAGACCAAGGATCGTCCGAGGAAATGACAAGTACCGGATGTTGACTTGCGATCCACACGGTCACCAGCATAGTCAGAATCAGAATATCCAATGAGGTCAAAATCCGAGCCCTTGGGGTACCATAATCCTAGTGTTGGTGTGTGAGCTAGATATCGAAGAATATGCTTCACAGCCTTATGGTGTGATTCCTTCGGTGCAGCTTGAAATCGTGCACACATGCAAACACTAAGCATTATATCTTGCCTAGATGCACATAAGTACAATAAAGAACCAATCATGGAGCGGTATACCTTGTGATCGAAGTCAGTACCATTTTCATCAGTGCATAGATGACCATTTGTGGGCATAGGAATTTTGATGCCTTTGCAGTCTTGCATGCCAAATTTCTTCAGGACATCCTTGAGGTATTTCTCCTGAGATATGAATATCCCATTGTGCTGTTGACGAATTTGAAGACCTAAGAAGAATTTCAACTCTCCCATCATAGACATTTGATATTCTTCACTCATCATATAGGCAAATTCATCACTATAACGTTGGTCAGTACAGCCAAAGATGATATCATCAACATATATTTGGCACACAAACAGTTCACCATCATATGATTTAGTAAAAAGAGTGGGATCGAGTGAACCGGGTGTGAAGCCTTTCTTTATGAAGAATTCCTTCAATGTATCATACCACGCCCGTGGGGCCTGCTTGAGGCCATAGAGGGCCTTGTTAAGTCTGAAGACTTTGTCAGGATGTTTTGGATCTTCAAAACCTGGGGGTTGAGCAACATATACTTCTTCCTCAAGCTTACCATTGAGGAATGCGCTTTTCACATCCATTTGGTATAAGATGATATCATGATGGTTAGCATAAGCAAGTAATATACGAATAGCCTCAAGTCTAGCAACAGGTGCAAAAGTTGTACACTCATAAACACATTAGATACTTAACCTATAAGTCTTCAATACACCAAAATCACTAAGGGGCACTAGATGCACTTACACCGATCCTGCAGCTGGTGGTGAAGTTGAAGACAACGTCGCTCACGAAGTGGCGCCTTCCGCAGGTGATGGCGGCGTCCGGGGGTGACCTGCGGCTATTCTCCTTTTTCGTCCCTGCAACATGCATTAGGCCTCGTGGAGGTGTTTAGACTTTTCATTTGGTATCGTGAGAACAATGTGTTTGTAATATTTGCTTCGAGATTTTGCGATTTCCTTCCTATTTGCTTTGCATTCTGCGTCGGCAGAGTCCGGCCCCGCGCATACCTCAATCGCCATTGGGCCGACCGGAGACCAGGATACGTGACCAGTTAGGCTCCTGAGTCATGATACTCAGGAGTCCCCCTTAACGCGCAAACAAATTATAGGGAGAGTTCGCGAGGATAGATTAATGTTCTACATCGGCAGAGCCCGGCCCCGCGCATACCTCAACCGCCATTGGGCCGACCAGAGACCAGGACGGACCATGGAGTGAGGGGCTACATGACCAGTTAGGCTCCTGAGTCGTGATGCTCAGGAGTCCCCCTTGACGTGCAAACAATTTCCATACCTGCCCTCGCCGGGGCCTCGGGAGGGGCGCGCGACGCCCAGGTCCGGGAGACCTGGTTGGGTGGCGTGCCCTTGGGCGTGACCCGAGCGGGTGTGGCCCGAGCGCAGCCCCCGTGCCCAACCCCCTCGCGCAGCTCTCCCAAGGGGAGGTGTTGTGGTGAGGCTAGACGCTGAGCTCTGGGCTCCCTCAGGTTGGTACGACCGTGGGGCCGCCCTCAATTGTTTATCACCAGCGCGGAGCATAGTGCTTCCGCTTGTGCACGGGCATAGCCACTCCTCGGCAGTGTCGACGGCCAGCGCGGAGCATGGTGCTTCCACTTGTGCGTGGGATGGGGGGGCCCTCCGGGAGGAGCCCCCGGGGCGTGTACAGCCCCGCCCTGACACGTGGCTTGCACGGCAGGGCTGTGAGGTGTATCTGGGCACTCGTGAGCTAGCGCGGGACTCACGAGGCCCTACCTCAAGGCGGGTTGCGCTTGGTCTTGAGTCTTAGTGACTGTGTGTTCCTGCAAGGCGGTTAGGTGCAAGCACTCTACGTCCTCAGGTCCCGGCCATCGAGCAAGCTCAGCCGCCGCTGGTATGCTAGGTCGTGATGTCGTGGTCAAGGCCAGGGGGTGAGGGCTGGAGAGCAAGTAAGAGCTCCTGAGTCGCGATGCTTAGGAGCCCCCCTTTTAACGCGCAAGCGAATTGCACGGGGTGAATAGACCCGTGGCGGGTGGCGGTCGAGTAGGTGATAACCGTAAGCAGGCTAAGCATAGAAAGCAGATCAACTTGGGTAAATGCAGGAAGGTACATGCCACCGGGTCCGGCCCGAGCGGCTTGGGGATGATGCAACCCGAGGGGCGCCCCCAGTAAGGTAAGATAAAGATATAAGCAAAAGGGATACATGTCGCAGGGACGGACCCACGCGGCCTGGGAATAATGCAGCCCGAGGGGTGCTCCCAGCTAAACGAGCTTGGAAGATGTCACCTGGTTCTGTAGACGAAGTAGAGTTGGTGCAGCTGAAGGCGTGCGTCGAAGAAATGACTCCTCATGAGCCAGCGGAGCCCTGAGCCTCGGGAGGCTCTGGGGGCTCAGGAGGTTCCCTGAAGACTGTCTCCATCTCTTGCAGGACGGCATGGTACCTGGCCTCCTGAGCCGCCAGGACACACCGCATGTTACGTTGATAGGCTGACGCCACACTCGGCAAGTCGAAGGGCATGCAAACGTAGCTGTGTGGCGGGCCCTCGCAGCGGCACACACGTGAAGGCCAGAAGCGCTCCTGAGATGCAACCCTATTGAGCCCTGGGACGTCGATGCAGACACGCAGCCTAGCATCCTCGCCAGGATGGGGAGTTGCGCCTCGTGAGCGGCTGTCGCCGCGCATGGCTCTTGCGTCTTGCAGTTCCTGAGTGGTCTTGGCGATGAACTCCTAAGTGGCAGGCACTCCCTGCCCTGTGTTCTCCTGAGGGAAACGTGTCGCGAAACACGCCTCCAAGTGGTGCCCAAGCGCCTCCCTCATGAGGTTGGCAAGGTCTGAGGCCCTCCAGAAGAGAGCTCCCGAGCCCTGCCCGGGGAGGGCGCCGGGCGCGCCTTCCTATGCGATGGAGGGAGGCGCCCCTGGGACGGACGCTGATCCTGATAAGCCTCCTACCGCGACGCCATCCTCCTGAGGTCCTGCACGGCGCAGTTGCTTCTTCTTGGGGATGGTATCCAAAGGACCCTCGCTTCTGCTGTCGGGGTCGTCGATTGCTGCAGCCTGGAAGGCGCGCTCAAGGGAGCACACCGCATCTCTTTCTTCACAGGGGACCGTGATGATTCCGCCGCTTCCGGCATCTTGAGGATGTTGTAGCCGTGATGGGTGACCGCCATGAACTTGGCCAGGGCTGGATACCCGAGGATGGCGTTGTATGGCAGGCGGATGTGTGCAATGTCGAAGTCGATGAGCCTGGTGCGGTAGTTCTTGCGCTCTTCGAAGGTGACTGGCAGGTGGACCTGCCCTATCGGTGTGGTGGAACCGTCAGTCACTCCCGAGAAAGGCTTGGTAGGCTGGAGCTGCTCATATGGCACTTGGAGGTTGTCGAACCTGTCGACAGACACGACGTTGAGCCCTGCACCACCGTCGATGAGGGTCTTGGTGACCTGCACGTTGCTGATGACTGGGGAACACAACATAGGGAGGGCGCCGACGGTGGCCGCGCACTTGAGCTGATCTGCCGAGTTGAAAGTGTTGGCGCATTGGGACCACTTGAGCGGGTGCGTGGCCTCGAGCTTGGGGAGCACCGCGTTCACCTCGCGAGTGAACTGTTTAAAGGTGCGCTGAGAGGCTGGGGCCTGGGCGCCGCCCAAGATGCAGGCGATTGCACGCGGCTCCTGGAAGCCCCCAGCCCCCTCGTCCTGATGGTGGTCGTTGTTCCTTCTTGGTGGCGGCAATGGGGGAAGACCAGCGTTGCTTTGGGGGCGATCCTCATGAGGCTGGTCCCTCCAGGCGCCCTCGCGAAGATGGTCCTGCCAGCAGTCCTCGCGAGGCCTGTCGTGCCACTCCTGGCGCGGGCCGCGGTCGTCCCAGCGTCCGCCTCCACGTCCTCCTCCACGGTCGTAGCCCCGGTCGTTGCGCTCGGTGCGTCGACCGAAGCATCCTCCTCGTATGGCTCTGAGCTCTTGACAGTCGCTGGTGTTGTGGGTGTTCAGGTTGTGGAAGGTGCAGAACGGTCGGCTGTTCTTGGACGACTCGGGCTGATCTCTGCCCCGCTTGGTGTCGGGCTCCGCTGCTAGCACTGCTGCTTCCTTGCGCTTCACGTCCTTGGCCTTGGCTTTCTTCTCCTCTGCGCCTGCGGCTGGCAGCTCAAGGAGAGAGAGGCACCCCTCCTCGGCTCTTGCGCACTTGGTCGCCAGGTTGAACAGCTCCTGAGAGGTGCAGAGCTCCTCGTGGATAGTGAGATCTTCCTTCATCTTGATGTCACGGACGCCGTCGGAGAATGCAGAGATGATGGCCTCATCCTTGACCTTGGGGATCTTGAGGCGGGTGTTGTTGAAGCGCTGGATGTACTTCTGAAGGGTCTCTCTTGGTTGTTGCTTGATGCAGCGCAGGTCACTCGCGGCCGGCGGGCGGTCGCGAGTGCCCTGGAAGTTGGCGACGAAGCGGTCACGCATCTCGTCCCAGGAGGAGATTGAGTTGTGTTCTGGGTTCAGGAGCCAGGAGCGGGCTCCATCCTTGAGAGCCATGGGAAACCAGTTCGCCATGACTTTCTCATCGCCGTTGGCCGCTTCGATGCTCAGCTCATAGAGCTGCAGGAACTCCGCGGGGTCGACGGTGCCATCGTAGTGAGGGGGCAGATCCGGCTTGAACTTGCCTGGCCAGGCGACGCTACGCAGCTCGGGGGTGAAGGCGCGGCAGCCGGCCGTGGTTGCCGGGGCCCGCTTCGGAGGTGGAGCTTGGTCTTGATGAGGTCCGCGCGATGCCGCCGCTGGCGGTGCGCGGTCTTGACGAGGTGGCGCGGGAAGCGCGGGTGCAGCTTCTCGCGGCCGAGGGATTTCTTGGCAGCTTCTTTCTTCGCGCGCGGGCACCGGGCGTGGCGGATCGCGCCGCGGGGCCGCGCGCCTTGGTGCCAAGGCACCATCTTGGGGCAGAGGTGGCGGAGGCGCGCCATGAGCCTCATCGCCCGTGGCTGGCTGAGGGTGAGGTAGAGAGAGGGACGGCGCCGGAGAGCCCCCTGCGGCGCGGACGAGCTCGGCGACGCGGTCGAGCCATTCCTCATAGAGGTTGTCGACTGGGCGGTAGCGCAGGAGTTCGTTTGCGGCAAGGAGTGCGGCCCGCGTCTCCATGGGAGCGCAGCGTGCGTGAGACGAAGAACCTGCCGGGGTCAGCAATGGAGTGGCAGTGCGGCCGTCCTGCTGCACCGATGGATGCAGCGAGGACGCCTGCTGCTTGTTCCCCGCCGGGCCGGTGGCAGCATTGGCAGCGGGAGACGGAGAACAACGAGGTGGCCCGCTGACGGGAGCCGTCTGAGCAACACGGGCGGTGAGGGCAGCCCGACGCTCAGCTCGAGCACGGCGAGCGTCCGCCATGGAGACGACGGAGCGACGAACTGATGGAAGGGAAGCTACGGCGCACCCCTACCTCGCGCGAAAAATTTCGGATGTGGGGTTCTGGCAAACCCTTAAGGTTCGAACACTAGGGTGCATGCGAAGTCTTTCCCTCCTGCCGATCTACGTCCTAGCTTGCTAAGATCTCGCAGACAAACTCACAACACAGAGGGACACGAGGTTTATACTGGTTCGGGCCACCGTTGTTGTGTAATACCCTACTCCAGTGTGTTGTGGTGGATTGCCTCCTGGGCTGATGAAGAACAATACAAGGGAAGGAACGACCTCCTGAGGTTGAGGTGTTCTTGTGCTTGGTGACTTAGTGGGCGAGAGCCGGATGAACTGCTCGATGCCCCTACTGTGGTGTCTAGCTCTACTTATATAGGCCCTGGTCCTCTTCCCAAATATTGAGCGGGAAGGGAGCCAACAACGGCGGTCAAAATTTGAAGGGGGACAGCTAGTACAAGCTATCCTGACAAAAGTGGTCTTCGCCTGCGAAAAGCTCTGGTGGTGACGCCGTCTTGGGCTCCACGATGACCTCCGTCTTGCCATCCTTCTGGTCTTGGTCTCGTTGCACTGATATGGCAACCTTTGTCAGATGCCTCGGTACTCTTCGCCTGCGCTGGCCTCCTTAGCACCAAAGAGGAAACAAGGACGATGCGCGCGCTGGCGCCCGCCTGGTACCGATCGTCATGGCTAACGTCACGAGAGCCTCGTGAGGTTTGCCCCGCCTTGATATCTCCGCTCCTCGTGAGCCTGTCTGACCAGGCCACTCCTGAGGAGGTCTTGCATCGTCCACCTCGCGAGGCTTGGTCCCTCGCGAGGGTCTTGGATGCCTTATTGACGAAGATGGGCCGTACGGCCTGCTGGCTTAGCCACGCTGTGGGCTGCAGGCAGGCAAGTCTGGGGACCCCTGTTCCCAGAACGCCGACATCATCCACTTGAGGGAAATAGTCTACTGTCCTACAAACCTCTGCACTTGGAGTCCCAACAACGTCTACAAGAAGAAGGTTGTGTAGTAGACATCATTGAGTCATCATCCTCTTATTAAAAAGCACCAGTTGGAGAGCACCGCTGTCATTCGCAGGCATTGCTATTAATTTACATTGGGTATGACTGTGAGTGGATCTCTTTTACCATGAATTACAATGTCTAGTCAGTCCTTGATCTTTAGGGGTGCTCTGCATTTATGTTTTGCGGTCTCAGAAAGGGCTAGCGAGATACCGTCTTGTTATATCATATTATAATTGTTTTGACAAAGTGTTGTCATCCAAAATTTATTATTATTGCTTGCTAGTTGATTATGCAATTGATATGAGTAAACATGAGACCTAAATGTTATTGTGAATATGGTTAGTTCATAATCTTTGCTGAAAAATTGAATGCTGGTTTTACATATTTGCAACAACAAGATCAAACGGAGTTTGTAAAAGTTTTTCTTTATCACTTTCAATTTGTCAACTGAATTTCTTGAGGACAAGCAAAGGTTTAAGATTGGGGGATTTGTTACGTCCCCAACGTATCTACTTTTCCAAACACTTTTGCCCTTGTTTTGGACTCTAACTTGCATGATTTGAATGGAAATAACCCAGACTGACGTTGTTTTCAGCAGAACTTCCATGGTGTTATTTTTGTGCAGAAATAAAAGTTCTCGGAATGACCTGAAACTTCACGGAGACACTTTTTGGAATTTATAAAAAAATACTGGCAAAAGAATCAACCAAAGCGGACCCACACCCTCGCCACGAGGGTGGGGGGGCGCGCGCCCCCTACCTCGTGGGCCCCCTAGAGCTCCACCGACCTCAACTCCAACTACATATATTCACGTTCGCGGAGAAAAAAATCAGAGAGGAGGATTCATCGTGTTTTATGGATACGAAGCCGCCGCCAAGCCCTAATATTCCTCGGGAGGGCTCATCTGGAGTCCGTTCGGGGCTCCGGAGAGGGGAATCCATCGCCATCGTCATCATCAACCATCCTCCATCACCAATTTCATGATGCTCACCGCCGTGCATGAGTAATCCCATCGTAGGCTTGCTGGACGATGATGGGTTGGATGAGATTTACCATGTAATCGAGTTAGTTTTGTTAGGGTTTGATCCCTAGGATCCATTATGTTCTAAGATTGATGTTGTTATGACATTGCTATGATTAATGCTTGTCACTAGGGCCCGAGTGCCATGATTTCAGATATGAACCTATTATGTTTTCATGAATATATGTGAGTTTTTATCCTATCTTGCAAGTCAATGGTCACCTACTATGTGTTATGATCCGGCAACCCCGAAGTGACAATAATCGGGACCACTCCCGGTGATGACCGTAGTTTGAGGAGTTCATGTATTCACTAAGTGTTAATGCTTTGGTCCGGTACTCTATTAAAAGGAGGCCTTAATATCCCTAAGTTTCCAATAGGACCCCGCTGCCATGGGAGGGTAGGACAAAAGATGTCATGCAAGTTCTTTTCCATAAGCACGTATGACTATATTCGGAATACATGCCTACATTACATTGATGAACTGGAGCTAGTTCTGTGTCACCCTATGTTATAACTGTTGCATGAGGAATCGCATCCGACATAATTATCCATCATTCATCCATTCCCTACGAGCTTTTCACATATTGATCTTTGCTTAGTTACTTTTCCGTTGCCACTGCTATGATTACTACAAAAATTGCTACTATTACTTTTGCCACCGTTACAGTTACTTCCATACTACTTTGCTACTAAATACTTTGCTGCAGATATTAAGTCTTTCAGGTGTGGTTGAATTGACAACTCAACTGCTAATACTTGAGAATATTCTTTGGCTCCCCTTGTGTCGAATCAATAAATTTGGGTTGAATACTCTACCCTCCAAAACTGTTGCGATCCCCTATACTTGTGGGTTATAAGTTCCCAGTGTGATGATTCTGGCCGTCATTCTTGAAAGCATCCCGGGATGCCATTTAGTTAGTAGGCATTCTATTTCTGGGTTCTTGAGCCCAAGATTCACTCAACATACTTCGTGTTGATGGTGTTGCTCGTACCTTTAGGATACTAGTAACCTTGTGATAGTCTTCGAGGTATGTGGTATTTCCTTCTTCCAAATACCATGAACTGCATATGGCAGAAGTTCTTTTGAACCAAAAGATCGCAACCAAAGTGCTCTTGATGAGTTCTCCGTTATATTGTGAATCTGCCAGTTCTACCGTTCTGCATGGGTTATCCGTAAGAAATGTTGAGCTTTACTAGACATACTAATATATGCATCCACAACTCAGAAAGATATATGTTCCTTTGAGTTGTCCCTTTTTAGTTGTTATCTGACCTTCGTCCGTCAATTGATAGTCAAGAGTATGCATGCATTCGTTCATCGATGCATATTATTCTTGTGGTCCGTCAAGCCATTCTATTATGACTAGGAGAAACAAACTCCATCACCTCATCCATATCCAGGATTGGGTCAAAGTAATTGTATTCTGCAGATCAATGCCAAACCAGCCTTTGTTCTGTTCTATCTTGAAGTTTTGCCCTCTTCATGTCGGGAATGTCATGAGAATTGCACCAACCCTTATGAATTCTTGTTGTAGTGATACTTCTTGCCTTCATTATTCATTCCATGGTCCCGTGTTGTCGCAACCGGAATGCCGACAAGTGAACCGTGATGTGTGAAATCAATACTCCTAGCAATCTCGTTGCTTGGTAGTTAATGGACAATACTCTCATTCCTAGCGTGCTGGTTATTGAACCATCATCCTAAGATTGATTGTGCTACCTAGTCCATATTTCCTGGTGCACTCTTCGATCAAAGAGCTAGGACTGTGTCAATCCCTTGCTCATTCGATCATATCATCTTGCCCAGAAAAGCAAGATTGTTCTCGAACTTCATAACATACCGATGGTTCGTGATTTTCTAAATATCTTCTCGGAAGTATCACCGGGTTGTTCCCTGACCGTTATGGTTGAGCTCGTGATCAAGTTGGTTTCCTCTAAACCATCCCCTCTCCAAGAATCTACGTTGGATACCCCTGCACTAGTTGGTTAGGCTAAACAATAACTTGGAGAGTTGGAAGATAAAAGCTTGCCCGATTTAGTTCATTCCAAAGGGATATTTGTGTGTGTGTGTGTGTGTTGAAGAAAGATGATATCTTCATTGATTGATCCTCGTGATCAATTGTTGGATCTATTGCCTTGTCCAAACTTTGATTTGAGTGTGGGCTATCATCAAATCAAATCAGAACCAACGATGTTCGTAATGTTGTCTTACTCGTGGTTGTCTCCTCGAGCATATACCATTATATCTTTTGGGTCTGACCAACGCTATCACCTTGTTCACATGATTGTGGAATTCCATTTATATGGAACCTCGATAAATGTCGTTGAGCCCATCGACAACATCCTTAGATTCTCCATGATTCATGTTCAACATTAAGCTAGTGTTGGAAACTTGTGTAAGCATTTTCTTCATGATCCGTTCGTGAAGTATATGTTTGGACGAAAGAAGTGACTTCATCTAGTTCATGTGCATTTGAAGCAAGTTTCCACTGTGAATTCGAGCGAGTTAATTTTGCTTCCTCTGGAATCATCCCAAGTCAGTCATGCATGTGCGAAGTATTCCATGGTTTGATATGCTCACTACCTCCACTCCATGTGTAATTCCTAACACCTCAAGCCACTAATTGACTTGTTCAAGGAGAAGAAGTTCCTTCATAAGAGCTAATCATATGACTTATGCATGGGCTTCGCTCTCCGCAATGATGGTTCCCAACCAGAACTCGGTAGTGTTTTATTATAAGACTACTACGTGGTCATGCTTGTCTGGGATATGTGTGCAGCAGAACCCGCTCATGTTTTGAAGCTTGATACCATAGTTCATCTCCCGAGAATCTTGCAACATTATCTCGTCGATTTGTGTTGCAAACTTTCCTTTTCAGACATGTTGAGTCTGGAATATCCTGACGCCAATCAGATCTGAATCTCAGGCAGATATGATGGTTGGAACATTCCCAGCATTTGCATTTTGTTCCCAGCCTGCACCACCATTGTGCCAATTTCCCATGGGTTGTCCTTCTCAGCAATTGTTATCCAAGGTCATCTTCAAAAGTGGACTTACCACGGGTCCCATCCATTCTCGATGATAAGCAAAAATCATCCCTTGTGTTGTCTTCAACAAGGTAGTCCACATCGTCCATTCTAGTCCGAGTAAGCCATTCCTTCGTACTCTGCCAAACGATTGTTGGTGAATTGCCTTAGACTGGTATAGAGAGTTTCGATGATCCATGTATCAAAAGTAATTATTTTTGCCACTTAAGGGTAGGGGTGGGCATAAAAACCGACCAACCGAATGCCGAACCGAAACCGATACCGAAAAAATCGAATTTTGGTTTTTGCTGCTGGTACAGTAAAATTCGGTTTTCACTTATGATAACCGAAATAAAATCGCTTGGTTTGGTATGAAAAGTATAACCGAAACAAAAACCGAATCTCTCGCATGCCTCCCGTCTCGCTAAGCGCCACCGCTCGCCTCGCGGCCACGCGCGCGTGCCTGGCCGCACAACAGCCCACGTACGAGCGAGAGCCTTTTGCGTCCAGGGCATGGGCCTTCTACCTAAATTACATGGCCCAAACGAAATAGCTAATAGTACTTCTGTACGCTGGTGGAGTGTGCAGCGTCTTTCTTTAGTCCCACATCGCCTAGGTACTCTCAATGGGATAATGTATTGGGTTATATAAGAGGGTGGAGGTTCCCAGAGTCGTTGGGTTACAGTTGCGTTTCAACTTAAAAGCAACAAGTAAATGTTTGGTAAAACTGAAACCGAACCGAATTAAACGGTTAACCGAATTTTTGGTTATCTGTTTTTTATTGTTATTTTCGGTTTCTACTTTTGTAAACCAAATTTGAAAATAAACCGAACAGTATAAACCGAATTTTCGATTTCTACCGAATGCCCACTCCAGCTTAAGGGAATACTTCTACGAGTCACCTTCCCTAAGGTGTCCCGTTATGGAATCATGGCAATTACCTCCTCGCTACTCTGAAACCATGCACCATCCTGCTCCAGTGTGGGATTGTTGCCTACCAAGTTGAACCCTTGTCACCTTCTTGTTTCCATTGCTCCTAATGTGTGTTTTGCGTCTCAACTCAAGAGATATTGTTATGTCTCATTCCATGAGTTGATCGTCAGTTGTTCGATCTTCGAGAAGATCGATTCCTATAGAGTTTCTTTCTATCATCATCGTGTTGGATGAAGATCTCGAAAGCAAAAACACCAAGATCAATATGAAGAAATGAATCAACATCTTTGAGCAGGGCAGCTAGATCGGGAAGATTGTGTTGGCCTTGTGTCCCCTCTGTCTTCTTACCTCACGTCTTGAATCTCGGGACGAGATTCCTGTTTAGTGGGGTGAGTTGTCACAGCCCTAGAATAATGCTTGTAATTAGTTGCAATAGCATTCATGTCATCATGTTTAACTTCAGATGAATCTGAAATGGGGATTGATCAAACCCTTGCACTAGATCAAATCAAATAGGTTCAACCTAAAATAATCTTCAATGAGCCCAAAATGCCGTAAGAAAAGTTCATGATTTCTGGTTAAGGTGGAAACCTATGAAAAAAATGATGAATATATTTCTAGGACATTTTTGGATTTTTGAATTAACTCATTACCTATCTGAATGGGAGCTAATAAATGCTATAAAATAAATTATAGCTCCAATACTTCTGGATTTATTTTTACGGCATCTGGAATAACTCAGAGAGAGCCCATGAATATTTTTAGAATTTATGAAATAGTTTTGGTCTTTGAATCAAATCAAAACATAGCAAAATAAATAGAAAACAGAAAGAAAAATAGGAAAAGAAAAAGGACAGAAGACCTACCTAGCTTACCTGGAGCCCAAGTGGCCGCCCCGGCCCACTGGCCTCCCCCTGTCGTCTTCCTCCCCTGCCAGGGGGACGAAGGCGCGTGCTCGCCGCGCGCACGCACGCACGAGGCCACCTCCTCTCTGCCTACTTGCCCCTTGCCTCCCCTGAGATGCCACGCGACCCCCTGGAGCCGTCCGGATCCCCCTCTCTCCCCCCTCGAGCTCATTCCCTCCCCTCTCTGCTCTCTTCCCGAGCGGAGCCCGTCGCTGCCGCTCATCGCCTACATAACCACAGACTCCCCCTCGACCTCTCTCCGTGTTCTGAAGGACCGCCACGACCGCCTCTTCCTCCTCGATGACTCACACAAGCCCGTACGCCCTATAGAGCGGCCTTCAATGTCATCTTCTTCTTCGATGTCGTGGATCGCCGTCGTCCTTTTCGCCGTATACAGGACCTCCCTGAGCACTCTGAGCGTCTCTGCGAGATCACCGTGAGCCCCCGCATCATCTCCCACTATTTTCCCTCTCGTTTCCATCCTCTAGCCGTGGCCCCTTCGACCGAGCGCCGCCGCCCACCACGGACGTCGGCCATGGCTCTGTTATGCCTCTCCATTCGAATCCTTGAGCTAGTTGTGCCCCCCGCGCCTCCAGGAGGCCGTAGAACTACTTGTCTTCCCCGCTAATGCACCGTAGCATTGTTTTGCCACTTGCCCAGATTCCGGCCGCCGCCACGAGCTCACTTTTGGTGAACTCAGGCCACCCTAGCTCCTCGCTTTTGCTCCACCAGATGCGCGCGAACACCAGCTCGCCGTAGGGCCAACCCGCGTCGCAAACCGCCGCCTGTAGCGCGAGCCCGAGCAACTCCGGCGAGCCTCTGCCGCGAGATATGGTCGCCGGCGCTTAATCCGGCGACGCTGACATGGCGGCATTAGATTAGGTGCTAATCACCCAGTTAATCAACCCTGTGTCGATGACATGTGGGACCCGCACTATTAGTGACACAATTAAAGTTAAATAACCCCTGTTAACCCCCTGAGTCAATGACAGATAGAGCCCACCAGTCAGATTTGACTTTGGTCAATGCTGGCGTGGCGTCACCATGACTTAGTGCTGACGTAGTAAAGGTTTTCTCGAATTTGAAATAAATCAGAAATGATTTATGGATTTCAGAAATAACCTAAACTTCAAAAATTCATAGAAATTAAACCCTAACTCCAAATGAAATAATTTATGTATGAAAAATAATCAGAAAAATCCAATCCTTCCATCTGTACCATTTTCATGCATGTTTGAACAACTTATACCTGCTGATTAGGTCAAATCAATTGAATGGCATTTGAATAATCACATATGGAGTTTGAATTTGAACCTTGTGTTCAAACCAACTCCATTTAAATCGTTGCTACATGCATTAGCTCAAATCACATCATATTGCTATGTCATGATCATGCATCACATTGTTGCATTGCATTGATTGTGTTCTTTCTCTATTGCCGGTGGTTGTTCCCCCTCAGTAGACGTATGTTCCTATGATGAGTTCGATGACACCGATGAAGAGCTACTATCTTCAGAAGTGCCAGGAAAGCAAAAACCCCTTGTTCATTCCGATACAATCCCACTCTCTCGCTCCTGCTCTTTTTTTACTGCATTAGGACAACAACGATTCAACTGTTACATGATGCGTAGTTGAACCCCTTTCTTCTGCATGACCTGTCTTTGCCACAGTAAATAGTGAAACCCACTAGCATGAGTAGGAGTTGTTTGAGCCATGATGTGCCTACTCATTCATGCTTGTTTGTCATGCCTGCTACTGCTTAGAGTTGAGTCGGGTCTGATTCATCGGGGATGAATTGGAATGTGGTGAACATGTCCTACTGTTGAGAGCTAAGTGTGTGAATACGATTTGGTAAAGGTAGCAATGAGAGGCCATGTAGGAGTACATGGTGGGTTGTCTCATTTAAACCGTCCTCAGGAACTGAGTTCTGTGTCCGTGATCCAAGACAGTTACTACCACACATTGGGCTCCGGGCACTCCAAGCTCTCTCGACTTATTAATCAACCCGATCTCTGTCCAGGAGTTGCAACTAGTTTCTGGTGTTTGTAGGTAGTGCTAGTAGTCTACCAAGTGGCACCCGGTACAGGTGGGCTTGGGACAGACTAGGTGCGGTGGCACGGTGTAGCAAGCGTCGCCCATTTGGTGGGCTTGGGAACCCTGCTCACATTGTTTGGGGCCGTGAGCGACACCCCGGCCGGATCTCCTTGCGGATGGAACCCGAATAGGCGATAAACCTGGACTAGAGACTTGCGTGGTTAGTCAGGTCGTGGCCGACACCCTCGCCGGGCTTTCGCTTGAAGGTTGCCGAGATACATGACATACATGGCGGTAAGTGGCGAGAGCTGAAGGAAATATGCCCTAAAGGCAATAATATAGTTATTATTTATTTCCTTATATATCATGATAGATGTTTATTATTCATGCTAGAATTGTATTAACCGGAAACATAATACATGTGTGGATACATAGACAAACAGAGTGTCACTAGTATGCCTCTACTTGACTAGCTTGTTAATCAAAGATGGTTAAGTTTCCTAACCATAGACAAAGGAGTTGTCATTTGATTAACAAGGTCACATCATTAGTTGAATGATCTGATTGACATGACCCATTCCATTAGCTTAGCACCCGATCGTTTAGTATGTTGCTATTGCTTTCTTCATGACTTATACATGTTCCTATGACTATGAGATTATGCAACTCCCGTTTATCGTAGGAACACTTTGTGTGCTACCAAACGTCACAACGTAACTGGATGATTATAAAGGTGCTCTACAGGTGTCTCCGAAAGTATTTGTTGGGTTGGCGTATTTCGAGATTAGGATTTGTCACTCCGAATGTCGGAGAGGTATCTCAGGGCCTTCTCGGTAATGCACATCACATAAGCCTTGCAAGCATTGCAACCAATAAAGTTAGTTGCGAGATGATGTATTACAGAACGAGTAAAGAGACTTGCCAGTAACGAGATTGAACTAGGTATCGGATACCGACGATCGAATCCCGGGCAAGTAACATACCAATTGTTGGGGAACGTTGCAGAAAATTAAAAATTTTCCTACGGTTTCACCAAGATCCATCTATGAGTTCATCTAGCAACGAGTCATGGGAGAGAGAGATTGCATCTACATACCACTTTGTAGATCGCGAGCGGAAGCGTTCAAGGAACGGGGATGATGTAGTCGTACACACCGTGATCCAAATCACCGAAGATCCTAGCACCGAAAGCACGGCACCTCCGCGTTCAACACACATACGGTCAGCGTAACGTCTCCTTCTTCTTGATCCAGCAAGGCAAAGGAGAGGTTGGGGAAGAAGGCTCCAGCAGCAGCACGACGGCGTGGTGATGGTGGAACTACAGTACTCCGGCAGGGCTTCGCCGTGCTCTTACGGAGGAGGAGGATGTGTTGGAGAGGGAGAGGGAGGCGCCAGGGCATAGGGTGCGCACCCCCCCTCCCCTCCCCCCTTTATATAGGCCTCTTGGGGGGGCGCCGGCCCTGGGAGATCTGATCTCCCAAGGGGGGCGGCGGCCAGGGAGGTTTCCCTCCCCCCCCCCAAGCCATCTAGGAGGTGCCTTCCACCACTAGGACTCCTCCTAGATGGAACCCTAGGCGCATGGGCCCCTTTGGGGCTGGTTCCCCTTGGCCCATGCAGGCCAAGGCGCACCCCCAAAGGCCCATGTGGCCCACCGGGGCATGTGGCCCCACCTGGTGGACCCCCGGGACCCCTCCGGTGGTCCCGGTACAATACCGATAACACCGAAACTTGTCCCGATGGCCGAAATAGCACTTCCTATATATAATTCTTTACCTCCGGACCATTCCGGAACTCCTCGTGACGTCCGGGATCTCATCCGGGACTCCGAACAACATTCGGGTTACTGCATATACATATCTTCACAACCCTAGCGTCACCGAACCTTAAGTGTGTAGACCCTACGGGTTCGGGAGACATGCAGTCATGACCGACACGGCTCTCGGGCAATAACCAACAGTGGGATCTGGATACCCATGTTGGCTCCCACATGCTCCACGATGATCTCATCGGATGAACCACGATGTCGAGGATTCAATTAATCCCGTATACGATTCCCTTTGTCAATCGGTATTTTACTTGCCCGAGATTCGATCGTCGGTATCCCAATACCTTGTTCAATCTCGTTACCGGCAAGTCACTTTTCTCGTACCGTAATGCATGATCCCGTGATCAAACACTTTGATCACATTGAGCTCATTATGATGATGCATTACCGAGAGGGCCCGGTGATACCTCTCCGTCAGGCGGAGTGACAAATCCCAGTCTCGATCCATGTCAACCCAACAGACACTTTCAGAGATACCCGTAGTATAACTTTATAGTCACCCAGTTACGTTGTGACGTTTGGCACACCCAAAGCACTCCTACGGTATCCGGGAGTTACACGATCTCATGGTCTAAGGAAAGGATACTTGACATTGGAAAACTCTAGCAAACGAACTATGCGATCTTATGCTATGTTTAGGATTGGGTCTTGTCCATCACATCATTCTCCTAATGATGTGATCCCGTTATCGATGACATCCAATGTCCATAGTCAGGAAACCATGACTATCTGTCGATCAACGAGCTAGTCAACTAGAGGCTCACTAGGGACATATTGTTGTCTGTTATTCACACATGTATTACGATTTCCGGATAACACAATTATAGCACGAATAAAGACAATTATCATGAATAAGGAAATATAATAATAATGCTTTTATTATTGCCTCTAGGGCATATTTCCAATAGTCTCCCACTTGCACTAGAGTCAATAATCTAGTTACATTGTGATGAATCGAACACCCATAGAGTTCTGGTGCTGATCATGTTTTGCCTTAGGGAGAGGTTTAGTCAACGGATCTGCGACATTCAGATCCATGTGTACTTTACAAATTTCTATGTCTCCGTCTTGAACATTTTCACGAATGGAGTTGAAGCGACGCTTGATGTGCCTAGTCTTCTTGTGAAACCTGGGCTCCTTTGCAAGTGCAATAGCTCCAGTGTTGTCACAGAAGAGCTTGATTGGCCCCGACGCATTGGGTATGACTCCGAGGTCGGTGATGAACTCCTTCACCCAAATTGCTTCATGTGCTGCCTCCGAGGCTGCCATGTACTCCGCTTCACATGTAGATCCCGCCACGACGCTTTGCTTGCAACTGCACCAGCTTACTGCCCCACCATTCAAAATATACACGTATCCGGTTTGTAACTTAGAGTCATCCAGATCTGTGTCGAAGCTAGCATCGACGTAACCCTTTACGACGAGCTCTTCGTCACCTCCATAAACGAGAAACATTTCCTTGGTCCTTTTCAGGTACTTCAGGATATTCTTGACCGCTGTCCAGTGTTCCTTGCCGGGATTACTTTGGTACCTTCCTACCAAACTTACGGCAAGGTTTACATCAGGTCTGGTACACAGCATGGCATACATAATAGAACCTATGGCTGAGGCATAGGGGATGACGCTCATCTCTTCTATATCTTCTGCCGTGGTCGGACATTGAGCTGAGCTCAATTTCACACCTTGTAACACAGGTAAGAACCCTTTCTTAGATTGATCCATATTGAACTTCTTCAATATCTTATCAAGGTATGTGCTTTGTGAAAGACCTATGAGGCGTCTTGATCTATCTCTATAGATCTTGATGCCTAATATATAAGCAGCTTCTCCAAGGTCCTTCATTGAAAAACTTTTATTCAAGTAGGCCTTAATGCTGTCCAAGAGTTCTATATCATTTCCCATCAAAAGTATGTCGTCTACATATAATATGAGAAATGCTACAGAGCTCCCACTCACTTTCTTGTAAACACAGGCTTCTCCATAAGTCTGTGTAAACCCAAACGCTTTGATCATCTCATCAAAGCGAATGTTCCAACTCCGAGATGCTTGCACCAGCCCATAAATCGAGCGTTGGATCTTGCACACCTTGTCAGCATTCTTAGGATCGACAAAACCTTCCGGCTGCATCATATACAATTCTTCCTTAAGGAAACCATTAAGGAATGTCGTTTTGACGTCCATTTGCCATATCTCATAATCATAGAATGCGGCAATTGCTAACATGATTCGGACGGACTTCAGCTTCGCTACCGGTGAGAAAGTCTCATCGTAGTCAATTCCTTGAACTTGTCGATAACCCTTAGCGACAAGCCGAGCTTTATAGATGGTCACATTACCATCCGCGTCTGTCTTCTTCTTAAAGATCCATTTATTTTCTATGGCTCGCCGTTCAACGGGCAAGTCAGTCAAAGTCCATACTTCGTTTTCATACATGGATCCTATCTCGGATTTCATGGCTTCTAGCCATTTGTCGGAATCCGGGCCCGCCATTGCTTCCTCATAGTTCGAAGGTTCACCGTTGTCTAACAACATGATTTCCAAGACAGGGTTGCCGTACCACTCTGGTGCGGAACGTGTCCTTGTGGACCTTTGAATTTCAGTAGGAGCTTGATTAGAAGCATCTTGATCATCATCATTAATTTCCTCTCTAGTCGGTGCAGGCACCTCAGAAACGTTTTCTTGAGTTTCGCCATTTTCCGGTTCAAGAGGTAACACTTCATCAAGTTCTACTTTCCTCCCACTTACTTCTTTCGAGAGAAACTCTTTCTCTAGAAAGGATCCATTCTTGGCAACAAAGATCTTGCCTTCGGATCTGAGGTAGAAGGTATACCCAACAGTTTCTTTAGGGTATCCTATGAAGACGCATTTTTCCGACTTGGGTTCGAGCTTTTCAGGTTGAAGTTTCTTGACATAAGCATCGCATCCCCAAACTTTTAGAAACGACAGCTTAGGTTTCTTCCCAGACCATAATTTAAAGTGAATGCGGTAGTCTCTAAAGCATAGCCCCAAAAAGATAGCGGTAAGTCGATAAGAGACATCATAGATCGCACCATATCTAATAGAGTGCGATTATGACGTTCGGACACACCATTACGCTGAGGTGTTCCAGGCGGCGTGAGTTGTGAAACTATTCCACATTTTCTTAAGTGTGTGCCAAACTCGTGACTCAAGTATTCTCCTCCACGATCTGATCGTAGAAACTTGATCTTTCTTTCACGTTGATTTTCAACCTCACTCTGAAATTCCTTGAACTTTTCAAAGGTCTCAGATTTGTGTTTCATTAAGTAGACATACCCATATCTACTCAAGTCATCAGTGAGGGTGAGAACATAACGATAGCCACCGCGAGCCTCAACACTCATTGGACCGCACACATCGGTATGTATGATTTCCAATAAGTTGGTTGCTCGCTCCATTGTTCCTGAGAACGGAGTCTTGGTCATTTTACCCATGAGGCATGGTTCGCACGTGTCAAATGATTCATAATCAAGAGACTCTAAAAGTCCATCTACATGGAGCTTCTTCATGCGTTTGACACCTATGTGACCAAGGCGGCAGTGCCACAAATATGTGGGACTATTGTTATCAACTTTAACTCTTTTGGTATTCTGTCACATCCTAACTAGTTCATGCATTAGAGTGTGCATCATGTTTTTCTTTTGATAAGAAAATTGAAATGGGGAAGGCAGAACCCCCAGCTCCCCTCCTGAATCTACTAGGGTTTACTAAAATCTTTTTCAATGAACCTGAAATGTCCTTCTAAAATGTTCATCATCTTTGCTTTGGTCTTAAACCTCTGGCAAAAATAGTGCACATTTTTCTAGGTCAACAGAAGGTCATCGAACTAATGAATAAGTATTTGAATTTGGGCATTTAAAATTTATAAAACATTTCAAATGCCCAAATATCTCCAAACTAAAATGTTCCTTGCTGGAAATATTCCAACTAAGGACCAGGTGCAGTTTGGTGATTTTTGGAGTTGTGCTAGTATTTTAAATAAGTCTACAAAGTTACAAAAGAAATAGAAAAGGAAACAAAAAGCAGAAAAGGACTTACCTGGCCAAACCCCCCCAGCCGGCCCACCTGGCGGCCCAGCACTGTGCTGGCCCGAGCCAGCCAGCTGCTTCGTCCCCGCCAGGCAGGTAGGGTGGTGACGCCGACGAGCGCGAGCTCGCCACGACGCCACCTGCTCGCCGCTTCGCCGCCCCGCTGCCCTGGACGGCCTCCACGTCGTGCCCCCGACCCCGTGGACACGTCCACTTCCCCCCTGTCTCTCTCCCTCGCTCCCCTTCGCCATGGCCGACGCCACCGTCGCCGCTCCGCCGCCGTTGCCATAGCTACCGTCATCCCCGCGCCACCCGACCGTGTCCCCGAGCTCCGCCACCCTCCTCTTCTTCGAGCAAGACGAGCCCCGAGCGCTCGCCCGCTCTGGGGTCGCCCCTGACCCCGTCTTCCCCAACTCCGGCCGCCGAGATCGCCATCGTCGCCCCGCTCAGCTCCGACCCTCCCCGAGCCCGCCTCGACGCTCGCTGCAATCACCGTGAGCATGGCCACCTTCCCTTCCTCCCCGTTCTCTCTCTCGAGCCCCGTAGCGATCACTTGTAGCTCACCCGCACGCGCCGCCGCGGAGCTCATCGCCGACGAGGCTCCGGCCACCCAATGGCCGCACCACCCTCTCCACTAGCCTCACCGCACACCCAGGGGCCCGACGCATCACTCCACGCGCCTCGCCGTGCCCCGCAGCCCCGGTTTCACCTTCGCCCGAGCCCCGGCGCCGCCAAACTCGTCGCCGGCGTCATTTCCGGCAACCCCGAGGCCAACTACCACCACCACTCGATGCGGCTCACCTCCCGCATCACGTAGACGTGCTCCGCCGTCGATTTGGTCGCCGGAGCGCGAATCTGCACTTCCTCCGCCGCGTCTGGACGTCGCCGGCGGCTCAACGCCGGCGGAGTTGACCCGCTGACCCCTTTGTTGACCACGGGTGGGCCCAGTTTGACCCCCCTGGGTCTATGACATGTGGGCCCCGCCCGCTAACTAATCCAGGATTAGTAATAATCTAATCTGTTTAAGTTAATGACCCTGACACGCGGGACCCACGCATCAGGTTTGACCTGGACCGGGTCTGTTGACCTGCTGAGGTCAGCATGACCTCATGCTGACGCCACATTTAATTTTCTGAATTTATTTTTGCACAGGAAATTCCAGAAATTAGTTTAAACTTCAAAAATTCATAGAAAATTATCTATAACTCCAAATGCAAAGTGTTATATATGAAAAATGATCAGAAAAATCCAATCTATCCATTGGTACTGGTTTCATGCATGTCAGAACAAGTAAAACCCACTGTTTAGGCATTACAAGTTGATACACTAATATGATCTTCATAAATGAGCTACCATTTGAATCTTTGGTTCAAATGGGTTCATTCCCTTCTGGTTTAACTTGCACTAGGTCAGGGCACATTCATATTGCCATGTCATAGCATGCATCATATTGTTGCATATCGTCATGTGTTGTTTATGTTTCGATGTGTTCTCCGTGGTAGGTTCTGCCTCCGAGGATATTCACGAGTATCCAACTGAAGGGCAGTACTCTACTACCACTCCATCAGGCAAGCAACTCGTTGATCATTCCGATACAAACCCATGTTCTCGCTTCTGCCCTTGTTTACTACATTAAGACAACGCGCTTCAAACTGCTGTGTGTCGCGGTAGTTGAACCCACTTCCTTTGCATGACCTGTCTTTGCCACAGTAACTAGATGAAACCCACTAGCATGTGTAGGAGTTGTTTGAGCCAATACATGTGTGTGTGTGTTCCTACCATGCTGTGCTTGCTATGCTTAGAGTTGTGTCAGGTCTGGCTCATCGGGATGATGATCCGGAGTGAAAGGTTGTATCGTTGTCAATAGTGTGGAAGTGTTGAACACGATTTGGTAAAGGAATCGATGGAAGGCCATGTAGGAGTACATGGTGGGTTGTTTCATTGAGGCCGTCCTTAAGAACTGAGATCTGTGTGTGTGATTTAAGACTCAGCTATTACCACGCATTGGGCCCGAAACCAATGGACCCTCTCGGCTTCTTGATCACGCTTGTCCTCTGTCCAGGAGTTGCAAAGTAGTTTCTGGTGTTTGTAGTATGCTGGGGGCCGCACGCGGCGCTGACCATCGGGGTGGGCTGTGTTGCGGTAGGCACGTGGCACGGTGTACCGACTCGCCCGTTTGGTGTCTCGGGAACCCTGTTCACATCGTTCGGGGCCGTTAGTGGAAACCTCGGCCGGACTCCCTGCGGATGGAACCCGAATAGGCGATAAACCTGGACTAGAGACTTGAGTGTTTAGGTAGGCCGTGGCCGACACCCTCGCTGGGCTTCCGCTTGAAGGTTGCCGAGTACATGTCGTGTAAACGGCGATAAGTGGTGAGAGCGTGTGTGAAGAAGTACACCCCTGCAGGGTATAAATCTATTCGAATAGCCGCGTCCGCGGTAAAGGACTACTTGGTCACCTATACAGTTCATAGACAAGTTAAATGGATACTACTAAAACTCTCAAGATAAGTGTGAGTACCGCGGATGGCCCTCTCGCAGGATGGCGAGAGAGGATCCACGGTGGAGTATTGTGATGGTGTTAGTGGACTCGTGTGCGACAAATGATTTACAAGTGGTGTCTATCGTAGGATAGTTTAGCCAAGAGTCAAAGCTGGCTTGCTGCAATAACCCCACTACATTCTTGAGAATGTGCATGTATAATAGGTTCCTGTTGTAAGACTTGCTGAGTACCTCCGTACTCATGTTGCTTTAATCATGTTTTTCAGACGACTGCACCAACCCCTCTGATGGGTTCTATGTAGACCTCGACGTTGACGAGTGACTTATCACCAGGTGGTGATCCAAGACTTGTGAAGGGTCGATGTAGATAGACAGGCTTCATCAAGCCTTCTTTCTTTCTAGTGTCTGTACTCAGACTAGTTTGCTTCCGCATGTGCTTGTATGCTTGTATGACTTGAGTGTTGGGTCATGTGACCCCTATCTGTATGGATGATATGTATGGCTCCTCGGAGCCTTCTAAATAAAGTACTTGAGTCGTAGAGTACTGTTGTGATGCCATGTTGTATTTACTCATATCGGGCATATTGTGTGTATGATTGAAATGCTTGGTATGAGTGGGATCCGACTATCTAGTTGTTTATCCTTGGCAGCCTTTCATATGGGGAAATGTAAGTTTTGTGCTTCTGAGCGATAGTAGTCCGCTACAGCCCGGTTCACCGGAGTCCTGCTAGCCCAGCACTACTGCTTGGACACTTGACTGGCCGGCATGTGTTTCACGTCGTTCCCATGTCTGTCCCTTCGGGGAAATGTCACGCGCTGTTATTCGGAGTCCTGCCTAGCCTGCTACAGCCCGGGTTACCGGAGTCCTGTTAGCCCAGTGCTACAGCCCGAATAGATACGTTGATGACCGACATGTTCGATGTGATTCATGTATGCCTGTCCTCATAGGCTAGCGCCGCTTTGGGTTCATAACTAGCCATGTCGGCCCGGGTTCTCTGTCATATGGATGCTAGCGACACTATCATATACGTGAGCCAAAAGGCGCAAACGGTCCCGGGCCAGGTAAGGTGGCACCCGTGGGAGTACCGTGCGTGAGGCCGCAAAGTGATATGATGTGTTACACGCTGGATCGATGTGGCTTAGGATCGGGGTCCTGACAGCGTTGGCATCAGAGCCGGACTGCCTGTAGGTTCGCTAAGCCAAACTGGTCGATGTCGAGTCTAGAAATGCTTTAGTTATATGTAGGGGAATTGATTGTGGGAGGGAAAGTAAGGCTCTTTTACTCCTTTACCTTATGCCCTCTATTCTGAGTCATTCTCTTCTCATTCTACGTGGGTTAAGGACTAGGCTCTCTTCTCTCTATCAGGTTCACGTGCTACTAAATCCGTAGTAACTTATAGGATTGTTGGTTCAACCCAGTTCAGTTCTACTAAAGTTTAGTATGTTGCCAATTGAACCAGAACCTTGATATGATGTTGTTGAGTGGTTTCGCAAACTGTTGTGGATGTCTCAATTCTTGTTCTGAGCATTTACAGCCGTTATGCTGTCCAATTTCATCCAGGAATTCTAATGCCTTTGCACTATTTTGTGCTTTCAAATGGCTAACCGTCCCCAAAACCAAGTGGTTCGTCTGACCCGTTGCATCGGTGTATGTGGTCATACCGCCATGTTGGTTCGAGTGATGGTTGAGGCAGGTTACCGATGGTACCCTGAATACACCGTCGAAGAGCAGTTTAGAGATTTCAACCAGAGCCAATATCTGTGCACGGTCAGGATATATCCATCTTATCCCGGAGCCACGGAACCACTCCACCGTTCTTATGGACTCGGGATCACTATTGGGATGTCCGTTCAAGATGCAGCCTACTCGATGATGACCATTATGCGAGCTAGAACTGCTTTGTTGAGCAACACTGAATTTCGCTACATGCCAGCATCCCTCCCTGGGGCGCATGGTTACCTTCAGGGCATGTACAGTGATGCATCCCATGAGGACTCACTCCTTTGCACCACTACCGAGATGTTGGAAGATAAGGACCGTGAAAACCGGGCCTTGCGTATGGAGCTCTTTAATGCTCGTGCTGATCATTGGGCCACCTTGACGAGGTTTGCACCTGCTGTGCAAGCCGGTTACATGGACACGAGAGACTTGTACCCTGTGCGGGCTAGTCTGCCAGACTTCATGGAATGGCGTGAGGTGGGAGGCATCACCCCTCCTCGTGGGCCTCTTCTGCCGCCATTTGTTGGACCAAGGCCGCACCCAAGTCCCTATGGTCCACAAGCACCGCAGGACCGTCTGTTCCCAGATGACCATGTTCCGCTTCCAGGTCTGGGTGGTGACTTCTATGAGGACTTCTACGGAGCCGTCTGAGCTAGTAGTAGTCTCGCTAGTATTGTAATAGTTGTATGTCCACCGTCCTGCGTGATTGTGGAATATAACTTAGTGTGTATCAATTCCGGAGGTGTAGAAAAATAATGTATAGGAGCTTGGAATGCCTCCGATGAGATGTAACGTCTTTCGTCTTAGTTGTACTTCAGCTTGAGTTAGTACTAAACTATGTATGACGTGTATGACCGTTGGTATATATATGGCAGTTTCTATATTACCATGTCATACGGATGATCATCTCTGCATTCCTTGTTACCCATTACATTCCGCACTTCCTTGGCCAGATTTTGCCATCCTGGTTTAAATCGTTGTTTTGTTTTCCCAGGATGGTCAACACCCGCAGCAACCCTGCTGCTTCGGAGCAGGGAGAAGCTAGTACACCTAGAGAGGAAAGTCTGCCTCAACCACCTTCTCTGGCCGAAGTGATGCTGGAGGCAGAGCGCAACAGGCGCGACACCAACCGCTTGTTAGAGCGGATTGAGCAGAACACTGCACGCCAGCAGAGGATCAATTCGGTGTCCATCAATGACTTTGTCAAGCTGTACCCGCCAAAGTTCAATCATTCCATCGAACCTCTCGATGCGGATGACTGGCTCCGCAGCATCGCCCACAAGCTACGTTCTGCCAACGTGGCTGAAGATGATAAAGTCACCTTTGCTGCCTATCACCTCGAAGGCCCTGCCAGCCTTTGGTGGGAGAATTATGAAGCTATGCGTCCGGTCGGCCAACTCACTACTTGGGCTGATTTCAGTGCCGCTTTTCGTGAGCATCATATTCCGGAAGGTCTCATGGATCGCAAGAGGGAGGAGTTCTGTGACTTCACCCAGGGGAAGCTGACTGTGGATGCATACAGTCGCGAGTTTGGAAAGCTTGCACGCTATGCTCCCGAAGAGGTATCCACCGACGCCAAGAAGCAGGCAAGGTTCCGCAAGGGACTTAGCCCTGAGCTCCGACGTGACCTTCGTCTGCATGAATGCATTTCTTTTCCGAAGCTAGTCAATAAGGCCATCAGTGCCGAGACGGGGCAGAGCGATTTTGAAGCTTCACGCAAGCACTCCCGTGACTATGGATCTTCATCCGGCTCTGGATCTCAGAAGCGCCGGGTCTGGATTCCAAATTCTGCTATGCCACCCAGGTATACTCCGAGGCCATCCTTTGAGGCGCCTCGTCCCAACCAACAGTATGTGCCGCCCAAGACTTTTGGTGGCCCCACTGCCAATGCTGCTCCGCGCCCCAATTCGATAACTTGCTTCAAGTGTGGTGAGCCGGGCCACTACATCCGTGAGTGACCCCAGAACAACCCCAGTCAGTTCGGAAAGTCTGTTGGACGTGGTAAGTCAACAGCAAAGGTGCTTGTCGCCAAGCCAGCCACCACTGCTCGTGGCCATGTCAACTACGTTTCAGCTGAAGAAACTCAAGAGGACCCCAACGTCGTTCTCGGTACGCTCCTTGTTAATTGCCATCCGGCAACTGTTCTCTTTGATACTGGAGCATCTCATTCATTTATTTCTGAGAGCTATGCTCATTTGCACAACACCACTTTTTGTGACATGCCCACCTCCATGGTAATTCAAACCCCTGGTTCTAAGTGGCAAACCTCTAGAATCAGCCATGGAAATGAAATTCTTGTTGACAGATTGGTCTTCCTTGCGTCACTAATAGCTCTCAAGTCCTCAGACATTAACATCATCTTGGGTATGGACTGGATGTCAGCTCATTACGCCAAGATTGACTGCTCAACTAGAACTGTTCAACTTACCCATCCATCGGGTAAGACAGTCAACGTTTTGACCCGAGTATCGGAGCGTCAGCTCTACTCTCTAAATGCCAATCCCCTTCCAGACCTCGAAGATATTCCGGTAGTCCGTGACTTCCCGGATGTCTTTCCAGAGGAACTGCCAGGTGTTCCACCTGACAGAGATGTCGAGTTCGTGATAGACCTTGTTCCAGGAACCGTCCCAATCTCTAGAAGACCTTATAAGATGGCACCCCTAGAACTAGCTGAGCTTAAGAAACAACTCGATGAGTCCTTGCAAAAGGGTTTCATCCGTCCTAGTTCATCCCCATGGGCTTGCCCCGTCCTCTTCGTCAAGAAGAAGGATGGAACGGATCGGATGGTTGTGGATTATCGACCTGTCAATTTGGTCACTATCAAGAACAAGTATCCGCTCCCCAGGATCAACGACCTGTATGATCAGCTCGCAGGATCCTCAGTCTTCTCCAAGATGGATTTGAGGTTGGGCTACCATCAAATCAAAATCAAGAATGGGGACATTCCCAAAACGGCTTTCGTCACTCGTTACGGCCAATACGAGTACACCGTCATGTCCTTCGGTTTAACCAATGCTCCAGCCACCTTCTCTCGGTTAATGAACTCGATCTTCATGGAGTACTTGGATAAATTCGTCGTGGTATACCTCGATGATATACTCATCTACTCCAAGAATGAGGAAGAACATGCCGAACATCTAAGGTTAGTATTGATGAAACTTCGAGAGCATCGCCTTTATGCCAAATTCTCCAAGTGCGAATTCTGGTTGCCAGAAGTGACCTATCTGGGCCATGTAATCTCTGGTAAGGGCATTGCTGTCAATCCCGAGCGAGTTCAAGCTGTCCTTGACTGGACTCCACCTGAAACGGTCAAACAAGTTCGGAGTTTTCTTGGTTTAGCGAGCTATTGCCGCCGCTTCGTCGAGAATTTCTCCAAAGTTGCTAAGCCTCTAACTGAACTCCTCAAGAAAGATAAAAAGTTTGAGTGGACCCCACAGTGCGAGTTCAGCTTTCAGGAACTGAAAAGACGCCTGACGTCTGCTCCCGTACTGGTACCACCAGACTTCTCTAAGGACTTTGTTATCTATTGCGACGCCTCGCGACAAGGACTAGGTTGCATACTCATGCAAGATCGTCATGTGATTGCCTACGCATCTCGACAGTTGCGTCCACATGAGGATAACTATTCCACACATGATCTAGAGCTTGCAGCAGTAGTCCATGCACTCAAAACCTGGCGACACTACCTTCTGGGTAATCGCTGTGAAATCTACACTGATCACCAAAGTTTGAAATATATCTTCACCCAACCGGATTTGAATCTCAGGCAAAGACGTTGGGTCGAGTTGATCTCGGATTACGACTTAGGAATAACTTACACCCCAGGCAAAGCCAATGTCATGGCTGATGCACTAAGTCGTAAATCTTATTGTAACAACCTGATGTTACAACAAGGTCAACCACTTCTCCACGAGGAATTTCATAAGCTTAACCTTCACATTGTTCCTCGAGGATTCCTTTCCACCCTGGTGGCGAAACCAAACCTTACGGATCAGATCATCAAGGCACAAAAGGTGGATCCGGGAATTTCCTGTATCAAGAGAAACATCAAGAAGGGAGTTGCAGATTGTTTCTCCATTGATGATCAAGGTGTTGTGTTCTTTGGAAACCGTCTAGTGGTTCCCAAGATACGCAACTTGAGGCGATTGATCCTTAAGGAAGCTCATGAATCCCCTCTCACCATTCATCCCGGTAGTACTAAAATGTATCAAGACCTACGCCAGAGGTTTTGGTGGACTAGGATGAAGAGAGAAATCGCTCAATACATTGCAAATTGCGACGTCTGTCGTCGTGTCAAAGCAGAGCATCAACGGCCCGCTGGCACCCTTCAACCATTGGAGATTCCTGAATGGAAATGGGATAAAATCGGTATGGATTTCATTACCGGGTTTCCCAGAACCAAGAGAGGGAATAATGCTATCTTCGTTGTTGTCGATCGTCTTTCCAAACTAGCCCACTTCTTACCTGTTCGCGAGAGTATAACCGCTAGCCAGCTAGCGGATTTGTACATCTCTCGAATAGTATCTCTCCATGGTGTTCCATTGGAAATTAATTCAGACCGTGGAAGCCTTTTCACCTCTCGATTTTGGGAAAGTTTCCAAAATGCTATGGGGACTCGTCTCTCCTTTAGCACCGCCTTCCATCCTCAGTCAAGTGGTCAAGTAGAACGAGTCAATCAAATTCTGGAGGATATGCTCCGAGCTTCTGTCATCTCTTTCGGTATGAATTGGGAGAAGTGCCTTCCATTCGCCGAGTTTGCTTATAACAACAGTTATCAAGCTAGCTTGGGTAAAGCTCCTTTCGAAGTTCTTTATGGACGAAAATGTCGGACGCCTCTTAACTAGTCAGAAACCGGCGAGAGACAACTCTTTGGCCCGGACATGATCCAGGATGCAGAAGAGCAGGTTCGCATTATTCGTGAGAAGTTGAAAACCGCCCAGTCTCGACAAAAGAGTCAGTATGACCGCAAGCATAAGCCCATGGCTTATGAAGTCGGCGAGATGGCTTATCTTCGGGTTACACCTTTAAAGGGAACCCATCGATTCGGTATCAAAGGCAAATTGGCTCCTCGTTACATTGGCACCTTTCGCATTCTTGCCAAACGAGGGGAAGTTGCCTACCAATTGGAACTACCTCCGCATCTCTCCAGAGTCCATGATGTCTTCCACGTCTCTCAACTCAGGCGTTGCTTCTCGGATCCTATCCGTGGAGTGGACCACGAAACGCTTGATCTCCAAGATAACCTCACCATTCGAGAATACCCCGTTCATATCCTTGATCAAGCCGAGCGTACCACTCGACGCCACAATATCAAGTTTCTCAAGGTTCAATGGTCACATCATTCCGAGCAAGAAGCTACATGGGAAAGGGAGGATCGTCTTCGACTTGAGTATCCCACCTTCTTTCCGACAGATCCTAAATCTCGGGACGAGATTCTTTTGAGTGGGGGTGAGTTGTCACATCCTAACTAGTTCATGCATTAGAGTGTGCATCATGTTTTTCTTTTGATAAGAAAATTGAAATGGGGAAGGCAGAACCCCCAGCTCCCCTCCTGAATCTACTAGGGTTTACTAAAATCTTTTTCAATGAACCTGAAATGTCCTTCTAAAATGTTCATCATCTTTGCTTTGGTCTTAAACCTCTGGCAAAAATAGTGCACATTCTTCTAGGTCAACAGAAGGTCATTGAACTAATGAATAAGTATTTGAATTTGGGCATTTAAAATTTATAAAACATTTCAAATGCCCAAATATCTCCAAACTAAAATGTTCCTTGCTGGAAATATTCCAACTAAGGACCAGGTGCAGTTTGGTGATTTTTGGAGTTGTGCTAGTATTTTAAATAAGTCTACAAAGTTACAAAAGAAATAGAAAAGGAAACAAAAAGCAGAAAAGGACTTACCTGGCCAAACCCCCCCAGCCGGCCCACCTGGCGGCCCAGCACTGTGCTGGCCCGAGCCAGCCAGCTGCTTCGTCCCCGCCAGGCAGGCAGGGTGGTGACGCCGACGAGCGCGAGCTCGCCACGACGCCACCTGCTCGCCGCTTCGCCGCCCCGCTGCCCTGGACGGCCTCCACGTCGTGCCCCCGACCCCGTGGACACGTCCACTTCCCCCCTGTCTCTCTCCCTCGCTCCCCTTCGCCATGGCCGACGCCACCGTCGCCGCTCCGCCGCCGTTGCCATAGCTACCGTCATCCCCGCGCCACCCGACCGTGTCCCCGAGCTCCGCCACCCTCCTCTTCTTCGAGCAAGACGAGCCCCGAGCGCTCGTCCGCTCTGGGGTCGCCCCTGACCCCGTCTTCCCCAACTCCGGCCGCCGAGATCGCCATCGTCGCCCCGCTCAGCTCCGACCCTCCCCGAGCCCGCCTCGACGCTCGCTGCAATCACCGTGAGCATGGCCACCTTCCCTTCCTCCCCGTTCTCTCTCTCGAGCCCCGTAGCGATCACTTGTAGCTCACCCGCACGCGCCGCCGCGGAGCTCGTCGCCGACGAGGCTCCGGCCACCCAATGGCCGCACCACCCTGTCCACTAGCCTCACCGCACACCCAGGGGCCCGACGCATCACTCCACGCGCCTCGCCGTGCCCCGCAGCCCCGGTTTCACCTTCGCCCGAGCCCCGGCGCCGCCAAACTCGTCGCCGGCGTCATTTCCGGCAACCCCGAGGCCAACTACCACCACCACTCGATGCGGCTCACCTCCCGCATCACGTAGACGTGCTCCGCCGTCGATTTGGTCGCCGGAGCGCGAATCTGCACTTCCTCCGCCGCGTCTGGACGTCGCCGGCGGCTCAACGCCGGCGGAGTTGACCCGCTGACCCCTTTGTTGACCACGGGTGGGCCCAGTTTGACCCCCCTGGGTCTATGACATGTGGGCCCCGCCCGCTAACTAATCCAGGATTAGTAATAATCTAATCTATTTAAGTTAATGACCCTGACACGCGGGACCCACGCGTCAGGTTTGACCTGGACCGGGTCTGTTGACCTGCTGAGGTCAGCATGACCTCATGCTGACGCCACATTTAATTTTCTGAATTTATTTTTGCACAGGAAATTCCAGAAATTAGTTTAAACTTCAAAAATTCATAGAAAATTATCTATAACTCCAAATGCAAAGTGTTATATATGAAAAATGATCAGAAAAATCCAATCTATCCATTGGTACTGGTTTCATGCATGTCAGAACAAGTAAAACCCACTGTTTAGGCATTACAATTTGATACACTAATATGATCTTCATAAATGAGCTACCATTTGAATCTTTGGTTCAAATGGGTTCATTCCCTTCTGGTTTAACTTGCACTAGGTCAGGGCACATTCATATTGCCATGTCATAGCATGCATCATATTGTTGCATATCGTCATGTGTTGTTTATGTTTCGATGTGTTCTCCGTGGTAGGTTCTGCCTCCGAGGATATTCACGAGTATCCAACTGAAGGGCAGTACTCTACTACCACTCCATCAGGCAAGCAACTCGTTGATCATTCCGATACAAACCCATGTTCTCGCTTCTGCCCTTGTTTACTGCATTAAGACAACGCGCTTCAAACTGCTGTGTGTCGCGGTAGTTGAACCCACTTCCTTTGCATGACCTGTCTTTGCCACAGTAACTAGATGAAACCCACTAGCATGTGTAGGAGTTGTTTGAGCCAATACATGTGTGTGTGTTCCTACCATGCTGTGCTTGCTATGCTTAGAGTTGTGTCAGGTCTGGCTCATCGGGATGATGATCCGGAGTGAAAGGTTGTATCGTTGTCAATAGTGTGGAAGTGTTGAACACGATTTGGTAAAGGAATCGATGGAAGGCCATGTAGGAGTACATGGTGGGTTGTTTCATTGAGGCCGTCCTTAAGAACTGAGATCTGTGTGTGTGATTTAAGACTCAGCTACTACCACGCATTGGGCCCGAAACCAATGGACCCTCTCGGCTTCTTGATCACGCTTGTCCTCTGTCCAGGAGTTGCAAAGTAGTTTCTGGTGTTTGTAGTATGCTGGGGGCCGCACGCGGCGCTGACCGTCGGGGTGGGCTGTGTTGCGGTAGGCACGTGGCACGGTGTACCAACTCGCCCGTTTGGTGTCTCGGGAACCCTGTTCACATCGTTCGGGGCCGTTAGTGGAAACCTCGGCCGGACTCCCTGCGGATGGAACCCGAATAGGCGATAAACCTGGACTAGAGACTTGAGTGTTTAGGTAGGCCGTGGCCGACACCCTCGCTGGGCTTCCGCTTGAAGGTTGCCGAGTACATGTCGTGTAAACGGCGATAAGTGGTGAGAGCGTGTGTGAAGAAGTACACCCCTGCAGGGTATAAATCTATTCGAATAGCCGCGTCCGCGGTAAAGGACTACTTGGTCACCTATACAGTTCATAGACAAGTTAAATGGATACTACTAAAACTCTCAAGATAAGTGTGAGTACCGCGGATGGCCCTCTCGCAGGATGGCGAGAGAGGATCCACGGTGGAGTATTGTGATGGTGTTAGTGGACTCGTGTGCGACAAATGATTTACAAGTGGTGTCTATCGTAGGATAGTTTAGCCAAGAGTCAAAGCTGGCTTGCTGCAATAACCCCACTACATTCTTGAGAATGTGCATGTATAATAGGTTCCTGTTGTAAGACTTGCTGAGTACCTCCGTACTCATGTTGCTTTAATCATGTTTTTCAGACGACTGCACCAACCCCTCTGATGGGTTCTATGTAGACCTCGACGTTGACGAGTGACTTATCACCAGGTGGTGATCCAAGACTTGTGAAGGGTCGATGTAGATAGACAGGCTTCATCAAGCCTTCTTTCTTTCTAGTGTCTGTACTCAGACTAGTTTGCTTCCGCATGTGCTTGTATGCTTGTATGACTTGAGTGTTGGGTCATGTGACCCCTATCTGTATGGATGATATGTATGGCTCCTCGGAGCCTTCTAAATAAAGTACTTGAGTCGTAGAGTACTGTTGTGATGCCATGTTGTATTTACTCATATCGGGCATATTGTGTGTATGATTGAAATGCTTGGTATGAGTGGGATCCGACTATCTAGTTGTTTATCCTTGGCAGCCTTTCATATGGGGAAATGTAAGTTTTGTGCTTCTGAGCGATAGTAGTCCGCTACAGCCCGGTTCACCGGAGTCCTGCTAGCCCAGCACTACTGCTTGGACACTTGACTGGCCGGCATGTGTTTCACGTCGTTCCCATGTCTGTCCCTTCGGGGAAATGTCACGCGCTGTTATTCGGAGTCCTGCCTAGCCTGCTACAGCCCGGGTTACCGGAGTCCTGTTAGCCCAGTGCTACAGCCCGAATAGATACGTTGATGACCGACATGTTCGATGTGATTCATGTATGCCTGTCCTCATAGGCTAGCGCCGCTTTGGGTTCATAACTAGCCATGTCGGCCCGGGTTCTCTGTCATATGGATGCTAGCGACACTATCATATACGTGAGCCAAAAGGCGCAAACGGTCCCGGGCCAGGTAAGGTGGCACCCGTGGGAGTACCGTGCGTGAGGCCGCAAAGTGATATGATGTGTTACACGCTGGATCGATGTGGCTTAGGATCGGGGTCCTGACATATTCACACTATGAATATGTGTATCATCACGTACGAGATTCATTAAGAATAAACCATTAACCCCATCGGAGCATGACCATAAAACATATCTCTCATATAAATAGAACAACCATTATTCTCGGATTTAAATGAGTAGCCATCTCGAATTAAACAAGATCCAGATACAATGTTCATGCTCAAACATGGCACTAAATAACAATTATTGAGGTTTAAAACTAATCCCGTAGGTAAATGTAGAGGCAGCATGCCGACGGCGATCACATCGACCTTGGAACCATTCCCGACGCGCATCGTCACCTCGTCCTTCGCCAGTCTCCGCTTATTCCGCAGCTCCTGCTTTGAGTTACAAATGTGAGCAACTGCACCGGTATCAAATACCCAAGAGCTACTAAGAGTACTGGTAAGGTACACATCAATTACATGTATATCACATATACCTTTGGTTTTGCCGGCCTTCTTGTCCGCTAAGTATTTGGGGCAGTTCCGCTTCCAGTGACCACTTCCCTTGCAATAAAAACACTCAGTCTCGGGCTTGGGTCCATTCTTTGGCTTCTTCCCGGCAACTTGCTTACCGGGCGCGGCAACTTCTTTGCCGTCCTTCTTGAAGTTCTTTTTACCCTTGCCCTTCTTGAACTTAGTGGTTTTATTCACCATCAACACTTGATGCTCCTTCTTGATTTCTACCTCTGCTGATTTCAGCATAGCATATACCTCAGGAATGGTCTTTACCATCCCCTGCATATTGTAGTTCATCACAAAGCTCTTGTAGCTAGGTGGAAGCGACTGGAGGATTCTGTCAATGACCGCTTCATCCGGGAGATTAACTTCCAGTTGAGTCAAGCGGTTGTGCAACCCAGACATTTTGAGTATGTGTTCACTAACAGAGCCATTTTCCTCCATCTTACAGCTAAAGAATTTATCGGAGACTTCATATCTCTCAACCCGGGCATGAGCTTGGAAAACCATTTTCAGCTCTTCGAACATCTCATATGCTCCATGTCTCTCAAAACGCTTTTGGAGCCCCGGCTCTAAACTGTAAAGCATGCCGCACTGAACGAGGGACTAATCATCGCAGCGTGACTGCCAAGCGTTCATAACGTCTTGTTCTGCAGGGAGAATAGGTGCGTCACCCAGCGGTGCTCGTAGGACATAATCTTTCTTGGCAGCTATGAGGATGATCCTCAGGTTCCGGACCCAGTCCGTATAGTTGCTACCATCGTCTTTCAGCTTGGTTTTCTCTAGGAACGCGTTGAAGTTGAGGACTACGTTGGCCATTTGATCTACAAGACATATTGTAAATATTTAGACTAAGTTCATGATAATAAAGTTCATTTAATCAAATTATTTAATGAACTCCCACTTAGATAGACATCCCTCTACTAGTCATCTAAGTATTACATGATCCGAGTTAACTACGCCGTGTCCGATCATCACGTGAGACGGACTAGTCAACATCGGTGAACATCTTCATGTTGATCGTATCTTCTATACGACTCATGCTCGACCTTTCGGTCTTCTGTGTTCCGAGGCCATGTCTGTACATGCTAGGCTCGTCAAGTCAACCTAAGTGTTTTGCGTGTGTAAATCTGTCTTACACCCGTTGTATGTGAACGTTAGAATCTATCACACCCGATCATCACGTGGTGCTTCGAAACAACAAACTGTCGCAACGGTGCACAGTTAGGGGGAACACTTTCTTGAAATTATTATGAGGGATCATCTTATTTACTACCGTCGTTCTAAGTAAACAAGATGCAAAACATGATAAACATCACATGCAATCAAATAATAAACGTGACATGATATGGCCAATATCACATAGCATCTTCGATCTCCATCTTGGGGCTCCATGATCATCTTGTCACCGGCTTGACACCATGATCTTCATCATCGTGTCTCCATGAAGTTGCTCGCCAACTATTACTTCTACTACTATGGCTAACGCGTTTAGCAATAAAGTAAAGTAATTTACATGGCGTTTCTCAATGACACGCAGGTCATACAAAAATAAAGACAACTCCTATGGCTCCTGCCGGTTGTCATACTCATCGACATGCAAGTCGTGATTCCTATTACAATAGCATGAACATCTCATACATCACATATAGATCATTCATCATTCATCACAACTTTGGCCATATCATATCACAAAGCACTTGCTGCAAAAAACAAGTTAGACGTCCTCTAATTGTTGTTGCAAGTTTTACGTGGCTGAATTAGGGTTCTAGCAAGAACGTTTTCTTACCTACGTGAAAGCCACAACGTGATTTGTCAACTTCTATTTACCCTTCATAAGAACCCTTTTCATCTAATCCGCTCCAACTAAAGTGGGAGAGACAGACACCCGCCAGCCACCTTATGCAACTAGTGCATTTTAGTCGGTGGAACCGGTCTCACGTAAGCGTACGTGTAAGGTTGGTCCGGGCCGCTTCATCCCACAATACCGCTGAAGCAAGATAAGACTAGTAGCGGCAAGAAGAGTTGACAACATCTACGCCCACAACAAATTGTGTTCTACTCGTGCAATAGAGAACTACGCATAGACCTAGCTCATGATGCCACTGTTGGGGAACGTTGCAGAAAATTAAAAAATTTCCTACGGTTTCACCAAGATCCATCTATGAGTTCATCTAGCAATGAGTCATGGGAGAGAGAGATTGCATCTACATACCACTTTGTAGATCGCGAGCGGAAGCGTTCAAGGAACGGGGATGATGTAGTCGTACACACCGTGATCCAAATCACCGGAGATCCTAGCACCGAAAGCACGGCACCTCCGCGTTCAACACACATACGGTCAGCGTAACGTCTCCTTCTTCTTGATCCAGCAAGGCAAAGGAGAGGTTGGGGAAGAAGGCTCCAGCAGCAGCACGACGGCGTGGTGATGGTGGAACTACAGTACTCCGGCAGGGCTTCGCCGTGCTCTTACGGAGGAGGAGGATGTGTTGGAGAGGGAGAGGGAGGCGCCAGGGCATAGGGTGCGCACCCCCCTCCCCTCCCCCCTTTATATAGGCCTCTGGGGGGGCGCCGGCCCTGGGAGATCTGATCTCCCAAGGGGGGCGGCGGCCAGGGAGGTTTCCCTCCCCCCAAGCCATCTAGGAGGTGCCTTCCACCACTAGGACTCCTCCTAGATGGAACCCTAGGCGCATGGGCCCCTTTGGGGCTGGTTCCCCTTGGCCCATGCAGGCCAAGGCGCACCCCCAAAGGCCCATGTGGCCCACCGGGGCATGTGGCCCCACCTGGTGGACCCCCGGGACCCCTCCAGTGGTCCCTGTACAATACCGATAACACCGAAACTTGTCCCGATGGCCGAAATAGCACTTCCTATATATAATTCTTTACCTCCGGACCATTCCGGAACTCCTCGTGACATCCGGGATCTCATCCGGGACTCCGAACAACATTTGGGTTACTGCATATACATATCTTCACAACCCTAGCGTCACCGAACCTTAAGTGTGTAGACCCTACGGGTTCGGGAGACATGCAGTCATGACCGAGACGGCTCTCGGGCAATAACCAACAGCGGGATCTGGATACCCATGTTGGCTCCCACATGCTCCACGATGATCTCATCGGATGAACCACGATGTCGAGGATTCAATTAATCCCGTATACGATTCCCTTTGTCAATCGGTATTTTACTTACCCGAGATTCGATCGTCGGTATCCCAATACCTTGTTCAATCTCGTTACCGGCAAGTCACTTTTCTCGTATCGTAATGCATGATCCCGTGATCAAACACTTTGATCACATTGAGCTCATTATGATGATGCATTACCGAGAGGGCCCGGTGATACCTCTCCATCAAGCGGAGTGACAAATCCCAGTCTCGATCCATGTCAACCCAACAGACACTTTCAGAGATACCCGTAGTATACCTTTATAGTCACCCAGTTACGTTGTGACGTTTGGCACACCCAAAGCACTCCTACGGTATCCGGGAGTTACACGATCTCATGGTCTAAGGAAAGGATACTTGACATTGGAAAACTCTAGCAAACGAACTATGCGATCTTATGCTATGTTTAGGATTGGGTCTTGTCCATCACATCATTCTCCTAATGATGTGATCCCGTTATCGATGACATCCAATGTCCATAGTCAGGAAACCATGACTATCTGTCGATCAACATGCTAGTCAACTAGAGGCTCACTAGGGACATATTGTTGTCTGTTATTCACACATGTATTACGATTCCCGGATAACACAATTATAGCACGAATAAAGACAATTATCATGAATAAGGAAATATAATAATAATGCTTTTATTATTGCCTCTAGGGCATATTTCCAACACCAATGACAAAGGGAACAACGTATGTTGTTATGCGGTCTGACCGATAAAGATCTTCGTAGAATGTGTAGGAGCCAATATGGGCATCCAGGTCCCGCTGTTGGTTATTGACCAGAGATTTGTCTCAGTCATGTCTACACTGTTCTCGAACCATAGGGTCCGCACGCTTAAGGTTACTATGACAGTTATTATGAGTTTATGCATTTTGATGTACCGAAGTTAGTTCGGAGTCCCGGATGAGATCACGGACATAACGAGGAATCTCAAAATGGTCGAGACGTAAAGATTGATATATTGGATGACTATATTCGGACATCGGAATGGTTCCGAGTGGTTTCGGAGAAAACCGGAGTGCCGGAGGGTTACCGGAACCCCCCCGGGAGAAGTATTGGTCCACATGGGCCTTAGTGGAGAGAGAGAGGGGCGGCCAGGGTGGGCCGCGTGCCCCCTCCCCCTCTGGTCCGAATTGGACTAGGAGAGGGGGGGCGGCGCCCCCCTTTCCCTCTCCCTCTCCCCCTTCCTTTCCCCCTCCTAGTAGGAGTAGGAAAGAGGGGAGTCCTACTCCTACTAGGAGGAGGACTCCTCCTCCTGGCGCGCGCCACAAGGGTCGGCCGGCCTCCCCCCTTGCTCCTTTATATACGGGAGCAGGGGGGCACCCTAGAACACACAAGTTGATCTCGTGATCGTTCCTTAGCCGTGTGCGGTGCCCCCCTCCACCATATTCCACCTCGGTCATATTGTTGCAGTGCTTAGGCGAAGCCCTGCGTCGGTAGTACGTCAAGATCGTCACCACGCCGTCGTGCTGACGGAACTCGTCCCCAAAGCTTTTCTGGATCGGAGCCCGGGGAACGTCATCAAGTTGTACGTGTGTTAAGAACTCGGAGGCGCCGGAGTAACGGCGCTTGGATCGGTCGGATCGGGAAGACGTACGACTACTTCCTCTATGTTGCGTCAACGCTTCCGCTTCGGTCTACGAGGGTACGTAGACAACACTCTCCCCTCTCGTTGCTATGCATCACCGTAATCTTGCGTGTGCGTAGGAAATTTTTTGAAATTACTACGTTCCCCAACAGTGGCATCGGAGCCTAGGTTATTATGGTTTGATGTTTTGCACGTGTAGAACACAAGTGAGTTGTGGGCGATATAAGTCATACTGCCTACCAGCATGTCATACTTTGGTTCGGCGGTATTGTTGGATGAAGCGGCCCAGACCGACATTAAGCGTACGCTTACGCGAGACTGGTTCTACCAACGTGCTTTGCACACAGGTGGCTGGCGGGTGTCAGTTTCTCCAACTTTAGTTGAACCGAGTGTGGCTACGCCCGGTCCTTGCGAAGGTTAAAACGGCATCAACTTGACAAACTATCGTTGTGGTTTTGATGCGTAGGTGAGATTGGTTCTTGCTTAAGCCCGTAGCAGCCACGTAAAACTTGCAACAAACAAAGTAGAGGACGTCTAACTTGTTTTTGCAGGGCATGTTGTGATGTGATATGGTAAAGACATGATGCTAAATTTTATTGTATGAGATGATCATGTTTTGTAACCGAGTTATCGGCAACCGGCAGGAGCCGTATGGTTGTCGCTTTATTGTATGCAATGCAATCGCCCGGTAATGCTTTACTTTATCACTAAGCGGTAGCGATAGTCGTAGAAGCATAAGATTGGCGAGATGACAACGATGCTACGATGGAGTGTCGCGCCGGTGACGATGGTGATCATGACGATGCTTCGGAGATGGAGATCACAAGCACAAGATGATGATGGCCATATCATATCACTTATATTGATTGCATGTGATGTTTATCTTTTTATGCATCTTATCTTGCTTTGATTGACGGTAGCATTATAAGATGATCTCTCACTAAAACTATCAAGAAGTGTTCTCCCCGAGTATGCACCGTTGCCAAAGTTCGTCGTGCCCAGACACCACGTGATGATCGGGTGTGATAAGCTCTACGTCCATCTACAACGGGTGCAAGCCAGTTTTACACACGCAGAATACTCGGGTTATACTTGACGAGCCTAGCATATGCAGATATGGCCTCGGAACACGGAGACCGAAAGGTCGAGCGTGAATCATATAGTAGATATGATCAACATAATGATGTTCACCATTGAAGACTAATCCATTTCATGTGATGATCGGTTATGGTTTAGTTTGATTTGGATCACGTGATCACTTAGAAGATTAGAGGGATGTCTATCTAAGTGGGAGTTCTTAAGTAATATGATTAATTGAACTTAAATTTATCATGAACTTAGTCCCTGATAGTATCTTGCTTGTTTATGTTGATTGTAGATAGATGGCTCGTGCTGTTGTTCCATTGAATTTTAATGCGTTCCTTGAGAAAGCAAAGTTGAAAGATGATGGTAGCAATTACACGGACTGGGTCCGTAACTTGAGGATTATCCTCATTGCTGCACAGAAGAGTTACGTCCTGGAAGCACCGCTGGGTGCCAGGCCTACTGCTGGAGCAACGGCAGATGTTGTGAACGTCTGGCAGAGCAAAGCTGATGACTACTCGATAGTTCAGTGTGCCATGCTTTACGGCTTAGAACCGGGACTTCAACAACGTTTTGAACATCATGGAGCATATGAGATGTTCCAAGAGTTGAAGTTAATATTCCAACAGAATGCCCGGATTGAGAGATATGAAGTCTCCAATAAGTTCTATAGCTGCAAGATGGAGGAGAATAGTTCTGTCAGTGAGCATATACTCAAAATGTCTGGGTATTATAATCACTTGATTCAAGTGGGGGTTAATCTTCCGGATGATTGCGTCATTGACAGAATTCTCCAATCACTTCCACCAAGCTACAAAGGCTTCATGATGAACTATAATATGCAAGGGATGGATAAGACGATTCCCGAGCTCTTCGCAATGCTAAAGGTTGCGGAGGTAGAAATCAAGAAGGAGCATCAAGTGTTGCTGGTTAACAAAACAACTAGTTTCAAGAAAAAGGGCAAAGGGAAGAAGAAGGGGAACTTCAAGAAAAACAGCAAACAAGTTGCTGCCCAAGAGAAGAAACCCAAGTCTGGACCTAAGCCTGAAACTGAGTGCTTCTACTGCAAGCAGACTGGTCACTGGAAGCGGAACTGCCCCAAGTATTTGGCGGACAAGAAGGATGGCAAGGTGAACAAAGGTATATGTGATATACATGTTATTGATGTGTACCTTACTAGAGCTCGCAGTAGTACCTGGGTATTTGATACTGGTTCTGTTGCTAATATTTGCAACTCAAAACAGGGACTACGGATTAAGCGAACACTGGCAAAGGACGAGGTGACAATGCGCGTGGGAAACGGTTCCAAAGTCGATGTGATCGCAGTTGGCACGCTACCTCTACATCTACCTTGGGGATTAGTATTAGACCTAAATAATTGTTATTTGGTGCCAGCGTTAAGCATGAACATTATATCTGGATCTTGTTTGATGCGAGACGGTTATTCATTTAAATCAGAGAATAATGGTTGTTCTATTTACATGAGTAATATCTTTTATGGTCATGCACCCTTGAAGAGTGGTCTATTTTTGATGAATCTCGATAGTAATGATACGCATATTCATAATGTTGAAGCCAAAAGATGCAGAGTTAATAATGATGGTGCAACTTATTTGTGGCACTGCCGTTTAGGTCATATCGGTATAAAGCGCATGAAGAAACTCCATACTGATGGACTTTTGGAACCACTTGATTATGAATCACTTGGTACTTGCGAACTGTGCCTCATGGGCAAGATGACTAAAACACCGTTCTCCGGTACTATGGAGAGAGCAACAGATTTGTTGGAAATCATACATACAGATGTATGTGGTCCGATGAATGTTGAGGCTCGTGGCGGATATCGTTATTTTCTCACCTTCACAGATGATTTAAGCAGATATGGGTATATCTACTTAATGAAACACAAGTCTGAAACATTTGAAAAGTTCAAAGAATTTCAGAGTGAAGTTGAAAATCATCGTAACAAGAAAATAAAGTTTCTACGATCTGATCGTGGAGGAGAATATTTGAGTTACGAGTTTGGTCTACATTTGAAACAATGCGGAACAGTTTCGCAACTCACGCCACCCGGAACACCACAACGCAATGGTGTGTCCGAACGACCTAATCGCACTTTACTTGATATGGTGCGATCTATGATGTCTCTTACAGATTTACCGCTATCGTTTTGGGGTTATGCTCTAGAGACGGCCGCATTCACATTAAATAGGACACCATCGAAATCCGTTGAGACGACGCCTTATGAACTATGGTTTAGCAAGAAACCAAAGTTGTCGTTTCTTAAAGTTTGGGGCTGCGATGCTTATGTGAAAAAGCTTCAACCTGATAAGCTCGAACCCAAATCGGAGAAATGTGTCTTCATAGGATACCCAAAGGAAACTGTTGGGTACACCTTCTATCACAGATCCGAAGGCAAGACATTTGTTGCTAAAAATGGATCCTTTCTATAGAAGGAGTTTCTCTCGAAAGAAGTGAGTGGGAGGAAAGTAGAACTTGATGAGGTAACTGTATCTGCTCCCTTATTGGAAAGTAGTACATCACAGAAATCTGTTTCTGTAGCACCTACACCAATTAGTGAGGAAGTTAATGATGATGATCATGCAACTTCAGATCAAGTTACTACAGAACCTCGTAGATCAACCAGAGTAAGATCCGCGCCAGAGTGGTACGGCAATCCTGTTCTGGAAATCATGCTACTAGATCATGGTGAACCTACAAACTATGAAGAAGCGATGATGAGCCCAGATTCCGCAAAATTGCTTGAAGCCCTGAAATCTGAGATGGGATCCACGTATGAGAACAAAGTATGGACTTTGGTTGACTTGCCCGATAGTCGGCAAGCAATAGAGAATAAATGGATCTTCAAGAAGAAGACTGACGCTGATGGTAATGTTACTGTCTACAAAGCTCGACTTGTCGCAAAAGGTTTTCGACAAGTTCAAGGGATTGACTACGATGAGACCTTCTCACCCGTAGCGATGCTTAAGTCTGTCCGAATCATGTTAGGAATTGCCGCATTTTATGATTATGAAATTTGGCAAATGGATGTAAAGACTGCATTCCTGAATGGATTTCTGGAAGAAGAGTTGTATATGATGCGACCGGAAGGTTTTATCGATCCAAAGGGAGCTAACAAAGTGTGCAAGCTCCAGCGATCCATTTATGGACTGGTGCAAGCCTCTCGGAGTTGGAATAGACGCTTTGATAGTGTAATCAAAGCATTTGGGTTTGTACAGACTTTTGGAGAATTCTGTATTTACAAGAAAGTGAGTGGGAGCTCTGTAGCATTTCTGATATTATATGTAGATGACATATTACTGATTGGAAATGATATAGAATTTCTGGATAGCATAAAGGGATACTTGAATAAAAGTTTTTCAATGAAAGACCTCGGTGAAGCTGCTTACATATTGGGCATTAAGATCTATAGAGGTAGATCAAGACGCTTAATTGGACTTTCACAAAGCACATACCTTGACAAAGTTTTGAAGAAGTTCAAAATGGATCAAGCAAAGAAAGGGTTCTTGCCTGTGTTACAAGGTGTGAAGTTGAGTAAGACTCAATGCCCGACCACTGCAGAAGATAGAGAGAAGATGAAAGATGTTCCCTATGCTTCAGCCATAGGCTCTATCATGTATGCAATGCTGTGTACCAGACCCGATGTGTGCCTTGCTATAAGTTTGGCAGGGAGGTACCAAAGTAATCCAGGAGTGGATCACTGGACAGCAGTCAAGAATATCCTGAAGTACCTGAAAAGGACTAAGGAGATGTTTCTCGTGTATGGAGGTGACAAAGAGCTCGTCGTAAACGGTTACGTTGATGCAAGCTTTGACACTGATCCGGACGATTCTAAATCGCAAACCGGATACGTATTTACATTAAACCGTGGAGCTGTAAGTTGGTGCAGTTCTAAACAAAGCGTCGTGGCGGGATCTACATGTGAAGCGGAGTACATAGCTGCTTCGGAAGCAGCGAATGAAGGAGTCTGGATGAAGGAGTTCATATCCGATCTAGGTGTCATACCTAGTGCATCGGGTCCAATGAAAATCTTTTGTGACAATACTGGTGCAATTGCCTTAGCAAACGAATCCAGATTTCACAAGAGAACCAAGCACATCAAGAGACGCTTCAATTTCATCCGGGATTTAGTCCAGGTGGGAGACATAGAGATTTGCAAGATACATACGGATCTGAATGTAGCAGACCCGTTGACTAAGCCTCTTCCACGAGCAAAACATGATCAGCACCAAGACTCCATGGGTGTTAGAATCATTACTGTGTAATCTAGATTATTGACTCTAGTGCAAGTGGGAGACTGAAGGAAATATGCCCTAGAGGCAATAATATAGTTATTATTTATTTCCTTATATATCATGATAGATGTTTATTATTCATGCTAGAATTGTATTAACCGGAAACATAATACATGTGTGGATACATAGACAAACAGAGTGTCACTAGTATGCCTCTACTTGACTAGCTTGTTAATCAAAGATGGTTAAGTTTCCTAACCGTAGACAAAGGAGTTGTCATTTGATTAACAAGGTCACATCATTAGTTGAATGATCTGATTGACATGACCCATTCCATTAGCTTAGCACCCGATCGTTTAGTATGTTGCTATTGCTTTCTTCATGACTTATACATGTTCCTATGACTATGAGATTATGCAACTCCCGTTTACCGTAGGAACACTTTGTGTGCTACCAAACGTCACAACGTAACTGGGTGATTATAAAGGTGCTCTACAGGTGTCTCCGAAAGTATTTGTTGGGTTGGCGTATTTCGAGATTAGGATTTGTCACTCCGAATGTCGGAGAGGTATCTCAGGGCCTTCTCGGTAATGCACATCACATAAGCCTTGCAAGCATTGCAATCAATAAAGTTAGTTGCGAGATGATGTATTATAGAACGAGTAAAGAGACTTGCCAGTAACGAGATTGAACTAGGTATTGGATACCGACGATCGAATCTCGGGCAAGTAACATACCGATGACAAAGGGAACAACGTATGTTGTTATGCGGTCTGACCGATAAAGATCTTCATAGAATGTGTAGGAGCCAATATGGGCATCCAGGTCCCGCTGTTGGTTATTGACCAGAGATTTGTCTCAGTCATGTGTACACTGTTCTCGAACCGTAGGGTCCGCACGCTTAAGGTTACGATGACAGTTATTATGAGTTTATGCATTTTGATGTACCGAAGTTAGTTCGGAGTCCCGGATGAGATCACGGACATAACGAGGAGTCTCGAAATGGTCGAGACGTAAAGATTGATATATTGGACGACTATATTCGGACATCGGAATGGTTCCGAGTGGTTTCGGAGAAAACCGGAGTGCCGGAGGGTTACCGGAACCCCCCCGGGAGAAGTATTGGGCCACATGGGCCTTAGTGGAGAGAGAGAGGGGCGGCCAGGGTGGGCCGCGCGCCCCCTCCCCCTCTGGTCCGAATTGGACTAAGAGAGGGGGGCGGCGCCCCCCTTTCCCTCTCCCTCTCCCCCTTCCTTTCCCCCTCCTAGTAGGAGTAGGAAAGAGGGGAGTCCTACTCCTACTAGGAGGAGGACTCCTCCTCCTGGCGCGCGCCACAAGGGCCGGCTGGCCTCCCCCCTTGCTCCTTTATATACGGGGGCAGGGGGCACCCTAGAACACACAAGTTGATCTTCGTGATCGTTCCTTAGCCGTGTGCGGTGCCCCCCTCCACCATATTCCACCTCGGTCATATTGTTGCAGTGCTTAGGCGAAGCCCTGCGTCGGTAGTACATCAAGATCGTCACCACGCCGTCGTGCTGACGGAACTCATCCCCGAAGCTTTGCTGGATCGGAGCCCGGGGAACGTCATCGAGTTGTACGTGTGTTAAGAACTCGGAGGCGCCGGAGTAACGGCGCTTGGATCGGTCGGATCGGGAAGACGTACGACTACTTCCTCTACGTTGCGTCAACGCTTCCGCTTCGGTCTACGAGGGTACGTAGACAACACTCTCCCCTCTCGTTGCTATGCATCACCATGATCTTGCGTGTGCGTAGGAAAATTTTTGAAATTACTACGTTCCCCAACAAGAGCGTGTGTGAAGAAGTACACCCCTGCGGGGCTAACATGATTTATTCGAATAGCCGCGTCCGCGGTAAAGGACTACTGGGTTGCTTATGTAGTTCATAGACAAGTGAAAGTGGATACTCTAAAATGCGCAAGATAAGCGCGAGTGCTATGGATGGCCTTCTCGTAGGGAGACGGGAGCGGATCCATAGTGGTGTATTGAAATGGTGAATATGTGGACTCATGTGCGCCACCTCAAAAGAGTTACCAGCAGTCGTAGTACATGATAGCCACTGAGTCAAAGTTGGCTTCCTGCAGTTAAACTCCACCACTCCTTTGTTGATACTAATGCATATGTAGCTAGTTCTGATGTAAGTCTTGCTGGGTATATTTGTACTCACGTTTGCTTAATTTATGTTTTGTAAAGAGACTTTAGTCTCACTAGTAGTTCCGCGTGGACTTCGACGTTTAGCTTGTTACCTCAGCTACGATCTTGTACCCTTTGGAGGGTATTGTAGATAGATAGGCTTACTAGCCTTCTCTCTTTTCAGATGTCTGTACTCAGACATGTTTATGCTTCCGCATGTGCTTGTTGCTTGTATGACTTGAATAATGGGTCATCAGACCCATGTTTGTAATATCTGGCTCTTCGGAGCCTAATGAATAAATATTTTGAGTCATAGAGTTTTGTTGTGATGCCATGTTGTATTTTGACATATCGAGCATATTGTGTGTATGTTATTGAAATGCTTGGTATGTGTGGGATCTGACAACTTAGTTGTTTATTATTGGTAGCCTCTCTTATGGGGAAATGTCTCCTATTGCTTCCACTGAGCCATGGTAGCTTGCTATTGCTCCAGAACACTTAGGCTGGCCGACATGTGGCCTTCTTTGTTCCTGTGTCTGTCCCTTCGGGGAAATGTCACGCGTTGTTCCTTTAAGTCCTTGTAGCTTGCTACGACTTGGGTTCATACGTTGATGACCAACACGTTCGTTGCTGGGTCATGTATGCCTGCCCCTGTAAGTTAGTGCCACTTTGGATTCATGACTAGTCATGTCGGTCTGGGTTCTCTGTCATATGGATGCTAGCGACACTATCATATACGTGAGCCAAAAGGCGCAAACGGTCCCGGGCCAGGTAAGGTGGCACCCATGGGGATACCGTGCGTGAGGCCGCAAAGCGATATGATGTGTTACATGCTAGATCGGTGTGACTTAGGATCGGGGTCCTGACAATTACCGAGTGGGCCCAGAGATACTTCTCCATCATAAGGAGCGACAAATCCCAGTCTCGATTTGTGTCAACCCAACAGACACTTTCGGAGATACCTGTAGTGCACCTTTATAGTCACCCAGTTACGTTGTGACGTTTGATACACCCAAAGCATTCCTACAGTATCCGGGAGTTTCACAATCTCATGGTCTAAGGAAATGATACTTGACATTTAGAAAAGCTCTAGCAAACAAACTACACGATCTTGTGCTATGCTTAGGATTGGGTCTTTTCCATCACATCATTATCCTAATGATGTGATCCGTTATCAACGACATCCAATGTCCATGGTCAGGAAACCACAACCATCTGTTGATCAACGAGCTAGTCAACTAGAGGCTCACTAGGGACATGTTGTGGTCTATGTATTCACACATGTATTATGGTTTCTAGTTAATACAATTATAGCATGAACAATAGACAATTATCATGAACAAGGATATATAATAATAACCATTTTATTATTGCCTCTAGGGCATATTTCCAACAATTTATTCTTTTACATGAAAAGTTTTTAGAACATTACGTCGCATACCTCAAAGCTTGTCAGTAGGCTGCAGAAGGCTTCATTCAGTCCGTTTTTAGCGGACTGAACCTTCCCTATAACTGCACCCATCAGGGTGTGGTGCTCCTCCACAATGGAAGCACTTTGCAGCGCTTCCTCCAGAGCGTCGGGCGCCTCCGGATTAGCGGAGGCTGCTGATGGAGCTGATGCTCCCCCCCCCTCTTTCGAAGGAGGCTGCTTGTCTGATCCCGGAGCCATGTTGGTCTCCGGAACGGTGTTCGACTAGGGCCCGAATTGTTGTGGGTCCCCACCGTCGGTCGTCATAGGGGTCACCTCCCCTAGGTCTTCGGCGACCGATGTATTAACCTCGGGCGCTCTCTCGACGGCCTCCTTTACCCCCTCTCGGCCAGGACAGGTCCTTCGGGACGACACTTCGATGTCCTACATGGCAATAGGCGAGGGGGTTCGAGGCGGCGTGTCACTCTCCGCCATCTCGGATGGCAAAGAATTCCCCTCCGATAATGGAGTTTGCGGGAGCTCGCGGGGAGGGCTGAAAGGCAAATAAACAAAATAACTTATATAATGGAAACAGGAAGACCGAAGATAAACAATAAGTTTCTGCATACTTATGATTTGGCCTGAGGCTTCACCCTCGGAGGTCTCTTGGGGACTAGTTCGGACTCTGAGTCTGAACTGTCCGGGAGGGTCATCTTCCCCCTCTTGGGCGCCTCCTCCTCCGGGTCTTCGGAGGCCATCCTCTTCTTCTTCCTCCCGTTATGGGGAGAGTCGCTTTCCACCTCCTCTTCCTCATCTCCCTCGTGGGAAGAGAGGGCTTCGTTCTCTCCGGACACTTCGTCCAAAGGACCTTTGTGGCGAGGGTCGCCCTTGGCCTCCTTGCCCTTCTTCTTCTTGGTCTTCTTCTCCGGCGCTTGATAGGGCGCCGGGACCAGCATCTCCGTTAGCTGGGGTGTGGCCGGGTTCTCGGGCAGTGGCGCCGGACAGTTGATCCGCTCCGTCTTTGCCGTCCAGCCCTATATGGAAGACAGGTAATAAATTATATCTGAAGTGTTGACCGAATAGTTCTTCAGAAAATTTATGCTTACCGCCAAGGCTGGGTTCTCAATGTCGAGTCTGATGTCCTCAGTCTTCTTCAGCCAAGTTTTCTGGGCCTTGAAGAGCTGCTTCCATATGTCTTCGTGCGTGGTGCCGAAGAAGCTCTTCAGGGTCCGTGGCTCCTCCGGATTGAACTCCCACATGGGGAGGCCCGGAGCTGCCAGGGAAGAATGCGGCGGAAGAGCATCACTTGAATCATGTTGGTGAGACCAGTGTTTGCACCCAACATGTTGGAGATGCATTTCTGTAGTGTCTTCACCTCTGGTTGGGACCCCCAATCAAGGCCCTTGGCGGTCCATGAGATGAGTCTCGTGGGGGGTCCGGATCTGAAGTCGGGCATGGCTGCCCAGTTGGCGTCGCGGGGTTCGGTGATGTAGAACCACTCCTGCTGCCACACCTTGACTGTCTCTACAAATGCCCCTTTGGGCCAGACGACATTGGCGACCACCTTCGGCTTCAGATTGAAGACCTTGAGCCACAGGCCGAAGTGTGGGGGAATGCGGAGAAGAGCCTCACACATGATGATGAATGCCGATATGTGGAAGAAGGAATTAGGGGCTGGATCATGGAAATTAATCTAACCCGTAGTAGAACATGAGACCCCTCACAAAGAGGTGGAGGGGAAACCCTAGCCTCCAGAGGGAATGAGGGATGAACACAACCCTCTCACCAGGCTCCGGAGTAGGAATAACCTGATCCTTGTCAGGGATCCTATGCACGATATCCGCGGACAAATAGCCCGCACTCCGGAGATCCTTGATGTCTTTCTCGGTGACGGAGGAGGCCTCCCACTTTCCCTTGGAACCGGACCCGGCCATTGCTGGGGAGGTTGGCAGCAGAGGGAAAGATTGGAGCTGTGGGCGTTAGAGCTTGGAGGTTGGAAGACAGGAGCTAGAGGAAGGCGTGGGGAAAAAGGAGGGATCTTTATCCTCTTATAGACGGTGAAAATACGAAATGTCCCCCTCTCAAGCCATAAACCTCGCCAGTTCCCAACGAGATGGTGCGTAATGCGTGATTGGGTTAACCAAACCATATTGATGGGAATCCCTTAAGGGGTGGGCACGATCTCTGTTTTGACAAGACGTGCCAATGGAGGCTAGACCTCAAAACGTGAAACAGGAGGCGTGAAAACGGTTCAAAATATTGAAGAGTCGAGTGTGACGCTTTGCTGAAAAAGTTGTCAGTAAAAGACATTGTTCCTATTTTGATGCCTTGCCTTCGTGGCTAAGGGTTATATTGATTATGCAGAGCTGGACAAAGTTCTTTTATGCGGGAAGCTAAATTGAAGTATTCAGGGGAAGGAACACGCCTTGCGATGCCGAAGAAAATCCGTGTGCCGAACATATCATCATCGAAGACTGGTTCAGGGGCTACTGAGGGAGTCCTGGATTAGGGGGTCCTCGGGTGTCATGTCTATTCAATATGGGCCGGACTGTTGGGCCATGAAGATAAAGCAGAAGACTATCCCCCGTGTCCGGATAGGACTCCTATATTCGTGGACGGCAAGTTTGGTGTCCGGATGTACGATTTCCTTCCTTTGCAAACTGACTTTGTACAACCCTAGGCCCCTCTAGTGTGTATATAAATCGGAGGGTTTAGTCCGTAGAGGCCAGGAGAATAACAATAGGCTAGACAGCTAGGGTTTATCCATTACGATCTCGAGGTAGATCAACTCTTGTAACCCCTATACATATCGAATATAATCAAGCATGACATAGGGTTTTACCTCCTTTAAGAGGGCCCGAACCTGGGTAAACACTGTGTCCCCATTGTCCCTTGTTACCATCGATCCTCAGACACACATCTTGGGACCCCCTACCCGAGATTCGCTGGTTTTGACACCGACAGTGTGTTTGTTGGGATCCGATGAACTTTGAGTTTATTATCAGATCTATATCCATGAATATTTTTTGAGTTTTCTTTGATCTCTTATATGAATGATTATTTATAGCCTCGTATTTGTTCTTCGAATCTTTGGTTTAGTTAGGCCAACTAGATCGATTTTTCTTGCCATGGGAAGAGGTGCTTTGTGATGGGTCCAATCTTGCGGTGTTCTTTCCCAGTGACAGAAGGGGCAGCAATACACGCATGTATCGTTGCTATTAAGGATAACAAGATGGGGTTTATTCCTACATGAATAGATCTCGTCTACATCATTTCATCATTCTTATTGCATTACTCCATTTCTCCATGAACTTAATACACTAGATGCATGATGGATAGCGTTCGATGTGTGGAGTAATTGTAGTAGATGCACGCAGGAGTCGGTCTACTAATCTTGGACGTGATGCCTATATATTGATCATTGCCTTTGATACCGCCATAACTATTTGATTTTCTATCAATTGCCCAATAGTAAATTGTTTACCCACCGTGTGCTATTTCTTGAGAGAAGCCACTAGTGAAATCTACGGCCCCGGGTCTATTCTTTATCATATTTGCTTTGAGATCTATTTTTATTCGCTTTTGTTTTCAGATCTATTATTCCAAAAACCCAAAAATACATTGCTGCACTTTTTTGTTACTTGTTTTATTTTGCGTTTTACTGAGTTCCATTTATCCAATCTATCACAAATTGTATCCCGTCAACTTGACAATTTCTGGTGCCATTACCCGTAGAGGGATTGACAACCCCTCATAAGCGTCGGGTTGCAAGTATTTGTTCTTTGTGTGCAGGTACCGTTTACATAGTGTTGCTTGGTTCTCCTACTGGATTGATAACCTTGGTTTCATAACTGAGGGAAATACCCACCGTAGTTGTACTGCATCATCCCTTCCTCTTTGGGGAAATACTGACGTAGTTCAAGCGACATCATGGGATAACCAAAATCATTGATCATATCCCTTAAAAAAGGGTCACCGTCTCCATATTGATGGGATGTGCCAATGAAGAAACTGGCTCGAACCGCGAATCGACTTTTCACAAAAATTCAGTGTTTGTGACCGATTGTGACCTTTCGCTAAAAGTTGTCAGGCGAGGGAACTACTCACACTTGAGCGGTTGGCCTTTGAAGCTAAGCAATATCTACAAGTAGGATTCAGAATATAACCCGGTTAAACACATGGCCGAACTTAGCTAAGCCACTTTTGGAGGCTTGGCCAAGGGGAATTACTCCGAACATAGAGGGGGAGAAGAACTCGCCCCGCAAGCCGGAGACTTCAGGTGCATAGAGAACTTCAGGAGTTATGAGACACCAGGGTTGGAGGCTAGTTCGGGGGCTACTGAGGGAGTCCTGGAGTAGGGGGTCCTCGGGCTGTCGGCCTGTCTCTTATGGGCCGGACAGGTGGGCTGCTATAGGACTATTGCAAGGCCGAGCTATAAGGTAACTCCGTGTCCGAACAGGAAACCCTCGAAGCCTTAGTGTGTCCTCCAAGTCAAGATAAGAGAATCAGCATGTTTAATCCCTTAATGTAACCGACCATGTGTAACCCTAGGACCCCTGGTGTCTGTATAAACCAGAGGGTTTAGTATGTAGAGGCTAGAAGAACAACCATCACCCTACTCTCCTAGGGTTTTAGTTCATCTCATCTCGTGGTAGATCGACTCTGTAATCATCCTATAAACTTTAATATAATCAAGCAAGACGTAGGGTTAACCTCCTCGAGAGGGCCCAAACCTGGGTAAACATCGTGTCATTCGTCCCTTGTTCCCCATCGATCCAAGATCCATAGCTCGAGACCCCCTACCCGAGATCCGCCGGTTTTGACACTGACACTAGGCAATTGTGTGAACACTAGCGATTAGTTAGGAGTAAACGGCTTGAGTTGTGATATGTGGAAGACTAGATGAATCCGGCTGTCCGGCGGCATGTCGAATTTGTATGAAAATGGTGCAATCTTGGCAGTAATCACGGACAGATCTAAGAAATTTGAAGCCAGCTTGGCGCACAGACGACTGGCCACAAATTTATGAACATATGGTTGCAACTTCAGCATCACCTATTCGCACACCTGCAACGAGCTCCGCGAACCTATCACTAGATCTTTGTGGATCTCGGGAGTTCGAGCTCTCGCTCGCGAGCAACTAGTTGACGAGCGCTCCTTCGAAAGCCTCCCAACAATCACTTGGGGTGGGCTGTGACGCTCTCAGCCCCCACCACATGTCGCGCTCTGGGCACTCCCTCCGGATTTTATTTTTTTATTTGTACGCACATGTTTTGGACTTTTTGGACGTTTTTCCCCTTTTCGGCTTTTGGGTCTTACACCGGTCTTTCTAAGATTTTGGACGAAATTGTCTTTGCGAGTGGCACGGTTTTGCTTCCGTGAGAGGCATGGATTTGCTTTCACGAGAGGCATGGTTTTGCTTCCGAGAGAGACATGGATTTGCTTTAGCGAGAAGCACAACCGTGCCTCTAAAAACGGAAAAAATAAACGCATTTCCTATTTTTTTTCTTCTTCCGTGAGAGGTAAGGTTTTGCTTCTGCGAGAGGCATGGTAGTGCCTCTCGAAAATGGAAAAAAATATGTTCTCTTCTTTTTCTTCCATGAGAGGCACAATTTTGCTTTTGCAAGAGACATGATTTTGCTTGCGCGAGAGGCATGCCTCTCGGAAACGAAAAAAATGTGTTTTTCTATTTTTTTTCCTTCCGCGAGAGGCACGCTTTGGCTTCCGTGAGAGGCATGGTTTTTCTTCCGCGCGAGGCATGGTGGTGGCTCTCAGTAACAGCTTTTGGAAAGGAAAAAATGTGTTCCTGGTTCGGTTTTTTCATCATGTTTTTATTTTTTTTGCCACTTGTCACAATCTAGGGAGGTGGAAGTGATCTTTGGAAAAAGTACTCCTCAGTTAGTGATTTCGATCTTTTTAGGGGGTAGAAGTCATTTATTGATCAAAGTCCATAGAAAGTGGGATACAAACCGGATTATGTGGCTGGCCAAGCCACACATGCCGCCCCTGAGCCAGAGTAAGAGCATGTTTAGCTAATATATGAGCTTCAAAATTAACTACACGACTTTCAAAAATGAAATTATAGGAAAAGGGGATTGATCTAGCCTTGATTCCGGAGATGATGGCACCGTACACACCTTGAGTGCCCCTCAGAATATCGTTTACCACTTGCTTTGAGTCTGACGATATAACAGAGTTTTGAACCTAAAGATCTTGCGCCAAAGAGATAGCCTCTTGACAGGCTATAGCCTCCATAGTTGCGGGATTGTATACCCCATCAATAGTTAGTGCAGAACTGCCCAGGAAAGAACCCTGGCCGCCATGATAGATCGCGGTACTCTTCTTTTAGCTTTGATCCCCGCATCTACATGTATTTTTACAAAGTTCTCCGGTGGTGCTGAAGGCCGTCGAACAACTATAGCTGTTGCATTAGTCCTGGAACTAGGAACCAAAACATTTTTCTCCTTCACAACATCTAGGTCTCTGATGAAGCGAGTAATGAACTCTTTTATTGTATGTGGAGTTTGGAAGATCGCCTCGTGGATTGCTTTGCGCCGAGAGGTGCATATAGCCCACAGTGTAACCGCCATCAGGACAAACTTATCATGTGAAAGTTTCTCCATCAGCACCAACAACCAGCACTTAGCATTTGGTTCCGATGTAGCTACTAAGTTGCAACCAAGTTCTTCATCTATGAGCGCCCAAGTACACCGGGATATAGTACATTCGAGGAGAGAATCCCTCCACGAATCCGGCGCACCGTATAATCCGCAAGAACTCGTGTCTGACATATGTCTGTGTGCTCTAACATCTTCCGTGGGGAGGGAGTGTTTTGACAATCTCCAAAGAAACATTGGGATCTTTAATGGAACCTGCACTTTCCAAAGTGCTTTCCACGATCCTTCCTCTGAATTAGTGCCTGAGGATCCTGCCCGGGACTCCAACCATGCCTCTCTTTGCTGTCTAGTAGCTACCAACATGCGGTATGCAGATTTTACAGAGGAAACACCATCCTTCCCATGTGCCCAGCTCTAGAAATCTGATATGTTCATTGTACAGATCGGGATATTTGCAATAACCTTGGCATCAAAAGCCATGAAAACCCCTTGAAGCATATGTCTGTCCCACGTGGCCGTGGTAGGATCAATTAGCTCATAAACAAGAGTTGGCGGATTTGGGTGAATGCATCCGTACGGCCGCATCATCTCTTCGTGGGGAAGCCAGTTTTCCTTCCAAATATTTGTACTCTGCCCGTTGCCAATCCTTTTTATAAGACCTTGTCTCAAAGTATCACGACCCTCTATAATGGCTCTCCACACTTGGCTTGGGTGACTCCCTAATATTGCTTGTAATATGGCTGTGTTTGGGTAATATATACTCCCTCCGTCTCAAGATAAGTGTTTTATGTTTAGTACAACTTTGTACTAAAACTAGTACAAACTTGAGACACTTAATTTGGGACGGGGGGAAGTACATTTTAGCACACGCGCAACCAAAGAATCAGGGTTCTGAAGTAAACGCCATGCCTGCCTCGCTAGCATAGCCAAAAAAAATTAAGCCTAAAACACACGCTTTATTACTCAAGAATGTTCGGAGGAATACATCTCAAGTTTGGAGGTTGAAGTAGCTAAACGTGGCGACCAATAGATAGACTAAGCGCGTATTTAGCGAGGCTATGTGCCTTGCTAGCATAGCCAAACTGAACGGCTCAAAGAATTAGTGATTATGGCGAATCAACCTGTGGTTGAGTTGGTTAGGTGGACAGTGGTATCCCCAACCCACCAGGGTTCAAATCCTGGTGCTCGCATTATTCCTGGATTTATTTCAGGATTTCCGGCGATGCGCTTTCAGTGGGAGGAGACGTTCCCGTCGACGATGAGGCGCCTACGGTGACTTCGTAAATCTCAAGATGATATGCCGGCTCAGTCTTTCGGAGGTGCTCATAGGGATAGGGTGTGCGTGTGTGCGTTTATAGGGGTGAGTGTATGCGCGTGTATATGAGCGCTTGTGTCTGTACTGATGCTAAAAAAAAAGAATTAGTGATTACTGCCCGCAAAAAAAAAAAGATTAGTGATTACTCACGCATTACTTTTTTTAGGGTTACTCGCGCATTACTTATTCGTGTATGTTTCTACGCGGCTGGAGCTCCTTGATTCCAAATGGGCCGGCCCACTCGCCCCTGTCCCAATCATCATCATCTATGAGCAGCCCAGCCGAACACAGACCACGGGCCCTCAGCGCCGAAGACAGGCCCCTAATTAATCATCAGCCTACACGTACCTTCTTGCTCGCCAAGTTTAACTTGCCCCGATCTCCTCAGCGATCCGGCCGCCGGCGATCGGCTCGTCACACCGCGCCGCCGGATCGCTCACCTCCGCGACGCCGCCGGATCGCGCACCTCCGCGACGCCGCCGATCCGTCCACAAGGTGAGGCTACTCCCCTCCCCTCAGATAATGACTGCATGCGTATCCGTTTTTATTATGCTACCCTAATCTACAAAATTCTCGGTGAGGCCACTCCTCTCCCCTCAGATCTCTAACGCATGACTGCCTCAGCCGTACCAGTTTTCGTTAGGCACCCTAATCGCTGGAGACAACGTTGACAGGTCACCCAAGTCCCCGCCGGCTCCCACCTCTACCATCCCCGTCGAAGTCATGGGGAAGTCGCGTTCCAAGCGTTCCCACACCATCAGCGGCTCGAGTGAAGTCGTTAATTGTGAGATTTCTGTCCCCGGTTTGCCTTTTTTGTGTGTGTGTACCGCTAAGGTCTTATAGAGTCGTTGTGAAGTTGGAAATGACTATTGAAACATTATATGAAATGGTTATTTGTAATCTCTTAGTGCTATCTTTTATAATAATCATTCCTAAAAAAATGGTGATTACATCTAAAAACAACACAATTTTATAGACTGTTGTGTCACAGTTTTTTCGTTCAGCTAATTCATCCAAAACGTGTATGTGAGTGATTGAATTGCACTAACATAATGTCAGTGATAAAATAGCACCATTGTAAATGACCTAAGATCCCATTTCACTTTTTTTCTTCTTATAGGTGGCGATTCAGTCTTCATTCGATCCTCTGATCCATCAGTGCCTTATGTTGCACGAATTGAGGACATTCAAGTGAATAAAGCTGGTGAAGTAAATCTCAAACTGCTGTGGTATTACCGACCGGAAGATACTGAAGGGGGCAGAAAGTCCTTCCATGGTTCAAAGGAGCTTTTCTTGTCAGACCACGTGGAAATTCAGCCGGCAGATACCATTGAGGGGCGCTGCAGTGTTCACACCCTAGAAAAGTACACACAACTTAAGTCAATTGATGCTTGCTATTACTTAACTCGTTTTCAGTATCGGTCTGCCACAGGAAGATTTTTGCCTCGTCGTGTTGATAGGTAGTCACAAATGAATCTTGAACTGCAGCCTGCAGGCTGTAGGGATACTTGCCCTTATTTTAGTATTATGCTTGTTCGGTATGCTTTACACAAGTTATTTGGCTTCTAATGTGACAGATACTGTAACTGCAATATGCCATACAATCCAGACCTGCCAATGATCGAATGTGAATCCTGTAAAAATTGGTAAGCATATTGATCATCCTTGAGTACTACATTTTTCTCTTTGGTGCATTTCTAATTAGGAACATTCTTTTTGTTTGTGCTGTTTTACAGGTTCCATTACTCATGCCTCAATATTGCAGCTGAAAGCGAAGAGACTAATTTTAAGTGCATTAAGTGCACAGGAAAGGGCCAAAAGGTGATTGAGCATAGTGTATTTCTAAAACATATAATGAAACAACCTCCGAGAGCTGAAATACATTGCCGAATTACAAAAATGTAGACCATGAATGAAATTTTTGGTATTAAAATTCAGCGTTCTAATTATTGACCATTTTCTATGGTGGTTGATTCGCTGGGCTAAAGGAATATGTGCACTTTCATCATGTGTGATTTCATGCCATTTTTACTAGGTATTTGTAGAAATTGACTACATATGTTAGTCCCAAAGTAATATAAAAATTAGTGTGGACATGCCCATATTGTTTTGTGTTGTTTGGAAAGCAGAAATCTAGCATGGTGTTCCTCTAAAGTCTATTGTGCTATAGAAATGTACGAGTACTGGTCTGTCATTTTGATGCAACTATATTTTCTGATTTTCTATTAAAAAGGCAGGTGTCAAACTGAAATGTGTCATAAATGTCTTTTGACGGAGCTTTTAAAATGAAGACTTCAATGATTGACCGATGTGGAATGTTTCTTCTAATGATGTACAACTTCAACATATGCTTTGAGCAAAAATGAACCAACCACAATGTAGTCTCAGCTCCATACGTTTTATGCTCCAATTTGATTCTTGTTTCGCTATTTGTTGGCTTGTGACTTGAATTCTGTTAGTTGTATGTTAAGGGTCTTGCTGAATTCTTCTTGACACTGTTTGCTATTCAAGCTTCTTGCCTTTATCTGATCTACTTTTGCCTTCTCATAGGTCCCACATGATGCTTCTACAAAGGGTTGCCCCCCTGGTGGCAAGGTAATCTAATCTTTGTTAATGGACCTATTACTTATTAGTATTGGATATGCTTAGTGGTTGGGTCACTTGTGCATGCCGTACATTAAGAAATTCTTGGTGGGTGTCAAACTGAGATGTGTCATAAATGTCTTTTTACAGAGCTGTTAAAATGAAGGCTTCAATGATCAATCTCTGTGGAAGGATTCTTCTAATGATATACATCTAATACGTGCTTTGAGCAAGATATAAGTAAAATTGAAGGGCCTAGTTTTAGACCTTTTTCATTTGAACTCCTGTAGAAATAATATAATAGTCTGCTTGCTACAATTTAATAAGATCAGAAACAGACTCTTACGCAATCTGATTTTGGAGGGACATTATGAATCTTCATAGATTGACCAACCACAAAGCAGTCTCAGCTCCATACGTTATATGCTCCAATCTGGTTCTGGTTTCGCTATTTGTTGGCTTGTGACTTGAATTCTGTTGGTTGTATGTTAAAGATCTTACTGAATTCTTCTTGACACTGTTGCTATTCAAGCTGTGTGTCTTTATCTGATCTACTTTTGCATTCTCCTAGGTCCCAGATGATACTTCTAACAAGGGTTGCCCAGCTCACACTGATTCAGATCCTTTTGGTGGCAAGGTAATCTAATTTTTGGTTATGGACCTATTACTTCTTAGTATTGGATATGCTTGGTGGTTGGGTCACTTGTGCATGCTGTACATTAGGCACTTTTTGTTTTTGTTTTGGATAAGCTGGATAACACGTTTCCACTTTGTGCTTCTCTATCTTCAATCAAGAAAGGTGCCTTGGATGTTAGTAAGTGAAACCAAATGAGGATAAGATAGGTTCTGACACCATTTCTACAAATTGTCTTGATTAATAAAAAGTTAAACTGTGCCATTTGATTTCTAGAATTGACTTTAAATATTGAGAGAACCTTTCTGGTTTCACTTTTTTGGCGTGTTTAATCCAAAATGTTATTTGGATAAACTCCCATGGGATATCTCTCTCCGTTTCACGCTACTTAGGTGATTCAACCTGCACATGGCTGTGTGTTGTAACCTTACGTAAACCTTCTAACACATCAGTTCTTTTAGTTGTATGTTATTGACTGAATTTTTCTTGACAGTATTTGTGATCTCATGTCTTTGTTTTCATCGATTGTCCTGCATGCTTTTAATTCAAGATGTGTTTACTTTTGCCCCTCTGGACCTTGACCTTCTGCTGGCAGGGTAATTTATAGGATAACTTTCTTGTACCTGTTACTCCATAGTATTGAATATTGTTGGTGGTTTGTGATGTTATTTAATTAATTGGGCACACACCACATCTGTTATGAACATGGGTTGCTAAATCTTTGTCCTGTTGACTGGGTTTGACATATAACTGTTTTACTGCCATGTATGTCCCATTAGCTGACATCTAATTTTCCTTAGATCGAGGCAAAACTGAAAGTAAATGAGAAGCATTCAGATGCTGGTACCAGGGAGTCAGTCCCAGTCTGCCTTGTTAAGAAAGAAGATGCTGTTGAATTGAAGGGCTTACAGAAAGGTATTCTGTGTCAGGTTTAATGTTTGATTTTGATTCAGTACTACACATATAAAGCCACAATTATTTGTTTATGTTAAATTAGGTGTCATTTGTTTGAGCCTGTTCTTGCCAGCAAAGAAAGCCTAATTAAGGTGCATTCTGAGGATCTTGTCAACAAAGTTCAATCCCTCTCCGAGGAGGACTTTGGGTTTGAAAGCTCAGATATTTACTATAGTCAAGGATCATCAAGAGCCGCGTTCCTAGCAGCCGGCGGTTCGATATTAGTATGTCTTCCTTACATACTGTGTTAATTATTTTTACTGCTCAGGCAAGTGATCTTGTAGCTAGTGATTTTCAGTCATCATTTGTGTTAATTATATATACTTCACAGGCTAGTGATCTTGTGGGCAGAGGTGATTTTCAGTCAGCGTTTGCTATTGTGAGGCCTCCGGGCCATCATGTTCTGAAGGATGGACCACCACGGGGATTTTGTCTGATGAATAACGTTGCCGCCGCTACATCCAACATGACTAACAATCATGTAAGTGTTCTTTAAGAATATGTGTTTATAGGCTCCTTATTCTCGCAATTAGATCTATGGTATTATTATCTCATTGACTTCTTGTTTTTTATTTTACCCTAGTATCTGACATTTATGTTCAGAATTCTCTCATTTAAGTCGTTAGCAAATGCATGTGCAACATTCTCACATTGCAGACATGCAGTTTTACTTCAATCTTCTGTCATGCTGTCATGCACGCACCATGCAACAGCTAGCACTTTATTAGACTCAGTTTATTCTCTTTTCTTGCATGTATAAGGTATATACTCCCTCCGTTCCTAAATATTTGTCTTTTTAGAGATTTCGTATGGACTACCACATACGGATGTATATAGACATATTTTAGAGTGTAGATTCACTCATTTTGCTCCGTATGTAGTCACTTGTTGAAATCTCTAAAAAGACAAATATGTAGGAACGGAGGGAGTATATGATTATATTAGTTCTTACACATGGTTGCATCACTTGTTGCAGGGCAAGAAGAAGGTTTTGCTTTTGGATTGGGATATCCACCATGGTGACGGCACCGAAGATATATTTTATAATGACAATAAAGTATTGTTTTTTTCGTTGCATAGGTAAAGAACTCCAAAATTTCATGGTCTGTGCTCATTGATACTCTACTTCATTTATTATTGTTTACAGATTTCTGCTTTGTAGGTTTGAAAAGGAGTTCTATCCAGGCACAGGATCAGTTGATATGATTGGCGGGAAGGATGCGGTTGGTTACAATATTAACGTCTGCTGGGAGCACAAATATATAAGAGATGTAGATTACATCACTGCTTGGAATTATCTTTTGCTGCCACTTATTCAGGAATTTGTGCCAGAAGTTATTATGATCTCTGCTGGATTTGACGCAGGTCATTTCTTGTTTTTTTTCGTGCACAATATGCAGAAATTTATGGCTGTAGCTTTTTCGTTGAGTAGGAGCAAGGAGGTGGTGAGATGTAGCTGCCTGTAATAGCCAATTTTTTCCTTATGTGACTTTTTATTTTCCTTTTCCACCCTATTGATTTATTTGTATATATTTAGTATTGTATTGGCCCTCTTTCATTTTTTTAAATGATGCTTCTTACACTCGTATTTGTGGCTTCATTTTGGCAGCATCTGGTGACCCACTGGGGAAATGCAAAGTTACATCTGCTGGCTTTAGATGGTTGCTAGAAAAGGTTAGCTTAAGTTAACTTTTTATTGGCTAAAAATTGTGTCTTGCTTTTTTCCTTATCACTGTTTCATTTTTGTCGGACTAGCTTACCCCGTATCCAGTAGTGATGGTGCTTGAAGGAGGTTACCATCTTGATTCTCTTTCCGAGTCTGTCGCTTCATGCGTGAGGATTCTTCTGGGTGAGAAAAGTGGAGTTGGCAAGTCAAAGAGCTTGCCATATGCTTCCACTTGGAAGATGATTAAAGAGGTCTGATCTAATCCAGTAGTTGAATAAGAAATCCAATTTGTTATTACTGGAAAGCTGAATAACCGACGAAATCAAAATTTTCTTTTTCAGACGCGGGAAAAACTTAGTCCTTACTGGAGTGCTTTTCGAGAAGAAATACCAGATTCAGTAACTTCAAGGTGCAGACAGAACCCATGATCTGGAGGTATAGAGCTACACTTTATTTCCGTTGAAGCTAATTTCTGAGTAATTCTTAGCATATGCTTTTTTTTTTCTTTTCTTGTGGTGCTAAATTATGATATATTTTATTTTTGTTGAAGCTGATTGGACTAAGTAAGCGCTAAACTATGTCCCAGATAACATCTAAGGAACATCGTCTAAGCAAACATCAACAATCAATTAGTAGTTGTTTGTGTTGAATGTTAAAAACCAAGCGAGTTCAAATTGCAAACCACAAGAATGCAAGACCAAATTAAGGAACATGACAACACAGTATGGATGGATACAGCAATAACAGAGTCACCATTTCAAAAGCATCTTAACAATAACAACAAATCCATAGAAGTATCTACCACCTTCAGCAGCAGCTTAGCTAGCTAAAACACTACAGGTTCCACGCAATGAATATAGAGAACTCAAATTGGCAACACCACAGGTATATAACATCGTCGACTCCGACAAACCACCGGCTCTGTCACGCGACGTTTCAGTCCCCAAAACCAAAACACGTCGCATGGCTTCATCTGCAAGTATGTACAGTAACAAACAACCAGGGAAACCCTTCTGCATTCCACTGGTACGAGGATGAGGAAATGTGATTCTTATAACATGTATTCTTTTGTTCAAAAGCGTACCATTGTTTTGTTCACAAGCACTTGAAATATGATGTTGGTACAAAAACCCAGCTCACGGAATAAGCTCATCTGAGTTTTCGAGCTATGGATTCTTACCAAAGCTGCAGCTGATTTTCGCACTAACTTTGTATATGGCACGTGATAACAGTTCCTCCGGCCTTTCGTTAGTTGCTGCCGAAATTTGGTGTAGAGATCAAACTGTGCCTCGCGCCTTTAGGTAGTTGCTGCAGAAATTTGGTGTAGACCATCAACTTATCCTGTTTGCACCAGTTTGTATATCAGAACCATAGTTGTCATATCTGCTGTTTTACCATACATTGTTTCCATCCGATCTTACCATGATAAAATGAAATTTCAAACTTGCAACTAGGATGTTCATCCACTCGCAATTCTGATATATGTTGCATATCTCCTTGACAGATTATCCTAAACATAGCATCAGTGAAGCAGATGACAGCTGGCACGGAAGTTGAAATGTCACATCAGTGAAGCATCAGTGAAGATGTGAAGCAAATTGAAGTAGTAACACGTAGTGTCGCCACCACAAACCGATATCCTCTGCTGCTGCCGTTACAAGCCGGACTCGCTGGTCACCGCCGCTGCAAGGCCACGCTGCCGCTCATGTCTCTCGTCTCTCTCTCTCTCCCACTCAGTTCCCGCCGCGGCTGCCGCGTTTCCTACTGCAAGCATGGATCTCACCACCGCAAACCAGGATCACCGGATGCTACCCGTGTTCAAACTTCAAACGTCCCACCGTTGCAACCCGAAGTCCCTCGTCATCGTTGCCACATCGGGATGAGGACCAACGTTTCAAGGGGGACGACGCCGAAGGTGCTGCATGGCCTCGCCGGAGCACAAACCACTGCCGTGATGCAGAGCTTTGAGACTCGTCGGCGCAACAAGAGGGCGCCACCAAGGTGCCGCAAAAGGCAGCCAATGGATGTCCCTCGCTGCTGCAAGGGCGTGAGAGCCGTCAACACTCCCGTGAGACATCGGTGCTGCCATGAAGCTTCGCCAGGCCGCGTTGCTGCGGTGGAGCATTGCTGGGCCGCTGGAGCATGCCGACCCTGCAATGGAGCATCGATGAGCCGCCGAAGCATGGCGACATTGCAATGGAGCATGAACTAGTGCTGCCATGGAGCATCGACGAGCCACCGGAGCATCGTCGGGCTGGCGGAGCATGGCGGCGTCGCGATGGAGCATCGACGAGCCACTGGAGCATCGCCGGGCCGCCGGAGCATGGCGACGCCTCAATGGAGCATCGGCGCTGCTATGGAGCATCAACGAGCCACCGAAGCATCGTCGGGCCGCCGGAGCTTGGCGACGCCGCAATGGAGCATGAGTAGGTGATGCGGAGCATCCCTTGCCTACCCACACCGACACTCCATCACCACCGCAAGCACCAAGTGGCCCAATGACAAGAGCACGTGCACGCGTCATCGAGAACGACGTTGACTCTCTCCTCTTCGACTTTCGTTTGGATTCGTGTGAGAATTGGATTCTACCATCATCGAAAACATTGTGCGTTCTTAGGTACCAAGAAGATGACCGTGAGAAGGAGAGGAAGGAGACTCGAGCGACCATGGAGCAAGGGAAAGAAGAGAAGAAGGAGAAGAAGGGCCGAACCCCTCTGGACACCCCGGGTGCCCGGCCCCTGGAACCCCGGGTGCCCGGTCACCCCTCCTGGGAGCTGCCCCGACTTGGTCCGGGTGCCCGGCTCCTTGGCCCTCGGGTGCCCGGGCCCCTGCCCACCTACAGCCGCCCCCCCGGGTGCCCAGGCCTTGGCTGGCCGGGTGCCCGGTCTCCGCTCCCCCAGCCGCTGGGCGCTGCCCCGGGTGCCCGGGCTTGAGGCCCCGGGTGCCCGGCCTCCCCACCAGCCGGCCTCCAGCGCACCCCGGGTGCCCGGACCTTGGGCCACCGGGTGCCCGGCCTCCCTCCAGCCGCCCCCTGAGCAGGCCGGGTGCCCGGACCCCTCCGGTCCAGCCGTGTGTCCTTGGCCTCTTGGCCTTTGTACCCCCCCCCCCTCTTCACTTGTTTCGTCCCTAAACTATATAAGGGCATCTCCTAGGTCATTTGTGAGGTAGCAAAGTATTTTAGAACACCAAAGAGAGCTTTGCTCCTTGTATCGTCCTCCTCTTGGAGATTAAGACCCCTCTTTGGAAGAATCCTTGGGATTATCAAGCCCTCCTCTTGAAGGAGATCAAGATCAAGACCTCATCTAGTGGGAAGAACTTACCTAGTGCTATTTTCCTTGAATTGTTCATGTAATGTTGTGGATCTCTTGTGTGCTACTCTAGTGGATGTGATATTGGGTTTGTTTGAGTGATTTGTGCCTTGTGTTCTTGAGTGTTCTTCCTCCTTTTTCCCCTTCAAGTGTGAAAAGATCCCCTCTAGGGTTTCACCCTACAACATCTTGGTATCATGAGCAAGATTGATTCACATCTTGGAGTCCCATCCCACCATTTGCTGGCTTGATTTTGTTGTTTTTCGTCCAAATTCAAAAATCCCCACAAAAATAGCCCCTAAAAATTTTCTTGCAATTTGTTGGATCTTGTGAGATCTGGTTGTTTTGGTCCATGGATTTGATGTTTGGCAAGTGGATCTAGCCCCTCCCCAACAATCCCACCCTTCCCACCACGAAATCCACCGAATTTGGCCTTTCCCCAAAGATTTCCGCCCAAATCGGCCACCACCGGGTGCCCGCACCTCGTACCACCGGGCACCCGCACCTCGGGCCATTTTTCCTGACCACCCCGGGCACCCGCACCCTCCACCCCCGGGTGCCCGCACGGAAGGAAATATGCCCTAGAGGCAATAATATAGTTATTATTTATTTCCTTATACATCATGATAAATGTTTATTATTCATGCTAGAATTGTATTAACCGGAAACATAATACATGTGTGGATACATAGACAAACAGAGTGTCACTAGTATGCCTCTACTTGACTAGCTTGTTAATCAAAGATGGTTAAGTTTCCTAACCATAGACAAAGGAGTTGTCATTTGATTAACAAGGTCACATCATTAGTTGAATGATTTGATTGACATGATCCATTCCATTAGCTTAGCACCCGATCGTTTAATATGTTGCTATTGCTTTCTTTATGACTTATACATGTTCCTATGACTATGAGATTATGCAACTCCCGTTTACCGTAGGAACACTTTGTGTGCTACCAAACGTCACAACGTAACTGGGTGATTATAAAGGTGCTCTACAGGTGTCTCCGAAAGTATTTCTTGGGTTGGCGTATTTCGAGATTAGGATTTGTCACTCCGAATGTCGGAGAGGTATCTCAGGGCCTTCTCGGTAATGCACATCACATAAGCCTTGCAAGCATTGCAACCAATAAAGTTAGTTGCGAGATGATGTATTACAGAACGAGTAAAGAGACTTGCCAGTAACGAGATTGAACTAGGTATCGGATACCGACGATCGAATCTCGGGCAAGTAACATACCGATGACAAAGGGAACAACGTATGTTGTTATGCGGTCTGACCGATAAAGATCTTCGTAGAATGTGTAGGAGCCAATATGGGCATCCAGGTCCCGCTGTTGGTTATTGACCAGAGATTTGTTTCAGTCATGTCCACACTGTTCTCGAACCGTAGGGTCCGCACGCTTAAGGTTACGATGATAGTTATTATGAGTTTATGCATTTTGATGTACCGAAGTTAGTTCGGAGTCCCGGATGAGATCACGGACATAACGAGGAGTCTCGAAATGGTCGAGACGTAAAGATTGATATATTGGACGACTATATTCGGACATCGGAATGGTTCCGAGTGGTTTCGGAGAAAACCGGAGTGCCGGAGGGTTACCGGAACCCCCCGGGAGAAGTATTGGGCCACATGGGCCTTAGTGGAGAGAGAGAGGGGCGGCCAGGGTGGGTCGCGCGCCCCCTCCCCCTCTGGTCTGAATTGGACTAGGAGAGGGGGGCGGCGCCCCCCTTTCCCTCTCCCTCTCCCCCTTCCTTTCCCCCTCCTAGTAGGAGTAGGAAAGAGGGGAGTCCTACTCCTACTAGGAGGAGGACTCCTCCTCCTGGCGCGCGCCACAAGGGCCGGGCGGCCTCCCCCTTGCTCCTTTATATACGGGGGCAGGGGGGCACCCTAGAACACACAAGTTGATCTTCGTGATCGTTCCTTAGCCGTGTGCGGTGCCCCCCTCCACCATATTCCACCTCGGTCATATTGTTGCAGTGCTTAGGCGAAGCCCTGCGTCGGTAGTACATCAAGATCGTCACCACGCCGTCGTGCTGACGGAACTCATCCCCGAAGCTTTGCTGGATCGGAGCCCGGGGAACGTCATCGAGCTGTACGTGTGTTAAGAACTCGGAGGCGCCGGAGGAACGACGCTTGGATCGGTCGGATTGGCAAGACGTACGACTACTTCCTCTATGTTGCGTCAACGCTTCCGCTTCGGTCTACGAGGGTACGTAGACAACACTCTCCCCTCTCGTTGCTATGCATCACCATGATCTTGCGTGTGCGTAGGAAATTTTTTGAAATTACTGCGTTCCCCAACAGTGGCATCCGAGCCTAGGTTATTATGGTTTGATGCTTTGCACGAGTAGAACACAAGTGAGTTGTGGGCGATATAAGTCATACTGCCTACCAGCATATCATACTTTGGTTCGGCGGTATTGTTGGATGAAGCGGCCCGGACCGACATTACGCGTACGCTTACGCGAGACTGGTTCTACCGACGTGCTTTGCACACAGGTGGCTGGCGGGTGTCAGTTTCTCCAACTTTAGTTGAACCGAGTGTGGCTACGCCCGGTCCTTGCGAAGGTTAAAACGGCATCGACTTAACAAACTATCGTTGTGGTTTTGATGCGTAGGTGAGATTGGTTCTTGCTTAAGCCCGTAGCAGCCACGTAAAACTTGCAACAAACAAAGTAGAGGACGTCTAACTTGTTTTTGCAGGGCATGTTGTGATGTGATATGGTCAAGACATGATGCTAAATTTTATTGTATGACATGATCATGTTTTGTAACCGAGTTATCGGCAACCGGCAGGAGCCGTATGGTTGTCGCTTTATTGTATGCAATGCAATCGCCCTGTAATGCTTTACTTTATCACTAAGCGGTAGCGATAGTCGTAGAAGCATAAGATTGGCGAGACGACAACGATGCTACGATGGAGATCAAGGTGTCGCGCCGGTGACGATGGTGATCATGACGATGCTTCGGAGATGGAGATCACAAGCACAAGATGATGACGGCCATATCATATCACTTATATGTTGGGGAACGTTGCAGAAAACAAAAATTTTCCTACGGTTTCACCAAGATCCATCTATGAGTTCATCTAGCAACGAGTCATGGGAGAGAGATTGCATCTACATACCACTTTGTAGATCACGAGCGGAAGCGTTCAACGAACGGGGATGAGGTAGTCGTACACGACGTGATCCAAATCACCGGAGATCCTAGCACCGAAAGGACGGCACCTCCGCGTTCAACACACGTACGGTCAGCGTAACGTCTCCTTCTTCTTGATCCAGCAAGGCAAAGGAGAGGTTGGGGAAGATGGCTCCAGCAGCAGCACGACGGCGTGGTGATGGTGGAGCTGCAGTACTCCGGCAGGGCTTCGCCGAGCTCTACGGAGGAGGAGGAGATGTTGGAGAGGGAGAGGGAGGCGCCAGGAGCAAGGGTGCGGCTGCCCCCCTCCCCTCCCCCTTTATATAGCCCCCTAGGGGGGCGCCGGCCCTAGGAGATGCAATCTTCTAGGGGGGCGGCGGCCAAGGGGTGGGGCTTGCCCCCCAAGCAAGGGGGGCGCCCCCCCTTTAGGGTTTCCCCCACCCTAGGCGCATGGGCCTCTAGGGGCTGGTTCCCCTTGGCCCATGCAGGCCAAGGCGCACCCCTAGAGCCCATGTGGCCCCCCAAGGTAGGTGGCCCCACCCGGGACCCTCCGGTGGTCCCGGTACAATACCGATAACCCCGAAACTTGTCCCGATGGCCAAAACAGCACTTTCTATATATAATCCTTTACCTCCGGACCATTCCAAAACTCCTCGTGACGTCCGGGATCTCATCCGGGACTCCGAACAACATTCGGGTTACTGGATATACATATCTTCACAACCCTAGCGTCACCGAACCTTAAGTGTGTAGACCCTACGGGTTCGGGAGACATGCAGACATGACCGAGATGGCTCTCGGGCAATAACCAACAGCGGGATCTGGATACCCATGTTGGCTCCCACATGCTCCACGATGATCTCATCGGATGAACCACGATGTCGAGGATTCAATTAATCCCGTATACGATTCCCTTTGTCAATCGGTATTTTACTTGCCCGAGATTCGATGTCGGTATCCCAATACCTCATTCAATCTCGTTACCGGCAAGTCACTTTTCTCGTACCGTAATGCATGATCCCGTGATCAAACACTTTGATCACATTGAGCTCATTATGATGATGCATTACCGAGAGGGCCCGGTGATACCTCTCCATCAAGCGGAGTGACAAATCCCAGTCTCGATCCGTGTCAACCCAACAGACACTTTCAGAGATACCCGTAGTATACCTTTATAGTCACCCAGTTACGTTCTGACGTTTGGCACACCCAAAGCACTCCTACGGTATCCGGGAGTTACACGATCTCATGGTCTAAGGAAAGGATACTTGACATTGGAAAACTCTAGCAAACGAACTATGCGATCTTATGCTATGTTTAGGATTGGGTCTTGTCCATCACATCATTCTCCTAATGATGTGATCTCGTTATCATTGACATCCAATGCCCATAGTCAGGAAACCATGACTATCTATTGATCAACGAGCTAGTAAACTAGAGGCTTACTAGGGACACGTTGTTGTCAGTTATTCACACATGTATTACGATTTCCGGATAACACAATTATAGCACGAATAAAGACAATTATCATGAATAAGGAAATATAATAATAATGCTTTTATTATTGCCTCTAGGGCATATTTCCAACAGTCTCCCACTTGCACTAGAGTCAATAATCTAGTTACATTGTAATGAATCGAACACCCATAGAGTTCTGGTGCTGATCATGTTTTGCCTTAGGGAGAGGTTTAGTCAACGGATCTGCGACATTCAGATCCGTGTGCACTTTACAAATTTCTATGTCTCCATCTTGAACATTTTCATGAATGGAGTTGAAGCGACGCTTGATGTGCCTGGTCTTCTTGTGAAACCTGGGCTCCTTGGCAAGTGCAATAGCTCCAGTGTTGTCACAGAAGAGTTTGATTGGCCCCGACGCATTGGGTATGACTCCGAGGTCGGTGATGAACTCCTTCACCCAAATTGCTTCATGTGCTGCCTCCGAGGCTGCCATGTACTCCGCTTCACATGTAGATCCCGCCACGACGCTCTGCTTGCAACTGCACCAGCTTACTGCCCCACCATTCAAAATATACACGTATCCGGTTTGTGACTTAGAGTCATCCAGATCTGTGTCGAAGCTAGCGTCGACGTAACCCTTTACGACGAGCTCTTCGTCACCTCCATAAACGAGAAACATTTCCTTATTCCTTTTCAGGTACTTCAGGATATTCTTGACTGTTGTCCAGTGTTCCTTGCCGGGATTACTTTGGTACCTACCTACCAAACTTACGGCAAGGTTTACATCAGGTCTGGTACACAGCATGGCATACATAATAGAACCTATAGCTGAGGCATAGGGGATGACACTCATCTCTTCTATATCTTCTGCCGTGGTCGGACATTGAGCTGAGCTCAATTTCACACCTTGTAACACAGGTAAGAACCCCTTCTTAGATTGATCCATATTGAACTTCTTCAATATCTTATCAAGGTATGTGCTTTGTGAAAGACCCATGAGGCGTCTCGATCTATCTCTATAGATCTTGATGCCTAATATATAAGCAGCCTCTCCAAGGTCCTTCATTGAAAAACTTTTATTCAAGTAGGCCTTAATGATGTCCAAGAGTTCTATATCATTTCCCATCAAAAGTATGTCGTCTACATATAATATGAGAAATGCTACAGAGCTCCCACTCACTTTCTTGTAAACGCAGGCTTCTCCATAAGTCTGTGTAAACCCAAACGCTTCGATCATCTCATCAAAGCGAATGTTCCAACTCCGAGATGCTTGCACCAGCCCATAAATCGAGCGTTGGAGCTTGCACACCTTGTCAGCATTCTTAGGATCGACAAAACCTTCCGGCTGCATCATATACAATTCTTCCTTAAGGAAACCATTAAGGAATGCCGTTTTGACGTCCATTTGCCATATTTCATAATCGTAGAATGCGGCAATTGCTAACATGATTCGGACGGACTTCAGCTTCGCTACCGGTGAGAAAGTCTCATCGTAGTCAATTCCTTGAACTTGTCGATAACCCTTAGCGACAAGCCGAGCTTTATAGATGGTCACATTACCATCCGCGTCTGTCTTCCTCTTAAAGATCCATTTATTTTCTATGGCTCGCCGCTCAACGGGCAAGTCAGTCAAAGTCCATACTTCGTTTTCATACATGGATCCTATCTCGGATTTCATGGCTTCTAGCCATTTGTCGGGATCCAGGCCCGCCATTGCTTCCTCATAGTTCGAAGGTTCAACGTTGTCTAACAACATGATTTCCAAGACAGGGTTGCCTTACCACTCTGGTGCGGAACGTGTCCTTGTGGACCTTCGAATTTCAGTAGGAGCTTGATTAGAAGTATCTTGATCATCATCATTAATTTCCTCTCTAGTCGGTGCAGGCACCTCAGGAACGTTTTCTTGAGTTTCGCCATTTTCCGGTTCAAGAGGTAACACTTCATCAAGTTCTACTTTCCTCCCACTTACTTCTTTCGAGAGAAACTCTTTCTCTAGAAAGGATCCATTCTTGGCAACAAAGATCTTGCCTTCGGATTTGAGGTAGAAGGTATACCCAACAGTTTCTTTAGGGTATCCTATGAAGACGCATTTTTCCGACTTGGGTTCGAGCTTTTCAGGTTGAAGTTTCTTGACATAAGCATCGCATCCCCAAACTTTTAGAAACGACAGCTTAGGTTTCTTCCCAAACCATAATTCATACGGTGTCTTCTCAACGGATTTCGACGGAGCCCTATTTAAAGTGAATGCGGCAGTCTCTAAAGCATAGCCCCAAAAAGATAGCGGTAAATCGGTAAGAGACATCATAGATCGCACCATATCTAATAGAGTGCGATTACGACGTTCGGACACACCATTACGCTGAGGTGTTCCAGGCGGCGTGAGTTGTGAAACTATTCCACATTTTCTTAAGTGTGTGCCAAAATCGTGACTCAAGTATTCTCCTCCACGATCTGATCGTAGAAACTTGATCTTTCTATCACGTTGATTTTCAACCTCACTCTGAAATTCTTTGAACTTTTCAAAGGTCTTAGACTTGTGTTTCATTAAGTAGATATACCCATATCTACTCAAGTCATCAGTGAGGGTGAGAACATAACGATAGCCACCGCGAGCCTCAACACTCATTGGACCGCACACATCGGTATGTATGATTTCCAATAAGTTGGTTGCTCGCTCCATTGTTCCTGAGAACGGAGTCTTGGTCATTTTACCCATGAGGCATGGTTCGCACGTGTCAAATGATTCATAATCAAGAGACTCTAAAAGTCCATCTGCATGGAGCTTCTTCATGCGTTTGACACCTATGTGACCAAGGCGGCAGTGCCACAAATATGTGGGACTATTGTTATCAACTTTAACTCTTTTGGTATTCACACTATGAATATGTGTATCATCACGTACGAGATTCATTAAGAATAAACCATTAACCATCGGAGCATGACCATAAAACATATCTCTCATATAAATAGAACAACCATTATTCTCGGATTTAAATGAGTAGCCATCTCGAACTAAACGAGATCCAGACACAATGTTCATGCTCAAACTTGGCACTAAATAATAATTATTGAGGTTTAAAACTAATCCCGTAGGTAAATGTAGAGGTAGCGTGCCAACGGCGATCACATCGACCTTGGAACCATTCCCGACGCGCATCGTCACCTCGTCCTTCGCCAGTCTCCGTTTATTCCGCAGCTCCTGCTTTGAGTTACAAATGTGAGCAACTGCACCGGTATCAAATACCCAAGAGCTACTACGAGTACTGGTAAGGTACACATCAATTACATGTATATCACATATACCTTTTGTTTTGCCGGCCTTCTTGTCCGCTAAGTATTTGGGGCAGTTCCGCTTCCAGTGACCACTTCCCTTGCAATAAAAACACTCAGTCTCGGGCTTGGGTCCATTCTTTGGCTTCTTACCGGCAACTTGCTTACCGGGCGCGGCAACTTCCTTGCCGTCCTTCTTGAAGTTCTTTTTACCCTTGCCCTTCTTGAACTTAGTGGTTTTATTCACCATCAACACTTGATGCTCCTTCTTGATTTCTACCTCTGCTGATTTCAGCATAGCATATACCTCAGGAATGGTCTTTACCATCCCCTGCATATTGTAGTTCATCACAAAGCTCTTGTAGCTAGGTGGAAGCGACTGGAGGATTCTGTCAATGACCGCTTCATCCGGGAGATTAACTTCCAGTTGAGTCAAGCGGTTGTGCAACCCAGACATCTTGAGTATGTGTTCACTGACAGAGCTATTTTCCTCCGTCTTACAGCTAAAGAATTTGTCGGAGACTTCATATCTCTCGACCCGGGCATGAGCTTGGAAAACCATTTTCAGCTCTTCGAACATCTCATATGCTCCATGTCTCTCAAAACGCTTTTGGAGCCCCGGCTCTAAGCTGTAAAGCATGCCGCACTGAACGAGGGAGTAATCATCGGAACGTGACTGCCAAGCGTTCATAACGTCTTGCTCTGCAGGGAGAACAGGTGCGTCACCCAGCGGTGCTCGTAGGACATAATCTTTCTTGGCAGTTATGAGGATGATCTTCAGGTTCCGGACCCAGTCCGTATAGTTGCTGCCATCGTCTTTCAGCTTGGTTTTCTCTAGGAACGCGTTGAAGTTGAGGACTACGTTGGCCATTTGATCTACAAGACATATTGTAAATATTTTAGACTAAGTTCATGATAATAAAGTTCATTTAATCAAATTATTTAATGAACTCCCACTTAGATAGACATCCCTCTTCTAGTCATCTAAGTATTACATGATCCAAGTCAACTAGGCCGTGTCCGATCATCACGTGAGACGGACTAGTCAACATTGGTGAACATCTACATGTTGATCGTATCTTCTATACTGACTCATGCTCGACCTTTCGGTCTTCTGTGTTCCGAGGCCATGTCTGTACATGCTAGGCTCGTCAAGTCAACCTAAGTGTTTGCATGTGTAAATCTGTCTTACACCCGTTGTATGTGAACGTTAGAATCTATCACACCCGATCATCACGTGGTGCTTCGAAACAACGAACTGTCGCAATGGTGCACAGTTAGGGGGAACACTTCTTGAAATTATTATGAGGGATCATCTTATTTACTACCGTCGTTCTAAGTAAACAAGATGCAAAACATGATAAACATCACATGCAATCAAATAATAAACGTGACATGATATGGCCAATATCACATAGCTCCTTTGACCTCCATCTTGGGGCTCCATGATCATCTTGTCACCGGCTTGACACCATGATCTCCATCATCATGATCTGCATCATCGTGTCTCCATGAAGTTGCTCGCCAACTATTACTTCTACTACTATGGCTAACGCGTTTAGCAATAAAGTAAAGTAATTTACATGGCGTTTCTCAATGACACGCAGGTCATACAAAAAATAAAGACAACTCCTATGGCTCCTGCCGGTTGTCATACTCATCGACATGCAAGTCGTGATTCCTATTACAATAGCATGAACATCTCATACATCACATATAGATCATTCATCATTCATCACAACTTTGGCCATATCATATCACAAAGCACTTGCTGCAAAAACAAGTTAGACGTCCTCTAATTGTTGTTGCAAGTTTTACGTGGCTGAATTAGGGTTCTAGCAAGAACGTTTTCTTACCTACGTGAAAGCCACAACGTGATTTGTCAACTTCTATTTACCCTTCATAAGGACCCTTTTCATCGAATCCGCTCCAACTAAAGAGGGAGAGACAGACACCCGCCAGCCACCTTATGCAACTAGTGCATGTTAGTCGGTGGAACCAGTCTCACGTAAGAGTACGTGTAAGGTTAGTCCGGGCCGCTTCATCCCACAATACCGCTGAAGCAAGATAAGACTAGTAGCGGCAAGAAAAGTTGACAAATCTATGCCCACAACAAATTGTGTTCTACTCGCGCAAGAAGAACTACGCATAGACCTAGCTCATGATGCCACTGTTGGGGAACGTTGCAGAAAACAAAAATTTTCCTACGGTTTCACCAAGATCCATCTATGAGTTCATCTAGCAACGAGTCATGGGAGAGAGATTGCATCTACATATCACTTTATAGATCGCGAGCGGAAGCGTTCAACGAACGGGGATGAGGTAGTCGTACACGACGTGATCCAAATCACCGGAGATCCTAGCACCGAAAGGATGGCACCTCTGCGTTCAACACACGTACGGTCAGCGTAACGTCTCCTTCTTCTTGATCCAGCAAGGCAAAGGAGAGATTGGGGAAGATGGCTCCAGCAGCAGCACGACGGCGTGGTGATGGTGGAGCTGCAGTACTCCGGCAGGGCTTCGCCGAGCTCTACGGAGGAGGAGATGTTGGAGAGGGAGAGGGAGGCGCCAGGAGCAAGGGTGCGGCTGCACCCCTCCCCTCCCCCCTTTATATAGACCCCTAGGGGGGGCGCCAGCCCTAGGAGATGCAATCTCCTAGGGGGGCGGCGGCCAAGGGGTGGGGCTTGCCCCCCAAGCAAGGGGGGCGCCCCCCCTTTAGGGTTTCCCCCACCCTAGGCGCATGGGCCTCTAGGGGCTGGTTACCCTTGGCCCATGCAGGCCAAGGCGCACCCCTAGAGCCCATGTGGCCCCCCAAGGCAGGTGGCCCCACCCGGTGGACCCCCCGGGACCCTCCGGTGGTCCCGGTACAATATCGATAACCCCGAAACTTGTCCCAATGGCCAAAACAGCACTTTCTATATATAATTCTTTACCTCCGGACCATTCCGAAACTCCTCGTGACATCCGGGATCTCATCCGGGACTCCGAACAACATTCGGGTTACTGGATATACATATCTTCACAACCCTAGCGTCACCGAACCTTAAGTGTGTAGACCCTACGGGTTCGGGAGACATGCAGACATGACCGAGACGGCTCTCGGGCAATAACCAACAGCGGGATCTGGATACCCATGTTGGCTCCCACATGCTCCATGATGATCTCATCGTATGAACCACGATGTCGAGGATTCAATTAATCCCGTATACGATTCCCTTTGTCAATCGGTATTTTACTTGCCCGAGATTCGATGTCGGTATCCCAATACCTCGTTCAATCTCGTTACCGGCAAGTCACTTTTCTCGTACCGTAATGCATGATCCCGTGATCAAACACTTTGATCACATTGAGCTCATTATGATGATGCATTACCGAGAGGGCCCGGTGATACCTCTCCGTCAAGCGGAGTGACAAATCTCAGTCTCGATCCGTGTCAACCCAACAGACACTTTCAGTTATACCCGTAGTATACCTTTATAGTCACCCAGTTACGTTGTGACGTTTGGCACACCCAAAGCACTCCTACGGTATCCGGGAGTTACACGATCTCATGGTCTAAGGAAAGGATACTTGACATTGGAAAACTCTAGCAAACGAACTATGCGATCTTATGCTATGTTTAGGATTGGGTCTTATCCATCACATCATTCTCCTAATGATGTGATCTCGTTATCATTGACATCCAATGCCCATAGTTAGGAAACCATGACTATCTATTGATCAACGAGCTAGTAAACTAGAGGCTTACTAGGGACACGTTGTTGTCTGTTATTCACACATGTATTATGATTTCCGGATAACACAATTATAGCACGAATAAAGACAATTATCATGACTAAGGAAATATAATAATAATGCTTTTATTATTGCCTCTAGGGCATATTTCCAACATTATATTGATTGCATGTGATGTTTATCTTTTTATGCATCTTATCTTGCTTTGATTGACGGTAGCATTATAAGATGATCTCTCACTAAGATTATCAAGAAGTGTTCTCCCCGAGTATGCACCGTTGCCAAAGTTCGTCGTGCCCAAACACCACGTGATGATCGGGTGTGATAAGCTCTACGTCCATCTACAACGGGTGCAAGCCAGTTTTGCACACGCAGAATACTCGGGTTATACTTGACGAGCCTAGCATATGCAGATATGGCCTCGGAACACGGAGACCGAAAGGTCGAGCGTGAATCATATAGTAGATATGATCAACATAATGATGTTCACCATTGAAGACTAATCCATTTCACGTGATGATCGGTTATGGTTTAGTTTGATTTGGATCACGTGATCACTTAGAAGATTAGAGGGATGTCTATCTAAGTGGGAGTTCTTAAGTAATATGATTAATTGAACTTAAATTTATCATGAACTTAGTCCCTGATAGTATCTTGCTTGTTTATGTTGATTGTAGATAGATGGCTCCTGTTGTTGTTCCGTTGAATTTTAATGCGTTCCTTGAGAAAGCAAAGTTGAAAGATGATGGTAGCAATTACACGGAATGGGTCCGTAACTTGAGGATTATCCTCATTTCTGCACAGAAGAGTTACGTCCTGGAAGCACCGCTGGGTGCCAGGCCTGCTGCTGGAGCAACGCCAGATGTTGTGAACGTCTGGCAGAGCAAAGCTGATGACTACTCGATAGTTCAGTGTGCCATGCTTTACGGCTTAGAACTGGGACTTCAACGACGTTTTGAACATCATGGAGCATATGAGATGTTCCAAGAGTTGAAGTTAATATTCCAACGGAATGCCCGGATTGAGAGATATGAAGTCTCCAATAAGTTCTATAGCTGCAAGATGGAGGAGAATAGTTCTGTCAGTGAGCATATACTCAAAATGTCTGGGTATTATAATCACTTGATTCAAGTGGGGGTTAATCTTCCGGATGATTGCGTCATTGACAGAATTCTCCAATCACTTCCACCAAGCTACAAAGGCTTCGTGATGAACTATAATATGCAAGGGATGGATAAGACGATTCTCGAGCTCTTCGCAATGCTAAAGGCTGCGGAGGTAGAAATCAAGAAGGAGCATCAAGTGTTGATGGTTAACAAAACCACTAGTTTCAAGAAAAAGGGCAAAGGGAAGAAGAAGGGGAACTTCAAGAAAAACAGCAAACAAGTTGCTGCTCAAGAGAAGAAACCCAAGTCTGGACCTAAGCCTGAAACTGAGTGCTTCTACTGCAAGCAGACTGGTCACTGGAAGCGGAACTGCCCCAAGTATTTGGCGGACAAGAAGGATGGCAAGGTGAACAAAGGTATATGTGATATACATGTTATTGATGTGTATCTTACTAGAGCTCGCAGTAGTACCTGGGTATTTGATACTGGTTCTGTTGCTAATATTTGCAACTCAAAACAGGGACTACGGATTAAGCGAACACTGGCAAAGGACGAGGTGATGATGCGCGTGGGAAACGGTTCCAAAGTCGATGTGATCGCAGTCGGCACGCTACCTCTACATCTACCTTCCGGATTAGTATTAGACCTAAATAATTGTTATTTGGTGCCAGCGTTAAGCATGAACATTATATCTGGATCTTGTTTGATGCGAGACGGTTATTCATTTAAATCAGAGAATAATGGTTGTTCTATTTACATGAGTAATATCTTTTATGGTCATGCACCCTTGAAGAGTGGTCTATTTTTGATGAATCTCGATAGTAATGATACACATATTCATAATGTTGAAGCCAAAAGATGCAGAGTTAATAATGATGGTGCAACTTATTTGTGGCACTGCCGTTTAGGTCATATCGGTATAAAGCGCATGAAGAAACTCCATATTGATGGACTTTTGGAACCACTTGATTATGAATCACTTGGTACTTGCGAACCGTGCCTCATGGGCAAGATGACTAAAACACCGTTCTCCGGTACTATGGAGAGAGCAACAGATTTGTTGGAAATCATACATACAGATGTATGTGGTCCGATGAATGTTGAGGCTCGTGGCGGATATCATTATTTTCTCACCTTCACAGATGATTTAAGCAGATATGGGTATATCTACTTAATGAAACACAAGTCTGAAACATTTGAAAAGTTCAAAGAATTTCAGAGTGAAGTTGAAAATCATCGTAACAAGAAAATAAAGTTTCTACGATCTGATCGTGGAGGAGAATATTTGAGTTACGAGTTTGGTCTACATTTGAAACAATGTGGAATAGTTCGCAACTCACGCCACCCGGAACACCACAACGCAATGGTGTGTCCGAATGTCGTAATCGCACTTTACTTGATATGGTGCGATCTATGATGTCTCTTACAGATTTACCGCTATCGTTTTGGGGTTATGCTCTAGAGACGGCCGCATTCACATTAAATAGGACACCATCGAAATCCGTTGAGACGACGCCTTATGAACTATGGTTTAGCAAGAAACCAAAGTTGTCGTTTCTTAAAGTTTGGGGCTGCGATGCTTATGTGAAAAATCTTCAACCTGATAAGCTCGAACCCAAATCAGAGAAATGTGTCTTCATAGGATACCCAAAGGAAACTGTTGGGTACACCTTCTATCACAGATCCGAAGGCAAGACATTTGTTGCTAAAAATGGATCCTTTCTAGAGAAGGAGTTTCTCTCGAAAGAAGTGAGTGGGAGGAAAGTAGAACTTGATGAGGTAAATGTATCTGCTCCCTTATTGGAAAGTAGTACATCACAGAAATCTGTTTGTGTAGCACCTACACCAATTAGTGAGGAAGTTAATGATGATGATCATGCAACTTCAGATCAAGTTACTACAGAACCTCGTAGATCAACCAGAGTAAGATCCGTGCAAGAGTGGTACGGCAATCCTATTTTGGAAATCATGCTACTAGATCATGGTGAACCTACGAACTATGAAGAAGCGATGGTGAGCCCAGATTCCGCAAAATGGCTTGAAGCCATGAAATCTGAGATGGGATCCATGTATGAGAACAAAGTATGGACTTTGGTTGACTTGCCCGATGGTCGGCAAGCAATAGAGAATAAATGGATCTTCAAGAAGAAGACTGACGCTGATGGTAATGTTACTGTCTACAAAGCTCGACTTGTCGCAAAAGGTTTTCGACAAGTTCAAGGGATTGACTACGATGAGACCTTCTCACCCGTAGCGATGCTTAAGTCTATCCGAATCATGTTAGCAATTGCCGCATTTTATGATTATGAAATTTGGCAAATGGATGTAAAGACTGCATTCCTGAATGGATTTCTGGAAGAAGAGTTGTATATAATGCAACCGGAAGGTTTTATCGATCCAAAGGGAGCTAACAAAGTGTGCAAGCTCCAGCGATCCATTTATGGACTGGTGCAAGCCTCTCGGAGTTGGAATAAACGCTTTGATAGTGTAATCAAAACATTTGGGTTTGTACAGACTTTTGGAGAAGCCTGTATTTACAAGAAAGTGAGTGGGAGCTCTGTAGCATTTCTGATATTATATGTAGATGACATATTACTGATTGGAAATGATATAGAATTTCTGGATAGCATAAAGGGATACTTGAATAAAAGTTTTTCAATGAAAGACCTCGGTGAAGCTGCTTACATATTGGGCATTAAGATCTATAGAGATAGATCAAGACGCTTAATTGGACTTTCACAAAGCACATACCTTGACAAAGTTTTGAAGAAGTTCAAAATGGATCAAGCAAAGAAAGGGTTCTTGCCTGTGTTACAAGGTGTGAAGTTGAGTAAGACTCAATGCCCGACCACTGCAGAAGATAGAGAGAAGATGAAAGATGTTCCCTATGCTTCAGCCATAGGCTCTATCATGTATGCAATGCTGTGTACCAGACCCGATGTGTGCCTTGCTATAAGTTTGGCAGGGAGGTACCAAAGTAATCCAGGAGTGGATCACTAGACAGCGGTCAAGAATATCTTGAAGTACCTGAAAAGGACTAAGGAGATGTTTCTCGTGTATGGAGGTGACAAAGAGCTCGTCGTAAATGGTTACGTTGATGCAAGCTTTGACACTGATCTGGACGATTCTAAATCGCAAACCGGATACGTATTTACATTAAACGGTGGAGCTGTAAGTTGGTGCAGTTCTAAACAAAGCGTCATGGCGGGATCTACATGTGAAGCGGAGTACATAGCTGCTTCGGAAGCAGCGAATGAAGGAGTCTGGATGAAGGAGTTCATATCCGATCTAGGTGTCATACCTAGTGCATCGGGTCCAATGAAAATCTTTTGTGACAATACTGGTGCAATTGCCTTAGCAAAGGAATCCAGATTTCACAAGAGAACCAAGCACATCAAGAGCCGCTTCAATTTCATCCGGGATTTAGTCCAGGTGGGAGACATAGAGATTTGCAAGATACATACGGATCTGAATGTAGCACACCCGTTGACTAAGCTTCTTCCACGAGCAAAACATGATCAGCACCAAGACTCCATGGGTGTTAGAATCATTACTGTGTAATCTAAATTATTGACTCTAGTGCAAGTGGGAGACTGAAGGAAATATGCCCTAGAGGCAATAATATAGCTATTATTTATTTCCTTATATATCATGATAAATGTTTATTATTCATGCTAGAATTGTATTAACCGGAAACATAATACATGTGTGGATACATAGACAAACAGAGTGTCACTAGTATGCCTCTACTTGACTAGCTTGTTAATCAAAGATGGTTAAGTTTCCTAACCATAGACAAAGGAGTTGTCATTTGATTAACAAGGTCACATCATTAGTTGAATGATCTGATTGACATGACCCATTCCATTAGCTTAGCACCCGATCGTTTAGTATGTTGCTATTGCTTTCTTCATGACTTATACATGTTCCTATGACTATGAGATTATGCAACTCCCGTTTACCGTAGGAACACTTTGTGTGCTACCAAACGTCACAACGTAACTGGGTGATTATAAAGGTGCTCTACAGGTGTCTCCGAAAGTATTTGTTGGGTTGGCGTATTTCGAGATTAGGATTTGTCACTCCGAATGTCGGAGAGGTATCTCAGGGCCTTCTCGGTAATGCACATCACATAAGCCTTGCAAGCATTGCAACCAATAAAGTTAGTTGCGAGATGATGTATTACAGAACGAGTAAAGAGACTTGCCAGTAACGAGATTGAACTAGGTATTGGATACCGACGATCGAATCTCGGGTAAGTAACATACCGATGACAAAGGGAACAACATATGTTGTTATGCGGTCTGACCGATAAAGATCTTCGTAGAATGTGTAGGAGCCAATATGGGCATCCAGGTCCCGCTGTTGGTTATTGACCAGAGATTTGTCTCAGTCATGTGTACACTGTTCTCGAACCGTAGGGTCCGCACGCTTAAGGTTACGATGACAGTTATTATGAGTTTATGCATTTTGATGTACCGAAGTTAGTTCGGAGTCCCGGATGAGATCACGGACATAACGAGGAGTCTCGAAATGGTCGAGACGTAAAGATTGATATATTGGACGACTATATTCGGACATCGGAATGGTTCCGAGTGGTTTTGGAGAAAACCGGAGTGCCGGAGGGTTACCGGAACCCCCCCGGGAGAAGTATTGGGCCACATGGGCCTTAGTGGAGAGAGAGAGGGGCGGCCAGGGTGGGCCGCGCGCCCCCTCCCCCTCTGGTCCGAATTGGACTAGGAGAGGGGGGCGGCACCCCCCTTTCCCTCTCCCTCTCCCCCTTCCTTTCCCCCTCCTAGTAGGAGTAGGAAAGAGGGGAGTCCTACTCCTACTAGGAGGAGGACTCCTCCTCCTGGCGCGCGCCACAAGGGCCGGCCGGCCTCCCCCCTTGCTCCTTTATATACGGGGGCAGGGGGCACCCTAGAACACACAAGTTGATCTTCGTGATCGTTCCTTAGCCGTGTGCGGTGCCCCCCTCCACCATATTCCACCTCGCTCATATTGTTGCAGTGCTTAGGCGAAGCCCTGCGTCGGTAGTACATCAAGATCGTCACCACGCCGTCGTGCTGACGGAACTCATCCCCGAAGCTTTGCTGGATCGGAGCCCGGGAACGTCATCGAGTTGTACGTGTGTTAAGAACTCGGAGGCGCCGGAGTAACGGCACTTGGATCGGTCGGATCGGGAAGACGTACGACTACTTCCTCTATGTTGCGTCAACGCTTCCGCTTCGGTCTACGAGGGTACGTAGACAACACTCTCCCCTCTCGTTGCTATGCATCACCATGATCTTGCGTGTGCGTAGGAATTTTTTTGAAATTACTACGTTCCCAAACACGCACACCCCCCCCCCCCCCAAATCAGCCCACTTCCAACACCGTTTGGGCCATAACTTCCACCTCCCAAGTCCGTTTTCTGTGTTCTTTAGCTCGTTTGAAAGCTCTTTACACCCCCCCATCCACATATATCATTACCACCACCATTAGCCTCCATCCAAAAATTAACACAAAAACACCCACCTTCCGCATTTGACCGAGTTTTGAGTTGCGGTTTCCGTTTTCTAAGGTGTTTCGGCTACTTAGGAATGTGTGACATCGACATCACCACCATTCATCATCGCCTCGGAGTCATCTTCACCGCTAACCGTAAGAAAGGACGGTAACCTCGACGACACTTACCTTTGCTTTTACATTGATAGCCCGAGCCTTTTGCATTGCTTACCCATCGAGACTAGCGAGTTGAGAATTGCCGGGCCATGCTATTATGCACCGTAGTGATCTTGTTATCATCTTAGTGCCATAAGTCTCTCCCGTGCATATCTTACATACTTGTCTCATATCATACTTGGCTCGAGCATCAAGCATAGAGAAAAAAAGAGAAAGAAAGAAAAGCTTTTAAGCAAAAGAGGAGAAACAAAGAGCTTATAAGCAATAGCACTGAGCCATTTTGCATATCATCTTGGACACTTCATACATAGCATAGTTGGAATTGAAGACGGCACATTTCTCTCATAGGTTGGTGCACAAACGTATCTTGCCCATTTGAGCAATTGAGTTAGCGTCTCTCTAGCATTCGCACAACGAGAGCATTTTCTGTGGTCACACATTTTGAGCTCACCCCTTGGTTGTGCGGATCCCATCTTTCTTCTGTGTGTGTGTTCCTAGTGATACTCTTGGCTTTGATATATTTGCTTTACTTGCATTTTTGTGAACCCTCTCAACCTTATCGATATCTTGACTAACATTTGCTTGAAATTTTTGCCACCATTCCTAACCGAGCTCCTCCAAAAGCCTTTTCCTTGTAGGTGTGAGAAACAAACTCGTTTCCAATTCTACTATTGTGGCATTACATTGAGTGACACTTGTTACATCCTCAATCCTCGGAAAAGGTAACTTCGGTTTTGTTCTCTCACTTTCCTACTCACCCCACTTGGTTATGATGGATAGGCCAAGTTCGTAGGCGAACCCGCTCTTCGAGGACCAAGGTGGCGAGGCCGACTACGTCACCAAGGGCCACTTCTTCATCGCACAAAGGGCTCTCCATCAAGAAAGTGAGGCCTTGGGTGAACGCCTTGACCAACTCGTCGCCGACGTTCGTCAAGCGGAAGCAAGGAACCGCGACTACATAGACGACAAGTTCACTACACAAATGGAAGAGCTCCGCAACATGATCGTGCGACGCCCGTCTTCCTCATCATCGTCAACAAGACGGCGCCACTCAAGCCACCGCTCAAGTCGACACTCTTCAGACTACTCCGCCCACGATACAAGTCCTCCCCGAGCTCAAGTCCCTCGACGTCAAGCACCTCAAGATCGCCAAGCTCAAGAAAATCCATTCTATGGCAATAACTTACAAGACCGAGTACGAGCACGTGAAAGGGCGCGACAACAAGCACAAGAACCAAGGGAGCAAGAATAAATGCCTCCACAAGTGCCACGGCAACAACCTCAAGACGAACACGCCATCCGTCAAGAACAAGAGGAACGAGCACGCCTACACCAAGAGGAACAAGATGTCGAAGCACTTCGACAACAACAACTACGGCGTGAAGTTCAAGCCCAAGCGGCCCTAGATGCACTCCGAGATTCCACACGTGCCGTTGCCCAACGCGGTCGGGAAGCACGTGAGCAAGATGAAGCTCTTCGTCGAGAGATACAAGAAGAAGCCGTGCATCGCGAAGAACTCCAAGAAAGGTGCAACCAAGCGCATATCCCTCGTCCTCCCCCACGGCAAGAACGACATCAAGAGAATCAAGTGCCTCAAGACCCTCCTCCACGCCAAGAGCAACATCTCGAGGAACGAGCATTTGAGGACCTTCCTCCATGGCAAGAGCGACATCAAAACCGCTACTTCGATGAAGAACTCCGCTACGGCAAGCTCAAGTTCACCATGCCCAAGTTCTCCGGAAGCAATGATCCCGAAGAGTATCTCTCATGGGCCTTGAAGGTGGACAATATATTCCGTCTTCACAACTACGACGAGGAAAAGAAGATCGCCATGGCCTCTCTCGAGTTCCAAGACTACATCCTCATTTGGTGGGAACAAGTGATCAAGCGACGATATACAAGAGGCGAACCTCCAATCACAACGTGGATGGAAATGAAATACGTCATGAGAGCTCGCTTCGTGCCTACACACTACACCCGTGATCTCTTCAAGAAGTTGCAACTCCACAAACAAGGCATGAAGACGGTGGAAGAATACTATCAAGAAATGGAGATTGCCATGATACGAGCCAATGTCAAGGAAGACGATGAGCAAACAATGGCACGCTTCTTGAACGGCCTCAACCACCCAATCAAGCGGATTGCCGACTTCCAACCATACTCAAACCTTCTCGAGATAGTTCATCAAGCGACCAAGGCCGAGCAACAAGTCCAAGATGACTTCAAATATGCCAAGTACTCGTCCAAGACCTACGGCTCCTACTCTCAAGCTCCCGCGACTTCGGCAACTCCTACCTCAACTAGAGCATCACCAAGTACCGGCGACGAGTCAAGTTCCAAGCAAGCTATGCCTTCCTTGACGCGTTCTCCGGCAAGCAACTACAAATCCAAGACTCCCTAATCTTCGGCGCCACTGAACGACCCCGTCAAGACAAGTTCTCTCAAGTGCTTCACATGTGGTGGCCGGGGACACAAGTCCTTCGGATGCACCAACAAGCGAACTATGATCTTCAACGATGATGGCACTTATGACTCGATGAGTGAAGAAGAAATGGAAGCCCTTGAGCACGTGGCCATGCATCAGCGCGTCAACGAAGATGAAGATGATCAAGTGTTTTGTGACAATGATTCAAGTCCCTCTCTCGTGGTCTCCAAGGTCTTGACGCTCCAACACCATCAAGATGAAGACCAACGATGCCACATCTTCCACACAAAGGCCGGCATCAACGGGCGTTCCGTGAAGGTCATCATCGACGGAGGAAGTTGTCACAACTTGGCAAGCGAGGAGCTATGTTCCAAGCTCCAATTGGTCAAGAAGAAGCACCCTCATCCCTACAAGGTGCAATGGCTAAGCGACTCCGGCACAATTCAAGTGGAGCATACGGTGCAATTTTCTTTCAAGATTGGCGCCTACGAGGACACCTTGGAGTGTGATGTAGTTCCTATGTCGGTGTGCCACCTTCTCTTGGGACGACCTTGGCAATTTGACCTTGGAGTCATCCACAACGGACGGACCAACTACTATAGCTTCAAGATGAAAGGCAAGGAATATGTGCTTCGACCAATGTCACCAAGCCAAGTGATTGCCGATAGGCAAGCATCCACCCATCATGGAGATTCTAGTGAGAGAGTGATCCACCAAAAAGAAAGTGAGAGCCACAAGCCAAAATTGAGCGCCTCTTCGCCAAGAGAGAAAAACTTAGTCCTCCTAGCCACAAAAAGAGAGATGAGAGAAGTGTGTGAGAACCCATCAAGTGTCATCCACTTTGTTCTCCTATGCAAAGATGAGGTGGCAAAAACTAACACTCCTAATCCTCTTCCTCTAGTGTTTTCTAACTTGTTGTAGGAATTCGAGCATGTCTTTCCCGATGAGCTACCTCCCGGTCTTCCTCCTCTATGTGGCATTGAACATAGGATCGACCTCATCCCCGGAGCACCTCTTCCGAACAAGGCTCCCTACCGTGTCAACCCCGAAGAAACTAAGGAGATCCAACGGCAAGTCCAACAACTCATCAACAATGGCCATGTACGTGAAAGCTTATGCCCTTGTGTCGTTCCGGTTATACTTGTACCCAAGCAAGATGGTATTTTTCGCATGTGCTCCAATTGTAGGCCCATCAATGCTATCACCGTTCGTTATAGGCATCCCATACCTCGACTTGACGATATGCTAGACGAACTTAGCGGTGCTACTATTTTCTCAAAAATTGATCTTAAAAGTGGATACTATCAAATGCGCATACAAGAAGGTGATGAATGGAAAACTGCTTTCAAAACTAAATTTGGCTTGTACGAGTGGTTGGTTATGCCTATGGGTTTATCGGAAGCTCCCGGTACTTTCATGCGTCTTATGCATTTTGTGCTTCGTCCTTACATTGGAGTGTTTGTTGTGGTCTACTTCGATGACATACTTGTTTTTAGCAAATCCATCAAAGATCATATAAAGCATATTAGGGCTGTTTTGCAAACTCTTCGCAAAGAACGTCTTTATGCGAACATGAAAAAGTGCACTTTTGGTGTTGACAAGCTTGTTTTCTTGGGTTTCGTTGTTTCCTCAAAGGGTGTCCATGTTGATGAGTCTAAAATTGAAGCAATTAAAACTTGGCCACAACCCACCAATTTGCAACAAGTGTGTAGTTTTCTTGGTCTTGCGGGTTTCTATCGTCGCTTTGTGAAAATTTTAGCACTATTGCCGCACCGTTGCATGCCTTGAGTAAGAAAAATGCTCCTTTTGTTTGGGGACCTTTGCAATCTACCGCTTTTGATGAGCTCAAATCTTTGCTTACTCATGCTCCGATTCTTGCTTTACCCAACTTTGACAAAACTTTTGAGGTTCATTGTGATGCAAGTGGTAATGGAATTGGTGGAGTTTTAATGCAAGAAAAATGAGCTATTGCATATTTTAGTGAAAAACTCTCCGGTGCTCAACTTAACTATCCAATCTATGACAAAGAATTGTATGCTTTAGTGCGTGTGTTACATGTTTGGGAACATTACCTTAGACCGCATGAGTTTGCCATACATACCGATGATGAGACACTTAAGTACCTTAAAGGTCAAACCAAGTTGAATAAACGACATGCTAAATGGAGTGAATTTATGAATCTTTCCCCTATGTGATCAAGTACATTAAGGGCAAAGAGAACATTGTGGCGGATGCCCTTTCCCGCAAATGCATGTTACTTACTCAACTTGAATTGAATGTTTTTGGATTTGATCATATCAAAGATTTATATGAGCATGATGTGACTTTTGCTACTCCTTATGCTAAGTGCGTGACGCATACTTTTTGGGAACGATACTATATCAAAGATGGTTATCTTATGAGAGCTAACAAACTATGCATTCCCGAGTCTTCTCTTCGTTTGTTACTTTTGCAAGATGCTCATGGAGGTGGACTCATGGGACATTATGGACGTGACAAAACTTTTGCCACGCTCTCCAAGAACTATTTTTGGCCCAAGATGTTTCGCGATGTCGCCCGCTTCACCAACCGGTGCTCTACATATTGCAAAGCTAAGTCACAATCTCAATCCCATGGTTTACATATGCCTTTACCTATTCCACACCAACCTTGGGAAGACATTAGCATGGATTTTGTGCTCGGATTACCTAGGACTCAAAATGGCAAGGACTCCGTATTTGTTGTTGTGGACCGATTCTCTAAAATGGCTCATTTTATACCATGCAATAAGATAGACGACGCTTCACATGTTGCCAATCTCTTTTGTAGGGAAATCTTGAGGTTGCACGGTGTGCCAAAGACAATTGTGTCGGATAGAGACGTCAAGTTCTTAAGCTACTTTTAGAAGACGCTATGCGCCAAGCTCGGAATCAAGCTACTCTTCTCCACGGCGTACCACCCTCAAACCGATGGCCAAACGGAAGTCACCAACCGGACGCTTGCAACTCTCATACGCGTGTTGATAAAGATGAACATTAAGAAGTGGGAGGAGTGCCTACCCATTGCCGAGTACGCCTACAACCGCGCAAGACATTCTACAACCGGCAAGTCCCCCTTCGAGGTTGTCTACGGCTTCAACCCTTTGTCGCCATTGGACATTCTCCCTCTACCGCTTCAAGAACGAGCTAACATGGACGCAAGTACAAGAGCCACCTACCTCAAGAAGATGCATGAAGAGACACATTCCACGATCGAGCGCCAAGTACAACGACTCGCCTCCAAGCTCAACATCAACAAGTCGCCGATGGTGTTCCAACCGGGTGATCAAGTATGGATACATCTACGCAAGGACCGCTTCCCCAAAGAACGCAAGTCCAAGCTACTCCCGAGAGCCGACGGTCCATTCAAGGTGCTAGCACGCTACAACGACAACGCCTACAAGGTCGACATCCCACGTGACAAGTACAACGTATGCGACATCTTCAACGTCAAAGACTTGGCCAAGTACCATGTGTTGGGGAACGTAGTAATTTCAAAAAAATTCCTATGCACACGCAAGATCATGGTGATGCATAGCAACGAGAGGGGAGAGTGTTGTCTACATACCCTTGTAGACCGAAAGCGGAAGCGTTATATCAACGCGGTTGATGTAGTCGTACGTCTTCACGATCCGACCGATCCAAGCACCGTTACTCCGGCACCTCCGAGTTCTTGGCACACGTTCAACTCGATGACGATCCCCGGGCTCCGATCCAGCAAAGCTTAGGGGAGGAGTTCCGTCAGCACGACGGCGTGGTGACGATCTTGATGTACTACCGACGCAGGGCTTCGCCTAAGCACCACAACGATATGACCGAGGTGGAATATGGTGGAGGGGGGCACCGCACACGGCTAAGGAACGATCACGAAGATCAACTTGTGTGTTCTAGGGTGCCCCCCTGCCCCTGTATATAAAGGAGCCAGGGGGAGGGGCGGCCGGCCAGGGTTGGGCACGCCAGGGGGGAGTCCTACTCCCACCGGGAGTAGGACTCCCTCTTTTTCCTATTCGGAGTAGGAGAAGGGGGGAAAGAGGAGGAAGGGGAAAAGGAAAGGGGAGGCGCCGCCCCCCTTCCCTTGTCCTATTCGGACTAGGAGGGGGAGGGGGCGCGGCCCCTTCCTTCCCCTTTCTCCCTTCTCCCTTAAGGCCCATAGTGGCCCATTAAACCCCCCGGGGGGTTCCGGTAACCCCCCGGTACTCCGATAAAATGCCGATTTCACCCGGAACCATTCCGATGTCCAAATATAGTCTTCCAATATATCGATCTTTATGTCTCGACCATTTCGAGACTCCTCGTCATGTCTATGATCACATCCGGGACTCCGAACTAACTTCGGTACATCAAAATGCATAAACTCATAATAACTGTCATCGTAACTTTAAGCGTGCGGACCCTACGGTTCGAGAACAGTGTAGACATGACTGAGACAAATCTCCGGTCAATAACCAACAGCGGGACCTGGATGCCCATATTGGCTCCTATACATTCTACGAAGATCTTTATCGGTCAGACCGCATAACAACATACGTTGTTCCCTTTGTCATCGGTATGTTACTTGCCCGAGATTCGATCGTCGGTATCCAATACCTAGTTCAATCTCGTTACCGGCAAGTCTCTTTACTCGTTCTGTAATACATCATCTCGCAACTGACTTATTAGTTGCAATGCTTGCAAGGCTTATGTGATGTGCATTACCGAGAAGGCCCTGAGATACCTCTCCGACATTCGGAGTGACAAATCCTAATCTCAAAATACGCCAACCCAACAAATACTTTCGGAGACACCTGTAGAGCACCTTTATAATCACCCAGTTACGTTGTGACGTTTGGTAGCACACAAAGTGTTCCTACGGTAAACAGGAGTTGCATAATCTCATAGTCATAGGAACATGTATAAGTCATGGAGAAAGCAATAGCAACATACTAAACGATCGGGTGCTAAGCTAATGGAATGGGTCATGTCAATCAGATCATTCAACTAATGATGTGACCTTGTTAATCAAATGACAACTCCTTTGTCTATGGTTAGGAAACTTAACCATCTTTGATTAACAAGCTAGTCAAGTAGAGGCATACTAGTGACACTCTGTTTGTCTATGTATCCACACATGTATTATGTTTCCGGTTAATACAATTCTAGCATGAATAATAAACATTTATCATGATATATAAGGAAATAAATAATAACTTTATTATTGCCTCTAGGGCATATTTCCTTCACCATGGTGATGAAGAGCAGGATCCATGGACGGATCTCTCCCAAGGGGGGGGAGATGATGCGGAGCATCCCTTGCCTACCCGCACCGACACTCCATCACCACCACAAGCACCAAGTGGCCCAATGACAAGAGCACGTGCACGCGCCATTGAGAACGAGGTTGACTCTCTCCTCTTTGACTCTCGTTTGGATTCGTGTGAGAATTGGATTCTACCATCATCGGAAACATTGTGCGCTCTTAGGTACCAAGAAGATAACCGTGAGAAGGAGAGGAAGGAGACTCGAGCGACCATGGAGCAAGGAAAAGAAGAGAAGAAGGAGAAGAAGCAAGGGCCAAACCCCTCTGGACACCCCGGGTGCCCGGCGCCTGGAACCCCGGGTGCCCGGCCACCCCTCCTGGGAGCTGCCCTGACTTGGTCCGGGTGCCCGGGCCCCTGCCCGCCTATAGCCGCGCCCCCCGGGTGCCCGGTCTCCGCTCCCCCAGCCGATGGGCGCTGCCCCGAGTGCCCGGGCTTGAGGCCCCGGGTGCCCGGCCTCCCCACCAGCCGGCCTCCAACGCACCCCCGGGTGCCCGGCCTCCCTCCAGCCGCCCCCTGAGCAGGCGGGTGCCCCGACCCCTCCAATCCAGCCGCGTGTCCTTGGCCTCTTGGCCTTTGTACCCCCCTCTCTTCACTTGTTTCGTCCCTAAACTATATAAGGGTACCTCCTGGGTCATTTGTGGGGCAGCAAAGTATTTTAGAACACCAAAGAGAGCTTTGCTCCTTGTATCCTCCTCCTCTTGGAGATCAAGACCCCTCTTTGAAAAGAATCCTTGGGATTATCAAGCCCTCCTCTTGAAGGAGATCAAGATCAAGACCTCACCTAGTGGGAAGAAATTACCTAGTGCTATTTTCCTTGAATTGTTCATGTAATCTTGTGGATCTCTTGTGTGCTACTCTAGTGGATGTGACATTGGGTTTGTTTGAGTGATTTGTGCCTCGTGTTCTTGAGTGTTCTTCCTCCTTTTCCCCCTCCAAATGTAAAAAGATCCCCTCTAGGGTTTCACCCTACAACAGTAGGTGTTCTGGTGGAGCATGGACGAGCCCCTGGAGCATTGCCAGTGAAGCGATGGAGCATTGCGCGCACACGCCGGTGCTACGGTGGAGCGTCGCCGGCTCTCTGACCGCCACTGCAGATGTCGCCGAGGGTTGCTCTCCGTCGTTTCTACAAGCTGACCCGGCTCGGCTACTCCATGGAGTCACCTGGATCTTTGCGTTGCAGCATGCTTGAGCTCGCGGGCGTTTTTTCTACGAGCTGGTCGCGCTTGGCTGCTGGTCGGAGTCACATGGTGTGTGTGCAGCATGCTCAGTTGGAGTTGGAGCACTTCGGCGACGAGGCCCAGACGTTGAACGCAGCGCCGGCAGTGCTTCCCAGCAGGGTGCTTGCTGCATTGTGATCTACACCACGCTAGCGCTCGTGACTTCTCCACTAGTGCGTTGACTAAATTAGGTGGCCACGCTGCGTCCAGATCACATTGATCGGACGGCCCTGCACCCGACTGATTTCCCCGGTTGATGCGTAGCAGGAGCCCATATATAAGCAAACCACAAAGGCACCGTCGATCCTAAGTGCGTGAGTAGGACGCCGGAGGCAGGCAAGCGGGGGAGAGCAACCCAGCAAGTAGCGGCGGCTGTCAGGGTGCAAGTGGGACGCTCCGCGGGCAGCCCACTTCTGTCCACTACTGCCACATACTTTATGTGGGAGGCCTGCCAACACCCACATCTTGTTTACGTGGGATAAATGGGATAAGTGGGATACCCGTCTAAAACACATATTGCATCCTGACCATGAGAAAACTATCGCTTCCTTCCACTGCTGCTGTGCAGCCTGTCTGCCTGTGCTTATTGTTTACGCTGGTTGATGCCGCTGCTCTGAGAAGCCTTGTCGGTCGGCCTCGGCGCTGGTGATGCCGGCCGGGACCGCGTCCGGTACTCCGCATGCGTCAGCAACGGCAGCAGTGGGTCGTCTGCTCGATCAAGTACGGCTGCCTCGGTGTTGGTGAGCCTTCAGGTGAACCCGACAGTCATCCCAGCCTGCGACGCCATCGTCGCCGTCGTTTCGTCGGAGCGGAAGGTGTACGAAGTGGTGCTGAAGCATAAGGCATTACTCAAGCGCCAGCTCCGACCACAGCGGGCGGCGCCGCCCGCCGTTTCAGGGAGCTGGAGGTGCGTCGCGGCGGGCTCTGGAAGGCCTACGCTCGCTGCGGCGAGATCTGCGAGGAGTACGCGAAGAACTTCTACCTCAGTACGTCGGAGCGGGTGATCGCGGGAGGCACACGCTAGTGCCGGCGCCGGCGAAACTCTTACTAGGACTTGGCGACGGCACGGAGGACACATGGGGGCGGAGCTAGCCGTGGCGCTCCAGCTGCTGGTCGCCTCACTCTGATTCTCACGGTCGCTATATCATGGACGTGGTTTCGGTTACGTGGGCTCTTTGTGGTTTTTGTGGGGTAGCCCACATGTACCACATATGAAATGAGGTTATTCCGGGTCCGTGGGCGTCCACGAACATGATTTTTATGGGCTTTTATGTGGGCGCCGCGGGTAGCCCGCGTCCACTTGCAGCCTGAGGCGGCTGCGATAAGGGAAAAACCTATTTGACGCTCTCTGCGTCAAAGTGTCGACCAGACGCATAGGGGCGCGATTGATTGGGCCAGCCCATCTACATATCTGGCAATTCCGGTTTTGGGAATGTTCCAGAAGATTCCTAGCCGGTTTTCTTGATTTTGGAATCCTTCCAGAAGGATCCCGAACCGGTTTCTTTTCCTTTTTTCTCTTTCTTTTTTTCCGTTTCTTTTTCCTTTTTCCTCTTTCTTTTTTTCCTGTTTTTTTGCTTTCTTCTTTTTTTCTTTTAATTGTACAATTTCAAAATTGTTCCAACTATTCAATTTTTGTTTTCGTTTCCAATTTTCTTTCAGTATTTTCAAAATTGTTCGAAGCTTTAAAAATTGTTCGTCTTATACAAATGTTTTTTAAAATTTTAGAAAAATGTTTCCCTTTAAAAAAACGGCGTAAACAAAAAATCTTCAGATTTTGAATTGTATCAGACTCAAAATATTGTTCTGCATTTGAAAAGATGTACCCATTTCAAGTTTACTCACCAATTTAAAAACTGTTACATTTTCAAAAAAATGTTCTGGAATTGTTTTTTTCATGTTTTACAAAAAATGTTTGAAGTCATCAAAAAATGTTTCCATTTTCAATATTTTTTCACATATACAGAAAAGCTTCAGGAATTTCAAATTGTTCTTAGGTTCAAAATTTTGTTCTTCTTTGAAAAGTTGTACCTATTTTCAAAATATGTTCAGGAATTTAAAAAATGTTTGCATTTTTCCAAAAGTGTTCTGGCATTTGAAAATTTGTTCACGTTCCAGAAAAATGTTCTATTTTCAATTTTTGGTTCACGTATACAAAAAATCTGTGGATTTTCAAATTGTTCTCAAAATCAAAATTTTGTTCTGCATTTCAAAAGCTGTACCTTTTTTCAATTTTTGTTCCCAATTAACAAAATGTTTGCGTTTTCAAATTGTATTCTGGAATTTGGAAAATTATTCGTGTTTTATGAAAAAAATGTTTGGTACATTTATAAAATGTTCACGTCATAGAAAATTGTTCAGATTTTCAAAAGATCTACATTTTTTCATGTTTTTTGACACATTCAGAAAAATATTCAGGAATTTAAAATTTATTCACAGTTTCAAAAGATGCTCGGAAATTTAAAATTTGGTTCGCGTTTGTCAAAAAGTATTCGTTATTTCAAAAAAATGTTTACAGTTTTTAAGTAATGCTCAATTTACGCCGCTGTTTTTAGGTCATTATCTTCGAGCCAAATAGTTACCACGTAGGCTCAGCGGGTGTGGTGGCTAGCAAGATGCGTGCGCACACGGGAGTTCTGCAGTTCGAATTGCAGCTCGGCGCGAGTTTATCTTAATGGGCCGGCCCTATCGCACGTCTCCTGTGCGAAGGGACGTCTGTTTGACGCAGAATGCGTCAAATAGGTGCTCCCTGCGATAAGCACGCGAAGGTACGCGTAGCTTTCCGGCGGAGGTTGCAAGCTAGACTCCGGTGGCCCTTTGGGCCTTGAAGATAAGATGGAGCACGCCGGTAGGAGGAGGGACGCAGTTTGCGTGTCAGTTGAGCCAATGAGGCGGCGCGCGGTGGTGTTCTATAATTAGAATAATGTTTTCTTTGTCTTACATCCACTTGATGACGTGTCTAGCTACGACGAAGGGTGTGTGGAGGTGCGTCTTCGACGAATCTTCTTAAATTCGCTCGACTCTGATCTTCGATGGATTCGATGGATTCGTATATATTTGGCTGATCGTCGTTTTAGTTGGCGCGCTTGTAGGTGTGGTTGCTTCGATCTACGCCTATTTTTGTTGTTCTAGTGCAAGTTTTTTTTTGGCTTAGTTGGACGACTTTCCAGTTATCCACTGCAAGAAGGTTTGTGTGGTTTCATCATAGGAGGAGTGATGATGGGAGAGCACCTTCAATTCGGTATAGTGCAGTGTTTGTAGTCATTGTTAGGTAGTTGTGATTTTTTTCTTCTAAATTTTCAAATGGGGGAGATTCTCCCACCTGATTCTCTTTATACAATGGCTAAAACCCAAGTATGACTCGCTCAACAAGAACATATCACACCAACACAACAAGAACACACCGCTCACCCCACACCCCTGCCAGAGTGTTTGACAAACACTAGTAGAAAACAGGGCTTTGGTCACAGGGCAGTTTTCACATTAGTCTCGGTTCAGTCATAAATCGGGACTAATGTGAGCATTTATCCCGGTTCGTGCGGCTAAGGCATTAGTCCCAGTTCGTGCCACGAACCGGGACTAAAGGGTGCGATGCCCATTAGTATCGGTTGGTGGCACCAACCGGGACTAAAGGTTTAGACCTTTAGTCCTGGTTGGTGCCAGCCACCAACCAACCTTTAGTCCCGGTTGGTGTCACCAACCGGTACTAATGGGCTTTGAGGCATTAGTACCGGTTCATGGCACGAACCGGTACTAAAGGTCCCATTTTCAAACTCCCCCCCCCCCCTCGGACCGCCTTTTCAGTTTTAGAAAAAACAAAAAAAATGATGGAAATGTCAAAAAAATAAAATAATATAAGTTTTCCATGTGATATGTGGTCTAGTTGTTGGGAAAATTTACAAATATGAATTTCGACTTTATTTGCAAAATCTCTCTGGAATTTGTAAAATGGGCATAACTTTTGCATACGAACTCGGATTAAAAAGTTTTTTATATGAAAAATCATCTACCCGAAAAGTTACATAAGAATTTAACGGGGGGAACCCCGTTAAACATTTTCAAAATCCTCAAAAACCTAACAGAAAAAAGTTACGGGACTTTTAAGATCTAGAGTGGAAAAAAGCGAAAAAAATTCAAACTTACTAGTGGCGCTAACGTAGTTATATCTTCTTCCTTTTCATGAGCGTTGCCTTTTGCTCTTTGCTACTCCCTTTATCCCATAATATAAAAACGTTTTTAACACTAACGTAGTTCTTATATTATGGAACGGAGTAATTGATGACTCACCATGTATAAACATATACAGCCGTGAATGGAACCGAAGACTCAGCTTTGGACCGAAGCCTCCCCGCTGCTACTGTTTGGTCACAAGCACCCCGGGCCTCATGGGCCACGAAAAGAGGAGACGACGAGACGGCAAAAGACCCGCTGTTTTTCTACAGCATAAGCAGAAGACTCTCGGTGTGCAAGAGAGTTGACGACCTCCGAGACCACTTGTACTGGACAACGCCGCACGGCTGGCTGCTCATGGCGCACCCTGGCTCACGCCTGACATTCCTGTGGAACCCATTCACGCTCCAAAGAATCGGCCTGCCCCCTGATACAGAGAAGTTCCTCACGAGGAACCCGGTCAGGTGCACGAGCCCGCGGACCCAAGCTGCGTGGTGCTTGTGGTGAACCGCGTGGACACGGTGCTCTGGTACTGCCGCCCGGGATCAGCCGCCGAGTGGTCCGAGCACGGCTAAGTACTATCAAAATCGACCCAGACACCATAATCTAGTTTTTCTGTTTCCCAAAATTGTCTTGCTTCTTCACCGCTTTGTCCCAATTTGTAACTCCACATGTTTGTCACATAGGTGTCATCTCTCACAGCAGGCCACGTGCACTGCTGCTTGGGCACAAATGCGAGTTCGCCGTCATGTTGAACAAGGTCGGCAGGGATGGTCTCGGGCCACTCAAAGAGCCTGGGGAGGAAGATCCGGTCCCGCATCCACCTGGCGCCGGTCTTCTTCATCGTCGTCGTGAGCGTGCCGGTGAACAGGACGCTCCCCTCCAGGCTCTCCACCTTCTCCCACTCCATGGTGTGCACGTTGAGCTTGACAACGTTGACCGGCGGCCCACGGAGGCCGACCAGGACGGCCATGAGCTCGTCTTGGTCGGACTCGACGAGGTAGCTGTCTTCGCACTCGAACCCGAAGCTCCGGGGCTTCTCCAGTATCTCAAACCCTTGGTCGTGCGTGCGCTGGTCGTACACCGCTAGCCTCCCGTCCTGTCCCAGCAGGTAGAGCAGCCCGCCGTGGAAGACCGGGTTACAGCTCGGCGACGGCACGAACGCCGGTCCGAACTCGTCCGGGGTGAAGTCCCAGTCCGTCCACCCGCCATCGCCGTTTCCGACGGAGAGCGTGGCCCGGAGCCGCAGAAACATGACCGCGCTGACACCGACCATCCTGCCCGCACCGTTGCCGCCGTCGTAGACGACGAAATCGAACCCGACTTCATCGACCGGCGGCATGTCGTGGGCGACGCCCGTCCCGAGGTCGACGTTGCGGACAAGGTGCGGCAGGGCCAGCGTGAGGCGCCGTCCCGCGGCGCCGCAGATCTTGGCGCCCGGCGCGTCCAGCGTGGCGGCGAGCTCGAAGCTCTTGTCGAAGTATGGGCTGTAGAAGCGTGCGTTGGTGGAGCCGACGCTGGCGGCGTTGAGCAGGAGAGGCGTGACGGACGCCGGGTAGAAGGGCGAGACGGCGGAGCGCCAGCGGCTGCACGCCAGCGCGAAGCTGGGGTGGCTGGACCAGCGGAGCCGCCGCAGTATCTCGATGAGCAGGTCCGTCGGGAGAGAGGACCAGTCCTGATCCTGCGACGTCGCCGCCTCCGTCTCGCCGTCGCTCGTGCCCGTCGACATGATCGAGCACACCTACCGGGCGTAGCGTACGTGCACCGCCATATATATTGATAATATCTGTCGACGTGTATGTACTACGTACCTCTACTGGTATATTAATTATGGTATATAGTACTACAATGTTGGAACGTGATAGGGTCCAGAACACGCACGACTCCTTAATGATTAGTATGACATACATAAGCAAACCCAAAGGCACCGTCGATCGTAAGTGCATGCGGACGACACCGGCGGCAGGCAAACGGAGAGAGGAACCCAGCAAGTAGCGGCGCCTGCGATAAACACGCGAAGGTACGCGGAGTATTATATACAGAGCAGTTCCGACGGTGGTTGTAAGCTAGAGTCCGGTGACCCGAGATAAGACGGAGCACGCCGGTAGGAGGTGCGCCGACGAGGCGGCGGTGGCGTTCCAAAGTTTTTTTTTTCTAGGATCGTGGCGTTCAATAGTTAGAATAATGTTTTCTTTGTCCTAAAATCCGCTTTGACGACTGTCTAACTCCGGCGAAGGTGTGTGGAGGTGTGTTTTCAACTAATCTCGGTAGATTCGCTCAACGATGGTCTTGATGGATCTGCTTGGATCCAATCGACATTCATCTTCGACAGATTCGTATATATTCGGCCAACCCTCATTTTAGTTGGTGTGCTTGCAGGTGTGGTTGCTTCGATCTATATCTATTTTCGTTGGCGACTTTTGCTATTTTGGTGCAAGTTTTTTTGAGGGGCTTAGTTGGACGACTTTCCGACTATCCGCTGCAAGAAGGTTTGTGTGGTTCCATCGTAGGAGGAGTGATGACGGAGGAGCACCTTCAGTTCGGTCTAGCGCTTGTAGTCATCGTTAGATAGCTGTGATCATCGTTAGGTGGCTGTTAATTTTTATCTTCTGAACTTTCAAACGGGGGAGGTTCCTTCACCTGAATGTTTATAATGCATGGGCTGAATTTTGTCGATCTGCCGTCGTTGGCATTTATTTCACTTTCTTTCTCTCTCCTTTTTCTTTTGGGCTTGTTTGTGCTGCGGCTCCAGCAAGCTCGTTGTATCGGATGGTTGCTTTATAATCTAAAGCGGGGGGAAACCCTTTTTCTTAAAACCAGTGTTTCTAGCGGTGGGAGGGGAATGGAGGGGGAGGGGGAGGGGGACACACACAACAAATATATCACACGAACACAACAAGAACACACCGCTCACGCCGCACCCCTACCGGCAAGGTGCGACTCGACCAGAGCATGCAGCCAAACATCCATGTGACCGTGTCTATCAGGAGCCGGTCGTGCCACAACACCGCGTCATCCCGACATCAATATTGAGGGTGGGGGAGAGGGAGTTCCTCTGCTTCCACAGATGTCAATAGAAACAATCAATACATTGGAGCATCGTCTTGATATAGACAGCGGGGTTATCCTCCTTTTCAAAAAATACAGATGCCAATAGCAAAGCAACACGAAGGCGTTCAGAGTGGCTGCAATTTCTGTTAATCCATTGTATTTTTGTACTGCCATTGCATTTTATCAATAGACTGGAGCATTTATCACGAAAAAGACTTTACTTTGATTAAAGAAAATCAATACGCATTATGCTATGTGACACGGAGGTCCTGCTAACTGCTTAGTAATAAAACACACTGCCACAACCAGGTCAAATAAGAAACGATCAATGCTGCTAACGTAGTTATATCCTGTTTTCATGAGCGTTGCCTTCTGCTCTATGCTAATTGACTCACCATGTATGAACATATACAGCCATGATGGGAACCGAAGACTCAGCTTTGGATCGAAGCTTCTCCCCGCTTCTACTATTCGGTCACAGGCACCCTGGGCCTCATGGTACCAGCGCCGACGAGACCACGAAAAGAGGAGACGACGAGACCGAGAAGAAGACACAAGACCCACTGTATTTCTACAGCATAAGCAGAAGGCGCTCGGTGCGCGAGAGAGTTGACGACCTCCGAGACCACGTGTACTGGACAACGCCGCACGGCTGGCTGCTCATGGCGCACCCTGGCTCACCCCTGACGTTCCTGTGGAACCCGTTCACGCGCCGGAGAATCGGCCTGCCCCCTGATACAGAGAAGTTTCTGACTGTGAACCCGGTGAGGAGCCTGCTGTCGCACGAGCCCACGGACCCAGCTTGCGTGGTGCTGGTGGTGAACTGCGTCGACACGGTGCTCTGGTACTGCCGCCCGGGAGCAGCCGAGTGGTCCGAGCACGGCTACTACAATGCAGCCGGCCTGGGCGCCCACCACGGCCGCGACGATGTCATCCATGGAATGAACCTTCTGACGGCGGCGGGCGGGAAGTTCTACGCGAGCCTGCTGGGCGCCACCGTCCTGACGCTGGAGTTCTCGCCGTCGGGCCCGGCCTTCACAGAAACCCCCATCGCCGAGCAGCCATGTCACCCGATGTACCGCGTCTGGAGCCCTCACCTGCTGGAGTCGCGCGGGGAGCTCTTCAGCGTGTCCTTGTACCACCCGCTGATGGAGCGCGTCGACAAGGTTGCCCAGATAGTCGTCCGCAGGCTCGACCTGCCGGCGAGGGCTTGGGTGGAGGTGGGCGCCATCGGGGATCGGGCCTTCTTGGTCGACGCCGCCCATTTTGGCGCGTCGGTCGGCGCGGAAGAGGCCGGTCTCAAGGGGAACTGCGTTTATTATTTGAGGCGCGGAGAAAAGGGGCTGTATGTCTACGACATGGAGCGTGGAACTACTGCCATGCACGACCCCGTTCCAGATTTGCCCGATGATGCCACGGCTTTGATATTGATGCCCCCAGCTTGAAAGCTTCTGCCCGCGGCTTATTTTCTTTAGTGTTGTTTTCTGCATCTTTAAGCTGGGATCCGTTAAATATCTGTTTTGAACAAGGACACAAGTGCTTATCCCATCTACGCGTTCTGCAACTATGCAACCCTAGTCGCAACGGTTTTCGGCAAGCGTTTTTAAAAGCATTTCTCTAGTGCTCCCTCCCTCCGTAATTAACTGTCGCTGACGCTGAAATAAGAATTAACTGTCACTGAAATAACTTACTTCAGCGACAGTTAATTCCGGATGGTGGTTGTACAATATATAGCTCAAAAACTCAAAATCTTCTCTTCTTATACAGGTCACACTGTACTACGGTAGCTACCCAGCTCACTTCAAGCTTCCAGCTACAACAGCCCCATCGCCACACACATTCATGAAGATGGCCAAGTTACACAGCAACTACGCTACCTCAGACAGTCTTGTATACACTCCACGGTTACAAAAAAGTTGCATTTTACAGTTTGAGTACACGAGCAGCTGCTGCTGGGTTCACAAACAGATGCAAGATTGGTGGCCGCAGTCGTCGCTCACTCGAGACCGTAATCCTCGCCAAAGTATTTGTCGACCAGCCCATTGGCCATGTTCCTCATGGCCTCGTTCTCGTGGAACTGGAACCTCTCCATGGCCTCGATGCCGTCCCCCCTCTCCACAAGCTGTGGGCCCTGTCCATTGGGATACCCCCTCATGACCTGCAAAAGATGGTGGTAATTTTGATACCAATCAATGCAACTGTAAATTTGAACCTACAGGCAACTTGAAGACACAATTTACATTTCAAGCAGTGATGAACTGGGTTAGGAAATGAGATGGGAATAGCTAATAAGGCGGTAAGATTCGCTCACCAGTTCCAGGAACTGAAGTCCGAGTCTTGCGCTCTCTATATCAGCAGACCTGACCAAATTTATGAATCCTGGAAGGGCTCCACCATTTATGATCGAGACTAGATGTTCCGTGACTATGTTCGGGGGCTCAGTACTTCCTGCTGGGACAACACACAGATTGCCCAGGGTGTAAGCTGCTTCCTTGCGGATGTCAAACTGTGCACTCGTCAGGAGGTGTATTAGCGAAGGCGTCGCCTCACTGGTAAAAATCAATTTCTTGTGCTCAAAGCTGCCTGCTGCTATATTTGACAATGCCCATGAAGCCTCCTACATAAGCAGTCCACAAATTTGAAGCATAAATAAATCAAATAATATAGTATATGTCGGCTAGATGAAGTAGACTTGAACCAGCGAATAAAAGCATACCTTTCTGAGAACCCTATTGTCACTCTTCAAACATTTTATGAGACTTGATAAAGCTTGATCTGAGAACAATATTTAGTTAGTACTTGCGAACAGTACCTCATAATGGATATCATCAGTGCTGTTATGTGACTGGAGACAAAAGGATGATTGGCTAACCTGTGATACTGTTTCCAACAATTAGGATTGAATCAACCATGTATTCATCCCCGGCTACAAGATTCCCTAAACCACGAAGCACCTGATTTAACGTAGAAGTGTCAATTTGCCTGTGTTGTGAAATCACATGCACTGCCCCACAGTAACATCATATACATTATTGGATATTTATAAAAAGTGCAGAAATCTACAATAACTGAGAAATATACTTAGACTAGCAAGATGCCCGTGCATTGCACGGAACATCAAGATGCATTTTTTTACAAAACACCTGTTGTGATTAACCCATGCGGGAGTAATCCCATGTGTAAAAACTAATGATATCTCGAGAAAGAGGAGAGATAAGGTGAGGAGGAGTGAGGCGTGGTGGTGATTGATGGTCGGACTGAGCATGGGGATGGACGACACCGACAGTGGCCACCATGCTAGATTATTCCAGAGACTTCCTTTTTTAATTACTCAACAATTAGGTTGTGGGAGATAAGGATGAACGAGGGAAGGGCTTATCTGCAAATGTAGAGAGAGGTGCGGGTATCTTTTTGCAAGATTGCCATAGTTTGCTTTCTATCCGTCAGATATAGATCGGACGGTCTATATTGCAAGATGGCAGACACACCATCATCACCAACTCGGTTTTTTATAAGAGTAGAGAGTAGAGAAAAGCTATATATTAATTGCAAAACAATACGCCTCCTAATAAAAGCATGCCTCTCTATAGACAGTACCTGCTCATTATTAAATTGCTTATCAAATTGACACATGGTCTACACAGGGTTATGAAAATTTGTAGTTTGAACTATGATGTGTTCCTCTCAAAAGATATGGTCGGTTTTCTTGGTTCTAGTGAAGTACAATGAAAATTGTCAGCAATAAGCATTTCCAGGGAAAGCACCAAAATTGTTAATAACAGAAAGGAACACTATGAGACCGAGAGTGAGAAACAAATAGACAATACCGGAATGAGCAACTGCAAGTTCTCAGATGCCAGCAGGCGTCCAATCAGCAACTGAGGCACATGACTTCGTACTATTAAGCTGATAGCTTTTTCTGAAAGTGCTGAAAGATATACCACTACCCATGCCACCTCAGTTGCTAACTCTTCGTCCCTGAAAGATCACTTAACTCATCAGTGGCAGTAATGAGCAAAACCATGCATGTCACTCTGATAAACCTTAGTAAATGTTTCAATGTCATTTATGCATCCCAGAAATACCACGAAATATAATCAGGACTAAACAATTGCACAAGAAGAAGAGTAGCAAGTGTCCAGTAAATACAACTTGGCACACTATCTAGGTTACTAACTAATGAAGAGATTGAAAGGAAGTACTGCTACATGCATATATAATGAACATACAGTGAAGACATGTCAGAAAGCACAGGTCAGTGAATTTGAACAGTGTTCTTTATGTAACTGTAAGAAGTAAGAATAAAGACTGGCACCATTTGTAATGAGTAAGAAGCCAATCCTCGAATATTAGAAACTCATAAATGTACAGTAAAAGGATTAATAAAAATTCAATGCAAAATAGAAAGATGTCCATTAAGAGACATACGCCTTCTCCAAGTTCCTTATGATCGCATTTAGCACACCATCGATGTTAATAAGCTCATACGCAGCCTTGGGATCAGGCCCCTGGATTATAAGAGAACAGACATTTGACACTATAAGAGAACAGACGTTTGACACTATAGTAAAATGATGCTTCATGAACAGCTACATGCATATGTACCAGTCTGAAAGTGATAAAAACTGCTAAGGGAAGGAAGAGAAAATGAGTGAGCGAGGGATTCAGCTTCTAAAAACCTCATAAGGTACGCAAGCCATGAAATATTTTGAATACGGCTTGAAATTTGGCTGACATAAAATACAGCTTAAACTTAAGGCTTTCACCAGAAAACTAGCCATGTACAGGGGTGCGTGGAAGCTTTGGTATCCATGTGCCAGAACCATGAGTTGGTTGCGAGATCTTATGGGTTTCAGCTCTAGCCTACCCCAACTTGTTCGGGACTAAAGGCTTTGTTGTTGTTGTTGTTGTAAAATACAGCTTAAACTTAAGAAACCTCTTCCTTAATATATCTGACGAAAGGACCTTAGCTAAGCTTAGCTTAAGCAATCCTAATTCCTAATTAGGGCCTACTTTAAGCTTGTGCTGAAGCACTCCTGAGCCATGAATAAGAACTTGAAAATAGATAACTGCTGAGCTCTGGCATAAGAAACTTGAGACTCATACAATCAAAGCAAGAGATATAACCTTGATGAGATTTGACAATGCCCAAGCAGCAGTTCTTGCTGTAGAACCCTTGCTTGATAGCATTAGGCGGGCAAGAGGCCACAAAGCACCCTGTGCGATTAATGTGCTTCTCAGGTCTGCTCCTTCACCAGCAACATTACCAATGGCCCATGCACATTGCTCAGCAACAAGTGTGGAGCTCTTCTCTAACAAAATAGATCAGGAAACATTTTAATATAAGGAAAGCTCCAACTCCAACTGAACTGCAAATGTCTACCTAGCCAACGTTTGTGAGAACTGTGCATTACATAGGACCAGAGATTAATATATATTCCTAATGGGGATAAAAAAACCATTGTCTACTCCTAACCAACAAAATGGAGAAAACGAACCACCAAGGTGAGCAACAAGCAATGGTAATGCAGGCAGCACGGATTTTGTTTCTTCTGGCTCCCCAGCTGCTATGTTCGTAAGGCACCAAGCAGCCTCTAGCAACTGCAATAAAAGCATCAATAATCTTCATAAGACATAGTTCAGACGAGTACAGAAAAACAGATGCAATGCTAAGTTGCTAACAATGAACATATCTAACTGTATAACAGTAAATAGAAAGTATAGAAGTTGTTTTCCAGGTAACGTGGAAAGCTGGAGTCGGTATTTTTCCAGTGCAAAATGGTCAACCTGTTCATCTGAAGACCCAAAGGACAGATATTGCACTAAAAGAGGAACTGCCCCAGCTTTAATTGCTACTTGAATGGGAGGTACTTCAGACTGTGACAACACGCGTCTCACTGCACGAAGTGCCTCTATCTTCTTCTTCTGGGCCCCCTTTCCCCTAAGAAGCATAAAAAGGTTGCAAAATACATGCCATAAAGTTTTCTCATATAAATAACTATAATCCAGAGTGTAAATTTTCTCCAAAATCCACAAGTGCTTAAACCAAACCTTACAACTTAAAGATGTGTATCCTCAGAGGGGAAAATCACTAACCAGGTAAAAAAAAACAGAATCTCCAACATACTAAGGTCGCATTTGGTAGTGTAAATCATAATGATGGCAGCATATATTTCTGGAATCCAATATAATGAGATGTGTAAGGGGTAATGAAAATTCTTCTCCCCACGCAAATAGGCAAATATTACAAGATGAATTGTGATCTCCAGCAAATGGAATATCCGAGAAGAACCACAAACCTAAGAACTAGAGGCAGTGGGTATCTTTGCATCGCGTAAGAAGAAGAAAAAAGATAGGCGGCACATACTGGCTTGACAAGGCTGATTTCAATTCCTCAACAGCTTGAGCAGTTCTTGTTTCAAGATCTGCTTTCTCATCAATAACCATATCACCATCTTCAATTGTAGCCTCATCGCTGCCAGAAAGTGGGGCACGGCACACACGCTTTGCACGCATTAAGGCTTCCCTTCTTTCCTTTCCTATTGCTATAGCCTGTTCACGCCTCCGGCTAGCTGCCGTATTGTGCACTGCAACCAGACTTCCAACCAATTAAAGACTATAATAAGTAATAACTAACACTCTAGCAGCAAGCTCCATACAAATATGTTGGACCTTCTATAATTGTCACGAGTGATTAGTCCACGTCGACACATAATTAACCTATGATTTACACCAGATAAATTTTCATGGTAGTTTGGCAAATCACAGAGAAGATTTAAGTGCACTTGTAAAGCTAGAACACTAGAAAAATTAACACCGTTTTCGTAGCAGCAAACATGACACTACAATGAAGCTGATAAAGTTTCGCTCTTATAAATTGTTCAAACCTTAATCATAGAGCGCGAACGTTCGGAGCGCCATCTGTGGGCACGACGGTCTCTACTCCACACAATCGGTCACGTGGGTCGTGCGAAAACCATGCCGATGACTTCATGCTGTGACGCGACCGATGCGTGCATCGAGCGGTCACACCGTCACGCCGTAGTGGTGCCCTTGTTCAAAACTCCTATAATTGGCCATCTAACTTGCAGAAGTGTACTTCAAGTTGCTGCCTAGGTTTCGGTCCCAATTCACAACATGCCAAATTGATGTTTGTCCAATTCTAGCCTGCTCAGTTTTAGATACACCAACCAGAATCCAAGAGGGTTTCTAGGTAGGCCGATAAGACAGTACTAGTACCAGCTTACTGTTAAACCTTCTAACCGGGCGACCTAGCACTGCTCGAAACCATGTCGGCGAGATGCTTCTTGCCCCAAGAAGGCAAGAGACACTTCGCGCTCCTCACTCCTATCCCCGCAATAAAAGATACGTCCGGGCTTGCTTAGGAGACTATTAGGGCTTCCCCCACCGCCGCGCGCGAACTGTTCGACGGAATTCCAGAGGCACGGCGAGGTGAGCAGAGAGGAGGAGGAGAGTGTTGGAGTGGGGACCTGAGGATTTGATGGCGTAGCGGTGGCTCTGGAGCGAAGAAGCCGGCGAGCCGGGGGCGTTGCCGTCGGCCATCGTTTACGGCGGCGGAGCTCGACGACTGCGAGGCTCGGTGATGATAGGAACGGACCAAAGCGGGGACGGGGCGGAGACTAAGCAAGACCGTACGGTGGGCCGGGTTCGAGATAGTTCAGTTTTATCGTGCAGCCAGTGCACCCTGGGCTAGGCCCATAGGTCTAAGGCCTATTGTGCGAAACCAGCGCTCGCACGTGTATGGTTAGGCAGGCCGCCGCCCATTAACCGTTCTCGCTAGCCACTCGACGGTTGCTTCCCTCAAAAAACAAAAAAACAACTCGACCGCTGCTCCTAGCTTGCTTGTCACACCAGCAGTTACTGGTTCACAGGAATTATACGAAAACAACCCCTTAAAGAAAGGAATTAAACGAAAACCAGTTTTTCTCATAGCTAAAAAATTCATACATCATACATTCAAAAAATGTAAAACCGTTCATGAATTTGAAAAAAATGAACTTCACAAAAAAGTTTAGGAATTTGGAAAATAATATGAATTTTAAAAATGTTCGAGAATTGGAAAAAGGTTCACAAATTTGAAAAACTTGGTAAAGATTTATTTTTGAATGTTCATGGATTTGAAAAAAATATTCATGAGCTTGAAAAATGTTCACGAGTTAGAAAAAAATCATGGATTTTCATAAATAGTTCCTTAATTTGAAAAAAAAATTCATAAATTTTAAAAATGTTCATGCATTTAAAACATAAAAAGAAAGAACAAGAAATATATTAAGCTTCCTAACTCCTTCTGTGACAAAACAAAACATCATAGGTCCTTAAAAGGACGGTGTGGGCGTCGGCCTATATCTGCAAAACTCCTAATCTGAGCTCAAGGTCAAATGCTCTTGACATGAACAGTAAAATAGAAAAACAATTATTTTAAGAAAATGTGTTTTTGGCAAACATTAAGAAACGTTTTGAGTGCTTGCAAATTTTCATCATCATATCACATTTGTGGAAGCGTGGCAAAAAAGATAAAAACAGCACACCAAAATGCTTTTGAAAGTAGCATCTTTGGAGCATCGGAAACAAAAATTGCCACGACTTCCACAAATGTGATTCCATGATGAAAAATTTCAAGCACTTAGAACATTTCTTAATCTTCACCACAAAAAGAATAGATTTTTTTTAAATTTTTGTCCATATTTTTTCAATTTTATTATTAATGTGGGCTCATTTGAGCCTGAGCTAAGAAACTCCATGTCCCTATATATGGCGCTAAAAGAGCCGAATAGGAAATTTCGTGCTACACACTCAAACTTGTTTGAGGCCCAATGTTACGGAGTTTCTGCACAATGCAACTGAATTTTTGCCAAAGTGTGAATTCAAAATTACTGTAATGCCTTTTCCAAGTTGTTTCTACATTTTTTTTAAAAAGGAGGAGGACCCCAGCCTCTGCATCTGGACGATGCATGCAGCCACTTTATTAGTTATTCATACAAAACCTTATAAAATCATACAACAGTAAGACTAAAGCCACCGTTTAGGCAACATCTGTCGCTACTTCTATCCAGTTGATGTAGGGATGCTGATAGTTTGGGCCTAATACCAAACAGACCTCGCAGTCAAACCTAACATCTAAGACCTGAGGTCCCAAACAGGACGCCTGTCGGGTATGGGGCACCCACCAGTCCAGCGCACTCCTCAATCAGGACGCCTGCCGGGTATGAGGCCGCCGCAGCCACCTGCCACCAATCCATCTTCAGTGATGTACTCTTGCATCTACCTTGCCCGGTCTAACTGACGTCGACGCCACCACGACGCCAGACAACGCCACCATCCTGCGCTCGTCCATCATCACACGCCCACCGGCGAGACCCCGCTGCTCCATGCCGCCGTGACCCGCCGTCGTCGATGCGAGAGAAGGAACGCCACACCACCTTGCGCCTCTTCCATCCGGCGTCGCTCCACAAACGATGCCCCTAATAGGGAACACGACACCGCAGCGCCGCCATCGTCCGATCCGGTGATTTTAGGATTTCTACCGGAGCGGCACGAGCAGGTTGACGATAGTTGCTTGACGATGCCTTCATCAAGGTAACAACGTAGACGTCGCCATCGCCAGCCATGACCGGAGTCGGCTCAGTTTTCACCGGTGTCTATGTCTTCCCAACTCGCCGCTGGTGCTAATAGTGGGATCCAAGATCCGTCACTACCAGTCTGGCCAACCGCCTTCGGTGGAGAAGGCAGCCACCATCACCATGCCCGGGCCAAGAGACCCGGGCGTCCTCGTGCCGCGAAGATTACCCAGGGGGGATCTCCTCTTGCCGTTGTCGAGACGAGGCGCAGCCGCAGTGGATTTCGGTCTAAAGCCCTCAGGCCTAGATCAGATCTCATCGCAGTCAAAATCTCATCCGCCAAACGGCCGTCGGAGATCTCCTGGCCACCGCCAACCCGTTGCGCACTGCCGTTGGAGGAGGAGGGAGATGGACGCCGCTGCCCCCACGCATTACCGCCGGCCGAGGACTGAGCCGCTGTTGCTGCCTCACCACAGGGGCTTCGCCCCGCGGCGTCCTCAGCGACGACGGTGGTAGTGGGAGGCGATGGAGGAGGAGGACTGAGGACGGTGTGGACGGGGACTCCCCGGGGACGGCTTGGCGTCGCCGCCTCGGGGGAGAGAGGTAAGTTGTTTGTACCTACTGCTGACAAATTAGAAGCAGAAACTAAATGATGAATTAAGCAAACATGTAGGCGGGAGCACACAAAATTCATACTCGACCCAAGCATGTTGTAGTTGTTGACGATTTTGAATTGCACATCTCTCTGTTGCGCGGCAAGATTTTAGAAGCATGGTTTAGGTCCTACAGAGAAATGGGCGGCTGCTAGGCGTCAGTTGGTTGGTCTTAGGGAAAGATCAGTCGTCAAATCAGGGCGCACGCGGCCGCTCAATCACAAGCTCGCATCAACGCAACGCGTCTTCCTCTTCTCGCCTCACAACCTCCTCTTGCGTCACATCAACCAGGCGACGTAGGTGCTTGGTCATAGCACAACAGGCCCCTGGCCGATAGTGCAGCATCGCCTGTTCACCGAAGTGCCGGTTCTCGTTGCAGCAGCCCTGCAATGGTACCACGCGCAATGCTCCATCGCAGTATCCCGCGGCCCGGTGATGCTCCAATGTACTCCCTCTGTCCCAGAATATAAGAACGTTTTTAACACTATGCTAGTATTAAAAAACATTCTTATATTTTGGGACGGAGGGAGTAGCACTGATGGCCCGCCCGGCGATGCTACGGGGCTGTTTGGTTTCGAGCCTGCGGACGCCACGCCAAAACATCGGCGTTGACCAAGGGCATGGCTCCCGTTTGGTTCGGAACCAATTATTTGGTCCGCCGGGGCTACATGGGCAAGTGCAGTTCATTTTTTCGCCAACGCAGGGCCAAATCGCGGGCGGCCGGATGGTGCGCCAATTTTTTTGGCGAGCCCGCAGTTTGGTAGGGCCAGCATGGGTAGCATCCAAACGCACCCTACATCACAACATCAGCGCCCGGCGATGCTTCATCTCACAACAGCGGCGCCCTGGTGATGTTCCATGCGCAGCAAGGGTGATGCCACAAAACCCGCGATCCCCCTGGTTGCAATATCGGCCACGTTTGCGACCATGCTAGCACGACCCTACTAAAACACTGTTGTACACCGCCGACGGCATGCAGCTCGCATGTAGCAACAACGACTGCTTTGACGGGATGGATTGCGGCATCACCGGCTACTGCAACCCCAGTGGCCAACCTGTAGGACCGCATCACTGCGCGATGAATTGACCAGTGTTGCATAGCTCCTCTCCCCCGCATCTGATTGCAGCGTGCGTGCCGAGCGGAGGCTGCCATGTGAGGGCATCTCCAGCCGCGCCCCTAGGAAGGCCTTCCCACGCGATTTTTTCGCGCCGGCGCCGAGAAAACAGCCAAGTCGCGTCTAGAGGAGCCCGATTTTCGCCGGCTTAGACCGAAAACAGCGCCGGCGGACCCAGGCCAAACCCGGCGCGCTGGGGCGCCCGGAGGCGCCGGAGCGAGCTGTTTTGACGCGAAAAAAACGCGGGCCAGCCGCGTCAGCGACTCGGCGCCTCGTCTTTCCCCAACGGCCTCGGTTCCCGCGGGGAATCAATGGCAAGGCTGCCGCCGGTCAGCCTTGCCATTGATTCCTCACGGGCGGCGCGTCATGGGACGGCGCGCCGACGCCTCCCCTCCCTCGCACGCGTACACACGGACGCGGCCCGGCTATAAAAGCCGGCGGCCTCCACTCGCCTGTGCCCACACCAGTCCCGCCCCTCGCCGCCGTCCAGCCCCTCCCTCTCCCTGCCTCTCCCGAGCGCCGCCGCCCAGCCCCTCCCTCTACCTCTTCCGAGCCCGCCCAGCCCCGCCGTCGCCATGACAGAACGCTTCCCCGGAGACGAGGCGGCGGCCAACGGCTTCGGCCGCCGTTCGCTCCGCGAACAGGAGTCCTGGCTCCTGTTCCAGGCGAACATCCCGGCGCCGCCGGACATGCGCGCCGGGCCAACGGGGTGGAGACTCAGCGCCGGGGGAGTGCCCATTCCCCCGTTGCCCAACGCCGTGGCGAAGCCGAAGTACTTCGCCGAGGAGGTCGAGATCGTGCGCGCGTCCCTCACCGACGCCCAACAATCCCTCCCCCAGTACGCCGCCGACAACCACGCGGCCTGGGCGGCGTATTTCGAGCGCCGGCAGCAGCAGCGCTTGGCGTCCACCAACGGCGCGCCGGTGGTCGGCGGCCGGCAGAACAACGAGGGGCGCCACCTCTGATGGGGCGTCCCCGGCCGCACACTCGAGGGCGTGCTCACGTACCTCGAGGGCGGCAACGACCCGCCGTTGGCGTACCCCCCGGCGAGGGTGGCCGCCCCGGCGCAGCACCGACGCGTCGGGCCATGGGCGCCAAGGAGGTTCGGCGCTTCCTCTTCTTCCTCCTCATCACGCTCTTCTTCACACTCCTCCGGCTCTCCGGCGCTGCTCGGCGTCAAGGCCGAACCCGCGGCGGAGACGCCGCTCGGCCGGCGCACTCGCAGCGCCGGCATCGTCATCAACGAGGGCGGCCGGCGCGCCTCCTCCTCGTCGGCTCCTCCGCGCTTCGTCAAGCCAAAGACGGAGCCGGGGCTGGCGCCGGTGAAGGCGGAGTTCGACGACGACGAGGCGGCCCTCGAATGGGCGCGCCAGGACTCCATTGCGATGGAGAAGGCGCGCCGGGAGAAGGAGAAGGAGCGCCAGCGCGCCGCCCTACGCCGCTTCGAGGAGCGCCGACGCGGCCGCGAGAAAGGCGGGGTCGTCGTCTTATGCGACAGCGACGACGACGACGACGCGCCGCCGCCTGTTCGCCAAGGCGACGCCGGGCAGGGGTCCAGCAGGGGCACCCGCGTCAAGGAGGAGAAGGCCGACGACGACGATGGCGGCAATGGCGGCGATGACTTTAGCCTTTTTTTTTTTGATTAGGTTATGTAATGTTTGGACGAATTTCGCCGAAATTTGCCATGTTTGACCAAAATTTAACTAGTTTTTATCATAACTTCGCCGAACGTTTTTTTTAATACGCGCCTGGGGCGGCCCTGGGGGCCGACGGTTGGGGACCGACTCGTCCCCAGGGCCATTTTTTATGCCGGCTCACTCTCAGGCGGCGCTTTTAGACGCACCCGAGGGCCAACGGCTGGAGATGCCCTGACACGATCGTCATGTGCAGCACCGGCGGTCGCCACCCAACTTCAACGCCCTTGTGCCCTTGCAGCAACAGCTCGTCGTCATCATCTTTGGAAAACAGCCATCGCGGTGCAGTGACGCCCCTCGCAGCAGCAACAACTTTGTCGGTGGGGTGGAAGAGGGAGAGGAGAGCACGTTGCACAGGGAACAATGAGAGAGTGCTTAAGGCCCCTGTGAGACGTGTTGATCCCTCGAGGCAGCTGACGAAACATGGAATCAATTGGGCAAAATTAAGGATTTTCCAGAAAATTGAACTGTTTCTGCTATAATTTTAGCAGTCAAAAAAATGGGTTAAACAAACATTTCAGCACGTTAACCAATAGGAAAGGCAAGGCTGCCCACCAAAACTGGGCTCCGCATTGACAATCAGGAGTCAATGCAGTTCACACGGCAGTCAGACAATGAGCAAAATTCACAATCCATAACGAATAGAAACAGTTGAGATTCACATTTCACATAATCACATTACAACATGTTCACATGACATTATTCTGTATTTACGGACCGAAAGATGAAAAGATCCAAGGCAACGCAACATCAAGGCGCACAAGAGCAGCTACAAGCTGGACCAGTTCACATGGCGCGCCCCATAGTCTGCTCCGTCGGTGGCATCATGACGACGACGGAGCGCCCGTAGAAGCCAGGGTGGGGAACTCTGCGGCGCAGCTCACGCCCCTCCTGGCAGAGGGCGCATGGGTGGCAGAAGTAGTGGGTAGCAAGGTCGCAGGCAACCTCCAGGTGCTCACGCCTCTCCTCGTCCTCAGCAAGGCCACCGCAGCACCCACATTGCCTAGTGAAAGCCTCAAAGCTACCCTGTAAACATGCAGAGCAGCCATGTCAGTATATTGCTTGCAACAGCGCTACCATGGGAGGACGGGATAAGTACACAGCATATACAGCAGAAGTTAAGTCTTAGAAATTTGTTTAAACTAGACTAGTCATTTTACAATAGGCAAGTATGGGCCCAGCATCCTGCTTCATAATGTTCAAGGGTGAAAACTAGAAACAGATATATGATACTCCCTCCGTCCCATAAAATAAGGGCGTTTTTGTCACTACACCAGTGTCAAAAACACTCTTATATTATGGGACAGAGGGCGTATATCATTGCAATGCAGAATGAGAGAAAGCTTGCCTCAAGATTATATCTTCGACGAATAGCTGTACGAGTGGGATGAGAGAACCATGGGGCTAGGCAATTCCATCCAAAGAGAGAGTTCCCAAGCATATAGAGGCCAGTGTAAGGCAAGCAGCTGTTTGCAAAAGTTCCTGGTGCTGCTGCAAGCCTCTCAACATTGCTACCATACAGAACACATGGCGCTACACTTCCAAGAAGACCTAAATGATATAGAAAAACCATTTAGTTAGTTTTTTTGGAGTTTAAACAAAAAGGACAGACTCGAAAGAGCCATCACAATAAATCCTGCCTCATGCACTACAACGAACACCAACAACTCAAACATACAAACTTCAGATGGCCAAGTTAGTTGGCCAGTTAGAACAAGATTGTCATATGTTTAATACTCCCTCCGTTCCTAAATACTTGTCTTTCTAGAGATTTCAACAAGTGACCACATACGAAGCAAAATGAATGAACCTAAACTCTAAAATATGTCTACATACATCCGTATGTTGTAACCATTTGAGATGGCTAGAAAGACAAGTATTTGGGAACGGAGGGAGTAGCTGATAACCCTCTACATACAAAAGTTCAGGTGCTTAGGTAGATAACAACATTTAGCACACCACAGGGCTTGGCCCGTAATTCAAAAGGTCCATAATTACTTAATTAGAACTGAACAACGCATCTTATCCAAGGCATGTGTACTGCAAATTTAAGAATGTCATGTGTGAGCCAGCCAACAGTAATTTGCAGATTCCTGTACTATTGCTTAAGGTGCATTCCAGTGGGGGCAATATAGCTTAAATTTGAAATGACACATAGAAAATTTTCGAAGAAGCAACTTCCATACTCAGAATGAATGTAATGTATCATGACAACCTTACCGAATCCTTGAAACAAGTATGCATATTCCTACTTTTAATGCATCTAGGAGTCATGATCCCGACCTCCGCGTCAATATGCACCACGGCGGTGGACGACGGCGAGGCCTAGGAAGGGGACGACACGGAGCCGGGGAAAACGCGGCAATGGAAGCCCACGCGGAGAGGAGTACGAGGGTTCACTGGTTCGGCTGCGGTGTGAGGCTGCCGTCGCCGCAGGGCCTGGCCAGCGGTGGGAGTAGTAGGGGGCGGTGAGGCCTCCGCGGAAGCACAGCCAACCATGGGAGGCAGGAGCATGCGGCACGACCGGCGCTGCTTTGAGCGGCTGAGCAAGAAGACAAGAGGTTGAAGAAGCACTACAGCCGTTGGGTGGACATCGTACTGTCACTTGAGCTAGAATCGTTCATATGTGTAACACATTTTGCAGCTGATACTAGTTCACAGCAACTCAATTCCAATAAAATATTGCATCCTAACTCCTATTAGTTCCAGAATTGCCCAAATTTCAATAAGAAGGAACATATTACAAATCGTATAACTGCCGTGCACCGAGTCTAACACGTCACAGGGATCTCATTGTCAAAGTTACTAAAAATCCTAGGCAATTCTACGATTTCCGCCAAAATCGAGCTCGATAGAAGAAGCGCGGTCACCTATTCCTCTCGATCCCTACCTCAACCATGGAGCCTAACCTAAAACCGAGAGAGATCTGTGGGCGAGGGGCACGTACAGACTTCGAGGTCGCTGCTGCAGAATTCGTCGTTGCGGCCGAGGCAGGAGAGGATCCCGGAGTTCCAGCTTTCACGCGGCGCGGCGCCGTCGGTGGCGGCGACCGGCTCACCCATGACGACGGGGACACCATCGGCACAGCCCTTGACGGGATCCTGCGCCGGGGGGAGCTTCTCGTCGGCGGGCGGGGGCAGGAGGGGACTGGCCTCCTCGTGGTGCTCGTCGGCGGCGGCCATGGCGAGAGGGGGGGTAGCCTAGCACGAGCGGGGTCGTCGCGGGTTGAGGCGGCGGGGATTGAGAGGAGGGAGGAGACTCGGAGGAGCGTGGAGGGAGGGGGGAGCGGAGGGAGGCGAGTAAAATAGGGCGGGGGAAGCGCGTGCGTAGCGTGGACGCTGGAGACGATGGCTCGCTTCCTTCGCTGTGAAGACAGAGGAGGTGGGGAGTTTTTTTTCTTTACTGTGGAGAGGACTCCGCTGGACGCCAGGACGAGTAGGATGAGATGTTTTTTTTTTATGAATTGTACTGTATATTTTTAGGCCCTTCTGATTCAGGGAACTCTGAAAATACGGAAATAGAAAAGGTATAAAATCAAAGTGGAAGATTCATTTAAATCCAATAAGAATAGCAAGGAATGTTTGATGTCACGGAGAAAACAAAGGAATTGTAAAAAAAAATGTTTGAATGGATGTTAAATTTCCTATGACATGAGAGTACGTACAAAAGATTTCATAGAAAAAATTCCTACGGAATCCACTCCTATAATTAAAAGACCAACATAGGAAAAAAAGTTCTAAGAATTTTGATCCTTCAAAAATCCTATAGAATCTCTTTGAATCAAAGGAGCCCTTAGATCGTTGGATCATAAAAAGAAAAAAAACACAAATGATAATTGGATCATCAGATCCACCACATGCACAAGTTCACGACACGGCTCTTGTCGTGGTGGCCCGCTTCACGGAGGCATGTGATCTGACCTCTGGTGGCGCTTAGGATGAGTCTTCGGGTCATGCTCCAGCGGTCTATCTTTCTCTTGTTGGTGTGTTGGGCAAGAAGCATGTGGTCCTGGTGTTTGATGCGTAAGGGAGGGCGTGAGGGGAGTTGGGGAAACTTTGTCTGGGCTTTGTGCTAGGAGCGATGGCGATGATGCATCGGTTGGGAACGTAGCATGCAATTTTAAAAAAAATCCTATGCTCACGCAAGATTTATCTTGGAGAAGCATAGCAACGAGACGGGAGAGTGTGTCCACGTACCCTCGTAGACCAAAAGCGGAAGCGTTATGTAACGCGGTTGATGTAGTCGAACGTCTTCGCGATCCAACCGATCCAAGTACCGAACCTACGGCACCTCTGAGTTCAGCACACGTTCAGCTCGATGACGTCCCTCAAACTCTTGATCCAGCAGAGGGCCGAGGGAGAGTTTCGTCAGCACGACGCGTGGTGACGGTGATGGTGATATGATCTGCGTAGGGCTTCGCCTAAGCACTACGGCGCTATGACCGGAGGAGCAAACTGTGGAGAGAGACGCCGCACACGGCTTGGAACAATTGTTGTGTCTCCAAGGTGAGGGGGTCCTGGATTGGGGTCCTCGAGCGTCCGGACTATGGTACGTGGGCCGGACTGATGGGCTGCGAAGATATAAGACCGAAGACTCTCTCCCGTGTCCGGATGGGACTCTCCTTGGCGTGGAAGGCAAGCTTGGCGCCCTGATATGAAGATTCCTTTCCCTGTAACCGACCGACTTTGTACAACCCTAGTCCCCTCCGGTGTCTATATAAACCGAAGGGCTTAGTCCGTAGAGGCAATCATAATCATAGTCATACAGGCTAGACTTTTAGGGTTTTAGCCATTACGATCTCGAGGTAGATCAACTCTTGTAATACTCATATTCATCAAGATCAATCAAGCAGGAAGTAGGGTATTACCTCCATAGAGAGGGCCCGAACCTGGGTAAACATCGTGTCCCCCATCTCCTGTTACCATCAACCTTAGACGCACAGTTCGGGACCCCCTACCCGAGATCCGCCGGTTTTGACACCGACATTGATGCTTTCATTGAGAGTTCCGCTGCGTCGTCTTCAAGAGGTTCGATGGCCCCGTCAATCATCTACAACAATGCTGTCCAGGGGGGAGTCTTCCTCCCCAGACAGATCTTCGTATTGGGCGGCTTCGCACTGCGGGCTGAGGGAGTCCTGGATTAGGGGGTGTTCGGGTAGCCGGACTATACCTTCGCCGGACTCCTGAACTATGAAGATACAAGATTGAAGACCTCGTCCCGTGTCCGGATGGGACTTTCCTTGGCGTGGAAGGCAAGCTAGGCGATGCGGATATTCAAGATCTCCTACCAATGTAACCGACTCTATGTAACCCTAACCCTATCCGGTGTCTATATAAACCGGAGGGTTGTAGTCCGTAGGACGGAATCATCATACACAATCATACCATAGGCTAGCTTCTAGGGTTTAGCCTCCTTGATCTCGTGGTAGATCTACTCTTGTACTACCCATATCATCAATATTAATCAAGCAGGAGTAGGGTATTACCTCCATCGAGAGGGCCCGAACCTGGGTAAAAACATCGTGTCCCTTGTCTCCTGTTACCATCCGACCTTGACGCACAGTTCGGGACCCCCTACCCGAGATCCGCCGGTTTTGACACCGACATTGGTGCTTTCATTGAGAGTTCCTCTGTGTCGTCGCCTTTAGGCCCGATGGCTCCTTTGATCATCAACGACGATGACGTCCAGGATGAGACTTTTCTCCCCGGACAGATCTTCGTTTTCGGCGGCTTCGCTCTGCAGGCCAATTCGCTTGGTCATCTGGAGCAGATCGAAAGCTACGCCCCTGGCTGTCAAGTCAGGTTTGGAAGCTTAAACTACACGGCTAAAATCCTCGGAGATTTGATCTTCGATGGGTCCGAGCCACAGCCAAGCACGCCGCACTACCTCGAGGGGCATGGTCTAGCTCTGCCTCCGAACAGTGTTCTGGAGGCCGCACCCGCACCGGTTCCGACCCTAGACTCGGAACCTATTAAACCAATCGAGGATGAGCGGTTGGACGTCACCTCGGGGGCTGCGATCTCAAAGGCAATCGAGCCGAACGCCAGCCCCGCACTCCGCATGACCCGTGACTCCGAGGGTCCGGACTCTTATCCGGACTCCGAACCCCCCGTGCCCCTACCAATCGAATCCGATTGGGCACCTATAATGGAGTTCACTGTCGCGGACATCTTTCAACACTCGCCTCTTGGCGACATCTTAAACTCTCTCAAGTCTCTCTCTTTATCACGAGAGCCCTGGCCGGATTACGGTCAGCAAGGATGGGATACAGACGATGAAGAAATTCAAAGCCCACCCATCACCCACTTTGTAGCCATCGTCGACAACCTTAACGACATGCTCAACTTCGACTCCGCAGACATCGACAGCATGGATAACGATGCAGGAGATACCGATGAACCAACGCTCATAGGGCATTGGAAAGCCACCGCACCTCACGAAGTGTACATGGTGGATACCCCTAAAGGAAATGACAACGAGGAAAAAGGGGATGGAATGGGAGATAGACCCCCCGAAAAACAATCAAAGCGTCGGCATAAACGCCGACCCAAGCCCCGCCTCGATAAAAACCCAGCCATAGAGCAGGACAAGCCGGTAGACGACGAGCAGGCCTTAGACCAGCCGTTCGAACACGGCAACACGGATAGAGAAACCGAAACTCCCTCCCCCGGTGAAAACGGCATTCCGGACAACCTTACGCCGGATAAATCCATGGAGAAGAAGAGTCTCCACAAGAGGCTCGTTGCAACCGCACGCAGCCTGAAAAAGCAGAAGCGGAAGCTAAAAATAGCGGAAGATGCACTCCGTATTAGATGGAATAAAGTAATCAACACCGCAGGTAAATACGGCGACGATCTCCGTACTAAAAGCTATCCAAAGAGAAAGCTACTGTCTGAATTCGACGAAGAGGCCCTAGAGCCCTCGCATTCAAAAAATAAGAAAGCCATATGGTCGGATAGACGACCCCATAAGGCGGCAAGTGGCACCGTACTTAAATCGGTATGCGACCCACCTAAGGATTCGCATCATGGCCCAGCCAGGTCCATTTATGGGCCAAGAAAGCCAGCTCTTGTAAGCAATGCAAAAAATCCATCATCAGAATCTGGCACACCCAAATACAGGGGCGCCGCACATCCCCTATGTTTCACCGATGAGGTTCTGGACCACGAATTTCCCGAAGGATTCAAACCCGTCAACATAGAGGCGTATGATGGAACAACAGACCCCGGAGTCTGGATTGAGGACTACATCCTCCACATACATATGGCTAGAGGAGATGATCTCCACGCCATTAAATATCTACCCCTTAAGCTTAAAGGGCCAGCCCGGCACTGGCTTAAAAGCCTTCCCGAAAACACAATTAGAAGTTGGGAAGAGCTCGAAGATGCTTTTCGAGCAAATTTTCAGGGGACCTATGTCCGCCCTCCGGATGCAGACGATCTTAGTCACATAACTCAACAGCCCGGAGAATCCGCTCGGCAGTTCTGGAATAGATTCCTCACTAAAAAGAATCAGATAGTCGACTGTCCGGACGCCGAAGCCTTAGCAGCTTTCAGGAATAATGTCCGAGACGAATGGCTCGCCAGACACCTCGGCCAGGAAAAGCCAAGAACAATGGCCGCACTCACAAGCCTCATGACTCGCTTTTGTGCAGGAGAGGACAGCTGGCTGGCAAGATGCAACCCCAGCAACCCAAGTACATCCGAAACTAGGGACGGAAACGGAAAATCGCGACGCAACAAGGATCGTCGCCGAACTAAATAAAAAAGTCCGAAGAGCACGGCAGTCAATGCCAGATTCAAAGGCTCGCGACAAAATCAGACAAAACCACCCCTCCAGGATAATAGGGATGACCCGTCCAACTTAAATAGAATCCTGGACAGGATATGAACACAAGGGGCTCGACACACCAAGCGAAGACGAGGACGAACCCCAGAAGCAGAGCGCCGGGAAACAAAAGAACTTCCCATAAGAAGTAAAAACAGTGAACTTACTTCACGAAACAAAACGTGTGGCACCCATAAAGGTACGCACAATACGACCTATCCCCAAGGGGTCCCGCCATTGGTTATCAAAACCAATCACCTTCGATCAGCTAGACTATTCTAGAAACATCAAGGACGCAGGCTGGACTGCCCTGATACTCGATCCAATAATTGGCGGATTCCAGTTTGCAAATGTCCTTATGGACGGCGGCAGTGGACTAAACCTGATATATCAGGATACAATCCATCACATGGGGATAAACCCTGCAAGAATCCGCCGCAGCAAAACCTCCTTTCAAGGGGTAGCACCTGGTCCGGACACCCATTGTGTCGGTTTTCTCCGGCTCGAAGTTGTATTCAGCTCTGCCGATAACTTCCGTCGAGAAAAGCTGACCTTCCATGTCGTCCCGTTCTCAAGTCGCTATCAAGCACTATTGGGACGCGAAGCTTTCGCTCGCTTTAACGCAATACCGCATTATGCATCTCTCACGCTTAAGATGCCCGGTCCACGAGGCATCATCTCTTTGAAGGGGAAGCAATAAAGTGCGCCTCCCCCAAGCGGAGGACTGTGCGGCCGCTTAGACAGCCGCACAATAAAATGGCCTCACCAGCCAAAAACTTTTCGATATAGGTCATCAAAGACCACAAACGCGGAATAGACGAGTTTGGTACAAATCCATTATTAATGCAGGCTTCGAGGCCATATACCCCCATACTAGGGGCTACGCGCAGAGACAATAAAGCTCAGTTTTATATTTTACTTTATACTTTGTTTATTTTAAAACCTTTTGTTCGGCACGACCCGTTTTCAATTTAGTTCCTCTCTTTTTCAGATGAACATCGTGCGGCGCCCGTCCAGGATACGGCACAACGGAGACACAGGCGCAGACGTGCAGTAGGGACCCGTCCTAAAGGATTGTTTTTAGATTAAGACCCTGCGTAAACCTTTTTTACTGTCTCTTGTTGCAACACATCCCCTGGTTTTTCCCGATATAACCAAGGAGGAGGCTGGCGTCTTGGCATGTGGCCACGTCAGAATTTTTCGCACGTACCTGGACACTAGGGGCTTTTTTTAGCAAAGAGTGTTGTTTCGCCCGCACTCATAAAGACCGAACACCTTAGGGAGTGTTCGGCGTCGCGAGTTTTGGCATTATATGCATCAGCTCCGAATCATGTCTTTGGTCAAATGTTGGGTTGCCCGGCTCCTGAGTTCGGCTACCTTACGTTCCGCTCTATCGGCTAAGGTAGCACCAGGAGAACTACTGCGATTGTGCCCCGGTTCGGCCGGGCGAGCACCTCAGTAGAGAAAGCCGAAAACTGACTGTCATGATGTAGCGTGAGACTGGTCAGCCACTCGATGACCTATTGGAATCTATCGGATTCCTCCGCTTTAACGAAGGGCCGCTTCCCGGTCAGGCACATACGCGCCCCGAACTCGGGCGAGCGCGGTCGCCACTAATGGGCTACCTAAATAGTCCCACTGTCAAACTCCTATGGCTAAGTGAAAGTGTTAAAACATTATAGTCTGGTTGCCTGGCCCGCGGCGCTATCACCTCCTTTGTAGGACCAAGACGTTGGGTTAAGTGTGAAAATGCGTCTTCTGCGAGCACCCCCGCACTATGTGCGTGGGGGTTGAAGCCAACGACTGCAATCTTTCAGATTATATATATATATTTTAAACGGCCGCACGGGAGGTGTTCACAATACTTGAAGGCACAAGTATAAAAAGGCCACTACAGTTTATCAAAATATTACTTCATCATTACATATGCTATAATAACATAGCATCCTTCGAGCACTGCTTCTCTATTACACGAGCGCCTTCAAGGACTTCCTGAAAATAGTGCTCGGAGGACACTCGGCTTTTATCCGAATCTCGGGACGCAATAATGGTGGTCTCCATCTCTGCCCAGTATGTCTTGACACGGGCAAGAGCCATCCTTGCATCCTCTATACACGCCGACCTCTTCATTGCATTAATGCGCGACACTGCGTCAAGGAATTGCTGCACCAAGCTGAAATAACTCTTCGGCTCCGACCTCCCCGGCCACAGGTGACCCATGGCGTACTTCATGGCGAGTCCGAACAACCTATTAAGTTCGAACCATTGAGCCAAATGATCGTCCACTGCTAGTGGACGCTCTGGATTGTGAAATTGCGACCAGAACAGTTTTTCCACTTCGCGATCTTTCAGATCTCAGAAGTGTTCGGTCGCATCAGCAGCACTCGCTGCCAAATCCAGATAGGTGTACTCCACACTCCACATCCGGTCCAACGGAGCAAACTTTGGATCGCAAAATTTTCTCCGCAGCATGAAGGGCTTTCCAGCCGCAATCTGTTCGGCCTGATGCAGCTCCTCCTTCGCAGCTCTCATCGTAGAGCGCGCATCCTTGGCATCAGCGACGGCCTTCTCTAGGACCACCTGTCTCGCCTAGTCTTCTTTCTCAAGAAGTATGCAACGGTCTGCAGTGCTCTTTAACTTTTCGGCCATATTGGCCATCTCCTCCTTGCTTCGGCAATGAGCAGCCTGTTCGGCCCTCAGCTCTTCAAGGGCCTTCTTGGCAACCGCATCACTTTTCCTGGCTTGATCTTTGGCTCGGGCAAGTTCTGCCCTAAGACTCTCCACAGCGGCCGCACCATCTGCGTCAAGCACACGTCGTAAGACACTGGCATAAAACTCTTCTTACCTAATGCTGCCCAAGAAATCACATACCTTGAGCCTCATCCAACCGCTTGTTCACAAGCGCGATGTCGGCATCTGCCACGTCCAGTTGCCGCTTTAGTTCGGCAAAACCAGCAGTTCGGCTTGATTCCGGACACCCTGCAGCCTACATTAAAAGGCAACATTTTAGACCTGGGATTATGATCCTCCGCGTGCCGTCATTTCTTGACAACACGTAGAGTCTCAAGGGCTACTATCTACACAGGGCGCATCTTATTTACGCGCAACTGACAAAAGTAGACATTATCTAATGTACCTTAAAACCCGTCAATAAACTCTCGACGGCCACACGCAATCCGCTCTCTGCGGACGAAATCCTTTCAATCACCGTGCCCATTAATGCACGGTGCTCCTCTGAAATAGAAGCTCGCCCTAGCAGAACCTTTAGCTCCTCCAGCCGAGCACCAGACGGTGCCGGACTTGTCCCATGACCTCTCTCAAAGGCCGGACACGGAGAATCTCGGGGGGCCCCATAGTGATCTTCCGCCCCTGCCGGACTCGGAGAAACCCTCCGTGACGACACCTCAGGGTCGCCCGCCTCATTGGGCGGTACAACAGAAGGAGGCGTCCCACTCTCCATCATCTACGAAAGAAGATCCCCCGAAGACGGGCTCTGCTGAGAAGGGCCGAGGTCCAAACTACAAGGTAAAAAATAAACTTCTCAGATATAAATCACGGATTTCTCTCATCCCTCGAAAGGAAAAATCTTTCTCTACTCACGGCTCACTGGAGGGCTGATCTTCTTGAGTACGCAGTCCGGCCGTGGAGCTCTCCGACGTCGGACCCTCTGACGAGGATCTTTTCCCCCGCTTCGGGACCATGGTCTTTGGGTCGTCAGAGGCGGCTCTCTTCTTTCCCTTATCAGAGGAATCGTTGGTTCCTCCCTTCTGAGCAGCCTCCTTCGAGGAGGCCATAGTTTCCTTGTCCTCCCCCTTGCTTCCCTCCAAAGCCACTACTTCCAACATCCTGACTAGCACGGGATCCGGACTAGTTTCGGGAAGGGGAGCCGGACACCTGATCAGCTTCGCCTTCGCTATCCACTCCTGTTTAAAAGGACAACTCTTTTAAGGGCAAGTTTATGATGATTATACAGATAGGAGGTCCGGGCACAAGGTTACTTACTTGAGTATCCGGGCGATTGCGGCTCAGGCCTGTGTCCTCGGTCAAATCTGGACACAGTTCTTGTGATCCGAAGAACAATTTATACATCTCCGCGGGCGTCGCGCTCATAAAATCCCGGAGAGCTCGCGGTCCCTCTGGATTGAACTCCCACAGGCGAAGGGGGCGACGTTTGCCGGGAAGTGTCCGGTGAATCAGCATGACCTGCGTCACCTTGACCAGGTTGAGGTCTCCTTCCAAGAGATCCTTAATGCGACCCTGCAGCAAGGGTACATCTTTGGGCAAACCCCAATCTAACCCTCTATTGACCCGCGACGCTAGCCGTGGTGGGGGACCCGAGCGAAAGGCAGGAGGCGCCACCCACGTGGTGCCCCGGGAAGCGGTGATATAAAACCACTCTCGTTGCCACAAGCCTAGCTCCTCTTGAAAAGAGCCCTCGGGCCATGGAGCCTCGGCATTTTTGCTTATAACAGCGCCTCCGCACTCTGCGTGCCGTCCCTCGATCATCTTCGGCTCCACTTTGAAGGTCTTGAGCCATAATCCGAAGTGAGGGGTAACACAGAGGAACGCTTCACACACGACGATAAATGAGGAGATATGGAGGATGGACTCCGGAGCTAAATCATGAAATTCCAGCCCGTAATAAAACAACAGTCCCCTCATGAAGGGGTCCATGGGAAAGCCTAACCCTCGGAGGAAGTGAGACATGAACACCACGCTCTCACCGGGCTAGGGACTGGGAATGACCTGCCCTTGAGCAGGCAATCTATGTGAAATTTCCCCAGTCAGGAACTTAGCCTCCCTCAGCTTTAGCACGTCCTCCTCCGTGACGGAGGAGGGCGTCCACCGGCCTTGAAGGTCAGAACTGGACATTGTCGAAGATCCGAAGCGCCTGGAATCTGGAGCCTGGGGTGTTGGAACTCGAGGCGACAGGCGAACACACTTGAGATTGAAAAAAGAAGTAAGACCTTGGTCTCTTTATAAGAGGTTGAATACCAAGAGCCCTCCCCATAACCGTTTTGGACTTACCTTTAATCGAGGGAACGTGCTAACGGGCACGGTTGGGTTACCCACGTCCGTATTGATGAGAATCCCGTAAAAGGGGCACACGATCTCTGCTTTGACAAGACGTGCCAAGGAAACCGCCTTGCTAAATGTGCCGAGGTGGAAAAGTGAAAACAATTTGTATAAAAAGCTTGGTCGTGGTGTGATGACGCACTGCGGAATACGTCAGCAGATTTGATTTGTGTTAATATTATTCTCTCTATGGCAATATGTGGAAACTTATTTTGCAGAGCCGGACACTATTTTTGGTGTTTACAATATTCTATGAAGGACTTGGAGGAGGAACCCGCCTTGCACTGCCGAAGACAATCTGCGCGCCGGACTCGTCGTCATTAAAGCCTGGTTCAGGGGCTACTGAGGGAGTCCTGGATTAGGGGGTGTTCGGGTAGCCGGACTATACCTTTGCCGGACTCCTGGACTATGAAGATACAAGATTGAAGACCTCGTCCCGTGTCCGGATGGGACTTTCCTTGGCGTGGAAGGCAAGCTAGGCGATGTGGATATTCAAGATCTCCTACCAATGTAACCGACTCTGTGTAACCCTAACCCTATCCGGTGTCTATATAAATCGGAGGGTTGTAGTCCGTAGGACAGAATCATCATACACAATCATACCATAGGCTAGCTTCTAGGGTTTAGCCTCCTTGATCTCGTGGTAGATCTACTCTTGTACTACCCATATCATCAATATTAATCAAGCAGGAGTAGGGTATTACCTCCATCTAGAGGGCCCGAACCTGGGTAAAAACATCGTGTCCCTTGTCTCCTGTTACCATCCGACCTTGACGCACAGTTTGGGACCCCCTACCGAGATCCGCCGGTTTTGACACCGACATGGGCCAACTCGCTTGGCCATCTAGAGCAGATCGACAGCTACACCCCTGGCCATCAGGTCCGATTTGGAAGCTTGAACTACGTCGCTGATATCCGCGGAGACTTGATTTTCGATAGATTTGAGCCCACGGCAGCCGCTCCCTGCCATCGCGATGAACATGACTTAAATCTATCATCGGACGACACCCAGGAGATAGCGCCTATAACCGCTCTGGCCCTAGATCCGGAGCAGATCGCGCCATCCGAGGACGGGAAGCTCAACCCCGCCACGGAAGCCGCAGACTCAGCGGTGTTGGAGCCGCACACAAACCCAACCTTGGATGGAATCTGTGCCACCGGAGCCTCAGACTCGTTTCCGGCTACAGGTTCTGAACCACGTGCGTACGCGTACGTCGAGCTTGATCGGACATCGATCGTCGAATTCAGCTCCGCGGACATCTTCCGGCACTCACCTTTAGGCGATGTGCTAAACTCATTAAAAACACTCTCCTTAGCGGGGGGACTCACAGCCGAATTATATCCGGTTCAAACTGGAGGCTGATGACGGAGAATTTCGCTTCCCACCCACCGCCCACTTCATAGGCACTGTGGAAGACTTAACCGACATGCTCGATTACGGCTCTGAAGACATCGACGGTATGGACGACGATGCCGAAGAGTAGCAAGGCCAAAACCCGTCGTTTACCGGGCGCTGGACGACCACTTCTTCGTACGACGTGTACATGGTGGATACACCTAAAGAGAACAATGGCGATAATGAGAAGGATCCGGTCGAGGATAAACCTCCTGAGATACATCCAAAACGCCGACGTCAGCGGCGCCGCTCTAAGTCACGCCGCGGAAAAGATAGCGATACCGGCACGAGAGAAAACAATACTCCAGACGATGCCGAAGACAAGGAATACCCCATTGAGCCAACCTCCGAACAGGACGAACGGGAGGACGGGCGAGTCAGCCCTGATGAACAGGCCATAAACGAAGACTCGGAGGACAATAATTATCTTCCACTCTTCGAGGATGAGGTGAGCCTCGGCAACGAGGATTTCATCGTGCCTGAGGAACCTCTCGAGCAGGAGCGCTTTAAGCGCTGGCTAATAGCCACTGCGAGGAGCCTGAAAAAGAAGCAGCAGCAGCTTCAAGCTGATCAAGACCTGATCAACGACAGATGGACTAATGTCCTGGCAGCCGAGGAATACGACCTCGATCGCCCAACTAAAAGTTACCCGAAGCGCAAATTGTTACCCCAATTCGATGACGAGGCGTTGGAGCCCGTACCATCAACACGTAATGCGGCTGACCGAGCACCACGTGGCCAGGATAAAGCGGCAACTCAAGCCGAAAACCAACCCGTCCTACCTCACCGTAAAGGCAGAGATAAAACAGCTCGGGGTTGACCTGCGGCAGGACCTAAAGAACAGAATAGGTCAGACCAGATCGATCTACGGATCGCGGGGGCGTGCCTTGACGCGCGACGACGACCATTTGGCCGGACGTGACAAACATAACCATGCCCGGGCTGAAAATCACAGACAAACTACATCCGAACTACGTCGCGACTTGGCCCAATACAGAGGCGCCGCACACCCTGTTTGCTTCACTGACGAAGTAATGGAGCATGAATTCCCAGAAGGGTTTAAACCCGTGAATATCGAATCATAAAATGGAACAACAGATCCCGCGGTATGGATTGAGGATTTTTCTTCTCCATATTCATATGGCCCGCGGTGATGACCTTCACGCCATCAAATACCTCCCGCTAAAACTCAAAGGGCCAGCTCGGCACTGGTTAAACAGTTTGCCTGGAAACTCTATTGGCAGCTGGGAGGACTTGGAAGACGCCTTCCGCGACAACTTCCAAGGTACATACGTGCGACCTCCAGATGCTGATGACTTAAGTCACATAGTTCAATAGCCCAGAGAGTCAGCCAGGAAATTATGGACCAGGTTCCTAACTAAAAAGAACCAGATCATCGACTATCCGGATGCCGAAGCCCTAGCGGCCTTTAAGCATAGCATCCGCGACGAATGGCTCGCCCGTCACCTCGACCAAGAAAAGCCGAAGTCCATGGCAGCCCTCACGGCACTCATGACCCTTTTTTGTGCGAGCGAGGATAGTTGGCTAGCCCGTAGCAATAATACTGCAAGGGAAGCTCGCACCTCTGAGACCAAAAACAGCAACGGCAAGCCCCGACGCAACAGGCACAAGCGTCGAAGCAACGGTGACAATACCGACGACACGACGGTCGACGCCGGATTCAGTGGCTCCAAGTCCGGCCAGCGGAAGAAGCCATATAAAAGAAACAATCCGGGCCCATCCAGTTTGGACTGCATACTCGATCGTCCATGCCAGAACCATGGCACCCCAGACAAACCAACCAATCATACCAACAGAGACTGTTGGGTTTTTAAACAGGCCAGCAAATTAAATGCCGAGAACAAGGAGAAGGGGTCGCAAAGCAAGGACAATGACGAGGAGTCCCGTCCGCCGAACACAGGGGGACAGAAGAAGTCCCCCCCCCCCCCAAAGTCAAAACAGTGAACATGATATACGCTACCCATATCCCCAAGAGGGAGCGTAAACGCGCGCTCAGGAACGTCTACGTGATGGAGCCAGTCGCCCCAAAGTTCAACCCATGGTCTTCCTGTCCGATCACTTTCGATCGCAGGCACCATCCGACCAGTATCCGTCATGGCGGTTCAGCCGCACTGGTCCTCGACCCAATCATTGATGGATTCCATCTCACGCGAGTCCTCATGGATGGTGGCAGCAGCCTGAACCTGCTCTATCAGGATACAGTGCGCAAAATGGGCATTAATCCCTCAAGGATCAAGCCCACAAAGACTACCTTTAAAGGAGTCATACCAGGTGTAGAGGCCCGTTGTACGGGCTCAATCACACTAGAGGTTGTCTTCGGATCGCCGGACAACTTCCGAAGTGAAGAGTTGATCTTCGATATCGTCCCCTTCCGCAGTGGCTATCACGCACTGCTGGGACGAACCGCGTTTGCTCGATTCAACGCGGTGCCACACTATGCTTATCTCAATCTCAAGATGCTCGGACCACGCGGCGTCATAACAGTCAATTGAAACACGGAACGCTCCCTCTGCACCGAGGAGCACACCGCTGCTTTAGCAGCAGAAGTACAGAGCGGCCTTTTCAAGCAGAACCTTAATTCGGCGGCCGAGCTCCCGGACACTGTCAAACGAGTCCGCACTACTCTGCAGCAGGACAACCCAGCTCGTCAAGAGCTCGACTAGCAATTTGGCCTCCGTCCCAGTCCCAACCAAGTGGCGGCGTTCGTACCGCGCGTACATAACTACGCACTCAAAATACCATGGGCATAGACGGAGGCATAACAAGATTGTGATCCGTAATACGGCTCGACCTCCCCTCGACACACATACTTTCACTTTTTCTTTGTTTTCTTTTCAGGTTTCTTTTCCACAGGCCTTTTGCTACCTCTTGAGCACTGCGTTGGATTTCCTTGAAGAGGAAAGGGTGATGCAGCAGAGTAGAGTAAGTATTTCCCTCAGTTTTTGAGAACCAAGGTATCAATCCAGTAGGAGGCTACACGCAAGTCCCTCGTACCTACACAAAACAAATAGCTCAACGCAACCAACGCGATTAGGGGTTGTCAATCCCTTCACGGTCACTTACGGGAGTGAGATCTAATAGAGATGATAGATAATATTTTTGGTATTCTTGGTATAAAGATGCAAAGTAAAATAAAAGGTAAATTAAAAAGGCAAAGCAATAATAAAGTGATGGAATATTGATATGATGATAATAGGCCCGGGGGCCATAGATTTCACTAGTGGCTTCTCTCAAGAGCATAAATATTCTACGGTGGGTGAACAAATTACTGTTGAGCAATTGACATAATTGAGCATAGTTATGAGAGTATCTAGGTATGATCATGTATATAGGCATCACGTCCGAGATAAGTAGACCGACTCCTGCCTGCATCTACTACTATTACTCCACTCATCGACCGCTATCCAGCATGCATCTAGAGTATTAAGTTCAAGAAAACAGAGTAATGCCTTAAGCAAGATGGCATGATGTAGAGGAATAAATTCATGCAATATGATAAATACCCCATCTTGTTATCCTCGATGGCAACAATACAATACGTGCCTTGCTGCCCCTACTATCACTGGGAAAGGACACCGCAAGATTGAACCCAAAGCTAAGCACTTCTCCCATTGCAAGAAAAACCAATCTAGTAGGCCAAACCAAATTGATAATTCGAAGAGAGTTGCAAAGATAACTAATCATACATAAAAGAATTCAGAGAAGATTCAAATATTGTTCATAGATAATCTTGATCATAAACCCACAATTCATCGGTCTCAACAAACACACCACAAAAAGAAGATTACATCGAATAGATCTCCACGAGAGGGGGGAGAACATTGTATTGAGATCCAAAAAGAGAGAAGAAGCCATCTAGCTACTAACTATGGAGCCGAAGGTCTGAGGTAAACTACTCACACTTCATCGGAGGGGCTATGGTGATGATGTAGAAGCCCTTCGTGGTGGATTCCCCTTCCAGCGGAGCTCCGGAACAGGCCCCAAGATGGGATCTCGTGGATACAGAAGGTTGCGGCGGTGGAATTAGGTTTTTGGCTCCGTATCTGATCGTTTGGGGGTACGTAGGTATATATAGGAGGAAGGAGTACGTCGGTGGAGCAAAGGGGGCCCACGAGGCAGGGGCGCGCCCTAGGGGGGCGCCCTCCACCCTCGTGACCGCCTCCCTCCTTTCTTGACGGAGGGTCCAAGTCTCCTGGATCATATTGTTGAGAAAATCATGTTCCCGAAGGTTTCATTCCGTTTGGACTCCGTTTGATATTCCGTTTCTTCGAAACACTGAAATAGGTAAAAAAACATCAATTCTGGACTGGGCCTCCGGTTAATAGGTTAGTCCCAAAAGTAATATAAAAGTGGAAAATAAAGCCCAATATAGTCCAAAACAGTAGATAATATAGCATGGAGCAATAAAAAATTATAGATACGTTGGAGACTATCAGGCATCCACAAACTTAATTCCTGCTCGTCCTCGAGTAGGTAAATGATAAAAAGAGAATTTTTGATGCGGAGTGCTACTTGGCATAATTTCAATGTAATTATTCTTAATTGTGGTATGAATATTCAGATCCGAAAAATTCAAGACAAAAGTCCATATTGACATAAAAATAATAATACTTCAAGCATACTAACTAAGCAATTATGTCTTCTCAAAATAACATGGCCAAAGAAAATTCATCCCTACAAAATCATATAGTTTAGTCATGCTCCATTTTTATCACACAAGAATGCTCTCATCATGCACAACCCCGATGATAAGCCAAGCAATTGTTTCATACTTTAATAATCTCAAACTTTATAAACCTTCACGCAATACATGAGCGTGAGCCATGGATATAGCACTATGGGTTGAATAGAATATGATGATGGGGGTTAAGTGGAGAAGACAAAAAGAAGAAGGTCTCACATCAACGAGGCTAATCAATGGGCTAGGGAGATGCCCACTGATTGATGTTAATTCAAGGAGTAGGGATTGCCATGCAACGAATGCACTAGAGCTATAAATGTATGAAAGCTCAACAAAACTAACTAAGTGGGTGTGCATCCAACTTGCTTGCTCACGAAGACCTAGGGCACTTGAGAAGGCCCATCGTTGGAATATACAAGCCAAGTTCTATAATGAAAAATTCCCACTAGTATATGAAAATGATAAAACAAGAGACTCTCTATCATGAAGATTATGGTGCTACTTTGAAGCACAAGTGTGGAAAAAAAGGATAGTAGTATTGCCCCTTTTATTTTTTTTATTTTTTGGTCCTTCTTTTTTTTGGCCTTTCTATTTTTTTATTTGGGACAATACTCTATTAAATGATGATCATAAAACTTCTATTTATTTACAACTCAATGATTACAACTCGATACTAGAACAAAGTATGACTCTATATGAATGTCTCCGGCGGTGTACCGGGATATGCAATGAATCAAGAGTGACATGTATGAAAGAATTATGAACGGTGGCTTTGCTACGAATACTATGTCAACTACATGATCATGCTAAGCAATATGACAATGATGAATATGTCATGATGAACGGTATGGTGGAAAGTTGCATGGCAATATATCTCGGAATGGCTATGGAAATGCCATAATATGTAGGTATGGTGGCTGTTTTGAGGAAGATATAAGGAGGTTTATGTGTGAAAGAGCGTATCGTATCACGGGGTTTGGATGCACCGGCGAAGTTTGCACCAACTCTCAATGTGAGAAAGGGCAATGCACGGTACCGAAGAGGCTAGCAATGATGGAAGGGTGAGAGTGTGTATAATCCATGGACTCAACATTAGTCATAAAGAACTCATATACTTATTGCAAAAATCTACAAGCCATCAAAAACCAAAGCACTACGCGCATGCTTCTAGGGGGATAGATTGGTAGGAAAAGACCATCGCTCGTCCCCGACCGCACTCATAAGGAGGACAATCAAATAACACCTCATGTTTCAAATTTGTTACATAACGTTTACCATACATGCATGCTACGGGACTTGCAAACTTCAACACAAGCATTTCTTAAATTCACAACTACTCAACTAGCACGACTTTGATATTATCACCTCCATATCTCAAAACAATTATCAAGCATCAAACTTTTCTTAGTATTCAACGCACTCAAAAGAAAGTTTTACAAATCTTGAATACCAAGCTTATTATTATTATTAAGCAAATTACCATGATATTTAAGACTCTCAAAATAATCTAAGTGAAGCATGAGAGATCAATAGTTTCTATAAAACAAATCCACCACCGTGCTCTAAAAGATATAAGTGAAGCACTAGAGCAAAACTATATAACTCAAAAGATACAAGTGAAGCACTTAGAGTATTCTATCAAATTCCAATTCATGTATGGCTCTCTCAAAAGGTGTGTACAGCAAGGATGATTGTGGTAAACTAAAAAGAGAAGACTCAAATCATACAAGTCGCTCCAAGCAAAACACATATCATGTGGTGAATAAAAATATAGCTCCAAGTAAAATTACCGATGGAAGTAGACGAAAGAGGGGATGCCTTCCGGGGGCATCCCCAAGCTTTGACTTTTTGGTGTCCTTGTATTATCTTGGGGGTTCCATGGGCATCCCCAAGCTTAGGCTCTTGCCATTCCTTCTTCCATAATCCATCAAAAGATTTCACCCAAAACTTGAAAACTTCACAACACAAAACTCAACAGAAATCTCGTGAGCTCGGTTAGCGAAAGAAAACAAAAGACCACTTCAAGGTATTGTAATGAACTAATTCTTTATTTATTTTGGTGTTAAACCTACTGTATTCCAACTTCTCTATGGATTATAAACTATTTTACTATCCATAGATTCATCAAAATAAGCAAACAACACACGAAAAACAGAATCTGTCAAAAACAGAACAATCTGTAGTAATCTGTAACTAACGCAAACTTCTGGAACTCCAAAAAATCAGCCAAAATAGGACAACCTAGACAATTTGTTTATTGATCAGCAACAATTGGAATCAGTATTTTATCACGTTGTGGTGATTTTTAATAATTCTGGCACTAAGCGCAAAGTTTCTGGAAATTACAGCAAGATCAAATAACTTTGATCCAAGAAGATCCTATAGGTTTAACTTGGCACAAACACTAATTAAAACATAAAACCACATCTAAACATAAGGTAGATAGATTATTTATTCCTAAACAGAAGCAAAAACAAAAAACTAAAAATAAAATTGGGTTTCCTCCCAACAAGCGCTATCGTTTAACGTCCCTAGCTAGGCATAAAAGCAAGGATAGATCTAGGTATTGCCATCTTTGGTAGGCAATCCATAAGTGGCTCTCATAATAGATTCATATGGTAGTTTTATTTTCTTCCTAGGGAAGTGTTCCATGCCCTTCTTTAATGGAAATTAGAATCTAATATTCCCTTCCTTCATATCAATAATTGCACCAATCGTTCTAAGGAAAGGTCTACCAAGAATAATAGGGCAAGAAGGATTGCAATCTATATCAAGAACGATAAAATCTACGGGCACATAATTCCTATTTGCAACAATAAGAACATCATTAATTCTTCCCATAGGTTTCTTAATAGTGGAATCCGCAAGATGCAAGTTTAGAGAGCAATCATCAAAATCACGGAAATCTAGCAAATCACACAAAGTTTTGGGATAGTGGAGACACTAGCACCCAAATCACATAAAGCATAAAATTCATGATCCTTAATCTTAATTTTAATAGTTGGTTACCACTCATCATAAAGTTTTCTAGGAATAGAGACTTCCAACTCACGTTTTTCTTCATAAGATTGCATCAAGGCATCAACGATATGTTTGGTAAATGCTTTATTTTGACTATAAGCATGAGGAGAATTTAGCACGGATTGCAACAAGGAAATACAATCAATTAAAGAGCAACTTCCATAATTAAATTCCTTGAAATCCAAAATAGTGGGTTTAGCAACATCTAGGGTTTTATTCTTTTCAATCCCACTTTTATCAATTTCATCATCAAGATCTAAAAACTCTGAATTCTTGGAACACCTTCTAGGTAAGGGTAGATCATATTCAGTTTCATCAAGATTCATATTGCAAAACAAAGATTTAATAGGGGAAACATCAATAACTTTCAGATCTTCATCTTGATTTTCATAGGAATTGGAAGAACACGCTTTAATAAAGGCATATTTCGTAGCACGCATCCTAGCGGTTCTTTCCTTGCACTCATCAATGGAAATTCTCATGGCTTTGAGAGACTCATTGATATCATGCTTAGGAGGAATATATCTAAGCTTTAAAGAATCAACATCAAGAGAAATTCTATCAACGCTCCTAGCCAATTCATCAACTTTAAGTAATTTCTCTTCAAGCAAAGCATTAAAATTCTTTTGTGAATTCATAAACTCTTTAACACTAGTCTCAAATTCAGAGGGCATCTTATTAAAATTTCCATAAGAGTTGTTGTAGGAATTTCCATAATTATTAGAAGGATTACTAGGATAAGGCCTAGGAATAAAATTCCCTCTATACGCGTTGTTACCAAAATTATTCCTACCAACAAAATTCACATCCATAGATTCATTATTATTCTCAATCAAGGTAGACAAAGTCATATCATTAGGATCAGAAGAAACACTCTTAGTAGCAAATAATTTCATAAGTTCATCCATCTTTCCACTCAAAACATTGATTTCTTCTATTGCATGCACTTTTTTATTAGTAGATCTTTCAGTGTTCCATTGAGAATAATTAACCATAATATTATCTAGGACTTTAGTAGCATATCCTAAAGTGATTTCCATAAAAGGGCCTCCCGCGGCCGAATCCAAAAGATTTCTAGAAGCAAAATTCAATCCGGCATAAATTTTTTGTATAATCATCCACAAGTTCAAACCATGAGTAGGGTAATTACGTATCATTAATTTCATTCTGTCCCAAGCTTGTGCAACATGTTCATGATCAAGTTGCTTAAAATTCATAATATCGTTTCTAAGAGAGATGATCTTAGCGGGAGGAAAATTAGAGATAAAAGCATCTTTGCACTAGTTCCAAGAATCAATACTATTTTTAGGCAAAGACGAAAACCAAGCTTTAGCACGATCTCTAAGCGAAAAAGGAAATAGCTTCAATTTAACAATATCATTATCAACATCCTTCTTCTTTTGCATATCACATAAATCAACAAAGCGATTTAGATGAGTAGCGGCATCTTCACTAGGAAGGCCGGCGAATTGATCTTTCATAACAAGATTCAACAAAGCAGTATTGATTTCACAAGATTCAGTATTGGTAAGAGGAGCAATCGGAGTGCTAAGGAAATCATTATTGTTGGTATTGGTAAAGTCACACAATTTGGTATTATCTTGAGCCATCGCGACAAGCAAGCAATCCAACACACGAGCAAACAAAAAGAAAATGAGAAAAAGGCAAACGGAAAAGAGAGGGCGAATAAAATGGCAAGGGTGAAGTGGGGAAGAGGAAAATGAGAGGCAAATGGCAAATAATGTAATGCGAGAGATAAGGAATTGTGATGGGTACTTGGTATGTTGACTTTTGCATAGACTCCCCGGCAACGGCGCCAGAAATCTTCCTGCTACCTCTTGAGCACTGCGTTGGATTTCCTTGAAGAGGAAAGGGTGATGCAGCAGAGTAGAGTAAGTATTTCCCTCAGTTTTTGAGAACCAAGGTATCAGTCCAGTAGGAGGCTACACGCAAGTCCCTTGTACCTACACAAAACAAATAGCTCAACGCAACCAACACGATTAGGGGTTGTCAATCCCTTCACGGTCACTTACGGGAGTGAGATCTGATAGAGATGATAGATAATAGTTTTGGTATTTTTGGTATAAAGATGCAAAGTAAAATAAAAGGTGAAGTAAAAAGGCAAAGCAATAATAAAGTGATGGAAGATTGATATGATGATAATAGGCCCGGGGCCATAGATTTCACTAGTGGCTTCTCTCAAGAGCATAAGTATTCTACGGTGGGTGAACAAATTACTGTTGAGCAATTGACAGAATTGAGCATAGTTATGAGAGTATCTAGGTATGATCATGTATATAGGCATCACGTCCGAGACAAGTAGACCGACTCCTGCCTGCATCTACTACTATTACTCCACTCATCGACCGCTATCCAGCATGCATCTAGAGTATTAAGTCCAAGAAAACAGAGTAACGCCTTAAGCAAGATGACCTGATGTAGAGGAATAAATTCATGCAATATGATAAATACCCCATCTTGTTATCCTCGATGGCAACAATACAATACGTGCCTTGCTGCCCCTATTATCATTGGGAAAGGACACCGCAAGATTGAACCCAAAGCTAAGCACTTCTCCCATTGCAAGAAAAACCAATCTAGTAGGCCAAACCAAACTGATAATTCGAAGAGACTTGCAAAGATAACCAATCATACATAAAAGAATTCAGAGAAGATTCAAATATTGTTCATAGATAATCTTGATCATAAACTCACAATTCATCGGTCACAATAAACACACCGCAAAAGAAGATTACATCGAATAGGTCTCCACGAGAGGGGGGAGAACATTGTATTGAGATCCAAAAAGAGAGAAGAAGCCATCTAGCTACTAACTATGGACCCGAAGTTCTGAGGTAAACTACTCACACTTCATCGGAGGGGCTATGGTGATGATGTAGAAGCCCTTCGTGGTGGATTCCCCTTCCAGCAGAGCTTCGGAACAGGCCCCAAGATGGGATCTTGTGGATACAGAAGGTTGCGGCGGTGGAATTAGGTTTTTGGCTCCGTATTTGATCATTTGGGGGTACGTAGGTATATATAGGAGGAAGGAGTACGTCGGTGGAGCAAAGGGGGGACCATGAGGCAGGGGGCGCACCCTAGGGGGGCGCCCTCCACCCTCGTGACCGCCTCCCTCCTTTCTTGACGGAGGGTCCAAGTCTCCTGGATCATATTGTTGAGAAAATCACGTTCTCGAAGGTTTCATTCCGTTTGGACTCCGTTTGATATTCCGTTTCTTCGAAACACTGAAATAGGCAAAAAAACCAGCAATTATGGGCTGGGCCTCCGGTTAATAGGTTAGTCCCAAAAGTAATATAAAAGTGGAAAATAAAGCCCAATATAGTCCAAAACAGTAGATAATATAGCATGGATCAATCAAAAATTATATATACGTCGGAGACGTATCACCTTTCCTGACGGCCTGATCACTGGTCCTTTCGAAAGGATAGATACACCAAGACGGCAAGAAGCACTGACGTATAAGGGAATTTCTAGGTGGTTTCTTTAACAATCACTCTACTAGTTTTCAGGACCCGCACACAGCTCTCCCTGGATTGTGGCATATTAAATATCCCCGTTGCTTATTGCACTACTTGTACAAACTAGTAAATGTGTACGTGCAATGCACGTTAATTTGGAAGTATATTAAGTGCATGCAGATATTAAGTAGGATATTATTTGTATTATTATGTGATTAGTACTATTTTGGCATGAAATTAACTGAATGCTAAACGTGTTGAATGCTCGACATTGAAGCAGTCTAGGTCATTGGATTGACATGATTTGATGGCTGAGATTAATTGGATCTGCCCCTTTGGGTCTTTTTATATTGGTATAGATACGCTTTGACATATTAATCAAACTATAATGGAAACAGTTTGCGGCCCAACTTCTGCGGCACTAGCTTGCTACCCCCTTTTTTGATAATCTTATCAAATCGCAACCGTACACTTTGGTACGCTTTAATCCGCCAGGGGCTTCATTGCGCCCCATAATATGGCAAGAAAGTCCGAACACTTTTTACAGTATAGTTTGGCACCCCGAATTTAGCATTATATGCATTGGCTCCGAATCATGTCTTTGGTCAATAGTTGGGTTGCCGGGCTCCTGTGCTTACTACCTTACGTTCCGCTATATCAGCTAGGGTAGTAAAGGGAGAACTACCGTGATCTTTTCCTGGTTTATCCGAATGAGCACCTGAGTAGAGAAAGCCGACAACTGACTGTCATGATGCGGCGTGAGCCAGTCAGCTCTTCGGAGGTTTCAAATCTTTAGCGTTTTTTTCCGCATTATGCGATGAATCGGTTCTTACCCGATCAGGTGTTTACAGCACCCTAGTTCGGATACTAGGGGCTGCGCCTAAATTTTTATTGTCAAACTCCTATGGCTAAGTGAGGGTGATAAAGCCACATAGTCCGATTTCCTGGTTCGTTGCGCTAAACACCTCCTTAAAGGACCAAACAATTGAATCAAGAGTGTTTAGATTCCATCCCGAACACCCCCGTACTACCTACGTGGGGGCTGAAGCCGACGACTGGCAAACTCTCAGATTTCATAAAAACGGCCGCACAGGAGGTAAAATTTTAACAAGCATTATATTACATAATCGACTTTGTTTCATAATACAGGGCGAGATAATATGAATGTATTCAGTCAAAGATCACATCTTTCGCACTTGCTCCGCCACAACGCGGGATCCCTCCATGACATTGTCAAACTATAGCTCGGGCATGCGGTGCTCCTTGCCCTCGGGCGGTCCCTCGGTCGTGAGCTTGACGGCGTTCATCTTCGCCCACTGCACCTTGACACGGGCGAAGGCCATCCCCGCACCCTCGATGCAGACCGATCGCTTGATAACGTCAAGACGGGGGTAGTTATTGACCAGCCGCTTCACGAGCCTGAAGTAGCTGCTGGGTATAGCTTTTGCAGGCCACAGCCGGATTATTAAATCCTTCATGACTAGTTCGGCCACCCTATGCAGTTCGACCAGCTGTTTTAGCTGGTCGCTAAAGGGCGCCGGATGTTCTGGCGCAAGGTATTGCGACCAAAAAAACTTGTCCGTTGAGCTCCCCTCTTCGGCTTGGGAGAATTCCGCAGCGTCAGAAACACTGCGCGGCAAATCCACAAATGCTCCTGGAGAACTCCAAATCCGGGTTAGTAAGAGGTACCTCTTCTTCACATATTTGCTCTGCATAATGAAGGCCTTACCCGCCGCAATCTTCTTGGCCTCTTGAATCTCCTGGAGAGCGCCCTAGGCTTCAACCCGGGCATCTTGTGCGCTTTGGCGAACCTTGGCGAGTTCGGTCTCTTGATCCGCAATATCGCGCTCCAAGGACTCGCATTTCTTCACGGCATCCTGGAGCTCTTGCTTGACCTCACCGACCCTGGCCTCGTGCTTTTCGCGGATGGCTTGTTCCTTGGCAGCTCTCTCCTCAGCCTCGACCTCGGTCGCTGCTCCTACAAATATCATGGCACTATGGTCAATACAAATCATTTATTCTTTCTGATACACAGAAGGTCATTGCATACCTTGTTTATCTTCTAGCTGCTTTCTCACGAGGCCGAGCTCTTGCTCGGCTCGCTCCAGACTCTGCTTCAGTCCGGAAACTTCAGCAGCATGAGAGGTTGCAGCCAGTAAAGACGCCTGCTTATTCCCATTGACTCATCTGGTTAATCTCCTGCGAAACTTGTTTGATCCTCTGTCCGACTTTTCTTTCCGAAAACCGGACAGTGTCTCAGGGGCTACTGTCTATACTGTGACATTCTTTTTACATAATTACGTTGCTTACCTCAAAGCCTGTTAGAAGGCTTGTGCAGGCTTCGGTCAGTCCACTCTTCACGGACTGAATCCTCTCAACCACCGTACCCATAAGGGTACGGTGTTCCTCAAACATGGAAGCACTTCGCAACGCTTCCATTAGAGTGTCCGGCGCCTCTGGCTGGACAGAGGTCACCGGCGGAACAGGTGCACCTCCTCCTTTCGAAGGAGGTTGCTGGCTGGGTTCCGGAGCCGCATAGGCCTCTGGGACCGTATTCGGCTGGGGTCCGAACTGAATATGGCCCCCATCGCCAGTCTCCATGGGGGTTTGCTCCCCCATGTGTTCGGCGGCCGAGGCTTCACCCTCTGGCGTCGCCCTGGCGGCCTCCTGCGTCTCCCCCTGGCCTGGGATCCTTCCGGACAACACCTCGGTGTCATCCATGGCCCTGGGAGAGGAGGCCACTGGAAGGGACCCGCTGTCCATTACCTTCGGGTCCAGCGAATGCTCCGAAGATGAGGATCGCTCGAGGTCGGAATGGGCCGGACTGCAAGTGCATGATTCAACACATTAAAACTATGAACTAAAGAGGCTGAATACATGGATGTGTCAGGGTCTTTGAGTACTCACGATTCGGCCCGGGGCTTATCTCGGGGGCGCAGCTCTGGGCTGCTATCGATGTCCCACACGGAGTTATCCGTGCAGGAGAGCTTCCCTTTCTTGGACGCCTCTACCTCCAGATTTGTGGAGGCCGCCCTCTTCTTCCTTCCTCCCTCAGGGGGGTGGGAGTTGCTTTTTTCCTCCTCCTTGTCGTCGTCTTCGGCGGCGGAGGAGTGGTTCTCGGTGTCTTCGGACATCACGTCTGAAGCGCCCTTACGGCGGAGGCCACTTTTGGCCCCCTTGGCCTTCTTCTCCGGCGCCTAGTAAGGCGCCAAGACCAGCATCTTCGTCAGAAGCAGGATGGCTGGTTCCTCGGGCAGCGGAGCCGGACACCGAATCCGCTCCGCCTTCTTTGTCCAGCCCTGAGAAAATAAATAGTGAGGTTTAGGTATCTTCCCTGAATAAGAGAGTAAAGGATACACCTTGAAACACGAAAGACTTACCGCACTGGCAGGATGGGCCAGGGCGTGCACACGGTCCTCGGTCGTCTCCGGCCGCGTCTCATTGCCCTTAAAGAGCACCTTCCAGATGTCTTCGTGCGTAGTTCCGAAGAACCGTTGCAAGGTCTGGTGCTCGGCCGGATTGAACTCCCATAAATGGCAAGTCCGGCTCTGGCATGGAAAGATCCGGCGAACTAGCATCACCTGAACCACATTGACGAGCTTGATGTTCTTGTCCACCATGATCTGGATGCGTGTTTGCAGTGCTGTCAGCTTGTCCAACAAGACCAATTCAATCCCTTCTCTAGCCAGGAGGTGAGCCGCATTGGGGCTCCGGACTTGAATTCGGGAGCCGCGGCCCAGGTGGCGTCGCGGGGCTCTATGACATAGAACCACAGTTGCTTCCACCCTGTGACGGTCTCCACAAAGGTACCTTTGGGCCATGTGACGTTGGGCATCTTGGTCACCATGGCACCTCTGCACTCTGCGTGTTGGCCATCCACCACCTTCGGCTTCGCGTTGAAGATCTTAAGCCACAGTCCAAAGTGGGGTGGAATGCGGAGGAAGGCCTCGCACATGACAATAAATGCCGAGATGTTGAGGAAAGAGTTTGGGGCTAGATCGTGGAAATCTAGCCCGTAATAGAACATGAGTCCATGGACGAAAGGGTGGAGAGGAAATCCTAGCCCGCGGACGAAGTGGGGGATGAACACCACCCTCTCATTGGGCTTCGGGGTAGGGACGATCTGCCCCTTGGCCGGAAGCCGGTGGGCGATTTCTTTGGCCAAGTACCTGGCCTACCGAAGCTTGGTGATGTCTTTCTCCTTGACGGAGGAGGCCATCCACTTGCCTTGCGCTCCAGACCCGGACATGGTCGAGTGCTTTCTTGAGGCGGAAAGGATGAGGACTTGGGTGCTGGAGCTCGAGAATGGGAGGGCAGAGAGAGAAGGCGTGGGTGAAGGAAAGGAATCCTTATCTCCTTATAAAGGCAGTGAATATCAAGCGCCTCCCCACTCGCCTTAAAACTCGCCTGTTCCCAAGGGCTATGTAGACGACACGGTTGGATTACCCATGCCCGTATTGATGAGAATCCCGTAATAAGGGGACACGATCTCTACTGCTACAAGACGTGCCAATAGAAACCGCATCTTGAAATGTGAAGCGGCAGGCTGAAAAACGGATCAAAATAATAACTAGGCAGGGATGTGATATCACGCTACAAAAAAGTTGTCAGCGGATTGGACTCGTGAAATATTATACTCTCTGCGGTGGTGTGTGGTACTTGTTTTGCAGAGCCGGACACGTTCGTTGTGTTCGAAGACTGTGTTGGAGTATTCGAAGAAGGAACCCGCCTTGCAATGTCGAAGACAATCTGCGTGCCGGACACCTCGTCATTGAAGCATGGTTCAGGGGTTACTGAGGGAGTCCTGGGTTAAGGGGTCCTCGGGCGTCCGGACTATGGTACGTGGGCCGGACTGATGGGCTGTGAAGATACAAGACCGAAGACTCTCTCCCGTGTCCGGATGGGACTCTCCTTGGCGTGGAAGGCAAGCTTGGCGCCCTGATATGAAGATTCCTTTCTCTGTAACCAACTTTGTACAACCCTAGTCCCCTCCGGTGTCTATATAAACCGGAGGGCTTAGTCCGTAGAGGCAATCATAATCATAGTCATATAGGCTAGACTTTTAGGGTTTTAGCCATTATGATCTCGAGGTAGATCAACTCTTGTAATAATCATATTCATCAAGATCAATCAAGCAGGAAGTAGGGTATTACCTCCATAGAGAGGACCCGAACATGGGTAAACATCGTGTCCTCCGTGTCCTGTTACCATCAACCTTAGACGCACAGTTCGGGACCCCCTACCCGAGATCCGCCGGTTTTGACACCGACACAAGGGGTGCCCTGCCCACATATATAAAGGAGGGGAGGAGGAGGTTAGCCAACAAGGGGCGCGCCAGAGAGAGGGGAGTCCTACTAGGACTCCAGTCCTAGTAGGTTTCGCCCCCTTTTTTTTCTTCTTCCGGAGGGGAAAGGGGGAAAGGAGATGGAGTAGGAGAAAGAAAGGGGGGCGCCACCCCCTTCCCTAATCCAATTCGGCCTCATCCCTTGTGGGGGGCGCACCAGCCCCTCGTGGGCTGGTTAGCCTCCCTCCTATGGCCCATATGGCCCATATCTTTCCACGGGGGGTTCCGGTAACCCCTCTGGTACTCCGGTATGTACCCTATACACTCTAGAACCTTTTCGTTGTCCGAGTACTACCTTCCAATATATCAATCTTTACCTCTCGACCATTTCGAGACTCCTCGTCATGTCCGTGATCTCATCCGGGACTCTGAACAAACTTCGGTCACCAAAACACATAACTCATAATACAAATCGTCATCGAACGTTAAGCGTGCGGACCCTACGGGTTCGAGAACTATGTAGACATGACCAAGACACATATCTGGTCAATAACCAATAGCGGAACCTGGATGCTCATATTGGCTCCTACATATTCTACGAAGATCTTTATCGGTTAAACCGCATAACAACATACGTCATTCCCTTTGTCATCGGTACGTTACTTGCCCGAGATTCGATCATCGGTATCATCATACCTAGTTCAATCTCGTTACCGGCAAGTCTCTTTACTCATTCCGTAATACATCATCCTGCAACTAACTCACTAGTCACATTGCTTTCAAGGCTTATAGTGATGTGCATTACCGAGAGCTCCCAGAGATACCTCTCCGATACACAGAGTGACAAATCCTAATCTCGATCTATGACAACCCAACAAACACCTTTGGAGATACATGTAGAGCATATTTATAATCACCCAGTTACGTTGTGACGTTTGATAGCACACAAGGTGTTCCTCCGGTATTCAGGAGTTGCATAATCTCATAGTCAAAGGAATATGTATAAGTCATGGAGAAAGCGATAGCAACAAAACTGAACGATCAACATGCTAAGCTAACAGATGGGTCTTGTCCATCACATCATTCTCCTAATGATGTGACCCCGTTCATCAAATGACAACACATGTCTATGGTTAGGAAACTTAACCATCTTTGATTAACGAGCTAGTCAAGTAGAGGCATACTAGGGACATTTTGTTTTGTCTATGTATTCACACATGTATCAAGTTTCCGGTTAACACAATTCTAGCATGAATAATAAATATTTATCATGATATAAGGAAATATAAATAACAACTTTATTATTGCCTCTAGGACATATTTCCTTCAGTCTCCCACTTGCATTAGAGTCAATAATCTAGTTCACATTGCCATGTGATTTAACACCAATAGTTCACGTCTTTATGTGAGTAGTTCACATCACCATGTGACTAACATCCAAAGGGTTTACTAGAGTCAATAATCTAGTTCACATCGCTATGTGATTAACACCCAAAGAGTACTAAGGTGTGATCATGTTTTGCTTGTGAGAGAAGTTTAGTCAACGGGTCTGTCACATTCAGAGCCGTATGTATTTTGCAAATTTTCTATGTCTACAATGCTCTACATGGAGCTACTCTAGCTAATTGCTCCCACTTTTAATATGTATCCATATCGAGACTCAGAGTCATCCAGATCGGTGCCAAAGCTTGCATCGACTTAATTCTTTATGACGAACTCTTTATTACCTCCATAACCGAGAGATATTTCCTTAGTCCTCTAAGGATAGTTTTGACCGCTGTCTAGTGATCTACTTCTAGATCACTATTGTGCCCCTTTGCCAAACTCATGGCAAGGTATGCAATAGGTCTGGTACACAACATAACATACTTTATAGAATCTATGGCTGAGGCATAGGGAATGACTTTTCATTCTCTTTCTATTTTCTGCCGTGGTCGGGTTTTGAGTCTTTACTCAACTTCACACCTTACAACTCGGGCAAGAACTCCTTCTTTGACTGATCCATTTTGAACTCTTTCAAAATCTTATCAAGGTATGTACTCATCGAAAGTCTTATCAAGCGTCTTGATCTATCCTTATAGATCTTTATGCCCAATATGTAAGTAGCTTCACCGAGGTCTTTCATTGAAAAATTCTTATTCAAGTATCCTTTTATGCTATCCAGAAATTCTGTATTATTTCCAATCAACAATATGTTATCCACATATAATATCAGAAATGCTACAGAGCTCCCACTCACTTTCTTGTAAATACAAACTTCTCCAAAAGTCTGTATAAAACCATATGCTTTGATCACACTATCAAAGCGTACATTCCAACTCCGAGATGCTTGCACCAGTCCATAAATGGATCACTGGAGCTTACACACTTTGTTAGCACCTTTCGGACTTAGAAAACCTTCTGGTTGCATCATATACAACTCTTCTTTAAGAAATCCATTTGAGGAATGCAGTTTTGACATCCATTTGCCAAATTTCATAAAATGCGGCAATTGCTAACATGATTCGGACAGACTTTAAGCATAGATACGAGTGAGAAACTCTCATCGTAGTCAACACCTTGAACTTGTCGAAAACCTTTTGCAACAATTCGAGCTTTGTAGATAGTAACACTACTATCAGTGTCCGTCTTCCTCTTGAAGATCTATTTAATTTCAATGGCTCGCCGATCATCAGTCAAGTCAATCAAAGTCCATACTTTGTTCTCATACATGGATCCCATCTCAAATTTCATGGCCTCAAGCCATTTCACGGAATCTGGGCTCATCATCGCTTCCTCATAGTTCGTACGTTCGTCATGGTCTAGTAACATGACTTCTAGGAAGGATTACCGTACCACTCTGGTGCGGACCATACTCTTGTTGGCCTACGAGGTTCGGTAGTAACTTGATCTGAAGTTTCATGATCATCATCATTAGCTTCCTCACTAATTGGTGTAGGAATCACTGGAACTGATTTCTGTGATGAACTACTTTCCAGTTCGGGAGAAGGTACAACTACCTCATCAAGTTCTACTTTCCTCCCACTCACTTCTTTCGAGAGAAACTCCTTCTCTAGAAAGGATCCATTCTTAGCAACAAAGATCTTGCCTTCGGATCTGCCATAGAAGGTGTACCCAACAGTTTCTTTTGGGTATCATGTGAAGACGCACTTCTTCGATTTGGGTTCGAGCTTATCAAGCTGAAGCTTTTTCACATAAGCATCGCAACCCCAAACTTTAAGAAACGATAGCTTAGGTTTCTTGCTAAACCATAGTTCATACGGTGTCGTCTCAACTGATTACACGGTGCCCTATTTAACGTGAATGCAACTGTCTCTAATGCATAACCCCAAAACGGTAGTGGTAAATCAGTAAGAGACATCATAGATCGCACCATATCTAATAAAGTACGGTTACGACGTTCGGACACACCATTACGCTATGGTGTTCCAGGTGGCGTCACTACAAAAAAAGACAGATCCGTGACATTTTGGGCCGAATGAATTTTTTTTTCTGTCATACTTATGACACTTCTATGACGATAATTGTGACAAAACCAAGTATCATCATAGATGTGGTGGGCTCCTACTTCTATGACAAAAAATCATGACAGAAAATGGGCTTTTCGTCCTGGGCGGGCCAGAGACACAGCTGCATGACATTCTTTGGGCCGTCCATGACGGAAAAAACCATGGTAGAAGCGAGGGCGAGGAAAATATCGGGGTGTTCCCAGTTACGGTGGGTGGTCGGGGCACGCACGTGCGTGGGTGCGAGGCGTTGGGCTCTAACTGAACCCAAGCGAGGCGTTGGGCTCTAACTGAACCCGAGCGATTGCACTGTAGGCTACGCGATACTGAACCCGAGCGATCGATTGATGGCTGTTAACTGAACCCAATCGAGCGATTCCTTCGCTACTGCTGCTAACTGTAGCTGATCGATGCTGCCTCTGGATGAACAGTGAGCGTTGCTGGGGGGTTTGGATGAACAGTTCCCGGTGGGGGTGGATGAACAGGACCCCGTGGTGTTGCCTCTGGATGAACAGGACCCCGATCGATCGAGCCGGTTGGGGCTGGATGAACAGGACCCCCGTGGAGGGCTGGATGAACAGGACCACCCCGTGGAGGGCTAGATGAATAGTAGACGGTGGAGGGCTGGATGAATAGTAGCCCATGGAGGGGTGGTTGAACAGGAGCCCGTGGAGAGGGCTGGTTGAACAGTAGCCGTTGGAGTAGTGCGCGGTGGAGGCTGGATGAACAGGAGCCCGTGGATGAACAGTCGCAGGTGGAGGCTGGAGGAGGTCGACGGTGGATGAACAATAGCCCGTGGAGGCTGGAGGGGGTCGACGGTGGAGATGAACAATATCCCGTGGAGTCCCGTTTTGTGGTACGCCACACCCCTCCCGATGAACAAGACCCCCGTTTCGACCGTAGCGCTCCAACACAAGTCCGCGTTTTGCGGTACGCTACACCCTTCCCGATCAACAGGACCCCCATTTCGACCGTAGGAGGTCCGTTTCCTCCGTTTTGCGGTACGCCAGACCCCTCCCGATGAACAGGATCCTATTTCAAACGTGGCCGGTCGAACACAAGGCCGTTTCCTCCATTCTGCAGTACGCCAGACCTCGTTTCCATCGGCTGTTCCGTCCAAGCCGGTTGGCTCCCACGCGTTTTGTTGCCTCTCGATGAACACGACGCATTCCGTTGCCTCCCCATGAACACGACAATGACGCAGTTTCTCCGTTTCGACCCAGCCATGTAGATGTCAACTATTTCATGCCCTCTTTTTTCCACACTATCTATTGCATTTGTCTGTCATACAATGTCTGTACATTCAACTATGTTTCCTGTTTATCAGCCATTTGAATTGGAGCGGGTGATGCCAACATCTAGCAGACTAAAAACACGGTCTTCAAATAAAACAATGCTACCTCTTGGTGGAGATAGCAGCCCGGTTGTACATGCACGAGAACCAGCCTTACCACACATAACCCAAACTCTCGCAGATTGTATCCCTACTGCGATGGACAGAGAACCAGCTTCACCCAACACTACAAACAAAAGACACATCCGTGACATTTTGGGCCGAACGAAATTTTTTCTGTCATACTTATGACACTTCTATGACAATAATTGTGACAGAACACGGTATCATCATAGATGTGGTGGGGTCCTACTTCTATGACAAAAAATCATGATAGAAAATGGGTTTTTCGTCCTGGGCGGGCCGGAGACGCAGCTGCATGACATTCTTTGGGCCGTCCATGATAGGAAAAGCCGTGGTAGAAGCGAGGGTGAGGAAAATATCGGGGTGTTCCAGGTTACGGTGGGTGGTCGGGGCCGAGCGATGCGCATTTCTCTCGTACACGCACGCGAGTGGGTGCGAAGCGTTGGGCTCTAACTGAACCCGAGCGAGGCGTTGGGCTCTAACTGAACCCGAGCAATTGCACTGTAGACTACGCGTTACTGAACCCGAGCGATCGATCGATGGCTGTTAACTGAACCCGATTGAGCGATTCCTTCGCTACTGCTGCTAACTGAAGCCGATCGGTGCTGCCTCTGGATGAACAGTGAGCGTTGCTGGGGGGTTTGGATGAGCAGTTCCCGGTGGGGGTGGATAAACAGGACCCCGTGGTGTTGCCTCTGGATGAACAGTGAGCGTTGCTGGGGGGGTTTGGATGAACAGTTCCTGGTGGGGGTGGATGAACAGGACCCCATGGTGTTGCCTCTGGATGAACAGGACCCCGATCGATCGAGTCGGTTGGGGCGGGATGAACATGACTCCGTGGAGGGTTGGATGAATAGGACCACCCCGTGGAGGACTGGATGAACAGTATACGGTGGAGGGCTGGATGAACCGTAGCCCGTGGAGGGGTGGTTGAACAGTACCCCATGGAGAGGGCTGGTTGAACAGTAGCCGGTGGAGTAGCGCGCGGCGGAGGCTGGATGAACAGGAGCCCGTGGATAAACAGTCGCAGGTGGAGGCTGGAGGAGGTCGACGGTGGATGAACAGTAGCCCGTGGAGGCTGGAGGGATCGATGGTGGAGATGAACAATATCTCGTGGAGTCCCGTTTTGCGGTATGCCACACCCCTTCTGATGAACAGAACCCCCGTTTCGACCGTAGCGCTCCAACACAAGTCTGTTTCCACCGTTTTGCGGTACGCCACACCCCTCCCGATCAACAGGACCCCCGTTTCGACCGTAGGAGGTCCGTTTCCTCCGTTTTGCGGTACGCCAGACACCTCCCAATGAACATGATCCCATTTTGACCGTGGCCGGTCGAACACAAGGCTGTTTCCTCCGTTCTGTGGTACGCCAGGCCTCGTTTCCATCGGCTGTTCCATCCAAGCCGGTTGGCTCCCACGTGTTCCGTTGCCTCGCGATGAACACGACGCATTCCGTTGCCTCCCCATGAACACGACGACGACGTAGTTTCTCCGTTCCGACCCAGCCATGTACACGAGCCCTGGCCGTACATACGCGCGAGTAGACGTTCGAGACCCCGCCCGTATGTACGTACGTGGCCGTATTTACTTTCTTGCACCCTGGCCGATGTACGTACGTGTACATGCTACGTGCGTGCCTTTACTACGACATGTGCACGCCTCTACATCGACCAGTATGTACGTACACGTTCGCGACCAGAATGACAACGCTACGTACGCTTCGACCAGGTGGGTCCCGACTGTCAGACACTTCCTTGCGTGCGAAGATGTAGCTGGTGGGTCCCAGCAGTCAGGGGGGAAACATTTTTTTCACGAAATACGGTTGCCCATCCGGTGGGTCCTTGCTGTCAGGTGGAGGAATCATTATTTTCCGCATAATAAGGAGGCAATTTCTTCCTGCGGCCGTGGACCCAGTTGTCAGCCTCTCCACGTACAGTCCATGTCCGATGGAAGCCGTTCCTTGACCACGTTGACCACGCCGCGCTGAGAGCACCACGGCGGTGGACGACGGCGAGGCCTAGGAAGGGGACGACACGGAGCCAAGGAAGACGCAACAGTGGATACCCACGCGGAGAGGAGTACGAGGGTTCACTGGTTCGGCTGTGGTGTGAGGCTGCCGTCGCCGTAGAATAACTGGGGGTGTGGGTGAGTGGAGGGATGGCCTGGCCAGCGGTGGGAGTAGTAGGGGCGGTGAGGCTTCCGCGGCAGCACAGGCGCCCACGGGAGGCAGGAGCAGGCAGCACGACCGACGCTGCTTTGGGCGGCTGGAGCAAGAGGACCAGAGGTTGAAGAAGCACGACGACCGTTGGATGGACATCGTACGGTCACTGCAGCTAGAATCATTTATATTGACTAAGTTGACAAAGCCCTTGGTACGCGTCAACTTAGTAGGCCCACATGTCAGCTTTTGAAATGGTGCGCCCTAGATGTCAGGGGGAGAAATCATTTTTTGGGTGGGTGAAGCTAGAATATCTGAGATTGAAGAAGAAGCATGACATCCGTTGGATGGACATCCAATGGCCACTGCTGCTAGAACTGTGTGTTGACTATAAGTTGACAAAGCCTTGCATACACGTCAACTCTTTTTTTAGGGGACGCGTCAACTTAGTAAGGCCACAAGTGTGTGGCAGAGAACTTATAGCCCATTTGAGATTTGTAATAATGTGCAGCCAATTTTTGAATTCTAATGAATTTACTACAACCCGTTTACAGTTTGTTAAAAGTACATCCCATTTCAACCAACCGTTCAAAACAGAATTCAATAAAATTTCCCACATTTTGATGGGATCCGAAATATTTTTATCCCAAAATTTCTAGTCAGATTAAATACAATTTCAATATAAATTTATATTACGTAAAAATCCAACAAAACATTGCGCTCGCAACAATTAATGAAATTAAAATTTTCAATATCCAAAATAATATTTTATAAAGTAATTACGTGTTTTGTGCGTTTTTTATAGTTACTGCCTAGTTTTTATAATTACATCCCATTTATTATTTCTTAAAGCCCATTTTCTTGTTAAGCCTAATGCATCCCTCCTAGGAAAGATTTGCAGCCCAGCAGGGCGGAGAATAACAACTTGACCTTGCGTGGGTATTCCTAAAAAAAGTATAGATGGGCTAGCCATTTTCAGCTTGAAAAAAATTAATATCTGGGCTGGATATCTGGCCTGGGCTAGACGGGCCACAGCCCGCCCAGTTAATAGCTGCAACGATGTTTTTCGTTGTTATTCAGAGGAGAAAAATTATTATCTGGGCTAAACATCGCTCAAGAAAAACTCTGCAGTGCTCACACCTCAAAAACACAAATACTGATCGAGTTGCTTGGTCCCAGCTGTCGGCCGCTTCTTGTGCAATTCTCTCGTATTGACTACATAGGTTGACAATGGTGTGGGACCGTGATGTCAGGAAACTAGGAGGAAGCAAAAAAATTATAGTTTTATATACTAATAAGGAGGCACTTGCGTACGTGTGGCTATGGCCCTGGTGGGTCCCCACTGTCATCCTTGTCGGCGTTCTGGGAACGGGGGTCCCCAGACTTGCCTGCCTGCGGCCCGCGGCATGGCTCGAGTGGGGGCCCAGCGCGGCCCAACTTCATCAGCTCAAGCTCAAGACCCTCGCGAGGGGCCAAGCCTTGCGGGACGGACGACAGGAAGCTTCCTCAGGAGCAGCCTCATCAGGCAGGCTCACGAGGAGGCGGAGAGATCAAGGCAGGGGCACCTTGCGAGGAGCCCGTGACACAAGCCATGACGATCGAGATCAGGCGGGCGCCAGGCGGGCGCCGGCCTGCGCAGTGTCCTTGTTTCCCCTTCGATGCAAAGGGAGCAAGCACAGGCCAAGGCATCGGGCAAAGGTTACCATTCCGGTGCAACGAGACCAAGACCAGCAGAGCGGCAGGACGGAGGTCACCGTGGATCCCAAGACGGTGTCATCACCAGTGCTTTTGGCAGCCGAAGACCACCTTTGGTCAAGATAACTTGTACTAGATGTTCCCCTTCAAAATGGCCAATTGTTGGCGCCCTTCCCGCTCATTATTTGGGAAGAGGACCAGGGCCTCTATAAATAGGACTAGCCACCATAGGGATCAGAAAGAGAAGAAAAAAAGGGGGAGAGAGACCAAGCAGAACACACCGCACCAGCTCAAGAACACCTCTCGCGAGGCCGTTATTCCCCTGTATTGTTCATCATCAGCCCCTGAGGCAATCCACTACACCACACACTGGAGTAGGGTATTACACCACATCGGTGGCCCGAAGTAGTATAAACCTCGTGTCCCTTGTGTGTTCTTCTTTCCAGCCTGGATTTCTTGCGAGCCGTAGAAGCGCGAGTCGGTAGGGGAAAGATCTTCGTGGGCACCCCAGAGTTCGAACCTTAAGGGTCTGCCGGAACCCGAAATCCGACATTTGGCGCGCCAGGTAGGGGTGCGCCGGGGTCTTTCTTCCGCTGTTCGCGTGTGATCTTCCATCGTGTCCATGGCTGACGCTCGTCGGGCTCGCGCCGAGCGCCGGGCTGCTCTCGCCACCTGCGTCGCCCAGACGGCGCCCGTCGGCGGACGCCCCCGTCGTTCCCCGTCGCCTGCCGTCAACGTCGCCACCGGCCCAGCGGGGAACAAGCAGCATGCCTCGTCCCTGCATCCTTCGGTGTGGCGGGAGGGCCGCACCGCCACCCCGTCGCTGAATCCAACTAGTTCGTCGTCCCACGCCCATCGCGCCCGAACGGACGGGCACGCCGTGCTGCTCCTGGCAAGAGAGCTCCTGCACTACCGCCCCGTCGACGATCTCTACGAAGACTGGCTCGCCCGCATCGAGCTCATCAGCACTGCATGGGGCTCTCCCTTGCCGTCCCTCTCGCTGCCTCGCCCTCCATTCCATGCAGGGGGCGAGGATCAGGAGGCGCCTCCGCCGCCTCCTCCCCAAGAAGGCGCCCTGGCTCCAAGGCGCGTAGCCCTAGGGTGAGACCCTCCATGTCCGGCGCCTGCGCGACAAGAAAGAAGCTGCTAAGAGATCCCTCGTCCCCAAGAAGGTGCTCGCGCGCTCCCAGCACCGGCGCGCCAAGACCGCGTCCCTGCGCCTCCATGCCAAGACCCCGCGCTGATCCAAGCAGCGGCGCGTGGTAACCCCCAGGAGCAAGCCCAGCACCAGCAAAGGGCACAGGTGGCCACAGCAGGCTGTCGCGCCTTCACCCTCGAGCTACGCGGCGTCGCATGGCCAGGCAAGTTCAAGCCCGATCTGCCCCCCGCTATGATGGCACGGCGGACCCTGCGGAATTCCTACAGCTGTACGAGCTGGGCATCAAAGCCGCCAATGGAGACGAAAAGGTCATGGCGAACTGGTTTCCCATGGCGCTCAAGGAAGGCGCCCGCACCTGGCTCCTGAACCTGGCTCCTAGCACGATCTCCTCCTGGGTCAAGATGCGCACTCGCTTCATCGCCAACTTCCAGGGCACTCGCGACCGGCCCCCGGCCATGAGCGACTTGCGCTGCATCAAGCAACAACCAGGGGAAACCCTGTAGAAATACATCCAGCGCTTCAACAATGCTCGCCTCAAGATCCCCAGGGTGACGGAGGAAGCCATTATCTCCGCCTTCTCCGATGGCGTGCAGGACATCAAGATGAAGGAGGAGCTAGCAATCCATGAAGACCTGTGCACGTCCCTGGAGCTGTTCAACTTGGCGACCAAGTGCGCCAGGGCTAAGGAAGGGCGCCTCTCCCTCCTCGAGCTCCCGGTGGCCGACCCAGTAGAAAAAAAGCCCAAGGCCAAGGACGTGAAGCGTAAGGGAGCTGCCGTGCTCGCAGCGGAACCAGACACCAAGCGAGGCAGGGATCAGCTTGAGTTATCCAAGGGCAGCCGATACTGCGTGTACCACGACCTCCACACCCACAACACTAATGAATGCCAAGAGCTCAGGGCCGTGCGAGATGGGCGTATCGGCCGACGCCCCGAGTGCAACGACAGGGGCTATGGCCGAGGAGGAGGAAGAGGTGGAGGACGATGGGAAGACCGTGGCCCTCGCCAAGGGTGGCGTGACCGACCTCGCGAGGATCGCTGGCAGGACCAGCCTCGCGAGGGAGGCTGGAGGGATCAGCCTCGTGAGGATCGCCCGCACGGCAACGCATGCCTCCCTCCTTTACTGCCACCGCCAAGGAGGAACGAAGACCAACATCAAGACGAGGGGGCTGGGGGCTTCCAGGAGCCGCGCGCAATCGCTTGCATCTTGGGTGGTGCCCAGGCCCCAGCCTCACAGCGCATCTTCAAGCAGTTTGCTCGTGAGGTGAATGCAGTCCTCCCCAAGCTTGAGGCCACGCGCCCTCTGAGGTGGTCTGTGTGCGCTATCATGTTCAGCTCAGCGGATCAGCTCAAGTGCGCGGCAACGGCCGGAGTCCTCCCGATGCTTTGCTCCCTAGTCATCAGCAATGTGCAGGTCACTAGGACCCTCGTCGATGGCGGAGGAGGACTCAACGTCCTGTCCGTCGAGACGTTCGACCATCTCCAAGTGTCGTATGATCAGCTTCAGCCGACCAAGCCTTTCTCAGGAGTCTCTGATGGTTCCACTGTTCCGATAGGTCAGGTTCGCCTTCCAGTCACCTTCGGGCAGCGCAACAACTACCGCACTGAGCTCGCGGACTTCGACGTCGCCCACATTCACCTGCCATACAACGCCATCCTCGGGTACCCAGCCCTAGCCAAGTTCGTGGCAGTGACTCACCATGGCTACAATTTCCTCAAGATGCTAGGAAGCGGTGGAGTCATCACAATACCCTGTGAGGAAAGGGACACAGTGTGTTCACTTGAGCGTGCCTTCCAAGCCGCAGCAATCGAAGACCCAGATCACAGGAGAGGAAGACTTCCCGAGATGACCCCTAAGAAGAAGAAGGCATCGCCTGGCCCAAGCCGTAAGGAGGCAGGCGCCTCCGGAGGCGTTGCGTCAGGATTTGCGCCCATTCAGGGAGCGCCACCCTCTGTCGCATAGGAAGGCGCGCCCGGCGCCCTCCTCAGGCAGGGCTCGGGGGCTCTTTCTTGGAGAGCCACCGACTTTGCCAAGGTCACGAGGGAGGCGTTCGGGCACCACTTGGAGGGGTGCTTCCAGGCACGCTTCCCTCAGGAAGGTATGAGGCAAGGAGGACCAAACCCTCAGGAGTTCATCGCAAGAAACACACAGGAGCTACAGGAGTCGAGAGTCATGCACGACAGCCGTCGCTTGCCCGCTATAGCCCCACATCCAGGCGAGGATGGTGGGCTGCGTGTCTGCATGGACGTGCCAGGGCTCAACCGAGCCGCGTCTCAGGAGCGTCTCTGGCCTTCGCGCGCGGGGCGTTGCGAGGGTCCACCTCATAGCTATGTTCGCATGCCTTTCGGCCTGCCGAACGCGGTCGCCGCTCATCAGCGCCTGCTGAGGAGCATTCTGGAGGCTCAGGAGGTCGGGCATTGTGCGGTCCTGGCGGAGATGGAGATGGCTCTCGAAGACCCACCTGTGCCCCCGGAGCCTCCCGAGACTCCTGGGCCCGGGGGCTCGTGAGGGTCGACGTCTTCACCGCGCGCCGCCCGCTTCTTCGGCATCACTTCATCTCCAATGGCATCAGGTGACATCTTTCAAAGCTTCATTTTTAGCTGGGAGCGCCCACAGGGCCGCGTCATTCCCAGGTCGCGTGGGTCCGTCCTCACAGTATGTATCCATTTTGCTTATGCTCTTTTACTTACCTTGTTGGGGGCGCTCCCCGGGCTGCATCATCCCCAAGCTGCTCGGGCCTGGCCCAGCGGCGTTTGCTTTTCCCGCATCTACCTGAAATGAATTTGCTCCTCCACTTAATCTGGTTCCCATGATTGTCATCTGCTGCTTATCGCGGACTCCTCCGCTCTCATGCAAAGCGCTTGCATGTTAAAAGGGGGGTACCTGAGCATCGCGACTCATGGGCTCCTACTGGCTCTCCAGCCCTCACCCCCTGGCCTTGACCCACGGCATCGCGACCTGTCATACCAGCGGCGGCTGAGCTCGCTCGAGGGCTGGGACCTGAGGACATAGAGCATTTGCGTTCTAACCACCCTGCAGGAACACACCATTGATAAAGGCCTAGAGCCAGGCGCAACCCGCCTCGAGGTAGGGCCTCGTGAGTCCCGCGCTGGCTCACGAGTGCCCAGATACACCTCTCCTAGCCCTACCGTGCTGGCCACGCGTCAGGGCGGGGCTGTACACGCCCCCGGGGGCTCCTCCCGGAGGGGATCCCCCCTCCCACGTACCAGTGGAAGCACCATGCTCTGCGCTGGCTCACGATACTGTCGAGGAGCGGCTATGCCCGTACATATACGGAAGCACTATGCTCCGCGCTGGTGATTAACAACTGAGGGCGGCCCACGGCCGTACCAGCCTCACGTAGCCCGGAGCTCAATGTTTGGCACCGTCGCAACGCCTCCCCTTGGGAGTGCCACGCGAGGGGGCTGGACACGGGGGCTACGCCCGGGCCATGCCCGAGCACACGCCACCCAGCCAGGTCCCTCAGACCTGGTCGTCGCGCGCCCCTCCTCGAGCGGAGCCAAGGTATGAAAACCCGTTTGAACATCAAGGGGGACTCCTGAGCATCGCGACTCAGGAGCCTAACTGGTCACGTAGCCCCTCACTCCTTAGTCCTGTCCTGGTTTCCGGTCGGGGCTAACGGCGGTTGAGGTATGCGCGGGGCCGGGCCCTGCCGACACAGAACGACAAATCCACTCCTTTGCTCCCCCTTCCTACTTGTTGCTCGCGCGTCAAGGGGGACTCCTAAGCATCGCGACTCAGGAGGCTAACTTGCCACGTAGCCCTTCACTCCTTAGTCCCATCCTGGTTTCCGGTCGGGGCTAACGGCGGTTGAGGTATGCGCGGGGCTGGGCCCTGCCGACGTAGAGCGCAAGCAAATAGGAGGGGAAAGTGCAAATTCCAGGGAATTCAAATCAAATATTACAAGCCACAGATTGTTTCACGACGCCAAACACAAGTTTAAACGCCTCCACGAGGCATGGTGCATGTTGCAGGAATAAGAACAGGACAGAAGCCGCGACGGGATCACTCTCCAGTGGCGTCGCCGCCTGTGGTGGAGTCACGCTGGGCGACTCCGCCTCCTGAGGGCGCGAAGCTGGCGGCACCGCGCCCAGGCAAGGTACTGAAGGCGCGGAACCTCCCCAGCAAAGCCTCGGCTCGGCCTTTCATGGCCTTAGCAGCAGCGGCGTTAAGGTCGCCGCTCACGGGTTTCAGTAGGCTGTCGAAGTCAACGTCGGGGTCGCGCAGGTAGACGTGGCTGAGGACGTGCGTCAGCGCCGCAGAAGACAGGGCACGCGCCTCGGCCTCGGTCGTGGGGCCGAGGCCGTCTGCGACGTCTTCAAGTGCACGGACCAGGAAGGGAGCAGCTCGGCGGGGCCGTACTCCGCACCAGCCAACGGCTCCTCCAAGCCGCCCTCGTAAAGTGTCTTCAGCGTGGCGCGAGCTTTCTTCTCCAGCTGCGCGAAGGCCACCCGATCTTCGGCGAGGACCTTCACCTTGGCATCTAGCTCGGTCCTCTCCACCTTCAGCGACCGCTCCAGCGTCTCCAACCGGCCGCGGAGGTCATCAAGCTTGGCGTCCCGGTCCTTGATGGCAGCCTCCCGAGCCTTCATCTCCTTCTCCTTCTCCCGGCGGCCGCGGACCTCCTTGGCGAGCTCGTCGCACAGGCCTTGCATCTCGACCTCCAGTGCCTTGCAGCGGCCCTGGGCAGACGCAGCGTCGCCCAGGGCGGTGTCGCGAGCACCCTTGGCTTGGCTGGCGGCCTGCTTCTCCCCATCGGAGGCCGACACGGCCTGGCTCAGCGCTGCTCGGACGGAGGCAGCAGAACGGGCCCAGCCAGAAGCTAGCTCCAAGCGCCCGACCACTAGGTGAGGGTCTGCGCTCAGAAGATCCTCCCGCAGCTGGCTCAGTTCGTTGGCGACCCGGTCCAGGACGGCGGCAGAGGGATCAGAAGAGACGGGAACCGGTGGAGTGGGCGGAGAGGACGGCAGCGTGATCACAGCTTGGCAGGAAGGAACCCCCTGGGCCTTGGCTACCCTGGCCGCAGCATCGAGCGCAGTCGCCTCCAGGGTCAGCGGGGCCACGGGGGCTGACTCCTCACCGGAGCGTCCCGGTTGGTCTCGCGAAGACGATCGGTCAGGGGAGGCGCGAGCCTCGCCGCCTCTTTCCCCAGCAGATGAAGGCGCCACCCCGGCAAATGGACTCGCCCCAAGCAGGGCCGCAGAAGCCCCTCTCAACCTCTTGGCTGCAGGTGCCGGCCTGGCAAAAGAATGCAGACATCAAGCCTCGGCGGCAGAAACCAAGCAAAGCACAAATCGAGCACTTACTGGTCATCGTTCACGGACTCAAGCAGCTTCCAGCCAAACTTGAAGCCCGAGAGCCTGCAGCTGGGGTCAGCCTTGGGAGGCCCGGAAGAAGAAGGCACGTTAGGAGGGCTAGAGCTGGCCCCAGACCGCCCGGGGACCAGAGTGGACCCTGGGAGAACTAGCCCCGACCTGCCCTTCCTTGCGACCAAGGGAGAGGCCTCCCTCCTCGACTGGCGCCAGCCTCGTCGTCGTCTGGCATGGAGCGGAGGGCCCGAGACCTGCGCTGAGGGAAGGACTCCCCTGACTTCTCGCCAGTCGCCTCAGAGTCAGACTCTTCCTCCTCCGCCTCTTCCTCCCCCTCACTCCTGCTGGAGCTGCCGAAGGACACGTTCACCATCGCCAGCGCCGCCAGATCCTCGGGAGCTTCCGCAGGCACCAGTCCCTCACCATTGAGGGTGGGCATGGTGTTCACCACCTGCTCCGAGTCGCCGCGAAGGAACAGGGGGACAGGGGCACCCACCGGGCTCGCCACGTCTCCCCCAACCAAGGAATGGAGGGCCGCGACCAGATCCTCGTCGGTCAGGGCCTTGGAGCTTAGGCGCAGGGCGGCGTCCGCTTCCCCAAGCCTCCATAATGGGAGTGAGTGTTCCTGGAGTGGAGCCACCAGGTGTTCCAAGAACTCCCTCAGGAGTGTAGCCCCGGTCAACTTCGCCGCCCCTAAGTTGCCTGGCCTCAGGTCCGCATTCATCCTCTTCAGCACCACCTTCGCATGGGGGTCGACGAGCTCCGCGCGGGACCACGTGTCAATGGCCTTGGGCTGCCCCGTAGGCAACACCAGTCGGGGGTGGAGGCGCCCGACGTCCACCATGACCCACTTGCTCCGGAAGCCTTCGATCCTCTTCCCAGGCTTCGAGATAGCATTGGAGTTGGAGTATGCAATGAAGCTCGCGGATGCGGAGATATGGGCATGAGAAACCCGGAGGAAAAAATAGTGGCGCAGCAAGGCCACCGAGGGCTTAACCCCAACGCGAGCCTCACAATAGTAAGCAAAAATCGCCAGGAGAAGAACAAAATTAGGGTGGAGATGCAGAGCTTGCAAGTTGTATTGGCGGAGAACAACAAAGAAGAACTCGGAAAAAGGAGGCACCAGACCGGCGATGATGGCGCTCACAAAGAATGGATAGAAGGTGCTCCCCTTGCCCTCAGGCTGGTCGGAGCCGGCCTTGAGCACAGTCGCCCCCTCGCTGCCCTGCGCCACCATCATCAGGCGCGTGAGGGCGAGGTTTTACTCCGAAAAGTTCGGGGGATCCAGAGCCGGCGAGTACCAAGCCTCGGTCGGGGACTTGCGAGGCGCCATAGCGTGCCGGATGGGAAGGATTGAGGAAGATCTGGAGGATTTCGGGAGAAGGAAGGAGAAGAGCGAGAAAGGGGATCTGGGGCAAGGCGAACGAGAACAAAGCGATTAAGTCTGGCCCGGGCACCTCTTTTGTCAGATGGGTGGTTCCGAGGCGTCGTGGGGAAGCACAAACACCCACGTCCAATCAATCGCCATGCGGCGCCCAAGGCCGCAAGCTATTGTGGCCCGCGGCGCTTTGCGCTTGCCCCTTCGCTTCTCTGCTAAGCCAAGCCCGGGCGCGCCTTGGGCCCGGGGGCTACTGTCGGCGTTCTGGGAACGGGGGTCCCCAGACTTGCCTGCCTGCGGCCCGCGGCGTGGCTCGAGTGGGGGCCCAGCGCGGCCCAACTTCATCAGCTCAAGCTCAAGACCCTCGCGAGGGGCCAAGCCTTGCGGGGCGGATGACAGGAAGCTTCCTCAGCAGCAGCCTCATCAGGCAGGCTCGCAAGGAGGCGGAGAGATCAAGGCAGGGGCACCTCGCGAGGAGCCCGTGACACAAGCCATGACGATCGAGATCAGGCGGGCGCCAGGCGGGCGCCGGCCTGCACAGTGTCCTTGTTTCCCCTTTGGTGCAAAGGGAGCAAGCACAGGCCAAGGCATCGAGCAAAGGTTACCATTCCGGTGCAATGAGACCAAGACCAGCAGAGCGGCAGGGCGAAGGTTACCGTGGAGCCCAAGACAGCGTCATCAGCAGTGCTTTTGGCAGCCGAGGACCACCTTTGGTCAGGATAACTTGTACTGGATGTTCCCCTTCAAAATGGCCAATTGTTGGCGCCCTTCCCGCTCATTATTTGGGAAGAGGACCAAGGCCTCTATAAATAGGACTAGTCACCATAGGGATCAGAAAGAGAAGAAAAAAAGGGGGAGAGAGACCAAGAAGAACACACCGCACCGGCTCAAGAACACCTCTCACGAGGCCGTTCTTCCCCTGTATTGTTCATCATCAGGCCCTGAGGCAATCCATTACACCCCACACTGGAGTAGGGTATTAGACCACATCAGTGGCCCGAACCAGTTTATACCTCGTGTCCCCCATGTGTTCTTCTTTCCGGCCTAGATTTTTTGCGAGCCATAGAAGCGCGAGTCGGTAGGGGAAAGATCTTCGTGCGCACCCCAGAGTTCGAACCTTAAGGGTCTGCCGGAACCCGAAATCCGACAATCCTCTCCAAGTAAAGTCATCTCCTCATCCTCATGTCCGTTGAACATGTTGACAACGTGAGACGACCACACCACGACGAGCGCAATAACTTGAAGGACGACGGAGAGGGCCTCGCAGTCCCTGCGGATGGTCCGATACAGCGCCCGCTGCTCATTCGGGAAGCCAGGATCGTAGGGCCACATGTCCGCGACGGCATTGTCGTTCGCTTGTTCACTGGTGCTCGTTGTTAAGGAGACGAAGGTTGCAGCACATGTCCTCCTGCGCTGGTAGCTCTTCCGCCATTAGGGCGTCGAAGTGCGGCTGCACCTACTCTATGGTTAACATGGCATGAACCGGCTTGGACAGTGGCGCCGGCTCCTGGTCGGAAGCTACGTCCATCGTCTGATTGTCGTCGCTCAGCTCGGCAAGGTAGCTGGCGAACCAGCATGTTTGGCTGCTGGACCAACCCGCTGCCAAGCACGAGTCTGACTGCCCTGGCCCACCCAGACCGCCTCCCTCACCCGCGCGAGCTTTCCGCCCGAAACGATCAGCGCCGCCCGCCTCGCTTCCCGGTGCATGCGATTGCTCCGCCTTCAAACGACACAAGTGCCGTCCGTCCGTCCTTCTGCCACCCGGTTGCTGAGGCGGCTACTTCAGCGCGACACGTCCGTCCCTCCGCCGCCCACCACTGCTATATAAACTGCTACGCTGGCCATAGCCGCAGTCATCCACATCCGTTCCTATTCTCCTGTCCACACCACTACTACCCACCATGGCTTCCTCGCGCTCCAGAGCTCTTCGGGACGGGCGGACAACGGACCACAAGGAGATGGCAACCATTGCTCCCGACTGGCTGGCCGGTAGGCAGCCAGAGGACGATGACGTCCCAATGGAGAACATGGTAGTCGACGATCCGGCGCCAACCCCCTCCTCCGTGCCATCCTCGCCGGTGCATTGCACCATGACCATCAGCGAGGCCCGTGCCAATATATGGACACGGTGAGGCAGAAGCATGAGGAGAAGTTCCGGGAGGCGCAGGCCGACGCCGCCTACAACCACCATCTCCTCCAGGAGCACCTGCAGGCGGAGGAGCAGATCGCCGCGGAGCGGCCAGAGCTGGAGGCGCTGCTCGACTCGTACCGCTCCGCCCGCGAGGGCCGCCTCGAGCGCTGGCGGTACTGCATGCGGGTGGCGGAGGCTGCGGCCGCCTAAAAAGAGGGCGATGAAATGGGCGAGGTGCTGTTTGGCGAGACCGAGGACGAGGCAAAGGACAATGCTGGCTCCGATGAGTCCCCGCTCCGCTGGCGTCAATGAGGCCCTGCTCCGCGAGGCCCTGCGGCGCCAACAACGAGGCAGATGACACCACCGGCTCCGCCGAGGCCCCACCCTGCCGACAACAAGGGGGAGGTTTTCCCCCACTCCGATGAGGCGCCGCCCGCCGGCAACGAGACATAGGACATCGCTGGCTCCACCGAGGCCCCGCCCCGCTGCCAACGAGGCCGCGCCACACAAAAAACAAGGAAGAGTAGAACACAGTAGGTCGCCGCCGCTCGGGTCTAAGTAAGGCCACCGCTGCTACCCTCCGGTTGCTGGCACCGAGCTGTACATCATGGAGCAATTCTATGATTACAGGATGATTGAAGAGCGCTTCGTGGTTGAGCAAGCTCATGAGATACAGTCATTTGCTAGAGAACTTGAGCACTTTAGTTGTATGCTACCGGACAAGTTTGTTGCCGGAGGTATGATCACTAAGCTTCCTCCTTCGTGGATCTCATTGGCACTCTTGATGTGGAAGAAAAGGCGAGAGCAAAGTACACACGTGCTCGAGGAACTGAGGGAGGATCTAGTGCCAATCTGGTACAGAAGAACTTCCAGCCCCACAAGTTCAAGAACAAGGGCAAGTTTGATGGTAAAGCAAAGTTTGATGGGAAGAACAAGGCTGTGCAACACACAAACTTCAAGAAGAAGAATGGCAAGCAGAAAGGTGTTTCTCATGTGAGGATCCTGATCATTGGGCTCCTAGTTGCCCTAATCGCTATGACAAGCTAGGCGGGTTGACCACTAACGGCCTGTTAGCTTCTTGGCGGCGACATGGAGTCGGAGAGCTATGTTGGAGAAGGACGCTGCTTCTACTTAACTGCTAGTGCAGTTGGCTGACTGACACATGGGCCCAACAGGCATCTGGGCCACATGTCAGTTACTCAACTGCACTTGCAGTTAAGTCACCGAAGCTTCTGTTCGGCTCAGCCGGACACAGGTGGGTAGCTTCGGTTAATTAATTATACCTCCAGCGCACCCCTTTTTAGTTGAAGAATGTATGAAATGTAATGAAATCCGGCATGTTTATATGAAATCCGACTGTGTATGAATGAATTTATTTCGATTAGTTCGAATTCTTGTATCACTGGCATTGGATGAACATTCAAAACAATACATACTAGCATTATTCCCAGGGTGATCACCTCGTTTGCAGCAGTTTCACATGTACTCCCTCCGGCCCTTTCTAGTCTGCATACAAGTTTTGTCTGCAGTCAAAGTATCTCTACTTTGACCAATCTTATAGAAAAAGTATGCACTTTCATAATGTGCGAAGTAAAAAGGAACAGAAGGAGTACAAAGAGTTAGAGTAGCTTTTTAGCGTTCCTGTACATTGCAATCATAGCGATTCACATGTCATAGAGAACATTCAAAACAATCGATGATTATGCATCTCAGCGATTCACATGTCAGAGCCAATATTTACTTCACAACTAAAGAATAAAGAAAAAATGGATCGACACTGCTGACAGCAAAGGGCGTCACATTCGAAAATATCAAAAGCATGTCTTCTTGCTAAAATCAATGAGCAAAATTTGACAAGGTTTTCCCATTCCAAAATATTAAATGCCTACGATTGTGGAATGGGAAGGGTTTGCCATCAGTTCAGACATTGACATGGCACCTCATGCTAAATAAACCAGCTGTTCTTTTTGTGCAGTTCCACCAAAATCAACCAAATTCGCGCGTAGCTTGCATGATTTCGCCCTTATATGTTGCAACGCCTTGAACTTATCGGCACCTCCTTTCTTGTGGTGGAAATGAATGATTCGATGTATTCATGAACATTTTGTGCAGTTTCCATTGAAATCAAGCTGAGCACCCCTGTTTGCATAAATACAAAAAATTGATTAGTATAAAGTAAACTGTACTATGAATTGACAGTTTAAACAGGCACCTACAAGGTCCATGTAGAGCACACTTTTAGAAAAATGGAACTCACCGAAAAGAATCCTAAAACAACATTGTACTCGCGCATCACATCAAGAAAATGGAGATTTGTCAGTCCTTCTGAGCTGAAGTTAGTTTGGTCTTGTGGGGGGTAATGTAACCATCCTTCAACTGCTCCTTCTGATGAGAAGATAGACAGGGCTTCTTCATCCTGGCATAATCGGAACTAGTCACTTCATGTACTCCGTATTCTTCTTCAGAGGAGGATGATCCTGTTGTGCAAAGACAAGAGGATAACTAAATGCTAGCATCCCTGTTTGCTCGAGAAAAAGGAAAGGAAATATTTAAAACAGCATAGATGAAGCACTTCTCAAGGACAATACCACTTTTTGATGACAGTATCTAAACATTAGCACAACACCAATAGAGATGACAAAGCTCAATCATATGGATGAAATCAGTGGGCGAGTACCAACCTATGTCAGGAGGCTTATTGTGTAGAGCATACAGATGAAGCACTTCTCCAGAACCATCTGTTGCTATCTACTGTGGTGACCATGCTTACTATAGACTCCGTGATTAGATTAATGTTTCCAACATCTTCTTGTGCAGTTCCACTAAAATATATGGTATCTTCAAAGAAGATCCCTGTTTGCACAAGTAGAGATAATTACGTATTACATTAAGAGTGGCATCAAATCAGTGGCAAAACAATTGCTCGTTCCAGCCATAGCAATAAATTAAGATGCAAAACTATATCATTACTTGTGTCATCATAGTTCTAGTGCTTCATTACAGCACGAGGAGTTGATTTTTGTTTTTCTTCCGCTTGTTCTTCCCCTTCATCACTTGGTTCAATAACAGACAAGCTTCGCCTTCAATGTAAGATTTGGCATGTCAATTAGGTTGCACAAGTATAGCACTAAACAATGACATTAATTTTCTGATGAAAGTGGCAAAATACTGGCCAACAGTTGTGAAATATCCTTATCTTACCTCAATGGGATATTGCGGTGCACATACAGATTGGAAGTCTTGTCTCCATTTGTGCGGTTCACTAAAATCAAGCAACATTACCATACAAGTAGCACAACATATGAAAGCACACTGCAGAATCATGTGATAGAAGGCTAGTACTGACCACTCATGACGCGGAATTCAAACAACTCACAAGAAGAAGATCTGAACCAAATTTGCCAACACGGATAGGAAGTAAGATCTCCTCTTGTGCAGTTCCACTAAGATCAAGCAATCAAGCAACATTGTCGTTGTGACATTTTGGTTGAACTGCACAAAACACTCTTAAAACAAAAGTGTTTTGTGCAGTGCAACAAAAGGTCACAATGGCAACGAGGTGAAGTAGATAACCCTATTTACACAGAGGTGCAAAGGAAACAACCAGTGGTCAATAACGGTGGATGACACAGAAGCCAACAAAAAGAAGCATCTACCTTATCTAAATGGGAAAGAAAGCAAGACCGTATCATTTCTCAAACGATGGCATTGATTAATATTAACAGAGATATTATATTAACAATAAAATTCGTTAAACATGTAATTTGCTTTTAACTGTGGCATTGCATCAATTTTCCAGCGGCATTATTAGAGGGTGTTTGTTTACAGGGACATTTTGGTGGAGGGACCAAAAAAACTCCGTGTCAGTCCCATCTAAACCAAACAGGAGGGACTTTATGGACTAAAAGTGGGCATTTGGGACTAAAGAAAGAAGACCCCGAGGGAGAGTCTTTTTGGGACTTTTTCCAACAGTTGCCCCTGCCACGCATCGCACCTTGTCTCTATTAGTTCATTACTAGGGGTAACATGGTGTTTTAGCATGTCATTTAATAACCTCTAGTCCATGTTTAGTCCCTGGAAGCAAGCAGGTAGGGACTAGGGAGTTTTTAACCAAACATGGCCTTAGATTAGCAACAGCTAAAGAGTTGCACGGGACAGTGGACGCACCAGCACCATGTGCATCTACCGATGTACTGGGGTGATGCACAGTCTGTTGCAACAAAGAACAAACAACCAAGGAGCATATTTGTGTTGGTCCCAGTTTTGTTATCTTTAGACACCTTTCCCTATGTGAGCACAACAAATCTAGTCCTGCTCAAACTCTACAGCCTTGTCCCCCAAAACAAAAGACTAGTTTGTTATAGATGTGTGTACTGCGTTTGTCACTGTTTTCCCTTTTTGACCAACGTAGGTGCTGGATAGCCAGTCTGTACTAGTACTTTCCCCACTTCCTTTCCTCTGTGAACCACGTCCTAGATTTATGCTATACAACTTTCCCCACTACTTTCCCCCATTCCTGTCCTCTTTGAACCACGTCTTAGATTCATGCGATACAACTTTCCCCCTTCCTTTCCTTTTTGAACCGCGTCCTAGATTCATGCTATACAGCTTTTCCCACTACTTTCCCCCATTCCTTTTCTCTTTGAACCACGTCCTAGATTCATGGTATACAACTTTCCCCACTACTTTCCTGTTTGATCCAACACCTAGATTCCAGTGCAGAAGCGGAAAAAGCCCACATGCAGCTAGAGCAATGCATGTGGAATAAGTAAATTATACCTTAAGATTCTTGGGGTGTGGTTCGGTGGGCGACCGGAGGCCGTTCGACCCACACTATGTACGGTGGCGAAGAAGAAGGGGTCGGAGGCCCTCCCGCGCCGCCGCTGGCTGAAAGTGAACAGCTGCCCCGGTAGTGGATTCCCTCCCTCGCCGACGGTGACAGCGTTAAGCCTCCTTCCCTTCCCGGCGGACGGATCCTGCCGGCTCTTTGACCAGCAGTGAGGGGAGAGAGAGAGAGAGAGGCCAACAAAGTCTTGTTTAGATCTGGAGCGGGTGAGAGAGTGTGAAGAGAGCAACTACAAGCAGACCAGCAGTGAGGGGAGAGAGAGAGGGCAATGAAGTCTTGTTTAGATCTGGAGAGGGTGAGAGAGTGTGAAGAGAGCAATTACAAGCGCTAAGGCTCCAGCGTGTATATATATACTGGAGAGAGTGTGAAGAGTGAAAACCCTAGAAAACAAGCGCCGAGGCTGCAACTTATACGTGATGAGGTGATTATACGGTCACTACGAGATCGTATAGCTCCGTATCCATCCATTTTGACCAGTCAAAGAATCCTCCTGGCACGAATTATGCTCAAGTGTAGTTATCGAACCCAAGACCTCAAGTTTGATGAGCGAACAGGCTAACCAGCCACACAATCCTCCCATTATGTTCAACGAGAGGAAAATAACCTTTTATACATTCCTGCATTCGTGTGACAAGCATGTCGTGTTTTTTTGTGTGGGAGTCATTGGGATTTAAATCATAATCGTGTCATGTGGCTTTGGTGGTAAGACTATCCACAGTGGTGCAGAAATAATGCAGCCTTAGTCACCTTACCTCTCTCCATGTAGTACGTTGGGTCCCACCAGTCAGAGGGTGAAACAAACAAATTAATAAGAAAAATTAAAAGCACCAGCGGTGTATCTTACCTCACACATCTCGCTACTGCTCGAGAACACTATCCAATTGATCCCTCTGTTCGCTCACGTACTATTTTAAGTGAATCCTTATTATAACATGCACACAATTTTGGGCACTTGTATTCGACCTAAATCAGTGTGCCACCGTATCTCGTACGACTCCCTCCGTCTAGGTGTAATAAGTCATGTTAGAAGGTGCAGCGGGACCAAGGTGCAAGCAGATTGGAGGAGAAGAAGAAACTTGACCGATCATTCCTTCAATCAAAGCCCTGATTTCTGTCTCTAAACGCAACAATTAATCCAAACAACTAAGAGATGCCATTTTAGCTACCATGCAGGGCCATGTATTAACTCGCATGCAAGCCGACTTTGATTTCTTGACTGATCAACGCGTAGTTGCGCTCCATGCATTGGGTTTCCGGGGGAGATAACAAGGCTGAGTAAGGAGCGTTTGGTTACATTGCTTAGGCTGGTTATAGTGGTGAGTAACTTGGACTAGTAACATGCATATGTTACTAGTCTATGTTACTACTACACGAAGTTTGCCGTTGAAAGCGAGCCGATCTGGCTCTCCTGAGCTAGCAAGGTTTTTCTAGCCCACCCAAGCTAGCTGGCCCACAAAATCTAACATATTTTAACAGTTCCAAACACCTAACCTTGCCCGGCTATGCTATAAGCTGTTCTTGCTAAGGATCCAAACGCTCCCTAAGTAAAAACGCTCGCTAGCAACGAGGCCAGGAGGGGATTGAGATGCGAAGTTAATGGACGACGCCAAAACATTTTGGGAATATCTGATTTCTGTAGGATGAGTTAACACCTAGACTGAGGGAGTACTATTCCTCAGTCCAGGTTTGATGGAATATTCGTCACCTATTCTCTTCTTGTACATACTCCATTTGTATCTCACTTCCTGTGGCTTCGCACTTGCATGATTTTCCTATTCTATGAACCTGTGTGTGCGTGTGCGTGTGTGTGTTTAACAACATGTGTGTGTTAGAGAGAGCGACAGATCGACCTACTCCTACAGAGAGATGGTGTGTAGTGTACGATTTTAGCCGCGAGAGTCGGTGCATCCTCTCGTTTCCGGGCGTCCGGTAGGGACAGGCGGACAGCTGCCACGCCCGCTCCTGACCAGCCTGGCCCACCCAAAGCCTCTCCATCGCCCGCGCGCGCTTCCTGCACGAAACGGTCAGCGCCGCTCCAAAGAATCGGTGCCGCATTCATGGTCGGGCAGAGCGGACGCGACCTCTCACTAGCGCCTGCATTGAAGGGAGAAGCGGATTCAAGAGTGATGGTTGCTTCGTCCATCCAACTTACTGCTGGGTCTATGTGATTTGACGGCTCATTGGTCATTATTACTGAGGTGGTAGGACTGCTGGATGTCCCACGCTTTCGGCGAAAGGAGGTACTACTAGATTACAATTTTATCCATTCTTACGGCGGAGGAGTGCAAGAGAAGTGAAAACACGCAGGCTTAGTGATTACATGTCCCACCTCACACTATCACCATATTTTCTAGACACCGTGCGACACCTAACTCTTTACATAGTACTCCCTCCGTTCCTAAATATAAGTCTTTGTAGAGATTCCACTAGGTGGATTACATACGGAACAAAATGAATGAATCTACACTTAAAATGCATCTATATACATCTGTATGTGGTTCATGGTGAAATCTCTACAAAGACTTATATTTAGGAACGAAGGAAGTACTTGTATAGTACGTACTGTAATTTATCAGCAAGATAGTACAATGCTATGAAGCTTCCAAATTCTGTTACATGTATCTTGCGTCCAAGGTTGCCCGTTGCAACATTTCATCAAATACAAAGGAGACTAACATGCATGCTATTGCATCTCAATGATTGACAGATCATAGCAAATATGTACTCCCTCCGTTCCAAAATAAGTGTCTCAACTTTATGCTACATACGGAGCAAAATGAGTGAATCTACACTCTAAAATACGTCTATATACATCAGTGTTTGGAGCATGTACTAGTAGTTCATATTGAAATCTACTAAAGGACATATATATTCCAAACAATATGATAATCTCTCTAACCAAGGTAGTAGGAACGAGGAGTAAACGGAGGGAGTAGTAAAATTTTCTCCTCGTCCCGCGAGCCACCGCACGTGTGGGCGAGGGAGCGGGCGTAAGGCGTACAATACTACTACTACTCATGCAGTCCCTAGCCATTGAAACAGAGACAACTAAAGAAAAAATGATCCATGCAGTCCCTAGCCCTTGAACCGTAAACCCAAACCAGGCTTTAATTTGCTGGCAACGTCGGAGCTTCCTAAGAAATAAAGTTTGCAACCCTTTGACCATCGCATCATTTTGTGCAGTTTCACCAAAATCAAGATGAGCATCCCTGTAGCAAAGAAATTGAAGAAGCGTGATTAGAATAAGATTACTGGGACTAGTTGATGAGACATAAACTCATCATAAATACAATACGTAGAAGCCAGTAGAGGTATGTGCGGGGCAAATAAGTAGAGAAATATCCACATGGAGTGATGTGGGCAGCTGGAGGAGTGGTGCAAGCCGGCTGTAAAGGGAGTTGTACCTGAGGGATGTCGGGACGTAGCTCAACCTAGAGGAGGGCGGCGGGAGCAGGCAACTACCCACGTCACGGCAGTGAGCAATGGACGAAGCCAACCTCACCGGCTTTGTGAGAGAGAATGGCGGGAACCCCTGACCGGGACGTGCCAACAGTGGGTTTTCGCCGTCGGCGACAGCGATCGCATCTACACTAAGCATCCGCTCCTTCCCCCGGCGAACGTGATCTGCCGGGATGTTAGAGATGTGGCCACAGTGGTTTTGTGCGAGAGAGTGTGAAAACTGAGGAGAGCAACCCCAGCAAGCAACCGTGTAGGCTCGTCCTGCCTATGTATATAGTGGAGCGGTTTCCTTTTCTCTCCATATGAACCTATTTATATTTCGTACATGCCACTGAAGAAAAAAAACTTTATTTATAAATGACGCGGCATCTACTACTCGTTCTCCTATAAACCTTGCGCTTGGCATCTCCAAACTATTAACCTTGCGATTGGCTCTTCGCCTCTTCGGGAAATCGAGCAATAATGGTACTGCAGTATATATCGTTCTGGCTATATGAGACCGAATGAATTGCTGCACGTCCACCACGTGGCAAGGGTCGAGGGGCGAGGGAGAGTGCGTACTATTACGTTCGTTTCAATATGGACTACATACAGAGCAAAATGAGTGAATCTACACTCTAAAATACGTCTATATACATCAGTGTTTGGAGTATGTACTAGTAGTTCATATTGAAATCTACTAAAGGACATATATTCCAAACAATATGATAATCTCTCTAACCAAGGTAGGGACGAGTAGTAAACGGAGGGAGTACTAGTAAAATTTTCTCCTCGTCCTGCGAGCCACCGTGCGCGTGGGCGAGGGAGCGGGCGTAAGGCGTACGTACTCATTAGTAAGCAAGCTTCACCTCATCCTGCGAGCCACCGCGCCCGTGGGCGGGGGAGACGGCGTACTAAGTAAGCTTCTCCTCGTTCTGCGAGTTGACGGGACACATCAAAAGTACTCCAGTGTATAGAGCCTTGCCTCTAAGGTAGGCCCCACATGGTTTGCCTCTTTTTTAACATAACGTGTCAAGTCGCAATTTGTTTGTTCACCCGTGGTAGACGAGCCTCCCTCCATCTAGTGGACAACCAATACACGTGTCAAGTTACCACGTGGGCTGCCTTTTCGTACAGAAATGAGTTCCACCGTGTACCTGCGCTAGTGTGTTTGGGAAAGAGACGAGAGTACGTGCGCCAGGCGTGCACATCTTCTCTTCGTGCACGTCCCCCACCTACGTGGGTGTGTGTGAGAGATACAAACCTAGACAAATGGCTTGTGCGTTCGTGAGTGGTTTTTGTTTTGGGGGGAGGGAGGTTGATTTCGTGAATGTATTTGTGGGAATATGTGTCGATGACATCTCAAACAAAATTTTGCATGCAATGTGTATGAAATGGAGGCCTATTCATATCATATATAGAGGGTCGAGCGATCCACGAGAAGAGAGGGAGGGGTCATAGATATCGATAGAGTCGAAGGGAGGATCAAGTGGGTGGGTGCGAGATCGATGAAGAGAGCCATCGAAATTGTGTGTGTGTGCAAGTCAAAGATATAGGGCGACTGACCTAGCTACCGGAACATCAGAGGGCACATGTCAAGTTTGTGTGTGGTAGGGAGACATGACTAGAGCGCTCGATGTATCGGTGTGTGTGTGGGAGGGGATGGGGGGAGGGGTAGGCAGAGGCCTAACTATAGAGGTAGAACGACTCGTATATGTGTTGAGAAGGAGAGACCCAACTGTGTCTTGAGGGAGATCGGTCGACATCCATACATAACTGAAGGCGGGAAATAGGATGGGACAGAGAGAGAGGAGAGAGAGAGAGGGAGGGAGAGGGGTAGAGTGCTGGATGGGTGACGGAGTTGCTTCTTGAAGATGGTGGGAGAGGCCTACTAGACAAACTGAGGGTGGAACTGCAATATTATCAATAAGAGTGGGGATGTGTTTTTGTGTGTGCCTGTGCGTGATAGATCTGTCGGGACACATCCATGGATGATGAAGGGGAACCATGTGTTTGGTAAGCAAACCTAACTAGATCGGTAGATCAATTGTTGTTTGTCGGAGGAAGGGAGAGACATAAATAATGAGGTAGATCGATCGACGCGTGAAAAAAAACGAGTTATAAGGACCTAGCTAGCTATATGTATAGCGGGAGATCGGTCGGTGTACGTCCATTTGTTAGAGGCAAATAAGGCCCGACGAGACGGATATACAGAGAGAATGGAGCTAGGAGGTGGTGCGGGAGGCCCAGCTACTAGCTAGATAGGGGGAAGAGTGTGCGGTTGTGAGATCGATGAAAAGAGGGGCAAGAGTTTACACGTGTGTGGGACCGTATGAGAGACACGAGGCAAGGACACATAAAGGAGGAGATTGAAGGTGTGTGTGTATGTTGTAGGCAGACATCGCTGGAGAGGTTTATCGATTGGTGTGTGTCGGAAAGGAGTTGTGGAGACTGTGGGAGAACGACCTAAAGAAAAAATGAATGTGCGCGACGGATAGAATGCTGAGGGAGGGGGAGGGAGAGGAGGGCGTGTGCATGAATGAGAGAATTTTAGTGGTAGCTATAAAGGTTAGAGGATTGTGTGGGTGTAAGAGACTAACAAAGATCATAATTTGATATGAAAGTGGATTCATATATTTGAATAGGAGATCATAGTGTTTTAAACATATGCATGCATGAATATAGCGGTGATACGCGTGTTGTGGTTTTGCACATGTTATACCATGATGTGATAATGCATGGCATTTGCAACTCACAGCTAAATGTTGAACAATCTAAACCATACTATACATCGAAAAATCTCACATTTTATTTGAATTTGTGATAATGTGTGGCGTTTGCAGCTTACAACTAAATATCGAACAATCTAAACAATACTATATATCGAACATTCTCACATTTTATTTGAATTTGTGGCAATGTGTGGTGTTTGCAACTCACATCTAAATACTTGTAGGCGTAGGGGGCGGGGCACCATACATAATGTGATAAACACATTATACATATGAGACATGGTTTAGTTTGTGAAGATCTAGCTAGAGCTTGAAATGTACTATGATTTGAAATCAACATAAAGTGGATTCAAAAAATCGAGTTCGAGTTCATATAGTACACATAGTTCATATGTAACTCGAGACTAATCATGTGGTGTGCTGTGAAGATAATACACAAACGATGGTTTAACTTGACAATAATGACGATTGTAGATCTTATTAAAACAGATAAATGAATTCAAATGCTTTGAATTCATAACAATCATTATTGTAGATCGTATTCAAATAGAGAAACGAATTCAAATTTAGTTCATATTGAAGCGGTAGTATATACGTTTGGAATGCACTAAAACGTTCACTTGAGTACTAGGTTGCATGCATTATACACGTAGCGAAATATTTTAATTGAACATAACATGAATTCAAAGTTTTGAATGACATTTGTAGTGCGAATTGATTTGATACAATACACGTTAGGCTTGTCTGGAAATTTCAACCCGCGCCTTGTTAGCCCGAAATATTTAAGATATATCTTTGTCTCGTTGTGCTCCAAAAACTCCCTCCATCTCAACCCACGCCTTGCTATTCCAAAATTACAACACGTGCGAAAACTCCCACCTCCTGTGAAATCCCGACACACGAAATGCCCGTGATACCCCTGAACCGAAAGAATCGCCTCAAATCGGTGGGGGTACTTTCGTAACTTACCCCACATTTCGGACAAGCGCGTCCCTAAGCCATGGTTCCCCACTCCCATCCCATCCGCCCACCCATTCGTACACCAAGGCCGAGCAAACCCGCGAAGCCCCACACCCTCCTCCGTCCGCCACCCAGCCGGAGCCTCTTCCCCGACGACGTCGTCCACAGCAACACCTCGATGTCCCTCATCCACCGTACTGGATGAGGATCCGTCGTCGATCTGGTCGTCCCGCCGGTTCAGCCACCCCGTCCTCCACCTCCAAGGAGCTGCCCCGACGTTCCCTTCGTCTTTTGCGTCACCTCCATTCCCACACCGCCGTCTTCACCTGCACCATCGAAAGAGCATCATCATCACCGTTTCCTCGGATGAAGCTGCGGCCTAATCGGCGCCACCAAAGAGGTTGTACATTAATCACCGCATTTTCTTCTTGATTCGTTCTCACGGTGCTGCCGACGCTCGGTCCCGAGCCGACATGGCGTGGCTACATCCATGGCGGCGTCGCCGGCCACTTCCTCCACAGCGTCGCTCCCTCGGCGGCGACGTCCACATCAGTCGGAGCTGTTGCTGCTTTAGCTCTCGCTCGCGCTGCTGCCCCGCTCTTGCTCCCGGTCCCCTGCCTGGTCTGCTCTTGCTCGCGCTGCTGCTCTCGCTCTTGCTCTTGCTTGCGATGCTGCTCCGATTTAGCTACACTTCAGTCGTCTGAATCGACTTTTGGGTCAGTCGATTTTCAGGGGGTGGGGGGGGGGGGCTCACCAGAGGTAAGGAAGAACCAGCCGCAGCGGGGAGGGGGCTTGCCAGAGAGGTACCCCACTATCTATCTTAGGGTTCAGGGTGGGGGCGGTGGTCGCCGGCGGTGGTGGGGGCGGTGGCGTGGGGATCATCGGAGAAAAAGCTCAGCACGGGGGGCTAGAGGGATGGACGGGGGGCGGCGGACCGGCGATGGGGAGTGTTTTCGGGGCGGGCGGGGCGGCGCACCGCCGGCCGCGGGCGGCGGGGGGCAGCTGTTTGGCCGGTGGTGGCTGGCGGCTCAGGGGGGTGGAGGTTGAAGATGAACTGCAGGCCCTTGATTTTGTATCCAACGGCTGCAAAATCGACTGACCAGAGATGAAAAAGTCAGTCGACTGACGTGTAGCCTCACCTCTAGTGTGTTCAGTTTCGACAGTAAAATTCAGTTTCGACAGAAAATTCAGTTTCGACAGTTAAGTTCAGTTTCGACAGTTAAATTCAGTTTCGACAGTTAAGTTCAAGATGAGCGGCTGATGTATACATCTAGCACTTTGTGGTTATGTATTTTACGTCATCTATTGGAGATGGTATTAGAATTCCACTCAGGTTAACGTTGTCTCTTTTGTCCTGCTTCAGCCTCGGCGTCGTACAACTCACCGGAGCTGCTCCAACGACGAAGCCCTCCATCACAGTGGAGCGGTACCTCGGGCTCCATCTCCAATGCCTAAGATCTTCTTCCCCTCCTCCGATAGCCAAGTCAGTCGGAGCATCCTCACCGGCCAACCCAATCACGCTGAGATCGACATTGCTTCGCCAAAGAGGTTGTACACTTCTTGTGGTTTGACTTAATCTCACCATGCTTCTTTGCATCCTGTGATCTTCCAATTCTTGTGAACCAAACACCCAGATTGGCAGAAATCCTGTGTTTTTAAATTCTTTGTTTTGCACATGCATTCCTATCCTATTCCTGTGTATTTCCTATCCCTGCATTGTTAGAATCCTCAAATTCAAACAAGGCCTTACACAATTACTTCTGTTACAGATATGTGTTAAAGAAAACCTTGTGTGGTTTGTCCTGCTCCTGCGGTGCTGTGTTCCACCCCAGCTCAGCTGCTCCAACGACAGAAGGGTTCACCACAACAGGGATCCGCTCTCTAGACTGTCTTTCGCCGCCTCAGATCTTCTTCCCCGCCCCCGGCAGCCACGACAACTGCATTACCATCATCAACTGAGCAGATGACCTTGAGGACTACACGGGTCCGCGACAGAGGTCGCACTCTTCCGTGTCTGCTTACGTTATGCATCGCTTAATATGATGACATGCTACTTTATCGTCGTGTTCACCTATTAGACTCCGACTCAGGTCCAAACTTATGCTGAAACTTGAGTTTTTAAATGGTTGTGGGGTACATATTGGGGCAGCAATCAGTACTATCTGTCTACTATCTGGTTAATCTCAGGTGTCTACTATGAGTTTCATGTTGGGTGCAAACAAACATTGAAGGAGCCATTATATGTATTTTTTAACTAAAGCTATTATCTGCCTGCTATCATTGGTTTTGGGTCTATCCATAGTTTGCTACCTTCACTCTGGATTTGTGCATGCACTCCTTACATAATCTCACTATGTTTTATTCCTATGCATGTTAGTTATTGTACACAATGGAACTGAACATGTAGAGCAAAAGAGACGAGCCTTGCGTGGCAATAAAATTTCATGCAGACGTCGCTCCATGGTGGGTGCAAAGGCAGCCCCCCTCCACCCATGTCGAATCGTAATCAAGAGGAAGATAACTATTCTGAGGGGGGTTCAGAAGCAGAAGACCACTCCTATTTACCCCATGAGGTCTTCGCTCTAACTTGGCATGCTGATGTTGGTAATATCATGCATATGGTGCCTTGCATTGCTTACTGTATACATCAAAGATGTCATATGCTTAGTTTAGACATGCTTTATGTCAATGCCATATGTTTAGTTTCTTTATCATATATGTGAATCATGCAATGCCATCTTGTTTAGCCAGGCACCATATATGTGAATTTTGCAATGCCACCCTGGTTAGCCAGTCATCTTATATGTGAATTATATCATGACATCATTTTTTTATTATGTGTTAAATTTGTTAACAAATTTAGTACATTCAATTACTCTTCCTGTGCATCAGCCATTCGGCACGGTCATGGAAAAATCTGGAGTGAAAACAAGGTCTTCAGAGCAGACAATGCTATCTGACAAAGCGCATGTCTTGCTGGTTACAGATAGCTCCTCAGAGGAGGATTCAGAGACAGATGACCAGTCCTATCCCCCCCGAGGTGCATGCTCTAACTTGGCAGGGTTATGTTGCTCATATCGTGCGTATGGTATCTTGCATTGCTATGTCATTTGCTTAGTTTAGACATGATTTGTGTGAATGCCACTTGTTTAGTGTCTAATTACCATATATGTGAATTATGCAATGCCATCTTGTTGCAAGACATTATATATGTGAATTATGCAATGCTATCTTGTTGCAAGGCATTATATATGTGAATTATGCAATGCCATGTTGTTTGGCCAAGCGTCATATATGTGAATTATAGCATGCCGTCCTTTTTTTGTATTTCTCATTGCTTTTGTCGACAATGTTTGTATATTCAACTGCTCTTCCTGTGCATCAGCCATTTGAATTGGTGATGGAGAAATCTGGAGTGAAATCAAGGTCTTCAGAGCAGACAATGCTACCTGCTGAAGCAGATATGTTGCTGGTTACAGATAGCTCTTCAGAGGAGGATTCAGAGGCAGATGACCAGTCCTATTATCCCCCTGAGGTGTATGCTCAAACTTGGCAGGGTTATATTACTCATATCATGCATATGTTGTATTGCAATGCTTAGTTTTTACATCATATACACGACATTGAATGCCATCTCCTTAGTTGACACATCATATATGCGATTTCCCTCTGCTCACTTCCTTAGTATATAAATCATATATTTGAATTATATCATGCCATGATGTTTACATAGACAACATGTATCTGAATTATGGCATGCCAACCCATTTTCTAAACACATAATATAGTTATATCATCTCATCCTGTTTGCATAGTCATCATATTTTGAATTATGTCACTCTATTCGTGAATTATATCATGCCATCATGTTTCCATCGATGGCATGTTTGTGATTTATGGCATGCCAACCACTTTAATAGACACACCGTATAGTTATATCATGTCATCCTGTTTACATAGTCATCATATTTTGAAGTTTGTCATTCTATCCTGTTTAGTTAGCCATCATACATGTGAAATTGTGTCATGCTATCCTATTTAATTAGCCATCATATATTTGAAATTATGTCCTGCTATTCTATTTGGTTAGACAACATAAATGTGAATTATTTCATGCCCTGTTTCTTCCCTACTATCCATTGCACCTGTCTATCTTACAATGTCTGTACATTCAATTACTTTTCTTGTTTATTAGCCATTTCAATTGGAGGGGGTGATGGTAGTATCTGTGGGAGTAAAAACACGGTCTTTAGAAAAGATCGTGCTACCTGTCGATGGAGATAGAACCACGGTTGTACTTGCCCAAGAACCAGCCCCACCACACATAACCCAGACTCACGCAGATTGTACCCCTACCCAGTTGGACAGAGAACCAACTACACCCCTTCTAACCCCAACTCCAGCAGATAGTAACCCAGTTCCCATTGACACAGCACCGTCTCCACCACAGAGCACCCAAACACGAACAGTTAGTAAGGCAACTGCAGTGCCCAAAGCACGAGGACCACCACTCCGAACCCCAAGTCAACGCTTAAAGCAGAAGAAGAATTGTTCTCAGGTCAGGTTCCGTAGCTATGGTTCATACTACTTTGCTCTTGCATCACTGTATTTACTCATACCAACTAATTTCAAATTTGAAGGATGCAATTGAAACTCCAATGGCGCAACAGGTATGTTTTAAACCTGTTTCTTTAACGTGTTTGCTGTTAACTTGCTCTATGTTGATTTTAGTTTCAATTGAATAAACAGTTATGTTCTCATGCCATGCACATTACAAGTGTTGTTATTGTTGTGTAGTTTCCCACACTTATATTCTGTCTATGCTGCTTTGTCTTAAATAGATATGATTCGAACTGTATCTATCTTGATTTGGCAACATAAACTAGAATGATATAGACCATACAGTGACCATACTACATAGATATATGTTTGTTTTATGCTGTTATCCTGTCCACCTTACTACTGAAATGGTTTACAAAAATGAGTTTCATATACTACATTGTAAACCTGTGATGTGTTTGTTTGTTTCTCTTTTAGAACGCGGATAAAATATTGGAGAAGAGTACCCCGTTATGCAATGGTAATGGAAGTAATGCAGATAAGGTTCAAGATAGTGAGACATCCCTGTTGTTCTCCAAGAAAGCTGATAAAAACTATACTGAAGACACTGAGACAACCCCAAAGTCCTGTCTTGATGTAGTGTTCGAGTTACTAGCTACTACTGCTGGCACCAGCTCTTCGAACTCGCTGCCTGAATCAGTTCGGCTTCTTGAGTCTCAACTTCAAGTTGAAAGACATCGATCCGATGTTATGCGACAGGAAGCCGAAGGATTGAGGAAGTCCCTGCAGAATTCAGATGCATACTTTCTGGTGCAACAACAAGTGCTCGAGGATTTAAGCGCCAAACAAGAGAAAGTTAATAAGCTTACTAAACATCTTGCCAGCATTACGGGTACCCAGGATATTGTTTCTTGAGCTCTTCTGAAGTGGTTCCAGTTCTGGACTTGTTTTGCTGCGGCGTTTATATGCTGCTTTGTTCCCTATATTTGCACTTGTGGCGAACTTTGATGCCCAGTGGATGTAATATGTGTAATAGCCGTGATAGCCTAGCGTAAGTTGCTTGCTTATTTATTTCCTTATTGTCTTGTTTATTTGTTTTCTTGTAGTCAGTGCAGTTCTTTTTCCGCGGTTTGCTAGTGGCCAGAATAACCTATTTTTTAAAACTAGGCCACATTAACCATGGGCTACATATTTACTGTAGTTAACATGGGCCTCCTACGGGCCGTAGAAACAAATGGCTTTCTAAGGGCCGTAGAAACAATGGGCCTTCTACGGGGCGTAGAAACAATGGGCCTTATACGGGCCGTAGACACAATGTGCCTTCTATGGGCCGTATCATCAATGGGCCTTCTACGGGCCGTATGATCGGTTGGCCAAACATGGGCCAATAACAGACCACATTATGGCCGTAAATGGGCTAGAGTTGAAATTGCCCGTTCACGGGCCGACCGTAACGGGCCATCGTTAATCGGCCATATTTGATGACACTATGAAAACGACCCAACGTATTAACGGGCCGACTGTAACAACGGGCTGAATTTGGCCCACAAGCAGAAAATGACAGTAACGGGCCGAAAGTAAACGGATGCTGGAAATGAGCCCAAGAATAAATGGGCCCTGAGAAGGCCGAAAGATAACATGGGCTGGAAATGGCCCAACGGAATAATGGGCCGTTAATGGGTATAAAGTGATACACTATTCATTACGGGCCAGTTTTACCACGGGCCGTTAATGGGCCGAGGGTTACTAAGGGCCTCATATGGGCCAAAAGATGTCATGGGCCATACATGGGCCGGAAGTTAAAACGGGCTGGAATTATATTGGACGGCCCAAATAACGCTACTGGGCCTAATTCAGATAGGCCATAAATGGGCCCTAGGTTAGCGGGCTGTAAATGGGCTATATGCGAACATGCCGTTAACAGGCTTCCCGTGGGCCGGCCCGCCACCTTTTGACCAAGGCAAACAGGCCAGCATTTTCACAGGAATGGGCCTTTGTTGGGCCGTTCCACGTGTCAACGTATCATAGGCGCTTTGGGTCCAACGAGTGGATGACATCTGTCCCAACGGCGAGCCGACACGTGTTCCCTCCAGCCAATGATGATTTTACACGTGGAAAATCCCCATTGGTCGGGGCTATTAACGGGTTATCGGATCCAAAACCGGACCCGATAGCTTAACTGCGTTCCGTTACGGTGGATGCCATGTGTCGGTCACCCTTGACGAAAGCACTTCTGTGACGCGCGATTTATCGTCATGGAAGTGGACACTTCCGTGATGATAATCTTGGTAATGTCATGGAACACTTCTACGACAGCACAGGTATAACTATCTTGATTCTGTCATAAATTTGTCATGGATGTACATGCATGACAAAAAATGTGACCTACTGTGACAAACACATATCATCACAGAAGTGTATTTTTTTATAGTGCAATCTAACCCCAACCCCAGCAGATAGTAACCCAGTTCCTGTTGACATAGCACCATCTCCACCATAGAGCTCCCAAACAAGAGCAGTTAGTAAGGCAGCTCCAGTGCCCAAAGGGCCAGTACTACCTCGGCGAACCCCAACTCCACCAGTTAGTACGCCTATTCCTGTGGAGGAAGCACAACCAGCTAGTCATAGTTTAGCATCTATCGCATTTGATTGTTAAATCGTATGTGCGTATCTTCCCATCTTGGAAATATTATACTGAAGATGAAGGAAAATGCCAGTTGCAGGTGTTTGTCTAGGATTTATGTGTAAGTAATGTTATTCATGGCAATTACTTTGCTTTGTCCCATACATCCTACCTCCATGATGGTTATAATACAATAAATTTTCCCATTTTTCTCTATAGAGAAGGATCGATTTGGAAACTCACGATGAGGTAACATGTGCTAATACCTCTGCTATCTTCAAGAATGCTTGGTGGCAGTATCGGAATTACCTGAAGAAAACGTACTTCACCGGCAAAGAAACTCATCAAATTCCCTTACATTCTCCCGAGGCACATTTACTGGACGATGACTGGGAACGCCTTGTTCTGTACTGGCCCCGAACCAAGAATGTTGTAAGGTCTATGAGCTCATTTTCTATTTTTAAGTACTATATTCTTGCATCTTACTGTACTCTGTTCATGTAGAACAAGTGCCTAAACCTGAAGAACAACTGTTCTAATTTATGATTCCATTGCTATCATAGTTCAAAAAAGCGCTAGGCGTTAATTGTGCGTTTTGCCACCGCCTTGCGCTTTACTAACCAAAGTGCATGCTTATGCACAGTTATGCATAGATTAAGCGTAGTTATGCGCAATGCGTTTCGCCAACGCCTAGAGCCTAGGCGCGCTTAAGCGCTTGCTTAGGCGCGCCTTTTTTAACTATGATTGCTATCGTGCATACTGCTTTGCTCTTGTATCACTGTATTTACTCATACAAAATTATTTTTAAATTGAAGGATCCAATCGAAACTCTAATAACACAACAGGTATGTTCACGCATGTTTCTTTAACAGGCTTGATCTTATAAATAGCTCTGTTGATTTCAATTTCAATTGTGTATACAGTTGACTTCTCATATCATGCACATTACTAGCATCACAACAGATCCAATAGTGTTGTTGTACATGTAGAGCCGTGGTACCCATCTGAAATCTTGTTGTGCTGTGTAGTTTCCCACACTTTGTATTCTTTCACTGCTGCTTTGTCTTGAACTGATATGATTTGAACCCTGTCTCTATTTTGATTTGGCAAGACAATGCAGTGACCATAGGACATAGATATATGTTTGTTTGATGCTTTATTATGTACTAGTACTTGGCAATAGAAGACTTGGTAGTTTAATCCTGTCCACCTTACTAATGAACTGGTTCACCGAAATGAGTTTCATATACTAGTACATGCTAAACCTGTTATGTGTCTGATTGTTTCTTCTTTTAGAATGCTGACAGAATATTGGGGAAGAGTGCCTTATTAAGCAATGGTAAAGTAAGTAATGCAGATAAGGTTCAGGATAGTGACACATCCTTGTTGGTCTCCAACAAAGCTGATAAAACAACTAAGGAAGACTATCTCGAAGACAGTGAGACAACCCCAAAGTCCTGTCTTGGTTTAGTGTTCGAGTTACTGGCCACTACCGCTTGCACAAGCTATTCAAACTCACTGTCTGAATCAGTTCGGTTTCTTGAGTCTCAACTACAAGCTGAAATACATTGATCAGCTGTGCTGCAACAAGAAGCGGAAGGACTGCGGAAGTCCGTGGAGCATTCACATGCATACTTTCTGGTGCAACAACAATCATTGGAGGATTTTAGCGCCAAACAAGACAGAGCTAATAAGCTTGCTAAGCTTATTGCCAACATGGTGGATACCACGTTTCTTGAGCTCTTCTGAAGTTGTTTCAGTTATGCTCTTGTTTTGTTGCCGCGTTTATTCGCACTGGTGGCCAATTTTGACGGCCAGTGTATGTAATATGTTGCTTTGTTCCCTATATTTGCACTGGTGGTGAACTTTGATGCCCAGTGGATGTAATATGTGTAATAGCGGTATTAGGCTAGCATTAATTGCTTGCTTATTTATTTCCTTATTGTCTTGTTTAGTTGTTTGCTTGTAGTCACTGCAGTCCTTTTTCTGTGTTTTTCTAGTGGCCACAATAACCTATTTTTGGAAACTAGGCCAAAATAATCATGGCAACACACGGACTGTTATAACCATGGGCCTCCTGCGGGCCGTATGATCCATGGGCCTTCTACGAGCCGTAGGATCCATTGGCCTTCTATACGGTCCATAGGATCCATGGGCCTTCTACATGTCGTACGGTCCATGGGCCTTTTACGGGCCGTAGGATCCATGGGCCTTCTACGGGGCGTATCATCATTTCGCCAATCATGGGTCGTACTATTCGTGGACAATAAAGGGCCGTTAATAGGCCGTATTTGATAACTCTATGAAAACAAACCAACGGGTTTTTTTGACATGAAAACGGCCCAACGTATTAATGGGCCACAAACGGGCCAACTGTAACCACGTGCTGAATTTGGCCCACAAGCAGAAAATGACACTAACGGGCCGTAAGTAACCGAATGCTGGAAATGAGCCCAAGAATAAATGGGCCCTGAAAAGGCCGAAAGATAACATGGGCTGGAAACGGCCCAACGGAATAATGGGCCGTTAATGGGTATAAAGTGATACACTGTTCATTACGGGCCAGTTTTACCACGGGCCGTTAAGGGGCGGATGGTTACTAAGGGCCTCATATGGGCCGAAAGACGTCATGGTCCATACATGGGCCGGAAGTTAAAACGGGCTAGAATTATATTGGACAGCCCAAATGACGCTACTGGGCCTAATTCGGATAGGCCGTAAACGGGCCCTGGGTTAGCGGGCTGTAAATCGGCTATATGCGAACAGGCCGTTAACAGGCTTGCCGTGGGCCGGCCCGCCACCTTTTGACCAAGTCAAATGGGCCGCCCTTTTCACAGGAATGGTCCTCTGTTGGGACGTGCCATGTGTCGACGTATCATAGGCGCTTTGGGTCCAATGAGTGGATGACATCTGTCCCAACGATGAGCCGACACGTGTTTCCTCCAGCCAATGATGATTTTACATGTGGAAAATCCCCATTGGTCGGGGCTGTTAACGGGTTATCGGATCCAAAATCGGACCCGATAGCTTAACGGCGTCCCGTTACGGTGGATGCCACGTGTCGGTCACCCTTGACGAAAGCACTTCTGTGACACGCGATTTATCGTCATGGAGGTGGACACTTCCGTGATGATAATTTTGGTAATGTCATGGAACACTTGTACGACAACACAAGTATGACTATCTTGATTCTGCCATAAATTTGTCATGGATGTACATGCATGACAGAAAACGTGACCTACTATAACAAACACGTATCATCACGGAAGTGTATATTTTTTGTAGTGCGTGAGTTGTGAAACTATTCCACATTGTTTCAAATGAAGGTGAAACTTGTGACTCAAATATTCGCCTCTGCGATCAGATCGTAGAAACTTTATTTTCTTATTACAATGATTCTCTACTTCACTCTGAAATTCTTTGAGCTTTTCAAATGTTTCAGACTTGTGTTTAAGTAGATATACTCATATCTGCTCAAATCATCTGTGAAGGTCATAAAATAACGATACCCGTCGCGAGCCTCAACAGCATCGGACCGCATAAATTAGTATGTATTATTTCCAATAAGTCAGTGGCTCGCTCCATTGTTAGTCATCTTTCCCATGAGGCATGGTTCGCAAGCATCAAGTGATTCATAATCAAGTGATTCCAAAAGCCCATCAGCATGGAGTTTCTTCATGTGCTTTTCACCAATATGACCTAAATGATAATGCCACAAATAAGTTGCACTATCATTATTAACTTTGCATTTTTGGCATCAATATTATGTGTATCACTGTGATTGAGATTCAATAAACCATTTACATTGGATGTAAGACCAGAGAAGGTTTTATTCATGTAAACAAAACAACAATTATTCTCTCACTTAAATGAATAACCATATCGCAATAAACATGGTCCAATCATATTTATGCTCAATGCAAACAACAAATAACATCTTTTTAGTTCTAATACTAATCCCGAAGGTAAAGGGAGTATGCGATGTGATACGTCTCCAACGTATCTATAAGATTTGATTGTTCCATGCTGTTTTATTATCAATCTTGGATGTTTTATAATCATTTTAGTCATTTTATATCATATTTTGGGTACTAACCTATTGACATAGTGCCAAGTGCCAGTTGCTGTTTTTTCCATGTTTTTTACATCGTAGAAAATCCTTATCAAACGGAGTCCAAATGCCAGGAAACTTTACGGTGTTTTTTTATGGACCAGAAGGAGGAAGTTGGGCCCTGGTTGCACCTGGGGGGAGTCCCGAGGAGGGGACAACCCACCAGGGCGTGCCAGGAGGCCCAGGCGCGCCATGGTGGGTTGTGGCCACCTCGGGTGCCCCTCGGACTGCCACTTTGCTCTACAAATACCCGAAAAATACCAGAACCCTAGAAGCATCAACGAAATATTCATCCAGCCACCGCAGAGTCCAGAACCACCAGATCTAATCTAGACACCATATCGGATGGATTTCACCACCTCCATTGGTGCCTCTCCGATGATGCGTGAGTAGTTCTTTGTGGACCTTCGGGTCCGTAGTTAGTAGCTAGATGGCTTTCTCTCTCTCTCTGAATTCTCAATACAATGGTCTCTTGGAGAACTATATGATGTAACTCTTTTTGTGGTGTGTTTGTTGGGATCTGATGAACTTTGAGTTTATGATCAGTCATATCTTTTTATATCCATGAAAGTTATTTGAGTTTCTTTGATCTCTTATATGCATGATCTCTTATAGCCTCGTATTTCTTCTCTGATATTTGGGTTTTATTTGGCCAACTTGATCTATTTATCTTGCAATGGGAAGAGGTGCCCGATAATGGGTTCGATCTTACGGTGCTTGATCCCAGTGACAGAAAGGGAACCCACACGTATGTATCATTGCTACTAAGGATAAAAAGACGAGATCTATAACTACCACCATAGATAAACGAATCTTGTCTACATCATGTCATCATTCTTTTGCATTACTGCATTTTTCCATGAACTTAATGCACTAGATGCATGATGGATAGCGGTCGATGTGTGGAGTAATAGTAGTAGATGCAGGCAGGAGTCGGTCCACTAATCTTGGAAGTGATGCCTATGTAATGATCATTGCCTAGATATCATCATAATTATTTGAGGTTCTATCAATTGCCCAACAGTAATTTGTTTACCCACCGTTTGCTATCTTTCTGGAGAGAAGCAACTAGTGAAACCTACGTCCCCCGGGTCTTCTTTCTCATATATTTGCCTTTGCGATCTAATTTTTCCTTCCATTCATTTTCAGATCTAATAAACCAAAAATACAAAAATACCATGCTGCACTTTTATTTATTTGCGATCTATTTATTCAATCTATTACAATTTTCTCCCGTCCACGCACCAATTTCTGGCGCCGTTACCCGAAAGGGATTGACAACCCCTTTAACACGTCGGGGCTGTTTACGTTGTGTTGCTTGGTTCTCCTACTGGTTCGATAACCTTGGTTTCATATCTGAGGGAAATACCTACCGCCGCTGTGCTGCATCATCCCTTCCCCTTTGGGGAAATACCGACGTAGCTTCAAGCGACATCAAAAGGAATTTCTGGCGCTGTTGCCGGGGAGGATCTTCAACATATACCAGGTTCATAATCACAAATCTCATCTCCTTGCAATTTACATTATTTTCCATTTGCCTCTTGTTTTCCTCTCCCCCACTTCACAAAAAATTGCCGTTTTATTCGCCGCTTTTTTTTTCGTTCGCCATTTTCTTGCCGGATCTGTTTTTGAGTGCAATCTTGTTGTGTGGTCACCATTACTCAAGAGAACACCAAGTTATGTGATTTCTCAAGTACCAACAACAATGATTTTATTGGCACTCCGCTTGCTCCTCCCGCCACTAGTGTCGAGACTTGTGATATTAATACTGCTTTGTTGAATGTTGTTATGAAAGACCAATTTTCCGGTACTCCTAATGAGGGTGCCGCGTATCATTCTCTTTGCTTGATTCTACAAAAAATTGGTTCTCTTCTTTGCCTCGCAGTAGTATCGATTCTTGGAATAAGTGCAAATATGCTTTTACCACTAAGTATTTTCCTCCCGCAAAAAAATTCCCTTAGAGCCCAGATCATGAATTTCAAGCAACTTGAACATGAGCATGTTGCACAATCTTGGGAAAGGATGAAAATGATGCTAAGGAATTGCCCAACTCATGGGTTAAATCTTTGGATGATCATACAAAAAATTTATGCAGGGTTGAATTTTGTTTCTCGTAATCTTTTAGATTCTGCCGTGGGTGGAACTTTTATGGAAATTAATTTGGGTGAAGCCACCAAATTTCTTGATAATATCATGGCAAATTAGTCACAATGGCACACCGAAAGAGCTCCTACTAGTAAAAAAGTTAATTCGGTTGAAGAAATTTCTTCTTTGAGTGATAAAGTTGATGCTCTTATGAATTTGGTTGCTATTAAAAGTGCTCCTATTGATTTTAATGATACGCCTTTATCTACTTTGATTGAGCAAAATGGCGATGCCATTGATGTAAATTTTATCTCTAGAAATGATTTCAACAACAATGCTTATAGAGGTAATTTTAATCCTAGGCCTTTTCCTAGTAATTCCTCTAATAATTATGGTAATTCATATGGAAATCAATCTTATAATAATAATAAGAACACCTCTGATCTTGAAATATTAAATCATTTATCAACACATAAAAAGTTTTCAACACTTCCATAGAAGAAAAGTTGAATAAGATTGATGATTTGTCTAGAAGTGTTGATAGAATTGCTCATGGTGTGGAAAATATCAAGATGAAAATTTTTGTGCCTAAAGTGGATGAATCAATTAAAGCTCTTTATGTTTCTATGGATGAAAGTAAGAAAAGAACTGCTATGCTTAGAGCTAAAAGAGAATTTTTAGAGAAAGCTTTTTCTAGTGATTATTCTTGCAAAGATGATGAAGATCTTAAAATGATCGGTGTTTCTTCTATTGATTCCTTGTTTAGTAGAGATAAGATTGATTAAAAAGGGACTGGAGAAGAGTCAACTTTAGGTAGAAGGCGTCCCAATATTTCGAAGGGTGAAAATCTTATTGAGAAAATTGATGAAAGTGGGTTTGAAGAGGTCAAAACTTTAGCTAGTGATGTGCCCACTCTTTTGGATTACAAAGACTTTAATTATGATAGTTGCTCTTTGATTGATTGTGTTTCTTTGTTGCAATCCATGATAAATTTACCCCATGCTTATGAACAAAATAAAGCTTTTACTAAACATATTGTTGATGCTATGATGAAAGCTCTTGAAGAAAAATTGGAATTAGAAGTTTCAATTCCTAGAAAATTGCATGATGAATGGGAATCTATTATCAAATTCAAGATTAAAAATTATGAATGTTTTGCTTTGTGTGACTTGGGTGCTAGTGTTTCTACAATTCCGAAATCTTTATGTGATGTGCTTGGTCTTACTAATTTTGAAGAATGTTCTTTGAATTTGCACTTGGCGGATTCTACTATTAAAAAGCCTATGGGAATAATTAATGATGTTCTTATTCTTGCAAATAGGAATTATTTGCCCATAGATTTTATTGTTCTTGATATTGATTGCAATCTGTCTTGTCCAATTATTCTTGGTAGACCATTTTTACGCACTATCGGTGGCATGATTGATATGAAAGAAGGCAATATTAAGTTCCAATTTCCTTTGAGGAAGGGTATGGAACACTTTCCTAGAACTAGAATTAATCCACCTTATGAATCAATCATGAGGCATCTTATGGATCTCGAACCAAAGATGAAAAAACTTAGATCCTTGCTTTATGCCTAGCTAAGGGCGTAAAACTATAACGCTTGTTGGGAGGCAACCCAATGAATAAAATTTATTTTTGCTTTTTGCTTTCTATTCTTGTGTGTTTACACAATTATGCTACTATTATGATTGTGTTTTTTGTGTTTTAATTAGTGTTTGTGCCAAGTAGAATCGGTAGGATCCTCTTGGGTGATAGTTGTTTGATCTTGCTGAAAAAGACAGAAACTTTGTGCTCACGAAATTAATTCTCATTTTTTTATCAGAAAGAGATTTTTCCCTGATTCTTTTTTGCACAAGATTAATATACAAATTTCTCAGGTTATCCTATTTTTTCAGAATTTTTGGAGTTCCAGAAGTTTTCGTTTAAGTCAGATTGCTACAGACTGTTCTGTTTTGACAGATTCTGTTTTCTTTGTGTTGTGTGATTATTTTGATGGCTCTATGATTTTCTTTGATGAGTTTTTGCCATAGAAAAGTTGGAATACAGTAGATATAATACAAAAACAAAATATGAATTGGTTTGATACAACACTTATAGTAGAAGTTTACTTTCTTACACTAACGGATCTCACGGAGGTTTTGTTGAGTTTTGTGGGATTGAAGTTTTGAAGTTTTGGGTTATCTTACGATGGATGAAAGAAGGATAGAAGAGCCTAAGCTTTGGGATGCCCTGGCATCCGAAGCTATTATCCAATAATGAGCAACCAACTAAGCTTGGGGATGCCCCCGAGTGGCATCCCCTCTTTCTTCTAACGACCATCGATATTTTACTCGAGACTATATTTTTATTCATCACATGAAATGCGTTTTGCTTGGAGCGTCTTGTATGATATGAGTCTTTGCTTGTTTTATTTCGTGTTTTAAGTGTTTTAAGTCATCAATCCTTGCTGGACACACCTATTTGAGGGAGCCAAAATTATGTCATGACTTGTTAGAATTGCTCTCTATGCTTCACTTAAATTTTTATGAGCAATGGACTTGCTCTAGTGCTTCACTTATATCTTTTTGAGCACGGTGTGCTTAGTATTTTTGAAGAAAATGCTCTCTTGCTTCACTTAGATTTATTTTAGAGTTAGTAAAATTTTGAAGAAATTCTCTCTTGCTTCACTTAAATTATTTTGAGAGAAAGAAAATTTGTTATTCTCATGATCTTCACTTATATTTGTTTGAGCTTATGAAAAGCAACACATGAAAATTAGTCCCAAAGTGATAAAGAAAAAGAATGTCATGAAGATAATTGGACAAAATAAACTTGATTCTTAGTAATAGTTTTGAGATATGATGATGTGATATGTGAGTTATGTTGGCGAGTAATTGTGCTCTATTAAGAATATTGGTGTTAAGGTTTGTGATTCCCTATGCATGCACAAAAGTCAATAATCATGCAATGCAAATTATATCCTACTTGTGGTGCATTATTCGGTGTTAATTATGCTTAATGCTTGCTTATGAGATTAATCGTTTCTTGGTTGGTCGCTTCCCAATCTTTTGCTAGCCTTCATTTTGCACTAAGTATGATCTCTACTTGTGCATCCAAAATCCTTTAAACCAGTTTTGCCACATGAGTCCACTATATCTACCTATATATGCGGTATTATTTTTCCGTTCTAAGCAAATTTGCATGTGCCATCTTTAATTTTCAAAATAAACTTCTCTTTTGTGTGTTTGTTTCGCTCGCAGAACAGTAACGGCTGGCTAATATTTTCCATGCTAGATGTGTTATTCTCACAATGAGTGTTTATTCACTTGTCATTGCACGAGAGTAAGGCAAAGGTATTAGGGATGCCCAATCCCGGAATGAATAAAAATTGAATTTACTTTATGTTGTCAAATAATAAATTCCTTGGAAAGTGTTGGTATGGAGGGCAACCGTGGATATGGCTAGCCATGAAAGTGAAAGTATGGTGGAAAAAGGAATAAACTTTATTTTCTGTTTGGGAACCGCCTATGGCATATCTAGCATGGAAAGTGTTGGGAACTCTAAGTCGTTTTCGTTGGTGGGATGGATACACATCCCAAAATGTTTTTATCTCTAAGTTTTTTGCTTTGAGCTCTGGCACCTCTACAAATCCCTACTTCCCTCTGCGAAGGGCCTTTCTTTTGCTTTATGCAATTTTTATTTTGAAATTTGAGTCTCCATTTTCTCATATAAAAAGCGCCAACTAGGAGGCAATATGATCGTACTTAAGTATTGGGTGTAGCTAATATTCGAGTGTGTTTTATGAATATGGATCAATGTTTGAGCATGATGGGCTAGGGATAACTTATTTTAGAGTTGCTATTTTGAAAGACATGGTTCCTTGTTGATATGCTTGAGTATCTAAATTATTATGTCAAAACTAGACTATTGCTTTGAATTACATAAAAGTACAAATTTCCATGCTATAACGAAAATAATATGATATGACATGATAGACAGCACTCCACATCGAAAATTCTGTTTTTACCACTAACCTACTCGAGGACGAGCAGGAGTTAAGCTTAGGGGTCCTGATACGTCTCCGACGTATCTATAATTTTTTATTGTTCCATGTTGTTTTATTATCAATCTTTGATGTTTTATAATCATTTTACAGTCATTTTATATCTATTTTTTGGTACTAACCTATTGACATAGTGCCAAGTGCCAGTGGCTGTTATTTCCATGTTTTTTTATGTCATAGAAAATCCTTATCAAACGGAGTCCAAATGTCAGGAAACTTTACGGTGATTTTTTATGGACTAGAAGGAACAAGTTGGGCCCTGGTTGCACCTGGGGGGAGTCTCGAGGAGGGGACAACCCACCAGGGCGCGCCAGGAGGCCCAGGCGCGCCCTGGTGGGTTGTGCCCACCTCAGGTGCCCCACGGACCGCCTCTTTGCTCTATAAATACCCCAAAAATACCAGAATCCTAGAAGCGTCGGCGAAATATTCATCCAGCCGCCGCAGAGTCCAGAACCACCAGATCCAATCTAGACAACATCTCGGATGGGGTTCACCACCTCCATTGGTGCCTCTCCGATGATGCATGACTAGTTCTTTGTAGACCTTCGGGTCCGTAGTTAGTAGCTAGATGGCTTTCTCTCTCTCTCGCTGAATTCTCAATACAATGGTCTCTTGGAGATCCATATGATGTAACTCTTTTTGCGTTGTGTTTGTTGGGATCTGATGAACTTTGAGTTTATGACCAGTCATATCTTTTTATATCCATGAAAGTTATTTGAGTTTCTTTGATCTCTTATATGCATGATCTCTTATAGCCTCGTATTTCTTCTTCAATATTTGGGTTTTTTTTGGCCAACTTGATCTATTTATCTTGTAATGGGAAGAGGTGCCCGGTAGTGGATTCGATCTTACGGTGCTTGATCCCAGTGACAGAGAGGGAACCGACACGTATGTATCATTGCTACTAAGGATAAAAAGACGAGACCTATATCTACCGCCATAGATAAACGGATCTTGTCTACATCATGTCATCGTTCTTATTGCATTACTCCGTTTTTTCCATGAACTTAATACACTAGATTCATGCTGGATAGCGGTCGATGTGTGGAGTAATAGTAGTAGATGCAGGCAGGAGTCGGTCTACTAATCTTGGATGTGATGCCTATGTAATGATCATTGCGTGGATATCGTCATAATTATTTGAGGTTCTATCAATTGCCCAACAATAATTTGTGTACCCACCATTTGCTATCTTTCTCGAGAGAAGCCACTAGTGAAACCTACGTCCCCCGGGTCTTCTTTCTCATATATTTGCCTTTGTGATCTACTTTTTCCTTGCATTCATTTTTAGATCTATTAAACCAAAAATACCTTGCTGCACTTTTATTTATTTGCGATCTATTTATTCAATCTACTACAATTTTCTCCCGTCCACGCACCAATTTCTGGCGCCGTTACCCGAAAGGGATTGACAACCCCTTTAACACGTCGGGTTGCGACTGGTTGTTATTTGTGTGCAGGGGATGTTTACGTTGTGTTGCTTGGTTCTCCTACTGGTTCGATAACCTTGGTTTCATATCTGAGGGAAATACCTACCGCCGCTGTGCTGCATTATCCCTTCCTCTCTGGGGAAATACCGACGTAGCTTCAAGCGACATCATGATGGTGATCTTATTAACCTTGGAATCATTTCTAGCACACATCGTCACCTCGCCCTCAACTAGTCTTTATTCATTTTGTAACTCCTGTTTCGAGTTACTAATCATAGCAACTGAACTGGTATCAAATACCCAGGGGCTACTATGAACACTAGTAAAGTGCACATCAATAACATGTATATCATATATACTTTTGTTCACTTTGCCATCCTTCTTATCCGCCAAGTATTTGGGGCAGTTCCGCTTCCAGTGACCATTTCCTTTGCAGTAGAAGCATTCAGTTTCAGGCTAGGGTATAACTTAGGGCTTATTCATGGGAGTGGCAACTTGCTTGCTATTCTTCTTGAAGTTCCCTTTCTTTCCCTTGCCCTTTTACTTGAAACTAGTGGTCTTGTCAACCATCAACATCCGATGCTTTTCTTGAATTCTACCTTTGCCGATTTCAGCATCACGAAGAGCTCGGGAATCGTTTTCGTCATCCCTTTCATATTATAGTTCATCATGTCGGAGTAATGGGCCACGGGTAGGCTAACCCGAGGCCCAGAACCTTTCAAGACATCGGGGCAGGCTACGCCCCTCAGGAACCCTAGGACGGAGGGCCGCCTCTGGGAGTCGGCAGTGGCGCTGCCGACTATCTACTCACAGCCGAGTCCCAGGGACAACTACAAGACGAGCCGACTCCTAACTGGCGACTTCCAGAGAAGCCGGCTATGGGGAGTCGGCCCACGACTCCAACCACCCTCTGCCTTCGTAAGAAGGGACGGGGCTGGGAACGGCCACAGTAAGGCCCGCCCCCACCCTGATTGCCAAGGGCAGGCATGGCCACAGTGCACCGTACCAACGGAGATCTCCGTCCGGCACGGCACTGTTGCCCAGCTAGCCCTGACATCAGCTCCAGTTGCGGAGCCCTGTACCCACGCCGGCCTGCCTGTACGGCCCAGAGACGGCGGGCCCCGCTTGTCAGCGGGGGGGGGGGGGGACAGAAGACGACAAGAGCGCCACAAGACGGACCCCATGGGAGTTGGCCTCCAGGAGTTGTCCGGTCCCTCACACGGGTCCCGCATGCCATTAACCAGATAAGACAGGGAGTGGCAACAGTGATCGCCCGCCAGGCGGCGGTACTGTTGCCATGACCCCATAACCAAGCCAGCGTCATTAGAAGCACGGCTACAGTAATCCGCAACCGGCAAGACCCGCCTGCGGCGGACAAGGCCTGTCGGCTCCGTACCGGACTAGTCGGCGGGGCCCACCAGTCAGCGGGCCCAAGTAGTCGGCGGAGAAGACGGCGGCCTGAGAGACAGACGGCTGGGACCCGCGCCCAGCCGGATTACCATTGTACCCACGGGGGGTAGGCCTATATAAACCCCCCGGAGAACCCGTGCAAAGGGTTGGACCCCATTAGCACTAGACCATAGAATACAGGAAGGAGGGAGCTAGCCTTGCCTCCTCCTACCTCCACGAAACAGCTCAAGGAGCAACCTTGTACCCACTTTTCCATAGTGATCATGCGGAGACCCCGCAGAGCAGTAGTAGGGGTGTTATCTCCTCGGAGAGCCCTGAAGCTGGGTAAGATTCGCCGACGTGCATGTCTGCGCCTCATCCCGCTTCTAGGCACCGGAGACATTCTACTCGCCCCACCATGATAAGCCATCCCTTGGCATATGTCGCACCCAACCCCTGACATTTGGCGCCCATCATGGGGCGAGGTGCACCGTCGTCCGGAGACCTGCTCTGGACGGGAACCCTCTTCCTCCCTGGCGAGCACAGCCAGCCCGACATGCCAGATGGAGTTTGCACCGATGCGCTGCACGGCGCTAAGATCGCCTGCGCAGCCAGCTGCCTCGCCAAACTTGTCGGCGAGGTTCGCCTCTCCGACGAGCCTGCATCCGACGCAGGCACAGGCGGCCCCGATAGCCTCCTCGCGGGCCTCCTCGACCAACTCCATGTCACCGGCGAGCCTGCCGTGGACCTGGAGTCCGTAGGCTCCACCGACCCGATGCTGGTCGACTCCGACACTACGTCGCTCGACGCATTTCCCACCAACGTGGTGGTCTACGACGAGCCGCTCCCTCGCACGGAGAGCGGCGGAAGCACCATCACAGAAGTGCTCGCCGTCGATCATGGCGAGCATTCCGGCGGAGGAGCTCATGACCCGCTCGACGCGGCGCTACAAGACCTAACAGCGCCCATTCCAGAAGACACTGACGCCGAGACGCTGGAGGCACGCCGCCTTCAGCTCGTCGAAGGCGCAAAGAAGCTGGCAAGCATGAGACGCTTGTCAGAGGCCTACCAGCGAGAGATGGGTCGCGCTGTGGGCATCTCGCCGGCTTCGACGGGGCCTAGCCGCCTAGGCGCGGTCCGGCAGCACGGCGTGGAGATCGCCAACCTGTTCGGGGCTAATCGCCCCGTGTACGCCACGCCCGCAAAGAACATCCGAGCCGCCCAGGCGGCGGCGGACGAGCTGAACAACTTCGAGGGTGAAGAGCGCCGCCTGATGACGGAGCGAGTCCAGCGACTCCTCGATGCGGCTGCCACGCAGAACAAAGTCGGCTGCCGCATAGAGGCACCGCAACGACAAAACGACGACCTGCCTCCCCGCCGAGACCAAGGCGCGACGTGTCGGACGCCGACTGGCGGTGTCTGCGAAAGAAAGGACAAGGATCCGGCCATCAGCCACAGTCGGACTCGCATCACCATCGAGCGCGACCAAGACGGCCGCCCAAGAGCAGTGGAACGACGGGACGGCTATCCGCCTTCTCCTCCTCGCAAGGAAAGGCGAGTCTCCCCGCCGCCTGTTGACCATCCGACTCTCGGTGACCGTCTTGGCCGCCGAGTGGGAGTCGGAGAAAACGACGCCCGCCACCGGATCGACCGACTTCATCGATCCCTGGCGCTGGAAGAAGAAGACGAGTTGGGCCCGCCCTGTTTCAGACCCCGTATCTGAGATGAGCCCTTTCCCAAAGGGTTCACGCTCCCCCAAGACACGCCCAAATACACCGCCTCCGTGAAGCCGGAAGACTGGCTGGTTGACTACTCAACGGCCGTCAACATAGCGAACGGCAACAAGCGTGTTGCCGTGAAATATGTTCCGCTCATGCTCCAGGGCACGGCCTGGACATGGCTGAACAGCCTGAAGCCCCGCAGCATCAACAGTTGGGTCGACTTCACCGAAGCCTTCATCCGCAATTTCACGAGCACGTACAAGCCACCTCCCAAGCCTCATCAGCTCTCCTTGTGCATGCAGGGCCCACCGAATCAACTCGCGACTACCTCACGCGCTGGGCCGAGCTTCGGAACTCCTGCGAGGGCGTGCACGAGGTGCAGGCCATCGAGTATTTCACCGCCGGGTGCAGAGAAGGCACCCTCCTCAAGCACAAGCTCCTCTGCGGCGAGCCAGAAACCCTTGACGAGCTGCTAATCATAGCAGACAAGTATGCCACAACCGACTCCTCCATGAAGGCAGAGATTCAAGTTAGTGCGACTGGCAAAGTGGCCCCTCAGGCTCCCAGAACTCCGGCTAGAGAAGCCAGTCGGCGACAACAGCAGAATGACCACAAGCGCAAGGCCCCGCAGCCGGCTTCCAGCAGTCGGCAGGTTGTGACGGTCGAAGACCAGCAACCGGAGGGGCAGCCTCCGCCAAAGCAACAGAAAGGCGGCAAGTCCAACTGGTTGCCGGCCTTCTCTTACGAGCAGACTCTAGATGGTCCTTGCAAGTTCCACAGCGGCGCAAAGCCGTCGAACCACACCACCCGGAAGTGCCACTGGCTCACAAGGATCGCCAAGGGAGACGGCCTCCTGCCACCCCCGCCTGCTGGGCAGCAGCCTCCACCTCCACCCCAGCAGCCGGCTGTCAGACCGGTCGGCGCAGTACAAGATGAGTACCCAGAGGAGCATGGGGCCTATGTTGTGTTCACCAGCATGGCTGACGACAGACGCAGCAGGCGGCTGCAGCAGCAAGAGGTGAACGCGGTGGCATCAGATGCTCCAGAGTTCATGCACTGGTCCGAGAAGCCTGTCAGTTGGAGCAGGGCTGATCACCCAGAAGTAATGCCGAATCCGGGCTCCTACGCCCTGGTCTTGGAAGCCACCTTTGCCACAGATAAAAGAGCCGCTCGTTTCTCACGAGTGCTGATAGACGGAGGCAGCAGCATCAACATCCTGTACAAGGATACCATGGAGAAGTTAGGAATCAAGCAAAGACAGCTTCAGAACAGACGGACTGTATTCCTCAGCATTGTCCCTGGCCTTTCCTGCTCACCAATCGGCAAGATTCTAATAGATGTCCTCTTCAGAGACAAGGATCATTTCCGCCGAGAGCTAGTCTGGTTTGAAGTGGTCGATCTTGTAAGCCCATACCATGCGCTGCTTGGCCGACCTGCTTTGGCCAAATTCATGGCGGTTCCCCACTACGCCTACCTCAAGATGAAGATGCCGAGTTCCAAAGGGATTCTAACCATAGCCGGCGACTACAGAAAGTTGTCCGTGTGTGCGGCTGAAAGCAGTCGGCTAGCCGAGTCCCTGGTGATCGCGGCCGAGAAGCGGCTCCTTGATCGGGTTGTGGCGATGGCGGACAAGCAGCCGGAGATGTCGCCTAACCCCAAGGAGTCGGAAGCTGAAGGTTCGTTTAAACCGGCCAAAGAGACAAAGAAGATACCCTTGGACCCGGAGCACCCAGAGAGGTACGCTGTCATAGGTGCAAACCTTGATAGCAAATAGGAAGGCGAGATCGTCAATTTACTCCGTGAGAATCGGGACATCTTCGCATGGTCCCCCAAAGACATGCCAGGTGTACCGACGGAATTCGCCGAGCACAAGTTACATGTCCGATCTGATGCGAGGCCCGTCAGGCAGCCCTTGCGCCGCCTGTCAGAAGAGAAGAGAAGAGTTGTTGGAGAAGAGATAGCCCGACTCCTTGCAGCCGGCTTTATTATGGAAGTGTTTTTCCCAGAATGGCTAGCAAACCTGGTCCTGGTGCGGAAGAAGAACAAGCAGTGGCGGATGTGTGTCGACTACACAAGCCTCAACAAAGCATGCCCGAAGGACCCGTTTGCCCTGCCAAGGATTGATAAGGTGATAGACTCCACAGCCGGATGCGAGCTGTTGAGCTTCTTAGATGCATATTCAGGATATCACCAGATCAAGCTGAACCCGGCAGACAGATTGAAGACCGCCTTCATCACGCCGTTTGGAGCCTTTTGCTACCTGACCATGACGTTCGGCTTGAGGAATGCCGGCGCTACCTTTCAGAGTTGCATGCAGAAGTGCCTCCTCAAGCAACTCGGCAGAAACGCCCACGTCTACGTGGATGATGTGGTGGTGAAGACGGAAAAGCGCGGAACGCTGCTGGAAGACCTCAAGGAGACCTTCGAGAACCTGCGCCGATTCCAGATCAAGCTCAACCCTGAGAAGTGCGTCTCTGGAGTACCAGCCGGCCAACTCCTTGGCTTCCTGGTATCTGAACGCGGCATAGAGTGCAACCCTGTGAAGATCAAAGCCATCAAGAGGATGGAGGTACCCAGCCGACTGCTGGACGTGCAAAAGTTCACCGGCTGCTTGGCGTCCATCAGCCGGTTCATCAGTCGGCTGGGCGAGAAAGCTCTCCCCCTATACCAGCTCATGAAGAAGACCACTTTTTTCGAGTGGAACCACAAGGCGGACGAGGCCTTTCTCCAGCTGAAGAGGATGTTGGCTACTCCCCCTGTGTTGGCGGCTCCGACTCCTAAGGAGCCCATGCTCCTGGACATCACCGCCACCAGCCGGGTAGTCAGCACAGTCATCGTAGTTGAACGCAAGGAGGAAGGCAAGGCACTACGTGTCCAGAGACCGGTATATTACCTAAGTGAAGTACTGTCGACCTCCAAGTAGAACTACCCCCACTACCAGAAGATGTGCTATGGCGTACACTTTGCCGCCAAGAAGCTGAAGCCTTACTTTCAAGAGCATCCAATCACTCTGGTTTGCACAGCCCCACTAGCCAAGATCATCGGAAGCCGAGATGCCTCCGGACAAGTGGCTAAATGGGCCATAGAGTTGGCCCCCTACACAATCTACTATCAGCCCCGCACCGCCATCAAGTCGCAAGCGCTGGCCGACTTCCTTGTCGACTGGGCCGAGACCCAGTATCTGCCGCCAGCGCCCGACTCCACCCATTGGCGAATGCATTTCGATGGCTCCAAGATGCGCACTGGCTTAGGGGCCGGTGTTGTCCTCACTTCTCCCAAAGGCGACAAGCTCAAGTACGCGCTGCAGATCCATTTTGCCGCCTCCAACAACGTCGCCGAATACGAGGAGCTCATTCACGGGCTCCGGCTTGCCAAAGAACTTGGCATTCGCCGGATCCTGTGCTATGGCGACCCCGACTTGGTGGTCCAGCAGTCGTCTGGCGACTGGGACACTAAGGATGCAAACATGGCAAGCTACCATTTCCTCGTGCAGCAACTCAGTGGATATTTCGAGGGGTGCGAGTTCCTTCACGTGCCAAGAAATGACAACAACCAAGTAGATACCCTGGCGCGAATCGGCTCGACCCGCAAGGCAATACCATCCGGTGTCGCCCTTTAGCGCCTCCTCAAACCATCTGTCAAGCCTTCACCGGAGTCAGACTCCATCTTTGTGCCGACTCCCCCCGAAGAAGTCGGATCCAACTCAAGAGCCCCAGCAGACGGCACAGGAACTCTTGCAGACGGCTCCAAGAACGCCGCAGTTGATGCCGGCCCGGGGACTTCAGAACCCGGCCCGGGGACTGCGGCGACCAGACCAAAGACTCCAGAGCTCGGCCCGGGGACTGCATCAGTCGGCCCGGGGACTTCACCAGTCCAACAAGCGGCCGCAGACTCCAGCCCGCCGCCTCCCAGCCCAGCCGCCCTCGTCCAAGTCGCAGTTCTGGAAGTCAAAGAAATAGCAGCGCCCTCGTGGGCACAACCCATCCTCAAGTTCCTAGTGAGCAAAGAGCTGCCAACCGACGAAACTTTGGCTCGGCAAGTACAACGCTGAGCGGCAGCCTACACCATAGTCAATAGAGAGCTGGTCAGGCGCACCGTTACTGGTGTCTACCAGCGTTGCGTCGAGCCGGAGCAAGGCCAAGCAATTCTCAGAGACATCCATCAAGGCGAGTGCGGCCACCATGCGGCCTCACGAGCACTCGTCGCCAAAGCCTTTCAACACGGTTTCTTTTGGCCGACTGCCCTAGAAGAAGCCAAGGATCTGGTCCAAAAATGCAAGGGGTGCCAGAAGTTCCGTTCCAAGCCGCATCAGCCAGCTTCTGCACTCAAGACCATTCCCATCGCCTGGCCCTTTGCAGTTTGGGGCTTGGAAATGGTGGGACCATTCAAGACGGCGCGAGGAGGCCTAACTCACCTACTTGTCGTGGTGGACAACTTCACCAAGTGGATAGAAGCAAAGCCTATCAAGAAGTTGAACGGCCCGACTGCCGTGACTTTCATCTCCGACATCACGATTCGGTACGGCATACCGCACAACATCATCACCGACAACGGCACAAATTTTGGCAAAGGCGCCTTGGCCCGTTTTTGCGTGACACAGGGCATCCGACTGGACTTAGCGTCCGTTGCCCATCCGCAGTCAAATGGCCAGGTGGAGCGGGCAAACGACCTCATCCTGTCTGGCATCAAGCCTCGACTGGTCGAACCACTGGAGCGTTCGGCCGGCTCTTGGCTTGATGAGTTGCCAGCCGTCCTCTGGAGTCTGCGCACGACTCCAAACAAATCGACCGGCTTCACGCCCTTCTTCCTCGTCTATGGTGCCGAAGCTGTCATCCCAACGGACATAGAATTTGAATCCCCGCGAGTCACCATGTACACCAAGGAGGAAGCAGAAGAAGCACGTCAAGACGGCGTCGATCTGCTAGAAGAGGGCCGGCTGTTGGCACTCAGCCGGTCCGGCATCTACCAGCAGAGCCTGCGCCGATACTACAACAGGAAGGTCAGGCTGAGATCTTTCCAAGAAGGCGACCTTGTGCTCCGACTAGTCCAGCGGACAGCCGGCCAGCACAAGTTGTCGGCAGCTTGGGAAGGCCCCTTCATCATCAGCAAAGTACTGGGCAACGACTCCTACTATATGATCGACGCTCAGAAGCCCCGAGCACGCAAGAGGGACGACTCCGGCAAAGAGACGGAACGGCCATGGAATGCAAATCTTCTCCGAAGATTTTACAGTTAAAGCAGTATGTACCACGCTACCCTTTGTATTAAAGTACCAAGACTTCAGACCCCCCGAGACGAGCTCGGGGACTGCCCTTTTTTGTTATCTGTATGATAAGTATCATGCCTTCGAGTATGCCATTCTTTTTTATGCCGCTTGGCACCGGATCCGACTAGTCGGCCCGGGGACTAGCCGACTTGCGCTATGAAATGCTTCCTGCAGTCAGACAAGTAGTGTGTGGCACCTAAGCCGTCTCCTGTCAGAAGCCGCAGCTTGCAGAGCGACTGTCCGGTGGGCAGGAGCAAGGAAGAATGGGCGCCCACATGAAAAATGGCTAAGAACTCAAAGCATAAACATAGCTTAAAGCCGGCTTTCCAGCCATTTTTTTGCAAAGCCGACTCCCGAGTAGTCGGCTCGCCGCCTTCTATTCAACTTGCTAAGAAACTCTAAGAAACGGCCAAGTACTTGCCTTCCCAAAGTAGCCATGCACTTGATCCAGCGGCAGTCCGCGGAGCGGCTGTCCGACTGGCAAAGGCGGCAATTAAGGGAAGGCGTCAAAGGAAAAGCCAAGAGAGCAATGAGCAAGAAATGATAGGACTCGGATAGATATTTACATAACATAGGCGCTTGGCCGAATCTTCGAGCAGAAGTTCAAAATACACCCCGCGGGTGGAATTGTGCGAATTAACAGTTCTTCAAATACTACTAAAACAGATAAAATAAAGACAAGGCATCAGCCTAGGAAGCAGCAGACGGGTTTGGAGGCTCGGAGTAGATGGCGGTGTCAGACGTTGGGGCGGCCGGCTGAGCAGTCTCGGCTTGATCGCCTCCAGCGGCAGCCGGCTCGGTTGGGCGCGGCTCGTTGCTGGAGGCGCGGTCGAGCTAAGGCTGATCGTCCGCCCCGCCTCCTGGCGCCTCCATCTCGCCTCCGTCCTCTGCCTCGCCTTCCTCCTCGGCGCTGGAGCCGATCACCTCCGTCGTAGTCCGGGTTCATCCCAAACCACTCCGGCGGTGCCCTCTCGCCGTCTTCAGCCCGCTCAGGAATGAAGACGCTGGTTTCGGCGTACTCGGCGATCGCCGCGGCGCGCTTGATGAGGGCGTCTTCCGTGGCTGCCAGCTCCGGCTGGGCCTCCGCTCGGAGTGTGGCCAGTTGGTCCAGGTCCAGCCCTGGATACCACGCCTTGACAAATTCCAAGGCCTGGCGCACTCCAGATCAGGCCGAGGAACCCTTCCAAGCTTCAAGACGGCCGGCTGCGACCTCCAGCCAGTCGGCAGTCCGGCTGGGAGTGCGCAAAACCGGCATGTCCAGCCACAAGGCAGCAATCGCCTGGGCGCCGACACGTTGAAGCCGGCGCAACATCCGATGGGCCGGCCGCAAACGAGCCTCGATGCTCAGAAGCTGCTCGTCAAGGGTCCGGGGGGCATTAGCGGCAATCTCCTCGCATTTGCCCTCCAGACCTTGCGATCAGCCTCGATGGCTTGAGTGGCAGCTTGCGTGTGGCCAGGGAAGAAGTCTGCCAAAGACGGAAAAGAAGCAAGTCAGAAAATCAGGAGTCGGCCCGACCTGCAGTCGGCGGCTCAAAGAAAGAGAGTAAAAAAACTCACCATCGACGATATCCTCAATCTCATGAAAGCCGGAGGTCAGCATTGCCTCCTTGTCGGTCCAGGAGGAGCGCTCGACCTCGAACTCGGCCAGGAGTGCAGTCTCTTTCTTCTCCGCCTCCTCCTGCGCCTTCTTAAGCAGCTCGCTCTGCTCCGCCAGCTGCGTGGCTAGCAGGTCACGCTCTGCGACGAGCTTGCCACATTCCTTCCCCTTGGCGCGCAAGGCGGTGTTGGCTTCGCTCAGCTGCTGCTGAAGAACGGCGTTGGCCTCTGAAGAAAAAAGAAGAGGGCACTAAGTCATCATCAAAGAAGGTCGTCGGGAAGATCCGGCCCGACTGCTCAGCAGTCGGCCCGAATCTCGGGGACTACAGGCCGCGGGTGCGCCAGCGCGCCCCCGCGAAGAAGAAGGAGAACTCACTCCGGCTCTCCGACAAGTCGGCAGTCCGCTTGCCCAGCTCTTCAACATTGCGGTTGAAGGCGGTGACCCGGAGGTTGTGATAATCCTGTGTTAAATATTTCAAACAAGAGTAAGTGCTTAGAGCTCGCCAATAGAGTTCCGACCCGCCTGCTCAGCAGCCGGCCCGGAACTCGGGGACTACACCCAGTGGGCGCGCTGGCACGCCCCCACAGAGAAAAGCAAGTAAAACAAAGTCAGAAGAAAACATACCCGGATGGCTACTCGCGATGCCAGTTGCGCCTTGGTGCAGTTCTGGAAGGCGTCGCCCTCAGCCCGCAGCTTCGCCTGGACGTCCAGAAGCGCCTGGTTCAGCGAGCCTATGGCGCCTCCTCGCGCCCACCCAACGGGCGCGGCGCTCGTTGCCTCGACGTCTGGGATGGCCAAGCTGGCGGCGCCGGTCTCCAAGGGGCGCGGCGCTGAAGTCGCGTTCTCAAGGTGGCGGCGCGTTGGCGAGGCGACTTAAAGGAGCAGCTTCGCCACGGCCTCATCTTTAGTCGGCGACACCAGCGGGTCCGCCGGCTGCTCGCCTCGCGTGCTCCCAGACGGCGGCGGAGGCGGCGGTGGCACGGCCGTGTCCGACATGGAGGCCTTGCCGCCTTCCCTCTACATGATGGGGTACTCGCCGCCGGCTTCCCCAGTCTGCTCCGTGAAGTCCGGAGGCGGTCGCGCTGAGTTCAGCGGGATGACGAATAACACCGACTGGCAGCGCGCGGCTTCCTCAGCCTGCCGTTTTGCCGCGACGGCGGCTTCGGCATCGTCCAACTTCTTCTGGGCGGAGGCGGCTGCCTTCTCGGCCTCCGCCTTCTCCCGGCGGTCGGCCTCTTCCTCGTCGCGCTTCTCCTGCGCGTTCCGCTCTGTCGCCTCTCGGAGATCGGCGGCGGGGTCAATCTGTCGAGTGGTGGCGGACGTCTCTGCCGACCCCATGATGGAGGCGGTGGTGACCCTCTCAAGGGTGAGGGGAGCCCTGGAACAAGGGGAGCATGAACAAGACTTAGACAAAATCAACCAACAGAAAGCAAGACGAAGGGCGGCGGCACTTACGCGGAGACCAGCGGCGGTTTCATCACTTCCTTGCGGAAGCGGTTGGCCTGAGCAATCGCCTCTTCCTGCCTGGTTGCGGCAGTCGCCCCCTTGAACTTCTTCGACCGACCGCCAAGAGAACTCAGCCCGGCCCGGCGCTTCCTCGCGCCGCCTAGACCATCCAGGGCGGCGGACGAACTCGCGCCGGGGCGGCCGGCCTTCGGTTGGTGGCGCGGGGCGACTTCCCCTCAGCGTCGTCTTTAGGCTAGTCAGCAAAGGTGGCCGAAGGCCTGAGGCCGCCTTCTCCTCCTTCACCTCCTCCTTCGGCGTTGGCCTCCATCGCCGCCGCCCCCAAGTCGGGGTCGTCGACGTCGCTCTCCGCTCAGTCGGGGACGAACTGGCGGGCCGGCCCCGCGGTGCCGGCCGAAGGCTGAATGAGAGGGTTCTGTTTCGAGTATTAAAGAAGATTAGAAGTCGGACTCGTCTGAAGAAAGAAAGCAGAAGAGGAACAACTTACAACAGGCGGGGGGTTGGCGCGCGAGTACGGATCCTTGCCGAACTGCCAATTCCCCGAGAGACCGCAGTTCGCGATGTAGTTCATCGTGTCCGCCACCTTCGCGTGGGCCATGTCCTTGGAGCACATCCGACTTGGGTCCCGGTGGCCACTCATCTGACATATCATGTGAGGCCGGCCTTGGAGTGGGAGGACTCGACGCGTCATGAAGGCGGCCAGCAAGTCGGCCCCGGTCAGACCCTCTGACTGCGTCAGCACTCGGAGTCGTGCGATGGCGGCGGCGCCGGCAGGAGTCAGCGTCTTGGCCCGGTGGGACCAGCTGGGGAGCCTTCCGGCCGGCGCGCCGGCCTCGTAAGGCGGCAGGTTGACCTAGTCGCCTTCCGGGGCGACGTTCTTCACGTCGAAATAAGATCGCTGCCACATCTTCACCAATTTGATCAGCGAGATGGTGGGAAACGGGTTGTCGACCACCGACCTCCGCATCGCGATGAAGGCACCGCACTGGGCTGGCACGCCGGCGACGTGTGTGCCGAGCTTGGAACTGAAGAATTCGCCCCACAACTCGATGGTGGGGAGAACGCCGAGGAAGCCTTCGCACAGAGTGGCGAAGGAGACCAGCAGCACCATCGTGTTTGGTGTGAGGTGGTGCGGCTGGAGACCGTGAAACTCCAAGAAGGAGCGGAAGAAGCCGCTTACCGGCAGACCTAGGTCGCGCATGAGGTGCGAGCGGAATATGACCCGCTCGCCCTCCTCCGGCGCCGGCGCGGCGCGGGCCCGCACTAGGTCTTTGCCGGGGAGGTGACGCGTCTTGCGAAGAAACTCAATGTGGTCGTCGTCAACCTCGGAGCCATCCCACACGCCGGAGCGCGCGGCGGCGGAGGAAGAGCTCATTGCTGCGGGCGTGATGAGGTCCGGCGTGGCGACGGCGAAGGAAAGAAGAAGCAAGAGGAAGCAGAGGGGAATAAGGGAGAGTGAGCGTGCGTGCTTCGCCGCCCGCTCCCCCCATCTACTTATAGGCTCTTAGGCTGAGAAGCCGATGGGGCATCGTGGTATTAACTGCACCCAGGACCCCATGACCCCCACGATTTACCGCACGAAGTTACTGCGCAGGAATCCCAACCGTCCGCACGGCCGCAACAGATCCGTTCGAAGGCCGAGGCACGGTAGTGGCGGGCCCCACTTGCGGGCCTGTCCCGTCACGTGCGTGGGCGGGTAGATTGGCCCGGCCACATGGCGCCACACGACGGGTCCGCAACGGGCGGCTGCCAGGAAGCTTGCCAGGCACGCCGTCTGGATCCCGTTACGACTTTCAAAATCTTTAAGAGGCAAGACGGCCTTCGACGAGTCCGGCTCCCGATAGTCGGCTTGAAGGAAGACGGCGGGCGAAGCCCAGATCCAACCACCGGAAGGAAGAAACTGTTGAGGCTCCTCAGTACGTCTCCCTCGGCGCCTCACCAGCTTCGGGGACTACTGTTGGAGTAATGGGCCACAGGTAGGCTAACCCGAGGCCTAGAACCTTTCAAGACATCGGGGCAGGCTACGCCCCTCAGGAACCCTAGGACGAAGGGCCGCCTCTAGGAGTCGGCAGCGGCACTGCCGACTATCTACTCACGGCCGAGTCCTAGGGACGACTACAAGACGAGCCGACTCCTTACTGGCGACTTCCAGAGAAGCCGACTATGGGGAGTCGGCCCGCGACTCCAACCACCCTCTGCCTTCGTAAGAAGGGACGGGGCTGGGAACGGCCGCAGTAAGGCCCGCCCCCACCCCGATTGCCAAGGGCAGGCATGGCCACAGTGCACCGTACCAACGGAGATCTCCGTTTGGCGCGGCACTGTTGCCCAGCTAGCCCTGACATCAGCTCCCGTGGCGGAGCCCTGTACCCACGTCGGCCTGCCTGTACGGCCCAGAGATGGCGGGCCCCGCTTGTCAGCGGGGGGGGGGGGGGGACAAAAGACGGCAAGAGCGCCACAAGACGGATCCCGTGGGAGTCGGCCTCCAGGAGTCGGCCGGTCCCTCCTACGGGTCCCGCATGCCATTAACCAGATAAGATAGAGAGTGGCAACAGTGACCGCCCGCCAGGCGGCGGTACTGTTGCCATGACCCCATGACCAAGCCAGCGTCATTAGAAGCACGGCTACAGTAATCCGCAACCGGCAAGACCCGCCCGCGGCGGACAAGGCCTGTTGGCTCCGTACCGGACTAGTCGGCGGGGCCCACCAGTCAGCGGGCCCCAGTAGTCGGCGGAGAAGACGGCGGCTGAGAGACAGACGGCTGGGACCCGCGCCCAGCCGGATTACCATTGTACCCCCGGGGGTAGGCCTATATAAACCCCCCGGAGCACCCATGCAAAGGGTTGGACCCCATTAGCACTAGACCATAGAATACAGGAAGGAGGGAGCTAGCCTTGCCTCCTCCTACCTCCACGAAACAGCTCAAGGAGCAACCTTGTACCCACTTTGCCATAGTGATCATGCGGAGACCCCGCAGAGCAGAAGTAGGGGTGTTATCTCGTCGGAGAGCCCGGAAGCTGGGTAAGATTCGCCGGCGTGCATGTCTGCGCCTCATCCCGCTTCCAGGCACCGGCGACGTTCTACTCGCCCCCACCATGATAAGCCATCCCTTGGCATATGTCGCACCCAACCCCCGACATTTGGCGCCCATCGTGGGGCGAGGTGCACCGTCGTCCGGAGACCTGCTCTGGATGGGAACCCTCTTCCTCCCTGGCGAGCACAGCCAGCCCGACATGCCAGATGGAGTTTGCACCGATGCGCTGCACGGCGCTGAGATCGCCTGCGCAGCCAGCTGCCTCGCCGAACTTACATCGACGCAGGCACGGGCGGCCCCGATAGCCTCCTCACGGGCCTCCTCGACCAACTCCACGTCGCCGGCGAGCCTGCCGTGGTCCTGGAGTCCGTAGGCTCCACCGACCCGATGCTGGTCGACTCCGACACTGCGTCGCTCGACGCATTTCCCACCAACATGGTTGTCTACGACGGCCGCTCCCTCGCGCGGAGAGCGGCAGAAGCATCGTCACAGAAGTGCTCGCCATCGATCATGGCGAGCATTCCGACGGAGGAGCTCATGACCCGCTCGATGCAGCGCTACAAGACCTTCTACTCGCCCCCACCATGATAAGCCATCCCTTGGCATATGTCACACCCAAACCCCGACACATCACGAAGTTCCAGTAACTTGGTGATAGTGACTTGAGAACTCTGTCAATCACTATATTATCTGGAAGATTAACTCCCACTTGATTCAAGTGATAGTAGTACTCAGACATTCTGAGCACATGCTCAGTAGTTGAGCTATTTTCCTCCATCTTGTAAACAAAATACTTGTCAGAGGTCTCATACCTCTCGACTCGGGCATGAGTCTGAAATACCAATTTCAGCTCTTGGAACATCTTATATGCTCCATGGCGTTCAAGACGTTTTTGAAGTCCCAGTTCTAAGCCGTAAAGCATGGTGCACTAAACTATAAAGTAGTCATCATACTGAGCTTGCCAACTTTCATAACGTCTGCATCTGCTCCTGCAATACGTCTGCCACCTAGCGGTGCATCAAGGACATAATTCATCTGTGCAACAATGAGGATAGTCCTCATATCACGGACCCACTCTGCATCATTGCTACTATCATCTTTCAACTTATATTTCTCTATGAACGTATCAAAAAATAAACGGGGAGCTACATATGCAAATACTATCAGGACTAAGTTCATGCTAAATTAAAGTTCAATTAATCATATTACTTAAGAACTCCCACTTAGATAGACATCCCTCTAGTCATCTAAATAATCACGTGATCCATGTCAACTAAACCATGTCCGATCATCACGTGAGATGGAGTAGTTTTCAAAGGTGAATATCACTATGTTGATCATATCTACTATATGATTCACGTTCGACCTTTCGGTCTTAGTGTTCCGAGGCCATATCTGCATATGCTAGGTGATACGTCTCCAATGTATCTATAATTTTTGATTGTTCCATGCTATTATATTGTATGTTTTGGATGTTTAATGGGCTTTAATATACTCTTTTATATTATTTTTGGGACTAACCTATTAACTGAAGGCCCAACGCAAATTGCAATTTTTTGCCTATTTCAGTGCTTCGTAGAAAAGGAATAGCAAACGGAATCCAAACGGAACAAAACCTTCGCGAGGATCTTTCTTGGAACAAACGCAATCCAGGAGACTTGGAGTGAAAGTCAGAGACGCAACGAGGTAGCCACGAGGCAGGAGGGCGCGCCCGGGGGGGGGGGGGGGTAGGCGCGCCCCCACCCTTGTGGGCCCCTCGTAGCTCCACCAACCTACTTCTTTCACCTATATATACTCTTATACCCTGAAAACATCCAGGAGAGCCACGAAACCACTTTTCCACCGCCGCAACCTTCTGTACCCATGAGATCCCATCTTGGGGCCTTTTCCAGCGATCTGCCGGAGGGGGATTCGATCACGGAAGGCTTCTACATCAACACCATAGCCTCTCCAATGATGTGTGAGTAGTTTACCACAGACCTTCGGGTCCATAGTTATTAGCTAGATGGCTTCTTCTCTCTCTTTGGTTCTCAATACAAAGTTCTCCTCGATGTTCTTGGAGATCTATTCGATGTAATACTTTTTGCGGTGTGTTTGCCGAGATCCGATGAATTGTGGGTTCATGATCAAGATTATCTATGAAAAATATCTGATTCTTCTCTGAATTCTTATATGCATCATTTAATATCTTTGCAAGTCTCTTCGAATTATCCGTTTAGTTTGGCCTACTAGATTGATCTTTCTTGCAATGGGAGAAGTGCTTAGCTTTGGGTTCAATCTTGCGGTGCACGATCCCAGTGACAGAAAGGAACCGACACGTATTGTATTGTTGCCATCAAGCGTAAAAAGATGGGGTTTATATCATATTGCTTGAGTTTATCCCTCTACATCATGTCATTTGCCTAATGCGTTACTCTGTTCTTATGAACTTAATACTCTAGGTGCATGCTGGATAACGGTCGATGTGTGGAGTAATAGTAGTAGATGCAGAATCATTTTGGTCTACTTGACACGGACGTGATGCCTATGCTCATGATCATGCCTAGATATTCTCATAACTATGCGCTTTACTATCAATTGATCGGTAGTAATTCGTTCACCCACCGTAATGTATGCTATCTTGAGAGAAGCCACTAGTGAAACCTATGCCCCTCGGGTCTACTTTACATCATATAAGTTTTCGATCTATAATTCTAGTTTGCTATTTATTTTGCAATCTTTACTTTTCAATCTATACAACAAAAATACCAAAAATACTTATCTTATTATCTTTATGAGATCTCACTTTTGCAAGTGGCCGTGAAGGGATTGACAACCCCTTTATCATGTTGGTTGCAAGGTTCTTGATTGTTTGTGCAGGTACTAGGCAACTTGCGTGTAATCTCCTACTGGATTGGTACCTTGGTTCTCAAAAACCGAGGGAAATACTTATTCTACTTTGCTACATCACCCTTTCCTCTTCAAGGGAAAACTAACACATGCTCAAGAGGTAGCAAGAAGGATTTCTGGCGCCGTTGTCGGGGAGATCTACACTCAAGTCAAGACATGCCAAGTACCCATCACAAACTCTTCTCCCTCGCATTACATTATTTGCCATTTGCCTCTCGTTTTCCTCTCCCCCACTTCACCTTTGCCGTTTTCTTCGCCCTCCTTCCATTCGATCTTGTGTTACCATGTGCCTTCTTTTTGCTTGCATCTTCGCTTGCTAAAAGTTTATGGATCCTCATCCCCTTGCTAATCTTTTTAAGAGATCCAATTATGATGAACCAATTTCTAGTGATTTGAGTGCACTAGATTATCTTTTTGAGGTTTTGCTTGAAATTCGTGAATCTAAAAATTGTGATGAAGAAAATTATGAAGAGATTCACGATAGCTCCTTGAATAAAAAGCATGATTGCAATGATTTTACTATAAATTCTCTTGATGTCAATTGTGCTAATAATATGCAAAACCCTAAGCTTGGGGATGCTAGTTTTGCTATGTCTACTACTTGTTATAATGATCATGATTGGGGTGAGTCTTCTTATGATCTTGAAAATTTATTTAAGCCCCATGATGAATATGAGATTGATAATAGTGTTTGCAATAATATTGAAAGTGGATTTGGAAGAGTGTCAACTTTAGATCCCGCATATTAGGAGAATGTTCAATTTTATGCTATTTTTGATAAAAGTGGGTTTGGAGAGGTCATGACTTTAGTTAATGATAATCCCACTATTTTGGAAGAGTGTCAACTTTGCATGCATGTGGGTCGTGTTGAGAATATGTTATGTGATAGCTGTTTTGTTGAATTTGCCTATGATCCCACATGTAATTATTATGAGAGAGGAAAATATGGTTGTAGAAATTTTCATGTTACTAAATTACCTCTCGTTATGTTGAGATTGCTATTGTTTCTTTCCTCTTCCTTGCATATGCTAGTTTTTTCTTGCTATGATAATTTGTTTGCCGGTAAGATGCCTATGCATAGGAAGTATTTTAGACTTAGATGTGTTTGTCACGTGTTTCATGATGCTCTCTTTGCGCTTCAATTCTTGTCTTTCATGTGAGCATCATCAAAATAATTAATGCCTAGCTAGGTGCTACCTCTTGAGCATGCATTCTTTTTCCCTTGAAGAGGAAAGGGTGATGCAGCAAAGTAGCGTAAGTATTTCCCTCAGTTTTTGAGAACCAAGGTATCAATCTAGTAGGAGACTACACGCAAATCGCCTAGTACCTGCACAAACAATCAAGAACCTTGCACCCAACGCGATAAAGGGGTTGTCAATACCTTCACGGCCACTTGCAAAAGTGAGATTTGATAAAGATAATAACATAAATATTTTTGGTATTTTTGTTGTATAGATTGAAAAGTAAAGATTGCAAAATAAACGACGACAGAAATGGCTAGTTGACGGGAAACTAATATGATGTAAAATGGACCCGGGGGCCATAGGTTTCACTTGTGGCTTCTCTCAAGATATCATATATTACGGTGGGTGAACAAACTACTGTCAAGCAATTGATAGAAAAGTGCATAGTTATGATGATATCTAAGGCAATGATCATGAACATAGGCATCATGTCCGTGTCAAGTAGACCGAAACGATTCTGCATCTACTACTATTACTCCACACATCGACCGCCATCCAGCATGCATCTAGAGTATTTAGTTCATAAGAACGGAGTAACACATTAGGCAAGATGACATGATGTAGAGGGATAAACTCAAGCAATATGATATAAACCCCATTGTCGGTGTCAAAACTGGCGGATCTCGGGTAGGGGGTCCCGAACTGTGCGTCTAATACTTTTGCTACTGAGGGAGTCCTGGATTAGGGGGTCCCGAACTGTGTGTCTAGGCGGATGGTAACAGGAAACAAGGGACACAATGTTTTACCCAGGTTCGGGCCCTCTTGATGGAGGTAAAACCCTACGTCCTGCTTGATTAATATTGATGATATGGGTAGTACAAGAGTAGATCTACCACGAGATCAAGGAGGCTAAACTCTAGAAGCTAGCCTATGGTATGATTGTTGTATGTTGAGATTCTCCCCTACGGACTAAAACCCTCCGGTTTATATAGATACCGGAGAGGGTTAGGGTTACACAAAGTCGGTTACAATGGTAGGATATCTGAATATCCGCATCGCCAAGCTTGCCTTCCACGCCAAGGAAAGTCCCATCCGGACACGGGACGAAGTCTTCAATCTTGTATCTTCATAGTCCTGGAGTCCGGCTGAAGGTATAGTCCGGCTACCCGGACACCCCCTAATCCAGGACTCCCTCAGTAGCCCCCGAACCAGGCTTCAATGACGACGAGTCCGGCGTGCAGATTGTGTTCGGCATTGCAAGGCGGGTTCTTCTCCAAGTTCCGTGTACCTGTTGAATAATGTCCGGTTTTTTGTAATATGGCACTTCTCGGCTTTTGCTCCCAATAATGGTCGTCTTCCACGTGTCCAGCGAATACGAAAAGTCTGAGTGTTTTTACATTCACACCCCTAGCCGCATAAACGAGCCGCCTATTTAAAGGGATGGGGATTCAGATCCAAACCACACCTTCTCCTTTACGCGAGTAATCATCAGAGCGCCTCCAGCAAAGGTCCATTCTACCATGGTCAGCTGAAGGAAATATGCCCTAGAGGCAATAATAAAGTTATTATTTATTTCCTTATATCATGATAAATGTTTATTATTCATGCTAGAATTGTATTAACTGGAAACATAATACATGTGTGAATACATAGACAAACAGAGTGTCACTAGTATGCCTCTACTTGACTAGCTCATTAATCAAAGATGGTTATGTTTCCTAGCCATGAACAAAGAGTTGTTGTTTGATTAACGAGATCACATCATTAGTTGAATGATCTGATTGACATGACCCATTGCATTAGCATAGCACCCGATCGTTTAGTATATTGCTATTGCTTTTATCCATGACTTATACATGTTCCTTTAACTATGAGAATATGCAACTCCCATTTACCGTAGGAACACTTTGTGTGCTACCAAACGTCACAACGTAACTGGGTGATTATAAAGGTGCTCTACAAGTGTCTCCGAAGGTACATGTTGAGTTGGCATACTTCGAGATTAGGATTTGTCACTCCGATTGTCGGAGAGGTATCTCAGGGCCTTCTCGGTAATGCACATCACATAAAGCCTTGCAAGCATTGCAACCAATGAGTTAGTTGCGAGATGATGTATTACGGAACGAGAAAAGAGACTTGCCAGTAACGAGATTGAACTAGGTATTGGATACCGACGATCGAATCTCGGGCAAGTAACATACCGATGACAAAGGGAACAACGTATGTTGTTATGCGGTCTGACCGATAAAGATCTTCGTAGAATATGTAGGAGCCAATATGGGCATCCAGGTCCCGCTATTGGTTATTGACCGGAAACGTGTCTCGGTCATGTCTACATTGTTCTCGAACCGTAGGGTCCGCACGCTTAACGTTACGATGACAGTTATTATGAGTTTATGCATTTTGATGTACCGAAGGAGTTCGGAGTCCCGGATGTGATCACGGACGTGACGAGGAGTCTCGAAATGGTCGATACATAAAGAATTATATATTGGAAGCCTATGTTTGGACATCGGATACATTCCAGGTGAAATCAGGATTTTACCGGAATACCGGGAGGGTTACCGGAACCCCCCGGGAGCATAATGGGCCAACATGGGCCTTGGAGGAAAGGTGAGAGGGCAGCCCTAGGGGCTGCGCGCCTCCCCCCTTCCCTAGTCCTATTAGGACTAGGAGAAGTGGGGCGCCCCCCCTCTCTCTCTCTCCCCCTTGGAGCAATCCTAGTCCAACTAGGATTGGGGGGGGGGGGAATCCTACTCCCAGAGGGAGTAGGACTCTCCTGGCGCACCAAACCTGGCCGGCCAGCCCCTCCCCCTTGGATCCTTTATATACGGGGGCAGGGGGCACCCCAAAGACACACAAGTTGATCTACGGATCGTTCCTTAGCCGTGTGCGGTGCCCCCTTCCACCAAATTCCACCTCGATTATATCGTTGCAGTGCTTAGGCGAAGCCCTGCGCCGGTAACACATCAAGATCGTCACCACGCCGTCGTGCTGACGGAACTCTTCCCCGACGCTTTGCTGGATCGGAGCCCGGGGATCGTCATCGAGCTGAACATGTGCCAAGAACTCGGAGGTGCCGGAGTAACGGTGCTGTGATCGGTTGGATCGCGAGGAGAACGTACGACTACTTCCTCTACGTACGACTACTTCCTCTACGTTGTGTCAACGCTTCCGCTTCGGTCTACGAGGGTACGTAGACAAACACTCTCACCTCTCGTTGCTATGCATCACCATGATCTTGCGTGTGCGTAGGAAATTTTTTGAAATTACTGCGTTCCCCAACAGTGGCATCCGAGCCTAGGTTTTATGGTTGATGTTATTTGCACGAGTAGAACACAAGTGAGTTGTGGACGATACAAGTCATACTGCCTACCAGCATGTCATACTTTGGTTCAGCGGTATTGTTGGATGAGACGATCCGGACCAACCTTACGCGTACGCTTACGCGAGACCGGTTCCCTCGACGTGCTTTGCACAGAGATGGCTTGCGGAAGACTGTCTCTCCAACTTTAGTTGAACCGAGTGTGGCTACGCCCGGTCCTTGAGAAGGTTAAAACGGAGTCTATTTGACAAACTATCGTTGTGGTTTTGATGCGTAGGTAAGATGAGTTCTTGCTTAAAGCCCGTAGCAGCCACGTAAAACTTGCAACAACAAAGTAGAGAACGTCTAACTTGTTTTTGCAGGGCATGTTGTGATGTGATATGGTCAATACGTGATGCTAAATTTTATTGTATGAGATGATCATGTTTTGTAACCGAGTTATCGGCAACTGGCAGGAGCCATATGGTTGTCGCTTTATTGTATGCAATGCAATCGCGATGTAATGCTTTACTTTATTGCTAAACGGTAGTGATAGTCGTAGAAGCATAAGATTAGCGAGACGACAACGATGCTGCGATGAAGATCAAGGTGTCGCGCCGGTGACGATGGTAATCATGACGGTGCTTCGAAGATGGAGATCACAAGCACAAGATGATGATGGCCATATCATATCACTTATATTGATTGCATGTGATGTTTATCCTTTTATGCATCTTATCTTGCTTTGATTGACGGTAGCATTATAAGATGATCTCTCACTAAATTATCAAGAAGTGTTCTCCCTGAGTATGCACCGTTGCGAAAGTTCTTCGTGCTGAGACACCACGTGATGATCGGGTGTGATAGGCTCTACGTTCAAATACAACGGGTGCAAAACAGTTGCACACGCGGAATACTCAGGTTTAACTTGACGAGCCTAGCATATACAGATATGGCCTCGGAACACAGAGACCGAAAGGTCGAGCGTGAATCATATAGTAGATATGATCAACATAATGATGTTCACCATTGAAACTACTCCATCTCACGTGATGATCGGACATGGTTTAGTTGATTTGGATCACGTGATCACTTAGAGGATTAGAGAGATGTCTATCTAAGTGGGAGTTCTTAAGTAATATGATTAATTGAACTTTAATTTATCATGAACTTAGTACCTGATAGTATCTTGCTTGTCTATGTTGTGTAGATAGATGGCTCGTGCTATTGTTCCGTTGAATTTTAATGCGTTCCTTGAGAAAGCAAAGTTGAAAGATGATGGTAGCAATTACACGGACTGGGTCCGTAACTTGAGGATTATCCTCATTGCTGCACAGAAGAATTACGTCCTGGAAGCACCACTAGGTGCCAGGCCTGGTGCAAGAGCTACGCCAGATGTTATGAACGTCTGGCAAAGCAAAGCTGATGACTACTCTATAGTTCAGTGTGCCATGCTTTACGGCTTAGAACCGGGACTTCAACGACGTTTTGAACACCATGGAGCATATGAGATGTTCCAGGAGTTGAAGTTAATATTTCAAGCAAATGCCCGGATTGAGAGATATGAAGTCTCCAATAAGTTCTATAGCTGTAAAATGGAGGAGAATGGTTCTGTCAGTGAGCATATACTCAGAATGTCTGGGTATAACAATCACTTGATTCAACTGGGAGTTAATCTTCCGGATGATTGCGTCATTGACAGAATTCTCCAATCACTGCCACCAAGCTACAAGAGCTTCGTGATGAACTATAATATGCAAGGGATGACCAAAACTATGCCCGAGCTCTTCGCGATGCTAAAAGCCGCGGAGGTAGAAATCAAAAAGGAGCATCAAGTGTTGATGGTTAACAAAACCACTAGTTTCAAGAAAAAGGGCAAAGGGAAGAAAAAGGGGAACTTCAAAAAGAACAGCAAACAAGTTGCTACTCAAGAGAAGAAACCCAAGTCTGGACCTAAGCCTGAAACTGAGTGCTTCTATTGCAAGCAGACTGGTCACTGGAAGCGGAACTGCCCCAAGTATTTGGCGGATAAGAAGGATGGCAAGGTCAACAAAGGTATATGTGATATACATGTTATTGATGTGTACCTTACTAATTCTCGCAGTAGCACCTGGGTATTTGATACTGGTTCTGTTGCTAATATTTGCAACTCAAAACAGGGGCTACGGATTAAGCGAAGATTGGCTAAGGACGAGGTGACGATGCGCGTGGGAAATGGTTCCAAAGTCGATGTGATCGCGGTCGGCACGCTACCTCTACATCTACCTTCGGGATTAATATTAGACCTAAATAATTGTTATTTAGTACCAGCGTTGAGCATGAACATTATATCTGGATCTTGTTTGATGCGAGACGGTTATTCATTTAAATCAGAGAATAATGGTTGTTCTATTTATATGAGTAATATCTTTTATGGTCATGCGCCATTAAAGAGTGGTTTGTTCTTACTTAATCTCGATAGTAGTAACACACATATTCATAATGTTGAAACCAAAAGATGCAGAGTTAATAATGATAGTGCAACTTATTTGTGGCACTGCCGTTTAGGTCATATCGGCGTAAAGCGCATGAAGAAACTCCATACTGATGGACTTTTGGAGTCACTTGATTATGAATCACTTGGCACTTGCGAGCCGTGCCTTATGGGCAAGATGACTAAAACACCGTTCTCCGGTACTGTGGAGAGAGCAACAGATTTATTGGAAATCATACATACTGATGTATGTGGTCCAATGAATGTTGAGGCTCGTGGCGGATATCGTTATTTTCTCACCTTCACTGATGATTTAAGCAGATATGGGTATATCTACTTAATGAAACACAAGTCTGAAACATTTGAAAAGTTCAAAGAATTTCAGAGTGAAGTGGAAAATCATCGTAACAAGAAAATAAAGTTTCTACGATCTGATCGTGGAGGAGAATATTTGAGTTACGAGTTTGGTCTACATTTGAAACAATGCGGAATAGTTTCGCAACTCACGCCACCCGGAACACCACAACGTAATGGTGTGTCCGAACGTCGTAATCGTACTTTACTGGATATGGTGCGATCTATGATGTCTCTTACCGATTTACCGCTATCTTTTTGGGGTTATGCTCTAGAGACGGCCGCATTCACGTTAAATAGGGCACCATCAAAATCCATTGAGACGACGCCTTATGAACTGTGGTTTGGCAAGAAACCAAAGTTGTCGTTTCTTAAAGTTTGGGGCTGCGATGCTTATGTGAAAAAACTTCAACCTGATAAGCTCGAACCCAAATCGGAAAAATGTGTCTTCATAGGATACCCAAAGGAGACTATTGGGTATACCTTCTATCACAGATCCGAAGGCAAAATTTTTGTTGCCAAAGTCGGAAACTTTCTAGAGAAGGAGTTTCTCTCGAAAGAAGTGAGTGGGAGGAAAGTAGAACTTGATGAGATAACAGTATCTGCTCCTTTATTGAGAAGTAGTACATCACAGAAATCTGTTTCTGTGACACCTACATCAAATAGGGAGGAAGCTAATGATAATGATCATGAAACTTCAGATCAAGTTTCTACTGAACTTCGTAGATCAACCAGAGTAAGATCCGCACCAGAATGGTACGGTAATCCTATTTTGGAAGTCATGTTACTAGACCATGATGAACCTACGAACTATGAAGAAGCGATGGTGAGCCCAGATTCCGCAAAATGGCTTGAGGCCATGAAATCTGAGATGGGATCCATGTATGATAACAAAGTGTGGACTTTGGTTGACTTGCCCGATGATCGGCAAGCAATAGAAAATAAATGGATTTTCAAAAGGAAGACTGACGCTGATGGTAATGTTACTGTCTATAAAGCTCGACTTGTTGCAAAAGGTTTTCGACAAGTTCAAGGGATTGACTACGATGAGACTTTCTCACCCGTAGCGATGCTTAAGTCTGTCCGAATCATGTTAGCAGTTGCCGCATTTTATGATTATGAAATTTGGCAAATGGATGTCAAAACTGCATTCCTGAATGGATTTCTGGAAGAAGAGTTGTATATGATGCAACCAGAAGGTTTTGTCGATCCAAAGGGAGCTAACAAAGTGTGCAAGCTCCAGCGATCCATTTATGGACTGGTGCAAGCCTCTCGGAGTTGGAATAAACGCTTTGATAGTGTGATCAAAGCTTTTGGTTTTATACAGACTTTCGGAGAAGCCTGTATTTACAAGAAAGTGAGTGGGAGCTCTGTAGCATTTCTGATATTATATGTAGATGACATATTACTGATCGGAAATAATATAGAATTTCTGGATAGCATAAAGGGATACTTGAATAAAAGTTTTTCAATGAAAGACCTCGGGGAAGCTGCTTACATATTGGGCATTAAGATCTATAGAGATAGATCAAGACGCTTAATAGGACTTTCACAAAGCACATACCTTGACAAAGTTTTGAAAAAGTTCAGAATGGATCAGGCAAAGAAAGGGTTCTTGCCTGTGGCACAAGGTGTGAAATTGAGTAAGACTCAATGCCCGACCACCGCAGAAGATAGAGAGAAGATGAAAAATGTTCCCTATGCTTCAGCCATAGGCTCTATCATGTATGCAATGCTGTGTACCAGACCTGATGTGTGCCTTGCTGTAAGTTTAGCAGGCAGGTACCAAAGTAATCCAGGAGTGGATCACTGGACAGCGGTCAAGAACATCCTTAAGTACTTGAGAAGGACTAAGGATATGTTTCTCATTTTTGGAGGTGACAAAGAGCTCGTCGTAAACGGTTACGTCGATGCAAGCTTTGACACTGATCCGGACGATTCCAAATCGCAAACCGGATACGTATTTACATTAAACGGTGGAGCTGTCAGTTGGTGCAGTTCTAAACAAAGCGTCGTGGCGGGATCTACATGTGAAGCTGAGTACATAGCCGCTTCAGAAGCAGCCAATGAAGGAGTCTGGATGAAGGAGTTCATATCCGATCTAGGTGTTGTACCTAGCGTATCGGGTCCAATGAAAATCTTTTGTGACAATACTGGTGCAATTGCCTTGGCAAAGGAATCCAGATTTCACAAAAGAACCAAACACATCAAGAGACGCTTCAACTCCATCCGGGATTTGGTCCAGGTGGGAGACATAGAGATATGCAAGATACATACGGATCTGAATGTTGCAGACCCGTTGACTAAGCCTCTTCCACGAGCAAAACATGATCAGCACCAAAACTCCATGGGTGTTAGAATCATTACTTTGTAATCTAGATTATTGACTCTAGTGCAAGTGGGAGACTGAAGGAAATATGCCCTAGAGGCAATAATAAAGTTATTATTTATTTCCTTATATCATGATAAATGTTTATTATTCATGCTAGAATTGTATTAACTGGAAACATAATACATGTGTGAATACATAGACAAACAGAGTGTCACTAGTATGCCTCTACTTGACTAGCTCATTAATCAAAGATGGTTATGTTTCCTAGCCATGAACAAAGAGTTGTTGTTTGATTAACGAGATCACATCATTAGTTGAATGATCTGATTGACATGACCCATTGCATTAGCATAGCACCCGATCGTTTAGTATATTGCTATTGCTTTTATCCATGACTTATACATGTTCCTTTAACTATGAGAATATGCAACTCCCATTTACCGTAGGAACACTTTGTGTGCTACCAAACGTCACAACGTAACTGGGTGATTATAAAGGTGCTCTACAAGTGTCTCCGAAGGTACATGTTGAGTTGGCATACTTCGAGATTAGGATTTGTCACTCCGATTGTCGGAGAGGTATCTCAGGGCCTTCTCGGTAATGCACATCACATAAAGCCTTGCAAGCATTGCAACCAATGAGTTAGTTGCGAGATGATGTATTACGGAACGAGAAAAGAGACTTGCCAGTAACGAGATTGAACTAGGTATTGGATACCGACGATCGAATCTCGGGCAAGTAACATACCGATGACAAAGGGAACAACGTATGTTGTTATGCGGTCTGACCGATAAAGATCTTCGTAGAATATGTAGGAGCCAATATGGGCATCCAGGTCCCGCTATTGGTTATTGGCCGGAAACGTGTCTCAGTCATGTCTACATTGTTCTCGAACCGTAGGGTCCGCACGCTTAACGTTACGATGACAGTTATTATGAGTTTATGCATTTTGATGTACCGAAGGAGTTCGGAGTCCCGGATGTGATCACGGACGTGACGAGGAGTCTCGAAATGGTCGAGACATAAAGAATTATATATTGGAAGCCTATGTTTGGACATCGGATACATTCCAGGTGAAATCAGGATTTTACCGGAATACCGGGAGGGTTACCGGAACCCCCCGGGAGCATAATGGGCCAACATGGGCCTTGGAGGAAAGGTGAGAGGGCAGCCCTAGGGGCTGCGCGCCTCCCCCCCTTCCCTAGTCCTATTAGGACTAGGAGAAGTGGGGCGCCCCCTCTCTCTCTCTCTCTCTCCCCCTTGGAGCAATCCTAGTCCAACTAGGATTGGGGGGGGGGGAATCCTACTCCTAGAGGGAGTAGGACTCTCCTGGCGCACCAAACCTGGCCGGCCAGCCCCTCCCCCTTGGATCCTTTATATACGGGGGCAGGGGGCACCCCAAAGACACACAAGTTGATCTACGGATCGTTCCTTAGCCGTGTGCGGTGCCCCCTTCCACCAAATTCCACCTCGATTATATCGTTGCAGTGCTTAGGCGAAGCCCTGCGCCGGTAACACATCAAGATCGTCACCACGCCGTCGTGGTGACGGAACTCTTCCCCGACGCTTTGCTGGATCGGAGCCCGGGGATCGTCATCGAGCTGAACGTGTGCCAAGAACTCGGAGGTGCCGGAGTAACGGTGCTGTGATCGGTTGGATCGCGAGGAGAACGTACGACTACTTCCTCTACGTACGACTACTTCCTCTACGTTGTGTCAACGCTTCCGCTTCGGTCTACGAGGGTACGTAGACAAACACTCTCCCCTCTCGTTGCTATGCATCACCATGATCTTGCGTGTGCGTAGGAAATTTTTTGAAATTACTGCGTTCCCCAACACCAGCCGTCGCAGCTCCTCCTCTCGCCCTTCCAGTCCTAAGCCTGGAGACTGGGAGAGGTGCTCCATTTCGCACAGCGAGCTAGTATCGCTTCAGGCCAAGGGATTTCTCCCTCAGGCCTATATGGTCCCGGTCCGAGCCGGACTCGCCACGTATAATGGCGGAGAGCAAGCGGAGAGCACCCCCAATCCCTCCAAAGGAGAGCGGGTATGCCTCGTCCCTTATCTAATAAGAGGACTTGGATTTCCAATTCATCTGTTTCTCCGTGGGCTTCTGGAGTTCTACGGCCTCCAGCTGCACAACCTCACGCCCGCCTGTATATTGCATATCGCGGGCTTCGTCGCCCTTTGCGAGCTATTCTTGGGTGTTGAGGCTCATTTCGCGCTGTGGAAGAGGATATTTTGCCTAGTGCCCCGTTCTCAAGAGGGGTCCATATATCAAGTGGGTGGAGCCGAAGTGTGGCGCATCGCCAGGACCGGATATCTATCCAGAACCCCAAAGAAGGCGTCCGAGGACTGGCCTTCGGAATGGTTTTATATAGATGATGTCCCGCCACCGGATCCTATCCGGGTCGGTCTCCCCGAATTCAACAGTGCTCCCTTAAAGAAACGCTTAAGCTAGCGTCCACGGAGCTCTCAGAGAGAAAGTGACAGGGACGACCTTTACCTGATGGGCCGGATAAGACTATTGGCTCATTCCGGACTAACCATGATTGGAGTCATGGTCGCATGCATTATGCGGGGGGTGCAGCCGCTTCAGTATAGAGACCACCCCATGTGGGATTTTAACGGGGAGGATGACGCCACCCGTTACGGTCGCAAGGGGCCGGCCTCAGCTGCTGCTCTAGTAAAGATCTTATCCTCTTTGTACAAGGGAGAAGAGGAGGAATTCCTCCGCGTCAACCCGTAGGGCGGATTTACTATGTACAACCCTCTGAGTTGGGTAAGTGGACAATTTTGCTCGCCCATCCGTTTTATATTCCCATGATTAAATATGTAGTCTAACGACTTCAACGCAGGGACTGTGTTCGGAAGTAAAGGATATAAACAGCCATCCTCCACAGCCCGAGGATCCAGAACGGTCCCTCGATCCGGACTCCGAAGAGGATCCGGACATATCGGTGGAGCTGATTGACAGGGTGTTTCATCAGCTAAGCAAGGACAATACCTTGGTGGCCATTACGACCGATTACCCGGGGTTAATCCCGGCCTCCCACATGATTGAAACCGAAATCCCAGTACCCCGAAAAGGGATCCATCCTCACGTGTCTTCAGTTTCCCGACGACCGTGTTCGGCAGGGGAGGTTTCCGAGGCGGGAGGCCGAGCCCGCGGCGGCTAGCCAACGAGGGGCCGCGGGACCCCGCGGGGTAAAAAGGAATGTAGTTCGGACTGAGATGCCGGCGCAAAGGTATAGCGCACCATCTTTTTCCCAGGTGTTATTCCTTCAGGGCATATTAACACTCGTGCTCTCTTCAGGACGAAGAGACCTCGCCGGACTATATCCGGAGAGGTTGCCAATCGCGCCTCCACCAGCCAGGCTCCAAAGCCTGGCCCGGAAGCGGAGGCGAACACAAGGCGCGCACCGAACGCTCCTCCGACAGAGGATGCAGACAGGCTGTCTGCCACTAATTCCGAGGTGGAGAGTGCCATGAACCACAGACGTCGCCGGACAGTTCTTCGCGACGCTTGTTTCTCCCAAGAAGCATTGGATGCCTTCAATTCGGGAGATGCATACCTCCGTGCTGCTCAAAATGGTTTAACCAGAGCCACGGAGCAATATGTAAAAGACATACGGGTAAGAATTTTTTTGGTAAATATGTATATACCAGTAGCCCCCGAGACTTGAAACAGTTAGAATAACTGATTTAAGGATCATTTGTTATGCAGGCTCTTACAGAAAAGAATACCCTACTGTCCCAGGAGCTGGAAGAGTGCAAAACCCAACTTGAGGCCGCACTAGCCGTGGCAGGGGAGCCCAAGGAGACCCCCTCTGGTAATTTACGCTTCGAAAGATAAATATTTTGCGAAGTACGGCGTGGGTGCAAATCTGACAAATCATATTGCAGATGGCGCCGGACTGGATCCGGAAAAGCAACAACTTCTGCGCCAGTTAGATGCTGGGGAGAGCGTGCTGACAAAGGTGAGGCAGGAGAAGAATGATCTTCAGGATCCCAACACCAAGCTGGGCGTTGAACTAAAAGATGTTCATGCCCGGCTGTCGGACTCCACTAAGGAGAATCAACGGCTTCGACGCGACATATATAGTAAGTGCTTAAACAAACTCTGAAGAAAAAAAGTTCGGCGAGGAAGTCAAATAACAGAGTTATGTCTGTAGGTATGCTAACAGGTCGTCCTGCAGAGGAGATGGCCGGTTCAACGGGTGACCTCCTAACCGAGCTCTCGCAACTACACGAGCGAGTTCGGCAGGTGATGCAAGGAGTTGCCCAAGCCTTATGGCCATCCCTCCCCAGGCTCGAGGGCCTTGGAGAGCTTGCGGAGAAGCTGAAGGGAGCGCGACGGCGCTTTCGGTTGTGGAAGATATCGGCCTGCCGCCAAGGCGCGAGGGAGGCCTGGGCCATGGTGAAGATGCGGTACACAAAGGCTGACCCAAACCACATGGCCGAGGTCGGACCTGTAGGGCCTGATGGGAAGGAGATCCCTGTAAGCTTAGTATACGGCCAAGTAGAATTGGCTGCAAAGTATTCCCAGCAGGACTGTAAATTAGACAGCCTGCTAGATGGTATTGAAGAGGAATACAATCAGTCAGAGTGACTATGTAATTTTTAATTGACATGTGTAATGCCTTCTAGCCGGATTGTAGATCGTTTGTCGTTGCCGACCTTTTCGCTTCGACCTCGGGACCTGACGGTCCGGAGTGTGTCCGAATACCCTAGTGGTTATGTAAGAACCGGGGTATGCATGGAGACCAGGCGTAGGGGTCATTAGTGCTTTATCAGACAAGTGCCCAACTAGTTATGTTATATTACATGGTTAGTAAGAAACATCTTCCAGAGAGAATAGTTCTGTTAGGGGTTCCTTTCTCTGGGAGGCATGCCCTAAAATGCATGTCCGGACTGCAAACGCAGGAAAAGCATCTGGGGGCATATATATAAATAAGTAAAAAAGGTGATCTTTTAGTTCACCGACCGAATATTCCCTTAAGAACGCTAGCTTTCGGCTTCACCCAGTCTAAGGTACACATCTGGCTGATCCGGCAGTAACAATCGCAGAGGTGCTCCCTTTACCACCTAGCCAAACAATCGGGAATGTAGGGGTAAGCACAGGAGCCAGGCAACCCAGCTTGGCCAAAACTTAAGTCATATCGATGCATATAATGGTGAAAAAAAGGTACATGCGGAAGTTTGACACATGTTTTGGGCGTGAAGCCCGTATAAATAAGCTTCTGTTTAAAGAAGCCCCCAGGTGTAGTGAGCGCGAGTAACGCGTCACTTGTTGAGCCTTTAATGGCTATAAGAGAGAAAGAAGAGAAAAGAAAGGGTGGAAGGAGAGAAATATAAGACAGAAAATGTAGAAAATGGACAGAGGAAGGAGACGAACACAGAGTCCGGCGCTAGGCGTAGAATCTTCGGAGACGGGCTGCGTTCCATGGGTTCGGCTCGAGTCAGTTATCCGAGGCATCTCGCAGGCGGTACACTCCACCAGTTAGGACTTGGTCGATTATGAAGGGACCTTCCCACTTGGGCTTGAGTTTGTCCTTTTTCTTGTCCGGCAGGCGTAGAACTAATTCGCCAACGTTGTAATTTTTGGCCCGCACTTCTCTGCTTTGATATCTTCGAGCCTGCTGTTGATAAAATGCGGAACGGGCTTGTGCCACATCGCGCTCCTCCTCCAAGGTGTCCAGACTGTCCTGCCGATCGAGCTCGGCTTCTCTTTCTTCGTACATGCGCACTCGAGGTGAGTCATGAATTATGTCGCAAGGCAGAACTGCCTCTGTGCCGTACACCATAAAGAATGGTGTGTATCCTGTGGTGCGATTCGGCGTGGTCCGCAACCCCCAGAGTACGGAGTCGAGCTCCTCTACCCAGTGCGTGTTAGATTCCTTGAGGGACTGAACTAATCTGGGTTTGATGCCGCTCATGATAAGACCATTTGCACGTTTGACCTGGCCGTTAGTTTGTGGGTGATAGACGGAAGCATAATCGAGCTTGATGCCCATGTTTTTGCACCAGAGTTTTACCTCGTCGGCCATAAAGTTCATGCCGTTATAAGTGATGATGCTGTGGGGGACGCTGCAACGGTGTACGACCCCGGATATAAAGTCTATCACCGGTCCGGATTCGGCCGTCTTAACAGGCTTGGCTTCTATCCATTTGGTGAACTTATCCACCATGACCAGTACGTATTTGTTCTTATTAGTTCCCCCTTTAAGGGGTCCAACCATGTCAAGCCTCCAGACTGCGAAGGGCCAAGTGATGGGGATAGTTTGTAGGGCGGTAGGTGGCATATGGCTTTGGTTTGCAAAAAGCTGGCAACCGACGCATCGTTGGACCAAGTCCTGAGCGTCTGTCCGGGCCGTCGGCCAATAGAAGCCTGTATGGAAAGCTTTGCTTACAAGGGACCGAGCTGCGGCGTGATGACCATCGAGTCCGGCATGAATTTCAACCAGCAAGTTCCGCCCTTCCTCTTCGGAGATGCACCTTTGAAGGACTCCGGTAGTGCTTTTCTTATAAAGCTCTCCCTCATGGACTTTATAGGCCTTGGATCGCCGCACTATGCAGCGTGACTCATTTTGGTCCTCTGGAAGCTCCTGCCTATTAAGGTAGGCTAGGAATGGTTCTGTCCACGGGGCGATGACGACCATTATTACGTGGGCGGAAGTTGTAATTTCATTGGCAGAGCCACCGATTATGTCAGATTGTTCGGTGCCGGACAGTGCGGGTGGGTCCGGGCTGTCATTATCAGGCTCCCCTTCCCATACTACGGATGGCTTGAACAACCTTTCCAGGAAGATGTTGGGGGGGGGGGGGACTGCATCGCGTTTTGCGCCGATGCATGCCAGGACGTCTGCCGCCTGATTGTTTTCCCGGGCTATGTGGTGAAATTTGAGCCCCTCGAATCGGGCTGACATTTTTAAGACGGCGTTGTGATAAGCTGCCATTTTTGGAACCTTGGCATCGAAGTCTCCATTTATTTGGGATATCGCGAGGTTCGAATCCCCGCGCACCTCTAGGCGTTGAATGCCCATGGATCCTGCCATCTGGAGACCATGTAAAAGGGCCTCATATTCGGCTGCATTGTTGGAGTCCGTGTACATAATCTAGAGTACATATTGGACTGTGTCTCCTGTGGGGGATGTCAAAACGACGCCAGCCCCTAGACCGGCCAACATTTTGGAGCCGTCGAAATGCATGATCCAGTTTGAATATGTGTCGTACTCTTTAGGGAGTTCGGCCTCCATCCATTCTGCGACGAAGTCGGCCAAAACTTGCAACTTGATAGCTCGCCGTGGCTTATAAGTTATGTCGAACGGGAGGAGCTCGATGGCCCATTTTGCAATCCGGCCCGTTGCGTTGTGGTTGTTTATAATATCGTTGAGTGGTACTTCCGATGCTACTGTGATTAAACACTCTTGAAAGTAGTGTCGTAGCCTCCGGGATGCCATGAATACCGCGTATGCAATCTTTTGATAATGTGGGTACAGTGATTTGCATTGGGTGAGGACAGTGGACACATAGTAAACCGGCTTTTGAAGGGGGAATTTGTGTCCGTCTGTTTCCCGCTCGACGATGAGTACTGCGCTGACAACTTGATGGGTTGCTGGAATGTACAATAGCATTGGTTCGCCGATGTTTGGCGCAGCTAGGACTGGGTTTGTTTGTAATATGGCTTTTATTTCCTTGAGTCCGGCTGTGGCGGCATCCGTGCACTCGAAGTGTTCGGTGCGCTGAAGGAGGCGATAGAGGGGTAGCGCCTTTTCTCCCAAACGGGAGATAAAGCGGCTTAGAGCCGCCACGCATCTGGTTAATTTTTGTATTTGTTTGAGGTCCTTTGGGATATCCAATTGTGACAAAGCTCGGATCTTGGCTGGATTTGCTTTGATTCCTCTACCGGATACAATGAAGCCCAAGAGCTTTCCGGCTGGAACGCCGAAAATGCATTTTTTCGGATTTAGCTTGATGTCATATGCTCGGAGGTTGTCAAATGTAAGCCTCAAGTAGTCTACTAGAGATTCGACATGTCTTGTTTTTACGACCACATCATCCACGTACGCCTCCACTGTTTTGCCGATCTGGTTTGCCAGACATGTCTGAATCATGCGCTGATATGTTGCGCCGGCGTTTTTGAGTCCGAAAGGCATTGTGTTGAAGCAGAATGGGCCGTATGGTGTGATGAATGCCGTTGCGGCCTGGTCTGACTCTGACATCTTGATTTGATGGTAGCCGGAGTATGCGTCGAGGAAACACAACGAATCGTGTCCTGCAGTGGCGTCGATAATTTGATCGATGCGGGGGAGGGGGAAGGGATCCTTTGGGCAAGCCTTGTTCAGGTCTTTAAAATCGACGCACAGGCGCCAGGATTTGTCCTTCTTTGGTACCATCACCAAATTTGCTAGCCAGTCCGGATGTTTTATATCTCTGATGAATCCGGCCTCCAATAGCTTGGCTAGCTCCTCTGCCATGGCCTGTCTCTTGGGTTCGGAGAAACGCCGAAGGGCTTGTTTGACTGGTTTGAATCCTTTTAGGATATTTAAGCTGTGTTCGGCCAGCCTGCGTGGGATTCCTGGCATGTCTGAAGGGTGCCAGGCAAAAATGTCCCAGTTCTCACGTAGGAACTCTCGCAGTGCGGCGTCTACATCAGGGTTTAGTCGTGCCCCGATGGAAGCTGTTTTATTGGGGTCCATTGGATGGACCTGGAATTTGACTACTTCATTTGCTGGTTTAAAGGAGGTGGACTTGGATCTTTTGTCGAGTATCACATCGTCCCTGTTTACCGTGGAGCGCAGCGTAGTTAGTTCCTCAGCCGCTAGGGCTTCGGACAGTGCCTCAAGGGCCAATGCGGCTGTCTTGTTTTCGGCGCGGAGTGCTATCTCCAGATCACTAGCGAGAGTGATGATTTCGTTCGGCCCGGGCATCTTCAGCTTCATGTACCCGTAATGGGGTATTGCTTGGAAGATTGTAAATGCTTCCCGCCCTAGCAGAGCGTGGTATCCGCTACTGAATGGGGCCACCTAGAATGTGACCTCTTCGGACCTATAATTATCCGGCGTGCCGAACACCACATCTAGTGTGATTTTTCCGGTGTAGCGCGCTTCCCGACTGGGGATTATTCCTCTAAAGGTTGTGCTGCTTCGCTCAATGCGGTTCCAGTCTATTTCCATTTTTTGAAGGGTTTCCTCGTAAATGAGGTTCAATCCGCTGCCTCCGTCCATGAGTACCTTGGTGAGGCGAATGCCGTCCACTATTGGACTGAGGACCAGTGCGGCTGGTGCTCGAGCTGTTCAGAATTTAGGTTCATCACTGGCATTAAAAGTAATAGCCGTGTCACTCCATGGGTTGACTTCGGCGAGGCTGCGGAGTGTTCCTTTTCGCATATTATTTGATGCGAAAGTCTCGAAGACTGTTAAAACTGTACTGGGGTCCCTGAGGTGGCTTTCTGTGGTCTCCGGAATTAGGAGATCTTCGCCCATTTTGGCCACCTACCGGATTATCCAACATGCTCTAAGGCTGTGAGTTGGTGTGGCGTCCACTGTACTATGAATTTTACAGGGTCCATTAAGCCATCCCTCCAGTACGGTTCCATGTAGAGGGTTTTGGTTTTTTGGTTTTTGACCCGGGTGTCTAGCGATGATGCACCCTTTTGTTTCGGACGAGGTTTCTATTCAGGGCCGGATTGTCCCAAAATTTTATTTCGGTTTTCCAGGCGCTTTCCATCGCACAGTACTTTTGTACTATGGATGCCAAGTCAGCAAAGCATGTAATGTCACGACGACTTATGGTGTTGAGGATTCCTTGGTTCGTGCAATTGTTGCAGAAGGTTGAGATTGCATCTTCCTCTCGGCAGTCCTTTATCCTATTCATAACCAGGAGGAACCTTGCCCAGTAATGATGTACTGTTTCTTCGGGCTTTTGCCTGATTTGGGATAGATCGCTTATGTTCGGGTGGGTGGGTGGAATTAAATCCGAGACCTCACCCAATCTGGGACTCAGAGGCCAAGGAGTTTGCGAACTCTGAAGTTTGGATTCTTGGATGTTGTCCAATGAGTCTAGCCCGTTTCCTGATTCTAAGTTCAGGTCTTGAGTTACATCCTCCCCTCCGTGGTTAACCGGCTTGGAGGGATTGGGAATCCGGACATAGCTAGTCCTTAGGATAGATGAAGGGTCGCCGCACTGTGCCTCTAATACGACAACATGATGGGTGACTTGGGGAGAATTAATCTCTCTTAGATCGGTTTTCAGCCCAACCTGGTCGTAATCCGTAGTGACCCCCAGGGCGGCGATGTGATCAAAGAGCTCGTTTACGGAAGAGAGCTCCATTGGATCCAACTGCTCGACGAATTCCGAGCTGACGTGAAGATCGCTTTTGATGACCCAAGAGGTGACCGTCGGCGCAACAGCCGAACAGGCGGTCACAAGAAAACCACCTAGCCGGAGAGTTTGGCAGACAGCCAAGGCTCCCTTAATAACACCGCCGTCTTTAAAGACGAGGAGAGACATCCGTCCTGATTGCGACGACACAGAGGAACTCTCAATGAAGCCACCAATGTCGGTGTCAAAATCGGCGGTTCTCGGGTAGGGGGTCCCGAACTGTGCGTCTAGGCGGATGGTAACAGGAAACAAGGGACACAATGTTTTACCCAGGTTCGGGCCCTCTTGATGGAGGTAAAACCCTACGTCCTGCTTGATTAATATTGATAATATGGGTAGTACAAGAGTAGATCTACCATGAGATCAAGGAGGCTAAACCCAAGAAGCTAGCCTATGGTATAATTGTTGTATGTTGAGATTCTCCCCTACGGACTAAAACTCTCCGGTTTATATAGACACCGGAGAGGGTTAGGGTTACACAAAGTCGGTTACAATGGTAGGAGATCTGAATATCCGCATCGCCAATCTTGCCTTCCACGCCAAGGAAAGTCCCATCCGGACACGGGACGGAGTCTTCAATCTTGTATCTTCATAGTCCTTGAGTCCGACTGAAGGTATAGTCCGGCTACCCGGACACTCCCTAATCAAGGACTCCCTCACCCATCTTTTTATCCTCGATGGCAACAATACAATACGTGTCGTTTCCCTTTCTGTCACTAGGACCGAGCACCGCAAGATTGAACCCAAAGGTAAGCACTTCTCCCATTGCAAGAAAGATCGATCTAGTAGGCCATTCTAAACCGATAATTCGAAGAGACTTGCAAAGATATCAAATCATGCATATAAGAATTCAGAGAAGAATCAAATATTATTCATAGATAATCAATTTCATAAACCCACAATTCATCGGATCTCGGCAAACACACCGCAAAAGAGTATTACATCGAATAGATCTCCAAGAAGATCGAGGAGAACTTTGTATTGAGATCCAAAGAGAGAGAAGAAGCCATCTAGCTAATAACTATGGACCCGAAGGTCTATGGTAAACTACTCACACATCATCGGAGAGGCTATGGTGTTGATGTAGAAGCCCTCCGTGATCGATTCCCCCTCCAGCGGAGCGCCGGAAAAGGCCCCAAGATGGGATCTCACGGTTACAGAAGGTTGCGGTGGTGGAAAAGTGGTTTCGTGGCTTCCCTGGATGTTTTCAGGGTATAAGAGTATATATAGGCGAAAGAAGTAGGTCGGTGGAGCTGCAAGGGGCCCACGAGGGTGGGGGGCACGCCCTCCTGCCTCGTGGCATCCTCGCTGCTTCCTTGACTTCCACTCCAAGTCTCCTAGATTGCGTTTGTTCCAAAAACGATCCCCGCGAAGGTTTCATTCCGTTTGATATTCCTTTTCTGTGAAACACTGAAATAGGAAAAAAAACATTTTGCACTGGGCCTTCGGTTAATAGGTTAGTCCCAAAAATAATATAAAAGCCCATTAAACATCCAAAACAGATAATATAATAGCATGGAACAATAAAAATTATAGATGCGTTGGAGACGTATCAAGCATCCCCAAGCTTAATTCCTGCTCGTCCTCGAGTAGGTAAATGATAAAAACAGAATTTTTTATGTGGAATGCTACCTAACATAATTTTCAATGTAATTCTTTTTATCGTGGCATGAATGTTTAGGTCCAAAAGATTCTAGACAAAGTTTTATTATTGACATAAAAATAGTAATACTTCAAGCATGCTAACCAAGCAATTATGCCTTATCAAAATAACATAGCCAAAGAAATCTTATCCCTACAAAATCATATAGTTTGGCCATGCTTCATTCTCATCACAGACAATGCTCCCATCATACACAACCCCGATGACAAGCCGAGCAATTGGTTCATACTTTTTAACGCGCTTCAACCTTTTCAACCCTCACGCAATACATGAGCGCAAGCCATGGACATAGCACTATGGGTGGAATAGAGTATGATGATAGGGGTTATGTGAGAAGACAAAAAAGGAGAAAGTCTCACATTGACGCGGCTAATCAACGGGCTATGGAGATGCCCATCAATTGATGTCAATGCGAGGAGTAGGGATTGCCATGCAACGGATGCACTAGAGCTATAAATGTATGAAAGCTCATCAAAAAGAAACTAAGTGGGTGTGCATCCAACTTGCTTGCTCATGAAGACCTAGGGCATTTTGAGGAAGCCCATCATTGGAATATACAAGCCAAGTTCTATAATGAAAAATTCCCACTAGTATATGAAAGTGACAAAATAAGAAACTCTCTATCATGAAGGTCATGGTGCTATTTTGAAGCACAAGTGTGGAAAAAGGATAGTAACATTGCCCCTTCTCTCTTTTTCTCTCATTTTTTTCCTTTTTTATTTTTTTATTTTGGCTTCTTTGGCCTCTCTTTTTCATCCGGAGTCTCATCCCGACTTGTGGGGGAATCATAGTATCCATCACATGGGAAAATGCCCTAAAAATGAAAATCATCACACTTCTATTTATTTACAACTCAAGAATTACAACTCGATACTTAGAACAAAATATGACTCTATGTGAATGCCTCCGGCGGTGTACCGGGATATGCAATGAATCAAGAGCGACATGTATGAAAGAATTATGAAGGTGGCTTTGCCACAAATACGATGTCAGCTACATGATCATGCAAAGCAATATGACAATGATGAAGCGTGTCATAATAAATGGAACAGTGGTAAGTTGCATGGCAATATATCTTGGAATGGCTATGGAAATGCCATAATACATAGGTATGGTGGCTGTTTTGAAGAAGATATAAGGAGGCTTATGTGTGATAGAGCATATCGTATCACGGGTTTTGGATGCACCGGCGAAGTTTGCACCAACTCTCGAGGTGAGAAAGGGCAATGCACGGTACCGTAGAGGCTAGCAAATTGCGAGAAGGTAAGAGTGCGTATAATCCATGGACTCACATTAGTCATAAAGAACTCATATACTTATTGCAAAAGTTTATTAGCCCTCGAAGCAAAGTACTACTACGCATGTCCCTAGGGGGATAGATTGGTAGGAAAAGACCATCACTCCTCCCCGACCGCCACTCATAAGGAAAGCAATCAAAGAACACCCCATGCTTTAAATTTGTCACACAACGTTTACCATACGTGCATGCTACGGGACTTGCCAACCTCAACACAATTATTTCTCAATTCCACAATTACCCAACTAGCATGACTCTAACATTACCACCTTTATATCTCAAAAGAAATATCAAGTATCAAATTTATCATATTTTTGAACACACTCTATATGAAAGTTTTTATTAGGACTAATTTTATAGCCAAAGCAAATTACCATGGCTGTTCTAAAAGACTCACAAAATAATATAAGTGAAGCATGAGAGATCAATAATTTCTACAAAATAAAACCACCACCGTGCTCTAAAAGATATAAGTGAAGCATTAGAGCAAGATTATCTAGCTCAAAAGATATAAGTGAAGCACATAGAGTATTCTAATAAATTCTGATTCATGTGTGTCTCTCCCAAAAGGTGTGTACAACAACGATGATTGTGGTAAACTAAAAAGCAAAGACTCAAATCATACAAGAAGCTACAAGAAAAACACATATCATGTGGTGAATAAAAATATAGCCTCTAGTAAAAGTTACCAATAGACGAAGAAGAGGGGATGCCTTCCGGGGCATCCCCAAGCTTAGGATTTTGGTTGTCCTTGAATTTTACCTTGGGGTGCCTTGGGTATACCCAAGCTTAGGCTTTTTCCACTCCTTGTTCCAAAATCCATCAAATCTTTACCCAAAAACTTGAAAACTTCACAACACAAAACTCAAACAGAAACTCTCATGAGCTCCGTTAGTGTAAGAAAAAAACCACCACTTTAAGGTACTGTAATGAATTCATTCTTTATTTATATTGGTGTTAAACCTACTTTATTCCAACTTCTATATGGTTCATACCCTCGATACTAGCCATAGATTCATCAAAATAAGCAAAGAACACACAAAAAACAGAATCTGTCAAAAACAGAATAGTCTGTAGTAATCTGTATCAAACGTATACTTCGAACTCCAAAAATTCTGAAAATAATTGGTGGACATGAGGAATTTGTCTATTAATCATCTGCAAAAAGAATCAACCTAAAAGCACTCTCTAGTAAAAAATGGCAGCTAATCTTGTGAGCGCTAAAGTTTCTGTTTTTTACAGCAAGATCGCATAGTCTTCACCCAAGTCTTCCCAAAGGTTCTACTTGGCACAAACACTACTTAAAACATAAAACCACATCACCAGAGGCTAGATGGATTTTATTACTAAACAGAAACAAAAACAAGGAACAAAAATAAAATTGGGTTGCCTCCCAACAAGCGCTGTCATTTAACGCCCCTAGCTAGCCATTGATAATTTTAATGATGCTCACAACAAAGACAAGAATTAAAGCACAAAGAGAGCATCATAGAACACGTGATAAACACATCTAAGTATAACATACTTCCTATGCATAGGCATTTTATAAGCCAACAAATTATCATAGCAAGCAAAAATTAGCATATGCAAGGAAGAAGAAAGAGACGATAGCAATCTCAACATGACGAGAGGTAATTTAGTAAGATAAAAATTTCTACAAGCATATTTTCCTCTCTCATAATAATTACATGTAGGATCATAGGCAAATTCAACAAAATAGCTATCACATAACATATTCTCAAGACGATCCACATGCATGCGAAGTTGACACTCTTCCAAAATAGTGGGATTATCATTAACTAAAGTCATGACCTCTCCAAACCCACTTTTATCAAAAATACCATAAGATTGAACATTATCCAAAGATGTGGGATCTAAAGTTGACATTCTTCCAAACCCACTTTCAATATTATTGCAAACACTATTATCAATCTCATATTCATCATGGGGCTTAAATAAATTTTCAAGGTCATAAGAAGAATCACCCCAATCATGATCATTGCAACAAGTAGTAGACATAGCAAAACTAGCATCCCCAAGCTTAGGGTTTTGCATATTATTAGCACAATTGACATCAAGAGAATTTATAGTAAAATCATTGCAATCATGCTTTTATTCAATTAGCTATCATGAATCTCTTCATAAATTTCTTCATCACAATTTTCAGATTCACGAATTTCAAGAAAAACCTCAAAAAGATAATCTAGTGCACTCAAATCACTAGAAATTGGTTCATCATAATTGGATCTCTTAAAAATATTAGCAAGGGATGTGGATTCATAAACTTTAGCAAGCGAAGATGCAAGCAAAAAGAAGGCACATGGTAACACAAGATCAAACAGAAGGAGGGCGGAGAAAAGGCAAAGGTTTTTGAAAATCGTTTTAGAAGTGGGGCAGAGGAAAACGAGTGGCGAATGGCGAATAATGTAATGCGAGGGAGAAGAGTTTGTGATGGGTACTTGGTATGTCTTGACTTGAGCGTAGATCTCCCCGGCAACGGCGCCAGAAATTCTTCTTGCTACCTCTTGAGCATGCGTTGGTTTTCCCTTGAAGAGGAAAGGGTGATGCTGCAAAGTAGCGTAAGTATTTCCCTTAGTTTTTGAGAACAAGGTATCAATCCAGTAGGAGACTACACGCAAATCGACTAGTGCCTGCACAAAAAATCAAGAACCTTGCAACCAACGCGGTAAAGGGGCTGTCAACCCCTTCACTACAAAAAAATACACTTCCGTGATGATACATTTTTGTCACAGTAGGTCGTGTTTTTTGTCATGCATGTACATCCATGACAAATTTCTGACAGAATCAAAGATAGTCATACCTGTGCTGTCGTAGAAGTGTTCCATGACATTACCAATGTCGGATTTCGGGTTCCGGCAGACCCTTGAGGTTCGAACACTGGGGTGCGTGCAGAGATTTCGCCTTCTACCTACCTGCACCCCACCGCCTCACTAAGATCTAAGCTATGGAAAGAACAGCACAAGAGACACAGGGTTTATACTGGTTCGGGCCACCGTTGTGGTGTAATACCCTACTCCAGTTTGTGGTGTGGTGGATTGCCTCTTGGGCTGATGACGATGAGCAATACAAGGAAGAACAGCCTCGCGAGGGTCTCTTCTTGGCTGGGGCGATGAACTGCTAGGAGGAGTTAAGTCACCCTTCTCTCTCTCTCTCTGATTCGCCGATTCTTCAATTAATTGCCTCTACCCTGGGGGTGGCTATTCCTATTTATAGGCAAAGGCCCTGGGCCTCTTCCCAAATATTGAGCAGGAAGGGCGCCAACAATTGGCCATTTTGAAGGGGAACATCTGGTACACTTATCCTGACTAAAGTTGGTCCTCGCTTGCCAAAGGCTCTGGTGTGACGCTGGCTTGGGCTCCACAATGACTTCCTCCCTGCCGTTGGGCTGGTCTTGGTCTCGTTGCACCGAAACAGGTGCCTTTACTTGATGCTCTCACCTGCGCTTGCTCCCTTTGCACCAAAGAGGAAAGGAGGACACTGTGCGGGCTGGCGCCAGCCTGGCGCCCTTGGTCGTCATGGCTTGCGTCACGGGCACCTCGTGAGGTACCCTGCCTTGATCTCTCCGCCTCCTCGTGAGCCAGCCTGATGAGGCCGTGCCTGAGGAAGCTTCGTGTCGTCCGCCCCGCGAGGCTTGGCCCCTCGCGAGGGTCTTGGGTCTGTGTTGATGATGATGGGCCGTGCTGGGCCCCCCTCTGAGCCACGCCGCAGGCAGGCAAGTCTAGGGACCCCCGTTCCCAGAACGCCGACAGTAGCCCCCGGGCCCAAGGCGCGCCCGGACTTGGCCGTGCAGGGAGGCGAAAGGGCAAGGGCAAAGCGCCGCGGGCCCTAACAGCCTGCGGCCTTGGGCGCCGCGTGGCGGTTGATTGGACGTGAGCGCCTCAGCAACCGTGCGAGTTGATAAAGGAGTGGCATCTGCCTAGGCTTTGCTTTTTTTGCTTTCTCCGGTTGCTGCTCAGATCCCCTTTCTTGCGCCTCTCCTTCCTTCATCCAAAATTTCCAGATCTACTTCGACCGCGTGACCTAGGAAGCCATGGCGCCTCGTCAGTCCCTGGCCAGAGCTTGGTACTCGTCTGCCCTGGACTCGCCGAACGTGTCGGAGGTGAGCCTCGCCCGGTTGCGCCGGATGGCGGCGGCGCAGGGCATCGACGGGGCGAAGGTGTTCAAGGCCGGCTCCGCCACCCCTGAGGGCCAAGGGAGCACCTTCTATCCGCTCTTTGTAAGCGCCATTGCTGCTGGCCTGGTGCCTCCTTTCTCCGAGTTCTTCTTCTCTGTCCTCCGCCATTATAAGCTACAGGCTCTGCATCTCCACTCCAACTCCGTCCTTCTCCTGGCAATCTTCGCCTATTACTGCGAGGCTCACGTAGGGGGTGCAGCCCTCAGTGGCCTTGCTGCGCCACTACTTCTACCTCCGGACCTCTCGCGGTCCTGCTTCCGCGTGCGCGAGCTTCGTCGCGTACGGTGGCGCCATTGCCATTTCGAGCCCTGGGAAAAGGATTGAGGGCTTCAGGAGCAAGTGGGTCTTGGCAGATGCTAGGCGCATCCACCCTTGGCTGATCTTGCCCATGGAGCAACCCACGAGCTCCAGCGATTGGGGTCGAGCGGAGCTCGTGGACCCCCGCGCGAAGATGGTGTTGGAGAAGATGGACGCGGATCTGAGGCCGGCCAACATGGCAGCGGCGAAGCTGACCGGCACGTCGCTGCTGAGGGAATTCCTGGAGCACCAGCTGGCTCTGCTTTGGCAGTACTCATTTCCGATGTGGAGGCCCCATCCGAGCCCCGCGGCCTTGGCCGATGAAGATCTGGCTGCGGTCCTCCAATCTCTGGTCGGGGGCGATGTGGCGAGGTTGGAGGGCACTCCTACGCCCTTGTTCCTCCGCGACGACTGGGAGCAGGTAGTGGAGTCCATGCCCATCTTCAACTGGGACGGGCCCGTGCCCACGGAAGCTTCCGAGGAACCGGTGGACGTGTCCTCCAACGACTCCAGCGAAGAGGAGGAAGGAGGGGAGCGGGAAAAAGGGTCTGACTCCGAGGAGACTAACGGAGAGTCGAGGGCTCCCCTCCCTCGGCGTAGGTCCCGCGTTCTCCGCCTCTCTTCGAGCGATGACGACGAGGATGATGACGAGCAGGGCGGCGGGAGCTTGCCCCCGATCCCGAAGAAGGACAGGACCGGGCTGATCTCCCGCCGGTCTGCCCCGGCCCCGAAGCGGACCGCAGACGCGCCTTCCGCTCCCGAGCTTCCCAAGGTTGACCCTTCCAGCCGACTTTCGGGCTTCAAATTTGGCCGGAGGCAGCTTGAGCTCACTGGCGACGACCCGTAAGCACTTGATTCTTGTCTTTATTTCTTGTTTTGCTGCTGAGGCTTGACGTCTGCATCTCTTGGATAGGCTAGCGCCCGCAGCAAAGAAGCCGAAGGGAGCTCCTGAGGTTCCATCCGGGGCAACGCCTCTGCCCGCGAAGGAAGGTGACCGCGACGCACGGGCCTCTCCTGCCCGGTCGTCCTCGCGAGGCCTGGCTGAGCCGGCTGGGGCGAGCTCAACCCCCATGGCCCAAGCGACTCCGGAGGTGCCTTTACCTGCTGCCGCCACCACAGCCGTTGGGGCGCAACAGGCTCCGCCTCAGGATGCTGTGGTCGTGCTACCGCCTTCTCCTCCTACTCCACCGACTGCTGTCTCTCCGACTCCTCCCGCCGTTCTGGATCGTGCTGCTGCTGAGTTGGACCGGCTACGGCAGGATCTTCTCGGCGCCGACCCTCACTCGGTGGTCAGGCGCTTGGAGCTGGCTTCAGGATGGATTCGCTCCGACGCTTCGATTCGGGCAGCGCTGGTCCAGGCCTTGACGGCTTGCGATGAGGAGAGGCAGGCCGTCCTTGAGGCGAAGGCTGCTCGTGACACAGCCCGAGGGGAGGTGGTCGACGTCCGTGGTCGCTGCAAGGTGCTTGAGGACGAGCTGCAAGGCCCGCAGGACTAGCTCGCGAAAGAGGCCCGCCTTCGCCAATAGCAGGAAGAATGCGTGAAGGCTCGTGAGGCGGCCGTCAAGGACCGGGAGGCCAGGCTCAGGAAGCGCCGTGACCGCCTAGGCGCGCTGGAGCAAGAGTTGGGGGCGAGGAAGGTCGAGCTGGACGACAAGGCCCAGGTTCTTGCCGAGGACCGCGTGGACTTCGCGAAGATGGAGGAGAAGGCTCGTTCCTCGCTGAATACGCTTTACGACAGCGGCCTGGAGAGCCCGCTGGCTGGCGCCGAGGACGGCCCCGCCAAGCTGCTTCCCTTCCTGGTTCACGCTCTTGAAGATGTCGCCCTTGGCCTTGGCCCCACGGCCGAGGCCGAGGCGCGTGTCCTGTCTTCTGCAGCACTGACACGGGTCCTCACCCACATCTACCTTCGCGACCTCAGCGTCGACCTCGACAGCCTGCTGGAGCCAGCAAGCGGCGGGCGTGCCGCTGTCGCTGCCGAGGCCGTGAAGGGTCGCGCGGAGGCTCTGCTGGGGAAGTTCCGTGCCTTCAGCCCCAAGCCGAAGCGAGGCGCCGCCGACCCTGCTGCTCCATGAGGCGAACCCACTCCGCGCTGCTCCACCGCCGTCAAGTGATTCCGTTGTGGCTCCTGTCCTGCCTTCAATTCCTGCACATGTATCATGTCTCGGGGAGGCATTTAAACTTGCGTTTGGCATTGAGATAACAGTGTGGACTGTAATATTTGCTTTTGAACTCCTTGAAATTTAAGATGGCGCTCCCCTCTCGCCTTTGCTCCCCTTTCTGCTCTACGTCCTCGGGTCCCGGCCCTCGAGCGAGTCTCAGCCGTCGCTGGTATGCCAGGTCGCGATGCCGTGGACAAGGCCAGAGGGTGAGGGCTGGAGAGCCAGTAGGATCCCTGAGTCGCGATGCTTAGGCACCCCCCCTTTAACGTGCAAGCGGTTCGCGCGAATGAGAGTGAAGGAGGCTGTCTTTTGAATTCCTTGAAATTTACGCTTTTCCTTCCTACTTGCTTATGTTCTACGCCGGCAGAGCCCGGCCCCGTGCATACCTCAGCCGTTGTTAGCCCCGACCGGAAACCATGACGGGACCAAGGAGTGAGGGGCTACGTGACAAGTTAGGCTCCTGAGTCGCGATGCCCAGGAGTCCCCCTTGGCGCACGAACAACAAGTAGGGAGGTGAGATGTGGGTGGATCTACCGTTCTACGTCTGCAGAGCCCGGCCCCGCGCATACCTCAACCGCCGTTAGCCTTTCGGAACTAAGGAGTGAGGGGCTACGTGACCAGTTAGGCTCCTGAGTCACGATGCTCAGGAGTCCCCCTTGACGCTCAAACGGCCTTCGTACCTTGGCTCCGCTCGGGGAGAGACGCGTGACGAACCAGGCCCGGGGGGGCCTGGCTGGGTATCGTGCGTCTAGGCGTGACCCAGGCGTAGCCCCCGTGCCCAGCCCCCTCGCGCAGCACTCCCGAGGGGAGGCGTTACGATGAGGCTAGACACTGAGCTCTGGGCTCCCTGAGGATGATGCGGCCCGGGGGCCACCCTCAGTTGTTTATCACCAGCGCGGAGCATAGCGCTTCCGTATGTGTACGGGCATAGCCGCTCCTCGGCAGTGTCGTCAGCCAGCGCGGAGCATGGTGCTTCCACTGGTATGTGGGAGGGGGCTCCCCTCCGGGAGGAGCCCCCGGGGTGTGTACAACCCCGCCCTAACACGTGGCTGGCACGGTAGGGCCTGGCGAGGTGTATCTGGGCACCCGTGAGCCAGCGCGGGACTCACGGGGCCCTACCTCTAGGCGGGTTGCGCCTGGCACTGGGCCTTATCTTGTGATGTGTTCCTGCAAATTTGGTTAGATGCCGGCGCTCTACGTCCTCGGGTCCCGGCCCTCGAGCTGGTCTCAGCCGTCGCTTGTATGCCAGGTCGCGATGCCGTGGACAAGGCCAGAGGGTGAGGGATGGAGAGCCAGTAAGAGCCCTGAGTCGCGATGCTCAGGTACCCCCCCTTTAACGTGCAAGTGATCAGCATGGAGAAGAAGAGGTGCCGTGGACCGGCATCAAATAATCAAGCATGGTGGGTCGAACGCATAGCCGGAAATAAACGCAAAAGGGATACATGCCGCTGGGTCTGGCCCGAGCGACTTGGGGATGATGCAGCCCGAGGGGCGCCCCCAACAAAGTAAGCTAACAACACAAAATAAAATGGATACATGCCACAGGGATGGACCCACGCGGCCTGGGAATAATGCAGCCTTGGGGGCGCTCCCAGCTGGAAATGAAACTTGAAAGATGTCACCTGATGATGTTAAGGACGAATGAGTGTTGGTGTAGCAGACTCGGTGGGCTGCGGAAGCCGATCCTCATGAGCCCCCAGGCCCAGGGGCCTCGGGAGGCTCCGGAGGCGCTGGTGGCTCCTCGCGGACCATCTCCATCTCCACCAAGGCTGCGGAACGCCTGGCCTCTTGAACCTCCGTGATGCCCCTCATGAGGCGCTGGTACGTGGTAGTCGCGTTCGGCAAGCCGTAAGGCATGCGAATGTAGCTGTGGGGTGGACCTTCACAGCGCCCCACTCGCGAGGGCCAGAGGCGCTCCAGAGAGGCGACTCGATTGAGCCCTGCCATGTCGATGCAGACGCGCAGCCCACCATCCTCGCCTGGATGGGGAGCCACAGCTGGTAGGCGGCGTCCGCCTCTCATGACTCTTGACTCCTGTAGCTCCTGAATGGCCTTGTTGACGAACTCCTGAGGGTCTGGCCCTCCTTGCCTTACTCCTTCTTGAGGGAAACGTGCTTCAAAACACGCCTCCATGTGGTGCCCAAGCGCCTCCCTCGTGACCTTAGCCAGGTCGGTGGCCCTCCAGGGGAGAGCCCCCGAGCCCTACCTGAGGAGGGCGTCGGGCACGCTTTCCTATGCGATGGAAGGAGGTTCCCTCCGGGCAGGCGCGGGCCTGAGGGGCCTGCCTCCTGAGGGGCTGGGCCGGACGATGTCCTATTCTTCTTGAGGGTGGTCTCGGGAAGCCTCCTACTTCCGCGATCCGGGTCTTCCAGTAATGCGGCCTGAAAGGCTCGTTCCAGGGAACACACCGCGTCCTTCTCTTCACAGGGCACCGTGATGACTCCGCCACTTCCTGGCATCTTGAGGACGTTGTATCCATGGTGAGTTACGTCCATGAACTTGGCCAGCGCTGGGTACCCAAGGATGGCGTTGTACGGCATGCGAATGTGAGCGACGTCGAAGTTGATGAGCTCGGTGCGGTAGTTGTCGCGTGCCCCGATGGTGACAGGGAGGCGGACCTGCCCAATCGGGACCGTGGAGCCGTCGGTGACTCCGGAGAAAGGCTTGGTTGGCTGAAGCTGGTTGTAGGGCACTTGGAGATTGTCGAATGTTTCCACAGACAGGACGTTGAGCCCTGCCCCGCCATCGATGAGGGTCCTGGTGACCAGCACGTTGCTGATGATTGGGGAGCAAAGCATCGGGAGGACTCCGGATGTGGTCGCGCACTTGAGTTGAACCGCTGAGCTGAACGTGATGACGCACGCCGACCACCTGAGAGGGCGCGTGGCTTCGAGCTTGGGGAGGACAGCATTTACTTCGCGGGCGAACTGCTTGAAGATGCGCTGAGAGGCTGGGGCTTGAGCCCCGCCCAGGATGCAGGCGATCGCGCGGCTCCTGGAAGCCCCCAGCCCCCTCGTCCTGATGGCAGTCCTCGTTTCTCCTTGGCTGCAGCGGCAACGGAGGGAGGCCTGCGTTGCCTTGCGGGCGATCCTCGCGAGGCTGATCCCTCTAGTCTCCCTCGCGAGGCGGGTCTTGCCAGCGGTCCTCGCGAGGTCGATCGGGCCACCCTTGGCGCGGGCCGCGGTCTTCCCAGCGTCATGTGTTCCTTCCTCCTCCTCGACCGTAGCCCCGGTCACCACGGTCGGGACGACGACCGGTCCTTCCTTCTCGCACGGCTCGGAGCTCTTGACATTCGTTGGTGTTGTGGGTGTGGAGGTCGTGGTACATACAGTACCGACTGCCCTTGGAAGACTCGGGCTGATCTCTGCCCCGCTTGGTGTCTGGTTCTGCCGCGAGCACGGCAGCCCCCTTGCGCTTCCCATCCTTGGCCTTGGGCTTCTTCTCTTCTGGGTCTGCGGCAGGCAGCTCGAGGAGGGAGAGACGCCCTTCCTCAGCCCTGGCGCACTTGGTCGCAAAGCTGAACAACTCCAAGGAAGTGCACAGGTCTTCATGCATCGCCAGCTCCTCCTTCATCTTGACGTCGCGCACGCCGTCGGACAAGGCTGAGATGATGGCCTCCTCGGTCACCTTGGGAATCTTGAGGCGTGCGTTGTTGAAGCGCAGGATGTACTTCTGCAGGGTCTCTCCGGGTTGTTGCTTGATGCGGCGCATGTCGCTCATGGCGGGTGGCCGGTCGCGATTACCTTGGAAGTTGGCGATGAAGCGAGTGCGCATCTCGTCCCAGGAGGAGATCGTGCCTGGAGCCAGGTTCAGGAGCCAGGTGCGGGCCCCGTCCTTGAGCGCCATGGGAAACCAGTTCGCCATGACCTTCTCGTCTTCGTTGGAAGCTTCGATGCCCAGCTCATAGAGCTGGAGGAACTCCGCGGGGTCGGCCGTGCCGTCGTAACGAGGAGGCAGGTCTGGCTTGAACTTGCCGGGCCACGTGACGCTGCGTAGCTCGATGGTGAAGGCACGACAGCCTGCTGTGGCCACGGGAGGCCTTGGGTGACGGAGAGCTTGGTCTTGCAGGTCCCCATGCGCTGCAGCTGGGAGCAGCGCGGGGTCTTGACGTGCGGGAGCAGGAGCATAGTCGTGACGTGCTGGAGCAGGGAGCGCCCGGGCAGCTTCTTGCGGGCGAGGGACTTCTTGGCAGCTCTGCTCTTGCCGCGCTGGCACCTGACGGAGCGGGTTCCGCCCAGGGGCCACGCGCCTTGGAGCCAGGGCGCCTTCTTGAGGAGGAGGAGGCGGCTGGGGCGCCCCCGGAGCTTCTTCGCCTGCGTAGGGCGGGGTGCGGTGCAGCGGAAAGGACGGCGCAGGAGAGCCCCCTGCGGCGCGGACGAGCTCGGTGACGCGGTCGAGCCATTCTTCGTAGACGTCGTCGACGGGACGGTAGCGCAGGAGCTCGTTTGCCGCGATGAGCGCAGCTCGAGCCTCCATGGGTGCGCGGAGCACGCGGGACGAAGAACTAGCTGGGGTGAGCGAGGGAGTAGCGGTGTGGCTGTCTTGCCGCACGGACGGATGCTGAGACGATGCTTGCTGCTCGTTCCCAGCCGGGCCGGTGGCAGCGTTGACGGCAGGTGACGGGAAACGGCGAGGACGCCCGCCGACAGGAGCCGTCTAGGCGACGCAGGAAGCGAGAGCGGCTCGGCGCTCGGCACGGGCCCGACGAGCGTCAGACATGGACGCGATGGTCGGAGGAGAACAGGGCGGTGGAAGACGGATTCCGGCGCACCCCTACCTGGCGCGCCAAATGTCGGATTTCGGGTTCCGGCAGAACCTTGAGGTTCAAACACTAGGGTGCGCGCGGAGATTTCGCCTTCTACCTACCTGCACCCCACCGCCTCGCTAAGATCTAAGCTATGGAAAGAACAGCACAAGAGACACAGGGTTTATACTGGTTCGGGCCACCGTTGTGGTGTAATACCCTACTCCGGTTTGTGGTGTGGTGGATTGCCTCTTGGGCTGATGACGATGAGCAATACAAGGAAGAACAGCCTCGCGAGGGTCTGTTCTTGGCTGGGGCGATGAACTGCTAGGAGGAGTTCAGTCACCCTTCTCTCTCTCTCTCTGATTCGCCGATTCTTCGATTGATTGCCTCTACCCTGGGGGTGGCTAGTCCTATTTATAGGCAAAGGCCCTGTGCCTCTTTCCAAATATTGAGCGGGAAGGGCGCCAACAATTGGCCATTTTGAAGGGGAACATCTGGTACACTTATCTTGACTAAAGTTGGTCCTCGCCTGCCAAAGGTTGTGGTGGTGACGCTGACTTGGGCTCCACAATGACTTCCTCCCTGCCGTTGGGCTGGTCTTGGTCTCGTTGCACCGAAACAGGTGCCTCTGCTTGATGCTCTCGCCTGCGCTTGCTCCCTTTGCACCAAAGAGGAAAGGAGGACACTGCGCGGGCTGGCGCCCGCCTGGCGCCCTTGGTCGTCATGGCTTGCGTCACGGGCCCCTCGTGAGGTACCCTGCCTTGATCTCTCCGCCTCCTCACGAGCCAGCCTGATGAGGCCGTGCCTGAGGAAGCTTCATGTCGTCCGCCCCGCGAGGCTTGGCCCCTCGCGACGGTCTTGGGTCTGTGTTGATGAAGATGGGCCGTGCTAGGCCCCCCTTTGAGCCACGCCGCAGGTAGGCAAGTCTGGGGACCCCCGTTCCCAGAACACCGACAACCAAAATTATCATCATGGAAGTGTCCACTTCCATGACGATAAATCGCGCGTCACAGAAGTGCTTTCGTCAAGGGTGATCGACACGTGGCATCCACCGTAACGGAACACTGTTAAGCTATCGGGTCGGGTTTTGGATCTGATAACCCGTTAATAGCCCCGACCAATGGGGATTTTCCACGTGTAAAATCATCATTGGCTGGAGGAGACACGTGTCAGGTCCGCGTTGGCACATGTGTCACTCATCCAATGGGCGAGACGCGCCTATGATATGTTGACACGTGGACCGGCCCATCAAGTTTAAATGGGCCGGCCCAACTGAAGGCCCACAAGATTTTGCGAACCATACTGGGCCGGCCCAGCTAAAGGCCCACGAGATTTTGCGGACCATAATAGGTTGGCCCAGCTAAAGGCCCACAAGATTTTGCAGGACATAATGGGTCGGCCCAGGTAAAGGCCCACAAGATTTTTGTGTGCCATAATGGGCCGTCCCAGGTAAAGGCCCACAAGATTCTTGCGGATCATAATGGGACGGCCCAGCTAGAGGCCCACGAGATTTTGCCGACATTAATGGGCCAGCCCGGCTGTAGGCCCACAAGATTTTGACGACCCTAGTAGGCCGGCCCATTAACTGGCTGCCATGTTTTGGGCCAAATGCCGGCCCATATTTGATCTGGTCCATTAATGGCCTGCCACGCTCCGGGCCTAATAGTGGCCCATATGAGATCCGGCCTGTTAAAAGCCTACCATGTTCTGGGCCAAATTACGGCCCAGATCAGGTTCGGCCCTTTAAGAGGCTTTGGGCTCAATTATGGCCCATATCAGATTCGGCCCGTCAATTGGACACTATGCTTTTGGGCCCACTTGCTAAAGGCCCACTTAGTAATTTGGCCTGATATTAGTTTTGGCTTGTTAAGGGCCTGTTTAACATTCCCTATATTAATTTCGGCCTGTTAAAAGCCCGTCATACAGTTGGGCCTAACTACGGCTCGGTTTGCATCCGGCCTGCTCGCAGCCGATATCTCATTGGGCCAAACAAGGACTGAGAAAATTTTGGCATGTTAAAAGCCCGTGATTTGATTCACACTATCCTTGGCCGGGGTTCATTTCGGGCTGCTGCCGACCCATGAGCTGTTCGGCACGTTTCAGGCCCAACCTACATCGTGATTGCATGAAGGACCGATTATGTACCATAATTTTACGGTTTGGCCGGTTTACTGCGAACACAGGATATATATATATATATATATATATATATATATATATATATATATATATATATATAGTAAAATAACTGCAGCATCGTGAATAAGAAAAAACCTAGACTATACAATAAAGAAATTACGGCATATTACATCCATTGGGCATCAAAGTTTGCCACTATGATAATAAAGCACAAGCAGACAGCAGATTACATACACTAGGCATCAAAGATCGCCACCAGTGCAAATAAACACGCCGACAAAATAATATACAAAACCGACAGCACTTCAATAGAGTTCAAGAAAGGTTAGCCCTGCTGGGGAGCTGCAGCGCAAGCAGCTGAGCAAGATGATGAGACTGCGCTTGTTCAACACTTATATCTTCCTCACTCTGAAAGATAAACAAGCAGACAGATGACAGGTTTTGCACATAAAAGTATCAGTGCTAACAATTCATCACATTTCTTACTGACGAATAAAGTGACACAGTTTAAAATTGCATTAACACAATATGGTATTGTTCAGGTCAAGACATGGCAGGAAATGACATTGTGAAGGAGTTGGCAGCTTCACGACACCACTGGATTATAGATCAAGAACTCATAAGTATCAATGGTTAGTGTGCTGTCAATTTATACCATTTCAGATTGGCAAATAAAGAGACGGTTTAAATAATAGTAGAATGATATGACATTGTTCATAGTTAAGACATTGCAGAATATGACATTGTGCTGTAGTGGGTAGGTTCACCACACCACTGGATTACGGATGAAGAATAGAAGCATACATGCAGTGCAAAAGAAGATCACTTGCTCTGTATAGTTTAATTTACATGGTATGAAGAAGGAACTTGGTTGTACAACTGAAAACTTAAATTGAGAAAGGACAAACTTTTGTTTATGAACTACATAATAAACTTTAAACAAGCAATTTGATGCAAACACCAAAACTAAACAGCTGTTGCAGTCATGCCTAACCAAATATATACAACAAAGTTTGAAGGCTTGAGATGGACAAACTTACATTATTGGTGAAGACAGGCTCTATAAAGGCCTGGTCCATGCTGATGGGGGGGCAATTCAAGAAGTTTAGCACAGAATCTTCTTCAAAAGCATTGCCTTTATTCTACATTTTGTTAAGAGTAAATATAGATGTGATAATATACGAAAAAATGGAGAATATTTAAGATAAGATGAAGAGTGATGCTACATAACCAAGTAGCTATAAATGTAAGTGCAGCGATATAGGCCAAAGGTACAACCAAGAGCAATGCACAGCTAAGCTTCTTCAGTACCAACCTTATGGTAAGAGTAAATATAGATCTGATGTGTAGAAAATGGAGGGCAAAGGAAAATAAGCTGCAAAGTGATGGTACATGAACAACTACCTGTCATTATAAGTACACTGATAAAGGACAGCATGTACTTACAAGAATAATGCAGAGCTAAAAAAACATTGGCATTGGATATATTCTACACTAATGTAACCATTCATACAGATCAGATAATTTGGAGCGAACAATTGATAAGCAAGCTATCATGCATACTGCTGTCACATAATGAACTAGGTATGTATGCAAGTACAGTGATACAGGACAACAGGTACTAACAAGAGCAAAGCAGCGGGCAGTATATTTGCGATATCCTATCGTTCTTGTCAAACCAGAATTCTTCTTCGAGCAGATTTCCTGCAAAAAAGATCCGTAAGGCACATGCGGAAAAGTAGAAGTTCAAATTGTCATGTGATTTCATAGACAGTACCTCATCCTCGGAACGAGACCAGTGCATAACAAGGTTTTTCCATTCAATGTCTTCTAAATTTAGCACAGGAGACTTCACTAGAAATTCGTTTATAGACTTGCCATCAAAGTGCGATTTCCTCAGGTAACACCGATACTGCTGCAATGCTTCCTTGAAAAGCACAAGCAAGCTTTGCTCGTCATGACTATCCAGATTGACCCTCACCTAGTTACAACAATGTAATGTAAATCATTGATGTGTTCAATCAGCAGAAAACAGGAAAATAATAACCATGAATAATAGCACTTACACGTAAGTTGGACAGGAAGATGTGAAAATGGTGTTTGTCTTCACAATAATCTTCCCATGATGGGAATATATGCATGTAGTCCCTAACAACATTGAAAGCATTGTCTTTTAAACTGGGAATAAATGGAATGGGGTTCCAATCTACAAGAATTGGCCGTCTCTGCAGTTGGATAGGTCTTCGGCCAGTGGACTTGCTGTACTTTTTGCTGGAGTGGGATTTTTCTGTGGTATAGCTGGTGCTATGGCAAATGAAATTAGTATACCTTTTGCTGGAGTGCAGGTCCTGTGTGGTGGGGCTAGTGGTGTGGCCAGTGAAGTATGGGTACAGTCTGCTGGAGTCAGTCCTACGTTTTGTGTCACTGGTTGTACAGCCAATATAAGTGGGGTGCTGTCTGATTTCTCCGGCACCACCACGTTTTTCAAGGACTTTGCTGGTGCTCCTTCAGGTTCAGCAATCACCCTCTTCCTTTTTTATGCCTGATGCACAAGAACAACATTTGAGTGAAAAAACATGGTATGATGACAGATGGAATTAGGGATGGCAACGGGGCCCCATACCCACCAAACCAGTGGGGATTTCATCTATTAGGGGGTGGGGATGGGCAAAAAATATCCCCATGGGGATATTTACCAAACTATTTTATTCCCCGTAGGGTACAACGGGAATGGGGACGATATCCTATTCCCCAAACCCAATACCCATCGGGGACCCGGTTAGTAACTATGATACTACGGTCAACCTTAAAATATTCACAAACAAACTTGCGAAAACAAAAAAAGCTCTAAAAAAACCTTAAACCTATCTCACATCATCACCTCAGCTGCCATCATGAACAAGAAGTCAATACGACCAAGATAGGCATTAGCAGGACAAGGACAACACCATGTATGTATGTTGATTATAGGGTGTCATATTATGTATATGGGTATTTGTTTATGGGGATGGGGACCCTAATGGGGCCCCGTTCCCCAGTGGGGCATGGGTATGGGGAAATTTCATCCCCAGTCATGTAAATGGGGATGGGGATGGGATGATAGGAAATAGATGGGGATGGGGATGTTCTAGGTATCCTCATAGGGTATTATCCTCATTGCCATCCCTAGATGGAATATGTATTGATAATGGATGGGCATGGCATCTCGACATATATGATGAGTAAACTAAGCAGATGGCGGTGCAACAAAGTAGAAGAAATGCAAGACAACATATGCAAGATACCCGCAATCAATAAAACATTGCCAAATTAGAATAGGCACCTTGATGGGTGAACAGGACAGGCCATCTGCCTTTGACTCCTCGAGGTTAGAATAGTCATTAGGATCATATTCTAAACAAGAATCAACAGGTGGGGAGCATATGAGTTTCATTACAACCAGAATGGCACTCAATGCCTTGGTGCCAATTTTGTAAGTCATTGTAGTGTTTAGCTTCAAGAGTGGACTGCTGCTAGTGCGACACAAAGAAGCTACACAGATCATAGTATAGATATAACGGGAAAACCTTAAGCATCAGAGTAAAATCAGCAAAGGAACTTGCTGGAATATATGTGCTAGTATTGCCGGTACAGCTAGAAAGGCTTCGGATACCAGCTCTCTTCAAGTGAAGGTGTGGTACTGTTAATATCAGTGTAACTCTCAAAGGCGACACAGCTCCCCGCATTTCCGTGCTATTCCTATAGGATTCAAGTGGGCAGGCCACTACAAATCCTATTCCTATGTTTACAAGATCCTACGAATCAAAGAGGCTCAAAGTGTCCATCACAACCGACCGTATAGACCTCTACACTGCAAATGTCCCTGCTCATCTTCAGTACAAGGAACATATTGTACTACTATCATACTCCCTCCGTTCCAAAATATAAGTCTTGGTAGAGATTTCCACTATGGATCACATACAGATGTATCCAGATACATTTTAGAGTGTAGATTCACTCATTTTGCTCCATATGTAGTCCATGGTGGAATCTATACAAAGACTTGTATTTAAGAACGGAGAGAGTACATATTAAAGAATAACGGAAGAGGAACATGGTAAAGAAGAGCAAGCAGATTTTGGATAATAAAATGTTGGTTGCGCAGTGCCCACACATGATGAACCAGAGTGCATTCAGAATGCAACTCCCAGCTGTCTCTCGACCATTTCAGGCAGTCGGATGAAGATCCTACGTCTCCTAACCCTTCTTCTTCCTCGTCTTTGATTCTTCCCATACAGAACACCGCACGGGCCACCGGCCTGACCACCGGCCCCACCGCCTGTGTTCCTCCGCCACCCCCACCCCCACCCCCGCCCCAACCCCCACCCGCATCGAGTTTTCTTCGTTCGGCGAGGCCCCACAACCACCCGAGCCCCTTCGATCGCACCGGCGAACTCCGGCGAGCTCTGAAAAATTGTCTGACCCAATTTTGAAATTTAGTCTACTGTTATTTAACTAGTGTGGAATATAAAAGGGGAAAACCATAAGCATTGGGAGTATAGTGTTGAGCGTGCCATGGCGGATCTGAAGGTGCAAACCGGACAAAGGCAACTTCACAACCAAGACAAGAAATCAGAGTAAAGCAGTGGCGATCTATTTTCTTGCCGCGATAAATAAGTTGAGCAGATACGAAAGAGTACCGCCTCTAGTGCGGTGCCGTGTATGCATCTGCTGAGAATTTGATGGTGTTGTGGTAGCGATGGCTGTCGACAGTGTGGAAGCAGATCTAGGAGGGTAGACGGTGGCGGCGGGGCGCGGTGGACGAGACGGTCATAGGAGCAGCGCCAACAAGGTGGACGACGGCGGGGATGAAGCGAGAGGATGGGATGCAAGGATCCCGGTCCGAAGCCGTGGATGAGAGATGTCGATCTCTTGTAATGGACGGCGGCGTCGGGGTATCAGCTCCGGCATGGTGGAGGAGGACGGCGGTGGATGGGGTGGCGGACGGAGGAGGGTGGGGTGGAGAGGGTGTTTTGGCGCCCACAGAGTACGAATGGGGAAAAGGGAGGTAGAGAGGAAGGGGGAACCATGTATTCAGGGCGCGCTTGTCTCAAATGCGAGGAAATTTACAAACTTAGCCCCCGTTTCAAATTTCTACTACATCACAGCAACATTAGTCGGTTGGGGATAGGACGCTAATCTCGCATACACCGAATATTTGCCGACGAGAGTTTGTTTTTGGTGCCCACCGTGTATGAATATGAATCGGGGAGGGAGTCGGTTTCGGCCGGGGACACACTGTGTTTTGGCGCCCACCGTGTATGAATTTGGGTGAGAGGAGGTTACGTCACATTTGGGTGAAATTACAAACCTACCCCTATCAAAACCTATAGAAATCCAGCAAATAGGCTTTGCGGCAGTAGTGATTTCCATCTCGCAGATTTTGGTTTCGGGCGGTTACTGCGACTTTCCCCGCTTCGTTCAAATTTTGTAGAGTGCACGTTTACCGTGCCAACTCAATTCGAATCCCGTTTGTATTCTATTTTTTTCGGGCGGGGTCCATTTTCAATTGGAATTACATTCTATATACATCATTTTTTATATATACTTTCAAAAGCACAACACCATTTATACATAAATATGGTTTACAAATGGCATGATCTCAGATTCATAAGGTTGTATCCATCAATTTGGATTTTCAAATATTTGAAACCACTTTATGTTGAAATCCAATGTATGCATTCCTCGCTAACTGTCTCCAATTACTGTGTGTTTCATGGGTTTTTTACTTCTCAAACATGTATAATGTGTTTCACACACGCAAAATATAGTGTAATCCCGTTTAGACATTAATTGCATATAAACCATGCATTGTTTGTAATTGAAGAATCTATGGATCACCAATATTGGTAAACTATATAACATTACACGTGTGCCCAAATTCAAATGAATATGCATGTTTGATACACCAATTTGCGTTATGATATTATCGATGTCGTGATCTCAAGTTTAAAATTTGAATCCCCTTTAATCTAGATATTCGTCTCATATAGCTATCACTCATGCTTATATAGGACTATCTCTCTGGACCTATACGCGTTCATCGTCTCTCAGGTATCTCTCGTGCTACCTGTATGTCGACAATGATCTTTTATCTTCGTAACACATTGACAGTACTCTCTCCCTCGACCTTCATCACTCTATCTCTCTCTAAGTATATCTCGCTCCCTGCTATGTGTCTCTACTATGATTCTCCATGTGGAATCTCTTTCTCTCACACAAACACAAAACTTTTTCTCCCGGGGTCGCATTTCTCTCTACCATTCCCATGTGTGCCACTCGCACACCCCTCATATAGAGATGTCTTTCGCTCCTTAGATATGAGAACCTACGACTCTTCCTCTTCAACATCTCTTTCTCACACACAAACACAAACTCTGTCTCCAAGGGTCTCAGATTTCTCCATTGTTCTCTTGTATGTCGCTCACACACACCCTCCCTCCCTAGAGATATCTTGCGTTCCCTCGTATGTCTCTCTAGCTATCACTCTCGTTGTGAAATATCTTTGTCTCTCGCAGACACAAAACTCCGTCTCTCTGGATCTCATTTCTCTCTGATATTTGTTTGTATGTGACTCACATGCACCCTATCTCTATCTCTCTCACACCCACACACATAACCCAGCCTTCTGATCCAGTCGACTCCTATCTCTAACGCACACTATATAGCATCTTTATCTTTCTATTTATCTGTTTCTCCATCAACCTTCTTTCTCGCCCTCACTCTTGATTCCTATCACACACACTACATATGTTTGTCTCTACATGCAGTCAAGTGCCCTCTCACACACATATATAACTTCACCCTTTGAACCACCCAACGGTCATCTCCAACACCCAAGCTAGTGGATGTCCCTCTAGCTAGCATCTCCATCTCTGTATCTATCTATAGTTTCTCCGTCAACATTTCTTTCTCGCACGGAGTCTTGCTTCCTATCACCCACACTATATATGTCTCTCCATACATATGCATTTATAGGTTGGTCTCTTTTTCACAATCGTTGGGCCTCACTCCCTCTGCTCGCCATAGATGCATGCTCCAGCCCACGACACTATCTCGTAAAGACAAAAACACATGCTCAATTGTCGGGCCTTCTTCCCTGCATTCTCACATGCATGCATATTTTCATACCGATCCGTCTCTCCCATGTCGTTGATCTTATGACTTATGTCTTCTTTCTTTTATCTCGATCATGCGCGCGCGCACACACACATCCCACGTATACATGTATACCTCTCACACATGCACGTTCAAGGTCTCTATGTCTCCATACGTAGTTAATTACCCTCAATCCTAACGCCACATCGAATCGTTCTCCTCTTTTGTGCACATAACTTCCGCCTGGATGGGTAAAACACACACTCACACTTAACAATCTCCTTCTAGCTACCCCCCCACCTCTCACTCTTCCCCTATATCCCCGAAACCAATAAGACCATCCCTTTGTTTAATTCCCGCCTACATGCACCATCGATATATAGTAGTCTTCCTCGATGTCTCTCGAACAAACACGTTCTCTCGATGTCGACTCCTCTCACGCGCACACACCTTCTCTTCCCTCTCTACGGGCATTTTCTCTCTCGCACCCCATCGTTGGTGGCCTCTTCCATACACATCACCTCTCTATGATGAAGCCATTCACCCTTAAATTACATCCGCCACAGAGGACCCCGCGACACACACACACACACACACACACACTAAGACTCCATCTCTCTCTCTCTCTCACACACACACAAACACACACACACACACGCACGCACGCACCCCCCCACACACACACTAAGACTCCATCTCTCTCTCTCTCAAACACACAAACTAAGACTCCATCTCTCTCTCTCCTCTCTCTCTCTCTCACACACACACCCCCCACACACACTAAGACTCCATCTCACACACATGCTCTAGGCGGAGCATTTGTTCCTACCACCCTTCATCCAACCTTACCCGTATGATAAACAATCACCTTTATTTACTTGCATAACTTGGACAAATTCCACTTTACTTTAGTAGTCGGCAAACTTATCATCTGTACCCTTATAAAAAAAGAGTTGGCGGTGATAGTGTGCCTGCCATCTTGTAATACAGACCGTATGATCTATATATGAGGATAGAAAGCAAACTATGATAATTTTACAAAAGATACCCGCACCTCTCTCCACATCATTATCTCCCGCAACCTCATTGCTCAGCAATTAAAAAAGTAATAAGTCTTTGGAACAATCTAGCATGCATGGTGTCCGCTGCCGCCTGCCGGCGCCGTCCATCCCCATGCCTCCGCCCATTCCGACCACCAGTCACCACCACGCTCCACTCCTCCTCGCCTTATCTCTCGTCTTTCATTTTTTCGATGACATTCTCGAGATACCAGTTTTCCCATAAAATTCTCGAGATATCATTAGTTTTTACACATGGGATTACTCCTGCATGGGTCAATCACAACAGGTGTTTTGTAAAAAAAATGCATATTGATGTTCCGTGCAATGCACAAGAATCTTGCTTGTAATTATATAATGCAAATCACGAGCAGGAAGTGACATTTTTTTGACACAACCACGTTAACATGGCCACGTAAATCACTAGCTAAAGTAAATACCATTATACTTATATCCCGATGCAAAAGGTTGAGTACATGTCCGAAGAGTAGAGTCACACACACGCACTCTGTCTCTCAGAATCTCTCTCTCACACACACCAGTTACGTGACGCCCACTTAAGCAGACATGTATGTTACAATTTGTGCACCCGCGGGTACACGTGATGCTGCGCATTTATTCAAGCCGGAAGGCGAACCCAAACAGTAGCTGCATTCATTCCCCTCCCGCCGCCTCTTCTCTGGTCGCCGTCGCCCGGTAGGCATGGACCGGCCGAAGGTAACAACATACGCCATACTCCCGCCAGGGCGGCGCTTTAATATGAAAATTTTAGTGGTCATGCATGCATCTTTTTGTGCTAACACTCCTGTATAAGGGTTGACCGGTCGCTTCCCCCGGACGTGTGCGGGCGGTGGAAGAGGAAGGAGAAGGGAAGCGGGCTGTGGAGTAACCTTTTTTACCATAATTTCTTAGGTAACTGAGTGCAATAATTGAGTAGTTTTGCAAACTACCAGTACTACACCTGAAACGGTTCAAAACCTATACTCCCTTGCCAGCGCGCGCTTCCCACGTGAAACGGTCAGCGTCGCCCTGGAGCGTCAGTGCTGCATTAATGCCCAGCCAGAGCGGAGGCAACCTCTCACTGGCGCCGGCTTTGAAGTGGCGCGACGGCCGAGAGAGTGTCGCTTCCCGGTGCACGCGACTGCTCCGCGTCGAGACTGGCCATAGGCCCTGTTTGGATCCATGGGTTAGAGTTAGTTTGAGCTAGTTAGGGCTCAAATAGCCCTAAAGTATCCAAGCATGAGGGTTTAAATTGGAGCAAGTTGCACCGAACCCACCAAAAAAACTATCCCACCCAAGAGGTGCTAACTGGAGATAGTTCTCATTGGGACCACCGAAAAATCACTTTTCTCTCTCCATGAAGTGCATTTATTGTCAATCTATCCCTGTCACCCAAACACCTCTTTGGCTACAGTTAGTTCAGGGTTAGTCATGAGTTAGTCTAACCTCTAGCTAAGTTAGAGTATCAAACAGGAGAAGTATAGGACATGCAAGTTGCTCAAAGCATACATGCAAATTCGTACGTGAAAGGATTTTTTTCTTTTTGAAAATGGAACATGAAAGGAATTTTTTTTAGAATGCTCTTGGCATGTCGCTAACATGTGATAGTTAACCGACCTCAATAGACGGCAGAAACGCCAGCCCGCCGCACTTTGATAGAGACGAGGAGGGAGAATCGATATAGGCTACTGGATTACTAGAGATAGGTGTCGCACGGAAGCCAAGAAATATGGTGATAGCGTGGGTTAGCCATGTACTAGTATGATGTAACTACACTGGGCTGCCGTGTTTCGTACTATTCCAGTCCACTGTGGAGATGATTGGTTAATTTTATATCGCTGAATAATATTAAATATTATGAGTGCAGATGCTCCACCACGAGGTTCCTTGCTCCTTCTTGGTCGTCCGGAATCTATGTTCTTCCACTCTATTTTTTTACGTGAGCTTTGTTCATCCTTTTGCCAACACGCGAGACATCTAGCATCAAGGTGCGCGTGTTATGCAAGGATCGTTCCATCTATATGAAGAACACATGGGACTGGAACTACGAGACGGACATGTACCCAGGAGTGGACGTACGAACTTGAGTAATGTAGCGCAGTAAGTGAAGTAGAAAGGCACAAATGGTATGAACATGCGTGGCATATAGGGTGTGTTTGGTTGCGTTCTCGTCTCAGCATAGTTGTTCCCTCTTCATGCATGCTCAACTCAACACCCCTCTTCATGCATGCTCAACTCAACACCCCTCTTCATGCATGCTTCTAGTGTATTTGTGCTAAACTAGTGTGGACTCATGCATCCTCCATACACTCTACCAAACACCCAAAAGTAGGTCGAGAAGGGAACACTTGGGCGGCATTTGTCTCTTACTACGTACTACCACTAAATGTTGTACGTGCAATGCACGGTGATGTTATGGAGTACGTGCCTAAGTACTCTACTACTACTATATTAGTTGGAGGCACATATTAACTTTTATATTTGTTTATGTGTATGCCCCGAGACCTTCCAACTAGACGTGTCTTTCTCTCCGGGTCGCACTTTGTATCATTCATACCACTAAGTACTACTACGTGTGGTCTCCGACCCAGAGGTGGAAGAAGTGGAGACGCTCTACCATGCTGTTTTTTACGCTAGGCTCTACCACGCTGTTCATATCCCACTCCTTTCGATGACATGTGGGGCATCCAGCATGTGCCGGTTTTGGCACCCTTCATCGTAAGAGTTGAAACGCTAGCATTCATCAGAAATAAAAATAATTATAAATCGGCAGTGATACTATTTTTTTGCGAACCAATCAGCAGTGATACTATACCACGCGGTTTCCTTGCTCCTCGATATCGGAAAGAATACTTCCGTTCGCCAACATGTGGGACGTCAACCATCCTGGTCCAGTTGCCATGCACGCAAAACTCCAAGGGAGAGTCACCCAGGTCGTCGCGCCGCAGTAACAATGACTAATGAGCCGTCAAATCACAGGCCTACTTCCCACTTTGAAGTTGCTCGGACGAAGGAACCATCATGACTTCGTTGAATTCCGCTTCCTGAACAAAACTACTGTACCAGCAGTACTGCTAGCTACAGTAGTTACTCCAACAGAGGCCTCCTTTCGTTCATAGGATAGGAATATGAAAATCATAGGAAGTGAGATGACATGCATCTCAATTCCTATAGAGAAAGGGATGCCATTTGATGCTTAGGATAGGAATTTTTCCATTTAGTCTAGGCTAATGTACTGGTAATTTGCTCTAAAAACTACAGTAGTAACTAGTAGTATTGGTACATGCTCGTACTCAGACACAGACACACACACTAACTACTAGTACTACTACTTCTCACATGCTGGCCAGAAGCCGTCGTTCTCCTTCCCGGCTTTGTCGGTGACACCCCACCGTGCTTGGATCTCCGCCGACCTCTCCGTAGCAGCGCGTGCGTCCTTTTCTTTCTTGCGGCGGCAGGCCTCTCTTTTCTTGAGTGCTTTCTGACTTTTCCGCTCCCTCTGTGCGGCTTTGGCCGCCTCTTGCTCTACCGCCCATTCGGCCTTGGCATCTTCAAATTCCTCCCACATAGTTGTGAGGTCACGAGCGGCGATGAACTCGGCATGGCGGGATGCCATCGCTTCCCTACCATTTTGTGTGCGGTCGTGGGCGGCGAGGAACTCGACGCTGTGGGATGCCATCGCTGCCTTACCGGTTAGTGTGCGGCGCGGTGGCATGTACGACGCTTGGTGAGAGCTCTGGGGTGCAGTGGCCGGACAACCGTATAGTGCATTGGTTTGTCAAGAGCTCAAGGACAGAAGACGAAGCAAATTTGGATTGCCATTCAATCCTGGTCATTTATTACCGAGTAAAATGCATTGGCGGTCTTCGAACTTGTCTTGATAGCTCACTTTGATCATTGTATACGAGATATGGTGATTATACGGTCACTTGCTCAGCATATAGCTCCGTATTTGTCTGGTTGACCAGTCAAACAGTCCGCATGTGCCTCATTAGCTCGTGTTCTTTATCTATCTACGCGGGCCTACCTGTTAATGGAGAAAGAAATACTGTAAAAACCAAAATTATGCGTATGTGGGGAATCAAACCACCGACTCGTTGCTACAACGCACCCTCGTCGGCCAAATGAAAATAAAATACTTCGCGTCAGACACTCACGCTCACGTTGTCAAAGCATGCTAATGCATGCACGTCGCCCTCTAAATCAAAGTCCTGCTCATGGCAGAACGCAAACGGCGAGCCCATCACCTGCGCGCCTTGGCGGTGCCTGACATTACTGTTTAGACGTTTGATGGAGGCCTACGTGAATGCCGAGCATGTATTCACCTCGCTTAACACCAACGGTCATACTCGGACCGCCTTGCTCATGTATATCGTCCATCACAACGACAATCTATAAAACAGCCTAAGCTAGAGAGGGTACTATGGTAGTATGGTACGGAGTATGTACTATCGTGAGCGACCGATCTTAGTGCCACTGCACACCGAAACCCTTTCCATCGCTAGCGCGCGCTTCCCGCCTGAAACGGTCACCGTCTCTCCAGAATGTCAATGACGCATTCACCGGACTTAACCAGATGCCTGTTGGGCCCACATGTCAGTAACCCAAACGCATCTACAGTTAAGTCACTGAAGCAACGTCCGCATTCACGCCCGACGAACCTACTCCGGCGCCAGTTGTCCATCCGTCTGCCGCGGCTCATTGCCATTCGCCCGCTATATTAACTTGAGCCCCAGCTCCCAGCCATAGCCAAAGACCCACACTTATTTTCCTCCGGTCCCTTCCTTCTGTCGGCACCACTTCAACCATGGCCTCTCGGCGCTCCGAAGCTCTCTTGGACGTACTATCGCAGGAGCAGACGAGGGACATCGGCGGCTCCGCTCGGGGCACGCTCCAAAGCTCTCTTCGACGTACTGTCGCAGGAGCAAATGAAGGAGATCGCCGGCACCCCCCCGGCCACCTCCGCCACCATGACCACGAATCCGACAGCGAGGAAGAGTAGTACACGGTAGGTCGCCGCCGTTCTGGTCCCGGGAAGGCCACCGCTACTCCACTCAGTCGATGCCAAGCTTGGTGGGGTAAACATCAGCGACCGATTAGCCGCTTGGCAGCGACGTGGAGGCGGAAATCTTCAGAACCTTGTGCTCCAGAGGAGGAGGTTATCGAGGCGGATGAGGAGGAGGCAAAGGCAATGGCCGGCTTTCTCGGGTTCATGGCCAGACATGGTGGTCAGGCGCCCGAGATCGTTTAGATTAGGTTTACAGTAGGTTTTAATACGGTTTGTGCGAAATATGTAATGAATTTCGTCCAGTTTGTAGGAAAAGTTTTCGAAATGTAATGAATTTCATCCGGTTAATTTGAAATTTTCTTTGTTTGCACGAATTTCGTCTGGTTAGTTCATATAGTTTTCGAAAGTTATGCGGGCAGCATCGGATGGCATCCATCAGTGTCCTTGGACAGATGCCGGTGTAAATTTGTGGGCCAGTGCTGGAGATGCCCTAACTATTATGCTATAATCGCTAACAATCCTCCATTATTTGGCAGGGAACAGTTATCCCTCAATCAAAATCAGATCCGCGGTGTTTCGCACTCCTCCCGCGTAAGAGTGTAAACTCTTGCTTACATAAAAATGGAGCAAGTGGACGACACTGTAGCACGTCATATCACTCGAACTAGCCTACCTAACGAGCTGGAAAGCACCGCCCTCGTCATTTTGTTCTGGATTTCTATCAATCGATCGCACGAAAATGTTACGCTTCGCAAGTTCTAAAGGAAAACGCGGCGCACTTACGACTCGTACGCGTCGCAACCTCGACAGTCTGGCTCGCACGCCGCTCACCAGAGGGGACACGCGTTGTCTTGCAATTTCACTGACATGTGGGACCGTAATTGAATAAACCGTCAATAGCTGAAATCTAATCGCTCGGCGGGCGTCGGCTGAGAAGAGAGAAACGGGGGAGGGAGAAGAGATCGCCCGCCCGCCGCGCATGGACTCCAAGAAATATATGGTGATAATGTGAGGTGGGCCATGCTGGAGTCCGGACCGCTTCTGGAGCCCGCTCTCACCGCCCTGGCCCCTCAGGACGCTAGCTGCCCGCCACATGCATGCATAGCAAGTAGTACTCCTTATGTGGAGGAGAGAGAGGCATTGACAAAGTCAAGGAGTGGGCTCTGCAAGAGCCCGTCTCTACACGTGCTCCTAGGTATAAAAAATAATTCTAAAAAAGGCATAAAAACAATTGTGTCTTAAAAAAAGGTAAAAAACATTTAAGAGGAAATAGATAGAGAGAAAGTGAGAAAAAGTTGTAACCTGGGCATTACATGAGGAAGGAGGGAGTGGTGCACATGCCAAGTTCACTGGGCTGCCGTGTTTCACACTCCTTCGTTGTAACAGGGAGACAATAGCTTTCATCAAAAATAAACAAATGAATACTCGTTGCTCGTCCTCTATATCGGAAAGAATACTTTCATTCGCCGACATGTGGGACGTCGACCATCCTGGTCCACCTGCCATGCATAAAATTATCCTGGTCTACCCCGGTCGTATCGCAGGCCCAACCTTTCCCACTGTAAGTTGTTCGGACGAAGGAACCATCATGACTTCGTTGAATTCTGCTTCTTCAAGAAAACTTACTGTACCCGCAATACTGCTACCACACGCGAAGACTGCACGGCACTGTACCACGTCATATCACTAAAACCAACTAGGCCAAACTAGCCCGCCTAGGTCATCTATTTTGGAACGGAGGGAGTACATCTCTGCACTGCTATGATTTTGTGTTGCACGTTCTCTGTATTTTTGCTACGATTTTCCTACCCTATGAACCAAATGAGGCCTGAATGTATGTCGACTATTGTCTGATCGATCGCTAAGCCTACAATTTTAGGAGCTAGGGCTATTGGTCGATCGACGAGGGATAAGTATAAGCGTACCACGAGCTCATCAGCCCCAACGTTTCTCTTCGGTGAGTGTTTTGAAAGTACTATAGCTCATATAGTAGCTAGCCTACTAACACCAAGAATCATCAAACAAGCCCTGCTGATATGATAAACAGTTCAAACTTACATCTAAGCCTGCCATATATTACATCAAAAGCTGGTGAGGATACATCTATTTCCATAACTCAGAGAGGGTTCGCATGATTCATCGCATGATTCACTATCAAACAAAAGTAGCAAGATCCGCCCACACAAGACAGTGCACTAGCCCTAAGATGGTTTGATAACACGCATCATTCTGGTAATTAAACACAGGGCAATACAAACTACCCCGAAGGATTAGCGCGACCAACTATTTCTTGTCATCGATCTCTCGGGCAATGACCACAGCACGGACAGCGGCATGGGAATCGATTTCTGGGGCGATGTCCACAAGACTGACCGCGACATCGGAGTCGATCTCTGGGGCGATGTCCACATGATGGACAGCGGCATCGGAATCAATCTCCGGGGCGATGCCAATAGGACGGGCCAAGACATCGGAATCATCAAGGACATCCACCGGCACCTGCACAACCCTAACATATTAGCAAGCACATTGCAAATAATCAAAAACCACAACTATGGTAATAAGCCATTATTTTTTACCTTGTGCAGCTCACCGGGGGATCTCATCCCTCCGAGGGCCATCTCCTCGTCCTCGATGGGGGCCATCACCTTGCCAGGGGAATACTGCTTCTCAACGGCGACTATCTCCTCAAACTCGGTCTTGAGCCTCACATAGGTGGCAATCAGAGTTCCTGGGGTAGGCACGGTGGGGCCCTTGCTATTCTTCCAACTTTCTTTGAGGAGTTCGTCTGCCAACGTCCTCAACTCTTTGGCCAGTGCTTGTTTCTTGGAGTTCTTCGTCTCCATGGGTTGGCCCGCCAACTTGGTCAACTCGTTGGTCGGTGCTCGCTTCCTAGAGATCGTTGTCTCCAGTGGGTTGTCCGTCGGAAACTCTTTGCCTAGTGCTCCAGGATCCATCAATGAACTGACAAAAAAAAAGCAAACGAAAGGAAACCACAATCGCAATGAAAACGGGAAAAGAATAGGATGTGAGAATCGGTCGGTCCTTCGCAAAAAGAAGATTCTTGGAATGAAAATAAAGCAGCATAACTGATTCGTCCACCTTTCCTTCATCGGTACAGAAGAAAAATGGCAGAAGTGAGTAGCCTGGAGTGTGGTTTTGTTCAAGAAAGGGAAGAAAGGGCTTGAACGAGCATTCCAGTGAAATGATGGTTGCTTCGTCCAGTCCAACTTGGAGGGCACCTTACCTCTGCTGGTAAAGGTGTGGGTTTTGTGATATGACGAGTCATGACGGCCACACCGGGGTGACAGGTGAGTCTCGACTGTAGCACCTCGCTTTGATTTGGTGGATGGCATGCGGGCCCGGATGCTTTGAAATGTCCCGCATGTAGATAGAGCGGCTAGTCATATAGGAGTGCTCAATATTGTGCACCGCGACCAAGGCGGAGAGGAAAACGAGAGAACTACGTAATTAATGCATGAGTTTAATTAGGGTAGTTTTGTAAAGTACAAGATACATTCCTCCAATCACAAAATGCCTTGGTTCATGAGATTTGAGGTTTGAGCCCTATAAACCGGAAGGGAGGGAGTACTGCACACAGTGGAGTCTAGTCACTTGTTGAAATCTCTAGAAAGGAAAATACTCCTTTCCGGTTTACAGGTCTATACTACTCCCTCCGTCGAGGTGTGTAAGTCATCATACAAAAACCAAATAGTCCCAAAACACTTAGGCGCGGTGCATTAACTTCTACCTTGTTTCTTGTTTCTTGACATATGAACCAATAAGAGATGAGAGGTGTGCATGCTTTTAATGACTTGCAATGGCTAGTTCATTGCATGCAATGCTATTAATTAGCAAATAAACATTGGTGACCCCAGGAGGAAGCGGTGCTAAGCGCGTGGACCTATGCAGAATGAGTATCAACCAATGGATAATGGAGTTTAATTGTTAAACAATAGCAATTTTGTCTCATGCAAGAGCCTGGATAGTACTCGAAGGAACCGCACCACGCGAGCGTTCGCAACTGCCACGTTCGGGTTGCGCTTGGCTCTTCGCCTCTTCGAGAAGACGAACAATGATGTTACTCCTACTTCTACAGTATCGAATCCACTGCTGCATGTCCATTCACCTCGTGCGGGAGGGATAGCGTGTAATGAAAGCTTCTACTTAGCCTTTGCGTCTATGACAGGTGGGCCCAACAGGTGGTTGGCCCTCCTGTCATGTAGCCAAAGGCAGGTGCAGTTAAGGCACCGGAGCTCAGTCCACGAGGGAGAGGGCGTTGTAGTAATCAAATTTCTCGGTCTTGTACGAGGTGACACGACACATCAAAGCACTGCACTCGATATAAGTCTTTTTACACATTTCAAATGTGCTACTTCGTATGTAGGAGTAGACATATTCTGCTTCGTATGTAGTCACTTGTTGCAATCTCTAAAAAGACTTATATTTGGAAACAGAGGGAGTACAATGCATGCATGCATGTCATGACTTTCCTTTTGATACTTGCATCTGTTGATTTGATGCACCTTGCAAAATCTTGACTAACTAACCAAATTTTCATGCATGTCTCAAAAAATTACGGGGCTGTTTGGATTGTGACTATGTTTGTCTTATGTTGCCACATTATTTTTCCCACACTTGCCTAACCTGAGTTGCTCAAATTGTTAGACACACTTTGGCTTGCCTAAGGGAATCTTGCCACAATTTTTGTGTCTATGACATGTGGGGTTCACTGCTATAAAAAATTCTTGTCTTAGGTGTGGCTAATAAAAAAGACTTATATTTAGGAATGGAGGGTGTAGAAAATATAAATAATAATGCATGTTGGGGCAACCCACGTTTCCGCTAATTTTGGCCGTGGGCTTGTTCACAATTTTTACGAGGGGGTGGTTGTTCATTTAATGGAGGGACTTGTAGTACCAGACTTGAACGATACAAAGTGCGACATGGCACACTATAACACCACTTGGAACAAGCGGGTAGCTAACTCAAAAAACAATTAACAACTAAAAAAACCGCGACCTGGCATGTAGTAGTACACAATTTTAAACAATTGTTTTGATGGAGTGAAAAAGGAAAACTACCCCACTACGTATATATAGGCCAGAGCCTCCGCGCTTGCTTGCTAGGGTTGCTCTATTCACACACTCTCATCATCTCCAGATCTAAACAAGATAGGGGTAGTAACACTGTCTTTCTCCCTTCAAAAAACACTGGCTTTCTATCCTCACCGCTGGTTACAGATCCGGATGTATTCCCCTCCGCCGGTGAAGGGGAGGAGGGGCAGCGTTTAGGCCGTCGTCGACAGCGAGGGAGGAGACCCACTACCGGCCGCACCGTTATCTCTGGCCGAGCGCCGGCGCGGGAGGTCCTCCGATCCCTTCGTTGTTGCCTGTGGGCGGATCCAGCCTCCCGCCGCCCACCTATCCACATCCCGACGACCTTCAGGTATATCTTCGTTCGAAACCGCCTTAGCTCTACTTCCCCAGCTCGCTACGTCACTGCATGTGCATCATTTTCTACCTCTCAGCCCCTCTCGATCAGATGGTCCAATGTCACATTTTTTTATTCTATTGTTAGAGGTAAAGCTACTTCATGGAGTCGAATCTTGTACTCCCTCCGTCCAAAATACTTGTCATTGAAATGGATGTATCTAGATGTATTTTAGTTCTAGACACATCCATTTTGATGACAAGTAATTCCGGATGGAGGGAGTACTTGGTTCAAACAAGAAATAAAGTGGGGGTGGGGGAATTTAGTATGTACATCGGACTTGGTACAAACAGGAAGGAAAGGGGGTGAATGTAGTACAGACTGGTCATCCAACCAGTCTGTTGGTCGAAAAGGGAAATATAGGGGTAACGCTGTACACAGTGGTATGACCATGACTAGATTTTCTATCTACACATAGGAGTAGGTGGATAGAGTGAACAAAAATGGGACCAACCCAGATATGTTTCTTGGATGTTTGTTTCTTGGGGCAACAAACTATGAATCACCACTTTATGTCCCTATTTACGTACATGGTGCTGGACTGCTGGTGCACCCACTGTCCCATGCCCTTATACCAAATATTTAGGCTCCGTTCGGAATAAAGGGGCAGAAAACATAGGTCTTGATGAAAATAGAGGACTAGGAAAGGAATGTAGGTATAAAACTATGGAACAGTGAACCGGAGGAAACTCTCAAGAGAATGTGTCCGGATGGACTACGAAATGTACAGATTTGTTTTTTTAGAGTAGCATGCTTGGCAGTATGAGATGCTATTTGTTTATTCAGCTGCACAGTAACTACTCTTGTCCTCACCTCACGTACCACACATAGATTGATTTTTTTATTTCGGCAGCACAACACAGCAACTTGTCTAACGCATGGCAGCGAGCGCCTGCCTCAGGCTTCCGCCCAAAAAATGAGCAGCGCGTGGATGTTTCTAATCCTATGGAATCAGTACTACCAGACCAACTTCCCTATGAAACACTATTCACCTTTCCCGTGTTCCGAACGGTTGGAAGGGAAAGAATACCATAGGAATTATGTTCCTACGAAAATCCTGCACCAAACCTGTGAACCGAACGCAGCCTTAGCTGTTCTTAATCTAATGCCCCTGGTAAAAATGAAGCCATGCCACTGTTATAAGCCATGACAAGTTTAGCCAAATGTTTTTGCATGTAATTGTTTGAGACTCTGACCGTTTCCTCTGTGCCTTTTTGTGCAAACAGGGATATCCAACTCACCTGGTTGCTGTTGTGACCTTTTGGTGCACTGCATAAAACTCTTCTTAAAAGAAGTGACTTTTGTGCTGTTTAACTGGAATGTCAGAATGGAACAGTTGGTTCATTTTGGTGGAACTGCATAGAGGGAGATCTGTGTTCCAATCCTCATCATCCATATTGGCGCCATAACCTTCCTTTAGGTAAGAATGATATTTAATGCATGTGTTCATCTCTATTTTCCGACTGCCATGAGAAAATAATGCTGTTTTTTACTAGTACACTTGTACTCCCTCACTGACAAAACCAATTCTGAATTAGAAGGCCAATCATGTACTTGGTTTCACCAACTGGTGAGGAGAAAGAGAAGCAGAGCATGAAGAGGAAGAAGAAGAAGAATAAACAGTGCCAAGGCGATCTTGCTGAAGCCAGAGGCCTCAGTCGTCGCCATTCAAGGGCTCCGACAACGACTACCTTACATGTGAGACGATCCTCGAGGGAGCCCTTCCACTTCTGTTGTCTCACTTAATTAATTAGGAGTACTTAAGTACCACTAATTTGTTACTGCCTAATTTTCTGTTTGGAGTTAAACAAATCTTTAGTAGGACCCTATGTTGAATCATGTACGTGTGTATGTTTGTCTATGGAGGTGAATCATGTGGTGGAGCAGGGAGGGAATATTATTACTGTCATGACATAATAGTGCTATTGTTTTGCATGTCAATTTATTGCCATTGGTTCAATGAGGCAATGTTTTGCGTATTTTCTATCATGAATTTGATGCTACTGTTTGAGTAATATGCTAATATCTTCCTATCCTTTCTCACTAAGCTAATGAAGGTTTCACCTTATTCCTACTTGTGCAAACAGGGATCATGTTGTGCGAATCATACATTTTAGTGGAACTACACAAGACAATACAATGAACTGTATCCCAGCCAGTGCTTTAACTCTGCTGGAAGTTCTTGATAATCTTTTGATATAATCTCAGCACTGGTAAACAAGAGTGATTTCAACCATACATTTGAGGTGCATAAAAATATATACTATTGTGTGATTCCAGTGAGTGCTTTATCATCTCTTATGGGACTACATGAATAAGCTTTTTTTCTCAGGTTGTTACGGGCCTAAGGCCTTCATCCATATTAGTTCGTTGTCATCTCTATTTGTATCGTGCTACTATCATGAGAAACTCCTTTATCTTTGCACGTTAAAGTTTTGCAACCTATGATAATGGCAATGCTTTGAGTGTTGAGTTGAGCTAATTGGCACTGATTAAATAAACTAATACCTCTCTTTAAGCAAGACTACTATGTTGCTAACTTTACCCATTAAGATAATGAGGGTGCTTCTATTTGTTAGTGTATGTTTCATCAACTAGTCCCACTGTTACAGTAATCTCACTCTCTCAATATATGTGCCAACATGGATGCTCGATTTTGGTGGAACTGCACAAAAACTTTGGGTGCTTCATTGCCTCGACACCTTCCGTCCTTTCCTGTCAGTCGCTAATCTCCGCTTTCTTTCTTCCTTTGATGTCAGTCGCTTGGCTTATCTCGGCTTCCAGTCAAAGGAAATAGGAATTGATATGCTACCTCACACAGGTTGGTACTGGTCTTTATCCTGATTATTGTGCATGTCATATGTATTGGTAATTTGGTATTGTGCTACTGTTTGCCGATTTCATAAAGGAGTAATTTGGAGCCTGAACTCGCAGGCAAATCATTACATCGGGTGATTTCAGTAGAACTGCACAAAATGATTAGATGGACAGGTACTTATGTTGCTGCTATGTACTCCAAAGTTCACTCAGACAAGCATCGATGTTGACAAGAAGTGCCTATATTCATTCGAGTGTCAACCGGCGTCAACCAATTGTCAAACTCCAAGTATTAGGAGAGTGAACGCCAAAAATATTGCTTGGTGCATAGCCCAGAAGAATGCAGTCCAGTCTTTGGTCCCAACTTGTGCCTTTTGGTTATCGGCACATATGGTAGCGAACTATATGGCATGGAGTCTAAATATTCCAGACAAGTTGGTTGACGCGTATATTCATCTGGTACTTAATCAGTCTGCACACCAAGGATGCTCCATTTCAGTTGAACTGCACAAAAAATTTGGGTGGTTCATTTTCTCAACCGCCTCCTTTCTCGTCTACAATGTAGAATTTTGGCGAGATACAGGACCAAGATGAGCCAATAAACTAGTTGGATGAAAGTAGTGGCCAAGTTGCTCAAACCTCCCTCGGCACGAGGCCACTATTTGAGGATAAACCTACAAGCAAAGTTCAGATTGGCTGTGATGCCTCTTATGTACTCGAAAGTTTACTCGTACAAGAACTAATTTTAGCAAGAAGTACCTCCGATTGAAGACCATTTACCAGTCTGTACCCTAGGTAATTAAAGTTCGTCCATGGATCATATTGGCTGTGATCTCAATCATTTGGATGCATAAACATACTGAACATGTGTATATCTGAATCTTTTTGTGAATTATGTATGAATATTGTCGTGTGATCTATCAATCATTTGGATGCATAGATATGCTGAGCTTGTGTATATATGTATCTTTTGAGTTGTTGATAGTGAATGTTGGCTATGAATATGAATGTGTCCTGTGAACCTGAGTTTGATATGAATGTTTACCTTTTTCTGTTGTATTTGTGTGTGAACTTGTTAGTATGCCTACTGTGGGATATAAAACGCAGGTCTCTTATAAAAGTAATGATGTGTCCAATTTATGTTTTCCCTTCTAACCACATTATATATATTTATATTATTACTATTATCGTATATTTTATAGAGACTTATATGTACATTATAAAAACATCCCACGTGTTATTAACTTATAAAAGTAAATGTTTAACGGAAGTTGTCAAGGAAAATCATGGTTGTTTTTTACTCACAGGCAAGGAAAATCCTGGTGATTGCGTACAAAAGCTTGCGTAAGGACCAATTTAATAATAACGCGCTCATTTTTATTTTGAGCAATAACTCGCTAATTTCTTAATTATATATATATAATGTGCCTCTCCGGTTTATTCTTTGATATTAATTGCTCCTTCTAACATAACATTATATATATAACGAGCCCACCTAATACGTGTATTTCAAGGAAGTGCAAATGGGCTGCGATTTCTTAGAAAATATAAATGGGTCTGATTGACGCGAAATTATTTGTTCACCCAGCCGAGCAAATGGACTGTACATTCTAGAAAACATGGGTTAAATATATGCCACATTTTTGCAGGCTGACATGTGGGCCAATAGGTCGAAGCCTATGCAGGGCGTTGTCAACTTGGTCAACAAATGATTGTGTCATCCACAACCATTGGATTTATATCCAATGGTCGGCATGCACCTTCAGTTTCTCGTCTTCTTCCTCCAGCGTCGCCGGGACTGCCTGGTCCGGCCTCCGGCGGCTAGCGGCTCTGCTTAGCACGCATCGCTGCGAAGCGCTACCCCATCGTCGGCCATGCTATCCCTCCACCCCTCGACACCTCCTGTTATCCTCCACAGACTACAGCCCCACGCCGCAACAGAACCAGTTATAACCCTTCTCCTCCTCTCAATCTGCGACTCCACTGCCGCGTTTTCCCATCTCCGAGTCGTTCCCATCTGGGGCCTCGCCATCGTCCACCGCCTCGCTGCGTTCGGTGCGGCGTGGTCAACAAACGAGAGTCATCGGAAGAGGACTGTACGTGGAGAGCCTGATGGCTAGGACCCACGAGGTCCATGGTCGCACGCAAGGAATGTTCCTTCTTATTAAGCTGAAAAAATGTTTCCTCCACCTGACAGCTGGGACCCACCGGCTGTATCTTCGCACGAAAGGAAGTGCCTCCTTGTTTTGCGAAAAAAGTTATTCATCCCATTGACAGCTGGGACCCGTCAGATTTGGTGACTGACTTGTGGGCCTACTAAGCGGACGTGTACGCACTGCTTTGTCAACTTAATCAACAAATGATTCTAGCAGCTGGACCGTTGGATGTTAATCCAACAGCCGTGCTCCTTCTTCAACCTCTGTTCTTGCTCCTCTCTCCCGTGGGCGGCACCGCGGCTGTGCTGCCGCGCACCCGAACCAGTGAAGTTTCCCACTCCTCTCCATCTGCGACTCCACTGCCCCGTCTTCCCCATCTCCGGGTCATTCCAGTCTGGGTGCGCTCGGCACGGTGTGGTCAACGTGGTCAACAACCGAGAGTCATCAGAAGATGACTGTACGTGAGAGGCTGACAGTGGGGACACACCACGCCCATGGACGCATGCATGCAACGGAACACGGCGAGGTCAACGTGGTCAAGGAACGATTTCCGTCGGAAGTATACTGTACGCGAAAAATAATGATTCCTCCAACTGACAGTAGGGACCCACTGGACGGGCCATCGTATTTTGCGAAAAAAAACGGTTGCCCCCTGACTGTTGGGACCCACCTGACGGGCCACCATATTTCGTGAAAAAACGTTCCCCCGCTATCAGCTCGGACCCACCGAAAGTGCCTCCTTATTACGCACAAAAAAATGAATACTCCCTCGGCTAGCTGGGACCCACCTTGGTGGGAGGCTGACTTCTGGGCCTACTAAGTTGACTGGGACGAAGGGCTTTGTCAACTTAGTCAATATGAACGATTCTAGCTCCAGTGACCGTACGATGTCCATCCAACGGCCGTAGTGCTTCTTCAACCTCTGGTCTTCTTGCTCCAGCCGCCCAAAGCAGCGCCGGTCGTGCCGCATGCTCCTGCCTCCCGTGGCCGGCTGTGCTGCCACGGAGGCCTCACCGACCCCTACTATTCCCACCGCTGGCCAGGCCCAGCAGCGACGGCAGCCTCACACCATAGCCGAACCAGTGAACCCTCGTACTCCTCTCCGCGTGGGCTTCCACTGCCGCGTCTTCCCCGGCTCCGCGTCGTCCCCTTCCTAGGCTCGCCGTCGTCCACCGCCGTGGCGCTCTCCGTGCGGCATGGTCAACGTGGTCAAGGAACGACTTCCATCAGAAGAGTACTGTACATGGAGAGGCTGACAGCTGGGTCCACGGCCACAACCCAGTTTTTTTGTGATTTACCAAGTAAGTCGCTTTGTCAGGCCTGTTGGGCTGTAAATCTTTCAAGACGAGGAGAGCATTCATTCGGCTGGCCGAGAAAATGGCCCATCAGTAATGAGAAATGGGTTGTACATTTTTAAAACACATCAAACCGGCAATTAGTTTCAAATATCTTTTTTTTTTCATTTCGAGATTTTAAATTACATTAATTCTTATGCGTGGAGATTTTGTTGGATTTTATATCGATATACATTTATTTTTAAAATCAGTTTGAATGTGACTCGAAATTTCGGGATTAAAAACAGTTCGGACCGCACCGAAATATGGAAAATTTCGTATAATTTTTTAACCGTGGCCACAATATGGGCTATAATGCTAACAAAAAGAATATGGGCTCCAAAAAAACCTTAATAATTACCAAATGGGCTGTAAATTATTAGAAATAATGGCAGATGGGTTGTATGCTGTTTTCCACAGATTTGAGGCTTTCCGAAAAAAAGGTTGACGCACAAGCAGTGACTGCTGGATGGCCATCCAACGGTTGTCGTGCTTCTTCAATCTCGGCTCTTCCTGCTCCAGCCACTCAAACAAGCGTCGGCGGGACTGCCTGCTCCCTCCTCCCCACGGCCAGCTCTGCTGCCACGCAGGCCTCACCGCCCCACCGTACTCCCATCGCTGGCCTAGCCATCCCTCTACTCACCCACACCTGCTGTTGTCGGCGTTCTGGGAACGGGGGTCCCCAGATTTGCCTGCCTGCGACCTACGGCGTGGCTCAGATGGGGGCCCAGCGCGTCCCATCTTCATCAACACAAGACTCAAGACCCTCGCGAGGGGCCAAGCCTCGAGGGGCGGACGACACGGCGCTTCCTCAGGCGCATCCTCCTCAGGCTGGCTCACGAGGAGGCGGAGAGATCAAGGCGGGGTACCTCGCGAGGTGCCCATGACGCAAGCTATGACGATCGAGGGTGCCAGGCGGGCGCCAGCCCGTGCAGCATCTCCCTTTCCTCTTTGGTGCAAAGGGGGCAAGCGCAGGCGAGAGGATCAAGCAAAGGCACCCATTTCGGTGCAACGAGACCAAGACCAGTCCAACGGTGGGAAGGAGGTCACCATGGAGCCCAGAACGGCGTCACCACAGCGCCTTTGGCAGGCGAGGACCAACTTTCGTCAGGATAAGTGTACCAGATGTTCCCCTTCGAATTGGCGAATTGTTGGCACCCTTCCCGCTCAATATTTGGGAAGAGGCCCAGGGCCTTTGGATATAAATAGGGCTAGCCACCCCCAGGATAGAAGCATTGGGTATCCAGAATCGGAACAAGTAGAGAGCAAGTAGAGAGAGAGAGAGGGGCGATTGAACTCCCCCTAGCAGTTCATCACCCTAGCCAAGAACAGACCCTCGCGAGGCTGTTCTCCCTTGTACTGTTCATCATCCTCAGCCCAAGAGGCAATCCACCCACCACAAACTAGAGTAGGGTATTACACCACAATGGTGGCCCGAACTTGTATAAACTCTGTGTCTCTTGTGCTGTTCTTTCTGTAGTTTAGATCCTTGCGAGACGGAGAGGTAGAGGGCATAATCTCCGCACACACCCCAGAGTTCGAACCTTAAGGGTCTGCCGGAACCCGTGATCCGACATTTGGCGCGCCAGGAAGGGGTGCGCCGAAATCTGTCTTCCACCGCTCCGCTCTCCTCCGACCGTCGCATCCATGTTTGACGCTCGTCGGGTCCACGCCGAGCGCCGGGCCGCCATCGCTTCCCGCGTCGCCCAGACGGCCCCCGTCGGTGGGCATCCTCGTCGTGCCCCGTCGCCCGCCGTCAACGCCGCCACCGGCCCGGCGGGGAACGAGCAGCAGGCATTGTCTCAGCACCCGTCCGTGCGGCAAGACGGCCGCACCGCTACTCCATCGCTCACCCCAGCCGGCTCTTCGTCCCGCGCGCTCCGTGCACCCTTGGAGGCTCGAGCTGCTCTCATCGCAGCAAATGAGCTCATGCGCTACAGTCCCGTCGACGACGTCTACGAAGAGTGGCTCGACCGCGTCGCCGAGCTCGTCCGCGCCGCAGGGGGCTCTCCTGCACCGTCCGCTCCGCTGCGCCGCACCCCGTCCCGCGCGGGCAATGAAGCTCCGGGGGCGTACCAACCGCCTCCTCTCCAAGAAGACGCCATGGCTCCAAGGCGCGTGGCCCCTGGGTGGAACCCGCTCCGTCAGGCGCCAGCCCAGCAGGAACGGAGCTGCCAGGAAGTCCCTCGACCGCAAGAGGCTGCCCGGGCGCTCCGAGCTCCGGCTCGTCGAGACCCTGCTCCAGCTCCGGCACGTCAAGACCCCGCGCTACTCCCAGCTGCAGCGCAAGGGGACCCGCAAGGCCAAGCTCTCCCTCAACCGAAGCCTCCCGTGGCCACCGCAGGCTGCCGTGCCTACACCACCGAGCTACGCAGCGTCACGTGGACCAACAAGTTCAAGCCAGACCTGCCTCCTTGCTACGACGGCACGACTGATCCCGCCGAGTTCCTCCAGCTCTACGAGCTGGGCATCGAAGCAGCCAGCGGGGATGAAAAGGTCATGGCGAACTGTTTCCCCATGGCGCTGAAGGAAGGAGCTCGCACCTGGCTCCTGAATCTGGCTCCAGGCACGATCTCCTCCTGGGACCAGATGCGCACTCGCTTTATCGCCAACTTCCAAGGTACCCGCGACCGGCCGCCCGCCATGAGCGACATGCGCCGCATCAAGCAGCAACCTGGGGAGACCCTACAAAAGTACATCCAGCGCTTCAACAGTGCGTGCCTCAAGATCCCCAAGGTGTCCGAGGAAGCCATCATCTCGGCCTTCTCTGATGGCGTGCGCGACGTCAAGATGAAGGAGGAGCTGGCGATGCATGAAGACCTGAGGAGGGACGCCAAGTGCGCCAGGGCTGAGGAGGGACGTCTCTCCCTCCTCGAGCTGCCTGCCGCAGACCCAGAAGAGAAGAAGCCCAAGGCCAAGGACGTGAAGCGCAGGGGGGCTGCCGTACTCGCAGCAGAACCGGACACCAAGCGGGGCAAGGATCTGCCCGAATCCTCCAGGGGCAGCCGGTACTGTGTGTACCACGACCTCCACACCCACAACACCAACGAATGTCAAGAACTCCACGCCGTGCGAGAAGAAAGGATTGGCCGTCGCCCTGACCGTGCTGACCGGGGCTACGACCGAGGAGGAGGAAGAAACCCAGGACACTGGGAAGATCGCGGCCCGCGCCAAGGGTGGCGCAACCAACCTCACGAGGACCGCTGGCGGGACCCGCCTCGCGAGGGGGACTGGAGGGATCAGCCTCGTGAGGATCGCCCAGGCCTCCCTCCGCTGTCGCCTCAGCCAAGGAGGAACGAAGACCGCCATCAAGACGAGGGGGCTGGGGGCTTCCAAGAGCCGCGCGCAATCGCCGGCATCCTGGGCGGAGCTCAAGCCCCAGCCTCTCAACGTATCTTCAAGCAGTTTGCCCGCGAAGTGAATGCAGTTCTCCCCAAGCTCGAAGCAACGCACCCCCTCAGGTGGTCGGCGTGCGCCATCACGTTCAGCTCAGCAGACCAGCTCAAGTGCGCGGCCACAGCCGGAGTCCTCCTGATGCTTTGCTCCCCAGTCATCAGCAACGTACTGGTCACCAGGACCCTCATCGACGGAGGAGCAGGGCTCAACGTCCTGTCCGTGGAAACATTCAACAACCTCCAAGTGCCCTATGACCAACTTCAACCAACCAAGCCTTTCTCCGAAGTCACCGACGGTTCCACAATCCCGATCGGGCAGGTCCGCCTCCCTGTCACCTTCAGGGCCCACAGCAACTACCGCACCGAGCTCATCGACTTCGGCGTCGCCGACATCCGCCTGCCGTACAACGGCATCCTCGGGTACCCAGCGCTGGCCAAGTTCATGGCTGTAACTCACCACGGCTACAATGTCCTCGAGATGCCAGGAAGTGGCGGCATCATCACGGTGCCATGTGAAGAGAAGGATGCAGTGTGTTCCCTGGAGCGAGCCTTTCAGGCCGCGTCACTAGGAGACCCAGATCGCGGAAGCAGGAGGCTTCCCGAGACCACCCCCAAGAAGAAGAAGACATCGTCAGGATCAGCCCCTCAGGAGGTAGGCCCCTCAGGGCCCGTGTCTGCCCATGGGGACCCTCCTTCCATCGCATAGGAAAGCGCGCCCGGCGCCCTCCTCAGGCAGGACCCGGGGGCTCTCACCTGGAGGGCCACCGACCTAGCCAGGGTCACGAGGGAGGCGCTTGGGCACCATGTGGAGGCGTGCTTCGAAGCACGTTTCCCTCGAGAAGGAGCCAGGCAAGGAAGGTCAGACCAGCAGGAGTTCGTTAACAAGGCCATTCAAGAACTACAGGAGACAAGGATCATGAGAGGTTGCCGTCGTCCACCAGTTGTGGCTCCACATCCAGGCGAGGATGGTGGGCTGCGCGTCTGCGTCGACATACCAGGGCTCAATCAGATCGCCATGACGGAGCGCCTCTGGCCCTCGCAAGTGGGGCGCTGCGGAGGTCCACCCCACAGCTATGTTCGCATGCCTTACGGCTTGCCGAACATGGCTGCAGCGTACCAGTGCCTCATGAGGAGCATCATGGAGGCACAGGACGACAGGCGTTCCGCAGCCCTGGCGGAGATGGAGACAGCTCGCGAGGAGCCACCAGTGCCTCCGGAGCCTCCCGAGGCCCCAGGACCTGGGGGCTCGTGAGGATCGGCTTCCGCAGCCCACCGAGTCTGCTGCACCAAAGCCACTTCACCGTCGACATCTTCAGGTGACATCTTTCAAGCTTCATTCCCAGCTGGGAGCGCCCTCCCAGGGTTGCATCACTCCCAGGCCGCGTGGGTCCGTCCCTGTGGCATGTATCCCTTTTTATTTTTCGGTCGTTAGTTTGCCTTGTTAGGGGCAACCCTGGGCTGCATCATCCCCAAGCCGCTCGGGCTAGGCCCAGCGGCGTGTATCTCCCTCGCGTTTATTTCCAACTATGCATTCGCCTATCATGCTTGATTACTTGATGCCTGTCCACGGCACCTCTTCTTCTCCATGTCGACCACTTGCACGTTAAAGGGGGGTGCCTGAGCATCGTGACTCAGGGCTCTTACTGGCTCTCCAGCCCTCATCCTCTGGCCTTGTCCACGGCATCACGACCTGGCATACCAGCGACGGCTGAGACAAGCTCGAGGGCCGGGACCCGAGGACGTAGAGTGCCGGCATCTAACCAAATTTTGCAGGAACACATCTCAAGATAGGGCCCAGTGCCAGGCGCAACCCGCCTAGAGGTAGGGCCCCGTGAGTCCCACGCTGGCTCACTGGTGCCCAGATACACCTCACCTGCTCCTACCAGCGAGCTCTTGAGCGACTAACGATCGACTAATAACTATCATGGCAGCCCCTCCTTCTTTCTATGATGAGTTTGCAGGATCCTCGGAGGGAATCGCGCTAGCCAAGGCCCTCACGGAGTTCCCTTCACCCTCGCCCACGCAAACCTCTTGCATGTTAAAGGGGGGGGGGGCGCCTGAGCATTGCGACTCAGGGCTCTTACTGGCTCAACAGCCCTCACCCTCTGGCCTTGTCCACGGCATCGCGACCTGGCATACCAGCGACGGCTGAGACCAGCTCGAGGTCCGGGACTCGAAGACGTAGAGAAGAAAGGGGAGCAGAGGCGAGGGAGAAGGGGTGCGCGAGGACCATGCCAAGAAACTCCGTTCCAACTACCCCACGGACCCGACGATGCGCTAGGGGCGATCCCCGATTCTCCAGACAAGTCACCACCCAAAGCACTGGCTACCATGGCACTGCCCTCGCACCTAATGCAATTCCGTACTAGCGACGTTGCTTCCCTTTCTCACCAAGCGACGGTTGCTTGGGCGCCAAAGGGGACCTCCTGAGCATCGCGACTCAGGGGCTCTTACCGGACCCCGGGTCGCTCACCTCCTGGCCTTGACCACGGCATCGCGACCTGGCATACCAGCGATGGCTGACGCCGCCTTGGGACTGGGACCTGTCGACGCAGAGCACCAAGCCCTCGCGAGGTGCAAAAGGGAGGACTGAACTACAACGGAATTTGCGACTCGCACAGATCCATAGCGAGAGTTACACATTAACAACAAGGATCACAACCACCTTACAAGCCCCTATTGGGCACAATGTGATTCCTCGCAGGGAACAGATCCTAAGGGGTGATAGCTACACGCGCCCCTGCAAAAGACGCCATCATCAACAGTGGGCCGTCAAGCACCGGTGCCAACCCCATCCAGATCAGGGTCAACGACGGCCAAGTGAGCCTGCCCTGCTCCGAGAGCGGCGCTGGCTCGTGGGCTCGTAGCTGTCGTCGCTCGTCTCCGGAGTCGCGAAGATTTTGCTGGAGTCGCTGGATCCTCCGGCGCTTCCGTCGCTTGCGGAGCTGTCCGGGGAGCGGTCGGCGAGCCCAGCCCTCACCGTTGCGGGGTCCTGGCCGCCTCCCCCGGGGCAGCACTCCAGCCGGCGCCCGATCGCGTCGAAGACCTTGAAGAACATCACCGAAGCGCCATCATACTCCAGGTGGATCGTGAGGGCGCCCCTCGCTCTTCAACCCCGAGCGATTTCGCCCCAGCCGCGAGTCATGAAGACCTCGCCCGAGGCAGTGATCGCGACCTCTGCCTCGGTCGCAGGAGCGCTGCAGTCGGCGTGCTGCAGCCATAGCTCCAGGAGTCTTCCCTGCGGGAACACGGAGGCGAAGAAGGGGGGAAAGAGAATCCAAGTTCGAGGAGGCATGGCGGCGTGGAGCACGAGCTCGCAGGAGGAACCCTCGGCGTGGACTCCAGGAGGAACGACCCACACCTTCGTGACCCGTCGGCGCCGGCGACGGCGCTAGCCGCAGGGACCGACACCGTCCCCCTCAAGGCCCTCGGCGCGGGCATACAAGGGAAGCGGGAACCCCGGCGGAGGCCGCTCGTACCAAGGCCTCGGCGCCACCTGGCGGCCTTCTTCGTCGCGGTCGCGGAGGGCAGGTCGCTTCTTCGACGGGAGAGGATCCGGTCCCTCTCGAGGAGCCTTTCCCTTCTCCGCCGCAGAGAACCGGCGAATTGGAGCCATCACACCAAGACGGAGCAAGAATTGGGGCAAAGGAGAAAGCAAGAAGAGATGGACTGGAAGGGCACGCGCGGTGCCGTACTTATAACCGGCGAAGGCCAACCATCGGCCTCCACGATCACAGGTAATCATGGCACGATTTGCATGCAGGGACTTGTCCAATCCACGCGGTCACCAAGGCGTCTTGGGGAAGCGGAGACGCCCACGTCCAATCAACCACCATGCGGCGCCCAAGGCTGCAGGCTGTTAGGGCCCGCGGCGCTTCGCCCTTGCCCTTTCGCCTCTTGGCACGGCCAAGTCCATGCGCGCCTTGGGCCCGGGGGCTACTGTCGGCGTTCTGGGAACGGGGGTCCCTAGTCTTGCCTGCCTACGGCCTACGGCGTGGCTCAGATGGGGGCCCAGCGTAGCCCATCTTCATCAACACAAGACTCAAGACCCTCGCGAGGGGCCAAGCCTCGCGGGGCGGATGACACGGTGCTTCCTCAGGCGCAGCCTCCTCAGGCTGGCTCACGAGGAGGCGGAGAGATCAAGGCGGGGTACCTCGCGAGGTGCCCATGATGCAGGCCATGACGATCGAGGGTGCCAGGCGGGCGCCAGCCCGCGCAGCGTCTCCCTTTCCTCTTTGGTGCAAAGGGGGCAAGCGCAGGCGAGAGAATCAAGCAAAGGCACCCATTTCGGTGCAACGAGACCAAGACCAGTCCAACGGTGGGAAGGAGGTCACCATGGAGCCCAGAACGGCGTCACCACAGGGCCTTTGGCAGGCGAGGACCAACTTTAGTTAGGATAAGTGTACCAGATGTTCCCCTTCGAATTGGCCAATTGTTGGCGCCCTTCGCGCTCAATATTTGGGAAGAGGCCCAGGGCCTTTGCCTATAAATAGGGCTAGCCACCCCCAGGGTAGAGGCATTGGATATCCAGAATCGGAACAAGTAGAGAGCAAGTAGAGAGAGAGAGAGAGGGGCGATTGAACTCCCCCTAGCAGTTCATCACCCTAGCCAAGAACAGACCCTCGCGAGGCTGTTCTCCCTTGTACTGTTCATCATCCTCAGCCCAAGAGGCAATCCACCCACCACAAACTAGAGTAGGGTATTACACCACAATGGTGGCCCGAACTAGTATAAACTCTGTGTCTCTTGTGCTGTTCTTTCTGTAGTTTAGATCCTTGCGAGACGGAGAGGTAGAGGGCATAATATCCGCACGCACCCCAGAGTTCAAACCTTAAGGGTCTGCCAGAACCCGTGATCCGACAGCTGTTATTCTCCGGCAATGGCAGACGAACCAGTAAACCCTTGTACAGTCGTACTCCCCTCCGCGTGGGAAACAACTGCCGAGTCTTCCCTGCCTCCGTGTCATTCCCTTCCTAGGCCTCACCGTCATCCACTGCCCTGGTGCTCTCAGCGCGGACTGGTCAACGTGGTCAACGACCGACATGCATCTGAAGTGGACTATACGTGGAGAGGCCGACAGCTGGGTCCACGGCCGCACGCAAGCAAATGCCTCCTTATTACGCGCAAAATAATGATTCCTCCACTTGACATCAGGGACCCACCAAAAGGGCATCTGTATTTCGCGAAAAAAACGTTACCGCCGCTGACAGGTCGGACCCACCAGCTATATCTTCGCACGCAAGGAAGTGCCTCCTTATTACGCACAAAAAAACGAATACTCCCCCTGTTAGCGGGGACCCAGTATAGTGGCAGGCTGACTTGTGGGCCTACTAAGTTGACGGGGACGAAGGGCTTCGTCAACTTAGTCCATATGAACGATTCTAGCTCCAGTGACCGTACGATGTGCATCCAACGACCGTAGTGCTTCTTCAACCTCTGGTCTTCTTGCTCCAGCCACCCAAAGCAGCGCCCGTCGTGCCGCATGCTCCTGCCTCCCGTGGTCGGCTGTGCTGCCGCGGAGGCCTCACCGACCCCTACTATTCCCGCCGCTGGCCAGGCCCTGCGGTAACGGCAGCCTCACACCGCAGCCAAACCAGTGAACCCTCGTACTCCACTCCGCGCGGGCTTCCACTGCCGCGTCTTCCCCGGCTCTGCGTCGTCCTCTTCCTAGGCCTCGCCGTCGTCCACCGCCGTGGTGCTCTCCGCGCGGCGTGGTCAACATGGTCAAGGAACGACTTCCATTGGAACAGTACTGTACGTGGAGAGGCTGACAGCTGGGTCCACCGCCACAACCCAGTTTTTTTGTGATTTGCCAAGTAAGTCGCTTTGTGAGGCCTGTTGGGCTGCAAATCTTTCAATACGAGGAGGGCTTTCATTCGGCTGGCCGAAAAAATGGCCCATCAGTAATGAGAAATGGGTTGTACATTTTTAAAACACATCAAACCAGCAATTAGTTTCAAATATCTTTTTTTTATTTCGAGATTTTAAATTACATTAATTTTTATGCATGGAGATTTTGTTGGATTTTATATTGATATACATTTATTTTTAAAATCAGTTTGAATGTGAGTCGAAATTTCGGGATTAAAAACAGTTCGGACCGCACAGAAATATGCAAAATTTCGTATAATTTTTTAACCGTGGCCACAATATGGGCTGTAATGCTAACAAAAAGAATATGGGCTCCAAAAAACCTTAATAATTAGCAAATGGGTTGTAAATTATTAGAAATAATGGCAGATGGGTTGTATGTTGTTTTCCATAGATTTGAGGCTTTCCTAAAAAAAGGTTGATGCACAAGCAGTGACTGCTGGATGGCCATCCAACGGCCGTCATGCTTCTTCAATCTCTGCTCTTCCTGCTCCAGCCGCTAAAACAAGCGCCTGCGGGACTGCCTGCTCCCTCCTCCCCGCGGCCGGCTCTGCTGCCGCGCAGGCCTCACCGCCCCACTGTACTCCCATCGCTGGCCTAGCCATCCCTCTACTCACCCACACCTGCTGTTATTCTCCGGCGACGGCAGACGAACCAGTAAACCCTCGTATAGTCGTACTCCCCTCCGTGTGGGAAACAACTGCCGAGTCTTCCCTGCCTCTGTGTCGTTCCCTTCCTAGGCCTCACCGTCGTCCACTGCCATGGTGCTCTCGGCCCGGCCTGGTCAACATGGTCAACGACCAACATGCATCTGAAGTGGACTATACGTGGAGAGGCCGACAGTTGGGTCCACAGCCGCACGCAAGGAAATGCCTCCTTATTACGCGCAAAATAATGATTCCTCCACCTGACATCAGGGACCCACCGAAAGGGCCTCTGTATTTCGCGAAAAAAACGTTACCGCCGCTGACAGCTTGGACCCACCAGCTATTTCTTCGCACGCAAGGAAGTGCCTCCTTATTACGCACAAAAAAATGAATACTCCCCCTGTTAGCTGGGACCCAGTATAGTGGCAGGCTGACTTGTGGGCCTACTAAGTTGACGGGGACGAAGGGCTTTGTCAACTTAGTCAATATGCACGATTCTAGCTCCAGTGACCGTATGATGTCCATCCAACGGCCGTAGTGCTTCTTCAACCTCTGGTCTTCTTGCTCCAGCCGCCCAAACCAGCGCCGGTCGTGCCTCCTGCCTCCCGTGGCCGGCTGCGCTGCGGCAGAGGCCTCACCGCCCCTACTACTCCCACCGCTGGCCAGGCCATCCCTCTACTCACCCACACCCCCTGTTATTTTGCGGCGACGGCAGCCTCACACCGCAGCGAACCAGTGAACCCTCGTACTCCTCTACGCGTGGGCATCCACTGCCGCGTCTTCCCCGGCTCCGCGTCGTCCCCTTGCTAGGTCTCGTCGTCGTCCACCGCCCTGGTGCTCTCGGCGCGGCGTGGTCAACGTGGTCAAGGAACAGCTTCCATCGGACGTGGACTGTACATGGAGAGGCTGACAGCTGGGTCCACGACCGCAGCAAGGAAGTGCCTCCTTATTACGTGCAAAATAATTATTCCTCCACTTGACAGCGGGGACCCACCGGACGGGCCACTGTATTTCGCGAAAAAAATGTTTGCCCCTGACTGCTGGGACCCACCAGCTACATCTTCGCACGCAAAAAAGTGCGTCCGGGCAAAAAAAGACGATTCACCCCCCTGACTGCCGGGACCCACCAGCTACATCTTCGCAGGCAAGGAAGTGCCTGACAGTCGGGACCCACCTGGTCGAAGCGTATGTAGCGTTGTCATATTGGTCGCGCACGTGTACATACATATATACTGGTGGATGCAGAGGCGTGCACGTGTCGTAGTAGAGGCGCGTACGTGTCGTAGTAGAGGCGCGCACGTAGCATGTACACGTACGTACAACGGCCAGGGTGCAAGAAAGAAAATACGGCCACGTATGTGTACATACGGGCGGGGTCTCGAACGCCTACTCGCGCATACGTACGGCCAGGGCTCGTGTACATGGCTGGGTCGGGAAGGAGAAACAGCGTCGTTGTCGTGTTCATGGGGAGGCAACGGAATGCGTCGTGTTCATGGGGAGGCAACGGAATGCGTCGTGTTCATTGGGAGGCAACGGAACGCGTGGGAGCCAATCGGCTGGGTCGGAACAGAATGCGTGGTCGTGTTCATCGGGAGGGCTTGGACGGAACAGGCGATGGAAACGAGGCCTGGCGTACCGCACAACGGAGGAAACGGACCTCCTACGTTCGGAACGGGGTCCTGTTAATCGGGAGGGGTGTGGCGTACCGCAAAACGGAGGAGATGGACCTCCTACGATTGAAACAGGGGTCATGTTGATCGGGAGGGGTGTGGAGTACCGCAAAACTGATGAAACGGACCTCCTACGGTCGAAACGGGGGTCCTGTTGATCGGAATGGATGTGGCGTACCGCAAAACGGACGAAACGGACCTCCTACGGTTGAAACGGGGGTCTTGTTCATCGGGAGGGGTGTGGCATACCGCAAAACGGGACTCCACGGGATACTGATCATCTCCACCGTCGACCTCCTCCGGCCTCCACGGGCTACCGTCGAACTCCTCCAGCCTCCACGGGCTCCTGTTCATCCAGCCTCCACCGCACGCCACTCCACCGGCTACTATTCAACTACCCCTCCACGGGCACCCCTCCACCGTCTACTGTTCATCCAGCCCTCCACGCCATGTGGTCCTCTTCAACCACCCCTCCACGGGCACCCCTCCACCGTCTATTGTTCATCCAGCCCTCCACCACACCATGGGGTCTTGTTCATCCAGAGGCAACGCTACCGCTCACTGTTCATCCAAACCCCCCGCAACGCTCACTGTTCATCCCACAGGCAGCATCGATCGGCTTCAGTTAGCAGCAGTAGCGAATGAATCGCTCGATCGGGTTCAGTTAACAGCCATCGATCGATCGCTCGGGTTCAGTAACGTGTAGCCTGCAGTGCAATCGCTCGGGTTCAGTTAGAGCCCAACGCCTCGCTCGGGTTCAGTTAGAGCCAACGCCTCGCACACACGCGTGTACGTGTACGAGAGAAACGCGCATCGCTCGGCCCCCGGCCTCCCACCGTAACCGGGAACTCCCCGAAATTTTCCTCGCCCTAGCTTCTAGCACGGTTTTTCCGTCATGGATGGCCCAAAGAATGTCATGCTGCTGCGTCTCCGGCCCGCCCAGGACGAAAAGCCCATTTTCTGTCATGATTTTTTGTCATAGAAGTAGGAGCCCCCCACATCTATGATGATACCGGGTTTTGTCACAATTATCGTCATAGAAGTGTCATATGTATGACAGGAAAAAATTCGTTCGGCCCAAAATGTCACAGATGTGTCTTTTTTTGTAGTGCTTCACGGCCACTTGCAAAAGTGAGATCTGATAAAGATAATAGGATAAATATTTTTGGTATTTTTGTTGTATAGATTGAAAAGTAAGGATTGCAAAATAAACGGTGATAGAAATGGCTAGTTGACGGGAAACTAATATGATGTAAAATAGACCCGGGGGTCATAGGTTTCACTAGTGGCTTCTCTCAAGATAGCATATATTAAGGTGGGTGAACAAATTACTGCCGAGCAATTGATAGAAAAGCGCCTAGTTATGATGATATCTAAGGCAATGATCATGAACATAGGCATCACGTCTGTGTCAAGTAGACCGAAATGATTCTGCATCTACTACTATTACTCCACACATCGACCGCTATCCAGCATGCATCAAGAGTATTAAGTTCATAAGAACGGAGTAACGCATTAGGCAAGATGACATGATGTAGAGGGATAAACTCAAGAAATATGATATAAACCCCATCTTTTTATCCTCGATGGCAACAATACAATACGTGTCGTTTCCCTTTCTGTCACTAGGATCGAGCACCGCAAGATTGTACCCAAAGCTAAGCACTTCTCCCATTGCAAGAAAGATCAATCTAGTAGGCCAAACTAAACCGATAATTCGAAGAGACTTGCAAAGATATCAAATCATGCATATAAGAATTCAGAGAAGAATCAAATATTATTCATAGATAATCAAGTTCATAAACCCACAATTCATCGGATCTCGGCAAACACACCGCAAAAGAGTATTACATCGAATTGATCTCCAAGAAGATCATGGAGAACTTTGTATTGAGATCAAAAGAGAGAGAAGAAGCCATCTAGCTAATAACTATGGACCCGAAGGTCTATGGTAAACTATTCACACATCATCGGAGAGGCTATGGTGTTGATGTAGAAGCCCTCCGTGATCGATTCCCCCTCCGGCGGAGCGCCGGAAAAGGCCCCAAAATGGGATCTCACGGTTACAGAAGGTTGCGACGGTGGAAAAGTGGTTTCGTGGCTCCCCTGGATGTTTTCAGGGTATAAGAGTATACATAGGCGAAAGAAGTAGGTCGGTGGAGCTGCGAGGGGCCCACGAGGGTGGGGAGCGCGCCCTCCTGCCTCGTGGCTTCCTCGCTGCTTCCTTGACTTCCACTCCAAATCTCCTGGATTGCGTTTGTTCCAAAAACGATCCTCGCGAAGGTTTCATTCCGTTTGGATTCCGTTCGATATTCCTTTTCTTTGAAACACTAAAATAGGCAAAAAAAACAACAATTTGCACTGGGCCTTTGGTTAATAGGTTAGTCCCAAAAATAATATAAAAGAGCATAATAAAGCCCATTAAACATCCAAAACAGATAATATAATAGCATGGAACAATAAAAAATTATAGATACGTTGGAGACGCATCACCTAGTGATACGTCTCCAATGTATCTATAACTAGATAATGCCCCGCGCGTTGCTGCGGGATTTTTTTCATAAATTTTCTGAGAAAGGTAAGGATGCAAAGTAAAGTGACAAAACTGACAGCTAACACACATTCTAGAGCTGGAAATCTACAGTAAGGTAGTTCAAGAGGCGAAAATATGAATCAAAGTGGAAGTTTGCAAAAGAAAATGTGTAGGTGATGTCGAGAGTTGTGGCGGATACATTTAGTCCCACATCATAATATATTTTTAGTTTTGTACCGCTAAAAAATATGTGTAAGTATGAGATTTTTTTCTCAGTTACAATAGGAAAATATTCAGGACAGGGAGAGTAAAGCCGCTAGGATAATGCTAAAACGACCTATATTATGGAAGTACTATAGAGGTAATTTGTATGGAAGGCACTGAAGCATGTATCTTTATTGTAGCAAAGCCTGTTGTTGCCCTGCATGGTGTACAATCTGTAGCATTGTTAGGAAGGTATTAGGTGGATAGAATGGCGAATTTATTCATCCTAAAGAACTGGTTCAATCTGCTAGATCTATGTGGTGCATAATACCTTGATATTTTTTTCCTAGCGGCATTACTCAACCTGTCCTGAAAATTTTCCTGTGTTCTTGTTGTTTGTAGTGCTGCATAAAGACGTAAAGTGAGTGCCATGGAAAATTGTGATACATTGCTGATATAGTACTCTTCCCCTAAAACAACATGAAACTGTTGTGGTACGTATCTCTGTATCAAGTGGCACTTACGGTATTTAATTCAAAGACAGTATGCGTCTTGTGTACTGGTTAGTCTCAATGTTTAATCTATACTGATTAAATATTGATAAGAAAACACTCAGAAAATGACATAAATTTAATGATTTTATAGAAGAAAAAAACTTGTCCTTGGCTCCCATGTATGAGAATAAGAAGCAAGCGGCATGACTATCAACACAAAAAAGGTTCATTTCAGAAAATCAAGCAGATGATCTTCAAGGTTTCCTCGCCTGGAAAATTGAAGTAAAAAATAGACAAATCGTGAACTCCAGCTACTGCACCGGAGGAGCGTCTCAGTAGAATAATTAGATGGGTTGGTCGAGGGATTAGAATGGGTTCTGATGATCGGTGGCATGGTCCGCGTGTACGCCCACGACCTACTCCAGCAGAGCGACCCTGTGAAGAACTTTATGGTAAATCCATTTCGCCCAATCTTAAGAATGCAAGGGTTCAATAAAAATAATTATTAGAAACCTGTGATCATGTAAGGGAATAATGGTACCTTTGGTGTTCTGCGTACTAATCAACATTCAAAATGTACAAAGTAGCCTATACAGTAATTTAGCTGGTAACGCGGTTTTTCTGAATGATCGTACTGATTTGTATTTCTGCCAATTTGTGAGTGAATGACCAGAACTGTATATATGCTGCTACAGCACAAACACGTTTGGGATAACTGGCCATCTGCATCTGCATATCTAAACCTGGTACTATTGCTCAGTTTGTACTCTCACCTACACATAACATTGACTTTGTATGAATATGCTGAAGGAAAGCAGGGCGAAAACGATCAACATGGCAAGCGCATGGCAGTGATCTTCGGCAAAGAAACAACATGGTACAGGGGGATTGGGAGTGGAGGAATCAGGGAGAACCTCATACAAAGATAGGATTGAAATAGGTTGCAGGTGGCGTTGGGGGCGCAGGCATATGATGTTTCCAACCTTTGGCTAATGATTGCAAGAGCAAACTGCAGAAAAGAAGACATACATATAATTCGAATTCAGCATAGTGTTGCAAATAATTTTGAACAGTGAGTAAGTAACTTATTGTATGACAACGACGAGGAGGCTGCGAGGAAGCAGGTACGGTGTCGAGGGTGCAGATGTGCCCGGCCAAGTGCAGAGCACTAGCATGGGATGGGTGAGGCTGATTTATCAAAGGGAAAACCCGGCGACTCTTGAGCAGATCCACTGATTAATGAGAAGAGGAATTGCTTCGGTTTACCTGGGCAGGGAGAATTAAATCCATCCGTTTCTGTAGGAGAAGATTAGTGGGATTTAATTGAGGCTGGAGAAGGTGAAGAGGGACAGAGGCTGTTGTGGAAAAGACAGAAGGCAGCAAACTACCACGGCAAATCCTTTGGGAGAGGAAAAGGGCACTACCGACTGCCATGAGAAGGGTTGCTGAAGCAGCGCCGCCGCGACAGGGAATCGAAGACGCTAGTTTTTTTTCGGAGACAAATCGAAGACGCTCGTGTGGAGAGAAGGAAGCGAGTGTGTGATGGGCCTTTCGGGCTGGAAGAGCAACGGTGTGGCGGGCCAGCTTTGGGAGGAGTAGAGGCGACCGTGCCCTTGTGAAAAACAAATAGAGGCGAACGTGGGAAGGGCGAAGCGGCACCAAGGAGAAAAAAGGAAACTGAGGAGAGAAAAATTAAAGTGAGCATAATAAACATCAGGGAGAGAGATAGTTGTGAACTTGTGATTGGCTGGTATTTGATGACATGGCATGCTGAGTTGGACCATCTGCATGTCAAGAGAATACCTTGTAGTGGGGAGCAACTTCTTAAGAATGTAAGATTTATGAAGTATTCATGCTATTATATATTCTGTTTTGGGTGTTAATGGACTTTATTATACACTTTTATATTATTTTTGGGACTAACCTATTAACCGGAGGCCCAGCCCAAAATGATGTTTTCTTGCCTATTTCAGTGTTTCAAAGAAAAGGAATATCAAATGGAGTCCAAACTGAATGAAACATTCGGGAGAGTTATTTTTGGAACGGAAGCAATCCAGGAGACTTGGAGTAGACGTCAGGGAAGCTTCGAGGAAGCCACGAGGCAGGGAGGCGCGCCCTACCCCCTGGGCGCGCCCCCACCCTGGTGGGCCCCTCGTGGCTCCCCTGACCGACTTCTTTCGCCTATATATATCCATATACCCTAAAAACATCGAAGAGCAGAATAGATCGGGATTTCAGCCGCCGCAAGCCTCTGTAGCCACCAAAAACCAATCTAGACCCGTTCCGGCACCCTGCCGGAGGGGGAGATCCCTCACTGGTGGTCATCTTCATCATCCCGGTGCTCTCCATGACGAGGAGGGAGTAGTTCACCCTCAGGGCTGAGGCTATGTACCAGTAGCTATGTGTTTGATCTCTCTCTCTCGTGTTCTTTATTTGGCATGATCTTGATGTATCGCGAGCTTTGCTATTATAGTTGGATCTTATGATGTTTCTCCCTCTCTACTCGCTTGTAATGGATTGAATTTTCCCTTTGAAGTTATCTTATCGGATTGAGTCTTTAAGGATTTGAGAACACTTGATGTATGTCTTGCATTTGCTTATCTGTGGTGACAATGGGATATTCACATGATCTACTTGATGTATGTTTTGGTGATCAACTTGCGGGTTCCGTAACTTCGTGAACTTATGCATAGGGATTGGCACACGTTTTCGTCTTGACTCTCTAGTAGAAACTGCACTCTTTGAAGTACTTTGTGTTGGTTTGAATAGATGAATCTGAGATTGTGTGATGCATATCGTATAATCATACCCACGGATACTTGAGGTGATATTGGAGTATCATTAGGGTTTTTGTTGGTATGTGTCTTAAGGTGTTATTCTAGTACGAACTCTTGAATAGATCGATCCGAAAGAATAACTTTGAGGTGGTTTCGTACCCTACAGTAATCTCTTCGTTTGTTCTCCGCTATTAGTGACTTTGGAGTGACTCTTTGTTGCATGTCAAGGGATATACATACGATCCAATTATGTTATTATTGTTGAGAGAACTTGCACTAGTGAAAGTATGAACCCTAGGCCTTGTTTCTACGCATTGCAATACCGTTTGTGCTCACTTCTATCAATAGTTACATTGCTGTTTTTATATTTTCAGATTACAAAAACCTATATCTACCATCCATATCACACTTGTATCACCAACTCTTCGCCGAACTAGTGCACCTATACAATTTACCATTGTATTGGGTGTGTTGGGGACACAAAAGACTCTTTGTTATTTGGTTGCAAGGTTGTTTGAGAGAGACCATCTTCATCCTATGCCTCCCATGGATTGATAAACCTTAGTTCATCCACTTGAGGGAAATTTTCTACTATCATGGCGTTAAACGTTAGCGCTTGTTGGGAGGCAACCCATTTTTATTTTTGTTTCTTGCTTTTTGGTTCTGTTTAGTAATAAATATTTGATCTAGCCTCTAGTTATATGTGGTTTTATGTTTTAATTAGTGTTTGTGCCAAGTAAAACATATAGGATCTTCTTGGATGATAGTTATTTGATCTCGATGGAAAAATCAGAAACTTTCTGCTCAAGAAAACAATTGTTAAAAATCACCAGAACGTGATAAAATAATGATTCCAATTGCAGTAGATCAATATACAAATTATTTAGGTCGTCCTATCTTGGTATAATTTTTGAGTTACGAAAGTTTGCGTTTGATACAAATTACTACAGACTGTTCTGTTTTTGACAGATTCTGTTTTTCGTGTGTTGTTTGCTTATTTTGATGAATCTATGGCTAGTATCGGAGGTTATGAACCATAGATAAGTTGGAATACAGTAGGTTTAACACCAATATAAATAAAGAATGATTTCACTACATTACCTTAAAGTGGTGGTTTGTTTTATTTTTCTAACGGAGCTCATGAGATTTTCTGTTGAGTTTTGTGTTGTGAAGTTTTCAAGTTTTGGGTAAAGATTTGATGGACTATGGAATAAGGATTGGCAAGAGCCTAAGCTTGGGGATGCCCAAGGCACCCCAAGGTAATATTCAAGGACAAACAAGAGCCTAAGCTTGGGGATGCCCCGGATGGCATCCCCTCTTTCGTCTTCGTTCATCGGTAACTTTACTTGGAGCTATATTTTTATTCACCACATGATATGTGTTTTGCTTGGAGCGTCATTTTATTTTGTTAGTATTTTCTTGATGTTATTTAGAATGATTTTTTGCATCTCTATTTTCAATAAAAATGTCAAGGATAGCCTTTACCATGCTTATTTTGCAAGTATACATGTTGCTGTTTCAAAACAGAAAGTTTATCGCTGTTGCAAAAATTCCCTAGAAAAGCCAGAATATGATAAAAGTTGAAACTTTTTGCATATTGAGATCTGATAAATTTTCTACAGTATGGTAGAATTTCATAATGTTTGGAGTTAGGGAAGTATTGATACTCTTGCATTCTTTACATATTGTACTGTTTTGGCATATTGCTGTTATGTTTGCATTGTTTGCATATGTTTGCTTGTTTAATGATTCTATTTGAGGATAGGAGTATTAAATATGCAGAGACATTTAGTATGCAATGATGAATAATAATTTTAGTGATTTGTTACAATAGAAAATGATAAGGTTTTTGCATTGGTTTATACTAACTTATCTCACGAGTTCTTGTTGAGTTTGGTGTGGATGAAGCTTTCGAGATTTAGGAAACCATGATATAAAAGGGATTAAGGAGATGCAAAAGTTCAAGCCTGGGTATGCCCAAGGCACCCCAAGATAATATTTCAAGAATTCTCAAGCATCTAAGCTTGGGGGTGCCCCGGTAGGCATCCCACCTTTATTTTTCAACAATTATCGGTTAGTATCGGTTGAGCCTAGGTTTTTGCTTCTTCACATGATGAGTGCTATCCTTGAAACGTCGTTTTATTTTGTTTTGCTTGTTGTTTGAATAATATCCCAAGATCTTAAATTCTTAAATGAGAGAGAGAGTCTTCACAAAGCTACATATTTAACTCTTCATTGATCTTCACTTATACCTTTTTGGAGTAGTTTGTCATTTACTCGTGTGCTTCACTTATATCCTATGAGTAAATGGTTGAATGATTTGAATGTCATAAATCTGAAATTATATATGTTTCATATTCTTATCCCATGGGGAGTAATGACTTCACATATAAGAAGTAGAGGTGGTAAATTTACTGAAGGTTAGCAAACATTGTATTGGTCACTTGAACAATTCATGAAAGAATATTGAAGGAAGAGAGATTTCACATATAAATATACTATCTTGGACGTATTTTGCAATTTTGAGCACTCATTAAAACATGACATGCTAAAAGGTTGATGTTGGACAAGGAAGACAACGTAATGGGTTATGTTTTCTTATATCTAAAATAAAGTATATTATCATGGATTATCCAACATGCTGAGCTTGCCTTTCCCCCTCATGCTAGCCAAATTCTTTGCACCAAGTAGAGATACTACTTGTGCTTCCAAACATCCCTTAAACTAGTATTGCCATGAGAGTCCACCATACCTACCTATGGATTGAGGAAGATCCTTCAAGTAAGTTGTCATCGGTGCATGCAATAAAAAATTGCTCTCTAAATATGTATGATCTATTAGTGTGGAGAAAATAAGCTTTATACGATCTTGTGATGTGGAAGCAATAAAAGCAACGGACTACATAATAAAGGTCCCTATCACAAGTGGCAATATAAAGTGACATTCTTTCGCATTAAGATTTTTTGCATCCAACTATAAAAGCGCATGACAACCTCTGCTTCCCTCTGCGAAGGGCCTATCTTTTATTCTTGTCTTATACCTTATGCAAGAGTCATGGTGATCTTCACCTTTCCTTTTTACATTTTATCCTTTGGCAAGCACATTGTGTTGGAAAGATCCTGATATATATATACAATTGGATGTAAGTTATCATGAACTATTGTTGTTGACATTACCCTTGAGGTAAAAGGTTGGGAGGCAAAAATACAAGCCCCTATCTTTCTCTGTGTCTGATTAAAGTTTTGAACTCATAAATATCACGTGAGTGTTAGCAATTGGGAAAGATTAAATGATAGTTGAGTATGTGGAGTTTGCTAAATCAAAGCTCTGACATAGACCCTTCCTGAAAATAAGATGAATTGCAATTGTTTGATTACTAAGAGCATCGTCTGTTAGTTTTCAAGAAAGTTTATGATCTATAATTTAACATGTGAATATCTTGTTACTTGATCATGAGAAGCTTTATGATATGAGCTACTGTTATGACATATAATGATGCTAGAAAAGGTGATTGAAATTATCATTGATCAAACTTGTGCACCTGCTAGCATTCTGTTGGAAATATGCCCTAGAGGTAATAATAAAATGGTTATTGTTATATTTCCTTGTTCATGATAATTGTCTATTGTTCATGCTATAATTGTGTTATCCGGAAATCGTAATACATGTGTGAATACATAGACCACAACATGTCCCTAGTGAGCCTCTAGTTGACTAGCTCGTTAATCAATGGATGGTTACGGTTTCCTAACCATGGACATTGGATGTCATTGATAATGGGATCACATCATTAGGAGAATGATGTGATGGACAAGACCCAATCCTAAGCATAGCACAAGATCATGTAGTTCGTCTGCTAAAGTTTTTCTAATGTCAAGTATCTTTTCCTTAGACAATGAGATTGTGCAACTCGCGGATACTGTAGGGATGCTTTGGGTGTGCCAAACGTCACAACGTAACTGGGTGGCTATAAAGGTGCACTACGGGTATCTCTGAAAGTGTCTATTGGGTTGCCACGAATCGAGACTGGGATTTGTCACTCCGTATGACGGAGAGGTATCTCTGGGCCCACTCGGTAATGCATCATCATAATGAGCTCAATGTGTCTAAGCAGTTAGTCATGGGATCATGCATTACGGAACGAGTAAAGTGACTTGCCGGTAACGAGATTGAACGAGGTATTGGGATACCGACGATCGAATCTCGGGCAAGTAACGTACCGATTGACAAAGGGAATTGTATACGGGATTGATTGAATCCTCGACATCGTGGTTCATCTGATGAAATCATCGTGGAACATGTGGGAGCCAACATGGGTATCCAGATCCCACTGTTGGTCATTGGCCGGAGAGATGTCTCGGTCATGTCTGCATGATTCCCGAACTCGTTGGGTCTACACACTTAAGGTTCGATGATGCTAGGGTTATAGGGAAAGTTTGTACGTGGTTACCGAATGTTATTCGGAGTCCCGGATGAGATCCCGGACGTCACGAGGAGTTCTGGAATGGTCCAAAGATAAAGATTTATATATGGGAAGTCCTTATTCGGTCACCGGAAGTGTTCGGGGGTTTATCGGTATTGTACCGGGTCCACCGAAAGGGTTCCGGGGGTCCACCGGAAGGGTCCACCTGCCCCGGAGGGCCCTATGGGCTGAATATGGAGGGGAACTGGCTCCTAGGTGGGCTGGGCGCCAAACCCCCCTAGGTCCCATGCGCCTAGGGTTGGGGGAAACCCTAAAGGGGGCGCCCCCCTTTGGCTTGGGGGGCAAACCTCCCCCCTTGGCCGCCGCCCCCCTCTAGATCCATTTGGAGGGGGTCGGCCCCCCTCTCCCTTGACCCTATAAATAGAGAGGAGGTGGGAGGGCAGCCGCACCACATCCAAGGTGCAGCCCTCCCCCTCTCCAACACCTCCTCCTCCTTCCGCGGTGCTTGGCGAAGCCTTGCCGGAGTACCACGCTGCTCCAACACCACCACCACGTCGTCGTGCTGCTGCTGGAGTTGTTTTCCCCAACCTCTCCCTCTCTCCTTGCCGGATCAAGGCATGGGAGATGTCACTGGGCTGCACGTGTGTTGAACGCGGTGGCGCCGTTGTTCGGCGCTTAGATCGGAATCAACCGCTATCTGAATCGCTACGAGTACGACTCCTTCATCCGCGTTCTTGTAACGCTTCCGTGTCGTGATCTTCAAGGGTATGAAGATGCACTCCCCCTCTCTCGTTGCTAGTCTCTCCATAGATTGATCTTGGTGATGCGTAGAAATTTTTTAATTTCTGCAACGATCCCCAACAGTTGCATCATGAGCCAGGTCTATGCGTAGTTTCTATGCACGAGTAGAACACAAGTTGTTGTGGGCGTTGATTTTGTGAATTTACTTGTCGTTACTAGTCTTATCTTGATTCGGCGGCATCGTGGGATGAAGCGGCCCGGAACGACCTTACACGTACGCTTACGTGAGACAGGTTCCACCGACTGACATGCACTAGTTGCATAAGGTGGCTAGCGGGTGTCTGTCTGTCCCACTTTAGTCGGACCAGATTCGATGAAAAGGGTCCTTATGAAGGGTAAATAGAAATTGGCATATCACGTTGTGGTTTTGGCGTAGGTAAGAAACGTTCTTCCTAGAAACCTATAGCAGCCACGTAAAAATTTGCAACAACAATTAGAGGACGTCTAACTTGTTCTTGCAGCATATGTCGTGTGATGTGATATGGCCAAAAGGATGTGATGAATGATATATGTGATGTATGAGATTGATCATGTTCTTGTAATAGGAATCATGACTTGCATGTCGATGAGTATGACAACCGACAGGAGCCATAGGATTTGTCTTAATTTATTGTATGATCTGCGTGTCATTGAAAACGCCATGTAATTATTTTACTTTATTGCTAAACGTTAGCCATAGTAGTAGAAGTAAAAGTTGGCGAGACAACTTCATGAAGACATGATGATGGAGATCATGATGATGGAGATCATGGTGTCATGCCTGTGATGATGATGATCATGGCGCCCCGAAGATGGAGACCAAAAGGAGCAAAATGATATTGGCCATATCATGTCACTATTTGATTGCATGTGATGTTTATCATGTTTTTACATCTTATTTTCTTAGAACGACGGTAGCTTAAATAAGGTGATCCCTCGTTAAAATTTCAAGAAAGTGTTCCCCCTAACTGTGCACCGTTGCGAAGGTTCGTTGTTTTGAAGCACCACGTGATGATCGGGTGTGATAGATTCTGACGTTCGAATACAACGGGTGTAAGCTAGATTTACACATGCAAAACACTTAGGTTGACTTGACGAGCCTAGCATGTACAGACATGGCCTCGGAACACAGAAGGCTGAAAGGTCGAACATGAGTCGTACAGAAGATATGATCAACATGGAGATGTTCACCGTTGATGACTAGTCCGTCTCACGTGATGATCAGACACGGCCTAGTCGATTCGGATCATGTATCACTTAGATGGCTAGAGGGATGTCTGTCTGAGTGGGAGTTCATTAAATAATTTGATTAGATTAACTTAATTATCATGAACTTAGTCTAAAAATCTTTGCAATATGTCTTGTAGATCAAATGGCCCATGCTAATGTTGCCCTCAACTTCAACGCATTCCTAGAGAAAACCAAGCTAAAACACGATGGTAGCAACTATACGGACTGGGTCCGTAACTTGAGGATCATCCTCATAGCTGCCAAGAAAGCATATGTCCTTGATGCACCGCTAGGTGAAGCACCTGTTTTCCCAGCAACTCAAGACGTTATGAACGCCTGGCAGTCGCGTAGTGATGATTACTCCCTAGTTCAGTGCGGCATGCTTTTGTGGGGACCCCGACTCATAAGTCGTGATCACCGAATGCACGTGTACAGTGATCCCAGAGATCAATGCTCACTAAACACACAGAAGTTGAATAACAAGAGTCTTACATCCATACATACCGTCTTACACAAATTATGACCATTATGGTCAAGTCTTACATCGATAAAGCCTTAAGGGCTGAACATCAAATGAAACACAAGCAGCGGAAATCTTCGTCGATAAGTAGAACCCATGCCAGCTACCTTAACCCTACAGGCATTCTGACTGGGAAACGTCCCAGTTCGCATGTTCGTCTCCAAAGAATTCTTCTTCGAACTCCTGTTCTTCCATGCCTGGCCAATTAAATAACCAGTGGCAAGCCAATGAGTACTTTGAATGTACTCGCAAGCAACCCATGTTTTGGTTCAAGGTACAATAATGCATGATATAGGTAAATTTTTGCAGAAAGCTAGTTTTGAGTGCAATGACATGTTCAACAACTTGTAAGACATGCATCAGGAGAATTCAAGTAATCATGAGGACAGGTTACAGATATCAACATAAATAGAGTGGGCATCAACCCACATCAATCATGTCAAGTCCTTAACTTGACCCAAGTAGTTCTTCCCACTTATCCAAACACACACACTGGTTTGTAATCATGTGGACGTAGCCCAAGAGCGGTTACCCAACTGTCCTTGACCGTGGACACGGCTATTCGAATAGTTTTACACTCTGCAGAGGTTGCACACTTTACCCACAAGATCCGGGGAACTTCCATGTCATCCACGACCCGCGGTACCTCAAGTACCCGGGGCAAGCACCCGATCACTATCTTTCCCTAGAAGATACTAACAAGGAGTCCACTCGTTGTTCCGTGTCCTCACGATGTACATCATACGAGACTCACTCGAGATCGTAACATCCGAGAGGGGACACAACGGTGTATCCCGTGCCTTGTAAAAACAGTCATGGCCGCCCTACCTGGCATGACCCCGTCCCGAGAGAGAGCACCAACTCTCCCCCGTCACTAGTAATGCGGGCTCCAAGCTAGTATCGGCCTAGGTAATCAATAATGCCCTTTCCCATATAAGGGTAGAGTGGTTGCGCATGTAAGGTTGGAATAACGGTCGCAACTTAAACCAATCCGTTTTGAAAAACAACTCAAACACTTGCCTCGGTACACCACTTCTTCATCAAGTGGTTACCCAACTCATCACCTCCCTCGGGCATATGTGGCACCCGACGGGGTTTTCGAAAAATCCTTTGAAAATACTTTGTCTCCATCACTATGCATATACCCATCCCTTTTGCGTAGCACTACTTAGCATCCTATCTACTCCCACCGGATAACCCTCATAAGAAGGTAGGGTCATGCATAATGCAGGTATCAACGAGGAAGTAACGAAGGCAACCCACCAAAGTGGTTACCATCTCATCATGATTCCGAAGCAACACTAATAAAGTGTTATATGACATGCATAAAAAGGGTTTCATAGACATGGTTAAAGGGCTGCTTGCCTGGCTCAACAAAGTCTTCTGGGTCTTCAAAGTCTTCTGGTCCAACTCCTTCGTCAGCAACGCAATCTATTGTCGCAAAATAATAACGAGAAAATAAGGCAATAATAAAACAGAAAAACCAAAGTGCTCAGAAAAATGTCAACACATTTTTGTTAAATACTAGGTTGAAAACTAAGAAGGGGGAAATTCCTAGTTTTGGATTTGGAGTTATATAAGAGGGGATATGGATTTCCAAACAGATTAAACTGCTCAAATTTGAATTTAAATTTGAACAGTACATAAAAGTTGGTTGGATTTGAATGAAAGTTGCACCATTAAATAGGTGGGATTTTTACAAGATTTTAGGAACTGGAATTGTTGCATTTGGATTAATATTTAATCCTGTGGAATTTTGCAAGTATCCAAAAGAAGAAACAGAAGAAGAAGCACTGTGCAACTTGGCCAGAAGGGCCACAGTGCAGCAGGCCCAGATGGGTTTTAGCCCACGAGAGGCTGCCACGTCGAAGGCGTAAAGGCGAAATACGCCTTCAGCCGACGCAGTGAACCGGTGCGCGCGCGTGCGTGTTTAAACCTGACGGGTGGGTCCCACCCGTTAGGGCGTGAGGCTAACGGACAGGGCTCACGGCCGTCGTCGTCTACCTCTGCCCAGAGAGGGGGGCGGCTCACCGGCGACGTTTCCGGGCACGGCGGGGGGAGCTGATGGCACCGCTGGACTCCTCGCCGTGTCACCGTTCGGGTGGTGTCGGAGTTGGCCGGAGGGGAGCAGTGGTTCGCCGGCGACGAGGTTTGCGGCGGAGAGGCGTTGGGCGTTGATGGCTCCGGCCGTTTCCGACTGCAAGAGAGAGGGGAAACAGAGGGGAAATGATCATGGAGGTGTGGACGGCCCAGATCGAGAGAGAGGAGGGGCGGAGGGAGCCCGTACCCTGAGATCGACGATGACCCGAGGCGGCGGAGCTCGAGCTCGATATCGAGCTCAGGCGGCTCTGGGGGGGAACTGGGGGTGCAGGGGGGTGTTTTGGTGGTGCAGAGGGCGAGTGGTGATGAGAGGAAGGCTCGGGGAGGCCTTCAAATAGGCGAACGGCGGGGTCCCATAGACCCGTGCGCCGGCGAGCTCACGCTCGTCGCTGCGGGGCTCGGGGTAAGAAGGCGCCGTGTCTGGGGTGTTTCTGGGCGTGGACTATGCCGAGGGGAGCTAAGGGAGAGAGCGGGGAGGGGTCAGAGACGCGCGCGTGTGAGCCGCGCCATTAGCGCGCTCGGGCGGCCTCTGTTTGCTAGCGCGGAGGCGCGGGGAGGAGGAGAGAGGAGAGGGCCGACCGCGTAGCGTGCTGCGGACGCCGAGGCGCATCGGCAGGCGTGCGGGGGTGGCCCGAGGTGGTCGGAGGCGTTGGGCAGAGGGCGGCTACAGTGCCTAGCCGCACTGTAGCGCGCTCTGGAGCGTGCATTTGGCATGCCATGGCATATTATAAGCCTTGTGGGCGCGGCCACTGATGTCTGGCAGCTCTAGGAGGGAGTAAAGAAGAGGGGAGGGACTTTGGATGCCCTGGAGAGCCAGTAGGAGAGGAGAGAGGGTGAGGGGGAGAGAGAAAGTGGCTGTCCAGAGAGAGAAAGTGGGGTTTTACCCATCCAATAATGGAGCTGTGGACTTGCCATGTTACTGGAGGTGAAAGGGGACTAGGAGGGGATGTGGTAAAAAGTTGAGCTTAAGGAGAATAGTTTTAGTGGTCCAAATGGGGATTTTTGAAAAGTGGCAGAAGGTGTTTGATAAGGGTTTTGGCAAGAAAATGATTTCCAATTGCCATGATACTCCACAGGGTGAAATGACACATATAATTAGGGCCTTCCACCAATTTGGAGCTTATTTGGGCAAAGTTGCCAATGCAACTTTTGTAAACCCTAGAGATTAGCAGAAATGGACTTGTGTAGATCTAGTTGAGCAAATCACTTCTCCTTGATGCACCACTTGGTGTAGTGGCCTCATTTGGTCATGTGAACATGCTCACAAAAGTTGGGGACAAGGAGAGAAAGTTGGTAGTACAAACTTGATCAAATTTGATTCTGGTCAGAGAGGGGTTTGGGGCATTTTTGGTGAGCCAAAATGACTCTAATTGACATGAGGCTTTGCAAGGTGATCACAATATGCATTTGTGACTTGCTGGATTTTCCCTGGATTTTTATGAAAATATTTCCTGTAGAAATATTTCAAATCCTTGAAATGGGCAGAAATAGTTTTGGGAGGTTTTGTCCAATATTTTGATCAAACCATGTGTTGAAACTCATATATATGGAAAATATATGCCTACTGAGTTTCCCTGATTTTTCTCAAATATTTTTAAAACAATAAAATAATTTTTCCCTATTAAAGACCATTTCTGGCCTTAAGGAAAAGCCTTTAAATAAAATAGAAGAATAACTTTTAAAATTATATTTTTGTGGTTTCTGGGTGTCCTATATCTAATAGGTTTCAAATATACCTTTTGAAATATTTCTCATCCCCCAAATGTACTTGCAGTGAAATCCTTAATTCAGGGGGTTTTTTTTTTTGGAAAACTAATTTTTGAAAATACTTTTTGGCCAAATTATTTTTGTAAGAAAATACTATATTGCTCTATACACATGCATGATCATTGGGCAGAAGTTTGGGCAAGGAGATGAAGTATAGAAGGTGGAGTAGTTGACTTCAAAGAGCACTTGAAAATCACAAAGAGCAATTGCCTTGGCAAAGGAATCCAGATTTCATAAGAGAACCAAGCACATCAAGAGACGCTTCAATTCCATCCGGGATCTAGTCCAGGTGGGAGACATAGAGATTTGCAAGATACATACAGATCTGAATGTAGCAGACCCATTGACTAAGCCTCTTCCACGAGCAAAACATGATCAGCACCAAAACTCCATGGGTGTTAGAATCATCACCGTGTTATCTAGATTATTGACTCTAGTGCAAGTGGGAGACTGAAGGAAATATGCCCTAGAGGCAATAATAAAGTTATTATTTATTTCCTCATATATCATGATAAATGTTTATAATTCATGCTAGAATTGTATTAGCCAGAAACATAATACATGTGTGAATATATAAACAAACAGAACATCACTAGTATGCCTCTACTTGACTAGCTCGTTAATCAAAGATGATTATGTTTCCTAACCATGAACAAAGAGTTGTTATTTGACTAACGAGGTCACATCATTAGTTGAATGATCTGATTGACATGACCCATTCCGTTGGCTTAGCACCCGATCGTTTAGTATGTTGCTATTGCTTTCTTCATGACTTATACATGTTCCTATGACTATGAGATTATGCAACTCCCGTTTATCGGAGGAACACTTTGTGTGCTACCAAACGTCACAACGTAACTGGGTGATTATAAAGGTGCTCTACAGGTGTCTCCAAAGGTACTTGTTGGGTTGGCGTATTTCGAGATTAGGATTTGTCACTCCGATAGTCGTAGAGGTATCTCTGGGCCCTCTCGGTAATGCACATCACATAAGCCTTGCAAGCATTACAACTAATATGTTAGTTGTGAGATGATGTATTACGGAACGAGTAAAGAGACTTGCCGGCAACGAGATTGAACTAGGTATTGGATACCGACGATCGAATCTCGGGCAAGTAACATACCGATGACAAAGGGAACAACGTATATTGTTATGCGGTCTGACCGATAAAGATCTTCGTAGAATATGTAGGAGCCAATATGGGCATCCAGGTCCCGCTGTTGGTTATTGACCGGAGACGTGTCTCGGTCATGTCTACATTATTCTCGAACCGTAGGGTCCGCACGCTTAAAGTTACGATGACAGTTATTATGAGTTTATGCATTTTGATGTACCGAAGTTAGTTCGGAGTCCTGGATGTGATCACGGACATGACGAGGAGTCTCGAAATGGTCGAGACATAAAGATCGATATATTGGAAGCCTATATTTGGACATCGGAATGGTTCCGAGTGAAATCGACATTTTACTAGAGTACCGGGGGTTACCAGAACCCCCCCCCCCTCGGGGGGGTAAATGGGCCCATATGGGCCTTAAGGGAAAAGAGGAGGGGCGGCCAGGGCAGGCCGCGCACCCCTCCCCCCCTAGTCCGAATAGGATAAGGAAGGGGGGGCGGCGCCCCCCCCCCCCCCCTTTTTCCTTTCCCCCTCTCTCCTTCCTTCTCCTACAAGGCAAGGGAGAGGAGTCCTACTCCCGATGGGAGTAGGACTCCTCCTGGCGCACCCCTTGGGGGCCGGCCGCGCCCTCCCCTCCCCTCCTTTATATACGGGGGCAGGGGGGCACCTTAGAACACACAAGTTGATCATCGTGATCGTTCCTTAGCCGTGTGCGGTGCCCCCTTCCACCATATTCCACCTCGGTCATATCGTTGCGGTGCTTAGGCGAAGCCCTGCATAGGTAGAACATCGTCATCGTCATCACGCCGTCGTGCTGACGAAACTCATCCCCGAAGCTTTGCTGGATCGGAGCCCGGGGAGCGTCATCGAGCTGAACGTGTGCTAAGAACTCGGAGGTGCCGGAGTAACGGTGCTTGGATCGGTCGGATCGGGAAGACGTACAACTACTTCCTCTATGTTGCGTCAACGCTTCCGCTTCGGTCTACGAGGGTACATAGACAACACTCTCCCCTCTCGTTGCTATGCATCACAATGATCTTGCGTGTGCGTAGGAAATTTTTTGAAATTACTACGTTCCCCAACAGTGGTATCCGAGCCTAGGTTTTTATGGTTTGATGTTATATGCACGAGTAGAACACAAGTGAGTTGTGGACGATATAAGTCATACTGCCTACCAGCATGTCATACTTTGGTTCGGCGGTATTGTTGGATGAAGCGGCCCGGACCGACATTACGCGTACGCTTACGCGAGACTGGTTCTACCAACGTGCTTTGCACACAGGTGGCTGGCGGGTGTCAGTTTCTCCAACTTTAGTTGAACCGAGTATGGCTACGCCCGGTCCTTGCGAAGGTTAAAACGGAGTCTATTTGACAAACTATCGTTGTGGTTTTGATGCGTAGGTGAGATTGGTTCTTGCTTAAGCCCGTAGCAGCCACGTAAAACTTGCAATAAACAAAGTAGAGGACGTCTAACTTGTTTTTGCAGGGCATGTTGTGATGTGATATGGTCAAGACATGATGCTAAATTTTATTGTATGAGATGATCATGTTTTGTAACCGAGTTATCGGCAACTGGCAGGAGCCATGTGGTTGTCGCTTTATTGTATGCAATGCAATCGCCCTGTAATGCTTTACTTTATCACTAAGCGGTAGCGATAGTCGTAGAAGCATAATATAGGCGAGACGACAACGATGATATGATGGAGATCAAGGTGTCGCGCCGGTGACGATGGTGATCATGACGGTGCTTCGAAGATGGAGATCACAAGCACAAGATGATGATGGCCATATCATATCACTTATATTGATTGCATGTGATGTTTATCTTTTTATGCATCTTATCTTGCTTTGATTGACGGTAGCATTTTAAGATGATCTCTCACTAATTATCAAGAAGTGTTCTCCCTGAGTATGCACCGTTGCGAAAGTTCTTCGTGCTGAGACATCACGTGATGATCGGGTGTGATAGGCTCTACGTTCAAATACAACGGGTGCAAAACAGTTGCACACGCGGAATACTCAAGTTATACTTGACGAGCCAAGCATATACAGATATGGCCTCGGAACACGGAGACCGAAAGGTCGAGCGTGAATTATATAGTAGATATGATCAACATAATGATGTTCACCATTGAAACTACTCCATCTCACGTGATGATCGGACATGGTTTAGTTGATGTGGATCAAGTGATCACTTAGAGGATTAGAGGGATGTCTATCTAAGTGGGAGTTCTTAAGTAATATGATTAATTGAACTTAAATTTATCATGAACTTAGTCCCTGACAGTATCTTGCTTGTTTTATGTTGATTGTAGATAGATGGCCCGTGCTGTTGTTCCGTTGAATTTTAATGCGTTCCTTGAGAAAGCAAAGTTGAAAGACGATGGTAGCAATTACACGGACTGGGTCCGTAACTTGAGGATTATCCTCATTGCTGCACAGAAGAGTTACGTCCTGGAAGCACCGCTGGGTGCCAGGCCTGCTGCTGATGCAACTGACGACGTTAAGAACGTCTGGCAGAGCAAAGCTGATGACTACTCGATAGTTCAATGTGCCATGCTTTACGGCTTAGAACCGGGACTTCAACGACGTTTTGAACGTCATGGGGCATATGATATGTTCCAAGAGTTGAAGTTAATATTCCAACAGAATGCCCGGATTGAGAGATATGAAGTCTCCAATAAGTTCTATAGCTGCAAGATGGAGGAGAATAGTTCTGTGAGTGAGCATATACTCAAAATGTCTGGGTATTGTAATCACCTGATTCAACTGGGAGTTAATCTTCCGGATGATTGCGTCATTGACAGAATTCTCCAATCACTTCCACCAAGCTACAAAGGCTTCGTGATGAACTATAATATGCAAGGGATGGATAAGACGATTCCCGAGCTCTTCGCAATGCTGAAAGATGCGGAGGTAGAAATCAATAAGGAGCATCAAGTGTTGATGGTCAACAAGACCACTAGTTTCAAGAAAAAGGGCAAAGGGAAAAAGAAGGGGAGCTTCAAGAAGAACAGCAAGCAAGTTGCTGCTCAAGAGAAGAAACCCAAGTCTGTACCTAAGCCTGAAACTGAGTGCTTCTACTGCAAGCAGACTGGTCACTGGAAGCGGAACTGCCCCAAGTATTTGGCGGATAAGAAGGATGGCAAGGTGAACAAAGGCATATGTGATATACATGTTATTGATGTGTACCTTACTAATACTCGCAGTAGTACCTGGGTATTTGATACTGGTTCTGTTGCTAATATTTGCAACTCGAAACAGGGACTACGGATTAAGCGAAGATTGGCTAAGGACGAGGTGACGATGCGCGTGGGAAATGGTTCCAAAGTCGATGTGATCGCGGTCGGCATGCTACCTCTACATCTACCTTCGGGATTAGTTTTAGACCTAAATAATTGTTATTTGGTGCCAGCGTTGAGCATGAACATTATATCTGGATCTTGTTTAATGCGAGGCGGTTATTCATTTAAATCCGAGAATAATGGTTGTTCTATTTATATGAGTAATATCTTTTATGGTCATGCACCCTTAAGGAATGGTCTATTCTTATTGAATCTCGATAGTAGTGACACACATATTCATAATATTGAAGCCAAAAGATGCAGAGTTGATAATGATAGTGCAACTTATTTGTGGCACTGCCGTTTAGGTCATATCGGTGTAAAGCGCATGAAGAAACTCCATACCGATGGACTTTTGGAACCACTTGATTATGAATCACTTGGTACTTGCGAACCGTGCCTCATGGGCAAGATGACTAAAACACCATTCTCCGGTACTATGGAGAGAGCAACAGATTTGTTGGAAATCATACGTACAGATGTATGTGGTCCGATGAATATTGAAGCTCGTGGCGGATATCGTTATTTTCTCACCTTCACAGATGATTTAAGCAGATATGGGTATATCTACTTAATGAAACACAAGTCTGAAACATTTGAAAAGTTCAAAGAATTTCAGAGTGAAGTGGAAAATCATCGTAACAAGAAAATAAAGTTTCTATGATCTGATCGTGGAGGAGAATATTTGAGTTACGAGTTTGGTCTACATTTGAAACAATGCGGAATAGTTTCGCAACTCACGCCACCTGGAACACCACAACGTAATGGTGTGTCCGAACGTCGTAGTCGTACTTTACTTGATATGGTGCGATCTATGATGTCTCTTACAGATTCACCGCTATCATTTTGGGGTTATGCTTTAGAGACGGCCGCATTCACGTTAAATAGAGCACCATCGAAATCCGTTGAGATGACGCCTTATGAACTATGGTTTGGCAAGAAACCGAAGTTGTCATTTCTAAAAGTTTGGGGCTGCGACGCTTATGTCAAAAAGCTTCAACCGGATAAGCTCGAACCCAAATCGGAGAAATGTGTCTTCATAGGATATCCAAAGGAAACTATTGGATACACCTTCTATCACAAATCCGAAGGCAAGACTTTCGTTGCTAAATTCGGAAACTTTCTAGAGAAGGAGTTTCTCTCGAAAGAAGTGAGTGGGAGGAAAGTAGAACTTGATGAGGTAACTGTACCTGCTCCCCTATTGGGAAATAGCACATCACAGGAACCGGTTTCTGCGACGTCTAAACCAATTGGTGAGGAAGTTAATGATGATGATCATGCAACTTCAGATCAAGTTACTACAGAACCTCGTAGATCAACCAGAGTAAGATCCGCACCAGAGTGGTACGGCAATCCTGTTCTGGAAATCATGCCACTAGATCATGGTGAACCTACGAACTATGAAGAAGCAATGGTGAGCCCAGATTCCGCAAAATGGCTTGAAGCCATGAAATCTGAGATGGGATCCATGTATGAGAACAAAGTATGCACTTTGGTTGACTTGCCCGATGGTCGGCAAGCAATAGAGAATAAATGGATCTTCAAGAAGAAGACTAACGCTGATGGTAATGTTACTGTCTACAAAGCTCGACTTGTCGCAAAAGGTTTTCGACAAGTTCAAGGGATTGACTACGATGAGACCTTCTCACCCGTAGCGATGCTTAAGTCTGTCCGAATCATGTTAGCAATTGTCGCATTTTATGATTATGAAATTTGGCAAATGGATGTAAAGACTGCATTCCTGAATGGATTTCTGGAAGAAGAGTTGTATATGATGCAACCGGAAGGTTTTATCGATCCAAAGGGAGCTAACAAAGTGTGCAAGCTCCAGCGATCCATTTATGGACTGGTGCAAGCCTCTCGGAGTTGGAATAAACGCTTTGATAGTGTGATCAAAGCATTTGGGTTTGTACAGACTTTTGGAGAAGCTTGTATTTACAAGAAAGTGAGTGGGAGCTCTGTAGCATTTCTGATATTATATGTAGATGACATATTACTGATTGGAAATGATATAGAATTTCTGGATAGCATAAAGGGATACTTGAATAAAAGTTTTTCAATGAAAGACCTCGGTGAAGCTGCTTACATATTGGGTATTAAGATCTATAGAGATAGATCAAGACGCTTAATTGGACTTTCACAAAGCACATACCTTGACAAAGTTTTCAAGAAGTTAAAAATGGATCACGCAAAGAAAGGGTTCTTGCCTGTGTTACAAGGTGTGAAGTTGAGTAAGACTCAATGCCCGACCACTGCAGAAGATAGAGAGAAAATGAAAGATGTTCCCTATGCTTCAGCCATAGGCTCTATCATGTATGCAATGCTGTGTACCAGACCCGATGTGTGCCTTGCTATAAGTTTGGCAGGGAGGTACCAAAGTAATCCAGGAGTGGATCACTGGACAGCGGTCAAGAATATCCTGAAGTACCTGAAAAGGACTAAGGAGATGTTTCTCGTGTATGAAGGTGACAAAGAGCTCATCGTAAACGGTTACATTGATGCAAGCTTTGACACTGATCCGGACGATTCTAAATCGCAAACCGGATACGTATTTACATTAAACGGTGGAGCTGTCAGTTGGTGCAGTTCTAAACAAAGCGTCGTGGCGGGATCTACATGTGAAGCGGAGTACATAGCTGCTTCGAAAGCAGCGAATGAAGGAGTCTGGATGAAGGAGTTCATATCCGATCTAGGTGTCATACCTAGTGCATCGGGTCCAATGAAAATCTTTTGTGACAATACTGGTGCAATTGCCTTGGCAAAGGAATCCAGATTTCACAAGAGAACCAAGCACATCAAAAGACGCTTCAATTCCATCCGGGATTTAGTCCAGGTGGGAGACATAGAGATTTGCAAGATACATACGGATCTGAATGTAGCAGACCCGTTGACTAAGCCTCTTCCACGAGCAAAACATGATCAGCACTAAGACTCCATGGGTGTTAGAATCATTACTGTGTAATCTAGATTATTGACTCTAGTGCAAGTGGGAGACTGAAGGAAATATGCCCTAGAGGCAATAATATAGTTATTATTTATTTCCTTATATATCATGATAAATGTTTATTATTCATGCTAGAATTGTTTTAGCCAGAAACATAATACATGTGTGAATATATAAACAAACAGAACATCACTAGTATGCCTCTACTTGACTAGCTCGTTAATCAAAGATGGTTATGTTTCCTAACCATGAACAAAGAGTTGTTATTTGACTAACGAGGTCACATCATTAGTTGAATGATCTGATTGACATGACCCATTCCGTTAGCTTAGCACCCGATCGTTTAGTATGTTGCTATTACTTTCTTCATGACTTATACATGTTCCTATGACTATGAGATTATGCAACTCCCGTTTATCGGAGGAACACTTTGTGTGCTACCAAACGTCACAACGTAACTGGGTGATTATAAAGGTGCTCTACAGGTGTCTCCAAAGGTACTTGTTGGGTTGGCGTATTTCGAGATTAGGATTTGTCACTCCGATAGTCGGAGAGGTATCTCTGGGCCCTCTCGGTAATGCACATCACATAAGCCTTGCAAGCATTACAACTAATATGTTAGTTGTGAGATGATGTATTACGGAACGAGTAAAGAGACTTGCCGGCAACGAGATTGAACTAGGTATTGGATAACGACGATCGAATCTCGGGCAAGTAACATACCGATGACAAAGGGAACAACGTATATTGTTATGCGGTCTGACCGATAAAGATCTTCATAGAATATGTAGGATCCAATATGGGCATCTAGGTCCCGCTTTTGGTTATTGACCGGAGACGTGTCTCGGTCATGTCTACATTATTCTCGAACCGTAGGGTCCGCACGCTTAAAGTTACGATGACAGTTATTATGAGTTTATGCATTTTGATGTACCGAAGTTAGTTCGGAGTCCCGGATGTGATCACGGACATGACGAGGAGTCTCGAAATGGTCGAGACATAAAGATTGATATATTGGAAGCCTATATTTGGACATCAGAATGGTTCCGAGTGAAATCGGCATTTTACTGGAGTACCGGGGGTTACCGGAACCCCCCCCCAGGGGTTAATGGGCCCATATGGGCCTTAAGGGAAAAGAGGAGGGGCGGCCAGGGCAGGCCACGCGCCCCCTCCCCCCTAGTCCGAATAGGACAAGGAAGGGGGAGCGGCGCCCCCCTTTTTTCCTTTCCCCCTCTCTCCTTCCTTCTTCTACAAGGCAAGGCAGAGGAGTCCTACTCCCGGTGGGAGTAGGACTCCTCCTGGCGCACCCCTTGGGGGCCGGCCGCGCCCTCCCCTCCCCTCCTTTATATACGGGGGCAGGGGGGCACCTTAGAACACACAAGTTGATCATCGTGATCGTTCCTTAGCCGTGTGCGATGCCCCCTTCCACCATATTCCACCTCGGTCATATCGTTGCGGTGCTTAGGCGAAGCCCTGCATCGGTAGAACATCATCATCGTCATCACGCCGTCGTGCTGACGAAACTCATCCCCGAAGCTTTGCTGGATCGGAGCCCGGGGAGCGTCATCGAGTTGAACGTGTGCTAAGAACTTGGAGGTGCCGGAGTAACGGTGCTTGGATCGGTTGGATCGGGAAGACGTACGACTACTTCCTCTACGTTGCGTCAACGCTTCCGCTTCGGTCTACGAGGGTACGTAGACAACACTCTCCCCTCTCGTTGCTATGCATCACCATGATCTTGCGTGTGCGTAGGAAATTTTTTGAAATTACTACGTTCCCCAACAATGTGTACCTAACCAGCGCTCGTAGTAGCTCCTGGGTATTTGATACCGGTGCGGTTGCTCATATTTGAAACTCAAAACAGGAGCTGCGGAATAAGCGGAGACTGGCGAAGGACGAGGTGACGATGCGCGTCGGGAATGGTTCCAAGGTTGATGTGATAACCGTCGGCACGCTACCTCTACATTTACCTACGGGATTAGTTTTAAACCTCAATAATTGTTATTTAGTGCCAGCTTTGAGCATGAATGTATCTGGATCTCGCTTAATGCGAGATGGCTAGTCATTTAAATATGAGAATAATGGTTGTTCTATTTATATGAGAGATATGTTTTATGGTCATGCCCCGCTGGTCAATGGTTTATTCTTATTTAATCTCGAACATGATGTTACACATATTCATAGTGTGAATGCCAAAAGATGTAAGGTTGATAATGATAGTCCCACATACTTGTGGCACTGCCACCTTGGTCACATTGGTGTCAAACACATGAAGAAACTCCATGCAGATGGACTTTTGGAGTCTCTTGATTATGAATCATTTGACACGTGCGAACCATGCCTCATGGGCAAAATGACCAAGACTTCGTTCTCCGAAACAATGGAGCGAGCAACCAACTTATTGGAAATCATACATACTGATGTGTGCGGTCCAATGAGCGTTGAGGCTCGTGGTGGTTATTGTTATGTTCTCACACTCACTGATGGCTTAAGTAGATATGGGTATGTCTACTTAATGAAACACAAGTCTGAGACCTTTGAAAAGTTAAAGGAATTTCAGAGTGACGTTGATAATCAACGTGACAGGAAAATAAAGTTCTTCTGATTAGATCGTGGGGGAAAACATTTGAGTCACGAATTTGGCACGCACTTAAGGAAATGTGGAATTGTTTCACAACTCACGCCGCCTGGAACACCTCAGCGTAATGGTGTGTCCGAACATCATAATCACACTCTATTGGGTATGGTGCGATCTATGATGTCTCTTACCGACCTACCGCTATCATTTTGGGGTTATGCTTTAGAGACTACCGCATTCACTTCAAATAGGGCTCCGTCGAAATCCGTTGAGACGACACCGTATGAATTATGGTTTGGGAAGAAACCTAAGCTGACGTTTCTGAAAGTTTGGGGATGCGATGCTTATGTCAAGAAACTTCAACCTGAAAAGCTCGAACCCAAGTCGAAAAAATGCGTCTTCATAGGATACCCTAAGGAAACTATTGGGTATACCTTCTACCTCAAATCCGAAGGCAAGATCTTTGTTGCCAAGAATGGATCCTTTCTAGAGAAAGAGTTTCTCTCGAAAGAAGTAAGTGGGAAGAAAGTGGAACTTGATGAAGTACTGCCTTTTGAACCGGAAAGTAGCGCAGCTCAAGAAAATGTTTCCGTGGTGCCTGCACCGACTAGAGAGGAAGTTAATGATGATGATCAAGTAACTTCGGATCAAGTTACTACTGAACTTCGTAGGTCCACAAGGACACGTTCCGCGCTAGAGTGGTACGGCAACCCTATCCTGGAAATCATGTTGTTAGACAATGGTGAACCTTCAAACTATGAAGAAGCGATGGCGGGCCCGGATTCCAACAAATGGCTTGAAGCCATGAAATCTGAGATAGGATCCATGTATGAAAACAAAGTGTGGACTTTGACTGACTTGCCCGATGATCGGTGAGCCATAGAAAATAAATGGATCTTTAAGAACAAGATAGACGCGGATGGTAATGTGACCATCTATAAGGCTCGGCTTGTAGCTAAGGTTTATCGACAAGTTCAAGGGGTTGACTACAATGAGACTTTCTCACCCGTAGTGAAGCTAAAGCCCGTTCGAATCATGTTAGCAATTGTCGCATTATATGATTATGAGATATGGCAAATAGACGTCAAAACGGCATTCCTTAATGGTTTCCTTAAGGAAGAATTGTATATGATGCAGCCAGAAGGTTTTGTCAATCCTAAGAATGCCGACAAGGTATGCAAGCTCCAACGCTCAATCTATGGGCTGGTGCAAGCATCTCGGAGTTGGAACATTCGCTTTGATGAGTTGATCAAAGCGTTTGGGTTTACGCAGACTTATGTTGAAGCCTGTGTTTACAAGAAAGTGAGTGGGAGCTCTGTAGCATTTCTCATATTATATGTGGATGACATACTATTGATGGGAAATGATATAGAATTCTTAGAAAGGATAAAGGCCTACTTGAATAAGTGTTTTTCAATGAAGGACCTTAGAGAAGCTGCTTATATATTAGGCATCAAGATCTATAGAGACAGATCGAGACGCCTAATTGGTCTTTCACAAAGCACATACCTTGACAAGATATTGAAGAAGTTCAATATGGATCAGTCCAAGAAGGGGTTCTTGCCTGTATTGCAAGGTGTGAGATTGAGCATGGCTCAATGCCCGACCATGGCAAAAGATAAAGAAAAGATGAGTGTCATCCCCTATGCCTTGGCCATAGGGTCTATTATGTATGCCATGTTGTGTACCAGACCTAATGTAAACCTTGCTGTAAGTTTGGTAGGAAGGTACCAAAGTAATCCCGGCATGGAACACTGGACAGCGATCAAGAATATCCTGAAGTACCTGAAGAGGACCAAGGATATGTTTCTCGTTTATGGAGGGACGAAGAGCTCGTCGTAAAGGCTTACGTCGATGCTAGCTTCGACACAAATCTGGATGACTCCAAGTCACAAACCGGATACATGTATATTTTCAATGGTGGGGCAGTCTGCTGGTGCAGTTGCAAGCAAAGCGTTGTGGCGGGAACTACATGTGAAGCGGAGTACGTGGCAGCCTCGGACGCAGCACATGAAGCAATCTGGATGAAGGAGTTCATTACTGACCTAGGAGTTATTCCCAATGCGTCGGGCCCGATGACTCTCTTCTGTCACAACACCAGAGCTATTGCCCTTGCCATGTAGCCCAGGTTTCACAAGAAGACCAGGCATATCAAGTGTCGCTTCAACTCCATTCGTGAAAATGTTCAAGATGGAGACATAGATATTTGTAAAGTGCATACGGACCTGAATGTCGCAGATCCGTTGACTAAACCTCTTCCACGAGCAAAACATGATCAACACCAGAACTCTATGGGTGTTCGATTCATCACAATGTAACTAGATTATTAACTCTAGTGCAAGTGGGAGATTGTTGGAAATATGCCCTAGAGGCAATAATAAAATGGTTATTGTTCTATTTCCTTGTTCATGATAATTGTCTACTATTCATGCTATAATTGTGTTATCCGGAAATCGTAATACATGTATGAATACATAGACCACAACATATCCCTAGTGAGCCTCTAGTTGACTAGCTCGTTAATCAATGGATGGTTACGGTTTCCTAACCATGGACATTGGATGTCATTGATAACGGGATCACATCATTAGGAGAATGATGTGATGGACAAGACCCAATCCTAAGCATAGCACAAGATCGTGTAGTTCGTCTACTAAAGCTTTTCTAATGTCAAGTATCTTTTCATTAGACCATGAGATTGTGCAACCCCCGGATACTGTAGGGATGCTTTGGGTGTGTCAAATGTCACAACGTAACTGGGTGGCTATAAAGGTGCACTATGGGTATCTACGAAAGTGTCTGTTGGGTTGGCACGAATCGAGACTAGGATTTGTCACTCCGTATGATGGAGAGGTATCTCTGGGCCCACTCGGTAATGCATCATCATAATGAGCTCAATGTGTCTAAGAAGTTAGTCACGGGGTCATGCATTATGGAACGAGTAAAGTGACTTGCTGGTAACGAGATTGAATGAGGTATTGGGATACCGACGATCGAATCTCGGGCAAGTAACGTACCGATTGACAAAGGGAATTGTATACTGGATTGATTGAATCCTCGACATCGTGGTTCATCCGATGAGATCATCATGGAACATGTGGGAGCCAACATGGGTATCCAGATCCCGTTGTTGGTTATTGGCCGGAGAGATGTCTCGGTCATGTCTGCATGATTCCCGAACTCGTAGGGTCTACACACTTAAGGTTCGATGACGCTAGGGTTATAGGGACAGTTTGTACGTGGTCACCGAATGTTGTTCGGAGTCCCGGATGAGATCCCGGACGTCACGAGGAGTTCCGGAATGGTCCAAAGATAAAGATTTATATATGGGAAGTCCTTATTCGGTCACCGGAAGTGTTCGGGGGTTTATCGGTATTGTACCAGGTCCACCGAAAGGGTTCCGGGGGTCCACCGGAAGGGTCCACCTGCCCCGGAGGGCCCTATGGGCTGAATATGGAGGGGAACCAGCCCCTAGGTGGGCTGGGCACCAAAGCCCCCTAGGGCCCATGCGCCTAGGGTTGGGGGAAACCCTAAAGGGGGCGCCCCCCCTTTGGCTTGGGGGGCAAGCCTCCCCCCTTGGCCACCGCCCCCCCCCCTCTAGATCCATCTAGAGGGGCCCGGATGCTGATACGTCTCCAACGTATCTATAATTTATGAAGTATTCATGCTATTATATATTCTGTTTTGGATGTTTATGGGCTTTATTATACACTTTTATATTATTTTTGGGACTAACCTATTAACCAGAGGCCCAGCCCAAAATGTTGTTTTCTTGCCTATTTTAGTGTTTCGAAGAAAAGAAATATCAAATGGAGTCCAAACGGAATGAAACCTTTGGGAGAGTTATTTTTGGAACGTAAGCAATCCAGGAGACTTGGAGTAGACGTCAGGGAAGCTCCGGGGAAGCCACGAGGTAGGGAGGCGCGCCCTACCCCTTGGGCGCACCCCCCACCCTCGTGGGCCCCTCGTGGCTCCCTTGACCGACTTCTTTCTCCTATATATATCCATATACCCTAAAAAGATCGAAGAGCAGAATAGATCAGGAGTTCCGCCGCCACAAGCCTCTGTAGCCACCGAAAACCAATCTAGACCTGTTCGGCACCCTGCCGGAGGGGGGACCCCTCACCGGTGGCCATCTTCATCGTCCCGGCGCTCTCCATGACGAGGAGGGAGTAGTTCACCCTCGGGGCTGAGCGTATGTACCAGTAGCTAAGTGTTTGATCTCTCTCTCTCTCTCTCTCTCGTGTTCTTGATTTGGCACGATCTTGATGTATCGCGAGCTTTGCTATTATAGTTGGATCTTATGATGTTTCTCCCCCTCTACTCTCTTGTAATGGATTGAGTTTTCCCTTTGAAGTTATCTTATCGGATTGAGTCTTTAAGGATTTGAGAACACTTGATGTATGTCTTGCATGCGCTTATCTGTGGTGACAATGGGATATTCACGTGATCTACTTGATGTATGTTTTGGTGATCAACTTGCGGGTTCCGTAACTTCATGAACTTATGCATAGGGGTTGGCACACGTTTTCATCTTGACTCCCCGGTAGAAACTTTGGGGCACTCTTTGAAGTACTTTGTGTTGGTTTGAATAGATGAATCTGAGATTGTGTGATGCATATCGTATAATCATACCCATGGATACTTGAGGTGACATTGGAGTATCTATGTGACATTTGGGTTTTGGTTGATATGTGTCTTAAGGTGTTATTCTAGTATGAACTCTTGAATAGATCGATCCGAAAGAATAACTTTGAGGTGGTTTCGTACCCTACAATAATCTCTTCGTTTGTTCTCCGCTATTAGTGACTTTGGAGTGACTCTTTGATGCATGTTGAGGGATATTTATACGATCCAATTATGTTATTATTGTTGAGAGAACTTGCACTAGTGAAAGTATGAACCCTAGGCCTTGTTTCTACGCATTGCTATACCGTTTGTGCTCACTTGTATCAATAGTTACCTTGCTGTTTTTATATTTTCAGATTACAAAAACCTATATCTACCATCCATATCGCACTTGTATCACCATCTCTTCGCCGAACTAGTGCACCTATACAATTTACCACTGTATTGGGTGTGTTGGGGACACAATAGACTCTTTGTTATTTGGTTGCAGGGTTGTTTGAGAGAGACCATCTTCATCCTACGCCTCCCACGGATTGATAAACCTTAGGTCATCCACTTGAGGGAAATTTGCTACTGTCCTACAAACCTCTGCACTTGTAGGCCCAACAATGTCTACAAGGAGAAGGTTGCGTAGTAGACATCACCTAGCATATGCAGATATGGCCTCGGAACACTGAGACCGAAAGGTTGAACGTGAATCATATAGTAGATATGATCAACATAGTGATATACACCACTGAAGATACGTTGGAGACATATCACTAGGGGCGTTAAACGATAGCGCTTGTTGGGAGGAAACCCAATTTTATTTTTGTTCCTTGCTTTTTGTTCCTGTTTAGTAATAAATAATTCATCTAGCCTCTGTTTAGATGTGGTTTTATGTTTTAATTACTGTTTGTGCCAAGTAGAACCTTTGGGAAGACTTGGTGAAGTCTTTGTGATCTTGCTGTAAAAAACAAAAACTTTAGTGCTCACGAGATTAGCTGCCATTTTTTACTGGAGAGTGATTTTAGGTTGATTCTTTTTGCAGATGATTAATAGATAATTTCTTAACGTCCACCAATTTATTTCAGAATTTGTGGAGTTCCAGAAGTATACGTTTGATAAAAATTACTACAGACTGTTCTGTTTTTGACACATTCTGTTTTTCGTGTGTTGTTTGCTTATTTTGATGAATCTATGACTAGTATCGGGGGGGTATGAACCATAGAGAAGTTGGAATACAGTAGGTTTAACACCAATATAAATAAAGAATGAGTTCATTATGTTGGAAATATGCCCTAGAGGCAATAATAAATTGATTATTATTATATTTCCTTGTTCATGATAATCGTTTATTATCCATGCTAGAATTGTATTGATAGGAAACTCAGATACATGTGTGGATACATAGACAACACCATGTCCCTAGTAAGCCTCTAGTTGACTAGCTCGTTGATCAATAGATGGTTACAGTTTCCTGACCATGGACATTGGATGTGATTGATAACGGGATCACATCATTAGAAGAATGATGTGATGGACAAGACCCAATCCTAAGCCTAGCACAAGATCATGTAGTTCGTATGCTAAAGCTTTTCTAATGTCAAGTATCGTTTCCTTAGACCATGAGATTGTGCAACTCCCGGATACCGTAGGAGTGCTTTGGGTGTGTCAAACGTCACAATGTAACTGGGTGGCTATAAAGGTACACTACAGGTATCTCCGAAAGTGTCTGTTGGGTTGGCACGAATCGAGACTTGGATTTGTCACTCCGTGTAAACGGAGAGGTATCTCTGGGCCCACTCGGTAGGACATCATCATAATGTGCACAATGTGACCAAGGGGTTGATCACGGGATGATGTGTTGCGGAACAAGTAAAAGAGACTTGCCGGTAACGAGATTGAACAAGGTATCGGGATACCGACGATCGGATCTCGAGCAAGGATCGTACCGATAGACAAAGGGAATTGTATACGGGATTGATTAAGTCCTTGACATCGTGGTTCATCCGATGAGATCATTGTGGAACATGTGGGAGCCAACATGGGTATCCAGATCCCGCTGTTGGTTATTGACCGGAGAACGTCTCGGTCATGTCTGCATGTCTCCCGAACCCGTAGGGTCTACACACTTAAGGTTCGATGACGCTAGGGTTATAAAGGAAGTTTGTATGTGGTTACCGAATGTTGTTCGGAGTCCTGGATGAGATCCCAGACGTCACGAGGAGTTCCGGAATGGTCCGGAGGTAAAGATTTATATATAGGAAGTATGGTTTTGGCCACCGGAAGTGTTCTGGGCATCACCGGTAGTGTACCGGGACCACCGGAGGTGTCCGGGGGTCCACCAAGTGGGGCCACAAGCCCTGGAGGGCTGCATGGGCCAAGTGTGGAAGGGTACCAGCCCCAGGTGGGCTGGTGCGCCCTCCCACAAGGCCCAAGGCACAGGGAAGAGGAGAGGGGGCAAACCCTAAGGGCAGATGGGCCCTAAGGCCCATGCTCCCTGCGCCTCCCTCTCCTCCCCCCTCTTGGCCGCCACCCAAAAGCCATCTAGGGCTGCCGCCCCTCTAGGGGTGGGAACCCTAGAGGGGGCGCACCCTCCTCCCCTTCCCCTATATATATGAGGCCTAGGGGCTGCCCAAAGACACGCGATTTGATCTCCCTGTTGGTGCAGCCCTACCTCTCTCCCTCCTCCTCTCTCGCGGTGCTTGGCGAAGCCCTGCAGGATTGCCACGCTCCTCCACCACCACCACGCCGTTGTGCTGCTGATGGATGGAGTCTTCCTCAACCTCTCCCTCTCTCCTTGCTGGATCAAGGCATGGGAGACGTCACCGGGTTGTACGTGTGTTGAACGCGGAGGTGCCGTCCGTTCGGCACTAGGATCATCGGTGATTTGGATCACGACGAGTACGACTCCATCAACCCCGTTCACTTGAACGCTTCCACTTAGAGATCTACAAGGGTATTTAGATGCACTCTCCTTCCCCTCGTTGCTGGTTTCTCCATAGATAGATCTTGGTGACACGTAGGAAAATTTTGAATTTCTGCTACGTTACCCAACAGTGGCATCATGAGCTAGGTCTATTGCGTAGATTCTTTGCACGAGTAGAACACAAAGTAGTTGTGGGCGTTGATTTTGTTCAATATGCTTACCGTTACTAGTCAATCTTGATTCGGCGGCATTGTGGGATGAAGTGGCCCGGACCGACCTTACACGTACACTTACGTGAGACAGGTTCCACCGACTGACATGCACTAGTTGCATAAGGTGGCTAGCGGGTGCCAGTCTCTCCCACTTTAGTCGGATCGGATTCAATGAAAAGGGTCCTTATGAAGGGTAAATAGCAATTGACATATCACGTTGTGGTTTTGCGTAGGTAAGAAACGTTCTTGCTAGAAACCCATAGCAGCCACGTAAAACATGCAAACAACAATTAGAGGACGTCTAACTTGTTTTTGCAGGGTATGCCATGTGATGTGATATGGCCAAAAGGATGTGATGAATGATATATGTGATGTATGAGATTGATCATGTTCTTGTAATAGGAATCACGACTTGCATGTCGATGAGTATGACAACCGGCAGGAGCCATAGGAGTTGTCTTTAATTTATTTATGACCTGCGTGTCAACATAAACGTCATGTAATTACTTTACTTTATTGCTAACCGTTAGCCATAGTAGTAGAAGTAATAGTTGGCGAGACAACTTCATGAAGACACGATGATGGAGATCATGATGATGGAGATCATGGTGTCATGCCGGTGACGAAGATGATCATGGAGCCCCGAAGATGGAGATCGAAAGGAGCAAAGTGATGATGGCCATATCATGTCACTATTTGATTGCATGTGATGTTTATCATGTTATTGCATATTATTTGCTTAGAACAACGGTAGTAAATAAGATGATCCCTCATTAAAATTTCAAGAAGTGTTCTCCCCTAACTGTGCACCGTTGCTAAAGTTCGTCGTTTCGAAGCACCACGTGATGATCGGGTGTGATAGATCCTTATGTTCACATACAACGGGTGTTGACGAGCCTAGCATGTACAGACATGGCCTCGGAACACATGCAAACACTTAGGTTGACTTGACGAGCCTAGCATGTACAGACATGGCCTCGGAACACAGAAGACCGAAAGGTCGAGCATGTGTCGTATGGCAGATACGATCAACATGAAGATGTTCACCGATGTTGACTAGTCCGTCTCACGTGATGATCGGACACGGCCCAGTTGACTCGGATCATGTAATCACTTAGATGACTAGAGGGATGTCTATCTGAGTGGGAGTTCATAAGACGAACTTAATTATCCTGAACATAGTCGAAAAGGTCTTCGCAAATTATGTCGTAGCTCGCGCTTTAGTTCTACTATTTTAGATATGTTCCTAGAGAAAATATAGTTGAAAGTTGATAGTAGCAATTATGCGGACAGTACAAGGCTTGTGTCCTTAATGCACCGCTCGGTGTACTGGACCTCGAACGTGGTCTGTGGATGTTGCGAACATCTGACATACACGTTTTGATGACTACATGATAGTTCGGTAATGATAAATGGTTTAGAATTGAGGCACCGAAGACATTTTTGAAATGTCGCGGAACATATGAGATGTTTCGAGGGCTGAAATTGGGATTTCAGGCTCGTGCCCACGTCAAGAGGTATAAGACCTCCGACGATTTTCTTGGCTTGCAAACTAAGGAGAAAAGCTCAATCGTTGAGCTTGTGCTCAGATTGTCTGAGTACAACAATCACTTGAATCGAGTGGGAGTTGATCTTCCAGATAAGATAGTGATGTTTCTCCAAAGTCATTACCACCAAGCTGCTAGAGCTTCGTAATGAACTATAACATATCAGGGATAGATATGATGATCCTTGAAATATTCACGATGTTTGACACCGCGAAAGTAGAAATCAAGAAGGAGCATCAATTGTTGATGGTTAGTGAAACCACTAGTTTCAAGAAGGGCAAGGGCAAGAAGGGATACTTCATGAAACGGCAAATCAGTTGCTGCTCTAGTGGAGAAACCCAAGGTTGAACCCAAACCTGAGACTGAGTGCTTCTGTAATAAGGGGAACAACCACTGGAGCAGAATTACCCTAGATACTTGGTAGATGAGAAGGCTGTCGATAGAAGTATATTGGATATACATTATGTGAATGTTTACTTTACTAGTACTCCTAGTAGCATCAGGGTATTAGATACTGGTTCGGTTGCTAAGTGTTAGGAACTCGAAATAAAAGCTACGGAATAAACGGAGACTAGCTAAAGGTGAGCTGACGAGATGTGTTGGAAGTGTTTCCAAGGTTGATATGATCAAGCATCACACGCTCCCTCTACCATCGAGATTGATGTTAAACCTAAATAATTGTTATTTGGTGTTTGCGTTGAGCATAGACATGATTGGATTATGTCTATCGCAATACGGTTATTCATTTAAGGAGAATAATGGTTACTCTATTTATTTGAATAATACCTTCAATGGTCTTGCACCTAAAATGAATGGTTTATTGAATCTCGATCATAGTGATACACATGTTCATGCCAAAAGATATAAGATAGTAATGATAGTACCACCTACTTGTGGCACTGCCATGTAAGTCATATTGGTATAAAACGCATGAAGAAGCTCCATGTTGATGGATCTTTGGACTCACTCATTTTTGAAAAGGATTGAGACATGTGAACCATGTCTATTGGTATATGCGCATGAAGAAACTCCATGCAGATGGACCGTTTGGACTCACTTGATTTTGAATCGCTTGAGACATGCAAATCATACCACATGGGCAAGATGACTGAAAGCTTCGGTTTCAGTAAAATGGAACAAGAAAGCAACTTGTTGGAAGTAACACATTTTGATGTGTGCAGTCCAATGAGTGCTGAGGCAAGCAGTGGATATCGTTATGCTCTTACTTCACAGATGATTTGAGTAGATACTGAGCATATTTACTTGATGAAACACAAGTCTGAATTATTGAATGGTTCAAGTAATTTCAGAATGAAGCTGAAGATCGTCGTGACAAGAGGATAAAATATCTATGATATGATCATAGAGATGAATATCTGAGTTGCGAGTTTGGTACACAATTGAGACATTGTGGAAATTGTTTCACAACTAATACTGCCTGGAACACCATAATGTGATGGTGTGTCCGAACATCATAACTGCACCCTATTGGATATGATGCGTACCATGATGTCTCTTATCGAATTACCACTATCGTTTATGGGTTAGGCATTAGAGACAACCGCATTCACTTTAAATAGGGAACCACATAAATCTGTTGAGACGACACCGTATGAACTATGGTTTAGAGAAACCTAAGTTGTTGTTTCTTAAAAGTTTGGGACTACGACGCTTATGTGAAAAAGTTTCAAGCTGATAAGCTCGAACCCAAAGCGGATAAATGCATCTTCATAGGACACCCAAAACAGTTGGGTATACCTCCAGTCTCAGATCCGAAAGCAATAGGAATTGTTTCTAAAAAAATCGGGTCCTTTCTCGAGGAAAAGTTTCTCTCGAAAGAATTGAGTGGGAGGATGGTGGAGACTTGATGAGGTTATTGAACCGTCACTTCAACTAGTGTGTAGCAGGGCACATGAGTTGTTCCTATGGCACCTACACCAATTGAAGTGGAAGCTTATGATAGTGATCATGAGACTTCGGATCAAGTCACTCCCAAACCTCGTAGGACGACAAGGATGCGTACTGCTTCAGAGTGGTACGTAATCCTGTCTTGGAAGTCATGTTGCTAGACAACAATGAACCTACGAGCTATGGAGAAGCGATGGTGGGCCCGGATTCCGATGAATGGCTCGAGGCCATAAAATCCGAGAGAGGATCCATGTATGAAAACAAAGTGTAGACTTTGGCAGAACGGCTCGATGGTCGTGAGGCTGTTGAGTACAGATGGATTTTAAAAGGGAAGACGGACAATGATGGTAAATGTCACCATTAAGAAAGCTCGACTTGTCATTAAGATGTTTCCCGACAAGTTCAAGGAGTTGACTATGATGAGACTTTCTCACTCGTAGCGATGCTAAGAGTCTGTTGGAATTAGCAAGTACTGCATTATTTATGAAATCTTGCAGATAGGATGTCAAAATATTGTTTCCTTGTTCTTGAGGAAAGGTTGTATGTGATACAACTAGAAGTTTTTGTCGATCCTGAAAGATGCTAACAAGTATGCAAAGCCCCAGCAATCCTTCTAAGGACTGGAGTAAGCATCTCGGAGTTGGAATGTACACTTTGATGAGATGATCAAATATTTTGGGTTTATACAAAGTTAATGAGAAACTTGTATTTCCAAAGAAGTGAGTGGGAGCACTATAGAATTTCTGATGAGTATATGTTGTTGACATATTGTTGATCAGAGATGATGTAGAATTTCTGGAAAGCATATAGGGTTATTTGAAAAGTGTTTTTCAATGGAAAACCTGGATTAAGCTGCTTGAACATTGAGCATCAAGATCTATAAGGATAGATCAAAATCGCTTAATAGTACTTTCAAATGAATACATACCGTGACAAGATTTTGAAGGAGTTCAAAATAGATCAGCAAAGAAGGACTTCTTGGCTGTATTACACATGTGAGTATTGAGTAAGACCTGACCACGGCAGAAGAGAGAGAAAGGACGAAGGTCGTCCCCTATGCTTAGACGTAGGCTCTACAGTATGCTATGTTGTGTACCGCATCTAAAGTGTGCCTTGCCATGAGTCAGTCAAGGGGTACAAGAGTGATCCAGGAATGGATCACAGGACAGCGGTCAAAGTTATCCTTGGTAACTAGTGGACTAAGGAATTTTCTCGATTATGGAGGTGGTAAAAGAGTTCGTCGTAAAGGGTTACGCCGATGCAAACTTTGACACTAATCCAGATTATTCTGAGTAGTAAACTAGATTCGTATAGTAGAACAGTTATTTGGAATAGCTCCAAAGATAGCGTAGTAGTTGCATCTACAAGATGACTTAGAAATTTGCGAAGTACATATGGGTCTGAATGTTTCAGACCCGTTGACTATAACCTCTCTCACAAGCATAACATGATCAAACCCAGAACTCTTGGGTGTTAGTCACATAGGGATGTGACTTTGAGTGTTAATCACATATTGATGTGAACTGGATTATTGACTCTAGTGCAAGTGGGAGACTATTGGAAATATGCCCTAGAGGCAATAATAAATTGATTATTATTATATTTCCTTGTTCATGATAATCGTTTATTATCCATGCTAGAATTGTATTGATAGGAAACTCAGATACATGTGTGGATACATAGACAACACCATGTCCCTAGTAAGCCTCTAGTTGACTAGCTCGTTGATCAATAGATGGTTACAGTTTCCTGACCATGGACATTGGATGTCATTGATAACGGGATCACATCATTAGAAGAATGATGTGATGGACAAGACCCAATCCTAAGCCTAGCACAAGATCATGTAGTTCGTATGCTAAAGCTTTTCTAATGTCAAGTATCGTTTCCTTAGACCATGAGATTGTGCAACTCCCGGATACCGTAGGAGTGCTTTGGGTGTGCCAAACGTCACAACGTAACTGGGTGGCTATAAAGGTACACTACAGGTATCTTCGAAAGTGTCTATTGGGTTGGCACGAATCGAGACTGGGATTTGTCACTCCGTGTAAACGGAGAGGTATCTCTGGGCCCACTCGGTAGGACATCATCATAATGTGCACAATGTGACCAAGGGGTTGATCACGGGATGATGTGTTGCGGAACGAGTAAAAGAGACTTGCCGGTAACGAGATTGAACAAGGTATCGAGATACCGACGATCGGATCTCGGGCAAGGATCGTACCGATAGACAAAGGGAATTGTATACGGGATTGATTAAGTCCTTGACATCGTGGTTCATCCGATGAGATCATCGTGGAACATGTGGGAGCCAACATGGGTATCCAGATCCCGCTGTTGGTTATTGACCGGAGAACGTCTCGGTCATGTCTGCATGTCTCCCGAACCCGTAGGGTCTACACACTTAAGGTTCGATGACGCTAGGGTTATAAAGGAAGTTTGTATGTGGTTACCGAATGTTGTTCGGCGTCCCGGATGAGATCCCGGACATCACGAGGAGTTCCGGAATGGTCCGGAGGTAAAGATTTATATATAGTAAGTATGGTTTTGGCCACCGGAAGTGTTCTGGGCATCACCGGTAGTGTACCGGGACCACCGGAGGTGTCCGGGGGTCCACCAAGTGGGGCCACAAGCCCTGGAGGGCTGCATGGGCCAAGTGTGGAAGGGGACCAGCCCCAGGTGGGCTGGTGCGCCCTCCCACAAGGCCCAAGGCGCAGGGAAGAGGAGAGGGGGCAAACCCTAAGGGCAGATGGGCCCTAAGGCCCATGCTCCCTGCGCCTCCCTCTCCTCCCCCCTCTTGGCCGCCACCCAAAAGCCATCTAGGGCTGCCGCCCCTCTTGGGGTGGGAACCCTAGAGGGGGCGCACCCTCCTCCCCTTCCCCTATATATATGAGGCCTAGGGGCTGCCCAAAGACACGCGATTTGATCTCCCTGTTGGTGCAGCCCTACCTCTCTCCCTCCTCCTCTCTCGCGGTGCTTGGCGAAGCCCTGCAGGATTGCCACGCTCCTCCACCACCACCACGCCGTTGTGCTGCTGATGGATGGAGTCTTCCTCAACCTCTCCCTCTCTCCTTGCTAGATCAAGGCATGGGAGACATCACCGGGCTGTACGTGTGTTGAACGCGGAGGTGTCGTCCGTTCGGCACTAGGATCATTGGTGATTTGGATCACGACGAGTACGACTCCATCAACCCCGTTCACTTGAACGCTTCCGCTTAGTGATCTACAAGGGTATGTAGATGCACTCTCCTTCCCCTCGTTGCTGGTTTCTCCATAGATAGATCTGGGTGACACGTAGGAAAATTTTGAATTTCTGCTACGTTACCCAACACATTACAGTACCTTAAAGTGGTGGTTTGTTTTCTTACACTAACGGAGTTCATGAGATTTTCTGTTTAAGTTTTGTATTGTGAAGTTTTCAAGTTTTTGGGTAAATATTTGATGGATTTTAGAATAAGGAGTGGCAAGAGCCTAAGCTTGGGGATGCCCAAGGCACCCCAAGGTAAAATTCAAGGACAACCAAAAGCCTAAGCTTGGGTATGCCCCGGAAGGCATCCCCTCTTTTGTCTTCGTCTGTCGGTAACTTTACTTGAGGCTATATTTTTATTTACCACATGATATGTGTTTTGCTTAGAGCATCTTGTATGATTTGAGTCTTTGCTTTTTAGTTTACCACAATCATCCTTGCTGTACACACCTTTTGGAGAGACACACATGAATTGGAATTTATTAGAATACTGTATGTGCTTCACTTATATCTTTTGAGCTAGATAATTTTGCTCTAGTGCCTCACTTATACCATATTAGAGCACAGTGGTGGTTTTATTTTATAGAAATTATTGATCTCTCATGCTTCACTTATATTATTTTGAGAGTCTTTTAGAACAGCATGGTAATTTTCTTTGGCTATAAATTAAAACTTTCATATAGAGTGCATTAAATACTATGAGAAGTTTGATACTTGAAAGTTGTTCTGAGATATAAATATGGTATTAGAGTCGTGCTAGTTGAGTAATTGTGGAATTGAGAAATACTTGTGTTGAGGTTTGCAAGCCCCGTAGCATGCACGTATGGTAAATGTTGTGTGACAAATTTGAAGCATGAGGTGTTCTTTGATTGCTTTCCTTGTGAGTGGCGGTCGGGGACGAGCGACGGTCTTTTCCTACCAATCTATCCCCCTAGGAGCATGTGCGTAGTGCTTGGTTTTGATGACTTGTAGCACTGCAAAAAAATACACTTCCGTGATGATACGTGTTTGTCACAGTAGGTCGCGTTTTTTGTCATGCATGTACATCCATGACAAATTTATGACAGAATCAAGATAGTCATACCTGTCATGTCGTAGAAGTGTTCCATGACATTACCAAAATTATCATCACGAAAGTGTCCACTGCCATGACGATAGATCGCGCGTCACAGAAGTGCTTTCGTCAAGGGTGACCAACACGTGGCATCCACCGTAAAGGAACGTCGTTAAGCTATCGGGTCGGGTTTTGGATCCGATAACCCGTTAACAGCCCTGGCCAATGGGGATTTTCCACGTGTAAAATCATCATTGGCTGGAGGAAACACGTGTCGGCTCATCGTTGGGACAGATGTCAACCACTCATTGGACGGAAGGCGCCTATGATACGTCGACACATGGCACGGCCCAACAGAGGCCCATTCCTGTGAAAAGGCCGGCCCGTTTGACTTGGTCAAAAGCTGGCGGGCTGGCCCATGGAAAGCCTGTTAACAGCCTGTTCGAATATAGCCCATTTACAGCCCGCTAACCCAAGGCCCGTTATGCCCTATCCGAATTAGGCCCAATAGCGTCATCTGGGCCATCCAATATGATTCCAGCCCGTTTTCACTTCTGGCCCATGTATGGCCCATGATGTCTTTCGGCCCATATGAGGCCCTATGTAACTCTTGGCCTACTAACAGCCCGTGGTGAAACTGGCCCGTAATGAACAATGTATCACTTTACACCCATTAACGGCCCGTGGTGAAACTAGCCCGCGATGAACAGTGTATCACTTTATACCCACTAACGGCCCGTTATTCCGTTGGGCCGTTTCCAGCCCATGTTATCTTTCGGCCTTCTCAGAGCCCATTTATTCTTGGGCTCATTTCCAGCATTCGTTTACTTATGGCCTGTTACTGTCATTTTCTGCTTGTGGGCCAAATTTAGCCCGTGGTTACAGTCGGCCCGTTTGTGGTTCGTTAATACGTTGGGCCGTTTTTGTAGCATCATCAAATACGGCCTATTAACGATGGCCCGTTATGGTCGGCCCATGAACGGACGATTCCAACTCTAGCCCGTTTACGGCCATAATGCGGCCTATTATTGGCCAATGTTTGGCCAATCGATCATACGGCCCGTATAAGGCCCATTGATGATACGGCCCGTAGAAGGCCTACTGTTTCTATGGCCCGTAGAAGGCCCACTGTTTCTACGGCCCGTAGGAGGCCCAGTGTCACTACAGTAAATATTAGCCCATGGTTATTGTGGCCTAGTTTTAAAAAATAGGTTATTGCAGCCACTAGTTAACTGCGGAAAAAGAACTGCAATGACTACAAGCAAACAAATAAACAAGACAACAAGGAAATAAATAAGCAATCAACTAACGCTAGGCTATCACGGCTATTACACATATTACATCCACTGGGCATCAAAGTTCGCCACTAGTGAAAATATAGGGAACAAAGCAGCATATCATATACACTGGCCGTCAAACTTGGCCACCAGTGCAAATAAACGCGGCAGCAAAACAAGAGCATAACTGAAACAACTTCAGAAGAGCTCAAGAAACGTTATGCTAGGTATCCACCATGCTGGCAATAAGCTTAGCAAGCTGATTAGCTTTGTCCTATTTGGCGCTAAAATCCTCCAACGCCTGCTGTTGCACCAGAGAGTATGCATCTGAATGCTCCAGGGACTTCCGCAGTCCTTCCGCTTCTTGTCGCAGCACAGCTGATCGATGTCTTTCGGCTTGTAGTTGAGACTCGAGAAACCGAACTGATTCAGACAGTGAGTTTGAATAGCTTGTGCAAGCGGTAGTGGCCAGTAACTCCAACACTAAACAAAGACAGGATGTGTCACTATCCTGAACCTTATCTGCATTACTTCCTTTACCGTTGCTTAATAAGGCACTCTTCCCCAATATTCTGTCAGCATTCTAAAAGAAGAAACAAGCAGACACATAACAAGTTTAGCATGTACTAGTACATGAAACTCATTTCGGTGAACCAGTTCATTAGTAAGGTGGACAGGATTAAACTACCAAGTCTTCTATTGCCAAGTACTAGTACATAATAAAAGCATCAAACAAACATATATCTATGTCCTATGGTAGCAATGGAATCTTAAATTAGAACAGTTGTTCTTCAGGTTTAGGCACTTGTTCTACATGAACAGAGTACAGTAAGACGCAAGAATATAATACTTAAAAATAGAAAATGAGCTCATAGACCTTACCACATTCTTGGTTCGGGACCAGTATAGAACAAGGCATTCCCATTCATCGTCCAGTAAATGTGTCTCAGGAGAATGTAAGGGAATTTGATGAGTTTCTTTGCTGGTGAAGTACGTTTTCTTCAGGTAATTCCGATACTACCACCAAGCATTCTTGAAGATAGCAGAGGTATTAGCACAGGTTACTGTTGGGGAACGTTGCAGAAAATTGAAATTTTTCCTACGGTTTCACCAAGATCCATCTATGAGTTCATCTAAGCAACGAGTCATGGGAGAGAGATTGCATCTACATACCACTTTGTAGATCGCGAGCGGAAGCGTTCAACGAACGGGGATGAGGTAGTCGTACACGACGTGATCCAAATCACCGGAGATCCTAGCACCGAACGGACGGCACCTCCGCGTTCAACACACGTACGGTCAGCGTAACGTCTCCTTCTTCTTGATCCAGCAAGGCAAAGGAGAGGTTGAGGAATATGACTCCAGCAGCAGCACGACGGCGTGGTGATGGTGGAGCTGCAGTACTCCGGCAGGGCTTCGCCGAGCTCTACGGAGGAGGAGGAGATGTTGGAGAGGGAGAGGGAGGCGCCAGGAGCAAAGGGTGCGGCTGCCCCCCTCCCCTCCCCCCTTTATATAGCTCCCTAGGGGGGCGCCGGCCCTAGGAGATGCAATCTCCTAGGGGGGCGGCGGCCAAGGGGTGGGGCTTGCCCCCCAAGCAAGGGGGCGCCCCCCCTTTAGGGTTTCCCCCACCCTAGGCGCATGGGCCTCTAGGGGCTGGTTCCCCTTGGCCCATGTAGGCCAAGGCGCACCCCTAGAGCCCATGTGGCCCCCCGAGGCAGGTGGCCCCACCCGGTGGACCCCCCGGGACCCTCCGGTGGTCCCGGTACAATACCGATAACCCCGAAACTTGTCCCGATGGCCAAAACAGCACTTTCTATATATAATTCTTTACCTCCGGACCATTCCGAAACTCCTCGTGACGTCCGGGATCTCATCCGGGACTCCGAACAACATTCGGGTTACTGCATATACATATCTTCACAACCCTAGCATCACCGAACCTTAAGTGTGTAGACCCTACGGGTTCGGGAGACATGCAGACATGACCGAGATGGCTCTCGGGCAATAACCAATAGCGGGATCTGGATACCCATGTTGGCTCCCACATGCTCCACGATGATCTCATCGGACGAACCACGATGTCGAGGATTCAATTAATCCCGTATACGATTCCCTTTGTCAATCGGTATTTTACTTGCCCGAGATTCGATCGTCGGTATCCCAATACCTTGTTCAATCTCGTTACCGCAAGTCACTTTACTCGTACCGTAATGCATGATCCCGTGATCCAACACTTTCATCACATTGAGCTCATTATGATGATGCATTACCGAGAGGGCCCGGTGATACCTCTCCGTCAAGCGGAGTGACAAATCCCAGTCTCGATCCGTGTCAACCCAACAAACACTTTCAGAGATACCTGTAGTATACCTTTATAGTCACCCAGTTACGTTGTGACGTTTGGCACACCCAAAGCACTCCTACGGTATCCGGGAGTTACACGATCTCATGGTCTAAGGAAAGGATACTTGACATTGGAAAACTCTAGCAAACGAACTATGCGATCTTATGCTATGTTTAGGATTGGGTCTCGTCCATCACATCATTCTCCTAATGATGTGATCTCGTTATCAATGACATCCAATGTCCATAGTCAAGAAACCATGACTATCCGTCGATCAACGAGCTAGTCAACTAGAGGCTTACTAGGGACATATTGTTGTCTGTTATTCACACATGTATTACGATTTCCGGATAACACAATTATAGCACGAATAAAGACAATTATCATGAACAAGGAAATATAATAATAATGCTTTTATTATTGCCTCTAGGGCATATTTCCAACAGTCTCCCACTTGCACTAGAGTCAATAATCTAGTTACATTGTGATGAATCGAACACCCATAGAGTTCTAGTGCTGATCATGTTTTGCCTTAGGGAGAGGTTTAGTCAACGGATCTGCGACATTCAGATCCGTGTGTACTTTACAAATTTCTATGTCTCCATCTTGAACATTTTCACGAATGGAGTTGAAGCGACGCTTGATGTGCCTGGTCTTCTTGTGAAACCTGGGCTCCTTGGCAAGTGCAATAGCTCCAGTGTTGTCACAGAAGAGTTTGATTGGCCCCGACGCATTGGGTATGACTCCGAGGTCGGTGATGAACTCCTTCACCCAAATTGCTTCATGTGCTGCCTCCGAGGCTGCCATGTACTCCGCTTCACATGTAGATCCCGCCACGACGCTTTGCTTGCAACTGCACCAGCTTACTGCCCCACCATTCAAAATATACACGTATCCGGTTTGTGACTTAGAGTCATCCAGATCTGTGTCGAAGCTAGCGTCGACGTAACCCTTTACGACGAGCTCTTCGTCACCTCCATAAACGAGAAACATTTCCTTAGTCCTTTTCAGGTACTTCAGGATATTCTTGACCGCTGTCCAGTGTTCCTTGCCGGGATTACTTTGGTACCTTCCTACCAAACTTACGGCAAGGTTTACATCAGGTCTGGTACACAGCATGGCATACATAATAGAACCTATGGCTGAGGCATAGGGGATGACACTCATCTCTTCTATATCTTCTGCCGTGGTCGGACATTGAGCTGAGCTCAATTTCACACCTTGTAACACAGGTAAGAACCCTTTCTTAGATTGATCCATATTGAACTTCTTCAATATATTATCAAGGTATGTGCTTTGTGAAATACCTATGAGGCGTCTCGATCTATCTCTATAGATCTTGATGCCTAATATATAAGCAGCTTCTCCAAGGTCCTTCATTGAAAAACTCTTATTCAAGTAGGCCTTAATGATGTCCAAGAGTTCTATATCATTTCCCATCAAAAGTATGTCGTCTACATATAATATCAGAAATGCTACAGAGCTCCCACTCACTTTCTTGTAAACGCAGGCTTCTCCATAAGTCTGCGTAAACCCAAACGCTTTGATCATCTCATCAAAGCGAATGTTCCAACTCTGAGATGCTTGCACCAGCCCATAAATCGAGCGTTGGAGCTTGCACACCTTGTCAGCATTCTTAGGATCGACAAAACCTTCCGGCTGCATCATATACAATTCTTCCTTAAGGAAACCATTAAGGAATGCTGTTTTGACGTCCATTTGCCATATTTCATAATCGTAGAATGCGGTAATTGCTAACATGATTCGGACGGACTTCAGCTTCGCTACCGGTGAGAAAGTCTCATCGTAGTCAATTCCTTGAACTTGTCGATAACCCTTAGCGACAAGCCGAGCTTTATAGATGGTCACATTACCATCCGCGTCTGTCTTCTTCTTAAAGATCCATTTATTTTCTATGGCTCGCCGCTCAACGGGCAAGTCAGTCAAAGTCCATACTTCGTTTTCATACATGTATCCTATCTCGGATTTCACGGCTTCCAGCCATTTGTCGGAATCTGGGCCCGCCATTGCTTCCTCATAGTTCGAAGGTTCACCGTTGTCTAACAACATGATTTCCAAGACAGGGTTGCCGTACCACTCTGGTGCGGAACGTGTCCTTGTGGACCTTCGAATTTCAGTAGGAGCTTGATTAGAAGTATCTTGATCATCATCATTAATTTCCTCTCTAGTCGGTGCAGGCACCTCAGAAACGTTTTCTTGAGTTTCGCCATTTTCCGGTTCAAGAGGTAACACTTCATCAAGTTCTACTTTCCTCCCACTTACTTCTTTCAAGAGAAACTCTTTCTCTAGAAAGGATCCATTCTTGGCAACAAAGATCTTGCCTTCGGATCTGAGGTAGAAGGTATACCCAATAGTTTCTTTAGGGTATCCTATGAAGACGCATTTTTCCGACTTGGGTTCGAGCTTTTCAGGTTGAAGTTTCTTGACATAAGCATCGCATCCCCACACTTTTAGAAACGACAGCTTAGGTTTCTTCCCAAACCATAATTCATACGGTGTCGTCTCAACGGATTTCAACGGAGCCCTATTTAAAGTGAATGCGGCAGTCTCTAAAGCATAGCCCCAAAAAGATAGCGGTAAATCGGTAAGAGACATCATAGATCGTACCATATCTAATAGAGTGCGATTACGACGTTCGGACACACCATTACGCTGAGGTGTTCCAGGCGGCGTGAGTTGTGAAACTATTCCACATTTTCTTAAGTGTGTGCCAAATTCGTGACTCAAGTATTCTCCTCCATGATTTGATCGTAGAAACTTGATCTTTCTATCATGTTGATTTTCAACCTCACTCTGAAATTCCTTGAACTTTTCAAAGGTCTCAGACTTGTGTTTCATTAAGTAGATATACCCATATCTACTCAAGTCATCAGTGAGGGTGAGAACATAACGATAGCCACCGCGAGCCTCAACACTCATTGGACCGCACACATCGGTATGTATGATTTCCAATAAGTTGGTTGCTCGCTCCATTGTTCCTGAGAACGGAGTCTTGGTCATTTTACCCATGAGGCATGGTTCGCACGTGTCAAATGATTCATAATCAAGAGACTCTAAAAGTCCATCTACATGGAGCTTCTTCATGCGTTTGACACCTATGTGACCAAGGCGGCAGTGCCACAAATATGTGGGACTATTGTTATCAACTTTAACTCTTTTGGTATTCGCACTATGAATATGTGTATCATCACGTACGAGATTCATTAAGAATAAACCATTAACCATCGGAGCATGACCATAAAACATATCTCTCATATAAATAGAACAACCATTATTCTCGGATTTAAATGAGTAGCCATCTCGAATTAAACGAGATCCAAACACAATGTTCATGCTCAAACTTGGCACTAAATAACAATTATTGAGGTTTAAAACTAATCCCGTAGGTAAATGTAGAGGTAGCGTGCCGACGGCGATCACATCGACCTTGGAACCATTCACGACGCGCATTGTCACCTCCTCCTTCGCCAGTCTCCGTTTATTCCGCAGCTCCTGCTTTGAGTTACAAATGTGAGCAACTGCACCGGTATCAAATACCCAAGAGCTACTACGAGTACTGGTAAGGTACACATCAATTACATGTATATCACATATACCTTTGGTTTTGCCGGCCTTCTTGTCCGCTAAGTATTTGGGGCAGTTCCGCTTCCAGTGACCACTTCCCTTGCAATAAAAACACTCAGTCTCGGGCTTGGGTCCATTCTTTGGCTTCTTCCCGGCAACTTGCTTACCGGGCGCGGCAACTTCCTTGCCGTCCTTCTTGAAGTTCTTTTTACCCTTGCCCTTCTTGAACTTAGTGGTTTTATTCACCATCAACACTTGATGTTCCTTCTTGATTTCTACCTCTGCTGATTTCAGCATAGCATATACCTCAGGAATGGTCTTTACCATCCCCTGCATGTTGTAGTTCATCACGAAGCTCTTGTAGCTAGGTGGAAGCAACTGGAGGATTCTGTCAACGACCGCTTCATCCGGGAGATTAACTTCCAGTTGAGTCAAGCGATTGTGCAACCCAGACATCTTGAGTATGTGTTCACTGACAGAGCTATTTTCCTCCATCTTATAGCTAAAGAATTTGTCGGAGACTTCATATCTCTCGACCTGGGCGTGAGCTTGGAAAACCATTTTCAGCTCTTCGAACATCTCATATGCTCCATGTCTCTCAAAACGCTTTTGGAGCCCCGGCTCTAAGCTGTAAAGCATGCCGCATTGAACGAGGGAGTAATCATCGGAACGTGACTGCCAAGCGTTCATAACGTCTTGTTCTGCAGGGAGCACAGGTGCGTCACCCAGCGGTGCTCGTAGGACATAATCTTTCTTGGCAGCTATGAGGATGATCCTCAGGTTCCGGACCCAGTCCGTATACTTGCTGCCATCGTCTTTCAGCTTGGTTTTCTCTAGGAACGCGTTGAAGTTGAGGACTACGTTGGCCATTTGATCTACAAGACATATTGTAAAAAAAATTAGACTAAGTTCATGATAATAAAGTTCATTTAATCAAATTATTTAATGAACTCCCACTTAGATAGACATCCCTCTTCTAGTCATCTAAGTATTACATGATCCAAGTCAACCAGGCCGTGTCCGATCATCACGTGAGACGGACTAGTCAAAATTGGTGAACATCTTCATGTTGATCGTATCTTCTATACGACTCATGCTCGACCTTTTGGTCTTCTGCGTTCTGAGGCCATGTCTGTACATGCTAGGCTCGTCAAGTCAACCTAAGTGTTTGCATGTGTAAATCTGTCTTACACCCGTTGTATGTGAACGTTAGAATCTATCACACCCGATCATCACGTGGTGCTTCGAAACAACGAACTGTCGCAACGGTGCACAGTTAGGGGGAACACTTCTTGAAATTATTATGAGGGATCATCTTATTTACTACCGTCGTTCTAAGTAAACAAGATGCAAAACATGATAAACATCACATGCAATCAAATAATAAACGTGACATGATATGGCCAATATCACATAGCTCCTTTGATCTCCATCTTGGGGCTCCATGATCATCTTGTCACCGGCTTGACACCATGATCTCCATCATCGTGTCTCCATGAAGTTGCTCGCCAACTATTACTTCTACTACTATGGCTAACGCGTTTAGCAATAAAGTAAAGTAATTTACATGGCGTTTCTCAATGACACGCAGGTCATACAAAAAATAAAGACAACTCCTATGGCTCCTGCTGGTTGTCATACTCATCGACATGCAAGTCGTGATTCCTATTACAATAGCATGAACATCTCATACATCACATATAGATCATTCATCATTCATCACAACTTTGGCCATATCATATCACAAAGCACTTGCTGCAAAAACAAGTTAGACGTCCTCTAATTGTTGTTGCAAGTTTTACGTGGCTGAATTAGGGTTCTAGCAAGAACGTTTTCTTACCTACGTGAAAGCCACAACGTGATTTGTCAACTTCTATTTACCCTTCATAAGGACCCTTTTCATCGAATCCGCTCCAACTAAAGTGGGAGAGACAGACATCCGCCAGCCACCTTATGCAACTAGTGCATGTTAGTCGGTGGAACCGGTCTCACGTAAGCGTACGTGTAAGGTTGGTCCGGGCCGCTTCATCCCACAATACCGCTGAAGCAAGATAAGACTAGTAGCGGCAAGAAAGTTGACAACATCTACGCCCACAACAAATTGTGTTCTACTCGTGCAATAGAGAACTACGCATAAACCTGGCTCATGGTGCCACTGTTGGGGAACGTTGCAGAAAATTAAAATTTTTCCTACGGTTTCACCAAGATCCATCTATGAGTTCATCTAAGCAACGAGTCATGGGAGAGAGATTGCATCTACATACCACTTTGTAGATCGCGAGCGGAAGCGTTCAACGAACGGGGATGAGGTAGTCGTACACGACGTGATCCAAATCACCAGAGATCCTAGCACCGAACGGACGTCACCTCCGCGTTCAACACACATACGGTCAGCGTAACGTCTCCTTCTTCTTGATCCAGCAAGGCAAAGGAGAGGTTGAGGAAGATGACTCCAGCAGCAGCACGACGGCGTGGTGATGGTGGAGCTGCAGTACTCCGGCAGGGCTTCGCCGAGCTCTACGGAGGAGGAGGAGATGTTGGAGAGGGAGAGGGAGGCGCCAGGAGCAAAGGGTGCGGCTGCCCCCCTCCCCTCCCCCCTTTATATAGCCCCCTAGGGGGGGCGCCGGCCCTAGGAGATGCAATCTCCTAGGGGGGCGGCGGCCAAGGGGTGGGGCTTGCCCCCCAAGCAAGGGGGCGCCCCCCCTTTGGGGTTTCCCCCACCCTAGGCGCATGGGCCTCTAGGGGCTGGTTCCCCTTGGGCCATGTAGGCCAAGGCGCACCCCTAGAGCCCATGTGGCCCCCCGAGGCAGGTGGCCCCACCCGGTGGACCCCCTGGGACCCTCTGGTGGTCCCGGTACAATACCGATAACCCCGAAACTTGTCCCGATGGCCAAAACAACACTTTCTATATATAATTCTTTACCTCCGGACCATTCCCAAACTCCTCGTGACGTCCGGGGTCTCATCCGGGACTCCGAACAACATTCAGGTTACTGCATATACATATCTTCACAACCCTAGCGTCACCGAACCTTAAGTGTGTAGACCCTACGGGTTCGGGAGACATGCAGACATGACCGAGACGGCTCTCGGGCAATAACCAACAGCGGGATCTGGATACCCATGTTGGCTCCCACATGCTCCACGATGATCTCATCGGATGAACCACGATGTCGAGGATTCAATTAATCCTGTATACGATTCCCTTTGTCAATCGGTATTTTACTTGCCCGAGATTCGATCGTCGGTATCCCAATACCTCGTTCAATCTCGTTACCAGCAAGTCACTTTACTCGTACCGTAATGCATGATCCCGTGATCAAACACTTTGATCACATTGAGCTCATTATGATGATGCATTACCGAGAGGGCCCGGTGATACCTCTCCGTCAAGCGGAGTGACAAATCCCAGTCTTGATCCATGTCAACCCAACAGACACTTTCAGAGATACCCGTAGTATATCTTTTTATTCACCTAGTTACGTTGTGACGTTTGGCACACCCAAAGCACTCCTACGGTATCCGGGAGTTACACGATCTCATGGTCTAAGGAAAGGATACTTGACATTGGAAAACTCTAGCAAACGAACTATGCGATCTTATGCTATGTTTAGGATTGGGTCTCGTCCATCACATCATTCTCCTAATGATGTGATCTCGTTATCAATGACATCCAATGTCCATAGTCAGGAAACCATGACTATCCGTCGATCAACGAGCTAGTCAACTAGAGGCTTACTAGGGACATATTGTTGTCTGTTATTCACACATGTATTACGATTTCCGGATAACATAATTATAGCACGAATAAAGACAATTATCATGAACAAGGAAATATAATAATAATGCTTTTATTATTGCCTCTAGGGCATATTTCCAACAGTTATCTCATCCTGAGTTTCCAAATCGGTCCTTCTCTAGAGAGAAAAATGGGAAAATTTGTTGTATTATAACCACCATGGAGGTAGGATGTATGGGACGAAGCAAAGTAATTGCCATGAATAACATTACTTACACATAACTCCTAGACAAACACCTGCAACTGGCATTTTCCTTCATCTTCAGTATAATATTTCCAAGATGGGAAGATACGCACATACGATTTAACAACATCAAATGCGATAGATGCTAAACTACGACTAGTTGGTTGTGCTTCCTCCACAGGAATAGGCGTACTAACTGGTGGAGTTGGGGTTCGCCGTGATAGTACTGGCCCTTTGGGCACTGGAGCTGCCTTACTAAGTGCTCTTGTTTGGTAGCTCTGTGGTGAAGATGGTGTTGTGTCAACAGGAACTGGGTTACTATCGGCTGGGATTGGGGTTAGATTGGGTGAAGCTGGTTCTCTGTCCATCGTAGTAGGGGTACAATCTGCGAGAGTTTGGGTTATGTGTGGTATGGTTGGTTCTTGTGCATGTACAACCGGGGTGCTATCTCCACCAAGAGGTAGCACTGTTTTATTTGAAGACCGTGTTTTTAGTCCGCTAGATACTTGCATCACCCACTCCAATTCAAATGGTTGATAAATAAACATAGTTGAATGTACAGACATTGTATGAGAGACAGATGCAATAGATAGTGTGGAAAAAAGAGGGCATGAAATAGTTGACATGTATATTGTTTAACTAAAACGGATAGCATGACATAATTTCACATATATGATGTCTATCTAAACTGGACAGCATAGCATAACATAATTCAAAGATATGATGAATAACTAAACAGAATCGCATGACATAATTCACCTACATGTTATCTAAGTAATCAGGATCGCATCATTTAATTCACATATGTGATTTATATGCTAAACAGAGGGCATTCGATATGATGTCTGAACTAAGAACATGGTGTTGAATATTGTGTATATGATGTCTAAACTATACAATGCAAGACACTGTATGCATGATATGAGCAGTATAATCGTGCCAGGTTAGAGCATACACCTCAGTGGGGGAATAGGACTGGTCATCTGTCTCTGAATCCATCTCTGAGGAGCTATCGGGACCCAACAAGAGATCTGCTTCGACAGGTAGCACTGTCTGCTCTGAAGGCCTTGTTTTCACTCCAGATTTTTCCATCTCCCACCCAAATGGCTGATTCACAGGAAGAGTAGTTTAATGTACAAACATTGTCGACAAATGGAAATGTAATGAAGAAAAGGATGGGAAAGATATCATTCAAATATATGATGCCTGGTTAAACAGGATGGCATTCCACATTTCACATATATTATGGCTGGCTAAAAGACATGAGACTGCATAATTCCCATATATGATATAGAAACTAAACAGGTGGCATTACAGAACATGTCTAAACTAAGCAGATGACATATATGATGTCAAAAGTAGGCACTGCAAGGCAACATATGCATGATATGACTAACATCATCATGCCAAGGTAGAGCAAACACCTTGGGGGGTAAATAGGAGTGGTCAGCGGTGTCCGAATCCGCCTCAGAACAGATATCTTCCTCTGGATTACAATCTGGAGAGGGGTGGGGAGGGTTTGCCATTGAACCCACCATGGAGCGATGTCTGCATGACATTGTATTGCCACGCAAAACTCTTCTCTTTTTCTCTACATGTTCAGCATGACTGTGTACAATATCTGACATGCATACGAAAAAAATATGGTGAGATTATGTAAGGAGAGCATGCAGAAATTTAGAGTGATGGTAACAACCAGTGGATCGATGTTTTTCCGTTGAACCAAAATAGCCCTAATGGATCGACATGAATGTATAGTAATAAGTGATGCAACAAGTGTACAACCTCTTTGTCGTAGCCGTGTCGACCTCAGCATCATTGGGTTGCTCGCTGAAGCAGTTGAGGCAGAGGTGGCCATCGGAGGTGTGGAGGAAGATCTGAGGAATCTATAGACGGCGTCCAGGCACTGCTCTATTGTGATGGATCGTTCTGTCGTTGGAGCAGCTCCGGTGAGCCGTAAGACGTCAAGGCTGAAGCAGCACAAGACAGACATCGTCAATCTCAAGTGGGATTCTAATAGCATCTCCAATAGATGATGTAAAATGGATGTAAAATTAACATCACCAAAAACCACCTGACTACAACAGATGAGGTAAAAACTATTGACTCTGAACTTAACTGTCGAAACTGAAATTTACTGTGGAATCTGAATGCTACTGTCGAAACTGAACGCAATGGTAGCAGAGAGGCACTTGACATGTAGTTTAGGGAGGGCCTGCAGTTCATCTTCAACCTGCACCCCCCTGAGCCGCCAGCCACCACCGGCCGAACCGCTGGCCCCAGCGCCGCCTCGCCGCCCCGAAACAACTTGCCACCGCCGCCCCGGCCAACCCTCTAGCCCCCCCCCCCCCCCACCCTGAACCCTAAGATAGATAGTGGGGTACCTCTCCGGTGAGCCCCCATCCCCGCTGCGGTTGGTTCTTCCTTAACTCCGGCGAGCCCCCCCCAACCCCTGAAAATCGACTGACCCAAAAGTCGATTCAGTCGATTGAAGTGTGGCTTAATCGGAGCAGAGCAGCAGCACGAGCGAGGGGGAGAGCGGCAGCAACAGCTGGGCGAGCAAGCGATCGAGCGAGAGCCGGAGCAGCAGTAGCAGATCCGGCTGGTATGGACGCCGCCGCCGAAGGGGCCTCGCACTGGGGGAGAGCCGCCGTGGAGATGTCGCCCGCGGCGCCGGCTTCAAGGTAGCCGCTCCATGGGGGTGCGGGATGGAGCACCGTCAGCATCGGGAGGTCGAGTTAAGGAGAAGGTGCGATGCGATGAGTGTACAACCTCTTTGGTGGCGCCGAGTAGGCCTCGGCTTCATCCGAGGAGTCGGTGAGGATGTTGCGGTTCCGGTGGAACAGGTTAAGGCAGCGCTGTGGGGATGGAGCAGTCGTGATAGACGAGGCGATCATTGGAGCAGCTCCTTGGAGGTGGAGGACGAGGCGGCTTAACCAGCGGGATGGCGAGATGGACGACGGATCCTCATCCGGGGAGGTGGACGAGGGATGTTGAGTTGTTGCGGTGGACGACGTCTTCGGGGAAGAGGCTCCGGCTGGGCAGCGGTGACGTGGTGGACGGAGGAGGGTGGGGTTTCGCGGCTGGAGCGGAGAGGTTATGGCGGCCTGGGATTTTGAATGGAGAAAAGGGGGGCGATGGGAGGGGGTGAAGCATGACTTAGGAACGCGCTTGTCCAAAATGTAGGGTGTGTTACAAAAGTACCCCCCACCAATTTGAACTAGCGGCCCTTTCGGCTCAGGGTTAGAAGGGGGATTTCGCGTGTCGGGATTTGGCAGCTGGAGGGAGTTTTCGCGCGCGTTGTAATTTCGGGATAGCAAGGCGCGGGTTGTGAAGGCGCCAGTTTTGGGAGCACGATATCTGAATTTTCGGGATATAACAAGACGCGGGTTGAATTTTAGGGACAAGCCTAACGTGTAGTAATAGTGTACTTGTACGTACCAAATCAATTCGCACTTCCCTCAACCAAAAAGAAAACGAAAAAATAAAACTATTCACACCACACAAAGAGAGAGTATTGCCCCGTTTTACTATACAAATGCTATTCAAAGCTACTCCCTCCTTCCATCTATATAGGGCCTAATGCATTTTTCGATGCTAACTTTGACCAAATATTAGAGCAATGATATATGACATGCAACTTACACAAAGCACACCGTTAAATTCGTCTGTGAAAGTTTCTTTCAATGATATAATTTTGACATTGTGCATGTCATGTACTATTAATCTTGTCAATAGTCAAAGGCGGTCTTAAAAATCTCATTACGCCCTATATAGATGGAAGGAGGGAGTATGAATCCCTGTTATGTCCGATTAATTTTTTTCGATTGCTGTATAATGCATGTAACCTACTCATACCAACATTTTAGTGCATTCCAAATGTCTATACTACTGCTGCAATTCGAGCTAAATTTGAATTCGTTTCTCTATTTCAATAACAATCTACAATCATGATTGTTGCCAACTTCAACCATCGTAGTTTCCTTGCTATCCGCCAGATATAAATCAGACGGCCTATAATGCAGGATGGCAGGCACACCATCATCAACAACTCCGTTTTTTATAAGAGTAGAGATAAAATATATTAAATGTAGTATACCATGTTCATAACCACACCATGTGTATCACCGTTATATATATTCACACATCCGTCGGTTTGAAACACTATGATAAATTCTTCAAATATCTGAATTCGCTTTTTACAATGAAGTATATATGATCTCTATTCGTCTTTTACACCCACACAACCCTCTTATCTTTGTAGCTAGCGCTAACTTTCTCTTGTGCATGCACACGCCCGCATCCCTCTCACCCTCCCTCAGCATTCTCTAGCTCCATCGCGCAAATTCGTCTTTTCACTTTAGGTCGTTCACCCACGGTGTGTGTAGGCCCCCCAGCTCCTTCTTTACAGCACACATCGATCGATATGCCTCTCTAGCCAGTGTGCCTAGCACAAACACAAGCTTACCCTCTTCTCTTGTCACCGTCCATGCCTCACTCCCACCACTCTTTTCATCGTTCTCGTACTCGCACACTCCTCCCCCTCGATATAGTATGCCTCTTGTACCACCTCCTACATGCATCCCTCTCTCTCTATCCTTCTCCTCGTGCCTCATTTGCTTATAACACACACATGCATGTATACCGATCGATCTCCCAACATATACCTAGATAGACTTTAACTACCCCCCCCCCATCGATCGACGTACCTCACAAGTTATGTCTCTCCTTTCTCTTACAAAGGGCGATTGATATTCCTATGTAGTTATGTCTGCTTACCACAGCCACATCGTCCCCCCTCATCATTCGTGCATGCCTCCTGACCCGTCTCTCACACGCACGTGCACAGACAACAAGCAGCCATCTCCTCTCTTATTGATATTGCGGGCGTGCCCTCCGTTTGTCTAGCAAGCCTATCCCACCATTTGTTAGAAGCAACTCCACTACCACCCCCTCCAACACTCTAGCTCTGTCTCTCTCCCAACCTTATTCATCTCCTGCACATATGCATGGAGGCCGATCGATCTCCCTTAATACATGAGGCAGATCGATCTCCTTAATACATGAGGTAGGCCTCTCTCCTCCTCCACACATATACCAGCCATTGTACCTCTATAGTTAATTGGGCCTCCCTCTTCCCCCACCACACACCGATAGTCGAGCGCTACAGGTAGGTATCCATGCCACAGAGACAAACTGCACATGTCCCATCTCACGTTCCAGTAGGCCAGCCAATCTATATCTTTGACGTGGGCACACACAAATTCGATGGCACTCTTTATCGATCACGCGCGCACACACACACACACATCATCATCATCATCATCATCCCTCTCTTCGATTCTATGGACACCTCAAGCCGATGATACTGTTGGGGAACGTTGCAGAAAATTAAAATTTTTCCTACGGTTTCACCAAGATCCATCTAGGAGTTCATCAAGCAACGAGTATTCAGATCAGATAGCATCTACATACCACTTTGTAGATCGCAACGGAAGCTTTCGAGTGAACGTGGATGAGGTAGTCGTACTTGCCGTGATCCAATTCACCGATGATCTACTGCCGAACGAACGGCACCTCCGCGTTCAACACACGTACGGAAAGCGTGACGTCTCCTCCTTCTTGATCCAGCAAGGCAAAGGAGAGGTTGGGGATGAAGGCTCCAGCAGTAGCACGACGGCGTGGTGATGGTGGAACTGCAGTACTCCGGCAGGGCTTCGCCGTGCTCAATGGAGGAGGAGGAGGTGTTGGAGAGGGAGAGGGAGGCGCCAGGGCAATGGGTGATCAGCCCCCTCTCTCCCCCCCCCCCTTATATAACCCCCAAGGGGGGGCGCCTGCCCTAGGAGATGAGATCTCCTAGGGGGGGCGGCCAGGGAAGGGGGCTTGCCCCCCAAGCAAGGGGGGCGCCCCCTTTAGGGTTTCCCTCCCCCAAACCCTAGGCGCATGGGCCCATGGGGGGGAGGCGCACCAGCCCCCTATGGGCTGGTTCCCTCCCTTATACAGCCCATGGGGCCCTCCGGGATAGGTGGCCCCACCCGGTGGACCCCCCGGGACCCTCCGGTGGTCCCGGTACAATACCGATAACCCCGAAACTTGTCCCGATGTCCGTATGATGACTTTCCATATATAAATCTTTACCTCCGGACCATTCCGAAACTCCTCGTGACGTCCGGGATCTCATCCGGGACTCCGAACAACATTCGGGTTACTGCACATACATATCCCTACAACCCTAGCGTCACCGAACCTTAAGTGTGTAGACCCTACGGGTTCGGGAGACATGCAGACATGACCGAGACGGCTCTCGGGCAATAACCAACAGCGGGATCTGGATACCCATGTTGGCTCCCACATGCTCCACGATGATCTCATCGGATGAACCACGATGTCAAGGATTCAATTAATCCCGTATACGATTCCCTTTGTCAATCGGTATTTTACTTGCCCGAGATTCGATCGTCGGTATACCAATACCTTGTTCAATCTCGTTACCGGCAAGTCACTTTTCTCGTTCCGTAATGCATGATCCCGTGATCAAACACTTTGGTCACATTGAGCTCATTGTGATGATGCATCACCGAGAGGGCCCGGTGATACCTCTCCGTCAAGCGGAGTGACAAATCCCAGTCTCGATCCATGTCAACCCAACAGACACTTTCAGAGATACCCGTAGCATACCTTTATAGTCACCCAGTTACGTTGTGACGTTTGGCACACCCAAAGCACTCCTACGGTATCCGGGAGTTACATGATCTCATGGTCTAAGGAAAGGATACTTGACATTGGAAAACTCTAGCAAACGAACTATGCGATCTTATGCTATGTTTAGGATTGGGTCTTGTCCATCACATCATTCTCCTAATGATGTGATCCCGTTATCGATGACATCCAATGTCCATAGTCAGGAAACCATGACTATCTGTCGATCAACGAGCTAGTCAACTAGAGGCTCACTAGGGACATGTTGTTGTCTGTTATTCACACATGTATTACGATTTCCGGTTAACACAATTATAGCACGAACAAAGACAATTATCATGAATAAGGAAATATAATAATAATGCTTTTATTATTGCCTCTAGGGCATATTTCCAACAGTCTCCCACTTGCACTAGAGTCAATAATCTAGTTACATTGTGATGAATCGAACACCCATAGAGTTCTGGTGCTGATCATGTTTTGCCTTAGGGAGAGGTTTAGTCAACGGATCTGCAACATTCAGATCCGTGTGCACTTTACAAATCTCTATGTCTCCATCTTGAACATTTTCACGAATGGAGTTGAAGCGACGCTTGATGTGCCTGGTCTTCTTGTGAAACCTGGGCTCCTTTGCAAGTGCAATAGCTCCAGTGTTGTCACAGAAGAGCTTGATTGGCCCCGACGCATTGGGTATGACTCCGAGGTCGGTGATGAACTCCTTCACCCAAATTGCTTCATGTGCTGCCTCCGAGGCTGCCATGTACTCCGCTTCACATGTAGATCCCGCCACGACGCTTTGCTTGCAACTGCACCAGCTTACTGCCCCACCATTCAAAATATACACGTATCCGGTTTGTGACTTAGAGTCATCCAGATCTGTGTCGAAGCTAGCGTCGACGTAACCTTTTACGACGAGCTCTTCGTCACCTCCATAAACGAGAAACATTTCCTTAGTCCTTTTCAGGTACTTCAGGATATTCTTGACCGCTGTCCAGTGTTCCTTGCCGGGATTACTTTGGTACCTACCTACCAAACTTACGGCAAGGTTTACATCAGGTCTGGTACACAGCATGGCATACATAATAGAACCTATGGCTGAGGCATAGGGGATGACGCTCATGTCTTCTATATCTTCTGCCGTGGTCGGACATTGAGCTGAGCTCAATTTCACACCTTGTAACACAGGTAAGAACCCTTTCTTAGATTGATCCATATTGAATTTCTTCAATATCTTATCAAGGTATGTGCTTTGTGAAAGACCTATGAGGCGTCTCGATCTATCTCTATAGATCTTGATGCCTAATATATAAGCAGCTTCTCCAAGGTCCTTCATTGAAAAACTCTTATTCAAATAGGCCTTAATGCTGTCCAAGAGTTCTATATCATTTCCCATCAAAAGTATGTCGTCTACATATAATATGAGAAATGCTACAGAGCTCCCACTCACTTTCTTGTAAACACAGGCTTCTCCATAAGTCTGTGTAAACCCAAACGCTTTGATCATCTCATCAAAGCGAATGTTCCAACTCCGAGATGCTTGCACCAGCCCATAAATCGAGCGTTGGAGCTTGCATACCTTGTCAGCATTCTTAGGATCGACAAAACCTTCCGGCTGCATCATATACAATTCTTCCTTAAGGAAACCATTAAGGAATGCCGTTTTGACGTCCATTTGCCATATCTCATAATCATAGTATGCGGCAATTGCTAACATGATTCGGACGGACTTCAGCTTCGCTACCGGTGAGAAAGTCTCATCGTAGTCAACCCCTTGAACTTGTCGATAACCCTTAGCGACAAGCCGAGCTTTATAGATGGTCACATTACCATCCGCGTCTGTCTTCTTCTTAAAGATCCATTTATTTTCTATGGCTCGCCGTTCAACGGGCAAGTCAGTCAAAGTCCATACTTCGTTTTCATACATGGATCCTATCTCGGATTTCATGGCTTCCAGCCATTTGTCGGAATCCGGGCCCGCCATTGCTTCCTCATAGTTCGAAGGTTCACCGTTGTCTAACAACATGATTTCCAAGACAGGGTTGCCGTACCACTCTGGTGCGGAACGTGTCCTTGTGGACCTTCGAATTTCAGTAGGAGCTTGATCAGAAGTATCTTGATCATAATCATTAATTTCCTCTCTATTCGGTGCAGGCACCTCAGGAACGATTTCTTGAGTTTCGCCATTTTCCGGTTCAAGAGTTAACACTTCATCAAGTTCTACTTTCCTCCCACTTACTTCCTTCGAGAGAAACTCTTTCTCTAGAAAGGATCCATTCTTGGCAACAAAGATCTTGCCTTCGGATCTGAGGTAGAAGGTATACCCAACAGTTTCTTTTGGGTATCCTATGAAGACGCATTTTTCCGATTTGGGTTCGAGCTTTTCAGGTTGAAGTTTCTTCACATAAGCATCGCATCCCCAAACTTTTAGAAACGACAGCTTAGGTTTCTTCCCAAACCATAATTCCTACGGTGTCGTCTCAACGGATTTCGACGGAGCCCTATTTAAAGTGAATGCGGCAGTCTCTAAAGCATAGCCCCAAAAAGATAACGGTAAATCGGTAAGAGACATCATAGATCGCACCATATCTAATAGAGTGCGATTACGACGTTCGGACACACCATTACGCTGAGGTGTTCCAGGCGGCGTGAGTTGTGAAACTATTCCACATTTTCTTAAGTGTGTGCCAAATTCGTGACTCAAGTATTCTCCTCACGATCTGATCGTAGAAACTTGATCTTTCTATCACGTTGATTCTCAACCTCATTCTGAAATTCCTTGAACTTCTCAAAGGTCTCAGACTTGTGTTTCATTAAGTAGATATACCCATATCTACTCAAGTCATCAGTGAGGGTGAGAACATAACGATAGCCACCGCGAGCCTCAACACTCATTGGACCACACACATCGGTATGTATGATTTCCAATAAGTTGGTTGCTCACTCCATTGTTCCTGAGAACGGAGTCTTGGTCATTTTACCCATGAGGCATGGTTCGCACGTGTCAAATGATTCATAATCAAGAGACTCTAAAAATCCATCTGCATGGAGCTTCTTCATGCGTTTGACACCTATGTGACCAAGGCGGCAGTGCCACAAATATGTGGGACTATTGTTATCAACTTTAACTCTTTTGGTACTCACACTATGAATATGTGTATCATCACGTACGAGATTCATCAAGAATAAACCATTAACCATCGGAGCATGACCATAAAACATATCTCTCATATAAATAGAACAACCATTATTCTCGGATTTAAATGAGTAGCCATCTCGAATTAAGCGAGATCCGGATACAATGTTCATGCTCAAACTTGGTACTAAATAACAATTATTAAGGTTTAAAACTAATCCCGTAGGTAAATGCAGAGGCAGCGTGCCGACGGCGATCACATCGTCCTTGGAACCATTCCCGACGCGCATCGTCACCTCGTCCTTCGCCAGTCTCCGTTTATTCCGCAGCTCCTGCTTTGAGTTACAGATGTGAGCAACTGCACCGGTATCAAATACCCAAGAGCTACTACGAGTACTGGTAAGGTACACATCAATTACATGTATATCACATATACCTTTGGTTTTGCCGGCCTTCTTGTCCGCTAAGTATTTGGGGCAGTTCCGCTTCCAGTGACCACTTCCCTTGCAATAAAAGCACTCGGTTTCGGGCTTGGGTCCATTCTTTGGCTTCTTCCCGGCAACTTGCTTACCGGGCGCGGCAACTTCCTTGCCGTCCTTCTTGAAGTTCTTCTTACCCTTGCTCCTCTTGAACTTAGTGGTTTTATTCACCATCAACACTTGATGCTCTTTCTTGATTTCTACCTCTGCTGATTTCGGCATAGCATACACCTCAGGAATGGTCTTTACCATCCCCTGCATATTGTAGTTCATCACAAAGCTCTTGTAGCTAGGTGGAAGCGACTGGAGGATTCTGTCAATGACCACTTCTTCCGGAAGATTAACTTCCAGTTGAGTCAAGCGGTTGTGCAACCCAGACATTCTGAGTATGTGCTCACTGACAGAGCTATTTTCCTCCATCTTACAGCTAAAGAATTTGTTGGAGATCTCATATCTCTCGACCCGGGCATGAGCTTGGAAAACCATTTTCAGCTCTTCGAACATCTCATATGCTCCATGTCTCTCAAAACGCTTTTGGAGCCCCGGCTCTAAGCTGAAAAGCATGCCGCACTGAACGAGGGATTAATCATCGCATCGCGACTGCCAAGCATTCATAACGTCTTGTTGTGCAGGTAGAACAGGTGCGTCACCCAGCGGTGCTCGTAGGACATAATCTTTCTTGGCAGCTATGAGGATGATCCTCAGGTTCCGGACCCAGTCCGTATAGTTGCTACCATCGTCTTTCAGTTTGGTTTTCTCTAGGAACGCGTTGAAATTGAGGACTACGTTGGCCATTTGTTCTACAAGACATATTGTAAATATTTAGACTAAGTTCATGATAATAAAGTTCATTTAATCAAATTATTTAATGAACTCCCACTTAGATAGACATCCCTCTTCTAGTCATCTAAGTATTACATGATCCGAGTCAACTAGGCCGTGTCCGATCATCACGTGAGACGGACTAGTCAACATCGGTGAACATCTTCATGTTGATCGTATCTTCTATACGACTCATGCTCGACCTTTCGGTCTTCCGTGTTCCGAGGCCATTTCTGTACATGCTAGGCTCGTCAAGTCAACCTAAGTGTTTTGCGTGTGTAAATCTGTCTTACACCCGTTGTATGTGAACGTTAGAATCTATCACACCCGATCATCACGTGGTGCTTCGAAACAACGAACTGTCGCAACGGTGCACAGTTAGGGTGAACACTTTCTTGAAATTATTATGAGGGATCATCTTATTTACTACCGTCGTTCTAAGTAAACAAGATGCAAAACATGATGAACATCACATGCAATCAAATAATAAACGTGACATGATATGGCCATTATCACACAGCTCCTTCGATCTCCATCTTGGGGCTCCATGATCATCTTGTCACCGGCTTGACACCATGATCTTCATCATCATGATCTTCATCATCGTGTCTCCATGAAGTTGCTCGCCAACTATTACTTCTACTACTATGGCTAACATGTTTAGCAATAAAGTAAAGTAATTTACATGGCGATTCTCAATGACACGCAGGTCATACAAAAATAAAGACAACTCCTATGGCTCCTGCCGGTTGTCATACTCATCGACATGCAAGTCGTGATTCCTATTACAATAGCATGAACATCTCATACATCACATATAGATCATTCATCATTCATCACAACTTTGGCCATATCATATCACAAAGCACTTGCTGCAAAAACAAGTTAGACGTCCTCTAATTGTTGTTGCAAGTTTTACGTGGCTGAATTAGGGTTCTAGCAAGAACGTTTTCTTACCTACGTTAAAACCACCACAACGTGATTTGTCAACTTCTATTTACCCTTCATAAGGACCCTTTTCATCGAATCCGCTCCAACTAAAGTAGGAGAGACAGACACCCGCCAGCCACCTTATGCAACTAGTGCATGTTCGTCGGTGGAACCGGTCTCACGTAAGCGTACGTGTAAGGTTGGTCCGGGCCGCTTCATCCCACAATACCGTTGAAGCAAGATAAGACTAGTAGCGGCAAGAAGAGTTGACAACATCTACGCCCACAACAAATTGTGTTCTACTCGCGCAAGAAGAACTACGCATAGACCTAGCTCTGATACCACTGTTGGGGAACGTTGCAGAAAATTAAAATTTTTCCTACGGTTTCACCAAGATCCATCTAGGAGTTCATCAAGCAACGAGTATTCAGATCAAATAGCATCTACATACCACTTTGTAGATCGCAACGGAAGCGTTCGAGTGAACGTGGATGAGGTAGTCGTACTTGCCGTGATCCAATTCACCGATGATCTACTGCCGAACGGACGGCACCTCCGCGTTCAACACACGTACGGAAAGCGTGACGTCTCCTCCTTCTTGATCCAGCAAGGCAAAGGAGAGGTTGGGGATGAAGGCTCCAGCAGCAGCACGACGGCGTGGTGATGGTGGAACTGCAGTACTCCGGCAGGGCTTCGCCGTGCTCAATGGAGGAGGAGGAGGTGTTGGAGAGGGAGAGGGAGGCGCCAGGGCAATGGGTGATCAGCCCCCTCTCTCCCCCCCCCCTTTATATAACCCCCAAGGGGGGGCGCCTGCCCTAGGAGATGAGATCTCCTAGGGGGGGCGGCGGCCAGGGAAGGGGGCTTGCCCCCCAAGCAAGGGGGGCACCCCCTTTAGGGTTTCCCTCCCCCAAACCCTAGGCGCATGGGCCCATGGGGGGAGGCGCACCAGCCCCCTATGGGCTGGTTCCCTCCCTTATACAGCCCATGGGGCCCTCCGGGATAGGTGGCCCCACCCGGTGGACCCCCCGGGACCCTCCGGTGGTCCCGGTACAATACCGATAACCCCGAAACTTGTCCCGATGTCCGTATGATGACTTTCCATATATAAATCTTTACCTCCGGACCATTCCGAAACTCCTCGTGACGTCCGGGATCTCATCCGGGACTCCGAACAACATTCGGGTTACTGCACATACATATCCCTACAACCCTAGCGTCACCGAACCTTAAGTGTGTAGACCCTACGGGTTCGGGAGACATGCAGACATGACCGAGACGGCTCTCGGGCAATAACCAACAGCGGGATCTGGATACCCATGTTGGCTCCCACATGCTCCACGATGATCTCATCGGATGAACCACGATGTCAAGGATTCAATTAATCCCGTATACGATTCCCTTTGTCAATCGGTATTTTACTTGCCCGAGATTCGATCGTCGGTATACCAATACCTTGTTCAATCTCGTTACCGGCAAGTCACTTTTCTCATTCCGTAATGCATGATCCCGTGATCAAACACTTTGGTCACATTGAGCTCATTGTGATGATGCATCACCGAGAGGGCCCGGTGATACCTCTCCGTCAAGCGGAGTGACAAATCCCAGTCTCGATCCATGTCAACCCAACAGACACTTTCAGAGATACCCGTAGCATACCTTTATAGTCACCCAGTTACGTTGTGACGTTTGGCACACCCAAAGCACTCCTACGGTATCCGGGAGTTACATGATCTCATGGTCTAAGGAAAGGATACTTGACATTGGAAAACTCTAGCAAACGAACTATGCGATCTTATGCTATGTTTAGGATTGGGTCTTGTCCATCACATCATTCTCCTAATGATGTGATCCCGTTATCGATGACATCCAATGTCCATAGTCAGGAAACCATGACTATCTGTCGATCAACGAGCTAGTCAACTAGAGGCTCACTAGGGACATGTTGTTGTCTGTTATTCACACATGTATTACGATTTCCGGTTAACACAATTATAGCACGAACAAAGACAATTATCATGAATAAGGAAATATAATAATAATGCTTTTATTATTGCCTCTAGGGCATATTTCCAACAGATACCTCCACTCTCTTCTCGTGGATCGCCCCCTCTATATATATGTTATATCTAGGACTCTATTTCACACACATTGCATATGTTAAATTTTTTGATTGACCCCCCCCCCCCACACACACACACACACAAAAAAACTCTCAAGAACCCACACACTATATCTCTCTAGGTTTGTATCTCTCTCACACAACCCCACGTAGGTGGTGTACGTATACAAGAAGAGAATAGGTGCACCGTGCACGTACTCACGCTTCATGCCCAGCCACACCCATGCGGGTACACGGTGGAGCTCATTTCTTTACGAAATGGCAGCCCGCGTGCTAATTTGAACGCCTGTAGCGGTTGTTTACCTAGGGAGGTCGTGTACCACGCGTGCACGAAACAAAGTTCGACTTGACGCGTTGCTGCGTTATTTTTTAAATAAAGTTATAGCGCTCAATGGCATGTACACAGAATATAAAACGATTTTTATGGAGGAAAAGGTAGTCCGCTCTTCAGCGTATCTCACACAAGGCTCCGGTGGCCTCTCTCTCTCTCTCACCATTGGTCACTGATCCGGCCGCATCCCGTCAGCCGGGGGAAAGGGAGTGCGGTGGCCTCTCTCTCTCACCGTTGGTCACTGATTCGGCCGCATCCCGTCCACCGGGGGAAAGGGAGTGCGATGGCCTCTCTCTCTCTCACCGTTGGTCACTGATCCGGCCGCATCCCGTCCGCCGGGGGAAAGGGAGGAAGTGCATCATTTCTCTGTTCGACGGCGCCGAGGCAGCAAGTCCCGATCTGCGGTACACGTCGTTCTCTCTGACCAAGCTCTGGCGCGGCAGGGCCTACGCCACCTGCTCGCAGATTCTGCCCACCGCCGCTCACCTAGTTACATCCCGATGACCTCCAGGTATCCCCTCCGGCCTTGCTCCACTACCCGTTTTCCCACGTCGCTGCATGTGGATCTTCCATAGTTCTTTGCCCAAAACGTAGCTCGTCCGGCGTACTTTCCATATTGCATTCTCGTCCTCACACCATTTTAGACAAACACAACCGTGTTGTTATCTTCCCTTAGGACAAGGAATATGCTTCTTTTTTGTCGTCGCATGTGTCATCAACTGTTATTGGCCAGTAATTGTTTCCTTTGTACCTCTTTTTTGCAAACAGGGCTATCCATTTCACCTCGTTGCTATTGCGACCTTTTGGTGAACTGCACAAATCACTTTTTTCTTAAGAGTGTTTTGTGCAGTTGTACTAAAATGTCACACGGGCAACGTCTCTACATTTCAGTGCGACTGCACAAAGGGAGATAGGTTTTGCTATATCCTCCTCATCCAACTCCGAGCCTAATCTTCTCCAACTAGTTAGTCTTAAGAGAGACTGCAAAGGTGACCGGCTTCTATTTATGTGTTTATTGTTTCATCAGCAGTCCTCTATTATCGTAATCACACTTGATATGTTTGGAACAGGGACGCTCAACTCTATTTTAGTGGAACTGCACAAAATGATCGGAATGTTGCATGCTCCAGACAGCTACTTTTTTCCCAACATGCCTTATTGATTTAGACAGAGCTGGGGGACATTGCTGCCAATGAAAGCATGGATCAATTTTAATTTAACACCTTCTCACAACTTTGTCTTCAGTTATGATGTAATTATTAGCTCTGATCTGCTAATAATTGACATGCATTAGCAAGGAAGTTAGTTTTTTATTGTTTCCGAAAGAGCATCGATGGCAAGACACGCGAAACAAAAGCTGAAAGCTCACACCATTGTACAATTTCATGTCGCTGGAAAATTATTTGTATAGTACGTCAATTATGTAAACAAATGATGGAAGCTTGATAGCATTGCCAGAAGCCTCTTCATCATCCGGGTCCATGTGCCATGCACAAAATTATACTCCTTCGTTCCTAAATATTTGTCTTTTTACAAATTTCAAACGGGCATATTTTAGAGTGTAGATTCACTCATTTTGCTTCGTATGTGTACTCCCTCCATTCCTAAATATTCTATTCGTCTTAACAGAGATTTCAACAAGTGACTACATACGGACCAAAATGAGTGAATCTACACTCTAAAATATGTCTATATACATCCATATGTGCCGGTCCATTTGAAATCTCTAAAAAGACAAATATTTGAGTAGTCACTCGTTGAAATCTCTAGAAAGACAAATACTCCGGAGTATATTTAAGAACTGAGGGGGTAGTGCACAACCGCATGGGAGACTCAGCCCGGTCGTTGCGCCGCATTAATAGTGAGTAATGAGCAGTCAAATCATAAGCCCCACCTTTCCCACTGTAAGTTGCTCTGAAGAAGCAACCATCAATACGCTCTTCTTTGAATCCGCTCATACTACTCCATCTGTCACTGTTTATATAGCACGCTTCAGAAAAAATAAAAAAGAAATCTATGGGACCAAGGCGACTAGCGATCGGCCTGAAAAATATCATTGGTAGTTATAGCACGGCGTCTATTACTAGAGGGAATAATGCGTACACACATGCATGCAGTGCTTCCACCCTGGGTACACACATGCATGCACTCCGTAGTAGTACAGTACATGGAGAGAAAATTGTGGACTTGATTGCGGTTACCACGCCCTAATTAATTGAGCATTAAACCAAACGCGTCTAAAGTCTCTCTAGTGGTGGAAATGCATTGAGAGAAATGCATCATAATGAAGCGCGCCCTGTAAACTGTGACGGAGGGTGGAGTAGTATGAAGGTGCAAAACCAAGTACGCGTACTACTGCGCTTGGCTCTTCGCCCCTTCGTGAAGTCGAAGTGATGGTACTCCGCATGTTGGGTACTACAGTGTATGCCTCTGACAATCTGACATGGACTGATGCATGTCCACCGAGGGTAGGTTGCATTAGTCAAAAGGCGTAAGCGAGCTTCACCTTGTCCTGCAAGCTTCTCCTCGTTCTACGAGTTGACGGGACACACCAAAAAGTAGTGCTAGTCCATACTCCCTCCTTTCCGGTTAATATGGCTTAATCTTTTTTGCGGGTAAATGAGAGAGCTTTATTCATATATAAGCATTCTTAGGACGATCAGCCAAGACACTGGTCACTAGGAAGTGAGGTACCCCGCAAAAAAAGAAGTAGGAAGCAAGGTGTTTCATCAAGCCAGCTCTCGGCCACATTCAAAGTGCAGCAAGCACGGTTCGCATGAAGATGCGCTGCAAGGTTTGCTGGCCTATTTACATGCTGAATAACAAAAAAAGAGGAAATATTACTGAGCGCTACTATTTGTAACGGGATATGAGCCAGAATTAAGCGAGAATTGTGGCGAGTGTTCCATGCAATGAACTTCCATTATCACATGCGAGAACCCTCGAAGAGAACCAAATGTGTTGACGATTGCTTTATCACATTTTAAAATTATAATAAGAGTGCAGACGCTCCTCCATCCGGTTCCTAGTACTAGTATAGTACGTACCTTTATGGACTATAGTAGTAGTACTAGTAAACTTTGCGCTTGGCTGTTCGGGAAGTCGAACAATAATAGCACTAGTAGTATAGTGTATGCTTCTGGCAATCTGACACCGAATTAACTATTGCACGTCCACCGCCTGAGCGAGGGAGAGCTTGCATTAGTCAAAAGTTTCTCCTTGTCCTGCGAGCCACCACGCGCAAGCTTCTCCCGTCCTGCAACCTTCTCCTCGTTCCGCAAGTTGACGGGACACAGCAAAGTAATGCTAGTCCATGCTGCCTCCTCTCCGGTTAATATGGCTTAATTTCAAACGAGATAAATACACTGTCTGTCACTGTATATTTGTAAAAATACGGTCAGTGGACTTCATAATAAGCTCATTGCGCTCAATATATATATTTTCCGATGTTCATACGGTCACTAGCTCACCCTGAATGAGTATGTGTGTGCATGCACGTGTAGGTTGAGCACTTGAGCGTGACCGTGTGTGTTCCGTCGTGTGCTCGGACATGCATGCATTAGGGCATCATGCACATTTTTGCGTCCATGTGTATGTGTGACTGTTGCATACACGTAGGGGGAGTACGTGTAGGGGCCACTAAGGAGCAGTCAAATCACACAGTAAGTTAGTCGGAAGAAGCAACCATCATTTCACTCTTGAATGACACGTACGCAATATAAAATGGTTGATATGGAGAGAAAAAGAAAACCACTATATATACACTAGCAGGAGCCTAAGCTACAAACCTGCTTGCTTAGGTTGCTCTCTTCACAAGCATAGAACGACGGGCCTGATCCCGCAGCTGGGGGAAGGGAACAATGTTCTGCGTAGACGCGGTCGACATCGGCGAGGGAGAAAACCCACAGTCGGTGTGTCCCAATCGGGGGTCACCGTGGTATGGGCCGATGCCGCGTCCCAACCACCCTTCTAGCTACAACCCGACGTCCCAGGTAGTCCATCTTCCTTTTGGAGCCGGCTTGCTCCACTGCCGTAGCTCCATCTCCATGTCGATCTTTCTCCACTTCTACCGGCTTCTGCTTGTGATGATTTTATGTCTCATGAACTAGTGCCAGTACTATTATTCTAATCACACTTGTTCAATATCTTTGCCATCAGGGATGCTCAGGTCAATTTTAGTGGAACTGCACAAAAGCATCGTATGATCCGAGGGTGCCAGCCGTCTTTCCTTCGATAGGTTCTACCTGGCCACGAAATTAAATCATGTTTAGGGTTTAGGGTTTAAGTCATAGTGACCCCATCAGTAGTTATTCTTTCGTACACGCTCTCACAACTTTTTTCTTTAGTTGTGAAGTAAATATTGGCTATGATCTGTGAATCATTGAGATGCATCAGCATGCGTGTTAGTTTTCCTTTGTATTTGATGGAATGTTGTAACGGGGCAACCTTGGAATAGGAATGAAAATGGAGTGGAAAAGTTTCCGTTTTTCCAGAGAAAAAATGGAAACGGAGAGAAACCAACGTTTCGTTTCGTTGGATCGCGCCATCGAGCAAAACCAACGTTTAAATCACGTCTATCGTGTTCGTGTCTCACCCTCCTCCACGGCTCAACCCCACACGGTCGCTCGGCATGCCACTCACTGCAAACCGAGTAGTATACCATAACTTTCTCGCCTGCTTGTCGATGGATCGCGCCATGGAGTACTAGCACTACTGGAAGAGATTGACGAGTTGGGGGAGGACAGCTAGCTATAGCACGGACTCCCAAGAACTTTTTACATGCATGTTGTAGCCGGCTATTGCAACCTTTGAACGCGGAGCAGCTGCGTGCACCCGGAAGCGGCGCGGGCGACGCTCTCTCGGCCGGCGTGCCGCTTCAATGATGGCGCCAGTGAGAGGTCACGTCCGCTCTAGTCGGGCATGAATGCGGCACTGACCGTTTCGGGCAGGAAGCACGCGCGGGTGATGAAGAGGGTTCGGGTTGGTCAGGACCGGCCGTGGCAGCGGTCCGGACGTGCGCAAACAAGAGATGATGTACGTTAATATTGCTGCGTATATAATTAACAACGTAAATAATGTGCCAGTTGGACAAATATGATTGGAGATGGAGATGGAAATGGAATTTTACGTAAACACGGATATGCATGCCTATGTCTATGTGTGTGCGCGCGACGACTCTCGTGACCTGGAAGCGGGGTCTTGTTTTTGATCGAGTTTTCTTTCTTGGTACGTTAGAAAATCAGTTTGTCTAATTCACATCTAGATGTTATTTAAGGATATCACATCTAAGCTCCCACAAGTATATAATGTAGCAACAAGAAACAAAAAAAACTAGGAAAAGACCACAAACAGAGTGGACATCAACTTATATGTGACATAACTATGTCACATCTAGATGTGTCCTAGACAGACCCTTAAAAAATTGTCCGCCAGTTTTCGTTTCTTTTTTCCGGGAACGCGCGTATTCTATTTAAAACCACTGCAATGGAGAGTTTTTTTACTCCATTATAGCCTCTTGTTTGATAGAGTTTCTCGCGTCTCGCTCTCTCACCCTCTCCATATCAAAACAAGATGACAGTGTCCACTCTATCTCTCTCCTCACCGATGGTCACAGATCCGGCCGAATCCCGTCCGCTGCGGGAGGTGAGGAGGTGCAGCGTTGACGTTGTCGCCGTCGGCGACGGAGGAAGCCGATGCGCACCATCCTCTCGGAGCCGGCGCTGGCGCGGACGAAGATCCTCCGCGCCCTTGTTCGCTGCCGTCGTGTGGGCAAATCCCGCCCGCCCACCTAAACGACATCTTGCCCACCTGAGGTATAACTTCTTGTACTGGTCCAGCTCCTCGGGTCGCTGCGTGCGGGTTTTCTTCTATGCGACTACTCCCCAGCTCCCCATGCATAGTAGCTAGGTTTCGTCGGCTGGTCCAACATCACCTACTAGTACTACTATTATAGAGGAAATGCCACTCGAAAAGTTCTCCTGATTTATGCCTCGGTGGAGGTATACATGTTGTTTCGACAAAAAGTACATGGTGGTTGTGCGGTCATTGTCCATATGGTGGTAGTACTATCACTGGTTAAATGAAGAAATGCTTTTTTCTCGGGTATCCTGGTTTAGTTCCCATCAAGATAATTATGATGCTTCTGTTTGTTGGTGTACTTTTCATTAATTCTTATTGACAATTGAGATGTCGTTGCTAACCCTTTTTTACATTTTTGGAAACAGCGATGCGTGTCTCCATACCCGGGCATGTCTTCCTCAATTTTAGTGGAACTGCACAAAATTGGATGGCCATTGTTGTTCTGCCTCACTGTCCTCTGCCACGTGGTTCTTCCTTCCTCGAGCTTGATTACTGAGAAGAAATAAACCACAGTGAGGATTTGTCGAACTTCATAGGTGCCTCACCCAAACTTGATGCCAAATGGATGATGCATCACCACGATGACCTATCGATGCTCATGGTTGCGCCACATGGGTTGCGTCGGCTGGTGAAGCTGATCGATTTTTGACGAAAAACAAGCTGTCTTCCATCGCTGCTCTTTGCTTGTTACGCACAAAGATGGTATTCTTCGTCAGTTCACCTTGGTTGCGTTGGAGACGCAGTCGTATTTCACGTTGGTGCAATTTTATCACACAATTGGCTATGAACCAAATGTTTCCTCGAAGAAGGATCGACGTTGGTACTAAGAGCATAAGTTTTGTATTGATTTCTAAGCCTTCTCACAACTTTGTCTCCAGCTCCCCTGTAATTTTATTTGTCCAGCTATTAACTTTGATTTAAAAAATGGTGTGGACTAAAAACCCGAATGGACGTAGTAGCCCTCCATTTTTATTTACTCCGCATATTAGATTTGACTGAAGTCAAACTTTGTAATACTCTCAAACCTTTCTGATAATTGAAATTAAATTTCTTTATTTGTACACACTCTCACACGTTTCCGATAATTTGGCGCATGTGTGGTTGTTCACTTAAGGGAGGGTAGTGTACCACACGTGAAGGACAGGAAGTGCGACCAGGACGCGTGGGCGTGGATCGTTAGTTCATCGGAAGTAGTACTAGTTTTCTTCACTGTACATTAAATAAAGAGTTTCGTTTCATACTTACACAATTTAAAATGATTGTTATGGAGAGAATAAGAAAACCACTCCACTATATTTTAGTCGTATACACGAGAGTACTATATGGACGCAGCTTCATTGACTTAGTGCACCTACCTTTGGATTTACGACAGGTGGGCCCAAAATGTGGCTGGCTCACCTGTCATACAGCCAAAAGCAGGTGCAGTGAAGGCACCGGAGCTCAGTCCATACTACATTAGTATATATATAAGCGGGAGCCTCAGCGCTTGTTCGCTAGGGTTTGCACTCTCCACACGCTCGCCGCACTACATATATGTTACACACTGGAGGCTCAGCGTTCATTTGCTAGGGTTTGCTATATTCACAGTCTCTCACCCTCTCTTCACCAGATCTAAACAAGACTGCGTTGGCCTCTTGTCTCTCACTCCCCCCTCACAGCTGGTGAAGGAGGCATCTGTATTCCGTCGCACCGGGAAGGGGAGGAGGTGCAGCGTTCACTCTATCGCCTTCGGCGAGGGAGGCAATCCACTGCCGGCTGCGCTGTTCTCTTTCACCCAGTGCCTGTGCGGGAGGGCCACCGACCCCTTCTTCCTTGCTGTCGTACGTAGTGTGGGCAGATCCGGCCTCCCGCCGCACGCCTTGCCACATCCCGATGACCCTAAGGTATAAGTTTCTTTGAAACCGTCGTTGCTCTAGCTGCATGTGGATCTTTTTCCATCTGTAGTCGAATCTAGGTCTTGGTTCAAAGAGGAAAGAAGGGTGCGGTGGGCTGGAGCAAGAATCTAGGACATGGTTCAATGAGAGTAGTATAGACTGGCTATCCAGCCGCTTTGTAGGTCGAAAAGGGAAAAGGGGGGTAACCCAGTACACACATCTATAAGGAACCGATCTCTTTGTTGAAAAGGGAAAGAAACTGGGGGGTCGGGTAGTTTGTGCAATACTAGATTTGCTACCCTCACATAGGAAGAAGGTTCAAAGAGAACAAATATGGGACCAACGCATATATGCTGCTTGGCTACATACTCTGCATCACCCATTTATACGTGTGGACGCACATGGTGCTGGCATGTCCCATGCAGCTATTTTGCTATTTTTAATCTAAGAATGCCGCCGGAAAATTGAAGCAATGCCACTGTTAAAAGTAAATTAAAATTTTTAACGAATGTTGTTTCAAGAGAATGTCTCTGTTAATATGAATCAATGCAACTGTTTTAGAAATTCTACTGTCCTACTTTTTTTCCATCCAAGATAAGTTAGATGCATCTTTCTTTCACCGTTTGTTTCATCCTCCTTTATCGGCAAGTAATTGTTTCTTTTTTGCCTCTGTTAAAACAGGGGTATCGATTCAACTTATTGCTATTGCGACATTTTGCTTCGCTACTCGGAACACTTATGTTTTAAGAGTGTTTTGTGCAGTTCAACTTGAATGTCACACCGGTGACTTTGCTTAATTTTTGTGGAACTGCACAAAAGGAGATCGAGATTTGTTTCCCGTCTTCGCGGCGAGTTGTTTCAAATCTTGGTCTCAACCACATGATGTGCAGCGTGCTTTGAGATGTTGTGCTACTTGTTTTGGTACTGTTTTTTCCCATTAAGTAGTGAACAAAAATGGGACCAACCCAGACATGATGATTGTTGCTTTGTTACAACAAATTCAGCATCACCCCCTTTATAAGCCAGTAATTGATGCCACTCTCAGAATTAACTACTGATCTATTTTAAGAGAATTTCTCTGTTAATATGAATCAATGCAACAGTTTTAGAAATGCTACTGTCCTATACTTTGTTTTCCATCAAGATAAGGTAGATGCTTCTTTTTGTGGCCGCATGTTTCATCCTCCTTTATTGGCCAGTAATTGTTTTCTTTTTTGCCTCTTAAAATAGGGATATCCATTCAACTTGTTGCTATAGAAAACTTAAATGTCACACCGGCAACTTTGCTTGATTTCAGTGCAACTGCACAAAACTTGATTGCATTTCCTATTCGTGTTGGTAGATTCGTATTTTATGTTGGTCGTCTCATGAAAGGTCAGTACAGGCCTTCATCCACATGATTGTGCAGTGTGCTTTGAGATGTTGTGCTACTTGTATTGGTACTGTTTTAAATAAATGATGAATTGAAGCTATTGTATTGATGTCTTTTCCCATTAAGTAGTGAACAAAAATGGGACCAACCCAGACATGATGCTTGTTGCTTTGTTACAACAAATTCAGCATCACCCCCTTTATAAGCCAGTAATTGATGCCACTCTTAGAATTAACTACTGAATCTTATTCCAAAACTGCAACACTTGTTAGGGATTGGCGGGATTACCATTTTTGTGGCCGCATGTTTCATCCTCCTTTATTAGCTAGTAATTGATTCTTTTTTTGCCTCTGTTTAAACAGGGATGTCTATTCAACTTGTTGCTATTGCGACATTTTTCTTCACTACGCGAAACACTTTGCTTGATTTCAGTGCAACTGCACAAAATGAGATAGGATTTCCTATTCGTGTTGGCAGATTCGTATTTTATCGTTGTCCGTCTCATGAAAGGTCAGTACAGGCCTTCATCCACATGATTGTGTAGTGTGCTTTGAGATGTTGTGCTACTTGTATTGGTACAGTTTTAAATAAATGTTGAATTGAAGCTATTGTATTGCTGTCTTTTCCCATTAAGTAGTGAACAAAAATGGGACCAACCCAGACATGATGCTTGTTGCTTTGTTACAACAAACTCTGCATCACCCCTTTATAAGTAGATGGAAGCACATACTGTTGTTGCGCCCACTCTCCCCTGGAACTGTGTATGCTTTTCGTTAATCTAATGCCGCTGGTAAAATTAAGCAATGCCACTCTCAGAATTAATTAACTACTGAATCTTAGTTCAAAACTACAACACTTGTTAGGGATTGGCGGGATTACCGTTTTTGTGGCCGCATGTTTCATCCTCCTTTATTTGCCAGTAATTGATTCCTTTTTTGCCTCTGTTAAAACAGGGATATCTATTCAACTTGTTGCTATTGCGACATTTTGCTTCGCTTAATTTTGGTGGAACTGCACAAAATGAGACCGGATTTCCATATATGTGTTGAGATCTCTTTGAGATCTTCCTCACAAGTTGTTTCAAATCTTGGTCTTGAATGGTCAGTACCGACCTTCCTCGGAATTAACTACTGAATCTTAGTTCAAAACTGCAAACACTTGTTAGGGATCGGCACAAGTACCATTTCTGTTAGGGATCGGCCGGAGTACATGTTTAAGAAATGTATTGTTCAGATAATGTCTCTGTTATTATATATCAGTTACAGACTTACAGTGTTTTACAAATGGTACTATCCTGCTTTGTAGTTCTTTCTACATGTTTAACCAAGGTATTGTTAATATACTATCTGTGTTAAAATGAATCAGTCGCATTGTTTTAGGAATGATATTTTTCTGCTTTTTTGTTCTTTATACATGTTGAAACAAGGCATTGTTAAGATAATGTCTCAGTTAATATGAATGAATCACACTGATTGAGAATTGCTACTCTCCTGCTTTGTTTCCCATTAAGATAAGGTAGATCAGTAGATGTTTTTCTTCTGGGAGTACAAGTCATCAACCGTTATTTCTCAGTAATTATTTCCCTTATACCTTTTGTTGCTTACAGGGATATCAAAATTAAAGCTCGGTTTTATTCCGACTTTGATTTTAGTTCAACTGCACAAAAGGAGCCAATGTGTCCAAGGCAAACTGCTGCATTACTGGGTCCAGTTGGTCGTTCCACTTTGCAAAAAGAAGCAGTCACTGTTTGCGCTACATTACAGAAGGAATGACCGAGAAGCTTTACAGAGTATTAGGCCTTCCACTATATAGGCCAAAAGAGGTGCCAATTTCACCTTTTCTTAGTTTGGCACCGAATCCCTCCATTGCTACAGCTGGTGCCATAAATATTAGACACCGGTGACATGACTAGTCTGCAGAGACCATTGGCAATTTAACAACACGTGGAGTGCCCTGGGCAAAAAGTGCCCAAACAAGTACAAGAAGCGACAGGACTCCACGATCATAGGCATTACATATTTTGAATGGGAAAAGCTTGTCAAAGTTTAATCATTGATGTTAACAAGAAGCGACATGACTCCACGATATAGGCATTACATATTTTGAATGGGAAAAGCTTGTCAAAGTTTAATCATTGATGTTAGCAAGAAGATGTTAGTTTAATATATTGGAATTGGAAAACCTTGTCAAAATTTGCTCATTGATGTTAGCCAGAAGACATGCATTTGATATTTTTGAGTGGGACGCCCTTGCTGTGAGCAGCGTCGAGTGTTTTTTCCTATTCTTGTGTTCAGTTTAGAAGTAAATAGTTACTCTGCTGAGATATTCCTGTGTTAAGAGTTTGTTCTGAATATTGTCAATGTAATGCCAGGCCTTGTGTTTGATTGCAAAGTTGAGCTTGGAATGTTGTGGTATGCGGCATCACGAGCTGTTCACCGTGCCTCCTGAGAATAATGCTTCGTATTGTTTTGCATGTCGATCTAATGCCAGTGATTTTCTTGTTAAGAAGATCATCCTCTTCTGTTGTTTCCGTGCTTAAGAAGTTCATCGTCTGATGTTTCATTCATAGCCTATACGACAAGTCGGGTAGGTTAGACGTGAAACCATATGATCTTCCGACCAACTCATGATATTTGGCCGTGATTGGATCGTTGTTTTCCAACCAAAACTGCTTGTAAAACTGACGCTTGTAAATTAAAGCAGATGGTCTCGGGCGAAGGCGCTTGGTTGGTCGATTTCGACTAGTAAAATATCGGAAGTACTTGACACACGATAAAAACGCTGAACGACACTCGAACGATTGCTAATCCAGCCGTTAGCTGCTGTTTCAGCCTTGCCCATGGATGGCATGATACGCACGTATCGTCTGGTAATGTTGTCCATATAGCAGTGCTCATAAAATATACACTGGTCTCTCAAATTACACGCGTAACCCGTCGGTTTTACTTACAGACCTCGGGCCCTCGGTTTCATTACGCCTGTATTTTACGCGTTGTTTCCGATGACGAGTAAATTACACTTGTATGTTAATACAGGTTTGAAATAAACCAGAGCTCCCAAGCGCGGCCTTACCGTTTCATGCCGTCTCAGTTTCTTGAAGGTGCTCATAGGTGTCCAATGATCCTGGCTTCCTGGATGAGCAGCGGGCGCTTATTAGACCATCGGTAGGGCTCGCGAGGCCCTCTCTGTTGTCCTTCGCTCGCCGTGGCGCCGAGCATTGTTAACATCGTCAACGAACATGAGGATTCAGGAGATGACTTTATTTTGACTGGATGACACTAGGGACCCACTAGGGCCATAGCCGTACGTACGCAAGTGCCTCCTTATTATGTACAACTATATTTTTTTTGCTTTCTCCTGGTTTCCTGACATCACAGTCCCACACCATTGTCAACCTATGTAGTCAATATAAATGAGAGAATTCCACAAGGTGCGGCCGACAGCTGGGACCAAGCAGCTCGAGCAGTATTTGTGTTTTTGAGGCGTGAGCACTGCAGAGTTTTTCTTGGCGATGATTTCGTTGTTGTTCAGAGGAGAGCAGGATATTAACTGGGCGGGCTGTGGCCCGTCTAGCCCAGGCCAGATATCCAGCCCATATACTAATTTTTTCAAGATGAAAATGGCTAGCCCAGCTATACGTCTTTTTGAGGAATACCCAGGCAAGGTCAACTTGTTATTCTCCGCCCCGCTGGGCTGCAAATCTTTCCTAGGAGGGATGCATTAGGCTTAACAGGAAAATGGGCTTTAAAAAATAATAAATGGGATGTAATTATAAAAACTGGGTAGTAACTATAAAAAAATGCACCAAACAGGAAATTAGTTTATAAAATATCATTTATGGATTTTGAAAATCTTAAATTTTCATTGTTGCGCGCGCAATGTTTTGTTGGATTTTTAGGTAATACAAATTTATATTTAATCTGACTAGAAATTTCGGGATAAAAATATTTTGGAGCCCATCAAAATGTGGGAAATTTTATTGAATTTTGTCTTCAACGGTTGGTTGAAATTATTAATCATTGTCCTAGCTAGAAAATGGGATGTACATTTAACAAACTGTAAATGGGCTGTTGTAAATTCCATTAGAATTCCAAAATGGGTTGTACATTCTTACAAAATGCAAGTGGGCTATAAGTTCTCTGCCAGACACTTGTGAGCCTACTAAGTGACGCGTCCCCTAAAAAAATAAGTTGACGCGTATGCAAGGCTTTGCCAACTTATTATAGTCAACACACGGTTCTAGCAGCAGTGGCCGTTGGATGTCTATCCAAAGGATGTCGTGCTTCTTCTTCAATCTCGGATATTCTTAGCTTTGGCCACCCAAAAAATGATTCCTCCCCCTGACATCTGGGGCGCACCGTTTCGGAGGTTGACCTGTGGGCCTACTAAGTTGGAGCGTACCAAGGGCTTTGTCAACTTAGTCAATATATAAACAATTCTAGCTTCAGTGACCGTACGATGTCCATCCAACGGCCATAGTGCTTCTTCAACCTCTGGTCTTCTTGGTCCAGCCGCCCAAAGCAGCGCCGGTCGTGCCGCCTGCTCCTGCCTCCCATGGCCGGCTGTGCTGCCGCGGAGGCCTCACCGTCCCCATACTACTCCCACCGCTGGCCAGGCCATCTCTCCACTCACCCACACCCCCTGTTATTATGTGGCGACGGCAGCCTCACACCGCAGCTGAACCAGTGAACCCTCGTACTCCTCTCCGCGCAGGCTTCCACTGCTGCGTCTTCCCCGGCTCCGCGTCGTCCCCTTCCTAGGCCTCGCCGTCGTCCAGACCACCGCCCTGGTGCTCTCGGCGCGGCGTGGTCAACGACCGAGTTCCATCGGAAGAGTACTGTACGTGGAGAGGCTGACAGCTGGGTCCAGGCGGCCGCAAGGAAGTGCCTCCTTATTACACGAAAATAATTATTCCTCCACTTGACAGCAGGGACCCACCGGACGGGCCACCTTATTTCACGAAAAAAATGTTTCCCCCCTGACTGCTCGGACCCACCGGACGGGCCAGCGTATTTCGCGAAAAAAACGTTCCCCCCCGGTGTCAGCTCGGACCCACCGGAAGTGCCTCCTTATTACGCACAAAAAAATGAATACTCCCACTGCTAGCTGGGACCCACCATGGTGGGATGCTGACTTGTGGGCCTACTGAGTTGACTGGGACGGGGGCCTTTGTCAAGTTTAGTCAATATGAACGATTCTAGCTCCAGTGATCGTACGATGTCCATCCAACGACCATAGTGCTTCTTCAACCTCTGGTCTTCTTGCTCCAGCCGCCCAAAGCAGCGCCGGTCGTGATGCATGCTCCTGCCTCCCGTGGCCGGTTGTGCTGCCGCGGAGGCCTCACAGCCCCCTACTAATCCCACCGCTGGCCACGCCCTGCAGCGACGACAGCCTCACACCGCAACCGAACCAGTGAACCCTCGTACTCCTCTCCGCGTGGGCTTCCACTGCCGCGTCTTCCCTGGCTCCCCGTCGTCCCCTTCCTAGTCCTCGCCGTCTTCCATCGCCCTGGTGCTCTCGGCGCGGCGTGGTCAACGTGGTCAAGGGACGATTTCCATCGGACGTGGACTGTACGTGGAGAGGCTGACAGCTGGGTCCACGGCCGCAGCAAGGAAGTGCCTCCTTATTACGTGCAAAATAATTATTCCTCCACCTGACAGCGGGGACCCACCGGACAGGCCACCGTATTTTGCGAAAAAAACGTTTGCCCCTGACTGCTGGGACCCACCCGCTACATCTTCGCACGCAAGGAAGTGCCTGACAGTCGGGACCCACCTGGTCGAAGCGTACGTAGCGTTGTCATTCTGGTCGCGAACGTGTACGTACATATATACTGGTGGATGTAGAGGCGCGCACGTGTCGTAGTAGAGGCGGCCAGGGTACAAGAAAGAAAATACGGCCACGTATGTGTACATACGGGCGGGGTCTCGAACGCCTACTCGCACATACATACGGCGAGGACTCGTTGACATGGCTGGGTTGGAAAGGAGAAACAGCGTGGTCGTCGTGTTCATGGGGAGGCAACGGAATGTGTCATGTTCATGGGGAGGCAACGGAATGCGTCGTGTTCATTGGGAGGCAATGGAACGCGTGGGAGCCAACCGGCTGGGTCGGAACGGAATGCGTGGTCGTGTTCATCGGGAGGGCTTGGACGGAAGAGGCAATGGAAACGAGGCCTGGTGTACCGCACAACGGAGGAAACGGACCTCCTATGGTCGAAACGGGGGTCCTGTTGATCGGGAGGGGTGTGGCGTACCGCAAAACGGACGAAACAGACCTCCTACGGTCGAAATGGGGGTCCTGTTGATCGGGAGGGGAGTGGCATACCCTAAAATGGATGAAACGGACCTCCTACGGTCGAAACGGGGGTCTTGTTCATCGGGAGGGGTGTGGCGTACCGCAAAACGGACGAAACGGACCTCCTACGGTCGAAACGGGGGTCCTGTTCATCGGGAGGGGTGTGGCGTACCGCAAAACGGGACTCCACGGGATACTGTTCATCTCCACCGTCGACCCCCTCCAGCCTCCACGAGCTACTGTTCATCCACCGTCGACCTCCTCCAACCTCCACATGCGACTGTTCATCCACGGGCTCCTGTTCATCCAGCCTCCACTGCGCGCTACTCCACTGGCTACTGTTCAACCAGCCCTCTCCACGGGTTCCTGTTCAACCACCCCTCCACGGGCTACTGTTCATCCTGCCCTCCACCATCTACTGTTCATCCTACCCTCCACGGGGTGGTCCTGTTCATCCAGCCCTCCACGGGGTCCTGTTCATCCAGCCCCAACCGGCTCGATCGATCGGGGTCCTGTTCATCCAGAGGCAACACCACGGGGTCCTGTTCATCCACCCCCATCGGGAACTGTTCATCCAACCCCCCCCCCCCCCCGCAACGCTCACTGTTCATCCAGAGGCAGCATCGATCGGCTTCAGTTAGCAGCAGTAGCGAAGGAATCGCTCGATCGGGTTCAGTTAACAGTCATCGATCGATCGCTCGGGTTTAGTAACGCGTAGCCTGCAGTGCAATCGCTCGGGTTCAGTTAGAGCCCAACGCCTCGCTCGGGTTCAGTTAGAGCCAACGCCTCGCACACACACGCATACGTGTACGAGAGAAACGCGCATCGCTCGGCCCCCGACCTCCCACCAAAACAGGGAACTCCCCGAAATTTTCCTCGCCCTCGCTTCTACCACGGTTTTTTCCGTCATGGATGGCCCAAAGAATGTCATGCAACTGGGTCTCCGGCCCGCCCAGGACGAAAAGCCCATTTTCTGTCATGATTTTTTGTCATAGAAGTAGGAGCCCACCACATCTATGATGATACCCGGTTTTGTCACAATTATCGTCATAGAAGTGTCATATGTATGACAGAAAAAAATTTCGTTCGGCCCAAAATGTCACGGATGTGTCTTTTTTTGTAGTGTAGATTTTTGCAATAAGTAAGTCCATGGATTATACGCACTCTCACCCTTCCATCGTTGCTAGCCTCTTTGGTACCGTGCATTGCCCTTTCTCACCTCGAGAGTAGGTGCAAACTTCGTCGGTGCATCCAAACCCCGTGATATGATACGCTCAATCACACATAAGCCTCTTTATATCTTCCTCAAAACAGCCACCATACCTACCTATTATGGCATTTCCATAGCCATTCCAAGATATATTACCATGCAACTTTCCACCGTTTCATTTATTATGACACGCTCCATCATTGTCATATTGCTTTGCATGATCATGTAGTTGACATCGTATTTGTGGCAAGGCCACCTTCACAATTCTTTCATACATGTCACTCTTGATTCATTGCACATCCCGGTACACCGCCGGAGGCATTCACATAGAGTCATATTTTGTTCTAAGTATCGAGTTGTAATTCTTGAGTTGTAAGTAAATAAAAGTGTGATGATTTTCATTATTAGAGCATTGTCCCATGTGAGGAAAGGATGGTGGAGACTATGATTCCCCCACAAGTAGGGATGAGACTCCGGACGGAAAAAAATAAAAAATAAAAGAAGCCAAAGAAGCCCCCCCCCCCCCCAAAAAAAATAAGAGGCCATAAAAAAGAGAAGGCCGAAAAAATGATGAGATAAAAAGAGAGAAGGGGCAATGTTACTATCCTTTTTCCACACTTGTGCTTCAAAGTAGCACCATGATCTTCATGATAGAGAGTCTCTTATTTTGTCGCTTTCATAACTAGTGGGAATTTTTTATTATAGAACTTGGCTTGTATATTCCAATGACGGGCTTCCTCAAAATGCCCTAGGTCTTCGTCAGCAAGCAAGTTGGATGCACACCCACTTAGTTTCTTTTGTTGAGCTTTCATATATTTATAGCTCTAGTGCATCCGTTGCATGGCAATCCCTACTCCTTGCATTGACATCAATTGATGGGCATCTCCATAGCCCATTGATTAGCCGCGTCAATGTGAGACTTTCTCCTTTTTTGTCTTCTCACACAACCTCCATCATCACATTCTATTCCACCCATAGTGCTATGTCCATGGCTCGCGCTCATATATTGTGTGAAAGTTGAAAGAGTTTGAAAAGGCTAAGTATGAAACAATTTCTTGGCTTGTCATCGGGGTTGTGCATGATGGGAGCATTTTGTGTGAAGAAAATGAAGCATAGCCAAACTATATGATTTTGTAGGGATAAGCTTTCTTTGGCTATGTTATTTTGATAAGACATAATTGCTTGGTTAGCATGCTTGAGGTATTATTATTTTTATGTCAATATTAAACTTTTGTCTAGAATCTTTTGGATCTAAACATTCATGCCACAATAAAGAGAATTACATTGAAAATTATGCTAGGTAGCATTCCACATCAAAAATTCTGTTTTTATCATTTACCTACTCGAGGACGAGTAGGAATTAAGCTTGGGAATGCTTGATATGTCTCCAACGTATCTATAATTTTTTATTGTTCCATGCTATTATATTATCTATTTTGGATGTTTAATGGGATTTAATATACTCTTTTATATTATTTTTGGGACTAACCTATTAACCGAAGGCCCAGTACAAATTTTTGTTTTTTTGCCTATTTCAGTGTTTCGCAGAAAAGGAATATCAAACGGAATCCAAATGGAACGAAACCTTCGCGAGGATCTTTCTTGGAACAAACACAATCGAGGAGACTTGGAGCGGCCACGAGGCAAGAGGGCATGTCAGGGGGTAGGCGCGCCTCCCACCCTCGTGGGCCCCTCGTAGCTCCACCGACCTACTTCTTTCGCCTATATATACTCTTATACCCTGAAAACATCCAGGAGAGCCACGAAACCACTTTTCCACTGTCGCAACCTTCTGTACCCGTGAGATCCCATCTTGGGGCCTTTTCCGGCAATCTGCCGGAGGGGGATTCGATCACGGAGGGCTTCTACATCAACACCATATCCTCTCCGATGATGTGTGAGTAGTTTACCACAGACCTTCGGGTCCATAGTTATTAGCTAGATGGCTTCTTATCTCTCTTTGGTTCTCAATACAAAGTTCTCCTCGATGTTCTTGGAGATCTATTTGATGTAATACTTTTTGCGGTGTGTTTGTCTACATCCGATGAATTGTGGGTTTATGGTCAAGATTATCTATGAACAATATTTGATTCTTCTCTGAATTCTTATATGCATGATTTAATATATTTGCAAGTCTCTTCGAATTATCGATTTAGTTTGGCCTACTAGATTGATCTTTCTTGCAATGGGAGAAGTGCTTAGCTTTGGGTTCAATCTTGCGGTGCTCGATACCAGTGACAGAAAGGGAACCGACACGTATTGTATTGTTGCCATCGAGGATAAAAAGATGGGGTTTATATCATATTGCTTGAGTTTATCCCTCTACATCATGTCATCTTGCCTAATGCGTTACTCTGTTCTTATGAACTTAATACTCTAGATGCATGCTGGATAGCGGTTGATGTGTGGAGTAATAGTAGTAGATGCAGAATCGTTTCGGTCTACTTGACACAGACGTGATGCCTATGTTCATGATCATGCCTAGATATTCTCATAACTATGCGCTTTTCTATCAATTGCTCGGTAGTAATTTGTTCACCCACCGTAATATATGCTATCTTGAGAGAAGCCACTAGTGGAACCTATGGCCCCCGGGTCTACTTTACATCATATAAGTTTCCGATCTATAATTCTAGTTTGCTATTTATTTTGCAATCTTTACTTTTCAATCTATACAACAAAAATACCAAAAATATTTATCTTATTATCTTTATCAGATATCACTTTTGCGAGTGGCCGTGAAGGGATTGATAACCCCTTTATCGCATTGGTTGCAAGGTTCTTGATTGTTTGTGCAAGTACTAGGCGACTTGCATGTAATCTCCTACTGGATTGATACCTTGGTTCTAAAAAAACTGAGGGAAATACTTACGCTACTTTGTTGCATCACCCTTTCCTCTTCAAGGGAAAACCAACGCATTCTCAAGAGGTACACTAGGCTCGTCAGGTTTAACCCGAGTATTCTGCATGTGCAAAACTGGCTTGCACCCATTGTATGTGAACGTAGATCTTATCACACCCGATCATCATGTGGTGTCTCGGCACGACGAACTGTAGCAACGGTGCATACTCGGGGAGAACACTTATACCTTGAAATTTAGTGAGGGATCATCTTATAATGCTACCGCCGTACTAAGCAAAATAAGATGCATAAAGGATAAACATCACATGCAATCAAAATATGTGACATGATATGGTCACCATCATCTTGTGCCTTATCTCCATCTCCAAAGCACCGTCATGATCTCCACCGTCACCGGCTTGACACCTTGATCTCCATCGTAGCATCGTTGTCGTCTCATCAACTATTGCTTCTATGACTATCGCTACCGCTTAGTGATAAAATAAAGCAATTACATGGCGATTGCATTTCATACAATAAAGCGACAACCATAAGGCTCCTGACAGTTGCCGATAACTTTTACAAAACATGATCATCTCATACAACAATTTATATCTCATCACGTCTTGAACATATCACATCACAACATGCCCTGCAAAAACAAGTTAGACGTCCTCTACTTTGTTGTTGCAAGTTTTACTTGGCTGCTACGGGCTTCTAGCAAGAACCGTTCTTACCTACGCATAAAAAACCACAACAATTTTTCGTCAAGTGTGTTGTTTTAACCTTCAACAAGGACCGGCCGTAGTAAAACTCGATTCAATTAAAGTTGGAGAAACAGACATCCGCCAGCCACCTGTGTGCGAAGCACGGCGGTAGAACTGGTCTCATGAACGAGTTCATGTAATATCGGTCCGGGCCGCTTCATCCAACAATACCGCCGAACCAAAGTAAGACGTTGGTGGTAAGCAGTATGACTATTATCGCCCACAACTCTTTGTGTTCTACTCGTGCATATAACATCTATGCATAGACCTGGCTCGGATGCCACTGTTGGGGAACGTAGCATGCAATTTCAAAAAAAATCCTACGCTCACGCAAGATCTATCTTGGAGAAGCATAGCAACGAGATGGGAGAGTGTGTCCACGTACCCTCGTAGACCAAAAGCAGAAGCGTTATGTAACGCGGTTGATGTAGTCAAACGTCTTTGCGATACAACCGATCAAAGTACCGAACGTAGGGCACCTCCTAGTTCAGCACACGTTTAGCTCGATGACGTCCCTCGAACTCTTGATCTAGTAGAGGGTCAAGGGAGAGTTTCGTTAGCACGACGGCATGGTGACGGTGATGTGATGTGATCCACGCAGGGCTTCGCCTAAGCACTACAACGCTATGACCGGAGGAGCAAATTGTGGAGAGAGATGCTGCACATGGCTTGGAAGAATTGTTGTGTCTCCAAGGGGTGCCTTGCCCACGTATATAAAGGAGGAGAGGAGGAAGCCGACCAACAAGGGGCGTGCCAAAGAGAGGGGAGTCCTACTAGGACTCCATTCCTAGTAGGATTCGCCCCCCCCCCCTTCATTCTTCCGGAGGGGGAAAGGGGAAAGGAGAGGGAGTAGGAGAAGGAAAAGGGGGCGCCGCCCCCTTACCTAATCCAATTCGGACTCATCCCTTGTGGGGGGTGCACCAGCCCCTTGTGGGCTGGTTAGTCTCCCTCCTGTGGCCCATATGGCCCATATCTTTCCCCAGGGGGATCCGATAACCCCTCCGGTACTCCGGTAGGTACCCGGTACACTCTGGAACCCTTCCGGTGTCCGAATACTACCTTCCAATATATCAACCTTTACCTCTGGACCATTTCGAGACTCCTCGTCCTGGCCATGATCTCATCCGGGACTCCGAACAAACTTCGGTCACCAAAACACATAACTCATAATACAAATCGTCATCGAACGTTAAGTGTGCAGACCCTACAGGTTCGAGAACTATGTAGACATGACCGAGACACATCTCCGATCAATAACCAGTAGTGGAACCTGGATGCTCATATTGGTTCCTACATATTCTACGAAGATCTTTATCGGTCAAACCGCATAACAACATACGCCATTCCCTTTGCCATCGGTATGTTACTTTCCCGAGATTCGATCGTCGGTATCATCATACCTAGTTCAATCTCGTTACCGGGAAGTCTCTTTACTCGTTCCGTAATACATCATCCTGCAACTAACTCATTAATCACATTGCTTGCAAGGCTTATAGTGATGTGCACTACCGAGAGCGCCCAGAGATACCTCTCTGATACACGAAGTGACAAATCCTAATCTCATTCTATGCCAACCCAACAAACACCTTCGGAGACACATGTAGAGAATCTTTATAATCACCCAGTTACGTTGTGATGTTTGATAGCACACAAGGTGTTCCTCCGGTATTCGGGAGTTGCATAATCTCATAGTCAAAGGAATATGTATAAGTCATGAAGAAAGCAATAGCAACAAAACTAAATGATCAACATGCTAAGCTAACGGATGGGTCTTGTCCATCACATCATTCTCCCAATGATGTGATCCCGTTCATCAAATGACAACACATGTCTATGGTTAGGAAACTTAACCATCTTTGATTAACGAGCTAGTCAAGTAGAGGCATAATAGGGACACTTTGTTGTGTCTATGTATTCACACATGTATCAAGTTTCTGGTTAACACAATTCTAGCATGAATAATAAATATTTATCATGATATAAGGAAATATAAATAACAACTTTATTATTGCCTCTAGGGCATATTTCCTTCAGCATCTAGCGTTGCAGTCCTTGTTGAAGGCGTTGCTGCATTGCTCCACTCCTTCCTTCATGATGTCTGTCACGGTGAAACCCTAGCTCCCCTCTTGGGACAAACAATGGTGGTGGTTATCTTGCTTTTGACCTTCTTGGAGGCATTATCTTGGAGCTGACTCGACCTTCGGAGCCAGAGGTAGCATGTTCAGCGTTGCTCTGAAGTGAGATGTATGGACAATGGCTAGGTTGGAAGTCTCCGGTAGGGAGACACCGGTGGCCGTGATCCTTTTTGCACAAACGTGGGTGACATTGTCCTATTATGGCGGTTCTCTGCTTGGGCGCATAGGGGATGGCGTGGTCTTGCACCGCTAGGTGATTGCCGAGACGAGACTGAGTATCATGGATCTTCAGATCCGGTGGCAGCAATGAGTTTGTTTTGCTACCCAGTTCTGCCACCACATACGAGGATGACAAAGCATAAGGAGGGTGCGCATGTCGGAGCGTGCCGAGTGGGATTTGATGGTGTCAGCGACCTTCCTCCCTGCATCTCCATTGCAAGTGTGGTGGTTGTTGGGGAACGCAGTATTTCAAAAAAATCCTATGATCACGCAAGATCTATCTAGGAGATGCATAGCAACGAGACGGGAGAGTGTGTCCACGTACCCTCGTAGACCGAAAGCGGAAGCGTTTAGTAAGCGGTTGATGTAGTCGAACGTCTTCACGATCCAACCGATCCAAGTACCGAACGTACGACACCTCCGTGTTCAACACACATTCGGCACGATGACGTCCCTCGAGCTCTTGATCTAGTTGAGGATGAGGGAGAGTTCCGTCAGCACGACGGCATGGCGACAGTGATGATGAAGTTACCGACGTAGGGCTTCACCTAAGCACTACGACAATATGACCGAGGTGTTGAACTATGGAGGGGGCACCACACACGACTAAGAGAAGACTTGTTGTGCCTTTGGGGTGCCTCCCTCCCCCGTATATAAAGGAGGGGAGGAGGAGGCCGCCGGCCTAGGGGGCACGTGAAGCACAAGTGCTCCCTGGGTGGTTTTGGCAATTAATGTCAACATATCTCTTGTTGGACTAATGTTTTTATCTAGAATATTTCAGATAAGTTCAACAAATGGAGTGGTATGGACAAGAGGATGTGGAACCCCTTCAAGATGCTAAGGACAAAGGATTGGCTCAAGCGTAAAGGCTCAAGACTCAACATTTTACTTTCAGTGATCCAAGATCACATTGAGTCCATAGGAAAGCCAATACTATTAAAAGGGGATGAGGTGTTGCTTAATGGCTTGCTTGCTCAAAGTGCTTAGTGATATGCTCCAAAGCCCTCAACCACTTTCCCATATCCACATATGTCCCAAACCAAAAGTCAAACTCGGCCCCACCGAAACTTTCTATCCGGTGCCACTGAGTTATCTTGACCTAGCCACTGCCAGAAACCCTAATCAATTCGGTCTCACTGACAGGACCCCGGTCTCACTGAGATGGACTTGCAAACTCTCTGGTTCCTATTGCAATCAATTCGGTCTTACCGAGATTTGTAATCGGTCTCACCGAATTTGCCTGACCAACTCTCTGGTTAGCTTATTACCAAAATCGGTCCCACCGAGTTTGTGTAATCGGTCAAACCGAGATGACGTTTTACCCTAACCCTAGCACATCGGTCCCACCGAGTTGATCATATCGGTCCCACCGAAAAACCTAACGTTCACATTTTGAACTAAATTGGTCTGACCGAGTTTCATTATTCGGTCCCACCGAGTTTGGTGTTTTGTGTGTAACGGTTAGATTTTGTGTGGAGGCTATATATACCCCTCCACCCACTCTTCATTCGTGGAGAGAGCCATCAGAACAAGCCTACACTTCCAGCATACATTTTCTGAGAGAGAACCACCTACTCATGTGTTGATACCAAGATATTACATTCCAACCATATGAATCTTGATCTCTAGCCTTCTCCAAGTTGCTTTCCACTCAAATCATCTTTCCACCAAATCCAAATCTGTGAGAGAGAGTTGAGTGTTGGGGAGACTATCATTTGAAGCACAAGAGCAAGGAGTTCATCATCAACACACCATCTATTACCTTTTGGAGAGTGTTGCCTCCTAGATTGGTTAGGTGTCACTTGGGAGCCTCCGTCAAGATTGTGGATTTGAACCAAGGAGTTTGTACGGGCAATGAGATTGCCTACTTCGTGAAGATCTACCCTAGTGAGGCAAATCCTTCGTGGGCGATGGCCATGGTGGGATAGACAAGGTTGCTTCTTCGTGGACCCTTCGTGGGTGGAGCCCTCCGTGGACTCACGCAACCGTTACCCTTCGTGGGTTGAAGTCTCCGTCAACGTGGATGTACGATAGCACCAACTATCGGAACCACGCCAAAAATCTCTGTGTCTCCAATTGCGTTTGCACACTCCAATCCCACCCCTTTACATTCTCGCAAATTGCATGCTTTACTTTCCGCTGCTCATATACTCTTGCCATGCTTGCTTGAATGTGTTGTGAATGTTTAAACTTGTGCTAAAACTCTACCATAACTTGAAGAAAATAAAAACTGTAACTTCTCTTTGTTAAGAGTCTATTCACCCCCCTCTAGACACCTCTTCTCGATCCTTTCAATTGGTATCAGAGCATTGGTCTCCATTGCTTTGGTTTAAACACCTTTGGATGAAGATGGATGAGTCTATGTTGGGGAGTCTTAGACGTAGAGTGCCTATACTTGATGGACAGTACTTTCATGAGTGAAAAAATGAGATGCTTGAGATTTTCAATGAATATCACTTGAACAAGTACATTACTAGTCCTTGCATTCCCCCTAGTGATCCTTTGCATCCCACTCCCGATGAGGATCTTGACATGATTCGCAATCTTAGAACTATCAATCTAATCATTAGAGGATTGCCAAAAAATTTGATTGCTTGCTTGCCTACTATTGTTTGTGCCTACACTATATGGAATTTCTTGAGGAATGCTTTCCAAACTATTCCTTGAAAAACTTAGATGAAATTCTTCACAAGTCTACTATCTTGAGTAAGATGAATTCCAATGATCCTAAGTTTGGTGATTGTCTATTTGAGCTTACAAATCTTAGGCGTGCAAAAGGAGATGCTGGAATTATTAGGAATATCATTTCCAAAGTCATTAGAATCCATAGAGATGAACATTGTTACGGTCCTACTTCTAATGAATCACCTTCTCTAGGAAATGATCAATCACAGCATGATGTTGAACATGGATACTTTGATGAGGATGATGATAGTGACTTTGATCTTGATGAGTCTATGAGACACTTTGGTCTTATGGCTAATCTTTGCGGCTACATGGCTGGAGGAAAGGAATGGGTCCTTGATAGTTGATGTACCGATCATATGACTGGAGACAAGGATATGTTTCGTGAGTTTGCTGAAAACGATGTCCCTCGGAAGTATGTCACTTTTGGTGATAACTCAAAGGGTAAGGTGGTTGGCCTTGGTAAGGTGGCCATCTCACATGATAGCTCCATGCAAAATGTTATGCTTGTTGAATCTCTTGGCTACAATTTACTTTTCGTATCTAGACTTGCTGACTTTGGTTTCAATGTCGTATTTACTGAAGTAGATTGCCAAGTGTTTCGTAGGGATAATCAAAAAATGGTCTTTACCGGTATACGTAGAGGTGATCTTTACATTGTTGACTTCACTAAAAAGGCTCAACCTAGAACTTTCTTAATTGCTAAATCTTCGAAAGGCTGGTTGTGGCATAGAAGGTTAGGTCATGTGGGCATGCGAAATCTTGATAAGCTTATTAAAGGTGATCATATCCTTGGAGTAAAAGATGTTATATTTGACAAGGATAGATTGTGCAGTGCTTGTCAAGCAGGAAAAGAGGTTGGAGGAAGTCACCCCATGAAGAACATCATGACCACGAGAGGACCGCTCGAGCTACTTCATATGGATCTCTTTGGTCCCAATGCCTACAAGAGTCTCGGTGGAAACTCATTTGGTCTAGTTATAGTCGATGATTTTTCAAGATTTACGTGGGTGTTCTTTCTTGATGATAAATCGCATGTCCAAAAGATCTTCAAGAACTTTGCTAGGAAGGCCCAAAATCAATTTGAAGTGAAGATCAAGAAGGTTCGCAGTGACAATGGAACGGAGTTCAAGAGCGCAAATGTGGATACCTTTCTTGACGAAGAAGGGATTTCACACGAGTTCTCGGCTACGTACACACCTCAACAAAATGGAGTTGTTGAGAGGAAGAACCGAACTCTTATTGAAATGGCAAGAATGATGCTTGACGAGTACAAGACTCCAAAACACTTTTGGGCAGAAGCGGTTGAGACGGCTTGTCATGCAACAAATCGCTTGTATCTTCACAAGCTACTCGGCAAGACGACATACGAGCTCCTCACCGGTAACAAACCCCAAGTTGGATACTTTCGAGTATTCGTCTCAAAGTGCTACATTCTTGATAAGCATATTCGTTCTAAATTTGCTCAAAAATCTCATGAGGGTTTCCTACTTGGTTATGGCTCAAACTCTCACGCCTACCGTGTCTACAATAATTTCACCCGAAAGGTTGAAGAGACGGTAGATGTGAAGTTTGATGAATCTAACAGCTTGCAAGTAGAGCGATTGCCAATTGATGTAGGAGACAAAGACCCTTTGGAAGCAATCCAAGACTTTTCTATTGGCAAGATTCGGCCAACGGAGGTGAAGGAGAGTACCTCGTCCGTCCAAGTGGAAGCTTCTACCTCATGACAAGGTGAACCAGGAGTTGACATGGAAGCATCCACAAGTAGGACACATCAAGATGAAGAAAATGAGGAAATGCATCAAGATGAACCTCATGAACCTCCTTCTCCACCACGACGAGAGAACGGCAACGTCAACAATGAAGAAGGCCAAGAAGAAGGACAAGATGATGAAGAAGATGTTCCACCCCGACCAAGCAAAAGCTCTCACGAGTTCGAGCAAGAGTCTCAAGAGACCATCCCGTCGAACAAATCTTCAATGATATTCAAACCGGGAGAATTACTCGCTCTAAAAGTCATTTGGCTAACTTTTGTGAACATTATTCATTCATCTCTAGCATTGAACCTATGAAGGTTGAAGAAGCATTGGAAGATTCGGATTGGATAAATGCCATGCATGAAGAGCTACACAACTTTGAGAGAAATCAAGTGTGGACATTGGTCGAGAAGCCCGACAACAACCACAACATCATTGGTACCAAATGGGTGTTTCGCAACAAGCAAGACGAAGATGGTCAAGTCATCCGCAACAAAGCACGTCTTGTCGCTCAAGGCTACACTCAAGTCAAAGGTATGGACTACGGTGAGACATATGCCCCCGTTGCTAGACTTGAGTCCATCCGCATCTTACTTGCCTATGCTAATCACCATGATATCACCTTGTACCAAATGGACATTAAAAGTGCTTTTCTAAATGGTGAAATTGAGGAGGAAGTTTATGTTAAGCAACCTCCCGGCTTTGTCAATCCTAAGAAACCCGACCATGTTTACAAACTTCACAAAGCTCTTTATGGTCTTAAACAAGCTCCTAGAGCGTGGTATAAATGCTTGACCAAGTTCCTTATTGAAAAAGGCTTTGAGATTGGAAAAATAGATTCAACTCTTTTTACTAAAAGGGTTAATGGTAAATTATATGTGTGCCAAATTTATGTTGATGATATCATATTTGGTTGGACTAACCCTCATTTTAGTGAAAAGTTTGGGAAGCTAATGTCAAAGAAGTTTGAGATGTCTATGATGAGTGAACTCAAGTTCTTTCTTGGTTTTCAAATCAAGCAAACTAAGGAAGGCACCTTTCTCTCTCAAACAAAGTACACCAAGGACTTATTCAAGAAGTTCAACATGCAAAAAAGCAAAGGTATGAAAACTCCCATGCCTACTAGTGGACATCTTGACTTGAACAAGGATGGGAAATCGGTTGACCAAAAGGTTTACCGTTCTATGATTGGTTCATTGTTATATCTATGTGCCTCCCGTCCCAATATTATGCTAAGTGTGTGCATGTGTGCATGATATCAAGCGGCCCCCAAAGAATGTCATCTTAAGGCTATGAAAAGGATAGTGAGATACTTAATACATACACCAAATTTTGGCATTTGGTATCCTAAGAGGTCTTCTTTTGATCTTGTTGGCTACTACGACTCGGACTATGTCGGAGACAAGGTTGATAGAAAGTCCACTTCGGGTACTTGTCAATTTCTTAGTAGATCTCTTGTGTCTTGGTCCTCCAAGAAACAATACTCGGTATCCTTATCCACCGCCAAAGCGGAATACATTGTCGTCGGTTCATGTTGTGCTCAATTACTTTGGATGACCCAAACTCTTAAAGATTATGGGATCAATGTGAAACATGTGACAATGAGAGTGCTATTAAGATTGCTCACAATCCCGTGAAACATTCTCGAACTAAGCATATTGAAGTTCGTCATCATTTCATTCGAGGTCATGTTGCTAAAGGGGACAATGATCTTAAGCATGTTCGTACCGATAAGCAATTGGCGGATATATTCACCAAACCACTTGATGAGAAAGTATTTTGCCGATTGAGAGGTGAATTGAACATCATTGATGCTTCAAAATTGGAGTAGGAACTCCATTTGGATACATGCAAGGCATGAGCCTATGACTAATCCTTGACTTTTTCTCTTATGATGGTGATCATATGTATTGGATACATTTGTACCCTTGCATGCTATCTAACCCTTGTAGGTACTTGGGTGAATCTAATTCTATGAGATTGCCACTCACTCACATCTTGAGCAACCTCTACATCACCAAGTCTCTACAACATGGTGGTTGAAGACAAGGAAGCATGAAACCCTTCAACATATACTTTGACAAATTCTATATATCAAATTTCATTTGGTACCAAGTTTCATGATTGTCATTTTGGATACACAAGTGCTCTTCCGTGCAAGACTAACACATGTAGGTAGATGAACTCAAACTACAAGTGGTGCTTCCAACCATTGATGCGCTACATCAACTTTGAGCACTCCACGCAAGTTCAACTACATGATCAAGTTCGACACCACCACCCAAGGTATGTTATTCCATCTTAGAGAAGCTTTACCCCAAGATATGGGTCAAAGCAGCTCAACAAGATGTGAATACATCAAATGCTTAAACGAAAAATGGTAACCCCATTTTGAGCTCTAACGATGAGTATGACTTATGATCAAGTGTTCTCACTTGAATCCTCAGTCAATATACTCTAACATTGGTGACTTTGTCACCGCCCAATTCTAGATGAAGTTCTCTAGTGTTTCTTTGAGTTCTTGCATTTGTCCCTTGCATTTTTGTTCCCCTTCCCTTTATAAAAAAACATCATCTAGATTTTTCTGTTCTTTTCTGTGTTTCGTTCTGCATTTCCTGCATCCAATTCATTGCAAATCTTTGTGAGATCTCATTTTCTAAGTGAGCCGAGGTGACAAGTGCTCTTTATCTGTGTTGAACTCGGTCCCACCGGTCTATCACTTTCGGTCAAGCCGAACCATTTCGGTGCAACCGAAAATTATAACTCGATGTCACCGATTTCACTCCAGAGAAGACAATTTGCCACTTGTTCCTGCACTTTTGTTCCAGCTCCACTCAATGATTCTTGTCCTCTACCAGCATCACGTTCTATATGCTTCTTTGCTCTGTGACTCAAGGACCAAACCTATTTTGACTCACACTCCAGAAGATCCCTTCTTGGAAATTAATGTCAAAGGGGGCCAGAGAGATCACATCAAAGCTTAATCACTTCAAAAGGGTGAGAGAGTACTTCAACAAGGGAGAGAGAGAGGAATAACATCAAAGGCCCCAGATGCTTGGTGTTCAAGAGGAGAGAAGTCACATGTCTTTAAGAGGGGAAAGACATGTCAATTTGTGTTATGATTTGTGTTCTGATTTTGTTTCCCTATTTTCTCCCATTGTCCCATAGAAGATTCAGGGGGAGAAAGATCTCTAGGGAAGGAAATCTTTGAATTCATTGCATATCTTTTACCTTTGGGGACATGTCTATATTTAATAGAGTACCTAGTACTCACTCTCTACATGTTATCCCAATCTTGGTACTCTTGTGGCTTCTTTTGTTCGCTCTGTCTAGTAGATGTATCTGTGTTATCTAACCTTGTTTACTCAGGTTCATCTCTTCCTAAGCCAACTCAAGACCACAAGGTAAGTATGTGCATCACACTCATGTGCATGATGATTTCTTGCTGATGTACATATTGTTTGCAAGAAGGAATCATGAACATGAAGTTACACCTCATATATTCATGTCATTTGCTTTGATGCATATAGCCAAGATACATGTAACACATTGCTTTCCCTGTCATGTCTATGCATTCACATGCTCTTACATTCCATACTTACATGATTGCATACATGTAGGGGAAGCCTATGCATGTTACATGTCTTTCCAAAGCTTTACTTGATATTTTCTATATCTTTATCTAAAGCTTTGATGTATGTTGTCATCAATTACCAAAAAGGGGGAGATTGAAAGCACAAGTGCTCCCTGGGTGGTTTTGGCAATTAATGTCAACATATCTCTTGTTGGACTAATGTTTTTATCTAGAATATTTTAGATAAGTTCAGATGGAGTGGCGTGGACAAGAGGATGTGGAACCCCTTCAAGATGCTAAGGACAAAGGATTGGATCAAGCTTAAAGGCTCAAGACTCTACATTTTACTTTCAGTGATCCAAGATCACATTGAATCCATAAGAAAGCCAATACTATTAAAAGGGGATGAGGTGTTGTTTAATGGCTTGCTTGCTCAAAGTACTTAGTGATATGCTCCAAAGCCCTCAACCACTTTCTCATATCCACATATGTCCCAAACCAAAAGTCAAACTCGGCCCCATCGAAACTTTCTACCCGGCGCCACCGAGTTATCTTGACCTAGCCACTGCCAGAAACCCTAATCAATTCGGTCTCACCGATGGCATCCCGGTCTCACCAAGATGGACTTGCAAACTCTCTGGTTCCTATTGCAATCAATTCAGCCTTACCGAGATTTGTAATCGGTCTCACCGAGTTTGCCTGACCGACTCTCCGGTTAGCTTATTATCAAAATCGGTCCCACCGAGTTTGTGTAATGGTCAAACTGAGATGAGGTTTTACCCTAACCCTAGCACATCGGTCCCACCGAGTTGATCATATCGGTCCCACCGAAAAACCTAACATTACATTTTGAACTAAATCGGTCTGACCGAGTTTCATTATTCGGTCCCATCGAGTTTGGTAATTTGTGTGTAACGGTTAGATTTTGAGTGGAGGCTATATATACCCCTCCACCCACTCTTCATTCATGGCGAGAGCCATCAGAACAAGCCTACACTTCCAGCAAACATTTTCTGAGAGAGAACCACCTACTCATGTGTTGAGACCAAGATATTCCATTCCAACCATATGAATCTTGATCTCTAGCCTTCTCCAAGTTGCTTTCCACTCAAATCATCTTTCCACCAAATCCAAATCTGTGAGAGAGAGTTGAGTGTTGGGGAGACTATCATTTGAAGCACAAGAGCAAGGAGTTCATCATCAACACACCATCTATTACCTTTTGGAGAGTGTTGTCTCTTGGATTGGTTAGGTGTCACTTGGGAGCCTCCGTCAAGATTGCGGAGTTGAACCAAGGAGTTTGTACGGGCAAGGAGATCGCCTACTTCGTGAAGATCTACCCTAGTGAGGCAAGTCCTTCGTGGGCGATGGCCATGGTGGGATAGACAAGGTTGCTTCTTCATGGACCCTTCGTGGGTGGAGCCCTCCGTGGACTCGCGCAACCGTTACCTTTCGTGGGTTGAAGTCTCCGTCAACGTGGATGTACAATAGCACCACCTATCAGAACCACGCCAAAAATCTCTGTGTCTCCAATTGCGTTTGCACACTCCAATCCCACCCCTTTACATTCTCGCAAATTGCATGCTTTACTTTCCGTTGCTCATATACTCTTGCCATGCTTGCTTGAATGTGTTGTGAATGTTTAAACTTGTGCTAAAACTCTACCTTAACTTGAAGAAAATAAAAGGTGCAACTTTTCTTTGTTAAGAGTCTATTCACCCCCCTCTATTCACCTCTTCTCGATCCTTTCAGTGCGCTCAAGTCCTAGTAGGATTCCCCTTTCCTTTCCGGAGTAGGAAAGAGGGAAAGGGAGAGGGAGTAGGAAAGGGCAAGGCGGGCACCGCCCCCTCCCCTAGTCCAATTCAGACTCCATGGGGGGGCACCACCTCCCCTTGGCCTGCCTCCTCTTCTCCCCTATGGCCCAATAAGGCCCATTACTTCCCCGGGGGGTTTCGGTAACCCCTCGGTACTCCGGTAAAATACCCGAATCACTCGGAACCATTCCGATGTCCAACCTTCCAATATATGAATCTTTATCTTTCGGCCATTCCGAGACTCCTCATCATGTCCGTGATCTCATCCGGGACTCCGAACAACCTTCAGTCATCAAATCACATAACTCATAATACAAATCATCATCGAACGTTAAGTGTGCGGACCCTACGGGTTCGAGAACTATGTAGACATGACCGAGACACATCTCCGATCAATAACCAATAGCGGAACCTGGATTCTCATATTGGTTCCTACATATTCTACGAAGATCTTTTATCGGTCAAACCGCAATAACAACATACGTTATTCCCTTTGTCATCGGTATGTTACTTGCCCGAGATTCGATCATGGGTATCATCATACCTATTTTAATATCGTTATCGGCAAGTCTCTTTACTCGTTCCGTAATGCATCATCCCGTAACTAACTCATTAGTCACATTGCTTGCAAGGCTTATAGTGATGTGCATTAATAAAAGGGCCCAGAGATACCTCTCCGATACTCAAAGTGAAAAATCCTAATCTTGATCTATGGCAACCCAACAAACACCTTCGGAGACACCTGTAGAGCATCTTTATAATCACCCAGTTATGTTGTGACATTTGATAGCACACAAGGTGTTCCTCCGGTATTCGGGAGTTGCATAGTCTCATAGTCAGAGAAATATGTATAAGTCATGAAGAAAGCAATAGCAATAAAACTTAACGATAATTATGCTAAGCTAACAGATGAGTCTTGTCCATCACATCATTCTCCTAATGATGTGATCCCGTTCATTAAATGACAACACATGTCTATGGTCAAGAAACTTAACCATCTTTGATTAACGAGCTAGTGAAGTAGAGGCATACTAGGGACACTATGTTTTGTCTATGTATTCACACATGTATCAAGTTTCCGGTTAATACAATTCTAGCATGAATAATAAACATTTATCATGATATGAGGAAATATAAATAACAACTTTATTATTGCCTCTAGGGCATATTTCCTTTATTGGTGACCTTTGTTGTTCGATGCTCTTGGTGGCGACCGACTCTTGTCATGAGTTGACTTTATGCTTGTGTGAGGATGGTCTTCACTTGAGTGGCACCTCACGTCATGATTGTGTTTATGCATGTAGCCGATGAGATCGCGGAAAGAGGTAGCAACATCACAACTGATGTCAAAGCGATTGTTGGTGCAGATATGATTGGTGGCATAGATTGTTGATCATTGTCTTGATTGCTTTGATGTTTTTTTCTTTTTTCTCCACTATAAGGCATAGCTTCAGTCTTGTTTAAGTTTGCTAGTTGTCGTTGTGTTTTTATATAGACCCGGTCAAACTATGTTATAGTTCATACTTCCAAAATAAGTGTCTCAACGTACTAATGTTGAGATACTTATTTTGAGACAGAGGAAGTATCTAATGAGATAGCGTATCTAATGAGTATTTTATATAGACTTGGCCAAACTGTTTTTTATATTTAAGACAAAACTAAAACTTTAATTAATTTTAGGCGGGGAAAATATATGTGGAGACCAACAATAGTACCATGGACATGGATAGGAACAAGGACTATGGTAAAATATTGATTAGTAGTGGAAGAAGTCGGTGGAGTGTTACTAAAGGAAATAGAATGACAAAAGGGTTGTTGTTGTTGTTGTTGTTGTTGTTGTTGTTGTTGTTGTTGTTGTTGTTGTTGTTGTTGGTATGTGGGTAGGGGATAGCAAGGCCCATTGAGGAGAAATGCTAGGGGAGTGATTTGATCTTGACAAAATTATCTTCCTCTCCATTTCTTTCATTTAAAATGACGAAAGCATGGTGAATGCTCAAAACTTCATCGCGCCACCAGAGTACACTCAACCTTTTGACATTTTGCTATTTACCTTCGAAGTAATCATGTGGAAGATGACTTTTTCTTCATTTGTTCTCTAACTTTATTCGATTGGCTGAATAGTGTGCTTAATGCATGGTTTTGGAGAAGTGTTCGGTTTTATTGTAATGCTAATGCTATGCTTTCCTTTGGTTTTGGTAGTTGTTGTAACAAAGTCCTATCTGGTCTACAGTAATGGAAGAGGGCAAACCCGTCTTTATCAAGAAATAACAATAGCGCATCTACTATTTTTAGATAGATGATCCTTACTAACTCAAATTCTCTTAATATGCGACCTTTCACCTCATAAAAATAGTGTAACTATGAAACATTTCTACATGAATAAAATAGTAGCTTTTGATTTAAATTATTTTCTCATACACAATTCATCAGCACAAACTTTAATTTCTCGCCACAACGTGCGGGGAAATCATCTGGTTTTTAAAAAGTGGAAACAAATCATCAAGACAAAAATTCTTTTTGAGGGAATCCAAGACAGAATTTCAACTCTACCGGAGTACGCTTTCGGAACTGGAAGACGGCACCCGAAATGGTCCATATTCGGTTTCAGTGGCAACTGACAAGTGGGTCCCATGTACCTGCTTCCCTCTTCGGCTCAGTTCGTGGGCGCTCCCAAAGGCCCAGCCCAAGTAGGGTTCCGTCTTCCACGATCCACCCATCCCTCCCTCCGCCGCGAAGCTTCCAGCATCCTCCACGCGACGCGACGCCGCCGACGCCGTTCTCCTCTCCGGCGATCTCTCGGGCCTTAGCGCCGTCCACGTACGCACCTGCGTGCAGCCACTCACCGGCCGCGTCTTCTGCGCCCTCCCGCCTGCAACAACTCGCCGGAGTTACCGGTCGTGGAGATGGTGAGCTCTATTCAACACGCGAGATGACGCTTTTTTTCTGTTAATAGGCTTTTATCGCTGTGCGCTTGTTTTTGTTAGATTGAATTGATTCTATCGAAGCAACGTGTAATTTAATCTGGAGGTTGCAGCTAAATTATGTGACATTTCTGAGCGTAGTGATGCCAATGTGCAGCTAGGGGGATGAGATGTTGTTTAATTATTAGCCTTAGTGAGGAGCATGGTAGTTCAGTTAAAACCGGTAACGATTTAGACAAATTCCTCTGGTTTCACGACATTTTGTGTCCAACTTTATATCCTTCTGGTACCTGATGCACTTTGGAAGTGGCTATTAGTAGCTCGCCGAGAATGAGACCAGATTAGTGTAAATCACAATTTCCAGTTCACATGTTTTTTCACCTGCTCAATGTTTATCATTCTGAATTTCAGATGTATTTTGGGATGAAATGATGTTTCAGGCTTTACCCCACTGGATAGTCTTAGATCTATTTTTGATGGTTAAATATTGATTATAACTCAACAGTGGTCGTCGATTACTAACAAGTAGCAACACATGGGTGTTTAGTTATGTACCTTGAGCTATGTTGCAATATGCAAGCAATTTCCTACTGTCCCACTCTCCCTTCGTGCATCTCATCAGTAGACGCTTATTTATTTAATCATCTTCTGGATTATTTGACCAGCTGATAGTTCAATTCCACTTTGATGCATGAATGTAGAGTGTCCAAAAAATAGGTAAAGATGGATATGCAACACGGTAAAGCTACAATTGTTTGTACTTACTTTTATCCAATTTCTGCAGGCCACACCACTCATAGCTGGACTTGCTGTGGCAGCCACTGCTCTTGCGGGTAGATATGGCATCCAGGCTTGGCAAGCTTACAAGGCAAGGCCCATAGTTCCAAGGATGCGTAAATTCTATGAAGGTGGCTTTCAAGCTACAATGACCCGACGGGAAGCTGGTCTAATCTTGGGTATCAGGTCTGTGTTGCATAAAAGCATAACACGCATACCATAGTCAAGTATTCTTATATATAGCATACAGGTATTCATATGTAGCACTCTAGTTCAATCTCATGCCATTGAAATTACATTTACTTCTGTACAGAACAGGAATAGCACAGAAAGATATAATTTATTCAGCACAGCACACGTAGGGAACTTACTTTGACCCCTTCCCCTGCCCATCAGACTAGTGGGAATAATTTGTTTTTACCGGTACCATTCTCAAATGGACACTAGAAATCCCCTAAAAGTGATGTAAAAGGATAATAGCCATCATTAGTTTCCTTTATCTATGCTGCAACTGTTATGCTTTCTGTGAAGTCTGCTGAGATAGCTAAGTGTAATATTTTGTAGTTAGTTGTCCTAGCTTCATTTCGTTCCCTGCAGTACTTAGAAGATGCTTGGAATCTCGCAGAAAGTCATGTGGCGATACTGTACAATTCCATACTAAAAACAGATTCACTTTTAGTCCATACTCCATTCTGACATTAACACACTAGCATACACATGTACAAATTGATAGCTATACTTAACAAAGTAATTATACCATAAGCTGTAAATGTGGTTTTAAGCTGCTTCATTAATTTACAGCTGAACATCTTGCAATTAAGGCAAAGGGAACTCTCTCACTTCCAACTACAGAATACTTTACAAATGCCATTTAAGATCAAAAGCAATAGCTAGCTTTCAGTGGGTTTAAATTGTGGTGTAAGATTTGACCATTTAGTGTCACAATGGAGTGGAGAACCTAGTCAACCTTTGTTGACTACTGCTTGCATCTCAGCCACTCAAGTCACGAGCTATAGAACTGGCTTGCCGTCTGATAAAGTCTAAACTTTAACCGAGCTGAGCTCCTGTGTTGCCCTTCACCCTTCTGCAGATCGGTGTTAATAAGGAGACAGATGTTGCGTTGTAAAGGCTCAGGCCATCATAGTGGCTAAAGTGGAACAAGATTTAAGAGTGAGATTAAGTAGGCCACTGGCCCACAGCTGAAGTAATTTTTGGGCTTGGGGTGAGAATATATCTGGGCTTAAGTTTGTTGCGAACAGTCTGTTGGATCAATTTATCACCCCACAACCCCATTAGATTTGATTTGGATTAAAATGCTTGGTTCCTGTCCGAATTCACATGGATCTTAGTTCTGAAATCTGAACCTATCCAAAGGAGCCTTTTGAGTAATTACCTGTGTATAAAAGGATAGAATTGCCGTCTCAAACTAGGTGCAATGTTGTATATATGTTTCTAGTTTGGCCTGGAGGTCAGTTGAATGCATCAGCAAATAATTCCCTGGAAAATTGAGCACCTGCTTGCAATGATATGTCTCGACTTTTCTCTACATATAAAAAAGAAAAGATAGACCCATTGCTAGAAGCTCCCACACCAGGTAGGGTCTGGGGAAGGATTATACGAGGCTGCGTCAAACCCAGGACCATACTCCTGCAAAGTTCAATGCAGAGAGGCTGCGTCGAACCCAGGACCTCTTGGCACAAGTTGGGAGTACTTCACCAGTGCCTCATTCCCGTCCTTCTGAATTTTCTGCACATCGCCAGAAAGATATTTACTCAGTTGATTAAAAACAAACTGTTGAGCTCATGAAGGAGGAGTTATCAATTATTGACCTGCTATCTTTTTTCGTTCATAGTGCCCCCTGTACTTATATGACCAACATGTAGAATTAGGTCTTCATCTTTTTCCTTCAAACTTTATATGCATCGTGGCATGCCAGACTGGTCATTCTGACATTTGAATAAGTGCCAGTTACTTGTGATTCAACAATTTTGTTTTTGATTTATGATTTGAGACGTGTTTTGTGTGTCTTATCATCATTGTTAAGTTGCCATGTTTCCTTTTGGTCCCTCCAGGGAAAACGTCCGTCCTGACAAGGTGAAAGAGGCACACAAGAGGGTCATGGTTGCCAATCACCCGGATGCAGGAGGAAGCCATTACCTTGCGTCGAAGATCAACGAGGCAAAAGATGTTTTGCTGGGGAAGACCAAAGGAGGTGGTTCGGCCTTTTGATCATATGTCATGCAAAATGTGCTCACCCAATGAAGATACTATTATTTTTGCACCTCCAGACTCTGCACCTAGAACTAGAAGGCAGACAAAAGCCTTGGTGTATCACTGAAATTTCTGGAGAAAGAACATTAGATGTCTTAGACGTAGCAGGTTCTTTAACTGTTTTGACACTTCCAAGACCAAAGTTGTGCTGGTTAAGGAATAAATGATGTACTACATGAGGTTGGCCCGTGTTGAGTTTTGCATAACATTTGTTCATCTATCTACTCTATCGATATAGCTGTACTGCAATATGGTTCTTCTCTAGCTCGCAATATCAAGTCATATAGTCCTCTTCGTCTTCCTCCAATAGACTTTGCTCCCGCGGAGTCTCTTGTTCTTCAACTTCTGGAGTGTACTTTGGCATGTCAAGGTGCCACATCATTATCCGTGACTTGGAGCAGTCAGAAGGGATGCCCTTCCGCCCGTCTCCGTCGCCGACCGCCATTTTTCGTACAAGCTGGATGTAGTCCTGAGAGCTGCCTCCTGAAGTGCTGTTGCTGTTGATGAACCATTCTGATTCCCACAGTATGGAGCTCCTGAACCCAAGTCCAGATATGCTTATTTCAGGAGGTAAACTGGAGCTGTTGCGGATGGCGCCTTTATCTTGTGCAGCAGCCACATCTGCTGTGTGTGTTGCTGTTGCATTGGTGCTCGAGTCCTTGGAGTACCAGCCTGTTATCTGTGATGAGTTGCAGGTTGGTCCTTGTAGTGTTACTGTCTGGTCTGCTGATGACACAGTTGCCATTGGCCATGCTGCAACGCCCCTGGATCAAGGATTGCACAAGTGATGTTATTATGTTGCTCTTGTGTTGGTAAAAAAATTGGCAAAGAGAAAAAAAGATGTTGCAAAGCTGCAAGAGAAGGAAGAAGCATGACGCACCGAGTTTGCCTGAGCTCTTCAAAGAACTCGAGGTCGTATATGGCAGAGGCGGCGGTGAAGTGGATGACCCCAGCCAGCCGGTGCCGCTCGATGTGGCTCAGCGCCACGTTCTTCTGCGGGTCCGCTTCGTCATTGGCATTCCCTGTGGTGTTGTTTTTGACGATGGTATTGTTGGTGCCGTTCTTCTCGGTGGTGGTGGTGGTGTTGCTGGCGCTGCCTTCCATGATGGTTTTCTCGACGATGGTGTTGTTGGCGCCGTTCTTCTCGGCGGCGGTGGTTGTGTTGCTGGCGCTGGTTTCCACCGTGTTGTTGGTGGTGGCATTGTTCACGGCGGTTGAGGCGCTGGCTTCCATGGTGGTGTTGGTGGTGGTGGTGGTATTCACGGCGGTGGTGGCGCTGGCTTCCACAGTGCTGTTGTTGGTGGCGTTGTTCACGGCGGTGGTGGCGCTGGCTTCCACGGTGCTGTTGTTGGTGGCGTTGTTAACGGCGGTGGTGGCGCTGCCTTCCACGGTTCTGTTGTTGGTGGCGCTGGCTTCCACGGTGATGTCGGTGGTGGCGTTGTTCACGGCGGTGTTGATGTTGGTGGCGTTGTTCTCGCCGACAGCGTAGGTGAGATGCCGGAACATGACGCCGGTGCCCCGCAGCACCTGGACCGTCGACGCCGACCTGTTCTCGGCACCAACCACGATCCATAGCAATGGCGGCGGGACGAGCCGCAGCGTGTGCCCGAGCCTTGTCAACGATGCCTCCTGCGACATGCTGTCGGCGTCCGGCTGTGTGACGGTGACGATCAGCAGGAGGCCGATGTCGGGGGCAGCAGGGGGCGACGGCGGAGCCATTCGCTGAACACCGCCAAACGGAAGGACCGAGGAGCGGATGCCATCAATGAACGGGCCGCGGGTGGCGGCCAGTGGTGCCAAGGCGCCAACGACGAAGCAGACGGCGAGGTGGACAAGGACGGCTTTTCGCTTGCTCCATCGCTGCGCCCTCTTCCTGGACCTCTCCGCGGAGTCCATCCCCAGCTACCGCTGCTTCTTCTCTTCTCCCTAGCTTCTCTGCTGCTCTCGCCTGAACTTCGTCAGATAGATGGAAGCAGGAGAGCTCTGAGATCGCCGGATTGAATCTGGTTGAACGGAGGAGACGCTGAGCTTGGCTTATAAAGGGGAGAGGAGGAATTCGGTGCTGGCATGGTTGACTTGCCAACTGCTGCCGCGACTTGCTAGCACGACTGTATTTGACAACTCTGATATGTTTTGGAACGTCAACCCTCTCAAAGTGCAATGCAAGAAGACTGTCGGTGCATTTCTAAGTTCCTCTGTTTGAGCTGCCAAATTAGCAGCGTATCCCTAAAGCACATTGCTTAGTGCCTTAGTGGCAGTCAACGGAAATTGCACAAACGATATTGCAACGAAAGAACAATATACTACTACAGTACTACTTGCATCAGAGTTGAGAAGCAGAACGACAGAAATGTGCCATCTGTTGCACCGTCTCTGGAGCACATCTGGCAGTTGTGTCGAGGTACTAGTGTTGCAAGTTTGCAACGCAGTTTATTAGAAGCGCTACGGTTGGATTGGTCCGGGGTTTGAAGTAGGAGAAGTGGCATGCAGGGGGACGCGGCAGCAGTGCGACTAGAGCGTGCCGAGCTTGAGGAGCATCATCCAGCTGTGGAAGGAGAACTCGCGCTCCGCGGCGTCGCCGACGAGCCACAGAGCCCCACTCGTTGCCGACGCCGCGGAGCGCAGGCACAGCGGCGTTGAGGAGGTACGCGGCCCGGTGCTCGCCCGGGGCCGCCCGGGCCGGGTCGTCGTCGTCGCGGCGGAGGCCGAGGGGCGCGGCGCAGTGGGCGGGGACGTGTCCGGTCTCGCCGTCGAGCGTGATGAGACGCGCGATCTCGCGGTGCGCGTCGGCGAGGGCCGAGCACGCTGGCTAGCTAGGAGGTTGGCCGCTGGCCCAGTGGTCGAAGCCGGCGTCGACCGATCAGCGTGTAAAGACTCGAGACGCGCTCGTCGTAGGCGGTCACACTCGCGTCGCCCCGGGTGATCTCGATCTCGTCGCCGTCGCGGGTGTCCGAGGGGGCCACGGAGCACTCGCCGTTGAGGGTGGGGTGGAAGGGGGACCCAAACCCAAAGCGGTAGCTCTGCTCCACATTGACGGTGGTGAACAGGGGGAAGCCGGTGGTGTGCTGGACGCCGCAGATGGTGCCCAGGAGGAACCCAAAGTCGTGCCGGTGCTCGGACGCCTCGGTGATGGAGTCGCGCGAAAGTTTCAGGTGATAAGCTCAGGTGATACCGTAATACTCCTACGAGATTGAAAGATAGAGTACGTGAGGAGCTCTTGTACCTGGCGCCATCGGATCCGAGATCCAAAGGCTATCATGAGTCCGCATGACGGTATCACCCAAATCTTGATATCACCTGATATTTTTCCGCCTCCAACGCTGACCCATACACCGCCAGTCCGTGGACACGAATGCGGGAGCAAGCCATTCAACCTTCCCCCGCATACATTTCAAAGTAGATTTCAACAAACCAGACGGAATTCATGCGAACACAACGGAATTCAGTAAGGTTTGGACATAACTTATAGAAAATAACCCGTAACACTCAAAGTAATTATAGAAATGACACAGTTCATTCATTCAAATATCTCTAGCACAACAATAGTTTAAATCCAATGAGATAACCAGATATGAAACAAGTTTTTTAGAATCATCTATTCAAGAACCAGCACATGTCGTCCCACACAAACTGCCCCTTGAGTTTCATCCAACAATGCATGTACGTGAATGACCTGCCCTCGGTCTTGTAGTACGTCATGACAACACGTGCAGGCTATACAACGCGTACATCAACATTGAGTGAATGAATAAATTAACCAAGATGTAGAGTAACAGAACGCAACACTTACGATCTCGATGGTTGACGTGCCTAATGACCACCTTGTCTCCTCTTGGTGAATCGCACCGCAAAACTTCATGAAGGAATTGCAGACGGTGTACCATCGATGCATTAGCGACTTCACATTGCGTGCGTTGATGATGTGCATGTTGAAGGGCACGAAGTTCTTTTGCTCACGAGACGAAGCATCCAAGCTTTGCCAAAAGGTCGGGCCCTTGTTCATGCCTACAAAGTCCTCAGAAAAGACCAACCATGCACCGCACAATAACTCTTCCTCGTACATTGAGTACCCCGCCATCATGCTTCTCTAGAAAACAACAAGAAGTCCAAGAAAAGCTCAATGGCATTTGACCGAATACCTATCGGGTGCGAAAAGAAATGTGAGGGTACACAAGAAATGAGTAGCTAGATAGCAGAACGACCAAGAATGTAAGTTGCACGACTGAAACGAAACATACAACGATGCATCCTGTTAAATCTGAAGTGCAGTATCAAACTTGCTCCACTAGCAAGCATCATTGAAGTAGTAGTCAACATAAATCAGGATATAAGCTGCATAGATAAACACGTGCAACATGCAAACCGATAAACCAATACAGTAGACAAGATCAACAACATCAAAGGTCCAACCTCACATAGGTTGATGCATTGCTCCAGCAGTTGAGACTGCTACTCCAAGGTGGGATTAAATAATGCTGTTGCTCAAGCCTGAAGGAGATGCAGGCGTCGTAGTAGAATCGAACAATAGAAAGCCCAAATACCAATGGAGTTTCACTAATAGAGCATCTAACACCTTAGCATGAGATTTCTGGTTCGGAAAAAGGCTATCAGTTTTATTGTAGTAGTTTTCCCTTTTTACAATTACATCTCTGCAAGCCAAGTTACTGCCCAGGAAACAGAACATCTCTGAAAGTTTTTCTAATTTTCTGAAAATCAGCTGTCTCAGCAAAATACAACACAATATTGCGAAAAGTTGCATATCTAAAGAATGCTGCAGTAGCTCGTAACTGTTGAGTCGACGGGGCAGGGCCGTACCTGGGTAATGGGAGGCCCGGTGCGATTAAAAATTTAGGCCCGAGGTGCTTAAAAAAAGCTAGCTAATACTCTTTGTCTAGAATTATTCGTTGCAGAAATGAATAAAAATGAATGTATCTATAAATAAAATACATCTAGATACATTCATTTTTTCGACAAATAATTCCGATGGAAGGAGTATATGATTAATCATATCACCAGGCCGTACCTGGTAATGGGAGGCTCGGTGCGATTAAAAATTTAGGCCCGAGGTGTTTAAAAAAAGCTAGCTAATATGTAGTACCCTCTCTGTCCAGAATTATTCGTCGCAGAAATGAATAAAATTGAATATATCTATAAATAAAATACGTCTAGATACATCCATTTTTTGACAAATAATTCCGACGGAAGGAATATATGATTAATCATATCACCAATACAATTTCTTTTCGTAATTACACCAGCCGCATTTACAAGTTCAAGAAAGAACATAACAAATACTCCCTCCGTTTCAAAATACTTGACTTCCATTTGTCCAAAAATAAATGTACCTGTATACTAAAACATGTCTAAATACATCTAGATTTTAACAAATGAAAGACATGTATTGTGAAACGGAGGGAGTAGGATGTAGTACAAGGCTTTAGAAACTAGAACAGGTAGATAAAAGTACTGCCACAACCTTCGGATTGAGCAGAGTTGTAGTTAATTTTGCTGAAATTTTATTGGGGCTTGTGAAAGTGGTTCTATTTGACCGAAGTACTGATCGAGGAAGATACAGAGAGGAAGGTACGTGGTGCCTCGGAGAAATTGATGGGATGTATACGAGGTGGCTAGGCGTGAGATATTTGCAGGAGTTTTATATTCTAATATATCTAACTAATAATTATGCATTTAATACTCTGATTAGCTAACAATTTAGGGCCCTCCGGTTTCGGGGGCCCTGTTCGATTGCTCCGGTTGCACCGGCGGACATACGGCCCTGCGACGGGGAGTAGCATCACCAGTGGCGGAGCTACAGGGTGGCCAGGGTGGGCCGCGGCCCACCCTGGGATTTTGTACCGGCCTGTATATCTATAAATGTAGAGATTGGCCAGAGAAGGAAAAACAAGCCCATCAATATTTTGACCCAACAAAAATCCAACCACGCACACACAGCCTGATGGATAGATGACCCCTAAAAAAAGAACACAACCTGATTGCCTGACGGATACTTTGGTTGTAGTGTGCGATTTTACATTTTTTTATTAGAACATAAAATGGTTCTGAAACTTTTTGCACTGTCTTTCTATACAAATTGTTTATTTTTCCTAATTGTTTCAGAATTTTTGGAGTACCAGAAGTAGGGTGAATGTTCAGATTACTACAGACTGTCCTGTTTAAGACAAATTCTGTTTTTGATGCATAGGTTGCTTGTTTTGATGAAACTACCAATTTCTATTAATGGATTAAGCCATGGAGAAGTTATATTACAGCTGCTACAATGCAAAAACAAAATATGAATTGGTTTGCAACAATACTTAGAGTAGTGATTTGCTTTATTATATTAACGGATCTTACCGAGCTTTCTGTTGAGTTTTGTGTGGATGAAGTGTTCGAAGATTGAGGAGGTCTCGATGTGAGGAGAAGGAGGAGAGGCAAGAGCTCAAGCTTGGGGATACCCAAGTCACCCCAAGTAAATATTCAAGGAGACTCAAGCGTCTAAGCTTGGGGATGCCCCGAAAGGCAACCCATCTTTTTTCAACAAGTATCGGTATGTTTTTGGATTCGTTTCGTTCATGCAATATGTGCAAATCTTGGAGCGTCTTTTGCATTTAGTTTTCAATTTTCTTTGACGCACCATGCTGGTATGAGATAGTCCATGGTTGATTTATAGAATGCTCTTTGCACTTCACTTATATTCTTTGAGTATGGCTTTATAGAATGCTTCATGTGCTTCACTTATATCATTTGAAGTTTGGATTGCCTGTTTCTCTTCACATAGAAAACCACCATTTGTAGAATGCTCTTTTGCTTCACTTATATTTGTTAGAGCGTGGGGATTTATTTTGTAGAAAGAATTAAACTCTCTTGCTTCACTTATATCTATTTAGAGAGATGACAGGAATTGGTCATTCACATGGTTAGTCATAAAATCCTACATAGAACTTGTAGATCACTGAATATGATATGTTTGATTCCTTGCAATAGTTTTGCGATATAAAGATGGTGATATTAGAGTCATGCTAGTGGGTAGTTGTGGATTGTAGAAATACTTGTGTTGAAGTTTGTGATTCTCGTAGCATGCACGTATGGTGAACTGTTATGTAACGAAGTTGGAGCATGAGGAATTTATTGATTGTCTTCCTTATGAGTGGCGGTCGGAGACGAGCGATGGTCTTTTACTACCAATCTATCCCCCTAGGAGCATGCGCATAGTACTTTGTTTTGATGACTAACAGATTTTTGCAATAAGTATGTGAGTTCTTTATGACTAATGTTGAGTCCATGGAATATACACACTCTCACCCTTCCATCATTGCTAGCCTCTTCGGTACCGTGCATTGCCCTTTCTCACCTCGAGAGTTGGTGCAAACTTCGCTGGTGCATCCAAACCCCGTGATATGATACGCTCTATCACACATAAGCCTCCTTATATCTTCCTCAAAACAGCCACCATACCTACCTATTATGGCATTTCCATAGCCATTCCGAGATATATTGCCATGCAACTTTCCACTGTTCCATTATGACACGCTTCATCATTGTTGTTGGGGAACGTAGCAGAAATTCAAAATTTTCCTACGTGTCACCAAGATCTATCTATGGAGAAACAAGCAACGAGGGGAAGGAGAGTGCATCTACATACCCTTGTAGATCGCTAAGCGGAAGCGTTCAAGTGAACGGGGTTGATGGAGTCGTACTCGCCGTGATCCAAATCACCGATGATCCTAGTGCCGAACGGACGACACCTCCGCGTTCAACACACGTACAGCCCGGGGACGTCTCCCATGCCTTGATCCAGCAAGGAGAGAGGGAGAGGTTGAGGAAGACTCCATCCAGCAGCAGCACAACGGTGTGGTGGTGGTGGAGGAGCGTGGCAATCCTGCAGGGCTTCGCCAAGCACCGCGAGAGACGAGGAGGGAGAGAGGTAGGGCTGCACCAACAGGGAGAGATCAAATCGTGTCTTTTGGGCAGCCCCTAGGCCTCATATATATAGGGGAAGTGGAGGAGGGTGCGCCCCCTCTAGGGTTCCCACCCCTAGAGGGGCGGAAGCCCTAGATGGGTTTGAGGGGGGCGGCCAAGAGGGGGAGGAGAGGGAGGCGCAGGGAGCATGGGCCTTAGGGCCCATCTGCCCTTAGGGTTTGCCCCCTCTCCTCTTACCTTGCGCCTTAGGCCTTGTGGGAGGGCGCACCAGCCCACCTGGGGCTGGTCCCCTTCCACACTTGGCCCATGCAGCCCTCCAGGGCCGGTGGCCCCACTTGGTGGACCCCCGGACACCTCCGGTGGTCCCGGTACACTACCGGTGATGCCCAGAACACTTCCGGTGGCCAAAACCATACTTCCTATATATAAATCTTTACCTCCGGACCATTCCGGAACTCCTCGTGACGTCCGGGATCTCATCCGGGACTCCGAACAACATTTGGTAACCACATACAAACTTCCTTTATAACCCTAGCGTCACCGAACCTTAAGTGTGTAGACTCTACGGGTTCGGGAAGCATGCAGACATGACCGAGACGTTCTCCGGTCAATAACCAACAGCGGGATCTGGATACCCATGTTGGTTCCCACATGTTCCATGATCATTTCATCGGATGAACCACGATGTCGAGGATTCGATCAATCCCGTATTCAATTCCCTTTGTCTAGCGGTATTGTACTTGCCCGAGATTCGATCGTCGGTATCCCTATACCTTGTTCAATCTCGTTACCGGCAAGTCTCTTTACTCATTCCGTAACACATCATCCCGTGATCAACTCCTTGATCACATTGTGCACATTATGATGATGTCCTACCGAGTGGGCCCAGAGATACCTCTCCGTCACACGGAGTGACAAATCCCAGTCTCGATTCGCGCCAACCCAACAGACACTTTCGGAGATACCTGTAGTGTACCTTTATAGCCACCCAGTTACGTTGTGACGTTTGGCACACCCAAAGTATTCCTACGGTATCCGGGAGTTGCACAATCTCATGGTCTAAGGAAATGATACTTGACATTAGAAAAGCTTTAGCATACGAACTACACGATCTTTGTGCTAGGCTTAGGATTGGGTCTTGTCCATCACATGATTCTCCTAATGATGTGATCCCGTTATCAACGACATCCAATGTCCATGGTCAGGAAACCGTAACCATCTATTGATCAACGAGCTAGTCAACTAGAGGCTTACTAGGGACATGGTGTTGTCTATGTATCCACACATGTATCTGAGTTTCCTATCAATACAATTCTAGCATGGATAATAAACGATTATCATGAACAAGGAAATATAATAATAACCTATTTATTATTGCCTCTAGGGCATATTTCCAACAGTCTCCCACTTGCACTAGAGTCAATAATCTAGTTCACATCGCCATGTGATTAACACTCACAGGTCACATCGCCATGTGACCAACATCCAAAGAGTTTACTAGAGTTCATAATCTAGTTCACATTACTATGTGATTAACACTCAATGAGTTCTGGTTTTGATCATGTTGCTTGTGAGAGAGGTTTTAGTCAACGGGTCTGCAACATTTAGATCCGTATGTACTTCGCAAATCTCTACGCTATATTTGGAGCTATTTCAAATAACTGTTCTACTTGGAGCTATTCTCAATTGTTGCTCCATTATACATATCCGGTATCTCTACTCAGAGCTATCCGGATAGGTGTTAAGCTTGCATCGACATAACTCTTTATGTCGAACTCTTTATCACCTCCATAACCGAGAAACATATCCTTATTCCTCTAAGGATAATTTTGACCGCTATCTGGTGATCTACTCCTAGATCACCTTTGTACCCTCTTGCCAGACATGTGGCAAGGCACACATCAGGTGCGGTACTCAGCATGGCATAGAGCCTATGACAAAAGCATAGGGGACAACCTTCGTCCTTCCTCTTTCTCCAGCCGTGGTCGAGCTTTAACTCTTAACTTCATACCTTACAACTCAGGCAAGAACTCCTTCTTTGACTTATCCATCTTGAACACCTTCAAGATCATGTCAAGGTATGTGCTCATTTGAAAGTACTATTAAACGTTTTTGATCTATCCTTATAGATCTTGATGCTCAATGTTCAAATAGCTTAATCTAGGTTCTCTATTGAAAAACACCTTTCAAATAACCCTATATGCTTTCCAGAAATTCTACATCATTTCGGATCAACAATATGTCATCCACATATACTTATCAGAAATGTCGTAGTGCTCCCACTCACTTTATTGTAAATACAAGTTTCTAACAAATTATGTATAAACCCATAAACTTTTGATTTCTCCATCAAAATGTATATTCCGACTCCGAGATGCTTGCTCTAGTCCATGGAAGGATCGCTGAAGCTAGCATACCTTTTAGCATCCTTAGGATCGACAAAACCTTTCTGATTGTATCACATACAACCTTTCCTTACGAAAACTAGTAAGGAAACTTGTTTTGACATCCATCTGCCAGATTTCATAAATGCAGCTTATGCTAACATGATTCCGACGGACTTAAGCGTCGCTACGGGTGAGAAAATCTCATCGTAGTCAACTACTTGAACTTGTGAAAAACTCTTCGCCACAAGTCGAGCTTCATAGACGGTGACATTACCGTCCACGTCCGTCTTCTTCTTAAATATCCACATGTACCTAACAGCCTTACGACCATCAAGTAGTTCTTCCAAAGTCTACACTTTGTTTTCATATATGGATCCTTTCTCGGATTTTATGGCCTCGAGCCATTTTTCGGAATCCGGGCCCACCATCGCTTCTCCATAGCTCATAGGTTCATCGTTGTCCAACAACGTGACCTTTTAAGACAGGGTTACCACTTAGAAGTTGTACACACCCTTGTCAACCTATGAGGTTCGATAGTAACTTGATCTGAAGCTCCATGATCATCATCATTAGCTTTCTCTTCAACTGAAGCAGGGGCCACAGAAACATTTTTCCTGTGCTTGCGCTACTCTCTGCCTGAAGTGAAGGTTCAACAACCTTATCAAGTTCTATCTTCCTCCCACTCAATTCTTTCGAGAGAAACTTTTCCTCGAGAAAGGACCCGATTCTAGAAACAATCCCTATTGCTTTCGGATCTGAATTAGGAGGTATACCCAACTGTTTTGGGTGTCCTATGAAGATGCATTTTATCCGCTTTGGGTTCGAGCTTATCAACCTGAAACTTTTTCACATAAGCGTCGCAGCCCCAAACTTTTAAGAAACGACAACTCAGGTTTCTCCAAACCATAGTTCAAACGGTTTCGTCTCAACGGAATTACTTGGTGCCCTATTAAAGTGAGTGCGGTTGTCTCTAATGCCTAACCCATGAACGATAGTGGTAATTTGATAAGAGACATCATGGTACGCATCATATCCAATAGGGTGCAACTATGATGTTCGGACACACCATCACGCTATGGTGTTCCAGGCGGTGCTAGTTGTGAAACAATTTCCACAATGTCTCAATTGTGTACCAAACTCGCAACTCAGATATTCATCTCTATGATCATATCATAGATATTTTATCCTCTTGTCACGACGATCTTCAACTTCATTCTGAAATTAAATGAACCATTCAATAATTCAGACTTGTGTTTCATCAAGTAAACATACTCAGTATCTACTCAAATCATCTATGAAGTAAGAGCATAACGATATCCACTGCGTGCCTCAGCACTCATTGGACTGCACACATCAAAATGCGTTACTTCCAACAAGTTGCTTTCTTGTTCCATTTTACTGAAACCGAAGCTTTCAGTCATCTTGCCCATGTGGTATGATTTGCATGTCTCAAGCGCTTCATAATCAAGTGAGTCCAAACGGTCCATCTGCATGGAGTTTCTTCATGCGTATATACCAATAGACATGGTTCACATGTCTCAATCCTTTTCAAAAGAGTGAGTCCAAAGATCCATCAACATGGAGCTTCTTCATGCGTTTTATACCAATATGACTTACATGGCAGTGCCACAAGTAGGTGGTACTATCATTACTATCTTATATCTTTTGGCATGAACATGTGTATCACTATGATCGAGATTTAATAAACGATTCATTTAGGTGCAAGACCATTGAAGGTATTATTCAAATAAATAGAGTAACCATTATTCTCCTTAAATGAATAACCGTATTGTGATAGACATAATCCAATCATGTCTATGCTCAACGCAAACACCAAATAACAATTATTTAGGTTTAACACCAATCTCGATGGTAGAGGGAGCGTGCGACGCTTGATCATATCAACTTTGGAAACACTTCCAACACATATCGTCAGCTCACCTTTAGCTAGTCTCCGTTTATTCCGTAGCTTTTATTTCGAGTTACTAACACTTAGCAACCAAACCGGCATCTAATATCTTGGTGCTACTAGGAGTACTAGTAAAGTACACATTAACATAATGTATATCCAATATACTTCTATTGTCAGCCTTCTCATCTACCAAGTATCTAGGGTAATCCTGCTCCAGTGGTTGTTCCCCTTGTTACAGAAGCACTTAGTCTCGGGTTTTGGGTTCAACTGCCCTTTGCCCTTCTTGATTTCTACTTTCACGGTGTCAAACATTGCGAATATTTCAAGGATCATCATATCTATCCCTGATATGTTATAGTTCATCACGAAGCTCTCGCAGCTTGGTGGCAATGACTTTGGAGAAACGTCACTATCTTATCTGGAAGATCGACTCCCACTCGATTCAAGTGATTGTTGTACTCAGACAATCTGAGCACAAACTCAACGATTGAGCTTTTCTCCCTTAGTTTGCAGGCTAAGAAAATCGTCGGAGGTCTTATACCTCTTGACGTGGGCACGAGCCTGAAATCCCAATTTCAGCCCTCGAAACATCTCATATGTTCCGCGACATTTCAAAAATGTCTTCGGTGCCTCAATTCTAAACCATTTAACATTACCGAACTATCATGTAGTCATCAACACGTGTATGTCGGATGTTCGCAACATCCACAGACCACGTTCGAGGTCCAGCACACCGAGCGATGCATTAAGGACATAAGCCTTGTACTGTCCGCATAATTGCTACTGTCAACTTTCAACTATATTTTCTCTAGGATCGTATCTAACACAGTAGAACTAAAGCGTAAGCTATAACATAATTTGCAAAGTTCTTTTGACTATGTTCAGGATAAACAAGTTCATCTTATGAACTCCCACTCAGATAGACATCCCTCTAGTCATCTAAGTGATTACATGATCCGAGTCAACTAGGCCGTGTCCGATCATCACGTGAGACGGACTAGTCATCATCGGTGAACATCTTCATGTTGATCGTATCTACCATACGACTCATGCTCGACCTTTCGGTCTCTTGTGTTCCGAGGCCATGTCTGTACATGCTAGGCTCGTCAAGTCAACCTAAGTGTTTCGCGTGTGTAAATCTGTCTTACACCCGTTGTATGTGAACGTAAGAATCTATCACACCCGATCATCACGTGGTGCTTCGAAACGACGAACTTTCGCAACGGTGCACAGTTAGGGGGAACACTTTCTTGAAATTTTAATGAGGGATCACCTTATTTACTACCGTTGTTCTAAGCAAATAAGATGTATAAACATGATAAACATCACATGCAATCAAATAGTGACATGATATGGCCAATATCATATTGCTCCTTTTGATCTCCATCTTCGGGGCTCCATGATCATCATCGTCACCGGCATGACACCATGATCTCCATCATCATGATCTCCATCATCGTGTCTTCATGAAGTTGTCACGTCAACTATTACTTCTACTACTATGGCTAACTCTTTAGCAATAAAGTAAAGTAATTACATGACGATTTAAGTTGACACACAGGTCATAAATAAATTAAGACAACTCCTATGGCTCCTGCCGGTTGTCATACTCATCGACATGCAAGTCGTGATTCCTATTACAAGAAAATGATCATCTCATACATCACATATATCATACATCACATCCTTTGGCCATATCACATCACATGGCATACCCTGCAAAAACAAGTTAGACGTCCTCTAATTGTTGTTTGCATGTTTTACGTGGCTGCTATGGGTTTCTAGCAAGAACGTTTCTTACCTACGCAAAACCACGACGTGATATGCCAATTGCTATTTACCCTTCATAAGGACCCTTTTCATCGAATCCGTTCCGACTAAAGTGGGAGAGACAGACACCCGCCAGCCACCTTATGCAACTAGTGCATGTCAGTCGGTGGAACCGGTCTCACGTAAGCGTACGTGTAAGGTTGGTCCGGGCCGCTTCATCCCACAATACCGTCGAAACAAGATTGGACTAGTAACGGTAAGCATATTGAACAAAATCAAAGCCCACAACTACTTTGTGTTCTACTCGTGCATAGAATCTACGCAATAGACCTAGCTCATGATGCCACTATTGGGGAACGTAGCAGAAATTCAAAATTTTCCTACGTGTCACCAAGATCTATCTATGGAGAAACCAGCAACGAGGGGAAGGAGAGTGCATCTACATACCCTTGTAGATCGCTAAGCGGAAGCGTTCAAGTGAACGGGGTTGATGGAGTCGTACTCGCCATGATCCAAATCACCGATGATCCTAGTGCCGAACGGACGGCACCTCCGCGTTCAACACACGTACAGCCCGGGGACGTCTCCCATGCCTTGATCCAGCAAGGAGAGAGGGAGAGGTTGAGGAAGACTCCATCCAGCAGCAGCACAACGGTGTGGTGGTGGTGGAGGAGCGTGGCAATCCTGCAGGGCTTCGCCAAGCACCGCGAGAGATGAGGAGGGAGAGAGGTAGGGCTGCACCAACAGGGAAAGATCAAATCGTGTCTTTTGGGCAGCCCCTAGGCCTCATATATATAGGGGAAGTGGAGGAGGGTGCGCCCCCTCTAGGGTTCCCACCCCTAGAGGGGCGGCAGCCCTAGATGGGTTTGAGGGGGGCGGCCAAGAGGGGGAGGAGAGGGAGGCGCAGGGAGCATGGGCCTTAGGGCCCATCTGCCCTTAGGGTTTGCCCCCTCTCCTCTTCCCTTGCGCCTTGGGCCTTGTGGGAGGGCGCACCAGCCCACCTGGGGCTGGTCCCCTTCCACACTTGGCCCATGCAGCCCTCCAGGGCCGGTGGACCCCCGGACACCTCCGGTGGTCCCGGTACACTACCGGTGTTGTCCAGAACACTTCCGGTGGCCAAAACCATACTTCCTATATATAAATATTTACCTCCGGACCATTCCGGAACTCCTCGTGACGTCCGGGATCTCATCTGGGACTCCGAACAACATTAGGTAACCACATACAAACTTCCTTTATAACCCTAGCGTCACCGAACCTTAAGTGTGTAGACCCTACGGGTTCGGGAAGCATGCAGACATGACCGAGACGTTCTACGGTCAATAACCAACAGCGGGATCTGGATACCATGTTGGTTCCCACATGTTCCATGATGATTTCATCGGATGAACCACGATGTCGAGGATTTGATCAATCCCGTATTCAATTCCCTTTGTCTAGCGGTATTGTACTTGCCCGAGATTCGATCGTCGGTATCCCTATACCTTGTTCAATCTCGTTACCGGCAAGTCTCTTTACTCATTCCGTAACACATCATCCCGTGATCAACTCCTTGATCACATTGTGCACATTATGATGATGTCCTACCGAGTGGGCCCAGAGATACCTCTCCGTCACACGGAGTGACAAATCCCAGTCTCGATTCGCGCCAACCCAACAGACACTTTCGGAGATACCTGTAGTGTACCTTTATAGCCACCCAGTTACGTTGTGACGTTTGGCACACCCAAAGTATTCCTACGGTATCCGGGAGTTGCACAATCTCATGGTCTAAGGAAATGATACTTGACATTAGAAAAGCTTTAGCATACGAACTACACGATCTTTGTGCTAGGCTTAGGATTGGGTCTTGTCCATCACATGATTCTCCTAATGATGTGATCCCGTTATCAACGACATCCAATGTCCATGGTCAGGAAACCGTAACCATCTATTGATCAACGAGCTAGTCAACTAGAGGCTTACTAGGGACATGGTGTTGTCTATGTATCCACACATGTATCTGAGTTTCCTATCAATACAATTCTAGCATGGATAATAAACGATTATCATGAACAAGGAAATATAATAATAACCTATTTATTATTGCCTCTAGGGCATATTTCCAACAATTGTCATATTGCTTTGCATGATCGTAAGATAGCTAGCATGATGTTTTCATGGCTTGTCCGTTTTTTGATATCTTTGCTATGCTAGATCATTGCACATCCCGGTACATCGCCGGAGTCATTCATATAGAGTCATACTTTGTTCTAGATATCGATTTGTAATATTGAGTTGTAAGTAAATAAAAGTGTGATGATCATCATTATTAGAACATTGTCCCATGTGAGGTTATCAAAATAAAAGTGGCCAAAGAAGCACCATGTTCTTCATATAGAGAGTCTCTTGAGTTATCCCTTTCATATACTAGTGGGAATTTTCATTATAGAACTTGGCTTGTATATTCCAACGATGGGCTTCCTCAAATGCCCAAGGTCTTCATGAGCAAGCAAGTTGGATGCACACCCACTTAGTTTCAGTTTGAGCTTTCATACACTTATAGCTCTAGTACATCCATTGCATGGCAATCCCTACTCCTCGCATTGACATCAATTGATGGGCATCTCCATAGCCCGTTGATTAGTCGCGTCGATGTGAGACTTTCTCCCTTTTTGTCTTCTCCACACAACCTCTATCATCATATTCTATTCCACCCATAGTGCTATATCCATGGCTCATGCTCATGTATTGCGTGAAAGTTGAAAAGTTTGAGAACATCAAAAGTATGAAACAATTGCTTGGCTTGTCATCGGGGTTGTGCATGATTTGAATATTTTGTGTGATGAAGATGGAGCATAGCCAGACCATATGATTTTGTAGGGATAACTTTCTTTGGCCATGTTATTTTGAAAAGACATGATCACTTTATTGGTATGCTTGAAGTATTATTGTCTTAATGTCAAATGATAGACTATTGCTTTGAATCACTCGTGTCTTAATATTTAGGCCATGATTAGATTATGTGATCAAGATTATGCTAGGTAGCATTCCACGTCAAAAATTATCATTTTTATCATTTACCTACTCGAGGATGAGCAGGAATTAAGCTTGGGGATGCTGATACGTCTCCGTCGTATCTATAATTTTTGATTGTTCCATGCCAATATTCTACAACTTTTACATACTTTTGGCCACTTTTTATACTATTTTTGGGACTAACATATTGATCCAGTGCCCAGTGCTAGTTCCTGTTTGTTGCATGTTTTTTGTTTCACATAAAATCCATATCAAAGAGAGTCCAAACGGGATAAAAACTGACGGAGATTTTTTTGGAATATATGTGATTTTTGGGAAGAAGAATCAACGCGAGACGATGCCCGAGGGGGCCACGAGGCAGGGGCGTACCCTCACCCTCGTGGCCACCCCGTAAGGCGGTTGGTGTCCTTCTTTCACCGCAAGAAAGCCAATATCCGGATAAAATCGTGTCCAAATTTCAGCCCAATAGGAGTTACGGATCTCCGGGAATATAAGAAATGGTGAAAGGCCAGAATCTGGAACGCAGAAACAGAGAGAGACAGATCCAATCTCGGTGGGGCTCTCGCCCCTCCGCCGCCATGGAGGCCATGGACCAGAGGGGAAACCCTTCTCCCATATAGGGATAAGGTCAAGGAAGATGAAGAAGAAGGGGGGCCCACTCCCCCTCTCTCCCGGTGGCGCTGGAACGCCGTCGGGGCCATCATCGTCACCACAATCTACACCAACACCTCCGTCATCTTCACCAACATCTTCATGACCTTCCCTAGTCTATATACATCGGTCCACTCTCCCACAACCCGTTGTACCCTCTACTTGAACATGGTGCTTTATGCTTCAAATTATTATCCAATGATGTGTTGCCATCCTATGATGTCTGAGTAGATTTTCATTGTCCTATCAGTAATTGGTGAATTGCTATGATTGGTTTAATTTGCTTGTGGTTATGTTGCTGTCCTTTGGTGCCCATCATATGAGCGCGCGCGTGGATTACACCATAGGGTTAGTTGTATGTTGATAGGACTATGTATTGGAGGGCAAGAGTGACAGAAGCTTCAACCTAACATAGAAATTGATGCATATGGGATTGAAGGGGGACCAATATATCTTAATGCTATGGTTGGGTTTTACCTTAATGAACGTTAGTAGTTGTGGATGCTTGCTAATAGTTCCAATCATAAGTGCATAGAATTCCAAGTCAGGGATGACATGCTAGCAGTGGCCTCTCCCACATAAAACTTGCTATCGGTCTAGTAAAGTAGTCAATTGCTTAGGGACAATTTCGCAACTCCTACCACCACTTTTCCACACTTGCTATACTAACTTTATTGCTTCTTTAATTAAAACAGCCCCTAGTTTTTATTTACGTGCTCTTTATATTCTTGCAAACCTATCCCGTTACACCTACAAAGTACTTCTAGTTTTACACTTGTTCTAGGTAAAGCGAACGTCAAACGTGCGTAGAGTTGTATCGGTGGTTGATAAAACTTGAGGGAATATTTGTTCTACCTTTAGCTCCTCGTTGGGTTCGGCACTCTTACTTATCGAAAGAGGCTACAATTGATCCCCTATACTTGTGGGTTATCTAAGGTGCAAAACGTTTGCGATGGAGGATGCATCAAACACGCTTCAGATTTTAGTTGCGTGTGCGATGCAGGGCATACGGTTCAACTCAATTAACCATTTGCGATGAGGAGGAACAAAAGAAACGGGCAACCAGATGAATGTGTGTGTGATGTACAACATACGGTTCAGTCGGATGAACTGTTTGTGATTAGGCAACACAAAAGAAACGGTCAGCCAGATCAAAGGTGTGTGCGATATACGACATGCGGTTCACTCGGATGAACTGTTTGCGTTGATACATGAGAACAGAAACGGTTCAAATGAACAAGATGTGTGTGATATGAGGCAAACAGGTCTGTAATCGGAAACGTGTGCGAAGACACATAACAACACAGATGATTACTACTAACAAGTCGTGTGTGTTGTGAGCAAACGATTGCTGGTATACAATTGTGAGTGATTGATGAAAATATCACCGACGGGTTCCATTGTTTAGTCTGTGTGCGATGTGATTTTCTTTGTCCGCACAACATCTACGCTCTGTCTACAGAGCATCAACATATATACTTAAAAGGACAGCATTGCATAACCAAATTAAGCTTACAATTACACAAGTGACTACACACATAACATTTCCACACACCAAAGAAAGCAATTACATGCATACTAAAGTAGGAGAAACGAGGATCTAATCATCTACTTATTGTTGCGACGACGCTTCCCATTGCTCTGCTTCCGGCTGGATCCCTGGCCGTTTTGGGGAAGGAGGCACTTCCTAATGTCAACAATCCGCCTGTACACGTCGTAGCTCATGTACGCCTCCTTGGCCGCGTAAACGACGTGAGCTTTGTCGAGTTTCTCCATCCAGGCTGAGTGCCAGGCACGCTTGTCCTTGTTGCACGAATCCTTCATGTCTCTGTAGTAGGGGTCGATGATGGCCTCGGCGAGGTGAACCAGTGAGTCCTTCTCATGCTCCTTGCTGCCCCAGATCTTGTATTCGCCCTGGATGTCGACAAGATTCTGGCAGGCGATGCGTGAATTCTCGAGCGCCTTTACATCGTTGGTGATGTCCACCGTAGCAAACATGTAGTGGCGCTATTGACAAACCTGGTGAAACGCTCGCAAGGTCTTGTGGCCAGGCAGTAGTGGTAGATGAGGACGTGGTGGCGCACGCACATCTGGGCGACAACGACCTTGGTACGAGACCCGGCACGAGCGCGGGTGTACTCGAGGTCGAACCTGACCACCTTGTACTTCTCCGCGACAAGCAACAACTCCATGATGTGGATGGAGTGCTCCAACCAGACCGGGTCGTTGGTGTACACCAACCAGAGGTCCATGAACCTTCTGTGGGTGTCCACCACGACACGCATGGTGAACTGCTGCTCGTCGTTGGCAGCCTTTCGGAGCGCCATTGGAGCCGCGCAGGATACCCTCTAGGAATTTCTCGTGGTGGGTGTGCTTCTTGCAATGGTGGGGCGCGATCGAAAGTTTGAAGAGACACAAGGTTAGGTTAAATGGCTGCTGTAAGAAATGGGGGCCGGCCAGCCTGTAGTCATCACGTCTTGTCACGGCGTTCATAGCAGAGGATTCCAGTGCACGCTTGACAACACCACACCGCTCGCGTGGGCTCGAAGCGGCACCAAATGTATCGTCGGTGAGCCTGTTCCCGCGCTACCGCGCTGTTTACCGCGCAAGCTTCCCGCCTGGCTAGTTTGGCCACGCGTCGGTGTAGGACCGAAAGTATGTCTAGAGGGGGGGTGATTAGACTACTTGACCAAATAAAAACTTAACCTTTTCCAAATTTTAGTTCTTGGCTTATTTTAGCTACTCTTAGGACAAGTCAAGCAATCATCACACAATTCAAGCAAGCATGCAAAGATTATAGAGGCAGCGGAAAGTAAAGCATGCAACTTGCAAGAATGTAAAGGGAAGGGTTTGGAGAATTCAAACGCAATTGGAGACACGGATGTTTTTGGCTTTAGATAGGTGGTGCTATCCTACATCCACGTTGATGGAGACTTCAACCCACGAAGGGTAACGGTTGCGCGAGTCCACGGAGGGCTCCACCCACGAAGGGTCCACGAAGAAGCAACCTTGTCTATCCCACCATGTCCATCGCCCACGAAGGACTTGCCTCACTAGTGGTAGATCTTCATGAAGTAGGCGATCTCCTTGCCCTTACAAACTCCTTGGTTCAACTCCACAATCTTGTCGGAGGCTCCCAAGTGACACCTAGCCAATCTAGGAGACACCACTCTCCAAGAAGTAACAAATGGTGTGTTGATGATGAACTCCTTGCTCTTGTGCTTCAAATGATAGTCTCCCCAACACTCAACTCTCTCTCACAGGATTTGGATTTGGTGGAAAGAAGATTTGAGTGGAAAGCAACTTGGGGAAGGCTAGAGATCAAGATTCATATGGTAGGAATGGAATATCTTGGCCTCAACACAAGGGTAGGTGGTTCTCTCTCAGAACATATGAGTTGGAAGTGTAGATGTGTTCTGATGGATCTCTCCACGAATGAAGAGGAGGTGGAGGGGTATTTATAGCCTCCACACAAAATCCAACCGTTACACACAATTTACCAATCTCGGTGGGACCGAATCAACAAACTCGGTCGGACCGATTTAGTAAACCTAGGGACTGTTAGTGATTTCGGTGGGACCAACATCCAACTCGGTAGGACCAATATGGTTAGGATTAGGGCATAACGTAATCTCGGTGAGACCGATTACACAAACTCAGTGAGACCGATTTGGTAACAAGCTAAATAGAGGGTTGGTCAGGTAAACTCGATGGGACCGATTTGCTCTTTCGGTGAGACCGAAAAGTTACAAAAAGGAAATAGAGAGTTTACATTGCAATCTCGGTGGGACCGTTCCACTCTTTCGGTGAGACCGAAAAGTTACGAAAAGGAAACAGAGAAATTGCAATCCCATCTCGGTGAGACCGATATCCCTATCGGTAGAACCGATTTGCTTAGGGTTTGGCAGTGGCTATGACAAGTGAAACTCGGTGGCGCCGGATTGAAAGAATCGGTAGGTCCGAGTTTGGCTTTGGGTTTAGGTCAAATGTGGATGTGGGAAAGTAGTTGAGGGTTTTGGAGCATATCACTAAGCACATGAAGCAAGAGGCTCACTAAACAACACCTCATCCCTCCTTGATAGTATTGGCTTTTCCTATAGACTCAATGTGATCTTGGATCACTAAAATATAAAATAAAGAGTCTTGAGCTTGAAGCTTTAGCCAATCCTTTGTCCTTAGCATTTTGAGGAATCTACTTTCATCATCCATGCCATGCCAATCATTGAGCTTTCCTGAAATAATCATCTTGGAATAGTATTAGCTCAATGAGCTATATGTTGTTATGAATTACCAAAACCACCTAGGGATAGTTGCACTTTCAATCTCCTCCTTTTTGGTAATTGATGACAACATATAGATCAAAGCTTCGAAAAATGATAATAAGAATGAAATATATCGTCGCTTTGAGAAGTATGTGATAAGTAAGAGCTCCCCCCTAAATTTGTGCATATTTTAAAATTTGCTTTGGACTGCAAATGCACAAGGAGTTAGAATCATGGGTCACTCTTCCATGTCACATACATCTTGGTGGAGCGCTCAAAATGATAAGAATTGAATACATGCACTCATCACCAAGAAAAGTGAATGATCACATAAGATAGATAGGATAATATCAAGCATGCAAAGTGTAGCTTATGATCAAACACATGATCATCAATGTCTCACAAGCATATTATAGTATCTCAACCAAAAGCAAACAAAGTTTGAAAAACCACCAAATAAAGCAAGAGAGAATAAAAGCAACACACTCTCTCTCTCGAAGCCTATGATCTATACATTTTTCTCCCCCTTTGGCAACAAGTTACCAAAAAGTTCCTAGAAAATGCATAGTGCTAGATTGACACTCAGGCTTGATCTTCTGGTGGTGGTGGAGTCTGGATCACTCCAAGGACGAAGGCTTCTATTGAAGTGGTTGAGCTGGAGCTGAAGTAGATGCTGGAGCTGGTTGGGCTGGTGCTGTGGCTGGAGCTGAGATGGTGGCTCTGGTGTCAGGAACTGGCACTGCAGTTGACCTCTGAGTTCGTGGCACTCTGGCAAATGCATCAGTTGTAGTCTTCCCTTTCCTCTCCTGCATGTCATCTTGAAGTTGCTCCACTGCAGACTGAATCTCTATTACTTTGACATCCAAGTCATAGAACTTTTGTTCTACGATTCTCTCTAAGCTCTCCTGATTCTGAGTGAGGGTGGCCAGTCCTTTCTCAATCCTCAGTGTTGATCCAATCAAGTAAATAAGCTGCTCCTACTTGGTTTTCAAGAAATACTCAGATGCCTCCTCTTGAGTTGGCATCTTGGCAGCTTTCTCCTTCCTTGCCTTCTCCTTCTTAGCTTGTGCATGAGCTGATGATGGTTCATCCTTGTTCATCACAACTTGGTTGTCCTCGAAATCTGGATGAATAGGCAAATGTTCCTTGTCCAATAAGTATATGCCTGTGCCCATCTTGGAGTTTATCAACTCTTGGATCTGAGGGGCATAACCACAACTCCTCTTCTGATCTGCTGCAGTTCTTTTGATAGTTTCTACCATGAGGCTCATCACCTTGAACTTCTGTGGCACATCAAAGATATGAAGCAAATTGATTGCATGGCCTCTGATCATCTTGTGATCACCTGACTTGGGCAATAAAGTGTGCCTCGGAATCCAATTGATAGTTGGTAGCCCTGACAGAAGATAATGTACTGACCCAAACTTGAAAGTATCAAGTGCCTTGTTTGGGATCTCCTTGTACATGTTGGACATGGAGTTGTGATCCATCTTCTTCTTGGCATATATGTCCAAGTCATCTTCATTTTCTTCTGGGGCATTGATGAGCTGTGCCCACTCAGCAACTGTTGATTGGTACCTTGTACCTTCAGACATCCACACAATTCTGCCATCTGGATAGAAATGTGATGTGGAGTAGAATTGCATGATCAGCTCTTCATTCCACTTTGTGAGCTTCTGCCCAACAAAGTCAGCTACTCCACAAGCCTTGAAGCTGTCTTGCACTCCAGGATAGTGCTCTTTATTGTCCTTGATGTATTCCCAATCTACCCATCTCATGTCACAAACGATAGGTTTCTTATCAAGCAAAACTGTCTCATAGAAGTCCTGTTGTTCCTTTGTGTGGAACTTGTAGTCAACAGCAGTTCTTCTCCTTGTAGCATATGGATCTTCTGCTCTCCACTTCCTCAGCCCTGAGTCTCTTCTGATTTTCATGTCCTCAGCCACAGGATGAGCATCGTTGTGGTCTGGGATCTTGGGCTTTAGCTTCCTCAGAACTTGACCTTCTTCTTCTTCTGCAATGTCAGGCACTGGGGCCTTGTTCTTCTCAGTAGCTGGGATGCTCCTTGTATTCCTCTTTGGAGCTGACTTGGCCTTGGAGGCAGCTTTGGGTGCTTCTTTGGGCTTGGATGCAGTAGCCCCTGATCTTATAGCATCACCCATAAGCTTTGGTGCCTTAGGTGTTGGTGTAGCAACCTCTTCTTCTTCATCTTCTCCCTCAGAGTCTCTCCTCATGGAGGGTTTGCCAATAACTCTGGCAGTGGTAGTTCTGGCTCTCTTCTTCTTCTTGTCTTGGCCACTTGCTTCCTCTTCAGATTCCATGGTGAACTTTATAGTTTCTTCAGGTACAGCCTTCCTAGGCTTAGAGGTAGGAACTCTCCTTGCAGGTGCCTTTTTGTGCATACCAGGCTTGATGGCTGCAGCTGAGCCATACTCTTTCTTGAGCACTACTTTCTTGGAAGTAGCTTCTTCTTCCTCTGCCACATAATCCTCATCCTCTGAGTCTGAGGTTCTCTTCTTCCTTTGTCTGGTGGCAGCTTTTGGCAAATTGCTAGGGGTGCTCCTGCTGCCTTCATCTGAAGAGCTGGAGGGACTAGTGCCCTCACTCATGTGCACTTACTGTTCTGACATGTTCTGGCTGTCACTCTGATCAGACATGATGAAAAAGCTGACTGCTGACCCTGTGAAGAGTTTATAGATGAGGTAGAATAGATGAGCATCACAAAATGCAGAGGTTTTTGCAAAAGAATGATTCAAAATCTTAGTTTTAGTTTCCCACAGAAATTATTTCGGATCTACTGATTTTTAAACTCGGTGATACCGAAGCAGTTTTGGAACCTAAACTAGTGAACTCGATCAGACCGAGTCACAGTTCGGTGGCACCGAGACTGCTAGGGTTTCACAAAGTTCCAAAATCGGTCACACCGATTAGTAATTCTCGGTCAGACCAAGTCTCACTTGTGCAATGGCATGAGCCAAATCGGTGGGACCAAGTTTTTCAACTCGGTGGGTCCGAGATGGTTTCGGCGGAAACCTAACCCTAAAATTTCAAATCAAACCTATTCTACGAATTGCATTGACTGGATAGGAGTGTTTCAATCATGGCTAGAATCAATAAGATCACAATGTGCTAGGAATCAGATGGGGAATAGCACAAAGATCGAGTCCATGCCCTAGTTCGGCGGAGACTCACTACGGCGGCAACGGCGGGGTTGAATTCCGTTGACGGCGATGGAGACCAGCGACTGGAGGCGGCTGGCGGCGAGGAGACGATCCGGAGACCACGTAGGCAGAGCGAGCTATCGCGCGGGCGAAGGGGTTTGGAGAAATTTCCAAAAAATTTCCCGTGACTATATATAGCCCGACCCTGTCGGTGTGACCGAGTGGAACAACTCGGTGGCACCGAGATGCAAAACTGTATACAGTTATTGCAACTCGGTGTGAACGAATGGTTCAAATCGGTTGCACCGAGATCGAAAACATAGATCGACTTAATGATCTCGGTAGGACCGAAAGGGAGATATCGGTCAAACCGAGAATCACAAAGAAGTTTTGGAAGTTTAAGTCTATGACGAATCGGGGACTCCGAGTGCTCCTCACACAGAGTGGTTCGAATCTGACTTGATCAAATTTTGTGATGTAGCATGAATAGAGTTTGAGACGAGAAGAGCATAGATAGCTAGAGGAGGTTCTTAGGCATTCTTGTCCATCCACTTGGCAAGAGAAAAGAAAACCAATCAATCAAAACAACAAGTGGATGTCCTTGAACGAGTAAAATATGCAACCAACATGCTCACACAACAAAATGGCAATTGAAATATGTGACAAAGCATGCACAACCAATTCTAGCATCTATCAAGCAATTAGCGATGACTAGGTCATCTATATATGAGTATATTGACTTAGGAGTCAAATGAGAACATTTGATCGTAGGTCATACTCATCGTTTAAGCACAAGTGGGTTACCACTTTTACATAAAGCATTGTTGTGTTCATCATTAGAGTTGCTTTAGCTCAAGTCTTAGACTAAAGGTCCCCGTAGATGTGATGTCCCCCCTAAGAGGGATGAACTAACCTTGGGTTTTGTCGATGATGACTTCATGTAGATGTTGAAGATGTGGATGCTCAATGTTGATGTAGAACAATTGGAGCTATCCATTGGAGTTAATTGCACTTTCAATACCTACATGGGTTAGTCCCACAAGGAACAAACAAGGATATCCATAGACATAGAGTGATGCACACACAAGATGATGTCTATGAAAGCTTTTAGGTTACCTTGTCCCTTGACTTACCAACAAGAGGGTTTGTGACTCCTTGAACTAGTGCAAGATGTGGAAGTTGATTGCACTTGTTCTTGCCAAAATGATAAGAGTGAAGTATGTTGGCGGAGTCACCCTCAAGAACTCTCTAGTTCTTTTTCTTTTGGATCCACACCATCTTGATGGGAATCCTTGGAGTTGTAGTCGTACTTGATAAAGTGGAACTTGAATTAGTCTTGGGGTATTGATCTTCTTCCCACTCAACTCCATTGGCGTTGAATTTTCGTTCAAAACCAACACCTTGATTCTTCTGGTGCCTTCCTTGCTTACGTACAATTTCCTCGAATTGCTTACTTCCGACAAGGCTCTTGTAGACTCCTTTCTCTATAATTCCCTTCAATAAGCTATTTTCTTCCTCAAGTGTAACTTGGCTAGGAGAATCATTAGTGGAATCAAGAGAACTACTAGAAGCAACAATATTGGATTTAACATGATCATTGTTACTACTAGAGGAAGAATCTTTCTTGTTCTTGTTACTAGACTTGACTTGAGGCATGTAAGTGGATAAAAGTAAATGCTTGGCAATGTAAGAAGAACTTTTCTTGCGAAGATCATCATTGATTGCCTTTAAAAACTCATGCTCTTGCTCAAGGTTGAGCTTTTCAAAGCGTAACTTCTCATGAGCTCTTAAAAGTTCTCGATGATCTTCGAAGATAGTTTCATGAGCTAACTTAAGAGTGTTTAGTTCTTTAGTTAGAGCCTCAATCTTCTTCTTATCATTGTCATTCGTTTTATTTTGATTAGCATGATTAATTGACGTTTCATCATAGTATTCATCACTAGAGTTGTCAACAAGTAAATCATCATCACCTAACAAGTCATCTTCATCACTATTGAAATCGACATACTCAGGGTGTGTTACCTTAGGACCTTTGGCCATGAAGCATCTTCCAATTCCTTCATCTGGTGAGTCAAATATGTGGTAGGAGTTGGTTGACACAAGTGCTAGACCGGCAACACCTTCATCTTGAGTATATTCGGAATCGGAGTGATAACTTCTCTCGGAGTGGTTGTCGGAGTCGGAGCCGGATACCCATTCACCAACATGAGCTTGATGTCTTTGTTTTGTGTAGCTCCTTGATGACTTTTCCTTTCTTTCCGAATCCTTGCTTCTCTGTGAGTATCTTCGTTCATAACGATCATCTCTACTCCTTCTCTCTCTTGATGGTGATTCTTCTCTTTTGCTTCTTCTTTTTGGAGAATCTTCTCTTCTTTTGTAGGGTGTCGTACACTCATTGGAGTAGTGTCCGGGTCTTCCACAATTGTAGCAGTTTCGCTCTCTACTAGAAGATCTTTTGTCATTGTAGGACCTTGACTTGGAGCTTCTATCTTTGCTTCTACTCTTGTAGAACTTGTTGAAGTTCTTCACCATTAAGCTCAATTCTTCATTGAAGGTTTGTTTCTCATTTGATGATGTGGGGGCTTCACATGAGGCTTTGTAGGCACCACTTGATTTGTTGTGAAGTTCCTCTTTATCCTTGAGTGACATCTCATGAGCAACAATTCTTCCAATGACCTCCGTTGGCTTGAGATCTTTGTAATTGGGCATCATTTGGATTAATGTGCACACGGTATCATATTTTCCATCCAAGGCTCTTAGGATCTTCTTGATGATGAATCTATCGGTCATCTCTTCACTTCCTAAGTCGGCAATCTCATTTGTGATGAGAGCAAGCCTAGAGTACATTTCAGCGACGCCTTCACCATCCTTCATTTTGAACTTGTCAAGTTGACTTTGAAGCACATCCAATTTGAATTCCTTGACGGAGTCGGTACCTTCGTGCATATCAATCAAAGTATCCCAAATTTCCTTTGCATTCTCAAGACGGCTGATTTTGTTGAATTCTTCGGGGCACAATCCGTTGAAGAGAATATCACAAGCTTGAGCGTTGTATTGTAGCATCTTCAATTCTTCCGCGGTAGCTTCACGGTTTGGTTCTTTCCCATCAAAGAAGTAACCTTGCAAACCAACACACACAATAGCCCAAACGGCGGGGTTATGTCCGAGAATGTGCATTTTCATTTTATGCTTCCAACTAGCAAAATTAGTACCATCAAAGTAAGGACCTCTATGGTGATAATTTCCCTCGCTAGACACCATACTCCCCTAGGTTGTGAAACCAAGGCTATGACCACCAAAAGCTATAGAAATCAAAGCAAATGGAGACCAAAGCTCTGATACCACTTGTAGGATCGAAAGTATGTCTAGAGGGGGGGTGATTAGACTACTTGACCAAATAAAAATTTAACCTTTTCCAAATTTTAATTCTTGGCTGATTTTAGCTACTCTTAGCACAAGTCAAGAAATCATCACACAATTCAAGCAAGCATGCAAAGAGTATATAGGCAGCGGAAAGTAAAGCATGCAACTTGCAAGAATGTAAAGGGAAGGGTTTGGAGAATTCGAACGCAATTGGAGACACGGATGTTTTTGGCGTGGTTCAGATAGGTGGTGCTATCCTACATCCACGTTGACGGAGACTTCAACCCATGAAGGGTAACGGTTGCGCGAGTCCACGGAGGGCTCCACCCACGAAGGGTCCACAAAGAAGCAACCTTGTCTATCCCACCATGGACATCGCCCACGAAGGACTTGCCTCACTAGCGGTAGATCTTCACGAAGTAGGCGATCTCCTTGCCCTTACAAACTCCTTGGTTCAACTCCACAATCTTGTCGGAGGCTCCCAAGTGACACCTAGCCAATCTAGGAGACACCACTCTCCAAGAAGTAACAAATGGTGTGTTGATGATGAACTCCTTGCTCTTGTGCTTCAAATGATAGTCTCCCCAACACTCAACTCTCTCTCACAGGATTCAGATTTGGTGGAAAGAAGATTTGAGTGGAAAGCAACTTGGGGAAGGCTAGAGATCAAGATTCATATGGTAGGAATGGAATATCTTGGCCTCAACACAAGGGTAGGTGGTTCTCTCTCAGAACATATGAGTTGGAAGTGTAGATGTGTTCTGATGAATGAAGAGGAGGTGGAGGGGTATTTATAGCCTCCACACAAAATCCAACCGTTACACACAATTTACCAATCTCGGTGGGACCGAATCAACAAACTCGGTCGGACCGATTTAGTAAACCTAGTGACCGTTAGTGATTTCGATGGGACTGACATGCAACTCGGTAGGACCGATATGGTTAGGGTTAGGGCATAACGTAATCTCGATGAGACCGATTACACAAACTCGGTGAGACCGATTTGGTAACAAGCTAACCAGAGGGTTGGTTAGGTAAACTCGGTGGGACCGATTTGCTCTTTCGGTGAGACCGAAAAGTTACAAAAAGGAAACAGAGAGTTTACATTGCAATCTCGGTGGACCGATCCGCTCTTTCGGTGAGACCAAAAAGTTACGAAAAGGAAACAGAGAAATTGCAATCCCATCTCGGTGAGACCGAGATCCCTATCGGTAGAACCGATTTGCTTAGGGTTTGGCAGTGGCTATGACAAGTGAAACTCGGTGGCGCCGGATTGAAAGAATTGGTAGGTCCGAGTTTGGCTTTGGGTTTAGGTCAAATGTGGATGTGGGAAAGTAGTTGAGGGTTTTGGAGCATATCACTAAGCACATGAAGCAAGAGGCTCATTAAGCAACACCTCATCCCTCCTTGATAGTATTGGCTTTTCCTATAGACTCAATGTGATCTTGGATCACTAAAATATAAAATAAAGAGTCTTGAGCTTGAAGCTTTAGCCAATCCTTTGTCCTTAGCATTTTGAGGAATCTACTTTCATCATCCATGCCATGCCAATCATTGAGCTTTCCTGAAATAATCATCTTGGAATAGTATTAGCTCAATGAGCTATATGTTGTTATGAATTACCAAAACCACCTAGGGATAGTTGCACTTTCAGTCGGCTAGAAGAGGGACATGTCGTGGGCGTTTATTGGCAAAAAGCTTTGTAAAAAAGGTGTGTGGAATGACTTCGGTCATAAGTTTACCCTTGGGTGATGATGTCAAAGTTACACAGAAGGGTGATGATGGACACTCGAGTGCGATAATTAATTCTGCGCTCTACAGTGCACACGATGAAGAAACCAATTGTGTGCAATAATGTCGAAGATCGCAGTCGAGTTAGCTATACAGATCGTGTGATGTGAGATCGACAAGGTAAACTGATTCGAGAATGGTTAATAAAATCTAAGACCATTGCATATTAAGGTCAAAATAGTGCTAGCAATATACGAGTCTCATACGATGCCATTTGAACGATTGTACCACGAAAGCTCGAAATGTTACAAGGTTCAAATTCCAGAGTTATATGGCTCAAATTCGAAGATTACAAGGTTCAAACTGATATTATAAATGAAATTCAGCTCATCAGCTACAAACGCTTGCGCTGATCCGCTGAACATGGATATCAGAGAGGTTCAAACTAATATCACCGCTTCTAAGTCTGGCTTCGAAACCTCACAATTTTTACAAAGGGGTCAGCCACTGAGAAGTCATGTATGGGGTTGACACGATGACTTCCGATTACTCTATCATCTGAAGTTCCAAAATGAAATTCAACATTTTTGGAGCCTACTCCATTCTGCCGCAGGCGCTAGCGCTGATCAACAAACCATTGATTTTTGCGAAATAAGTGTAGGGCAAAACTCATTTCCTTCAGCACCCTTGCTCTGAGAACAAAGAACCTGGGGAATATAATCTCCGGTAAGGTCCCTCGGTAGGAGTTCAAAGTAATTTCTGAGAGATGCATATCTAGGCATTCTACGTGATTGTTAGATTGTATCACATTATCCACCACTGGGCCTAATCTTATCTGCAAAAGAAGAAAACGTGTTAGTGCCTACATGCAGTTTTGAACATTACTACAAGCCTAGCTATTTAGTTTGTAGGATTTGTAAAATTCACTAACATGCCATCTTCGATCTGACATGATTAACATGGGCATTTGATTAAATTCTAGAAAAATGTAGCCTTCTTCACAAGAGGTTGGAGTGGATGAGAAGTTCCCTAAGAAAACTAGTACAGATGAATCCAAAGGAGAAATGCTTATTGATTGTAACCATATGGATCAAGCAACAAATATGGGGGGGGGACATGTATGTACTGAAATCCTCCAAAAGAACCTTCAGAAATCATAGTAAATTGTCATTGTAAACTTGGAAAAAGGTGTCACAAACTGAACTTCCTTATGGTTAACATTTAACAGGAAAGGAACATCACCTCTATATATAGATTATCCAGGCACGGAAAGCATCTCAGGAAACTGACAACTTGCTCCAGGTCGGGGCCGATAGATTCTAGTGCCAAGACCTTCACTGTGCGCAGTTTCGGGGTCAAGCTTGTCGGAATCATTTTCTGAATGACAAACGAACAAACATCTTTAAAATTAGAAATAATGTTAATTTGTAGATGGAGAGGTAGAAGGCGACTGTTGTATCTGAATGGGTGTGGATCCAATAAGAAGTTCGGAGTATTTGTCAGACGAGTAGCCCACCACTGTCAATTTTGGTGCAGAAATGACATTGATTCTTGTTGGACCTTCTTGATCAACTACAAGTAATCTCTCAAGTGCAGGTGTGTCCTGGATGACCATACCATGCTCCACATCTTGTGATGTCTTCCTGTCACACCAGCAACAAACATAAATAGTCCGGAGAGTCATGGAGGTGATGTGGAAGGTACTTAACCCATTGACCGCCTGAAGGCAAAGGTACTCGAGTGCAGTACAGCCACGGAGCAGGCGCTCCATGTCACCCTTTGAGAGGTAGACGACGACGAGCTCGAGGTGCTTCAGTCGTGGTAGAATAAGAGCGGGCGCGTCATTAAGGGGCGGGAAATGGCAGTTCCTGAACTTGGCGACGTGCAGCGTGGGTGCGAGGCGGAGTGCGGACGTTGGCAGCGACTGCATATGCCCATCATCAAAAGTGAGCTCCTCGAGTTGATCTAGGGCGGGGGATCAGAACCAGTCGTCAAGCTTGGCTCGGTCCTTGCGGTTGGAATGGAACTTGCCCATTCTAAGGCCTTTGGTTGGGCCAAGGTGACTGCCGAGGATCTTGGAGAACGCATCCAAGCTTTTGTGATAGCCATGGCAGAGCTCGTGGGTGTCGATGAGGTCGAGAGGGCTGGAGTTCCATAGGAGGCGCCACCGCCGGGAAAGGAGGGTTGTCCGCACCACATATTTGATTGGGAGGAGGGAGATGATGACTCTCAATATATCATCGGGGAGGCCGCTGATTAAGTCTAGGCCTGCTAGAGTCGCTTGTGGTTCTAGCTCGCCCGGCCTCCGCTTGTTGGCAGCCCCATTCTCCACCTCCGGAGTCTCCCTGTCAGCGGCGCTTTCTGATAGAAATGGGAGTACAGGGAACATTTAGTTAAAACAGGGCAATAGAAAAGTGTATTGGTAACTAGAAGTTATTAGGTAGGAATATAGTAAGAAAAGGGAATAACAACTGGTTGCTTAAATACTACACAATTCATTTTACATTGCTGGGTAAGTCAACATGTGCAGATAGTTGAAAAGAAAACTTACTTCGAACAAAGTCTGGACGGATTATTTTGTCGGGGAAGTTAGCATATATCTCATGACCAGGCTCTTTTATGTGCAGTGCAATTTTAGTGCCAGCTTTCAGTACATAAAACTTTGCAATTTCATTCCAAAAGCCAGTGCCAAAATAGGAGTCACCACGTTCATCAAGTCTTACAGTAGCAACGATTGTAAATCCATGGTTTGTGTGCAGTATGACATCCGTGGAGCCTTGATCTATGTAAAGGGAAAAAATGTGCACTACATAATCTGTTGCATAGCGAGGGATGTCCTGCAGAAAATGGTAGGATTGTTAAAGAAAATATGGTAACATGCAAATATGGGCCCAAATTGAAAGAACTGTACAACAGTTGAAATCAAAGGACAAAAATCTATAATTAAACAGATAGGGTAAACATGATGTCATGGAAAAATGAGAGTAATCGAATGAACAATACATCATTAATTCGCCTAATATAGAAAGAAGAGGGGGAAATCCCCTTTGACGTATATGGTGCATGTGGCACCTTTTATCCAAATGTAGCAATATTTAGAATATGTTCAGGAAAGTAGGCCATGCCAACCGATTTAGGGTGAGATTGAACATACCGCGCACGTCCTCAAGTTATCTGGTACGATGAGATGGAATCTCTGGCAGCAGTCGCAAAGTCCTGAAGTGTCGGCGCACTGTACATTCTATGAATGAAAGAAAACCCTCAAATTAGCTCGAATAAAAATGAATTCACGGCAATTTCCGCCGGGTGATTAAAGGAGGCAGATGAACTGGGATAAGAGATGAGATAATATCTCGTTAAATTAGTTACCTTGTCGTCCATAAGAAAGAACCCTCAGTACGGCGGATTCCCCAACCGAGCGGAGCTGGGTCGACCACGAGCAGCATCGAGAAAGTCGATGGCGATAGGCGGCGGAAAGCGGAAGTAGTGAAATGCGGTGGGCTTTGCCGGCAGCTTGGCGGCGGACGCAGGCGTCGAGCTAAGTGTTTACTGCCGTGATCGGTAGTGCCATGGCATAGATGCAGAGGAGCTTGTGCAGGTGTGAACGGGGAATGTACTGGAGGGGCCGAGGGGGTGGTGGGCGCGGTGAGGGTTTTGTGATGTGGGGATGGTGATGGTTTTATTTTTTATTTTTTGAATTGGGTGGTGAGGGTTTTCTGTCCTACAAAGAATTTTGGGGGCGACGGTTTGGTAGAGCGAACCGTGTGTGATTGACACAACAGGCAAAATGAAAGTCATTGCACACGGTTCCAATTTTGGGAACCGTGTGTGATCGACGTAATACCTCTGTCCTGGTTTATTGGTCTCCCGTTGTAATTTTTACCAAAATTTGGCGAAATATTTAACATACTCAGACATAGATAATAAGCGTACACGTACATAAGCATAGTTCAACCATAAGTGCATAGTTCAACCGTCATTAAGCATACTCAAGTGTACATAGTTCGATCCATCCTACATCTCATCTCACATGCGGCCGGCACGATCCTGAAGCGTCTCTAGGTACTCGGCGTACGCGCCGTGCGCCACCCTGCGAGAATACTTCTGCTTGAAGGAGCCAACGACCCGTCCTCTTTCATGCGTCAGAACACTTAGATACGCGTCATGAAGCTTGTAGTTGCAAAATGGGCATCCATAGCCGTCGTTCCAGGTCCTAATACGCTTGTTATGCATTCCCACATAAAGCTCCCTCAGGATTCGTTTCTTGTACCTCCTCTGGGCATCTTCATCTTCGCTGTCCACATCGTCAGATAACACCTATATAAATAGTAAAACAAATTTGGCATCAAATCAATGATTTCATACCGTGAAGTAGGATTAGGAATTTATGGCTATTTATTTATACATATCCAGAGATTATGGTTCGATTTTTAAGCACAGTCGTCTATGTACAGACCAATCTTGAAGAAAATAATGGCACAAACATATGTAGGTCATTCAAAATCAATTGTCAAGTCCTCGCTAGGAATTATTAGCACGAACACTAACCCTAGTCGGATTACAAGCAGAAATCATTTGCACAGATGAAACAACTAATCACTTATCACCTGTGCCATTCAAACAATCAATACACTACACGGATCTAATGAAACTTACTCAGATTTCATGGATTGGGAGAACATAACCACAGGATTTCTATTCCAAAAAGGGGGAGGCAGGAGTAACAAGAGAAACCCTATGATCTATTCGACACATAAATGGGTATAGATGACTAACCAGCTGTCCGTTGTCGTCAGAGTCATCGCCGGAGTGGTTGTCGGAGTCGTCGCCGGAGTGGTCATTGGAGTCGTCGCCGGAGTGGTCGTCGGAGTCAGTGTGGAACTCCGCCTCCGGCTATGGAAGCTCGACGCCGTCGGCGACGTCAGGGTGCAGCGATAACTCGCCGGTGGTGACAGCAACCTCTGTCTCCATCTCCACACCGTGCTCCGGTGCTTTAGCAGCCCCAGCGTCGCCACTCCCTCCGATGGGGCGCTTCGGCGGCATTCTCATACACTGACGGCTTTGAGAACTGAGAGCGGCGTCGAGGATGCAAGCGGAGAGAGAGGATTGTGTGTGCGTAGCAAGGATGGGGGGTGCGGCCGCTTGGGCGCACCATTAATATGAAGTAGTGGGAGTTGTGGGAGAGAGGCGGGTGGCGGTCAAACCGATGGCTTGCCTCTCAGTGAGCCTGCGCACTGGACTGTTGGCATGCCTACCAAAGTTTCACACAGCTACTCGCACGCCTCCTGATGACACTGCGTAGCGAGCACGCCTCAGTCAATTCACACACCTGCACACACGCCTCCCCGTCTGCCTACGCGGCGGACTGCTCGCATGCGTCCCGTCAACTCACGCCTGCTCGCATGCCACACGGGTCACGCGGTGGCACGTATATTGTTTTTCTATTTGGATGGTTAATGCTGCCGCTTTATTGCTTAACCAAAGCATGGCACGTATCCATTGTTGGTCTAATGCTCACGGTCCGAATAAATAATCCGTTTGGGATATTGGTTCCCAATTATTAATAATCTCCCGTTTGTAATTAGATAAAGATTACATCAAAACTGGTCTCAAATTTGACAAAAAAGTACAATGCCACTTTGTATTGGTGTCCATATGACAACACAATAAGTTTCATGAACTTCAAATAAGTTTTGGATGTACTATAATTTAAAAATCAAGATTCTCAATGTTTGAAATTTGTTGCACGGTGTCGGTTCAATATCCGGCGTATCTCGTAGTAGGGGTCCTAAGCTAGGCGTCTTGGAGCGATGGTAACATGGACACGGGGTTTTACCCAGCTTCGGGCTCTCTTGATGAGATAATACCCTACATGCTGCTTTTGATTGTATTCATATGGGTGTAGTACAGAGTACATGTATCTACCACGAGATTGTAGTAATGAATATGACATTGTCTATTGACTAGCCTGGCCTCGGTTTATATAAGACACCGGAGGCCTAGGGTTTAGGAGAGTCCTTGTCTTGGGTGCCAAGTCTTGTGGAGTCTTCCTTTTATGCGGCAGGGGTTGTCCGAACTGGCCCATGAGTATGCGGCCATGGGGTCCTCGGCCCAATCTAACTGATCGGGAGACAATGTGGTGAGTACCCCCTAATCCAGGACACCGTCAGTAGCCCCCTGAACCGGTCTTCAAGTTGGGGACGCTCCTCGATTCTTCCGAACTGTTCTTCATCTTCGATCATCGGTCTTGATAACTGGTTCAACAAATCTTTCCATCTTTGATCTTGAGGATCGCCAAAGTGAACCCGAAGAGTTTACACGTCAGGTATCCGAGGAGCCCCTTTAAGTTTTCGGCCTTTATCAATGCCTTGTTATTTTATGCTATACCTCGGGTTTGAAGTTGTTCCCGAGCGGCAACGTCCTCTTGCGTCCAAGCTCCAACGCCAGACTGCATTCGAGGTATCTTTAGCAGCCAAGCACCAACGCCGGACCGCTTCCGAGCTCCAACGTCGGAATGTATCTGATCTCCAACGCCGGACCATGTCCAAGCTCCAACGTCAGACTATGTCCAAGCTCCAACACTGGACTGTATCCGAGCTCCAACGCCGGACTATGTCCAAGCTCCAACGCCGGACTATGTCCAAGCTCCAACACCGGACTATATCCAAGCTCCAACGCCGGACTATATTCGAGGTGTCATAGATCACCTTGGTTCAAAAAAGTTGAAGGAGTTTAGCCGAGCTTAATGCCAGAAATGCCCTCTACGGAGCCAGCCACTGGCGTCCGAGCTTTATGCCGGCCTGCTTCTGGGATGTCTATTGTAGTCGAGCACCAACGCCAGACTGTATCCGAGGTGGTGCACCACCTCGACCATGGGCTGATTTTTATGAATTTAATTCCGAATTGTGCAATGTAATCTCTGCCGAGATGTATAGCCAGTAGCCCTCAAGGTGCGTGTTGGCCTAATATCCGGGATGCACCTGAAGGAAAAAACAAACCGCTGACCCTAGTAGCCCCTGAGACTCAGGTGGATTCATAAAATCAGCCTGAGGATCAATTCCCAGCTCGGCAGCATACTTAGGATTAGAAACGCGGTGTGCAAAGTCCTCGAGACTCAGGTTCGGTGCGGCCGACCAACCTGAGGATAATAATCTCCTCGAAAACTATATTGCGCTTTAAATTTTCTGCATTGGATTGCCAATGCAGTAGCCCCCGAGACACTGGTCGGGTGGCAACACCAGATCAGGGAATCGATGTGCCCTTTTAATATTTGTAAATAATAAGCCCGAAGCCTAGTAGCCCCCGAGCCTTAATGCGGGCACGGGAGGCCGAATTAAGGATCGATATCCATAGTAAAATCACAAATTATGTGTAATGACTCTATGTATCCAAGTACTTTACATCATTAATGCTCGGATCTGCATTGTACAAAACTTTGTTGACCGACCATCGGCTTCAACCTCCTCGGCCAGCAGCTGAGGAGTGTTTGTCCTACTTTATAAAGCCTTTATGTGGGCAAAGATTTACGACAAACAAGGCAATCCGGACATACAGTTTTATAAACAAAGGTACGCAGAGAGACATGTTATATTATTGTTTAACATAAGAAACAAAGGTACACAATGGACATCGGCTGGTCGCGGCGGCCATCACCGGCGTGCGGAGCAGCTGGTTGAGCCGCTGGCCTTCATCTTGTTCTTCATCGCTGTGCGGGCCGGCGGGTCGTCGTCGTCATCCTTGGCGGAGTCGAGGTCGATCTGCGAGGTACGACGACCTGGCTCCGACGCCCTCGCTGGCATCTGCACCGCTTCTTCTTCCTCCTCCTTAGGCTCCCCACCGATGACCGCCGGCGGCGCGATAGCCGTCTCCAAGTACACTGCGGCATGTCGGTCATTAGGAGCCCAGTAGGTCTTGTACTTGCACCACTTCTTCCTCTGTTTAGCATCGTCGGAGACGGCCTGATTCATGGCCCAACGAATGATGTCAACTGCCATCGCGCCCTTCGCTGGGTCAGGAATCAGCGTCTTCAGCTCTTCTTTAGTGGCCTTCATGAGCACTGCATTAGATTCGTTCTGCATGTCAGGCATGGAGCCGAAGTTCGAGCACACCTCCAGGGTGTTCTCGAACTTGATGCGGTCATTAGCCGACCACCCGAGGAAGAAGGCCCTCTAGCCAATACCCCAAGGGAAGGGGTTGGCGTTGGAGCTGGAGCTAGAGCTCATGGCGATGGGGAGGAGGAAGGTTGACAATGAGAGAAGAGAGGGGGTGGGTAAGTAGTGGTGGGCAGGGTGAGTAAATATAGGGGGGATGGAGAGGAGGAGAAGAGTGACAGTCATGTCATTTTAACTACATGCTCTTCAATTAGCCATGAACTCTATGCTATGCTTGACTCCATGAATTATGTGCAGATCGAGGAGAGCAATGAGATGGGCATGGAGGTTGACAACAAGGGCAAGCAGCCCCTTCACCCAATGCCCGACGAGGTTGTGCTGCCACCCACCACCGAGGAAGACCCGAAGACGCCTGAGGGTGGCGACGACGAGGGCATGGAGGAGCCCCCTAGCAACAAGCGTAGCAACTACGACCACTATCATCAGGAGGATGGCTCAACTCACTTCTTCAAGGTCATCCTTGCACCAAGGCTTGAGTGCATCCCCATGCCCCTGGACTTCACCAAGCACTTCGTTGTGGTGCCGACGGAGTTCAAGCTCGGGAACAACACCGGCTGCTCCTGGAAGGTGACGGTGAAGCTGATGAACGGCAGGGTGACCCTGGATCAGGGTTGGGCCACCTACGCAGCCGTTCATCAGATCAAGATCGGCTACATGATGACCTTCAAGCTCCTCACTCCCGACACCCTCAAGGTCATCATCTTCGACGACGATGGCATTGAGGTCGTCAACAAGTGCGGGAAGCACGACGAAGCCTTCGCCGCCAAGGAGTAGGGCCGGGGCCTCCCTAAGTACTATCGAGTCTGCTTTGAACTGTTTATGTTTATGGTTTATGCGCAGAACTGTTATGAAGTGTGGTATTGCTTATCTGAAATATGCTCTTAAGTAGTTGATCCTCTGTTTGTACTCTGCTCTGCTTATGATGTGTGCTACTGGTTGTGCCGAAGTGTGCCGGTAACCTCACCAACTAGCCAAAAAGGTTACCACACACCAGGCATTGCATACAACCAAACATCATGTCTTGGGTTTGTCCACTAACATGCAGGCAACCAAACACCAGGCAGTATGGTTCTGCCCATGCAGGCAACCAAACAACATGCAGATGATGTATTTGAGGCTGCATTTGCATAGCCAGGTTGAGTGGTGAAGTGTATGCAATGCGGGTACTGTAGCAGCGCACGGCAACCAAACATGCCCCTAGGGTATTGGTTGTGCGTCGTGGTCGACGAGACTGACACACTAGTGTTTGAACAATTCATTATCACTACAAACACTAAGCTCCACAGAAATAGGAAGCCGTGGGCGCTCAGGCTTTTGATAGCGCGGTGGACCGCGCTGGTCATTGGGAGGACGCAGGGGAAGGCGTGCCACAGTCCTGGCTACATCTCCCGCAGCCCAGCGCGGCGCCACATCAGCGTACGATGCATGTGTGGGCCCCGCATGTCAACAAATTTAAGAGGGAGGAACGTGCAAAAAATATGAGGAGGAATTCGAACCCAGCACCAAACGCAGACCTGACAGCCAAGCTAAACATCACACTAGACCGCACGTCATGTCTAGCTAATAAACAAGTTCCTTTTATTGCGTCTTCGGCATCACATATATGGTAACATACCTCTCTTCGTATTCTACCGGTTTTCTTTTTATTTTATTTACCAATTTCACGTTAGATCTAAAAAACAATTTCGTGTTTATTTCCCCTTTTTTTACTAATATAGGTGAATTATGTACTAATAATTATTCTAGTATTTTCTTACATTTATTTTTAAAATGGAAAAAGTTAAAATGATGAACTTGAAAATAAAAGAATAGGAAAATCTGTAATTGGGCGTAGGGTTGAATAAAAATATAAATATTTTCTAAAACCACGCAGAACATTATATAAAATACATGCGGTCAAATTTTTAAATAATTTTGTATTTAAAAATACAACGAGGATTCAAAATAAATGCATGTGCTTGTGGTCCTGAATCAAGATACATAAATTTTCCTAAACTTTTTAAAATCAAAATAACTTTTATAAGTTTACCTCTTGAAGGCATAAAATAATGAGAACATAATATAGATTTAAAATGCGCTACAACAGGATTTGTTTATATGAAAAAGGGAAAATTAGCAAAAACTTGTTAAAATAAAATGAAAATGGAATAAGCATCAGGAAAATCGCCTGAAGATATTAAAAAAAAGGTATGGTACGCTTCTGGGCGACTTAATTATATGTACTGCTAATGGCGTGATACAAAAATGGACTTATATGTACTTTAGATCAGTGATTCACATTAGGAATGGACTGGATCAATGGTTAGATTGGCTGTTTTCTAATGATGAGTAGTCTCAAGTTCGAATCCCATGGGCACGTTTTTTCCCACCGATTTTCTCTCTCACAATCTGACATGCGGGACCCACACTTATACGGTACTACGGGGAGTAGCAGGAGGCATAGCCAGGACCTTATTGGAGCGTATTTTCATGTTTGAGGACCGCAGTGGAGCACTCCGTGAGTTCAAGGACCATGATGTTACATGCCGGAGAGTACGAGGACTATGGGTGTAATTATCTCGGGCATTGCGGTCTTCGTGGCCTTCCGTGGCTCGCTTCGCCTGCTCGCCAGGGGAGAAGGGGAGGCGGTTCCTTTCTTTTGCGCCTAGAGAGGGGAGGCCGTTTCTTTTTTTTTTTGCGCCTAGAGAGGGGAGGCGGTTCCAAGGGTAGAGAAGTTACCGACGCATCCATCGCCTCCCCCAATCCAACACCTTGCTTCACCGCGCATGTCCCCCGACCCACTCTCTAGGCTCACCGGCGTCGCCACCGGCTGCAGACTGCTCCCAGCTTGCCCTCCCTCTCTCTGATCGCTTCTACCATTTTCGCGTAAGTCCTGCAAGCTTTCTCCCTCTCTCTCTCTCTGGAACATCAGCTCGCTTCGGGGATGGGGGGAGGAGAACCTGTGCAGGCGAATGAGGTTCAATCTTCTAGCCCGGTGCTCATATGTGTTTGAGTCGAGGTGGAAGGACAATGATGTTATAGGACGCTTTATTAATCTAGAACACCGACCCGTGTTACGGTGGTGTCTCTGTCTCCCATTCGCCTGCTCCTTCCGTCAGGTTCCAAGGTTTCTCTGTCCTTGATGGTCCGATAATTATTATTTTGCAGATCCTGACTAGGAGATCATCTAGAGGTACCACTGTCGTTTCCTTTTTCGTATTGCTGTTCTTCATTGCAACTCTGTTTTGCTTAGGAGTATTTTTTTTGTCTCTGCTCCAAAAGGGGCAAGTAGCAGAGTTCCAATCTTATGAGATGGAGCAAATGCATATCAAAGAGAAGATTGTCCAATCCAGATTTGCTTCCTTCGCTAACTGCAGATATGTAAATCTTACCAATTAGTTGAAATTCACATGGATGTCCAGATTGATTTTATCAAGATGTTCGAATGAATTATTTCTTCAACTTTGTGGTTTAACATTATTTTTCACATACATGATGTAGGCAACCTTGAATCTTGGAGCCTTAGCGAGGGCACATGCAAGTTACTGTTTCCAATGGTTACGAGCATCTCCTATTTGCAAGACGATGACAAGCATGTTTCTGAAGATGTGAATATCAGAGATCTAGATATTGCAAGCTGCGAGGCAAATGATCTTCAGCTTTACCGACCTCCACAGAGGCTGAACCATGTTTATCTGCTAGAGATGGGAAATCGGACATTCTGAAGACTCTTTTTTATGCCCGGGGCATTCATGTAAGAAATATGTTTTGAAGTATGTAGCCTATGTTTTTTTCTTTGATATTCGTAAATAACACCGAAGTTTTTTACTTGCACAAAGTGTTTATCCATGATAAGTGCTAACAATGATGGGAAGCTGCACTTGAAAACAGAAGCTTCACGAGTGGCACAAAGGGCAGCTGAAGCTTTACTTCAATTATGATTTTTTTCCTTCGTGTTTTGGTCTGAAATTTTCATTCTGCATTTCCCTTTGTACGTATATACTGTCATGGAAATTTCGAAGTAAATACGATGTATAAGCATAACTTAGATTGAACTATTGGGTAGTCTAACTGAATTGGTAGAGTTGTAGGACAAAGCATACTAGGTGTATTTCTATGGTATAAGCAGCTGAAGGTGAGCATACATGCTTCGACAGTTTGTGCTTCTGTTGGGAGGTGGAAAACTTGTTTGGGTTATACTCAAATGCTTCTGAAAACTGAAATTCTTTATACTTTTAGAATTTCAGTAATGCATATATAAGAGCACACACTTCATTAATTTTGTGTGGAGAGGACGCTTTACATTGTTTCTGATAGTGACTTTACTACTTTAAGGTGAAGTAAATGTTTGATTAAAGTGATACAACTTAAGAGCTTTAACTATTCTCAATTTCTCATTAAATCTGTACTTTGATAATGTAATATTTTTCATTTACTTCCAATACTTCATAATGATGCACAACGAATATGGGTGACGACAAAGCTTTATACTGTTTATGCACAAACAAGTATGGCGTCCGGTTAAGTGCTCCCTTCTGATTCATATTTATTCGCTAGCAGTCAAAGTACTTGCCTCAATTTTATTGGTGCAGCAGGGATATTTAGGATCCATTCTATTTCTGATCATGTTCAGTTAGGAGGCTATGAGATTATTGTAGGCCCCACTGTGTCGTTAAATAGGTATTTTTCTTTCTTATCTTGCTCTTTTTCTGTTTTGTGCTTTAAATTGTTTCTATATGTCACCCACTTAATCTAAGGCTGTCCACAATCAATTGTTTTCTTTCAGTAGGATTTTGTTGTACTCCTGAAAATCCATGGGCAAATAGTACTATGTTCAGTTGAGAGAAGTAGTTCACGACACATGGAAATATTTATGGACGCTGAATTATGGTGTCATTGTCGCCATCGTCAATGCTAAGTCTATTTACACTTTGGATTATGGGCTGCTAATATCTTTTGGTTTTCTTATCTTTTTGTTCTGTGACTACTTTTATGTAATGGCATGAACTCTTACTTTTGTTTCTAAAGATTAACCTGTCGTCTTTGCTAACTTAGTGTTCCTATTTCAGCCATGTATTATTGGTGATTCAGTGATTTCAGGCTACCAGTAATTTCTTTTATTTTTCAGGTTAAGCACAATGAACGGTTCCTACAAACAACTGTTTTAGCTCTCCTTATTGAGTATAAGAAGTAGTCTCCAACTGCTCTCCAACAATCTTTTTAGCTCTTTGGTTAAGTACAGATAGGGGTGTAGGGCATCATTCCGCGTAAGCCTCCAAAAGCACGGTGTTAATTCAAACTGAACTACATCACTAAAAAACTGTATAACTAACCTGACCTGTTTTGCCTATGGAGCAGGACGGACCAGGTGCCGCTCTGCATCCCTAAGGACAAAGAATTGGTAGGTCCTTATTTCTATTGCTAATGACGAGATGATGCTACCATTAAGAAAGGCTGCTGCTTCATTTTCCTTTTAACTTTCTGAATGTTTTTGCAACCAACCATTCTTTTACATGTATTTAAGATGCGTTGCTAGATGTGAGTGGTATGTGAAAAATATACAAGCTACCAATTTGTTCTACTATGGGCATGGCGTTATAATTAGCCATTTTTGCAGTTACTATAGTTTGTTTCTCATTAAGCGAAAGGTATGTTTCATTGCCCCTGTTTCTGTCCCCGCCTCAATCACTATATAGAATGTAGCCATGTTTTAGACAGTTATCCGAGTTTACAGTTTACTCGGTTACTGGAGGGATACTTGGATGTGTGGACTTGAAAAGGGACATTCAGAGACAAAAATGCAAATGTTTGAGTAGGCAACAACTATGATGTATTCAAGTATCCCCCGGATGAACAAAATTAGTCATACGATGTGGGTTTCTTGACATCAATACCACGCCAGAGTCCTGTGAGATCGATGCTGTTGTACATGTGCAACACATCATACAGTGTGGTGCCAACAAGATTGGCCCAAACTTTAATTGTTTTGATTTAAATTTCGGGACTAGCTAAGAGCAGGCCAGTGGAAAGATGATGATGTTCCCATATCCCATGTATGTTCCCATATATACTTACCAAAATGTTAATAGCAAACGGTATAGCACATCCGTTGTATGAATTCTTTTTGTCCTGGCATTGTATTGAGCTTCGCACATCCAGTTGTCTCTCACACAAACAGCTACCTCATAGCTTAAATGAAATACACAACGAACCAACTGACAATAATAACCCGTGTAAGAAAGCGAGAGACTTAACACACCATAGAAGGACGGCGCGGCAAAGCGCGCGTCATCCTCTAGTTCCTTCTACTTTCCAGAATTTTGCGTCCATATCAACATGAGATTGTTTTCAATTTGGGTAGCTTTGTGTTAATGCGACTATTTTTTTTGTTTATGGCATGACAAAATTTGCTTCAAATGACCATGTAATTGTCTCCAATGTAATGATAAACTCTTTAAACAACTTTTTGCCATTGTTATAAATATTGAGTAAATTGCACAAAACCACCACTTCGAAGGCAAGGTTTGCGAAAACCACTACAATACATTTTTTTTTCAAAAAACACCATGTCTTCGGTAATCTTTTTGCAGAAGACACGGATCGGCGGATCAGGCTCAGTTAAGTGAGTTTATGACAGGTGGGGCCCGTTTTTTGCCTACGTGGCATGACTTTTTGTGCCAGGTAGATTTTAATCTAAAATTACAAACTAGACCCTAGAATTTTACATAGACACCCCTAAATCAAAAACGAAAAAGCAATTAGCCCCCGCTTCTCGCCGGCCGTGGGTGCAGAACGTCGTCGCCGACTTTTGGCCGCTCGTCGTCGGCACCATACAAGCGCTGGTTCACGGGCACCAGCCGGCTCGCGCGGGAGGTGACGCTGGAGCGGTGTGTGTTCACCGGCCCAGAAGTTGTCGTCTGTCCCCCTCCCTCCGCGTGCGCGTTGGTCACCCTTGGGGGCCCCGCCGTTGGCCGTCGTCGTGGGGCATAGAAGCGGCTCGATCCAAATCGAGGACGGCGGCGAGAGGAGGCAGGAGCGCGGGATTGAACACCGCGGAGGCAGCCGACGGGAGCGCCAAGAGGAGGCAAGAGCGCGGGGTCGAGCACGGCGGATGCTGCCGACGCGAGCGCCGGGAGGAGGCAGGAGAGCGGGGTGGCCGCAGGGAGGGAGCAGCCGCTCGGCGGCACGGCGGGCGGGACCTTGTGCAGAGCGTCCGATATGAGGGACAGCCTGCAGCATCGTAGCCGTGTGCTGCCCCGCCGCCGTCCGGCGAGGCGATTCCTGACGTTGAGAAGGTGCGGCGGCGGCGGGCCTGGGAGAGGCAATGACCCGATCCCGACGGGATTTGGACGAATTGGAGGGCGGCGAGGCGGTTCCCGACGTTGAGAAGGTGAGGCGATCCGCGGTCGGCAAGCTCCAGCGTCAGTGGCTCGTCGGGGGGGGGGGGGTGGAGCATCGGCTCCGTAGCCGAGCTCGAGCACGCCGGTGCCCAAGGGGATGCAGACCCCATCTGCCAGGATCGGGATGGGGGCCTGGGAAGCGGGGAAAAAAATTTAGGGGGCTTTTTGCATTAAACCTAAACAGTTATGCCACATAGGCAGAAAACGGGCCCCACCTGTCATAAACTCACTTAACTGAGCCCGGTCCGCCGATCCGTGTCTTTTGTAAAAAGATTACCGAAGACATGGTGTTTTTTTGAAAAAAAAAAGTACTATAGTGGTTTTCGCAAACCTTGCCTTCAAAGTGGTGGTTTTGTGCAATTTACTCATAAATATTTGAACAAATTAAAATGGAACATTGCTTCCGAAGGATTTGGTATTTGCATCCAAAGAAATGGGAATGTGCTTCCGACGAATTTGGAACTTGCATCTAAAGAATGCTGCAGTAGCTCGTAACTGTTGAGTCGACGGGGAGTAGCATCACATTCAGGCTGTGTTTGATAGCAAAGAATTGAAAAACTGAAGTATTGAAAAACTAAAGTAATTTAGCACGTATGCACAAAATACCACGGTTTTCACATATCAAAGAATATTGAAGTATTGAGAATACAGTGGACCTGTTTGGTAAAAGCTTGTATGCGCCGTTTGAAGCACTTGTAAACATACTCATTGCTAGCTAGCTACATGTTGCAAGCTGCTGAATGGCCGTGCACAAACTAGTACCACCATACACTAGCAAAACGTCCAATCTAAACGCACCATACAGAAGCTCGATGTTACACTGGTAAAGAGAGTCTGGTAATCTAGGAGATGACTTCAGCAGGGAAAAACGGAAGCAGCGGCAGGAGGGAAAGCAGGAGGATGCCATGAAGGACAGTGTACTACTAGCCATTTTCCTCTCCTTTGTCGTTCTTTGATTTGTCCATGGTCACAGACCAAGACGACAGCCAGCAGTGAGTCAGTGACCGGTTGGTTGGGAGATAACACTCGTTCTTTCCGTGTTCTCAGTTTTTAAAAAAGAGGTTGGAGGTTCTTTTTTATATGCAGAGAAAATACCATGGTCTTAAGAAAACTGCAGTATTAATGCTACAGTTTTGTGTGGTTGTCAAACAGGTCACAATAATTAAAACCATGGTATTACTAAAAACTGTAGTATATATAAAATACATAGAAAACATTGAGCTACCAAACAGGGCCTCACTGTTGAGTCTGCTTATCTCAAGATTTGCTTTGTAAGAGGGCTACAAATCTACTTTGTATTGTTCGGCCATGTACTTTGATTTGTGCTTTATTTATATCTAGGGCGCAATTGCTGAGATAGTTGATTTCCTTGTACCTTGTTCATTTTCTGACCTTGCATTGCTACCTTTTGCAAGCAACGAAAAAATGATGAAGTAATTAATATATCCTCTACTGATACCTTGTGGGGCTTATGGCTTTTGCGGAATGACATTTTCTTCCAGGGGCGAAAGTGGTGAAGATTGAAGTGCATCCTGGCTTCAGTAGTTTCTCTGGTTCGTTCCTGAAAGGTGTTGTGCGTCGATACTCAAGCTACATTGCTCCTCGAATGTCTTCTGCCTTGATCGCCGACATGGGGAGCTCCTTAGGATAGCTCGGCATTGATGCTGTTCACTTGTATCGATCGGGTTGAAACACTGTTAGAAGTGCTTACCTATAATAATTCTGCTGCAGCTAATGTCCGGCTGTGGTCAAAGTTGTTTAACTGTTTTTGTGGGTTGGATGTTGTGGCCTTGGCTTTTCTAATAAAAAGTTGGGGCGGGGAAGGAAAACGCTTACCATGACCCGGCGAATGGCAGTGGCCGCGTCCACCACCTTCCCTGCATGACACGCGTTCAAAAGTGTCCGCATATCATCATTCATCGAACGCGCTTCTGCAACAAGGGTCATGTTTCTGAAACATATGCGGTGTTGCAATGGTCTACAATGAATTTATGTTTTGCAAAAAAATCTATGTTGCAAAAAAATTCTGCAAAAAGACCTTAGTTGCAACAAAATCCCAGTTGCAATTTTTTTCCAGAAAAAAACTGTTGCAAAAAAGTGTTGGAATGATGGAGGCGCGCTTGGCCCCTCAATGCGGAAGATCTGACGACTAAAAGATCAGTCGGCGGACGCGTAGCATGCTCCGGCGGGGAAACCCCTTTGATTAAGAAAAAAGAAAGTGATGGTGAAAGCCTGTTTTGAGACAAAACATTCCAGTGCATGCGAAATCATGTGCCATAGTTTGAATTGCAACTGTTTATTTTGACCGATATAATTGTAGAGTTCTCCTTGCAATCTCCTTCATTTTTTATAGAAAAAAGACGCTTTCCCGGCTATAACAAATGGATACGCGGACTATATATGTTTATATTTCTTTGATAGAGAGAATATTCATATGAACAAATATATGAAACTCTTATGATGCTCTCGTATGTACATCCACAGTAAGTACATCCTCCCCCGCGTCGTCCGCTCCGGGCGACTCGGGGGCGAAACCCTAGCCGCTCCTAGGTTCCCCCCCGTCTCCCCTCCTCCTCCCCCGCCGCCGCCGGCAGCCGCCCATGCGGCAGTGGGCGGCGGCGGGGCTTCCCCGCGCACCCGCCTTGACGTGGAGGCGCCCCCTCCCCGCATCAGACGCCGCCGCCCGCCTCCACAACTCCTGGTGGCCGCCGAACTGCTAGATCAGGCCGGCTCGGCCCTGGATCGGGGCTGCTCCTCTCTGGCGGCTGGTGGGCCGGGGATCGTCGGATCCGCCCGGATCTGGCCGACGCGGCCCTGCCTCGTCGCCCGGCTTGGGTGCTCGCGGTGTGGTCTCCCTGGTGGTGGCGGTGTGAGGCGTTCTCCGTGTTTTGACGGGATGTGCGCGGTGGGTGGATGCCGGGGCGGCGGCCTCAGACGGTGTGGACGGCGTGGCCTCTCGACGGGCGACGGCCGTGGGAGCTGGTGGTCCGTGACTTCGGCTGTGCGGGCGGCGAGGTCTCGGTGGACGTCTACTACGGTGGGTCGGGGTGCCCCGTCACCCGGCGTGCCTGCTTCGATGAAGTCCGACACCTTCTCCGGCTGCGGGCGCTCCCCTGGCCAGGTCTTTGGCCGGGTGGTTGGGACGGGGGCGGGATCGGGGGAAACCCTTGGCCGTCGGCGGAGGCCACGACAATGGCGGCGCTTTGTGGGCGTCGGTTCCCTTCTTGGAGGCCTTGTCGAGGTCCTATCCCGTCTCTCACTGTGTTCTTCATTTGGGCGAAAGCTCTAGTTCCCCTTGCGGGCGACGGCGTCGTACCTTCGTCGCGCTCCTTCTTGAAGGCGTCGCCTGGGGTCCCGGGAAGCACGGTGGGCGCTTCGTGGTGCGTGTGAGGTGTTTGGCGGCGACAATGTGTGCGGCGATTTATCTATTCTACCGCTGATCTTCATCTTGTGGTAGCGCTCCATCTACTTGGTGATGTTCTACCGTAGGTGATGGTCGTCATTTGGCGTCATGGTGGCGTTGATGGCGGAGGGCCAGCCAAGGTTGGCACGTCAATCTACTTGGAGATGGACCAGTGAAAGATGGTGGAGACGACACCTGTGAGTGCGTCAGACCGGTTTATGCCCCAGACCCGGTATGTGGCTAGGCCGGGGATTCCGGCTTTTGATGTTAGGTTTAGGTGAGTGGTCTGGGTAGTGGCCCAGCTAGCACCCCTTCATCATATGGATAGGAGTAGCGGCATATGTTGCCTAGTTGGTGAATTCAGGCTTATTGTTGTAACACCTTGTAAGGTCCTCGAGAATAATCAATAAAGTGACCGTATGCATCTACCAGATGCAGAAGCCGGGGGTCATCCTCCTTTTTTAAAAAAATCCAACAGTCTAAAAAAATATAAAAATCATTGCATATGTCGTCGACATTGTCTCATCACCCAACAAAAGTCTCCTCCCTGTATTGTCTAAAATAGTTAGTACGACTTGGAAGAGGGGAGCTGTCTTCCAGTTCCATCGCCATAAAGATGAAGGGGTTACGATATCGAACATCAGGTTTTGCAGGAGCACGTGGTTGTTGAAGCTGTCGCCGACATATGGGGCAACTTCCCTTGCCTGAAGCCATCTCTCCACGCATCGCCCATGAAAGATGTGCCCACACAGGACAAAATTACTGTTCTGACCTATTGTGCAAAGAAAATCCCGATTTGATCTTATTTCTAAATTTTTTTTCGTTTCTGACCTTTTTCGGTGACGCCAAGGTCCCTGGCGTCTGGGTTACGAAGTAGACGCCAGGGTCCCTGGCGTCTGGCCCCTAACCAGAGAGCACTTTGAAAATGTGTTATTCTGTTAGGGCCAGACGCCAGACGCCAGGGAACCTGGCGTCTGGGTCCCTAACCAGAGAGCACTTTGAAAATGCTCTCTGGATAGAGAACCAGACGCCAGGGACCCTGGCGTCTGGGTACCCTGTAGATTATTTTAAACTTGCTGTTTGACACAAGAAGATAGCACATATATATTCATAGATAGGTTCATACAACACAGAAGATAGCACATTTCACAAAACTTTCACCACGACAAATTCTTGCATACAAACGACAAGTTCATGGATTTTTCATCACGACAAATTCAAGCATACATAAGACACCAAGTGCATACATATGGTACCAAGTGCATACATAAGACACCAAATTCAAGAAAACCAAGTTCAAGACAACCAAGTTTTTAGCACGACACCAAATTCATGCACTTCCAAACAAGAAGCTCACTTCCTCCTTCCTCTCTTCACAATGGTTGCAAGTGTAGGCTCCTCCTCTTCGCTAGCCTCCTCCTCCTCCTCATTGTATGCCTCCTCCTCCGCCTCAATGTTGGCCTTATATCTTTGCATTCCTGGTGGGATAAGCTTATGAGGATACTCCGGACTATGGAATTGTGTGTTCCACGTCTTCTTTCTACCTTTTTTGCCTGCTGTCTTAGCTATGCCTTTGCCTTTCCTAGAGCGAGCATTGCCTTGTGTCGGTTGTGATGGTTGTGGAGCATCAACATCATACTCATGATCCTCTTGCTGTGTTGCATCATACTCATGCTCCTCATCATGTGTTGGCTCCTCTTGATGCATTGGCTCCTCTTGATGCATTGGCTCCTCTTGATGTGTTGCCTCCTCCTCCATGTCATCATCATCCTGGAGTAAACGCCGTCTATGAGCTCTCGCGGCGCGGGTACCAGGTGCGTACACGTCACTGGACTTAGCACCATGGCAAGAAAGCATTGCTGCCATCTTATGGAACCGCTTCTTAGACTTCTGCAACAACACAAAATATGCTATGATATGAGATGCAAATAAATAATCCGTGAAAAGAAACTTTTCTAATATATTTGTCACACCTCCATCGTGCTCCTAAGAGTTCTCTCAGATAATCCACCCCAACTGGATGACTCAGTGCAACATTGGCATCGTTGACGCACAAAAGCAACTCTCGGCCCTGCAATTCATGAACACACCAATATTATGTATTTCAAAGAAGACAACATGATGCAAGTATGTTAGAATAGGTAAAAAAAGGCTACCATTTCGTCATGCATCGGTGCGTAGTCAACATGAGCCCCTCTGGTTTCTCTCACAGCCATGTTGAAGGTACTATAACCTTCTGCAGTCTCCGGGTCTTCAGACACCAACTCCGACCACTCGTCGTGAGTCCAACCTGGCTTCAGCTTCAACCGGTAACGATCCGCATACCACACTTGATACTTCTGATATGCTATCTGATTGTGAGGTCTATTCTCTGATTGCACTAGCGTGTCTCTTTGATTCCAAATTTCTATCCATGCACGGTGTTTGTTTGCCCAATCTGATATATCCTGATTGTTCCTTCGATCGAACCTACAAATGATGCACGGGACAAAACTTTAGCAAACATTGACTTATTCAATGCTCTACTACGTACTCAAGGCATGCTTTCTTACCGATGCAGAGATAGCATTTCCTCCTTGCTCTCCTCAATTGGAATACCTTGTCTTTTTCCAAATTGTCTTGCCACACGGTCTACAAAGTGCCACTCGACTGCGAAGAAGCATATCATTGGACACCTCGACCGCCAAAGATGGCTATCACGCATGCACATCTCATTAAGATCAAAGTCACGATCTTCCACATAAGGCAACCAATATACCTGCAAAACAAAGAGATACATTGTTAGCTACATAAGTTTTATTCTTGACTAAATTTTATCTCATCGAACTTCTAAAAACCTGCTCAGCAGTCAAGGTGTCCAGCTCGTTCATATAGCACTTGTATCGCACTTGCGAGCTTCCTGTGTAGACTGTCACTTGTTCCCAATAGTAAGCAAGCGTAGGGCGCCGATATGTATCATCATCATGCAACCCGTCATGATTACCCCGTGGGTTTGGCAAGAGGGGGTTCTTGAAATCGGGCCGTCCAACCGGGATCCGCTCCCACATCCACACGGATAGGCTCCAAACAAACCCAGACAATGAGGATGTATCTCCCTTTCTCCGACACGACAAGTCAAGCTGCAATCAAACAAACATGTTAGATATGGAGGCGCATGACAAATGCAAGATAAATGGTTGCAAATATCTCTTACCTGACGATACAAATAAGCTAGTGCGGCCGAACCCCAGCTATACTGGGTATCCCAGTTATTGAGTAGCTCCAAGAACATCCAAAGGGCTGAGTTCCCGGTTGCATCTGAGAAGACTACCTTCGTTAGTACATACCAAAGATAGGCCCGCGCGTACTGCTGCACAACCACGTCATTGGCATCCTGAGGGCACGGATTGGTGTTTCCTCTGACCATTTTTAGCCAAGAATGCCTCACTTTCGCGGTATCGGCCTTGCCTTCCTCACGGCCCTCGGGCTGAACACCGATTAAATCGGCAGTCCGTTCTCGCCAATTACCCACGCTGACACGACCGGTAACAGCTTGTCCGTTGATAGGAAGGCCGCTTATCATAGCCATGTCCTGTAGGGTCATCGTCATCTCCCCACATGGAAGGTGGAACGAGTGAGTCTCCGGCCTCCAACGATCCACAAGTGCGGTCAGCGCCGCGTGGTTCACCGGCGGAGCGCGTCGCTTAAACTGCAACACGAATGGGAGAAGACCCAATCTCCGAATGTAAGGCTCATACCGCGGGTCGTAATCAAAGTCATCAGCAGAATGACCCCTCATGCGCATAGCAACTACAACCTGCAAATAAAGTGATGTTTTAATCAATACAAAAAAACAAATGAGAAACAACGAAAAATGATAAGTCTTGCTTCTTACATTTCCGTTCTCAATGGCACGAGCACGATGCTCCTTATCCCACTCATCGATTAATCCGTCATACCAAGGTCCCTCATCATCCGCCATCCTACAAAACAAATCACAAACAATCATCTATGAATACATGAACAATATCAAACAATTAGCTTCTCCAAGTTTATGCCATATGAAAACACCATTCTTCTCAAACATAACAACATCATTTCTTTCTTCTACATATGCACACATATCATCTAGAGTACCAAATTTTACCATCAAATAAATTTCGTAATCATCATCCGCCATTCTATTGAACAAATCATGTCAAACACAATAATCAAATTTCATCATCTCTTTTGCATAAAAAAATTGCCATCTATATATTCAACTATATTGTCATACCACTTCACACAATAACAACATCATTTCTTTCTTCTTCATATGCACACATAATTCTTCTCAAACATACCAACATCATCTCAATCAAATAAATTTGTCAAATATAGTACCAAATTTCATCTAGAGTACCAAATTTCACCATATCTTTTGCAAATATAGTATGCCAACAATAGGATTATATACACATACACACATCATCTATCAAACCAAATTATCAAACAAGTCTATTTTACATACAAAAATCATGTATTCATCACCCCTCTTAGTTCAAAAAAATTCCTATGGACAACATATACACAAAACGGAATTGATTTTGCCTACATGTTCAACTACACATCATCTACTGCCTACCAAATCATCTATCAACTACAAACAATTTCCTAAAACAAATAAACCATCTACTAATCTAACATTACCTAATATGAAATAATGCATCCAACAAAAGAGGGGAAAACAAAAAAAAATTGGAGGGAATGGGGGAGAATACCTCAAAGAAGCTTTGGGGGGTCAGATCTGCGAGTTTGAGCGGTTAATGGAGTAGATCAAGGGGGGTGGGGGTGGGAGGGAGAGAAGGGGCGACGAACACAGCCTCTGTTCGACCCAGACGCCAGGGAGAAGATGAGATGCGGATGGGTGAGCTCGGCCCGCGCCGTTATCCACTTACCAGGGCCAGACGCCAGGGTTCCTGGCGTCTGGCCCCTTTGCCACGTCAGCAGGTCAACGGGCAGGCGAGCAGTGCGGGCCAGGGGCCAGACGCCAGGGTCCCTGGCGTCTGCTTCGTAACCCAGACGCCAGGGACCTTGGCGTCACCGAAAAAGGTCAGAAACGAATTTTTTTTGCTAACGAGGTCAAATCAGGATTTTCTTTGCACTAAGGGTTAGAACAGTAATTTTGTCCGTCCACACACCGTCTCCTTCCACGCGGTCGTTGTCCCCTCTTGATCCAAGCATATGGGGCATCCTTCACCGTCCAATGGCGCCTCCACCGGCTTTAGCACCTCGTCCACGGTGGCAGTGCTGGACTCTTCGAGCTCGGGCTGACGTGGTTCCATGGCAGAAATACTCTCCAAGCTACCAAAACACGGCGCTACGTCGAGTTCCCACACGACTGATCGATCGTTGACTTTGGGTTTTCAGTGTTACCGGAGAATCTAGTTCCGACGGCGAAAAGTGAAGCTGGCTCCTGTGGTTCGTTGGTTGTTTGGGGACGGCGTGTGGGTTGCATATGTGGAGACGACAGTTGCGCAACGCGATGGACGAGTAGGATTCAGGGACGTCTCTGTACTTGTACGAGCGTGACTCGGTCCCAGCAAATACGGTACACTCCACGGGATCGACCCCAAGGCGCTCCCGCTTGCATGTCCGTTTCCTTTCCTCAAAAAAGAAAAAGAAAAAAACTCGCCTTGCTGGGCCAACCAAGTAGTACCAGTGCACCACCCCCACTCGCCAAAAATACCAGTGCACCACCCCCACTCGCCAAAAAAAAAGTAGTACTACCCCATTGCACCGATCGGCCGATGCTCCACCGCGACCCGTGAAACGCCGGTCACAAGGACGAGATGGCGGCATAGCGCTGGCAGTCAGTTGACTCAGTTCCTCCCGCGCGCTTACAATCCAAGAATTGTGGGGACGTGATTCCAATGGAGGATGGTTCAGTCCTAGGCATGTTCGTCAGGCCAATGACCTCACAGGTTGAGTTGGCCTCCGTCGGATCATGTTGCAAGCTCGGTCACTGAAAATTGCAGAAATCATGACAATTGATTTTATTTTTTTGCGGGGAAAACTTTCAATCTATTCATCTCCAATCATGGTAGTACAACGAACACTAAAAATAATAAAAATTACATCTAGATCCGTAGACCACCTAGCGACGACTACAAGCACTGAAGCGAGCCGAAGGCGCGCCGCTGTCATCGCCCCTCCCTCGCCGGAGCCGGGCAAACCTTGTTGTAGTAGACAGTCGGGAAGTCGTCGTGCTAAGGCCACATAGAACCAACGCACCAGAACAGCAACCGCCGCAGATGGAGATTGTAGATCAAAAGAATCCAACCTGAAAACACACGAACGAAGACGAACGACGAACAGATCCGAGCAAATCCACCAAAGACAGATCCGTCGGAGACACAACTCCACACGCCCACCGATGATGCAAGATGCACCACCGGAACGGGGGCTAGGCGGGGAGACCTTTATTCCATCTTCAGGAAGCCGCCGCCGTCTCGCCTTCCTGAGCAGGACACAAACCCTAACAAAGCTCGAAAAAAGATATAAAAACGGAGCCCTCCCACCGGCAAGGGCCGAGATCCACTCCGCCTCCATGGCCATAGGGCCACCGGAGACGGGATGGACCGGCGCCGGCGCCGGTGGGAGGCAGAAATCTAGGGTTCTTGGGAGGCGGCGGCTAGGTCCAGAGCTAACGTGGGATTTTCTCATGACAATTGATTTTGTTTTGCAGAAATCACTAGAAATTTGACAACGTAACTGTTCAACGTGTATTGAAATTATTGTGTAATAATAGTGATTCTAGAAATGTATTAAAACATGTTAAAGGTGTTTGTAGAAATGTAAGAATAAATTGCAAGCTTGGTCACATCATGAACTCGTAGCCTGTGAGGTCATGGGCCTGACGAATAAATTTTAGTGAAATTTTTAGTGATTTCTGTAATTTATTTTAGGATGTGTTTGGTTGCCCGAATATACCCCAGCCAGACCCACACGGAAAAAAGAGACCCGTTCAATTACCCGCATTCGCTATTTGGCCTGCACAGTATGAACTTTAAAACACCTTTGGCCCTGCATCCACAGGAACGCTCAAACCGGCCGTTTTGTGTAGCCATGCCCGAGCGGTGCAACCCTAGGCATGTGGGTGTGGGCGGTTGCACACATGGATGCGGTCTCGACAAGTCGCATTGTTCCCGAAGCGTCGTCATAAATCATGATTTGGTACATACCGACGTTCAAGTTGCTGACCCCCACACCATGAAGGCGATCTCTTCAACGACGAGGGACCAAATGCAAGCAGCCGCCTTCGCCTTGACCGTCTGAGCTCCTGCTGTCCGTTTCTTGTTGCTTGTTGGTTTAAGACTTGGGTTTCGTTTAAAACTTATCGTACTATGTTGGTTTAAAACTTGTGATGCGTGGTTAAGACTTGTGTTTGTGCCTAACTTTGTTCTGTTGCTCTAGTTGGTTGTCCATGTGTGTCTCTGGTAACCTCACCACATGGAGGAGGTGGTTACCACACAACTGTTCTAGATGTAACCAAACAACCGGACTTGTCTTTCCCCTGAAACAAGTCCGCAAACAAACAACATGCCTTTCGTTTCGGCACATGCAGGCTAGAGGGGATGCAGGCAACAAATCAACATGTAGATGATAGTTTTTTGCCTGCATATGCTCAACCAGGCCCAACTGGGACAAGTATGCAAAGGGGAGAAAACGATGCAAGTAACCAAACGCATCCTTAGTGATTTCTCGCTCTTTCATACTGACACGTGGGGCCCACATCCGAATTTGAGGGGGCTTTCTACGTGATTAAACAAAACATGAGGTGTTTTTTGCAAAAACAAAATCAATTGTCCACTTCCATGTGGCAGCCCATACGGTAGCATACAGGTGCAGGCGTCGTACATGCACGAGTGGATAAGTTACAACATCACTTTTTTTGTGTTTTACAAGTTTGGGTACCAAACCGACTGCGACGGCAAGTTAAGGCCTCCACGTTGTATTTAACTCCTTTTGTATCGTATTATCTATTCATTGTGTTCATCTTGTTGTTTGTCAAAGAGGTATATACATCGGGAGTCTTAGAACTTGCACGCGGTGGTCACTTTGGTGCACAAAATTATTAATACGTGATCGTGGTCATCGAACTTGCATGCGCGTACAAATTCGGTCACATATCCCGTATGCGGGCGTATCCAGTGCATGTGTGAATGTCGGCGTGGACAGGGCCCACTGTCGGTGATAGATGACGCTTCGCGAGACACATTTTGTGCCAAAAAAACCTTGGCTTTTTCATCTGCAAAAAATGCCAACTGTGTTAGCCCCGTCTGCCAGTACAAAGCAAAAACTAATACTCCCTCCGTCCGAAAATACTATTATGAGGAATTGATAAAAATAGATGTATTTAAAACTAAAATATATCTGCATACATCCATTTCTCCGACAAATAGTGCGGCACCGGGTTTTGAACCAACGACCGAACACTGGTACATCAGCCGGTCTAGCCACTCCAACATACTCCAGATTTCCCTATATGAGAGAACTCCCCATTAATCTTTTTAGAAGAACACCACCCTTTATTTCATGTGTCAGAATTCAAAGGGATACAAAGGTGATCCAGAGGATCAATGAGCCACACATGTCAGACCACTATCAAGAGCAGTAGCCATTAGCTAGTCTATGTGCCTCACCATTATTCAAGAGGAAACAGGAAACGGTGACGAAAATATGACCAGGGGTGTAAACGGTGGAGGGGGACGCCGCACATGGCTAACAATTGATCCAGTGTGTGTTAGGCGCCCCCCTCTCATATATATATATATATATATATATATATATATATATATATATATATATATATATATATATATATATATATATATATATATATATAGACACACACAGCCGGTCTATTCTGATAACACTTCCGCACTGCACGCTCAATGCAAGTGCACGTCATTGTTTGAACCAAGTGTGCTGCAGTAATCACACGAGTGAACTTCGTGTCAAAAAAACTGCACGCAGTATTTTTCTGGTACTGTTTTTGCTTTAATTTTTTAGATGTTTATCGGAACGAGGCGTATAATATACCATTGAAAAGCTATTGATTAGGCGCAACTTCACCATGTTGAACACTTTTCGATATTCCTCTCGGTTTAAGAGAAGTTTTAAAAATGATGCGGCGGATGACGAGTGGCAGCGAGCGTATTTTCATGATTTTTTCTAAACCGCTCATCGGAATAAGACAAATGATACGCCGTTGGAAAGATATCTTCGAGGCGCATATTTTTCATATCTATTATTTTCTCTATTTCGTTACGGTTCAAGAGCAGTTTCGAATTTACTAAATTGCGGGATTCTGTTTTTTGAAATTTTTGCAATTTTCGGTACTGTTTTTGCTGTAGTTTTTGAACCGTTTGTTGAAATGAGGCGTGTAATACGTCGTTGGAAAGCTATGGACAAGGCAAAACTTTCATATGTAGAAATGATTTTTCGATTCCTTACAATTTTAAGTTAATTTTGAAAATCGTGCGGCGGACGACGAGTGGCAGCGGCCGTTTTTCACGAAATTTTTACAAACCGGTTGTCGAAATGATTCAAATGATATGCCGTTGGAAAGATATCGACGAGACGTAACTTTTTCATGTAGAACACTCTTTCTAATTCCTTACAAATTAAGAGCAGTTTTAAATTTACCGAAATGCGGACACTCTGTTTTCCGCGACACCCAAATCGATGTGGGTACTTCATCCGACTGAAAACCGCACCGCTTCAGTCAAAGATCGCACTACATCAGAGAGTCAAGTGAACTTCGTGATTTCTGTTGTCGGACGTACATTTTCTCAAACGATTTTTTGTTGTATTTTTTTTATTTTTTTGTAAACGAGTGGGCCGCAGAGACTAGGGCAAGTGAACCACATCATATATCAAAGTGAACCACATTACTATCTTGTTGTTTCGCTGAACTAAGGTACAGAAAGCCCTCGACAAAGATTTCTTTTTGTGAACGTACTGCATTCAGACTGAAAGCCGCACTGCATGAGACAGGCAAGAGAACTGCATGATTTCTTTTGTCATTTTATAACTTTTTAATGATTTCTTTTCTCTTTTTTTCTAACGTTATTTTTGTGGAAGAGAGTGAACCGCAACGCGATCAAAAAATGAACAACATCATTACCAAGTGAACCGCGGAGAAGTTTTATAGAAAACTGCATGAGACAACAAAGTGAGCTTCAAAGCCACATCTGTACTCATAAAGACATAGTGAGCTGCATCGTTTCCATTTTACCATGAAACAAGTGAACAACACTTCGTTTCTTCCTTATTAAATGCAATGAACCACAAGACTCCTCAAAGTGGGCTGCATCCATTTATGTTTCTCTTAAAAAATGACCCATTAATGCTTGTTGAAATAAACTTCTCAACAAATATTTTTTACACAAAATACATCATATCCCAACCAGATACATTCGATACACACACAAAAAACCACAAACAACAGACTAAACTGCATGCCCGCTTGCTCCGAGCTGCACGCCGCACATGAGGGGTCGACTGCACTGCAGTCACGCGGCCGGTGAACCGCACGATGTGGACCGGCAAACTACATCTTCTGTTGTTGGGAAGAAGGGAACCACAACAGATCTCAGTAGTGAACTGATCCCCGTGTAAAAAACAACAGTAAATTGAGATGCCATGAGAACTTCTCCCGTCACGGCTCTCCTGAAACTTCACTGCAGCGAAGACGAAAAAAGACAACAAGTGCACTAGCACCGAACCGCATCATGCTTGCGCCCGAGCTGCACGTGGGTACCGAACTGCGGAAGCCAAAAAAATCGCTGGTGTCCGTGGATGATCTGCTCGAGGGCTCGCGGTGCACTGCTCCAGTGATCCAGATGCACTGCAACGGCAGGGCCAGAGACTTCACAAACGAACCACACGCCTTAGGAATCGTCGGCGCTGGGGATGGTGTGGCTGCGCTGGAGGTGGGGACTGGCTGGGCGGCGGGGGGCGACGGACGGTTGGCCGTGGATCTGGCCCAGGGTCGGAGGAGAGAGGCGAGCTCGCGGCGGTCAGCAGTGTGCCTGGCTTGGCCGTCTGCTGCCGGATCCCATCGCTGGTGGCTTTGTGGGATCCTCTGTATCCGACGCCAGGGAGGCGCGCCGGTTGGAGGGATGGCCACCGATGGCAACCTAAGGAACCATGGTGGTTCGGATTTGACAACGAGGGGCCTCGTCGGAGGTTGCGGCGCTCGCACCAGTGGGGAGGGGGCGTGGCTGCGTTGGATCCGGCGCAGGGGAGGGTGGGACGGCACGGGAAGGGCCGCGGCCGTGTCGGATCTGGCGAAGGGGAGGGTGGGACTGCGGGGGAGGGGCCGTGGCCGCGTCGGATCTGGCGAAGGGGAGGGGCGGGGACGGCGCGAGGCAGCTGGGGCGCGAGGGCCGTCGGCGGAGTGGCTCCGTGCACGGAGGAAGGTGGCAGGAGGGACAGTGGTTGGGGATCGGGGAGAAGGTGGGGAGTGGGGTGCGCGTGGGTGGAGGTGGGTGGGGTTGGCTGTTTGTTTTTGGTCTGTTAGGGGTGGGCTTTTGGGTGGGCGTCCGGGTGTTATCAGAATAAGAGATTTTGATGTGCAGAATAAGAGGGAGGAGCATCCATAGGAGGAGCCCAAGTAGGAGGAATCCTACTTGAAGTGCCGCGCCCCCTGTCCTTATTTGGAGTGCGGGGAAAGGCAGGGGAGGGTGCCCCCCTTCCTTTCTCTCATGAGAGGGAAAGATAGGAGTGGCTAGCCCTCCCCCTTTTCCTTCCCTAGGGGTGCCCAAACAACGGAGGGGGCGCACCAGCCCCTTGTGGGCTGGTCTGTCCAACACTTTTGGTGTCCAAATACCATCGTCCTATATATCAATCTTTACCTCTCAATCATTTCGAGACTTGTCATCATGTCCGTGATCTCATCCGGGACTCCGAACAACATTCAGTCACCAAAACATATAACTCATATAACACCATATTGTCAACAAACGTTAAGCATGCAGACCCTACGGGTTCGAGAACTATGTAGACATGACCGAGACACCTCTCCGGTCAATAACCAATAGCAGAACCTGTATGCCCATATTGGCTCCTACATATTCTATGAAGATCTTTATCGGTTGAACCGTTATGACAACATACGTAATTCCCTTTGTCCATCGGTATGTTACTTGCCTGAGATTTGATCGTCGGTATCTTCATACCTAGTTCAATCTCGTTACCGGCAAGTCTCTTTACTCGTTCTGTAATACATCACCTTGTTACTAACTCCTTAGTCATTTGCTTGCAAGCTTATGATGTGTATTACCAAGAGGGCCCAGAGATACCTCTCCGATACTCGAAGTGACAAATCCTAATCTCGATCTATGCCAACTCAACAAACACCTTCGGAGATACCTGTAGAACATCTTTATGATCACCCAGTTACGTTGTGACGTTTGATAGCACACAAGGTATTCCTCCAGTATCAGAGTTGCAAAATCCCATAGTCGAAGGAATATGTATTTGATATGAAGAAAGCAATACAATAAACTGAACGATCATTATGCTAAGCTAACAGATGGGTCTTGTCCATCACATCATTCTCCTAATGATGTGATCCCGTTATCAAATGACAACACATGTATATGGTTAGGAAACCTTAACCATTTTTGATCAACGAGCTAGTCTAGTAGAGGCTTACTAGGGACACAATATTTGTTTATGTATTCACACATGTATTTAAGTTTCCGATCAATACAATTCTAGCATAGATAATAAACCTTTATCATGAATAAGGAAATACAACATAAAATAACAACTTTATTATTGCCTCTAGGGCATATTTCCTTCAGTCTCGCACTTGCACTTGAGTCAATAATCTAGTTCACATCACCATGTGATTTAACACCCATAGTTCACATCGCCATGTGACCAACACCCAAAGAGTTTACTAGAGTCAATAATCTAGTTCACATCGCCATGTGATTAACACCCAAAGTGTATTAAGGAGTGATCATGTTTTTCTTGTGAGAAAAGTTTAGTCAACGGGTCTGTCACATTCAGATTCGTATGTATTTTTGCAAATTTCTATGTCTACAAAGCTCTGTATGGAGCTACTCTAACTAATTGCTCCCACTTTCAATATGTATCCAGATTGAGACTCAAAGTCTTCCGAATCAGCGTCAAAGCTTGCATCGACGTAACCCTTTACGACAAACTCTCTATTACCTGCATAATCGAGAAATATTTCCTTAGTCCTCTTGTATAAGTAAGGATAATTTTGACCGATGTCTAGTGATCTACTCCTGGATCACTATTGTACCCCTTGCCAAAATCATGGCAAGGTACATAACATGTTTGGTACATAACATGGCATACATTATAGAACCTATGGATGAGGGATAGGGAATGACTTTGATTCTCTCTCTATCTTCTATAGTGGTCGGGTTTTGAGTCTTACTCAACTTCACACCTTGCAACACAGGCAAGAACCCTTTCTTTGACTGATCCATTTTGAACTTCAAAATCTTGTCAAGGTATGTGCTTTGTGAAAGTCCTATTAAGCGTCTCGATCTATCCCTATAGATCTTGGTGCCCAATATATAAGTAGCTTCACCGAGGTCTTTCATTGAAAAATTCAAATTCAAGTATCCTTTTGTGCTATTCAGAAATTGTATATCATTTCCAATCAATAATATGTCATCCACATATAATATCAGAAATGCTACAGAGCTCCCACTCACTTACTTGTAAATACATGCTTCACCATAAGTCTGTATAAAACCATATGCATTGATCACCTCATCAAAGCATATATTCCAACTCCGAGATGCTTGCACCAGTCCATAGATGGATCGCTGGAGCTTGCACACTTTGTTAGCACCTTTAGGATCAAAAAGAACTTCTGGTTGCATCATATACAACTCTTCTTTAATATACATTAAGGAATGCAATTTTTGACATCCATTTGCCAGATTTCATAATTATAAAATGCGACAATTGCTAACATGATTCAGACAGACTTAAGCATCACTACGGGTGAGAAAGTCTCATTGTAGTCAACCCCTTGAACTTGTCAAAAACACTTTTGTGACAAGTTGAGCTTTGTAGATAGTGATATTACCATCAGCGTCCGTATTCCTCTTGAAAATCCATTTATTCTCAATGGCTTGCCAATCATTGGGCAAATCCACCAAAGTCCACACTTTGTTCTCATACATGGATGCTATCTCCGATTTCATGGCCTCAAGCCATTTATCAGAATCTGGGCTCATCATAGGTTCTTCATAGTTCATAGGTTTGCCATGGTCTAATAACATGACTTCCAGGATAGGATTACCATACCACTCTGGTGCGGAACATGCTCTGTTCGACCTACGAAGTCCAGTAGTAACTTGATACGAAGTTTCATGATCATCATCATTAGCTTCCTCTTTAGTTGGTGTAGGCATCACGGGAACGGATTTCTCTGATGCGTTACTCTCCAATTCGAGAGAAGGTACAATTACCTCATCAAGTTCTACTTTCCTCCTACTCACTTCTTTCGAGAGAAAACTCCTTCTCTAGAAAGGACCCATTCTTAGCAACAAAGATCTTGCCTTCAGATCTGTGGTAGAAGGTGTACCTAATAGTTTCTTTAGGGTATCCTATTAATACACACTTCTCCGATTTAGGTTCGATCTTATCAGGACGAAGCCTTTTGACATAAGCACCGCACCCCCAAACTTTAAGAAATAATAGCGTAGGTTTCTTGCAAAACCATAGTTCATACGGTGTCGTCTCAACGGATTTAGACGATGCCCTATTTAACGTGAATGCGTCTGTCTCTAATGCATAACCCCAAAATGATAGTGGTAAATCGGTAAAAGACATCATAGATCGCACCATATCTATTAAAGTTCGGTTACGACATTCGGACACACCATTATGCTATGGTGTTCCAGGTGGCGTGAGTTGTGAAACTATTCCACATTGTTTTAAATGAAGGCCAAACTCGTAACTCAAATATTTGCCTCCACGATCAGATCGTAGAAACTTTATTTTTTTGTTACGATGATTCTCCACTTCACTCTGAAATTCTTTGAACTTTTCAACTGTTTCAGACTTGTGTTTCATCAAATAGATATACCCATATCTACTCAAATCATCTGCGAAGGTCAGAAAATAACAATACATGCCGCGTGCTTCAACACTCAACGGACCGCATACATCGGTATTTATTATTTCTAATAAGTCATTAGCTCGCTTCATTGTCCCGGAGAACGGAGTTTTAGTCATCTTTCCCATGAGGCATAGTTCGCAAGTATCAAATGATTCATAATCAAGTGATTCCAAAATCCCATCTGCATGGAGTTTCGTCATGCGCTTTACACCAATATGACCTAAACGGCAGTGCCACAAGTATGTTGCACTATCATTATTAACTTTGCATCTTTTGGCATTAATATTATGAATATGTGTATCACTACGATCGAGATTCAATAAACCATTCACATTGGGTGTATGACCATAGAAGGTTTTATTCATGTAAATAGAACAACAATTATTCTTTGACTTAAAAATGAATAAAAGTATTGTAATAAATATGATAAAATCACATTCGTGCTCAACGCAAACACCAAATAGCATTTATTTAGGTTAAACACTAATCCCGAAGGTGGAGGGAGTGTGCGATGGTGATCGTATCAACCTTGGAATCACTTCCAACACACATTGTCACCTCGCTCTTAACTAGTCTCTGTTTATTCTGCAACTCCTGTTTCGACTTACTAATCTTAGCTACTGAACCGGTATCAAATACCTAGGGGCTACTATTAATACTAGTAAGGTACACATCAAGAACATGTATATCAAATATACCTTTGTTCACTTTGCCATCCTTCTTATCCACCAAGTATTTCGGACAGTTCCGTTTCCAGTGACCATTTCCTTTGTAGTAGAGGCACTCGGTTTCAGGCTTGGGTCCAGCTTTGGGCTTCTTCATGGGAGTGGCAACTTGCTTGCCATTCTTCTCAAAGTTCCCTCTTTTTCCCTTGCCCTTTTTCTTGAAGCTAGTGGTCTTGTTAACCATCAACACTTGATGCTCTTTCTTGATTTCTAACATCACCGATTTCAGCATCGCGAAGAGCTCGAGAATCATTTTCATCATCCCTTGCACATTATAGTTCATTATAAAGTTCTAGTATCTTGGTGATAGTGACTAGAGAACTTTGTCAATCACTATCTTATCTGGAATATTAACTCCCACTTGATTCAAGCGATTGTAGTACCCAGACATTCTGAGCACATGCTCACTGGTTGAGCTATTCTCCTCTAACTTGTAGGAAAAGTACTTGTCAGAGGTCTCATACCTCTCGACATGGGCATGAGTCTGAAATACTAATTTTAGCTCTTGGAACATCTCATATGCTCCGTGGCATTCAAAACGTTTTTGAAGTCCCGGTTCTAAGCCGTAAAGCATGGCGCACTAAACTATTAAGTAGTCATCATATCGAGCTTGCCAAACATTCATAATGTCTGCATCTGCTCGTGCAATAGGTCTGTTAGCTGGCGGTGCATCAAGGGCATAATTCTTCTATGCAGCAATGAGGATAATCCTCATATCACGAACCCAGTCCACATCATTGATACTATCATCTTCCAACTTATTTTTCTCTAGGGACATATCAAAAATAGGGGAGCTATATTGCGAGCTATTGATCTACGACATAGATATGCAAAAACTTTTAACACTAAGTTCATGATAAATTTAAGTTCAATTAATCAAATTACTAATGAACTCCCACTTCAATTTACATCCCTCAAGTTATTTAAGTGATACATGATCCAAATCAACTAACTCATGTCTGATCATCACGTGAGATGGGGTAGTCATCAATGGTGAACATCTCTATGTTGATCATATCTACTATATGACTCATGTTCGACCTTTCGGTCTCTAGTGTTCCGAGACCATGTCTGTACATGCTAGGCTCATCAAGTTTAACCCAAGTATTCTGCATGTGCAAACTGTCTTACACATGTTGTATGTGAACGTAGAGTCTATCACACCCGATCATCATGTGGTGTCTCGAAATGACAAACTGTAGAAACGGTGCATACTTAGGGAGAACACTTTTATCCTGAAATTAAGTGAAGGGGTCATCTTATAATGCTACTGCCGTTCTAAGCAAAATAAGATGCATAAAAGGTAAACATCACATGCAATCATAATATGTGACATGATATGTCCATCATCATCTTGTGCTTTTGATCTCCATCTCCAAAGCATCGTCATGATCTCCATTGTCATCGGCTCGACACCTTGATCTCCATCGTTGCGTCGTGGTCGTCTCACCAACTATTGCTTCTACAACTATTGCTAACTCATAGCGATAAAGTAAAGCAAGTACATGCCGTTTGCATTTCATACAATAAAGAGACAACCATAAGGCTCCTGTCGGTTGCCTGATATCTTACAAAACATGATCATCTCATACAATTACGTATATCACATCATGTCTTGACCATATCACATCACAACATACCCTGCAAAAACAAGTTAGACGTCCTCTACTTTATTGTTGCAAGTTTTTACGTGGCTGCTACGGGCTTCTAGGAAGAACCGTTCTTAATTATGCATAAAACCACAACGGTGATTCATCAAGTTTGCTGTTTTAACCTTCTTCAAGGACCGGCATAGTCAAATTTGATTCAACTAAAGTAGGAGAAACAGACACCCGCCAGCCACCTTTATGCAAAACTAGTTGCATGTCAGTCGGTGGAACCGGTCTCATGTGCGTGGACATGTAAGGTTGGCCCGGGCCTCTTCATCCCACAATACCACCAAATCAAAATAATTTGTCGGTGGTAAGCAGTATGACTATCACCACCCACAAGTCTTTGTGTTCTACTCGTGCATATCATCTACGCATAGAACTGGCTCGAATACCACTGTTGGGAAATGTTGCATGGAAAAAAATTCTACGCACACGCAAGATCTATCAAGGAGATGCATAGCAACGAGAGGGGAGAGTGTGTCTATGTACCCTCGTAGACCGTAAGCGGAAGCGTCTCACAACGCGGTTGATGTAGTCGAACTTTGTTCGCAATCCAACCGATCTAGTACCGAATGTACGACACCTCCACGTTCAACACACATTCAACTCGGTGACGTCCGCCGCCTTCTTGATCCAACAAGACGGCGAGGTAGTAGATGAGTTCCGTCAGCATGAAGGCGTGGTTACGGTGATGGTGAAGTGATATTCGCAGGGCTTCGCCTAAACAATATGCACTACAAAAAAATACACTTCCATGATGATACGTGTTTGTCACAGCAGGTCGTATTTTTTGTCATGCATGTACAACATGACAAATTTATGACAGAATCAAGATAGTCATACATTTGCTGTCGTAGAAGTGTTCCATGACATTAACAAAATTATCATCACGGAAGTGTCCACTTCCATGACGATAAATCGCGCGTCACAGAAGTGCTTTCGTCAAGGGTGACCGACACGTGGCATCCACCGTAACGGAACACCGTTAAGCTATCGGGTCGGGTTTTGGATCCGATAACCCGTTAACAGCCCCGACCAGTGGGGATTTTCCACGTGTAAAATCATCATTGGCTAGAGGAAACACGTGTCGGCCCATCGTCGGGACAGATGTCATCCACTCACTGGACAGAAGGCGCCTATGATACGTCGACACGTGGCACGGCCCAACAAGTTTAAATGGGTCGGCCCAACTAAAGGCCCATAAGATTTTGCGGACCATAATGGGCCGGCCCAGCTAAAGGCCCACGAGATTTTGCGGACCATAATGGGCTGGCCCAGCTAAAGGCCCACAAGATTTTGCAGGCCATAATGGGCCGGCCCAGGTAAAGGCCCACTAATACGTCTCCAACGTATCTATAATTTTGGATTGCTCCATGCCATATTATCTACTGTTTTAGGCAATATTGGGCTTTATTATCCACATTTATATTATTTTTGGGACTAACCTATTAACCGGAGGCCCAGCCCAGATTTGTTGTTTTATGCCTATTTCAGTGTTTCAAGGAAAAGGAATATCAGACGGAGTCGAAACGGAACGAAATCAACTGGATAAGTTATTTTTGGAAGGAAACCTACCGGATAGACTTGGACTCTACATCAGAAGATATGGGAGCTGGCCATGAGGGTGGGGGGCGCGCCCACCCCCCTAGGGCGCGCCCCCCTACCTCATGGGCCCCCCGCAGCTCCACTGACGTACCTCCTGCACCCATATATACCTACGTATCACAAAACTTCCAGAACAGAGATTAGATCGGGAGTTCCGCCGCCAGAAGCCTCTGTAGCCACCAAAAACCCAATCGGGACCCTGTTCCGGCACCCTGTCGGAGGGGGGAACCCTCACCGGTGGCCTTCTTCATCATCCCGACGCTCTCCATGACGAGGAGGGAGTAGTTCCCTCGGGGCTGAGGGTATGTACCAGTAGCTATGTGTTTGATCTCTCTCTCTCTCTCTCTCTCTCTCTCTCTCGTGTTCTTGATTTGGCACGATCTTGATGTATCGCGAGCTTTGTTATTATAGTTGGATCTTATGTTTCTTCTCCCCCTCTTCTCTCTTATAATGGATTGAGTTTTCCCTTTGAAGTAATCTTATCGGATTGAGTCTTTAAAGATTTGAGAACACTTGATGTATGTCTTGCCGTGCTTATCTGTGGTGACAATGGGATATCACATGCAACTTGATGTATGTTTTGGTGATCAACTTGCGGGTTCCGCCCATGAAACTATGCATAGGGGTTGGCACACATTTTCGTCATGATTCTCCGGTAGAAACTTTGGGCACTCTTTGAAGTACTTTGTGTTGGTTTGAATAGATGAATCTGAGATTGTGTGATGCATATTGTATAATCATGCCCACGGATACTTGAGGTGACATTGGAGTATCTAGGTGACATTAGGGTTTTGGTTGATTTGTATCTTAAGGTGTTATTCTAGTACGAACTCTAGGGCTGTTTGTGACACTTATAGGAATAGCCCAACGGATTGATTGGAAAGAATAACTTTGAGGTGGTTTCGTACCCTACCATGATCTCTTCGTTTGTTCTCCGCTATTAGTGACTTTGGAGTGACTCTTTGTTGCATGTTGAGGGATAGTTATATGATCCAACTATGTTATTATTGTTGAGAGGACTTACACTAGTGAAAGTATGAACCCTAGGCCTTGTTTCCTATCATTGCAATACCGTTTACGCTCACTTTTACCGCTTGCTACCTTGCTGTTTTTATATTTTCAGTTTACAAAAACCTATATCTACCATCCATATTGCACTTGTATCACCATCTCTTCGCCGAACTAGTGCACCTATACAATTTACCATTGTATTGGGTGTGTTGGGGACACAAGAGACTCTTTGTTATTTGGTTGCAGGGTTGCTTGAGAGAGACCATCTTCATCCTACGCCTCCTACGGATTGATAAACCTTAGGTCACCCACTTGAGGGAAATTTGCTACTGTCCTACAAACCTGTGCACTTGCAGGCCCAACAACGTCTACAAGGAGAAGGTTGCATAGTAGACATCAAGCTCTTTTCTGGCGCCGTTGCCGGGGAGGCTAGGTAAGTGAAGGTATATCTTTAGATCTTGCAATTGAATATTTCTATTTCTTTTTTAGCACTAGTTTAGTTTATAAAAGAAAATCACAAAAAATGGAATTGAGTTTGTCTCATATGCTTCATCTTTTTAATATCTTTCGTGAGTATGATGGGAAGGAAAATTGTGCCAAAGTGTTAGAAGAAGAATGCATTAAAATGTTTGGCACTAAATCTTTGAATGATGAGCATGATTGCAATGTTGTTAGTATGAATTCCTTGAATATCCATGATGCTAATGGTATGCAAAGCCACAAGCTTGGGGAAGCTATGTTTGATGAAGATGATATTTTTTGTCCCCCAAGCTTTGATGAGCAAATTTACTATGATGAAAGCATGCCTCCTATCTATGATGATTATTGTGATGACACCTATTCTATAAAGGATAATGATAACCATGAAACTTGTCATCTTGATCTTAATTTTCAATCATATGATAGTTATTTTGTCGAGTTTGCTCCCACTATTATTCATGAGAAGAAAATTGCTTATGTGGAGAGTACTAAGATTTCTATGCTTGTAGATCATGAAAAGAATGCTTTAGGTGCTGGTTATATTGTTGAATTCATTCATGATGCTACTGAAAATTATTATGAGGGAGGATTATATGCTTGTAGGAATTGCAATAATATCAAGTTTCCTCTCTATGTGCTTAAAATCTTGAAGTTATGCTTGTTTTATCTTCCTATGCAAGTTGATTATTGTTCCCATAAGTTGTTTGTTCACAAAATCTCTATGCATAGGAAGTGGGTTAGACTTAAATGTGCTAGTCATATTCTTCATGATGCTCTCTTTATGTTTCAATTCTTATCTTTTATGTGAGCATCATTGAAATCATCATGCCTAGCTAGGGGCGTTAAACGATAGCGCTTGTTGGGAGGCAACCCAATTTTATTTTAGTTTCTTGCTTTTTGGTTCTTTTTAGGAATAAATAATACATCTAGCTTATGTTTAGATGTGGTTTTATGTTTTAATTAGTGTTTGTGCCAAGTAGAACCTTTGGGAAGACTTGGGTGAAGTCTTTATGATCATGCTGTAAAAAACAGAAACTTTAGCGCTCACGAGATTAGATAGAACTTTTTACTGGAGAGTGATATTTAGTTGATTATTTTTTAATATGATTACTAGACAAATTACTCAGGTCCACCAATTTATTTTAGAAATTTTGTAGTTCTAGAAGTTGGTGTTAGTTACAGATTACTACAGACTGTTCTGTTTTTCACAGATTCTATTTTTCGTGTGTTGTTTGCTTATTTTGATGAATCTATGGCTAGTAAAATAGTTTATAATCCATAGAGAAGTTGGAATACAGTAGGTCTAACACCAATATAAATAAAGAATGAGTTAATTACAGTACCATGAAGTGGTGTTTTGTTTTCTTTCACTAACGGAGCTCACGAGTTTTCTGTTAAGTTTTGTGTTGTGAAGTTTTCAAGTTTTGGATAAAGATTTGATGGACTACGGAATAAGGAGTGGAAAGAGCCTAAGCTTGGGGATGCCCAAGGCACCTCAAGGTAATATTCAAGGACAACCAAGCGTCTAAGCTTGGGGATGCCCCGGAAGGCATCCCCTCTTTCGTCTTCGTTCATCGGTAACTTTACTTGGAGCTATATTTTTATTCACCACATGATATGTGTTTTGCTTGGAGCGTCATGTAATTTTCTTTAGCTTTGCTTGCTGTTTGAATAAAGTATGAAGATCTGAAATCCTTAAATGTGGGAGAGTCTTCACATAGTTGCATAATTATTCGACTACTCATTGATCTTCACTTATATCTTTCGGAGTAGTTTGTCGTTTGCTCTAGTGCTTCACTTATATCTTTTAGAGCACGGTGGTGGTTTTATTTTGAAGAAATAGATGAACTATCATGCTTCACTTAGAATATTTCGAGAGTCTTAATAGCATGGTAAATTTCTTAATGATAATATGCTTGGTATTCAAGATTTGTGAAGTTTTCTTTTGAGTGCGTTGATTACTAAGTATAGATTGATGCTTGATAATTGTTTTGAGATATGAAGATGGTGATATTAGAGTCATGCTAGTTGATTAGTTGTGAATTTGAGAAATACTTGTGTTAAAGTTTGTGATTCCCGTAGCATGCACGTATGGTGAACCGTCATGTGATGAAGTCGGAGCATGATTTATTTATTGATTGTCTTCCTTATGAGTGGCGGTCGGGGACGAGCGATGGTCTTTTCCTACCAATCTATCCCCCTAGGAGCATGCACGTAATACTTTGCTTTGATAACTTGTAGATTTTTGCAATAAGTATATGAGTTCTTCATGACTAATATTGAGTCCATGGATTATACGCACTTTTCTTCCTTCCACCATTGCTAGCCTCTCTAATACCGCACACTTTTCGCCGGTATCATACAACCACCATATACCTTCCTCAAAACAGCCACCATACCTACCTATCATGGCAACTTACCACCATTCCGTTTATTATGACGCGCTCCATCATTGTCATATTGCTTTGCATGATCATGTAGTTGACATCGTATTTGTGGCAAAGCCACCATTCATAATTCTTTCATACATGTCACTCATGAGTCATTGCATATCCCGGTACACCGCCGGAGGCATTTATATAGAGTCATATCTTGTTCTAAGTATCGAGTTGTAATTGTTGAGTTGTAAGAAAAATAAAAGTGTGATGATCATCATTATTAGAGCATTATCCCAGTGAGGAAAGGATGATGGAGACTATGATTCCCCCACAAGTCGGGATGAGACTCCGGACGAAAAATAAAAAAAGAGAAAAAAAGAGGCCATAAAAAAAAGAGAAAAGGCCCAAATAAAAAAAATAAAAATAAATAAAAAAATGAGAGAAAAAGAGAGAAGGTGCAATGCTACTATCCTTTTACCACACTTGTGCTTCAAAGTAGCACCATGATCTTTATGATAGAGACTCTCCTATGTTGTCACTTTCATATACTAGTGGGAATTTTTCATTATAGAACTTGGCTTGTATATTCCAATGATGGGCTTCCTCAAAATGCCCTAGGTCTTCGTGAGCAAGCGAGTTGGATGCACACCCACTTAGTTTCTTTTGTTGAGCTTTCATATACTTATAGCTCTAGTGCATCCGTTGCATGGAAATCCTTACTCACTCACATTGATATCTATTGATGGGCATCTCCATAGCCCGTTGATATGCCCAGTTGATGTGAGACTATCTTCTCCTTTTTGTCTTCTCCACAACCACCATTCTATTCCATATATAGTGCTATATCCATGGCTCACGCTCATGTATTGCGTGAAGATTGAAAAAGTTTTGAAAATGTTAAAGTATGAAACAATTGCTTGGCTTGTCATCGGGGTTGTGCATGATTTAAATACTTTGTGTGGTGAAGATGGAGCATAGCCAAACTATATGATTCTGTAGGGATAACTTTCTTTGGCCATGTTATTTTGAGAAGACATAATTGCTTTATTAGTATGCTTGAAGTATTATTATTTTTATGTCAATATGAACTTTTGTCTTGAATCTTTCGGATATGAATATTCATATCACAATTGAGAAGAATTACAATGAAATTATGCCAACTAGCATTCCACATAAAAATTCCTTTTTATCATTTACCTACTCGAGGATGAGCAGGAATTAAGCTTGGGGATGCTTGATACGTCTCCAACGTATCTATAATTTTTGATTGCTCCATGCTATATTATCTACTGTTTTAGGCAATATTGGGCTTTATGATCCACATTTATATTATTTTTGGGACTAACCTATTAACCGGAGGCCCAGCCCAGATTTGTTGTTTTATGCCTATTTCAGTGTTTCAAGGAAAAGGAATATCAGACAGAGTCGAAACGGAACGAAATCAACAGGATAAGTTATTTTTGGAAGGAAACCTACCCGATAGACTTGGACTCTACGTCAGAAGATACGGGAGCTGGCCACGAGGGCGGGGGGCGCGCCCACCCCCTAGGGCGCGCTCCCCTGCCTCATGGGGCCCCCGTAGCTCCACCGATGTACCTCCTGCACCCATATATATATATATATCTACGTATCGCAAAACTTCCAGAACAGAAATTAGATTAGGAGTTCCACCGCCGCAAGCCTCTATAGCCACCAAAAACCCAATCGGGACCCTGTTCCGGCACCCTGCTGGAGGGGGGGAACCCTCACCGGTGGCCATCTTCATCATCCCGACGCTCTCCATGATGAGGAGGGAGTAGTTCCCTCGGGGCTGAGGGTATGTACCAGTAGCTATGTGTTTGATCTCTCTCTCTCTCTCTCTCTCTCTCTCTCTCTCTCTCTCGTGTTCTTGATTTGGCACGATCTTGATATATCGCGAGCTTTGCTATTATAGTTGGATCTTATGTTTCTTCTCCTCCTCTTCTCTCTTGTAATGGATTGAGTTTTCCCTTTGAAGTAATCTTATCGGATTGAGTCTTTAAAGATTTGAGAACACTTGATGTATGTCTTGCCGTGCTTATCTGTGGTGACAATGGGATATCACGTGCCACTTGATGTATGTTTTGGTGATCAAGTTGCGGGTTCTGCCCATGAACCTATGCATAGGGGTTGGCACACGTTTTCGTCGCGATTCTCCGGTAGAAACTTTGGGCACTCTTTGAAGTACTTTGTGTTGGTTTGAATAGATGAATCTGAGATTGTGTGATGCATATCATATAATCATGCCCACGGATACTTGAGGTGACATTGGAGTATCTAGGTGACATTAGGGTTTTGGTTGATTTGTATCTTAAGGTGTTATTCTAGTTCGAACTCTAGGGCTGTTTGTGACACTTATAGGAATGTCCCAACGGATTGACTGGAAAGAATAACTTTGAGGTGGTTTCGTACCCTACCATGATCTCTTCGTTTGTTCTCCGCTGTCGGTGTCAAAACCGGTGGATCTCGGGTAGGGGGTCCTGAACTGTGCGTCAAGGCGGATGGTAACAGGAGGCAAGGGACACGATGTTTTTACCCAGGTTCGGGCCCTCTCGATGGAGGTAATACCCTACTCCTGCTTGATTAATATTGATGATATGGGTAGTACAAGAGTAGATCTACCACGAGATCAAGGAGGCTAAACCCTAGAAGCTAGCCTATGGTATGATTGTGTATGATGATTGTTTTCCTATGGACTACAACCCTCCGGTTTATATAGACACCGGATAGGGTTAGGGTTACACAGAGTCGGTTACATAGGTAGGTGATCTTGAATATTCGCATCGCCAAGCTTGCCTTCCACGCCAAGGAAAGTCCCATCCGGACACGGGACGAAGTCTTCAATCTTGTATCTTCATAGTCCAGGAGTCCGGCGAAGGTATAGTCCGGCTATCCGAACACCCCCTAATCTAGGACTCTCTCAGTAGCCCCTGAACCAGGCTTCAATGACGACGAGTCTGGCGCACAGATTGTCTTCGGGATTGCAAGGCGGGTTCCTCCTCCAAGTCCTTCATAGAAGATTGTAAACACCAAAAATAGTGTCCGGCTCTGCAAAATAAGTTTCCACATATTGCCATAGAGAGAATACCATTAACACAAATCAAATCTGCTGACATATTCTGCAGTGCGTCATCACACTACGGCCAAGCTCTTTACACAATTCGTTTTTATTTTTCCACCTCAGCACGTTTAGCGAGGCGGTTTCCTTGGCACGTCTTGTCAAAGCAGAGATCGTGTGCCCTTTTTACGGGATTCTCATCAATATGGACGTGGGTAACCCAACCGCGCCATTTACCACGACGCTTGGGAGGCAAGCGAGTTTTATTAGGTAGGTGGGGACGCATAACCGCATCCACCCATATAAGGGGATAAGGATCCACCTTTTTTACCTATGCCTTCTTCCTCCTTTGCCAATCCATCTCTTGCACACTCAAGCTCCAGCGCCCAAGCCCACACTTCCCACCTCAACCTTCTCCAGCCATGTCCGGAGGGGGAGGCAAGTGGATGGTCTCCTCCATCACGGAGGTTCAAGTAAAAAAGCTGAGGAAGGCCGGATACCTGTCCAAGGACATCCCACACCGGCTTCCCGAGAAGGGGCAGCTTCTCCCCACCCCAAGGCCCCATGAGAGGGTAGTTTTCCTTCCCCTCTTCCTCCGCGGACTGGGTTTTCCACTCCACCCATTCGCCCGGGGACTCATGTTCTACTACGGCCTGGACTTCCACGATCTGGCCCCAAACTTTATCCTCAACATCTCGACGTTTATCGTCGTGTGCGAGGCTTTCCTCCGCGTCCGCCCCCATTTCGGCCTCTGGCTTAAGACCTTCAACGTCAAGCCCAAGGTGGTGCGCGGCAGCCAAGCGGAGTGCGGAGGCGCCATGGCGGGCAAGATGGCCAACATCCTCTGGTTCGAGGGCTCCTTTGTGGAGACCCTAAAGGGGTGTCAAGCAGGGTGGTTTTACATCACCGAGCCACGCGATCCGAAATGGGTCGCAGCCCCCAAGTTCCGATCCGGACCCCCCACGCGGCTTATGTCCTGGAAAGAGACGGGCCTGTCGTGGGGCAAAGAAGAAGAGGTGACCGGATTGCAAACTTGCATCCAATCCCTGGTGAACAAGCCAATCCGGCTTGTCAATATAGTCCAGGTTATGCTCGTCCGCCGGATCCTCCCGTGCCAACAACGGGACTTCAATTTGTGGGAGTTCGACCCGGCGCAGCACCAAACCCTCAAGGGGCTCTTCGACACAACGTACGAAGATTCTTGGAAGGTGCTTTTCAAGGGCGCCGAGGCTCCCGCATCCTCCTCCGAGGATCACGGATACAGCTCGCAGCGTCACGCTAACGAGGTAAGCTATCTTCACCTTTTACAGGATACTAAGCTCTTTTCTTTTCCTTTCACAGTTTGACTCTGTGCGGGATCTAAACTCCCTTACCTTTGACAGGCTTGGCAGGCGGTATCCGGACCAATTAACTGTCCGACTCCCTTGCCCGAAGACCGAGCCCCTGCGCTCCTAGTGAAGCTGCTGGTTCCGGCACCTTATGTGGTGCCGGAGAAGAAGGTCAAGAAGAAGAAGACCACGGGCACTCGAAAGAGTGCCCGTAACGTGGTGGTGTCGGACTCGTCGTCTGACGAGTCCGAGACACCCTCCTCCCGTGAGAACGAGGAGGAGGAAGAAGAAAGCTCTCCCCCCCAGCGGAGGGAGGAGAGGAGAAGAAGGCCGCCCCAGCAGGGGAGGCCGAGGGGTCTAGGAAAAGGAAGACCCCTCCACCGGACTACTCCCATGACTCCGAAGAGAGTGAAGAGGAGTGGCCGAACAGGGCCAAGCGTCCGGCGAAATCGTAAGTTCGGACGTCAGAGTAACTCATGATGTTCCTTTGTTGCACAACTTTCCTTAATGTCGAATGTAATTATGCAGCCCGCCCCAGGCCGAACACAACGAATCGACGGGCGGCTCCCTGGACTCATCGGACGTGAACTCCATTCCGCCCGCTGTCTCCCCCTGCACTGCTGATGACGCCGAAGTGGCATGGCAACAAGCTCCGGGGCAGGAGGAGGTGGTCCTGTAGGAGCCGCAAGGCAACCTCCCGGACTCCAGGAGTGAAGGGGACAAGGCCCCCCCCAGGGCTTCAAGTCCGGCTTTGAGCCGGACACCGTGCCGGAATCTTCAACAATTCCGATCCGCGGTAGGCGAACTCCTTCCAAAAGGAGCAAGCCTTCTAAGCCAGCGACCTCCGTCCAACCGGAGTCGCTGGACCATCTGCTGGAGGTGCTTGACGGCGCCTCCATCGACAAGGGGCACCGTACTATCATGAGTACGGTGATCCAGAGGATTCAGTCCGCCAACAGCGGACTGACTGAAGCTTGCGCTAGCCTTCTGACAGGCTTCGAGGTAAGTAAAGATATGTCAAAATATTACCACATAGAAAGTAGCCCTTGATGCTCTATTTGGCGTTCAGAAAGAAAAGCCGAATAGAGGATCTATTAATTTTCGTAGGAGTCTAACAATAAAGAGTCAATATGCGTATGCAGGCTTCGCTGCTATCCACCACCGCACTGACTGCGCAGGTGGATGTCCTAAAAAAGGACCTCGGGCGGACCGAGCAAGAGCTCGGACTTGCCAAACGGCAGCTCGAGGAAAAGGAAGGTAAGAAATACCCTACAAAAAAGGTGCCTATAGAGAGGCGTGATTGCAAAAAATAACAGGATCATACTGCTTATTATAGGGGCCACAACTGAGGTGGCGACCCTCAAGCAGGTGCTATCTGAGCCCGAAAAGAAAACGCCGAGGAGCGCATCGAGCGAGAAAGACTTGGGGCTCAGGTCGGCGAGGTGCAGCAAGAGCTGCAGGCTCTCATGAAAAAACATGAGAGCTTGGAGCTTGAGTCAAAGGCGCAAGCATCCGAGCTCGCGTCGGCCCTTGAGACCGCCAAGGGTGCCAAGGCCGAAGCCCAAAAGGCCCTCCAAGATTTAGAGGCGATGAAAAAGATAGCAGCGGGTAAGGCATTCTTAATGCAAAGTAGAAATATAAAAGTAAACTACTTGTCACTTACCCGAATCCGGAGTTCTCCAGGGGCGTTCGCAGATCTTCCCCGCAGCGTATCCAACGCCATCGCATTCTACCGAGCTGAAGAGGGCAGCTCGACGGAGAGTGTGTTCTGGTCTCAGTATTCTAAGGCCGGACACCCTGTACCCCTGAGCGACCAGCTGAAACAGCTGGTCGAGCTCCACAAGGCGGCCGAACAGGCCATGAAGGGCTTTATAGTTCGGCTGTGGCCCGGAGATGTCCTGCCTGGGAGCTATTTCGGGCTGGTGCGGCGGCTGGTGGAGGCCTTGTTGGGGAACGTTGTAGAAAATTAAATTTTTCCTACGGTTTCACCAAGATCCATCTATGAGTTCATCTAAGCAACGAGTCATGGGAGAGAGATTGCATCTACATACCACTTTGTAGATCACGAGCGGAAGCGTTCAACGAATGGGGATGAGGTAGTCGTACACGACGTGATCCAAATCACCGGAGATCCTAGCACCGAACGGACGGCACCTCCGCGTTCAACACACGTACGGTCAGCGTAACGTCTCCTTCTTCTTGATCCAGCAAGGCAAAGGAGAGGTTGAGGAAGATGGCTCCAGCAGCAGCACGACGGCGTGGTGATGGTGGAGCTGCAGTACTCCGCCAAGGTTTCGCCGAGCTCTATGGAGGAGGAGGAGGTGTTGGAGAGGGAGAGGGAGGCGCCAGGGAAAGGGGTGCGGCTGCCCCTCCCCTCCCCCTTTATATAGGCCCCTGGGGGGGCGCCGGCCCTGGGAGATTGAATCTCCCAAGGGGGCGGCGGCCAAGGGGGTGGAGTGCCCCCCAAGGCAAGTGGGCGCCCCCCACCCTAGGGTTCCAACCCTAGGCGCAGGGGGTGGGCCTTGGGGGGCGTACCAGCCAACTAAGGGCTGGTCCCCCCTTCCCACTTCAGCCCATGGGGCCCTCCGGGATGGGTGGCCCCACCCGGTGGACCCCCGGGACCCATCTGGTGGTCCCGGTACAATACCGGTGACCCCCAGATCATTCCCGATGGCCGAAACTGCACTTCCTATATATAATTCTTCACCTCCGGACCAATCCGGAACTCCTCGTGACGTCCGGGATCTCATCCGGGACTCCGAACAACATTCGGGTTACTGCATATACATATCTTCACAACCCTAGCGTCACCGAACCTTAAGTGTGTAGACCCTACGGGTTCGGGAGACATGCAGACATGACCGAGACGGCTCTCGGGCAATAACCAACAGCGGGATCTGGATACCCATGTTGGCTTCCACATGCTCCACGATGATCTCATCGGATGAACCATGATGTCGAGGATTCAATTAATCTCGTATACGATTCCCTTTGTCAATCGGTATTTTACTTGTCCCGAGATTCGATCGTCGGTATCCCAATACCTCGTTCAATCTCGTTACCGGCAAGTCACTTTACTCGTACCATAATGCATGATCCCGTGATCAAACACTTTGATCACATTGAGCTCATTATGATGATGCATTACCGAGAGGGCCCGGTGATACCTCTCCGTCAAGCGGAGTGACAAATCCCAGTCTCGATCCGTGTCAACCCAACAGATACTTTCGGAGATACCCGTAGTATACCTTTATAGTCACCCAGTTACGTTGTGACGTTTGGCACACCCAAAGCACTCCTACGGTGTCCGGGAGTTACACGATCTCATGGTCTAAGGAAAGGATACTTGACATTGGAAAACTCTAGCAAACGAACTATGCGATCTTATGCTATGTTTAGGATTGGGTCTCGTCCATCACATCATTCTCCTAATGATGTGATCTCATTATCATTGACATCCAATGCCCATAGTCAGGAAACCATGACTATCTATTGATCAACGAGCTAGTCAACTAGAGGCTTACTAGGGACACGTTGTTGTCTGTTATTCACACATGTATTACGATTTCCGGATAACACAATTATAGCACGAATAAAGACAATTATCATGAATAAGGAAATATAATAATAATGCTTTTATTATTGCCTCTAGGGCATATTTCCAATAGTCTCCCACTTGCACTAGAGTCAATAATCTAGTTACATTGTGATGAATCGAACACCCATTGAGTTCTGGTGCTGATCATGTTTTGCCTTAGGGAGAGGTTTAGTCAATGGATCTGCGACATTCAGATCCGTGTGCACTTTACAAATTTCTATGTCTCCATCTTGAACATTTTCACGAATGGAGTTGAAGCGACGCTTGATGTGCCTAGTCCTCTTGTGAAACCTGGGCTCCTTGGCAAGTGCAATAGCTCCAGTGTTGTCACAGAAGAGTTTGATTGGCCCCGATGCATTGGGTATGACTCCGAGGTCGGTGATGAACTCCTTCACCCAAATTGCTTCATGTGCTGCCTCCGAGGCTGCCATGTACTCCGCTTCACATGTAGATCCCGCCACGACGCTTTGCTTGCAACTGCACCAGCTTACTACCCCACCATTCAAAATATACATGTATCCAGTTTGTGACTTAGAGTCATCCAGATCTGTGTCGAAGCTAGCATCGACGTAACCCTTTACGACGAGCTCTTCGTCACCTCCATAAACGAGAAACATTTCCTTAGTCCTTTTCAGGTACTTCAGGATATTCTTGACCGCTGTCCAGTGTTCCTTGCCGGGATTACTTTGGTACCTTCCTACCAAACTTACGACAAGGTTTACATCAGGTCTGGTACACAGCATGGCATACATAATAGAACCTATGGCTGAGGCATAGGGGATGACACTCATCTCTTCTATATCTTCTGCCGTGGTCGGACATTGAGCTGAGCTCAACTTCACACCTTGTAACACAGGTAAGAACCCCTTCTTAGATTGATCCATATTGAACTTCTTCAATATCTTATCAAGGTATGTGCTTTGTGAAAGACCTATGAGGCGTCTTGATCTATCTCTATAGATCTTGATGCCTAATATATAAGCAGCTTCTCCAAGGTCCTTCACTGAAAAACTCTTATTCAAGTAGGCCTTAATGCTGTCCAAGAGTTCTATATCATTTCCCATCAAAAGTATGTCATCTACAGATAGTATGAGAAATGCTACAGAGCCCCCACTCACTTTCTTGTAAACGCAGGCTTCTCCATAAGTCTGCGTAAACCCAAATGCTTTGATCATCTCATCAAAGCGAATGTTCCAACTCCGAGATGCTTGCACCAGCCCATAAATGGAGCGTTGGATCTTGCACACCTTGTCAGCATTCTTAGGATCGACAAAACCTTCCGGCTGCATCATATACAATTCTTCCTTAAGGAAACCATTAAGGAATGCTGTTTTGACGTCCATTTGCCATATTTCATAATCGTAGAATGCGGCAATTGCTAACATGATTCGGACGGACTTCAGCTTCGCTACCGGTGAGAAAGTCTCATCGTAGTCAATTCCTTGAACTTGTCGATAACCCTTAGCGACAAGCCGAGCTTTATAGATGGTCACATTACCATTCGCGTCTGTCTTCTTCTTAAAGATCCATTTATTTTCTATGGCTCGCCGCTCAACGGGCAAGTCAGTCAAAGTCCATACTTCGTTTTCATACATGGATCCTATCTCGGATTTCATGGCTTCCAGCCATTTGTCGGAATCCGGGCCCGCCATTGCTTCCTCATAGTTCGAAGGTTCACCGTTGTCTAACAACATGATTTCCAAGACAGGGTTGCCATACCACTCTGGTGCGGAACGTGTCCTTGTGGACCTTTGAATTTCAGTAGGAGCTTGATTAGAAGTTTCTTGATCATCATCATTAATTTCTTCTCTAGTCGGTGCAGGCACCTCAGGAACGTTTTCTTGAGTTTTGCCATTTTCCGGTTCAAGAGGTAACACTTCATCAAGTTCTACTTTCCTCCCACTTACTTCTTTCGAGAGAAACTCTTTCTCTAGAAAGGATCCATTCTTGGCAACAAAGATCTTGCCTTCGGATCTGAGGTAGAAGGTATACCCAATAGTTTATTTAGGGTATCCTATGAAGACGCAATTTTCCGACTTGGGTTCAAGCTTTTCAGGTTGAAGTTTCTTGACATAAGCATCGCATCCCCAAACTTTTAGAAACGACAGCTTAGGTTTCTTCCCAAACCATAATTCATACGGTGTCGTCTCAACGGATTTCGACGGAGCCCTATTTAAAGTGAATGCGGCAGTCTCTAAAGCATAGCCCCAAAAAGATAGCGGTAAATCGGTAAGAGACATCATAGATCGCACCATATCTAATAGAGTGCGATTACGACGTTCGGACACACCATTACGCTGAGGTGTTCCAGGCGGCGTGAGTTGTGAAACTATTCCACATTTTCTTAAGTGTGTGCCAAATTCATGACTCAAGTATTCTCCTCCACGATCTGATCGTAGAAACTTGATCTTTCTATCACGTTGATTTTCAACCTCACTCTGAAATTCCTTGAACTTTTCAAAGGTCTCAGACTTGTGTTTCATTAAGTAGATATACCCATATCTACTCAAGTCATCAGTGAGGGTGAGAACATAACGATAGCCACCGCGAGCCTCAACACTCATTGGACCGCACACATCGGTATGTATGATTTCCAATAAGTTGGTTGCTCGCTCCATTGTTCCTGAGAACGGAGTCTTGGTCATTTTACCCATGAGGCATGGTTCGCATGTGTCAAATGATTCATAATCAAGAGACTCTAAAAGTCCATCTGCATGGAGCTTCTTCATGCGTTTGACACCTATGTGACCAAGGCGGCAGTGCCACAAATATGTGGGACTATTGTTATCAACTTTAACTCTTTTGGTATTCACACTATGAATATGTGTATCATCACGTACGAGATTCATTAAGAATAAACCATTAACCATCGGAGCATGACCATAAAACATATCTCTCATATAAATAGAACAACCATTATTCTCGGATTTAAATGAGTAGCCATCTCGAATTAAATGAGATCCAGACACAATGTTCATGCTCAAACTTGGCACTAAATAACAATTATTGAGGTTTAAAACTAATCCCGTAGGTAAATGTAGAGGTAGCGTGCCGACGGCGATCACATCGACCTTGGAACCATTCCCGACGCGCATCGTCACCTCGTCCTTCGCCAGTCTCCGTTTATTCCGCAGCTCCTGCTTTGAGTTACAAATGTGAGCAACTGCACCGGTATCAAATACCCAAGAGCTACTACGAGTACTGGTAAGGTACACATCAATTACATGTATATCACATATACCTTTTGTTTTGCCGGCCTTCTTGTCCGCTAAGTATTTGGGGCAGTTCCGCTTCCAGTGACCACTTCCCTTGCAATAAAAGCACCCAGTCTCGGGCTTGGGTCCATTCTTTGGCTTCTTCCCGGCAACTTGCTTACCGGGCGCGGCAACTTCCTTGCCGTCCTTCTTGAAGTTCTTTTTACCATTGCCCTTCTTGAACTTAGTGGTTTTATTCACCATCAACACTTGATGTTCCTTCTTGATTTCTACCTCTGCTGATTTCAGCATAGCATATACCTCAGGAATGGTCTTTACCATCCCCTACATGTTGTAGTTCATCACAAAGCTCTTGTAGCTAGGTGGAAGCGACTGGAGGATTCTGTCAATGACCGCTTCATCCGGGAGATTAACTTCCAGTTGAGTCAAGCGGTTGTGCAACCCAGACATCTTGAGTATGTGTTCACTGACAGAGCTATTTTCCTCCATCTTACAGCTAAAGAATTTGTCGGAGACTTCATATCTCTCGACCCGGGCATGAGCTTGGAAAACCATTTTCAGCTCTTCGAACATCTCATATGCTCCATGTCTCTCAAAACGCTTTTGGAGCCCCGGCTCTAAGCTGTAAAGCATGCCGCACTGAACGAGGGAGTAATCATCGGAGCGTGACTGCCAAGCCTTCATAACGTCTTGTTCTGCAGGGAGAACAGGTGCGTCACCCAGCGGTGCTCGTAGGACATAATCTTTCTTGGCAGCTATGAGGATGATCCTCAGGTTCCGGACCCAGTCCGTATAGTTGCTGCCATCGTCTTTCAGCTTGGTTTTCTCTAGGAACGCGTTGAAGTTGAGGACTACGTTGGCCATTTGATCTACAATACATATTGTAAATATTTTAGACTAAGTTCATGATAATAAAGTTCATTTAATCAAATTATTTAATGAACTCCCACCTAGATGGACATCCCTCTTCTAGTCATCTAAGTATAACTTGATCCGAGTCAACTAGGCCATGTCCGATCATCACGTGAGACGGACTAGTCAACATCGGTGAACATCTTCATGTTGACCGTATGTTCTAAACGACTCATGCTCGACCTTTCGGTCTTCTGTGTTCCGAGGCCATGTCTGTACATGCTAGGCTTGTCAAGTCAACCTAAGTGTTTGCATGTGTAAATCTGTCTTACACCCGTTGTATGTGAACGTTAGAATCTATCACACCCGATCATCACGTGGTGCTTCGAAACAACGAACTGTCGCAACGGTGCACAGTTAGGGGGAACACTTCTTGAAATTATTATGAGGGATCATCTTATTTACTACCGTCGTTCTAAGTAAACAAGATGCAAAACATGATAAACATCACATGCAATCAAATAATAAACGTGACATGATATGGCCAATATCACATAGCTCCTTTGATCTCCATCTTGGGGCTCCATGATCATCTTGTCACCGGCTTGACACCATGATCTCCATCATCATGATCTCCATCATCGTGTCTCCATGAAGTTTCTCGCCAACTATTACTTCTACTACTATGGCTAACGCGTTTAGCAATAAAGTAAAGTAATTTACATGGCGTTTCTCAATGACACGCAGGTCATACAAAAATAAAGACAACTCCTATGGCTCCTGCCGGTTGTCATACTCATCGACATGCAAGTCGTGATTCCTATTACAATAGCATGAACATCTCATACATCACATATAGATCATTCATCATTCATCACAACTTTGGCCATATCATATCACATAGCACTTGCTGCAAAAACAAGTTAGACGTCCTCTAATTGTTGTTGCAAGTTTTACGTGGCTGAATTAGGGTTCTAGCAAGAACGTTTTCTTACCTACGTGAAAGCCACAACGTGATTTGTCAACTTCTATTTACCCTTCATAAGGACCCTTTTCATCGAATCCGCTCCAACTAAAGTGGGAGAGACAGACACCCGCCAGCCACCTTATGCAACTAGTGCATGTTAGTCGGTGGAACCGGTCTCACGTAAGCGTACGTGTAAGGTTGGTCCGGGCCGCTTCATCCCACAATACCGCTGAAGCAAGATAAGACTAGTAGCGGCAAGAAAATTGACAACATCTACGCCCACAACAAATTGTGTTCTACTCGTGCAATAGAGAACTACGCATAGACCTAGCTCATGATGCCACTGTTGGGGAACGTTGCAGAAAATTAAAATTTTTCCTACGGTTTCACCAAGATCCATCTATGAGTTCATCTAAGCAACGAGTCATGGGAGAGAGATTGCATCTACATACCACTTTGTAGATCGCGAGCGGAAGCGTTCAACGAACGGGGATGAGGTAGTCGTACACGACGTGATCCAAATCACCGGAGATCCTAGCACCGAACGGACGGCACCTCCGCGTTCAACACACGTACGGTCAGCGTAACGTCTCCTTCTTGTTGATCCAGCAAGGCAAAGGAGAGGTTGAGGAAGATGGCTCCAGCAGGAGCATGACGGCGTGGTGATGGTGGAGCTGCAGTACTCCGGCAGGGCTTCGCCGAGCTTTATGGAGGAGGAGGAGGTGTTGGAGAGGGAGAGGGAGGCGCCAGGGCAAGGGGTGCGGCTGCCCCCTCCCCTCCCCCCTTTATATAGGCCCCTGGGGGGGCGCCGGCCCTGGGAGATTGAATCTCCCAAGGGGGCGACGGCCAAGGGGGGTGGAGTGCCCCCCAAGGCAAGTGGGCGCCCCCCCACCCTAGGGTTCCAACCCTAGGCGCAGGGGGTGGGCCTTGGGGGGCGCACCAGCCCACTAAGGGCTGGTCCCCCTTCCCACTTCAGCCCATGGGGCCCTCCGGGATGGGTGGCCCCACCCGGTGGACCCCCGGGACCCATCTGGTGGTCCCGGTACAATATCGGTGACCCCCAGATCATTCCCGATGGCTGAAACTGCACTTCCTGTATATAATTCTTCACCTCCGGACCAATCCGGAACTCCTCGTGACATCCGGGATCTCATCCGGGACTCCGAACAACATTTGGGTTACTGCATATACATATCTTCACAACCCTAGCGTCACCGAACCTTAAGTGTGTAGACCCTACGAGTTCGGGAGACATGCAGACATGACCGAGACGGCTCTCGGGCAATAACCAACAGCGGGATCTGGATACCCATGTTGGCTCCCACATGCTCCATGATGATCTCATCGGATGAACCACGATGTCGAGGATTCAATTAATCCCGTATACGATTCCATTTGTCAATCGGTATTTTACTTGCCCGAGATTCGATCGTCGGTATCCCAATACCTCGTTCAATCTCGTTACCGGCAAGTCACTTTACTCGTACCGTAATGCATGATCCCGTGATCAAACACTTTGATCACATTGAGCTCATTATGATGATGCATTACCGAGAGGGCCCGGTGATACCTCTCCGTCAAGCGGAGTGACAAATCCCAGTCTCAATCCGTGTCAACCCAACAGATACTTTCGGAGATACCCGTAGTATACCTTTATAGTCACCCAGTTACGTTGTGACGTTTGGCACACCCAAAGCACCCCTACGGTGTCCGGGAGTTACACGATCTCATGGTCTAAGGAAAGGATACTTGACATTGGAAAACTCTAGCAAACGAACTATGCGATCTTATGCTATGTTTAGGATTGGGTCTCGTCCATCACATCATTCTCCTAATGATGTGATCTCGTTATCATTGACATCCAATGCCCATAGTCAGGAAACCATGACTATCTATTGATCAATGAGCTAGTCAACTAGAGGCTTACTAGGGACACGTTGTTGTCTATTATTCACACATGTATTACGATTTCCGGATAACACAATTATAGCACGAATAATGACAATTATCATGAATAAGGAAATATAATAATAATGCTTTTATTATTGCCTCTAGGGCATATTTCCAACAGGCCTGTCCAAGGCTCGAGGTCATCAAGTGCTCCGTCTACATCGAAGGTGCCCGTCGGGCCCTTGCCCGTGCGAAGGTGCACTGGGGTAAGCTGGACGGAGAGAAGCTTGTGAAGGACGGGCCGCCAACGGGGAAGGAGCATCACAAGCCCGAGAACTACTACAAGGATGTTCTTGCAGGGTGCCCGCCTTGTGGCGGATGAGTGTACGAAGGATGTAATTTTTGAATGAACTCGCTCGTGTTTATCCTGTGCGCTGAAAACTTGTTCATATGCGCTAAGCAATGCTTATGGAATTTAAAATATTATTTTCTGTGCGGCCGTTTATCAAAAATTTGAGAGATGGCCAGTCGTCGGCTTCTGGCCCTATGCCACTAGTGCTGGGGTGTTCGGGATAAACCTGAGCGCTCTTTTTCCCATGGTTGGGTCCTTCGAGTGAAGCGCTCAGCACAACGAACCAGGCAATCGGACTATAATGCTTGAACACTCTCACTTAGCCATAGAACTTTATAATTTTAAATTTCGGCGAAGCCCCTAGTTCGGAAGACCGAGTTCGGGGCACTATCCACGCCTTTGGCCGGACAAAGCCAGCTTCTCGCTCGAAGCGGCATAAGTCTTTAGGGACTCAAAAAACCTCTCGAACAACGACCGGTCTCTCGCCTCATCATGACAGTCAGTTTTAGCTTTCTCCACTGAGTTGCTTAACCCAGCTGAACCGGGGCACAATCGCAGTGGTTCTCCTAGTGCTACCTTAGCCGATATAGCGGAACGTAAGGCACCAAAACATAGGAGCCGGGCAAACCCAACTATTGACCCAAATCATGATTCGGAGCCGATGCATATAGTGCTATAAGTTCGGGGTGCCGCACTTGTGAAAGTGGACGGACTTCTCACACCATAATAAGGGGTACTGAAGCCCCTGGTGTATTTGCCATACCATGATGTACGGGTGCAATCATGTCATTTAATAAACATATATATGAAAAGAGGATAATGCAAAAAATAGACAAAAAGCTATGCATTGTTTATAGATGGGCTATTTATCAGAGCCGAATCATACAAGTAGTGCAATAAGCAAAAAATATATTGGACTATTTAACATGTCCTGACCAGGGGCAGGCCGCGGAATTGTATTCAAAATAGGTATACTGCTCGTAACAGAGACCACCTGTGAGTTCCATAATGCGGCATGGCTTTGTTTGCTTCCCTGGATCTTGCATCGTTTGTGCGACAGTCGAATTGCCTAACAGGTTGTCCGAAGTGTGGAGTCTTGAAAGTAAGAAAAAAGGAATCCGGCAGCCCCCAGTACGTTTTAAGCCGTATTTTGGGTGTGCCGTTATTGTGCCCCTTCCCCTGTGCCCATGGTATTTCAAGGGCGTAGTTATGTACGCGAGGCACTGGTTTCGCTATATCGTGAGGGCTGGGGTTGGGGCCGCATTGTTATGCCTACTCAAAACGTGCCAGGCGGTCTTGTTGTAGGTTACTCCGGGCGCGCTTGGCAATGTCAGGCTTTTTAACGGCCGGACTGGGGAATTGCCTAAGAAGGCTGCTTTGTACTTCCACTGCGAGAGCCGCTGTGTGCTCCTCCGTACGGAGGGAGCGTTCGGTGTTTCCGTTGACCGTGATTACTCCTCGAGGGCCTGGCATATTGAGCTTGAGGTATGCGTAGTGCGGCACCGCATTGAACTTTGCAAATGCGGTTCGTCCGAGCAGGGCGTGATAGCCACTGCGGAACGGGACTATATCGAAGATTAACTCTTTGCTTCGGAAATTATCCGGAGATCCGAAGACCACGTCAAGTGTTACTGAGCCTGTACAATTGGCCTCTACACATGGTATAACACCTTTAAAGGTCGTCTTTGTGGGCTTAATCCTTGAGGGATCGATGCCCATTTTCCGCACTGTATCCTGGTAAAGCAGGTTCAGGCTACTGCCGCCGTCCATGAGGACTCTTGTGAGATGAAATCCGTCGATGATTGGGTCGAGAACCAATGTGGCAAAGCCGCCATGACGGATGCTAGTGGGGTGGTCCCTTCGATCAAAAGTGATCGGGCAGGAAGACCATGGGTTGAACTTTGGGGTGACTGGCTCCATCGCGTATACGTCCCGTAGCGCACGCTTCCGCTCCCTCTTGGGAATGTGGGTTGCGTATATCATGTTCACCGTCCGCACTTGTGGGGGAAACCCCTTCTGTCCATTGTTGTTCGGCGGCCTGGGCTCCTCCTCGTCATCGCTATTCAGCCCCTTGTCTTTGTTTTCGGCTCTTAACTTGCCTGCCTGCTTGAACACCCAACAATCCCTGTTGGTGTGATTGGCTGGTCTTTTGGGGGTGCCATGGATCTGGCACAAGCGGTCGAGTATTCGGTCCAAACTGGACGGGCCGTGAGTATTCTTTTTGAATGCCTTTTTCCGCTGACCGGATTTATAGCCTCTGAATCCGGCATTTACTGCCGTATCTTCATTGATGTCGCTGCTAACGCGACGCTTTTGCTTATTTCGACGTGTCCTGCCACTTTTGTCCTTGGTTTCCGAATTACCAGGGTTCTTCGATAAGTTGTTGCTATGAGCTAGCCAGCTATCTTCTCCCGCGCAAAAGCGGGTCATAAGTGTCGTGAGGGCTGCCATAGATTTCTGCTTTTCCTGTCCCAGGTGCCGGGCAAGCCACTCGTCACAGATGTTATGCTTAAAGGCTGCTAAGGCCTCTGCGTCCGGACATTCGACTATCTGGTTTTTCTTTGTTAGGAACCGTGTCCAGAATTGCCTGGCCGATTCCTCTGGCTGCTGAATTATGTGGCTCAAGTCGTCGGCATCCGGTGGTCGCACGTAGGTGCCCTGGAAGTTATCGAGGAATGCGGCTTCCAGGTCCTCCCAAAAACCGATTGAGTCCGCTAGCAAGCTGTTAAGCCAGTGTCGGGCCGGTCCTTTGAGTTTGAGCGGGAGGTATTTGATGCGTGTAGATCATCGCCACGTGCCATGTGGATGTGAAGGAGATAATCTTCGATGCATACCGCCGGCTCTGTGGTGCCATCGTATGATTCGATGTTCACGGGTTTGAAACCCTCTGGGATTTTATGATCCATTACTTCATCTGTGAAGCATAGTGGGTGTGCGGCGCCCTTGTAATGGGCTATATCACGACGCAGCTCGGAGGAGCTATGTCTGTTGTGTTCGGCCCGACCGGATTTGTTGTATCTGGAGTGAAGATCATCGTCGCGTGTTGTCGGGCGCCTGCGCGATCCGTAGATCGACCTTGTTTGTCTTGCCTTATCCTCCAGTACGTCTCGCAGGTCTGGCGCATTTTCCCATGCCTTAGCTAAGCGGCGTCGGGGCATAGCTTGGGTGGAGGGCCGGGAGGCCTCTCTGTCGCGGCCGCGAGGTGGCCGGTCTGCCATGTCGTGCGCTGGTGATGTAGGCGCTTCCTCCTCCGATCGAGGTAGCGGCCTGCGCTTTGGGTAACTCTTGGAGGGGCGCTCGAGTTCAAACTCTTCGGCCTCAAGGACTTCAGTCCATCTATCAGCTAGCAAATCTTGATCAGCTCTAAGCTGTTGCTGCTTTTTCTTGAGGCTGTTTGCCGTGGCTAGAAGCCTGTGTTTGAAACGCTTTTGTTCGGCGGGGTCTGATGGTACGACGAATTCGTCGTCATCGAGGCTTGCCTCGTCTTCGGAGGGAGGCATATAGTTATCATCCTCAACCTCTCGTTCTGCCGCTCTCTCATGAGGGCTGGCTTCTCCATCTTCCTGCGTCGAATCTTGCTGGGTTGGGTGTTCTTCGGCGCTATCCGGGTAGTATTATCTCTCGTGCCAGAATCACCGTTTTTGCTTTGGCGGGATTTAGAGCGGCGCAGCTGACGCCGGCGCTTTGGCTGTTTCTTGGAGGTGTCATCCCCCGCTGTTCCATCGCCATCTCCATCTTTTGGAGTATCCACCATGTATATGTCATATGATGAGGTGGCCTTCCAGCGCCCTACAGGTGCTGGTTCCTGTTCGTCTCCTACCTCGTCGTCCATACCGTCGAAGTCTTCGGAGCCGAAGTCAAGCATGTCGGTTAAATCATCGACAGTGGCTACAAAGTGGGTGGTGGGTGGGCTTTGAATTTCTTCATCGTCCGTATCCCATCCTTGCTGACCGCAAATCGGCCAGGGCTCTCCTGATAAAGAGAGAGACTTGAGAGAGTTCAGGATATCGCCAAAAGGCGAGTGCTGAAAGATGTCCGCGGCGGTGAACTCCATTATCGGCACCCAATCGGATTCGATTGGTAGGGGCACGGGGGGTTCTGAGTCCGGAGAGGAGTACGGACCCTCGGAGTCACGGGTCACGCGGAGTGCGGGGCTGGCGTTCGGCTCGATCGCCTTTGAGGTCGCAGCCCTGAGGTGACGTCCAACCGCTCATCCTCGATGGACGCAATAGGCTCCGAGTTAAGGGTCGGAACAGGTGCGTGTGCGGCCTCCAGGACACTGTTCGGAGGCAGAGCTAGATCGTGCCCCTCGAGATAGTGCGGCGCGCTTGGCTGTGGCTCGAACCCGTCGAAGATCAAGTCTCCGCGGATATCAGCCGTGTAGTTTAAGCTTCCGAACCTGACTTGATGGCCAGGGGCATAGCTTTCGATCTGCTCCAGGTGACCAAGCGAATTGGCCCGCAGAGCGAAGCCGCCGAAGACGAAGATCTGCCCAGGGAGAAAAGTCTCACCCTGGACCTCATCGTTGTTGATGATCGAAGGAGCCATCGGGCCTAAAGGCGACGACACAGAGGAACTCTCAATGAAAGCACCAATGTCGGTGTCAAAACCGGTGGATCTCGGGTAGGGGGTCCCGAACTATGCGTCAAGGCCGGATGGTAACAGGAGACAAGGGACACGATGTTTTTACTCAGGTTCGGGCCCTCTCGATGGAGGTAATACCCTACTCCTGCTTGATTAATATTGATGATATGGGTAGTACAAGAGTAGATCTACCACGAGATCGAGGAGGCTAAACCCTAGAAGCTAGCCTATGGTATGATTGTGTATGATGATTATTGTCCTACGGACTACAACCCTCCGGTTTATATTGACACCGGATAGGGTTAGGGTTACACAGAGTTGGTTACATAGGTAGGAGATCTTGAATATTCGCATCGCCAAGCTTGCCTTCCACGCCAAGGAAAGTCCCATCCGGACACGGGACGAAGTCTTCAATCTTGTATCTTCATAGTCCAGGAGTCTGGCGAAGGTATAGTCCGGCTATCCGAACACCCCCTAATCCAAGACTCCCTCATCCGCTATTAGTGACTTTGGAATGACTCTTTGTTGCATGTTGAGGGATAGTTATATGATCCAACTATGTTATTATTGTTGAGAGGACTTACACTAGTGAAAGTATGAACCCTAGGCCTTGTTTCCTATCATTGCAATACCGTTTACACTCACTTTTACCACTTGCTACCTTGCTGCTTTTATATTTTCAGTTTACAAAAACCTATATCTACCATCCATATTGCACCTGTATCACCATCTCTTCGCCGAACTAGTGCACCTATACAATTTATCATTGTATTGGGTGTGTTGGGGACACAAGAGATTCTTTGTTATTTGGTTGCAGGGTTGCTTGAGAGAGACCATCTTCATCCTACGCCTCCTACGGATTGATAAACCTTAGGTCATCCATTTGAGGGAAATTTGCTACTGTCCTACAAACCTGTGCACTTGTAGGCCCAACAACGTCTACAAGGAGAAGGTTGCGTAGTAGACATCACCCACAAGATTTTTGTGTGCTGTAATGGGCCGGCCCAGGTAAAGGCCCACAAAATTCTTGCGGACCATAATGGGCCGGCCCAGCTAAAGGCCCACGATATTTTGCCGACATTAATGGGCCGGCCCAGCTGTAGGCCCACAAGATTTTGAGGACCCTAGTAGGCCGGCCCATTAGCTACCTGCCATGTTTTGGGCCAAATGCCGGCCCATATTTGATCCGGTCCATTAATGGCCTGCCATGCTCCGGGCCTAATAGTGGCCCATATGAGATCCGGCCCGTTAAAGGCCGACCACGTTCTGGGCCAAATTACGGCCCAGATCAGGTTCGGCCCTTTAAGAGGCTTTGGGCTCAATTATGGCCCATATCAGATTCGGCCCGTCAACTGGACACTATGCTTTTGGGCCCACTTGCTAAAGTCCCACTTAGTAATTCGGCCTGATATTAGTTTTGCCCTGTTAAGGGCCCGTTTAACATTTCGGCCCTATATTAATTTCAGCCTGTTAAAAGCCCGTCATATAGTTGGGCCTAACTACGGCCCGGTTTGCATCCGGCCTACTCGCAGCCGATACCTGATTGGGCCAAACAAGGGCCGAGACAATTTTTTGGCCAGTTAAAAGCCCGTGATTTGATTCACACAATCATGGGCCGGGGTTCATTTCGGGCTGTTGCCGGCCCGCGAGCTGTTTGGCACGTTTTAGGCCGAACCTACATCATGATTGCATGAGGGCCCGATTATGTACCGTAATTTTACGGTTTGGCCGGTTTACTGCGAAGACATGATATATATACAGTAAAATAACTGCAGCATCGTGAATAAGAAAAAACCTAGACTATACAATAAAGAAATTATGGCATATTACATCCACTGGGCATCAAAGTTCGCCACTATGATAATAAAGCACAAGCAGACAGCAGATTACATACACTGGGCATCAAAGATCGCCACCAGTGCAAATAAACACGCCGACAAAATAATATACAAAACCGACAACACTTGAATAGAGTTCAAGAAAGGTTAGCCCTGCTGGGGAGCTGCAGTGCAAGCAGCTGAGCAAGATGATGAGACCGCGCTTGTTCAACACTTATATCTTCCTCACTCTGAAAGATAAACAAGCAGACAGATGACAGGTTTTGCACATAAAAGTATCAGTGCTGACAATTCATCACATTTCTTACTGACAAATAAAGTGACACAGTTTAAATTTGCATTAACACAATATGGTATTGTTCAGGTCAAGACATGGCAGGAAATGACATTGTGAAGGAGTTGGTAGCTTCACGACACCACTCGATTACAGATCAAGAACTCGTAAGTATCAATGGTTAGTGTGCTGTCAATTTATACCATTTCAGATTGGCAAATGAAGATACGGTTTAAATAATAGTAGAATGATATGACATTGTTCATAGTTAAGACATTGCAGAATATGACATTGTGCTGGATTACGGATGAAGAACAGAAGCATACATGCAATGCAAAAGAAGATCACTTGCTCGGTATAGTTTAATTTACATGGTATGAAGAAGGAACTTGGTTGTACAACTGAAAACTTAAATTGAGAAAGGACAAACTTTTGTTTATGAACTACATATAATAAACTTTAAACAAGCAATTTGATGCAAACACCAAAAATAAACAGCTGTTGCAGTCATGCCTAACCAAATATATACAACAAAGTTTGAAGGCTTGAGATGGACAAACTTACATTATTCGTGAAGACAGGCTCTATAAAGGCCTTGTCCATGCTAATGGAGGGGCAATTCAAGAAGTTTACCACAGAATCTTCTTCAAAAGCATTGCCTTTATTCTACATTTTGTTAAGAGTAAATATAGATGTGATAATATACAAAAAAATGGAGAATATTTAAGATAAGATGAAGAGTGATGCTACATAACCAAGTAGCTATAAATGTAAGTGCAGCGATACAGGCAAAAGGTACATCCAAGAGCAATGCACAGCTAAACTTCTTCAGTACCAACCTTATGGTAAGAGTAAATATAGATCTGATGTGTAGAAAATGGAGGGCAAAGGAAAATAAGCTGCAGAGTGATGGTACATGAACAACTACCTATCATTATAAGTACACTGATAAAGGACATCATGTACTTACAAGAACAATGCAGAGCTAAAAAAACATTGGCATTGGATATATTCTACACTAATGTAACCATTCATACAGATCAGATAATTTGGAGTGAACAATTGATAAGCAAGCTATCATGCATACTGCTGTCACATAATGAACCAGGTATGTATGCAAGTACAGTGATACATGACAACATGTACTAACAAGACCAAAGCAGCGGGCAGCATATTTGCGACATCCTGTCGTTCTTGTCAAACCGGAATTCTTCTTCGAGCAGATTTCCTGCAAAAAAGATCGTAAGGCACATGTGGAAAAGTAGAAGTTCAAATTGTCATGTGATTTCATAGATAGTACCTCATCCTGGGAACGAAACCAGTGCATAACAAGGTTTTTCCATTCAATGTCTTCTAAATTTAGCACAGGAGACTTCACCGGAAATTCGTTTATAGACTTGCCATCAAAGTGTGATTTCCTCAGGTAACACTGATACTGCTGCAATGCTTCCTTGAAAAGCACAAGCAAGCTTTGCTCGTCATGACTATCCTGATTGACCCTCGCCTAGTTACAACAATGTAATGTAAATCATTGATGTGTTCAATCAGCAGAAAACAGGAAAATAATAACCATGAATAATTGTCGGTGTACAAAAAGAGGGGTACACTTTTTGTACCCCTATGACTTTGCACGGGCAGTCCGAGCCACGGGCGCCGCCGCACCGAGCCCGACAAGGGGGGTAGAACCAAGGTAAGGCCGAAGCCAAAGAAGAGCAGAACGACGCCAAGACCAAGACCACAAAGAGCAAAGGGGACAAAGCGGGCCCTCCCGGCGAGATCCTTCCCGGGAGGCGGTTTTTGCAACCCCGGCAAGACCCTTGCCGTGGCAGCTCGCCCCACACCTACAGAGCGGGTCACCCTTGAGTCCACTGCCCCCATGGGGCAAGGATTCGGGAGGCATCCCCGTGGTGGTATGCAGATCTTTGTGAAGACATTCAAGATCAGATGCACACTTTAGAAGATGATGATCCTTGGCGGGATCCCAGCCAAGGAAAACCACAAGGCCCCCGGCAAGAGCCTTGCCGGGGATGATAGTAGGCGCCATGACAAGACCCTTGTAGGGACCCCGACAAGACCCTTGCCGGGGCCGCGGCAAGGCCCTTGCAAGGACACCTGCGGGGCCACCATCGGACCCGCGCCAGTCACACCTCCACCACCGTTCGCATGCAGCTGCCAACCCAACCAGCTGGGCAGGCACCTGCTTGGCGACATGCAGATCCTCGTGGAGACCCACCACTACGCCACCTCAGCTGCTTGCCCGCCTACATGGCATCGCAGGCACCGCTGGCCAGGGCGCGTGTCGACGCGGGAGAGAGCGGCGACGGACGAGACAGGGCTCTCCCCCGCCCCCGATAAAGCAAGGACACCTAAGCAAGGCGCATTAAATGCGCCTTGTCATGTAATGCGAGGGATAACCTCGCAACACTGTACCCTTTCCACCTCCTGTGTGCCACTGTGGCAGCCCCTTTCCCTATAAAAGGAGGCCCCAGGCGACCAGGAAGAGGATTCGGCTTTTTGGAGCTCCTCACGCCCCATAGCTAGCTCAAGAACACAAGCATATAATCCACCAAAGCAGGAGTAGGGTTTTACGCATCTTCGCGGCCCCAACCAGGATAAAGGAATCGTGTACTGCCTGCTCGATCCGCTCTTCCCACGACCCCCGCGCCCCACAACCGCAGAAAGTGATTCTCGTGATCCTATAGGTGTCGTTTCCCACCGACATCTTTGGCGCGCCAGGCAGGGGGCGGCGCAGTTGTGAGAATCGGCTTCAGCAGTTAGTTCGACACTTCTTCATCGTCATGACGCCCAAGAAGAAGACGACGGTGGCGGTTGGCCCGTCGGACGCCGGGCATCCCGTCCCGACGCGGGCGAGCAGCGGACCGGTCGCCGAAAGGACCCGGGGCGCTGTTCGCAACACCAACACCGTCCCAGCAGCTGGAGTTTGGGAGGCGGCGATGTTCGTGCGCCCGGTAACGGGCCACACACCGCCAAATCCAAAGACGGGGCCGGTCCCCCCGCAGGTGGCGCGGGACCTTCCGAGGTCGCTGCTGCCCCGCCCGCTGGCGGCGCGAGGGCCTCCAAGACTCCCACTTTGGCGCCGACGGCGCGTTCCTCTCAAGCGGCGCGCGACGAGCGGCGTGATCACCCCGAAGACCCCGGGCGTCGCCGCGGGAAAAGCCCCGAGCGCCACTCCCGGGATGTAGAAGACCCGCCCGCTCGCCGAGGCGCTGGTGAAGGCGGCGTGCGACCGTGCGGTCATGATAGACCTCCTTCTGTCGTGGTCAGAAGTCGAAGCGCGTCGCGATCCATGTAGGTTTCGCTGCCACCGACGCCAGCGGAAGCCCTGGCGCGCGCGCAGTTGGGTTAAAGGCCAACCCGGACAAGATCAAAGCTATAGAGCAGATTGAAGCACCCAAGCGGATCAAGGACGTGCGCCGGCTCGCCGGTTGCGTCACTGCCCTGGGCATGTTCATATCCAAGTCCGCCGAGCGCGCCCTTCCCTTTTTCAAGATCCTGAAAAAGGCGGGCCCGGTGGAGTGGACACCAGAAGCCGAAGCGGCATTGCAAGATGTGAAGAAGTACCTCTCCTCCGCACCAACACTAGTTGCGCCCAGGCCCCAGGAGCCGTTGCTGCTATACTTAGCGGCAACGAACCAGGTGGTCAGCGTCGCACTAGTGGTGCAGAGGGAGGTCGACGATGAGGTAATGGCAGCAACAGAACCCGACGCCATCAGTGCAGAGGCGACACAGTTGGTCGAGGTGCCGCCAAAGAAGTGATGCAGCGCCCGGTCTACTTTGTTAGCTCCCTCTTGCAAGGGGCTAGGTCGAGGTACTCCGGTGTGCAGAAACTGCTCTTCGGCCTCCTCATGGCCTCGAGGAAGCTGCGTCACTACTTCCAGGCACACGAGATCACTGTCATCACTCGCCTCCCTCTGCAGCGGATATTGCACAACCCAGATGCGACGGGGAGGATTGTGGAATGGGCACTGGAGCTGTCCAGCTTTGGCCTCAAGTTTGAAAGTACTTCGACGATCCAGAGCCGAGTCCTGGCAGAGTTCATTGTGGAATGGACCGCCACACCTGACGAAGAAGCCCAAGAGACTGCTCTCCCCTGCAAGGAGGCAAGTTGCGATTGGATTATGTACTTTGATGGGGCTTTCTCCCTCCAGGGTGCCGGGGCTGGCGTACTGCTCGTCGCCCCCACCGGAGAGCACCTCAAGTACGTGGTCAAGATGCACTTCCCCAGGGAGGCGTCCACAAACAACACGGCGGAATACGAAGGGCTGCTTGCCGGTCTTAGGATCACGGCGGACCTCGGAATCAAAAAGCTCATCGTCAGGGGTGACTCGCAGCTTGTCGTCAAGCAAGTCAATAAGGATTACCAGAGCCCGTTGATGAAGGCCTACGTTGATGAAGTGAGAAAGCTGGAAGAGCATTTCGACGGTATCCAGGCTGAATACGTTCCCCGAACGGAGAACAATATCGCCGATTACCTGTCGAAGCGCGCTGCCCTCAAGCTACATGTGGAACCAGGTACCTTTGTGCTTCAGCTAACTCAGGCATCCGTTGATCCATCAACAGAGCAGAACAAGAGAAGGAAACCAGGACCCGGCAAGTACTTTCCCACCGAGCTCCCCGGAGCCGCCAGCAAGGATGTTGCCGAGGACACTGAACCCGCCACGGGACGGCTAGCTCCGGCAGGACGCCAAGCTCTTGCCGTCGAGACGGCCGCCCCTATAGCGGAGGAAATGCCTTTAGTCCTCGCCGTCGAGCCTCAGTCTCCAGCGTGGGCATAGCATACCGTCCGATTCCTCCAGACAGGGGAGCTTCCTGAGGAGTAGGAAGAAGCGGAAAAAGTAGCCCATCGCTCTGCCATGTACCAGTTCGTCGATGACGTCCTATACAGGAAGAGACCGAACGGTGTGAAATTGAAGTGCATCCCTCGAGAGGAAGGACTGGAGCTGTTGGCAGAGATACATGGAGGCATATGTGGATCCCACATTGGGTCGAGAGCCCTTGTCGGCAAGGCGTTCCGGCAGGGTTTCTTCTGGCCCACCGCCCTCCAGGATGCAATGACACTCGTCACCAGGTGTGAGGCGTGTCAGTTCCATTCAAGAAAGCTTCATCAACCATCTCAAGCCCTTCAAACCATTCCTCTCTCCTGGCCCTTCTCGATCTGGGGGCTCGACATACTGGGCCCTTTCCCCCGCACTGTCGGGGGCTTTGAGTACTTGTACGTAGCCATCGACAAGTTCACAAAGTGGCCAGAAGTGGAGGCAGTGAGGAAGGTCACAGCTCAGTCAGCCGTCAAGTTCTTCAAGGGGCTAGTGTGCCATTACGGTGTACCCAACCGGATCATCACCGACAACGGTACGCAGTTCACAAGCTGCACCTTCATGCAATATACTCAGGACCTCGGCAGCAAAGTCTGTTTCGCTTCCGTCGCTCACCCGCGGAGCAACGTGCAAGCTGAGAGGGAAAATGCTGAAGTGTTGCGAGGCTTAAGGACCAAGACCTTTGACAGACTGCACAAGAGCGGAAGGCGCTAGATTGATGAGTTGCCGACGGTTCTTTGGTCAATCAGGACAACACCAAATCGAGCCACCGGCCAGACACCCTTTGCCCTGGTATACGGGGCAGAAGCAGTTATCCCCACTGAACTCATATACGGGTCACCGCGAGTGCTCGCTTATGATGAGCTTGAGCAAGAGCAACTGCGGCAAGATGACGCGCTGCTCCTTGAGGAAGATCGTCTTCGGGCGGCTGTGAGAGCAGCACGCTACCAGCAAGCCTTGCGCCGCTACCATAGCCGCAAGGTTCATGCCCGGAGCCTTGAGGAAGGCGACCTTGTTCTTCGGCGCGTTCAATCGGCCAAGAATTCCAACAAGTTGATGCCGAAGTGGGAAGGCCCTTATCGGGTAATACGAGTCACCAGGCCCAACGCAGTCCGCCTGGAGACCGAAGATGCCATTCCGGTGAGCAACTCCTGGAACATCGAGCATCTTCGCAAGTTTTACCCCTAAGGCGCGGCTTGTCGGGCCTCCCGGCAAGCCACCTTTTGTACAAGCATTGCCGATGATGCATGTAACCCTTTGTACAAAGCCAGGCGCAGACCCTGAGCATAAATGAAGCGCTGGCGCCCTAAGTTATAGCATGCTTGCTAGATCGAGTCTCGTCCTTGGTTAGGGTTGATAGTGCTTAGCGGCGGCTAACCCCTAGCTTAGAGGTCGAGTGTGCGTCTCTTTGCCATTCTTTTGTCTCCTTTGGTTCGCAGGGCTCGGATATCCTTGCCAGATCACTTGAGGATAAAAAAAGGGGGAAGAGGGACGGACCAGCATCTGGACCCCGGCAAGCCAGTGTTGCCGGGGGCTGCAAGTACAAAGATTTACCCACAGCGAACCAGAGTTGCGAGGGGCTGCAGTTTCAGATAAGTTCTTCATCCCTTATCATGCTTTCTCTTATGGACTGAGGTATGCGAAACCTCGTTTCTTCCTAAAGCTACCGTGCTCCCCTAACTCTAGGCGCTAGGGCTCGTTCCTGGGGCCAGGTTTGGTCGTAGTTGCGGCAGCGAAGGGACGAAACGAGGAGCCTGAACCCGCCTCATCCCTGCCTCCGCCGAAAGCGTGAGAAAGGTCGAGCGACGTGGGAAGATGGCAGGGCCTGCTGCCGGGCAAGGAAGTGTCTATCTTAAAAGATATCAAGGATTTGCCCCTTGACGTGGGTTCCACCCGCAAGACAAGTGACCCGGCAAGCATCCCCTTTTCATTAAAAACATTCCACTCAGGTACAGTTCATGGAGAATGAAAAACATGAATGATGGGATTACAAGCTTTAAATTCAGCTAAGGCCCAAAGGCTTACAAACTAAAAAGAGATAAGGTGCCCATAATCCCTTTCTTGTCCCTCTCTTCAGGAGGCAGGTCAAGGAGGCGAAAAGGGCAAAAGGGGCGCCTAGGCGAGCTACAGGCGGCAGAAGACACCTAGAGAACATCTCGGTGGTCGTCGAAAGGCTGGATGGTGATGGCAGCGCCGGAGGCAGAGCTCGAAGACGAGGCGGAAGGACGTCAGCACGCGTCGAAGGCGTCGTGCCCACGTACTCCGAGTTGACGGCCTTGCCGCCCGCCCTCTTCCTCTTCCGCAGCCTCCCAACGCCAGCCGCCCAAGGAGACGACCCCGAGAAGTTTAAGGAGCCGGCGACACAGATGATGGGGTCGCCGGTGCCGCACGGAGCGGCGCCTGACACCTAGTCGGACCCGTCATCCTGCCGCCCGCTACCCTCGTCATCGCTGCCGCTATCCTCCTCGTCACTCCCGCTTGAGGAGGAGTCTTCGCTATCAGAAGAGCTCTCCACGCAGCACCTTGCCCGAGTCCCAAAGCACCCGAAGACCTTGACGGAGAGGAGACCGCCCTCCATCAGCTCAAAATGGAGGGTGAGCCCCCCCGTCAGGCGGTGGATACGGGCGAATGTCTTCCACCCTCGACCAAGATACATCACATTAGGGGCTGGGAAGTCGACGCGGACTGGCGTACCGCTGATTCCACAGCCCCTCATGTGCAGCCTCAGTGTCTCGGGCGGGTCCAGCTCCATTTCGCTCGTGAATGGAGTCGGGAGACGAAGAGGACGGCGAGGCGGCCGCCGCAGCCTGACGAAGAACTCACAAGGGTCGTCCCCAACGTGGCCCTCCATTGGGGGAGGAACTGCCGGCGGAGGCGACGCCGGCGCGCCGCCCCGTCCTCCTCTTCCCCGAGCGCCTCAGCCTCGCCCACGGCCTCGCCCTCTCCCCTTCCCCTCGCGGCTGGCTCTGCCACCGCAGGTGCAGGAGGAGGAGGGACGCGTTGTCGAGTGGCGACCCTCGTTGCCACCGTCGAAGGACCAGGGTTCCCTTTCTCCATGGCGAATGGGAGGGAGGGGAGCAGAAGCTGAAGAAATGAGATGGAGGAATGCAGGGCACCGACCCCCCCACTCTTTATAAAGGAGCAGGGTGGGGGCTCAACCGCCCCGTTCCGCGAATGAGGACATAAATGGCGCAGGAGACCGGGGCCGATCCGCCGCCACAGCCCGTGACGGCCCGACTTCCCGCCTCCACCAACTGCCACCCCAGGCGCATGAGCGCCGCGTGGCGAACGTGCAGGACCGAAGCGACGGGTGAGGTGGCTTCTCCCCGCCCCGTGACTAAAGGGAGTGGGCGCCTTGAAAGACCACGCCTCAGCCCCGCCCAGTAAATGGGCCGCGCCTCCACGCCTCCCTCCGTTTATCGGGAAGACGCCAGCCGCCCCCTTTTCCTACAACGTGACGCATGCATGCGGAGGCCAGCCTCACGCATGCCGCCCACGTCACGCCCGCCTCCCCACGCCGTGCCACGTGCGGGAAGCATGGGAGGCGCAATGCGCGAAGAAACTTACCGCGGTAAAAACCGCCCTGCCTGCCCGCGCACCGTTCTTGGGCCTGGCCCAACAACGCGTAGCGCTCATGTGTGGCCCAGGCCCGGGGACTCCTGTCGATGTACAAAAAGAGGGGTACACTTTTTGTACCCCTATGACTGTGCACGGGCAGTCCGAGCCACGGGCGCCGTTGCACCGAGCCCGGCAAGGGGGGTAGAACCAAGGTAAGGCCGAAGCCAAAGAAGAGCAAAACGACGCCAACACCAAGACCACAAAGAGCAATGGGGATAAAGCGGGCCCCCCTGGCGAGATCCTTGCCGGGAGGCGGTTTTTGCAAACCCGGCAAGACCCTTGCCGTGGCAGCTCGCCCCACACCTACGGAGCGGGTCACCCTTGAGTCCACTGCCCCCATGGGGCAAGGATTCGGGAGGCATCCTCGTGGTGGTATGCAGATCTTTGTGAAGACATTCAAGATCAGATGCACACTTTAGAAGATGATGATCCTTGGCGGGATCCCAGCCAAGGAAAAACCACAAGGCCCCCGGCAAGAGCCTTGCCGGGGATGACAGCAGGCGCCACGGCAAGACCCTTGTCGGGACCCCGACAAGACCCTTGCCGGGGCCCCGACAAGGCCCTTGCCAAGGACACCCGTGGGGCCACCATCGGACCCGCGCCAGTCACACCTCCACCACCGTTCGCATGCAGCTGCTGACCCAACCAGCTGGGCAGGCACCTGCGTGGCGGCATGCAGATCCTCGTGGAGACCCACCGCTGCGCCACCTCAGCTGTTTGCCTGCCTACATGGCATCGCAGGCACCGCTGGCCAGGGCGCGTGTCGACGCGGGAGAGAGCGGCGACGGACGAGACAGGGCTCTCCCCCGCCCCCGATAAAGCAAGGACACCTAAGCAAGGCGCATTAAATGCGCCTTGTCATGTAATGCGAGGGATAACCTCGCAACATTGTACCCTTTCCACCTCCTGTGTGCCACTGTGGCGGCCCCTTTCCCTATAAAAGGAGGCCCCAGGCGACCAGGAAGAGGATTCAGCTTTTTGGAGCTCCTCACGCCCCATCGCTAGCTCAAGGACACAAGCATATAATCCACCAAAGCAGGAGTAGGGTTTTACGCATCTTCGCGGCCCGAACCTGGATAAAGGAATCGTGTACTGCCTGCTTGATCCGCTCTTCTCACGACCCCCGCGCCCCGCAACCGCAGAAAGGGATTCTCGTGATCCCATAGGCGTCGTTTCCCACCGACAATAATAGCACTTACACGTAAGTTGGACAGGAAGATGTGAAAATGGTGTTTGTCTTCACAATAATCTTCCCATGATGGGAATATATGCATGTAGTCCCTAACAACATTGAAAGCATTACCTTTTAAAGTGGGAATAAATGGAATGGGGTTCCAATCTGCAGGAATTGGCCGTCTCTGCAGTTGGGATAGGTCTTCGGCCGGTGGACTTGCTGTACTTTTTGCTGAAGTGGGATTTTTCTGTGGTATAGCTGGTGCTATGGCAAATGAAATCGGTATACCTTTTGCTGGAGTGCAGGTCTTGTGTGGTGGGGCTAGTGTTGTGGCCAGTGAAGTATGGGTACATTCTGCTGGAGTCGGTCCTACGTTTTGTGTCACTGGTTGTACATCCAATATAAGTGGGGTGCTGTCTGATTTCTCCGGCACCACCACGTTTTTCAAGGACTTTGCTGGTGCTCCTTCAGGTTCGGCTATCACCCTCTTCCTTTTTGATGTCTGATGCACAAGAACAGCATCTGAGTGAAAAAACATGGTATGATGACAGATGGAATATGTATTGATAATGGATGGGCATGGCATCTCGACATATATGATGAGTAAACTAAGCAGATGGCGGTGCAACAAAGTAGAAGAAATGCAAGACAACATATGCAAGATACGCGCAATCAATAAAACCTTGCCAAATTAGAACAGGCACCTTGATGGGTGAACAGGACAGGCCATCTGCCTTTGACTCCTCGAGGTTAGAATAGTCATTAGGATGATATTCTGAACAAGAATCAACAGGTGGGGAGCGTACGAGTTTCATTGCTTCCAGAATGGCACTCAATGACTTGCTGCCAATTTTGTAAGTCATTGCGGTGTTCCACAATATTCTTCTGATGCACAGATTCTGACATTCACTGTAATTGCGTATAATATCTGAGAACCATGAAAACATAAATAGTTGTGAGATTATCTTTGAAATGCAGATGATATTCTAATATAGGGGCGCCCCTGTAAACACTTGTGTGCTATCACTGGATTCTGATGAGAGAGCTCATGTGTGCTGTAATATGGTGCGTGCATTTATATAATCCGGCACAAGTACACAAAAAATAGGCTCCAGAAGTAAGGATAGCTGGCAGATGATAGGTTCATAATATACTGTATAGAGAGTTTATTGCCAAACCAGGATAACAAGAGCACACAACAACTAGGCAGATCATAGTGTACATAACAGGGGTACACCATAACCAGGATATATAAATCGGGAAAGTGGAACTGGCTGGAAATTACGGTGTTGTATTGCCGCTGGTAATTGAAAGCCTATCGATCATGTACAGGCCAGCTCTACCAGCTGTTGACTGCAGATGTCCTACTCCCCTTCCTGACAAGGAACATATTGTGCTTCCCATACAGAACACCGCACGGGCCGCCGACCGAACCACCGGCCCCACCGCCTATGTTCCTCCGCCACCCCCACCCTCGCCCCCACCCGCGTCGAGTTTTCTTCGTTCGACGAGGCCCCACCACCGCCCCCCACAACCACCGTCCCCACCCGAGCCCCTTCGATCGCACCGGCGAACTTCGGCGAGCTCTGAAAAATCGACTGACCCAATTTTGAAATTTAGTCTACTGTGATTTAACTAGTGTGGAATATAAAAGGGGAAAACCATAAGCATTGCGAGTATGGTGTTGAGCGTGCCATGGCGGATCTGAAGGTGCAAACCGGACAAAGGCAACTTCGCAACCAAGACAAGAAATTAGAGTAAAGCAGTGGAAATCTATTTTCTTGCTGCGATAAATAAGTTGAGCAGATACGAAAGAGTACCGCCTCTGGTGCGGCGCCATGTACGCATCTGATGAGAATTTGATGGTGCTGCGGTAGCGATGGCCGTCGGCGGCATGGAAGCAGATCTAGGAGGGTAGACAGTGGCGGCAAGGCACGGTGGACGAGATGGTCGTAGGAGCTGCGCCGACAAGGTGGACAACGGCGGGGATGAAGCGAGAGGACGGGATGCAAGGATCCCGGTCCGAAGCCGTGGATGAGAGAGGTCGATCTCTTGTAATGGACGGCGGCGTCAGGGTATCAGCTCCGGCATGGTGGAGGAGGACGGCGGTGGATGGGGTGGCGGATGGCGGCGGACGGAGGAGGGTGGGGTGGAGAGGGTGTTTTGGCGCCCACGGAGTACGAATGGGGAAAAGGGAGGTAGGGAGGAAGGGGGAACCATGTATTCAGGGTGCGCTTGTCTCAAATGTGAGGAAATTTACAAACTTAGCCCCCGTTTCAAATTTCTACTACATCACAGCAACACTAGTCGGTTGGGGATAGGACGGTAATCTCGCATACACCGAATATTTGCCGACGAGAGTTTGTTTTTGGCGCCCACCGTGTATGAATATGAATCGGGGAGGGAGTCGATTTCGGCCGAGGACACACTGTGTTTTGGCGCCCACCGTGTATGAATCCGGGTGAGAGGCGGTTACGTCACGTTTGGGTGAAATTACAAACCTACCCCTATCGAAACCTATAGAAATCTAGCATATAGGCTTTGCGTGGCAGGGATAGGCAGTAGTGATTTCCATCTCGCAGATTTTGGTTTCGGGTGGTTACTGTGACTTTCCCCGCTTCGTTCAAATTTTGCAGAGTGCACGTTTACCGTGCCAACTCAATTCGAATCCCGTTTGTATTCTATTTTTTTCGGGCGGGATCCATTTTCAATTGGAATTACATTCTATATACATCATTTTTTTATATATACTTTCAAAAGAACAACACCATTTATACATAAATATGGTTTACAAATGGCATGATCTTAGATTCATAAGGTTATATCCATCAATTTGGATTTTCAAATATTTGAAACCACTTTATGTTGAAATCCAATGTATGCATTCCTCGCTAACTATCTCCAATTAATGTGTGTTTCATGCGGGTTTTTTTTACTTCTCAAACATGTATATTGTGTTTCACACACGCAACATATAGTGTAATCCCGATTAGACATTAATTGCATATAAACCATGCATTGTTTGTAACTGAAGAATCTATGGATCACCAATATTGATAAACTATATAACATTACACGTGTGCCCAAATTCAAACGAATATGCATGTTTGATACACCAATTTGCGTTATGATATTATCAATGTCGTGATCTTAAGTTTAAATATTTAAATCCCCTTTAATCCAGATATTCGTCTCATATAGCTATCACTCATGCTTATATAGAACTATCTCTCTGGACCTATACGCGTTCATCGTCTCTCAGGTATCTCTCGTGCTACCTGTATGTCGACAATGATCTTTTATCTTCATAACACACTGACGGTACTCTCCCCCTCGACCTTCATCACAATATCTCTCTCTAAGTATATCTCGCTCCCTGCTATGTGTCTCTAACTATGATTCTCCATGTGGAATCTCTTTCTCTCACACAAACACAAAACTTTTTCTCCCGGGGTCTCATTTCTCTCTACTATTCCCATGTGTGCCACTCGCACACCCCTCATATAGAGATGTCTTTTGCTCCTTAGATATGAGAACCTACGACTCTTCCTCTTCAATATCTCTTTCTCACACACAAACACAAACTCTGTCTCCTAGGGTCTCATATTTCTCCATTGTTCTCTTGTATGTCGCTCACACGCACCCTCTCTCCCTAGAGATATCTTGCGTTCCCTCGTATGTCTCTCTAGCTATCACTCTCGTTGTGAAATATCTTTCTCTCTCGCAGACACAAAACTCCGTCTCTCTGGATCTCATTTCTCTCCGATATCTGTTTGTATGTGACTCACATGCACCCTCTCTCTATCTCTCTCACACCCACACACATAACCCAGCCTTCTGATCCACTCAACTCCTATCTCTAATGCACACTAGCTAGCATCTTTATCTTTCTATTTATCTGTTTCTCCATCAACCTTATTTCTCGCCCTCACTCTTGATTCCTATCACGCACACTAAATATGTTTCTCTCTACATGCAGTCAAGTGCCCTCTCACACACATATATAACTTCACCCTTTGAACCACCCGACGGTCATCTCCAACACCCAAACTAGCGGATGTCCCTCTAGCTAGCATATCCATCTCTGTATCTATCTGTAGTTTCTCCGTCAACATTTCTTTCTCGCACGGAGTCTTGCTTCCTATCACCCACACTATATATGTCTCTCCATACATATGCATTTATAGGTTGGTCTCTTTTGCACAATCGTTGCGCCTCACTCCCTCTGCTCACCATAGATGCATGCTCCAGCCCACGCCACTATCTCTTAAAGACAAAAACACATGCTCAATTGTCGGGACTTCTTCCATGCATTCTCACATGCATGCATATTGTCATACCGATCCGTCTCTCCCATGTCGTTGATCTTACGACTTATGTCTTCTTTCTTTTATCTCGATCATGCGCGCGCGCACACACACCCATCCCACGTATACATGTATAGCTCTCACACATGCACGTTCAAGGTCTCTATGTCTCCATACGTAGTTAATTACCCTCAATCCTAACGCCACATCGAATCATTCTCCTCTTTTGTGCACATAACTTCCGCCTGGATGGCTAAAACACGCACTCACACTTAACAATCTCCTTCTAGCTACCCCCCGCCTCTCACTCTTCCCCTATATCCCCGAAACCAATAAGACCATTCCTTACTTTAATTCCCGCCTACATGCACCATCGATATATAGTAGTCTTCCTTGGTGTCTCTCGAACAAACACGTTCTCTCGAAGTCGACTCCTCTCACGCGCACACACCTTATCTTCCCTCTCTGTGGTCATTTTCTCTCTCGCACACCATCATTGGTGGCCTCTGCCATACATATCACCTCTCTATGATGAAAGCCATGCACACTTAAATTACATCCGCCACAGAGGACCCCGCGACACACACACACACGCACCCCCCAACACACACACACACACACTAAGACTCCATCTCTCTCTCACACACACACACAAACACACACACACACGCAAGCACGCACGCACGCCCCCCCACACACTAAGACTCCATCTCTCTCCCGCTCTCTCACACACACACAAACTAAGACTCCATCTCTCTCTCTCTCTCCTCTCTCTCTCTCACACACACACACCCCACACACACACTAAGACTCCATCTCACACACACATGCTCTAGGCGGAGCATTTATTCCTACCACCCTTCATCCAACCTTACCCGTATGATAAACAATCACCTTTATTTACTGGCATAACATGGACAAATTCCACTTTACTTTACTAGTCAGCAAACTTATCATCTATACCCTTATAAAAAAAGGAGTTGGTGGTGATGGTGTGCCTGCCATCTTGTAATACAGACCGTATGATCTATATCTGAGGATAGAAAGCAAACTATGATAATTTTACAAAAGATACCCGCACCTCTCTCCACATCATTATCTCTCGCAACCTCATTGCTCAGCAATTAAAAAAGGAATAAGTCTATGGAACAATCTAGCATGCATGGTGGCCGCTGCCGCCTGCCGGCGTCGTCCATCCCCATGCCTCCGCCCATTCCGACCACCAGTCACCACCATGCTCCACTCCTCCTCGCCTTATCTCTCATCTTTCATTTTTTCGATGACATTCTCGAGATACCAGTTTTCCGATAAAATTCTCGAGATATCATTAGTTTTTACACATGGGATTACTCCTGCATGGGTCAATCACAATAGGTGTTCTGTAAAAAATGCATATTGATGTTCCGTGCAATGCACGAGAATCTTGCTTGTAATTATATAACGCAAATCACGAGCAGGAAGTGACATCTTTTTGACACAACCACGTTAACATGGCCACGTAAATCACTAGCTAAAGTAAATACCATTATACTTATATCCCGATGCAAAAGGTTGAGTACATGTCCGAAGAGTAGAGTTGCACACACGCACTCTGTCTCTCAAAATCTCTCTCACACACACACCAGTTACGTGACACTCACTTAAGCAGACACGTATGTTACAATTTCTGCACCCGCAGGTACACGTGATGCTGCGCATTTATTTAAGCCGGAAGGAGAACCCAAACAGTACCTGCATTCATTCCCCTCCCGCCGCCTCTTCTTTGGTCGCCGTCGCCCGGTAGCCATGGGCCGGCTGAAGGTAACAACATACGCCATACTCCCGCCGGAGCGGCGCTTTAATATGGAAATTTTAGTGGTCATGCATGCATCTTTTTGTGCTAGCACTCCTAGATAAGGGTTGACCGGTCGCTTCCCGCGGACGTGCGCGGGCGGTGGAAGAGGAAGGAGAAGGGAAGCGGGCTGTGGAGTAACATTTTTACCACTATTTCTTAGGAAACTGAGTGCAATAATTGAGTAGTTTTGCAAACTACCAGTACTACACCTGAAACGGTTCAAAACCTATACTCCCTTGCCAGCGCGCGCTTCCCGCATGAAACGGTCGGCGTCGCCCTGGAGCTTCAGTGCTGCATTAATGCCCGGCCAGAGCGGAGGCGACCTCTCACTCGCGCCAGCTTTGAAGTGGCGCGACGGCCGAGAGAGCGCCGCTTCCCGGTGCACGCGACTGCTCTGCGTCGAGACTGGCCATACGCCCTGTTTGGATCCATGGGTTAGAGTTAGTTTGAGCTAGTTGGGGCTCAAATAGCCCTAAACTATCCAAGCATGATGGTTTAAATTGGAGCAAGTTGCACCGAACCTACCAAAAAAAACTATCCCACCCAAGAGGTGCTAACTGGAGATAGTTCTCATTGGGACCACTGAAAAATCACTTTTCTCTCTCCATGAAGTGCATTTATTGTCAATCTAACCCTGTCACCCAAACACCTCTTTGGCTACAGTTAGTTCAGGGTTAGTCATGAGTTAGTCTAACCTCTAGCTAAGTTAGAGTATCAAACAGGAGCAGTATAGGACATGCAAGTTGCTCAAAGCATACATGCAAATTCGTACGTGAAAGGATTTTTTTTCTTTTTGAAAACGGAACATGAAAGGAATTTTTTTAGAATGCTCTGGGCATGTCGCTAACATGTGATAGTTAACCGACCTCAATAGACGGCAGAAACGCCAGCCCGCCGCACTTTGATAGAGACGAGGAGGGGGAAGCGATACACGCTGCTGGATTACTAGAGATAGGTGTCACACAGAAGCCAAGAAATGGTGATAGCGTGGGTTAGCCATGTACTAGTATAATACTACACTGGGCTGACGTGTTTCGTACTCTTCCAGTCCACTGTGGAGATGATTGGTTAATTTTATATCGCTGAATAATTTAAATATTATGAGTGCAGACACTCCACCACGAGGTTCCTTGCTCCTTCTCGGTCGTCCGGAATCTATGTTCTTCCACTCTATTGTTTTTATGTGAGCTTTGTTCATCCTTTTGCCAACACGCGAGACATCTAGCATCAAGGTGCACATGTTATGCAAGGATCATTCCATCTATATGAAGAACACATGGGACTAGAACTACGAGACTGAAAGTGCTAGTTATCGACTAGAGGGGTGGGGGTGAATAGGTGATTTTTATGAAAGTCTTCAAAACATGGAAGTCTCGAAGACAAAGACAAACAATAGAAATGACCCTATCAGTATGCATCGGAAGATAAACTACACTAAGCAAGCCATAGTTAAGTATGCAATAAGGTAATAGTACGAAGACTAACAACAACTAGGTAGTAAGGATCAGGATGGAAGATGATACGAAGCCAAACAACAATAGTAGTCAAGCAGTGAAGATAAATAGTTAAAGCAAACAGGCAATGACTTCACGAAGACAAACTCTAAGTAAAGAGAGGGAGAGGATAGAACCAGTCACTTGTTGAGGACACAAGATTTGTTGGACCAGTTCCACTTGCTGTGACAACTGTACGTCTGGTTAGGGAGGCTGAGATTCAACTCAGAAGACCACGTCTTCACCTTATTCCCCTTGAGCTAAGGACACCCAGTCCTCGCCCAATTACTCTGGTAAGTCTTCAAGGTAGACTTCCAAAACTTCACAGACTTCGTTCACCGGCGATCCACAATGACTCTTGGATGCTCAGAATGCGACGCCTAACCGGCTGGAGGATTCACAGTCCTCAAGTGTAATAAGTCTTTAGGTCACGCAGACAGAAAGACTTCAATGATGCCTAACACTCTTTGGCTCTAGGTGTTTGGGCTTTGTCCTCGCAAGGATTTCTCTCTCTCAAAGGCTTCGAGGCGGGTTGCTCTCAAAACGACAAAAGCCATGAACTAACTCTGAGCAGCCACCAATTTATGGTGTAGGGGGTGGGCTATTTATAGCCACTAGGCAACCTGACCTGATATGTCCGAAATGACCCTGGGTCACTAAGGAACTGACACGTGTTCCAACGGTCAGATTTCAAACACACACGATAACTTTACTTGGGCTACAAGCAAAGCTGACTCATCCAGCTCTGGATAAGATTTGCTCTCATTGTCTTCGCTCGAAGACATAGGATTTTGGTTGAGCATCACTTCAGTCACTCTGAGTTTGTTCACTTGGACCCCACTTAACAGTACGGTGGTTCCTATGACTCAACAAAGAAGAAAAAGAAACAACAAAACGACTAAGTCTTCGCGCTCCATAGTCTTCACTCAATGTTTTCTCATGTCATAGTTTTCAATCTGAATATCTTCATATACCATGTCGGAGTAATGGGCCACGGGTAGGCTAACCCGAAGCCCAGAACCTTTCAAGACATCGGGGAAGGCCGCGCCCCTCAAGACCCCAGGACGGAGAGCCGCCTTCTGGGAGTCGGCAGCAACGCAGCCGACTACCCACTCACAGCCTAGTCCCAGGGGCGACTTTGAGATGAGCCGACTCCTAGCTGGCGGTTTCCAGAGAAGCTGGCTATGGGGAGTCGGCCCGCGACTCCAACCACCTCATGCTCTCGTAAGGAGAGATGGGACGGGGCGTGGCCTCAGTAAGGTCCACCCCCGCCCCTTACCAAGGGCAGGCATGGCCACAGTATGCCGTACTACCGGAGATCTCCGTCCGGCGTGGCACTGTTGCCATGCCAGCCTTGACATCAGCCCCAGCGGGCGGAACCCTGTGCCCACGATGGCCTGTCTATACGACCCAGAGACAGCGGGTTCCACCAGTCAGCGGGGGTCCAGAAGACGACAAGAGTGCCACCAGTCGGACCCGGTGGGAGTCGGCCTCCAGGAGTCGGCTAGCCCCTCCCACGGGCCCCGCATGCCATTGACCAGACAAGACGGGGAATGGCAACAGTGATCGCCCGTCAGGCGGCGGCACTGTTGCCATGACCCCACGACCAAGCCAGCGTCATTAGAAGCACGACTATAGTAATCCGCAGCCGGCAAGACCCGCCCGCCGTGGACATGGCCTGTCGGCTCCATACCGGACCAATCGGTGGGGCCCACCAGACGGCGGGCCCCGACAGTCGGCGGAGAAGACGGCGGCCTGAGAGACAGACGGCTAGGACCCGCGCCCAGCCGGATTACCATTGTACACCTGGGGGGTAGGCCTATATAAACCCCCCAGGGCACCCATGCAAAGGGTTCGAATCCATTAGCACTAGACTAGATCATATAGGAAGGAGAGAGCTAGCCTTGCCTTCTCCTACCTCCAGGAAACAGCTCAAGGAGCAACCGTGTACACACTTTGCCATAGTGATCATGCGGAGACCCCGCAGAGTAGCAGTAGCGGTGTTATCTCCCCGGAGAGCCCTGAAGCTGGGTAAGATTCGCCAGCGTGCATGTCTTCGCCTCATCCCGTTTCCAGGCACCGGCGATGTTCTACTCGCTCCCACCATGATAAGCCATCCCTTGGCATATGTCGCACCCAACCCCCGACATTTGGCGCCCACCGTGGGGCGAGGTGCACCATCGTCCGGAGACCTGCTCCGGACGGGAACCCTTTTCCTCCCTAGCGAGCGCAGCCAGCCCGGCACGCCAGACGGACTCTGCGCTCACGCGCTGCACGGCGCCGAGATCGCCTGCGCAGCCAGCTGCCTCACCGAACTTGTCGGTGAGGTCCGCCTCTCCAATGAGCCTGCATCCGACGCAGGCACGGGCGGCCCCGAGAGCCTCCTCACGGGCCTCCTTGACCAACTCCACGTCGCCGGCGAGCCTGCCGTGGACTTGGAGTCCGTAGGCTCCACCGACCCGATGCTGGTCGACTCCGATACTGCGTCGCTCGACGCATTTCCCACCAACGTGGTGGTCTACGACGAGCCGCTCCCTCGCGCGGAGAGCGGCAGAAGCACCGTCACAGAGGTGCTCGTCATCGATCATGGCGAGCATTCCGGCGGAGGAGCTCATGACCCGCTCGACGCGGCGCTACAAGTCCTAACCGTGCCCATTCCTGAAGACGCCGACGCCGAGACGCTGGAGGCACGCCGCCTCCAGCTCGTCGAAGGCGCGAAGAAGCTGGCCAGCATGAGGCGCCTATCAGAGGCCTACCAGCGTGAGATGGATCATGCTGTGGGCGGCTCGCCGGCTCCGGCTGGGCCTAGCCACCTTGGCGCGGTCCAGCAGCGCGGCATTGCCATCGCCAACCTGTTTAGGGCAAATCGCCCCGTATACGCCACGCCTGCAGAGAACATCCGAGCCGCCCAGGTGGCGGCTGACGAGCTGGACAATTTCGAGGGCGAAGAGCGTCGCCTGATGACGGAGTGCGTCCAGCGGCTCCTTGACGCGGCCGCCGAGGAAAACGAGGCCGGCTGCCGCACAGATGCGCCGCGATGGTAGAATGACGACCCGCCTCTCCGCCAAGACCAAGGCGCGACGTCACGGACGCCGACTGGCGGCGTCCGCAGAAGAAAAGACAAGGATCCGGCTGTCAGCCACAGTCAGACTCACGTCACCATCGAGCGCGACCAAGACGGCCGCCGAAGAGCAATGGAACGGCGGGACGACTGCCCGCCTCCTCCCCCTCACAAGGAAAGGCGAGTCTCCCCGCCGCCTGTTGAACAGCCGACTCTCGGCGACCGCCTTGGCCATCGAGAGGGAGTCGGAGAAAACGACGCACGCCACCGGATCGACCGACTCCACCGATCCCTGGCGCTAGAAGAAGAAGACAAGCTGGGCCCGCCGTGTTTCTGTCCCCGCATCCGAGATGAGCCCTTCCCCAGAGGGTTCACGCTCCCCAGAGATACACCCAAGTACACCGGCTCCGTGAAGCCGGAAGACTGGCTGGTTGACTACTCGACGGCCGTCAGTATAGCGAACGGCAACAAGCGAGTTGCCGTGAAGTATGTTCCACTCATGCTCCAGGGCACAGCTCGGACGTGGTTGAACAGCTTGAAGCCCCGCAACATCAACAGCTGGGTCGACTTCACCGATGCCTTCGTCCACAACTTCACAAGCATGTACAAGCGACCTCCCAAGCCTCGCCAGCTTCCCTTGTGCGTGCAAGGCCCTAGCGAGTCAACTCGCAACTAACTCACGCGCTGGGCCGAGCTTCGGAACTTCTACGAGGGCGTGCACGAGGTGCAAGCTATCGAGTACTTCACCGCCGGGTGCAGAGAAGGCACCCTCCTCAAGCACAAGCTCCTTTGCGACGAGCCAGAAACCCTCGACGAACTGCTAATCATAGCAGACAAGTATGCCACAGCCGAGTCCTCCATGAAGGCAGAGATTCAAGTTAGTGTGACTGGCAAAGTGGCCCCTCAAGCTCCTAGAACTCCGGCTGGAGACGCCAGTCGGTGGCAACAGCAGAACGACCACAAGCGCAAGGCCCCACAACCGGCTTCCAGTACCCGGCAGGTGGTAACGGTCGAGGACCAGCAGCCGGAGGGACATTCTCCACCCAAGCGACAGAAAGGCGGCAAGCCCAACTGGTTGCCGGCTTTCTCCTACGAGCAAACTCTCGATGGCCCTTGCAAGTTCCATAGCGGCGCGAAGCCGTCTAACCACACCACCCGGAAGTGCCACTGGCTCACCAGGATCACCAAGGGAGACGACCTCCTGCCTCCCCCGCCTGCTGGGCAGCTGCCTCCGCCTCCGCCCCAGCAGCCGGCTGTCAGGCCAGTCGGTGCAGTACAAGATGTGTTGGGGAACGTTGCAGAAAATTAAAATTTTTCCTACGGTTTCACCAAGATCCATCTATGAGTTCATCTAGCAACGATTATTCAGATTAGATAGCATCTACATACCACTTTGTAGATCGCAACGGAAGCGTTCGAGTGAACGTGGATGAGGTAGTCGTACTTGCCGTGATCCAATTCACCGATGATCTAGTGCCGAACGGACGGCACCTCCGCGTTCAACACACGTACGGGAAGCGTGAAGTCTCCTCCTTCTTGATCCAGCAAGGCAAAGGAGAGGTTGGGGAAGAAGGCTCCAGCAGCAGCACGACGGCGTGGTGATGGTGGAACTGCAGTACTCCGGCAGGGCTTCGCCGTGCACTTACGAAGGAGGAGGAGGTGTTGGAGAGGGAGAGGGAGGCGCCAGGGCATAGGGTGCGCTGCCCCCTCCCCTCCCCCCCTTTATATAGGCCTCTTGGGGGGGCGCCGGCCCTGGGAGATCAGATCTCCCAAGGGGGGCGGCGGCCAGGGAGGTTTCCCTCCCCCCCAAGCCATCTAGGAGGTGCCTTCCACCACTAGGACTCCTCCTAGATGGAACCCTAGGCGCATGGGACCTTTGGGGCTGGTTCCCCTTGGCCCAAGCAGGCCAAGGCGCACCCCCTAAGGCCCATGTGGACCACCAGGGCAGGTGGCCCCACCTGGTGGACCCCCGGGACCCCTCCGGTGGTCCCGGTACAATACCGATAACACCGAAACTTATCCCGATGGCCAAAATAGCACTTCCTATATATAATTCTTTACCTCCGGACCATTCCGGAACTTCTCGTGACGTCCGGGATCTCATCCGGGACTCCGAACAACATTCGGGTTACTGCACATACATATCCCTACAACCCTAGCATCACCGAACCTTAAGTGTGTAGACCCTACGTGTTCGGGAGACATGCAGACATGACGAGACGGCTCTCGGGCAATAACCAACAGCGGGATCTGGATACCCATGTTGGCTCCCACATGCTCCACGATGATCTCATCGGATGAACCACGATGTCGAGGATTCAATTAATCCCGTATACGATTCCCTTTGTCAATCGGTATTTTACTTGCCCGAGATTCGATCGTCGGTATACCAATACCTCGTTCAATCTCGTTACCGGCAAGTCACTTTTCTCGTTCCGTAATGCATGATCCCGTGATCAAACACTTTGATCACATTGAGCTCATTGTGATGATGCATTACCGAGAGGGCCCGATGATACCTCTCCGTCAAGCGGAGTGACAAATCCCAGTCTCGATCCATGTCAACCCAACAGACACTTTCAGAGATACCTGTAGTATACCTTTATAGTCACCCAGTTACGTTGTGACGTTTGGCATACCCAAAGCACTCCTACGGTATCCGGGAGTTACACGATCTCATGGTCTAAGGAAAGGATACTTGACATTGGAAAACTCTAGCAAACGAACTATGCGATCTTATGCTATGTTTAGGATTGGGTCTTGTCCATCACATCATTCTCCTAATGATGTGATCCCGTTATCGATGACATCCAATGTCCATAGTCAGGAAACCATGACTATCTGTCGATCAACGAGCTAGTCAACTAGAGGCTCACTAGGGACATGTTTGTTGTCTGTTATTCACACATGTATTACGATTTCCGGTTAACACAATTATAGCACGAATAAAGACAATTATCATGAATAAGGAAATATAATAATAATGCTTTTATTATTGCCTCTAGGGCATATTTCCAACAGTCTCCCACTTGCACTAGAGTCAATAATCTAGTTACATTGTGATGAATCGAACACCCATAGAGTTCTGGTGCTGATCATGTTTTGCCTTAGGGAGAGGTTTAGTCAACGGATCTGCGACATTCAGATCCGTGTGCACTTTACAAATCTCTATGTCTCCATCTTGAACATTTTCACGAATGGAGTTGAAGCGACGCTTGATGTGCCTGGTCTTCTTGTGAAACCTGGGCTCCTTTGCAAGTGCAATAGCTCCAGTGTTGTCACAGAAGAGCTTGATTGGCCCCGACGCATTGGGTATGACTCCGAGGTCGGTGATGAACTCCTTCACCCAAATTGCTTCATGTGCTGCCTCCGAGGCTGCCATGTACTCCGCTTCACATGTAGATCCCGCCACGACGCTTTGCTTGCAACTGCACCAGCTTACTGCCCCACCATTCAAAATATACACGTATCCGGTTTGTGACTTAGAGTCATCCAGATCTGTGTCGAAGCTAGCGTCGACGTAACCTTTTACGACGAGCTCTTCGTCACCTCCATAAACGAGAAACATTTCCTTGGTCCTTTTCAGGTACTTCAGGATATTCTTGACCGCTGTCCAGTGTTCCTTGCCGGGATTACTTTGGTACCTTCCTACCAAACTTACGGCAAGGTTTACATCAGGTCTGGTACACAACATGGCATACATAATAGAACCTATGGCTGATTACTTTGGTACCTTCCTACCAAATTTGTCTTTTTCACGAGAGGTGGATCAAAATTTTTTACACCAGACCATTTTGTCAATTGTGCATTAAATATGGCCTAGTATTTTATAAAAATGATTTGGTCCAATTTTGCAACAATTATTTGGTAGTTCCTTCACAAAAAAACCTCCTTTCAGGCACTCGAAAAATAGAAAATGGTTTTTTCGTCCAACGAAAATGAAAACTTCCTTAGGCAACATTGTTTGTTATTCCAATATGCACCCTTGTGCACAATATGAGATCATTTGAACAAACTATGCCATGAATGTGGCCATAAGATTGATCATTTGGCTTGAAAGCCATGAATCTTCACGCATGATAGCTCATTTCTGAGAACACTTTTTAAAAATAGTTACCGTATTACAAGTTTATTATTTTTCCTGGAAACTTGGTCACATATAATGACACAATGCGAAGGTTTTCCAATTTTTTGATTTTTTTTGAATTTTTTATGCCCGTTTCAAAATGCGGTCAAAACGGCGGGCTTGACCATTCCTACCTAGAAATGATTTTTGGAAAAAATAAAGAGCAAACTATGAGGCAGTTACAGTTCAAATTTGACCCGTTTCCAGCTGAATCGACGGAAATTTGTCTTTTTCACGAGAGGTGGATCAAAACTTTTGCACCCAACCATTTTGTCAATTGTGCATTAAATATGGCCTAGTATTTTAGAAAAATGATCTGGTCCAATTTTCCAACAATTATTTGGTAGTTCCTTCACAAAAAAACCTCCTTTCGGGCACTCAAAAAATGGAAAATGTTTTTTTCGTCCAAAGAAAATGAAAACATCCTTAGGCAACATTGTTTGCCATTCCAAAATGCACCCTTGTGCACAATATGAGATCCTCTGAACAAACTATGGCATGGATGTGGCCATAAGATTGATCATTTGGCTTGAAAGCCAATGATCTCCACACGTGATAGCTCGTTTCTGAGAACACTTTTTTAAAATAATTGCCGTATTACAAGTTTGTTATTTTTCTTGGGAACTTGGCCACATATAATGACACAATGCGAAGGTTTCCCAATTTTTTGATTTTTTTTGAATTTTTTATGCCCGTTTCGAAATGCGGTCAAAACGGCGGGAATGACCGTTCCTAGCTAGTGGTTGAATTTTTGATTTTTTTGTGTTCCTCTGATTAAATAGATACTTATGTACCTAGAAATGATTTTAAAAAAAAATAAAGAGCAAACTATAATGCAGCTACAGTTCAAATTTGACTCGCTTCCAGCTGAATCGGCGGAAATTTGTCTTTTTCACGAGAGGTGGATCAAAACTTTTTGCACCCAACCATTTTGTCAATTGTGCATTAAATATGGCTAGTATTTTAGAAAAATGATTTGGTCCAATTTTGCAACAATTATTTGGGAGGTCCTTCACAAAAAAACCTCCTTTCGGGCACTCGAAAAATGGAAAATGGTTTTTTCGTGCAAACAAAATGAAAACTCCCTTAGGCAACATTGTTTGAAATTCTAAGATGCACCATTTTGGACAATATGAGATAATTTTAACAAACTATGCAAAGAAACAATCTTTGACACTCGAAAAATAGGAAATGTTTTTTTAAAGAAACTTATATTTAATCAATCACGACCAATTTAGATGGTCTTTAGATGGTCATAAGGTCTTTAAGTTGATTGTTGCATTCTGATTGGTCCAAGGGCAGCTCACGCGGATTGTGCATCAACCACCATCCGATCGTCCCGGATCCAACGACAGCCATCGCCCCTCGCTGTCTCACCCGCTTAACCCTAGGACAACCCTTCCATCTACTCCCTCAGATCTCCTACGCAGCCACAGCCGCCTCCCCCAACCAACTCCCTCCCTCAGATCTCGATCCGCCGCCGGCCCCAACCACCCCCCACCGCCGCCGGCCCCAACCCACCCCCCACCGCCACCGTAGACGAGGTCGAGGCTGACCCAAGATGGAGTCCATGCCCAGACTCGCGATGGGCGTAGCGGGGATTCGCAGGCAACCCCACGCCAATCGGGACCTTGATCTGGATCGAGCAGGCGCTCTCCACCGGCGGGGCCGGCGTCCCCCGTCGACGTCCTCCTCCCTCCTGCTCCCGGCAACTAGTTCCCCGAACCAACCTCTCGATCGTAGCTTCTGCTTTTCGCTCGCGGCGATGGCGGTGGATCTGACCCTGAGGCAGCCGGCCAAGGCCTACGGCGGCGAGGGAGGCGCCTACTATGAGTGGAGTCCTGCGGAGCTGCCCATGTTCGGCGTCGCCTCCATCGGCGCCACCAAGCTCTCGCTCGCCGCCAGGAGGCAGGCGCGGCTGGGCATCGCGCTGGACTGCGCCCGCGAGCACACCTCCCCCACCATCATCCACCGCGACTCCAACTGCAGCATCGTCCTCCTCGACCACAACTACCGCGCCCGCATCTCCGACTTGGGCACCGCCAAGGTCCACCACAACTGCAGAAACGTCCTCCTCGACCACATCCACGCGGGGCAGAAGGAGTGAACTGCTACGTGTATCTGGAATGGAGCTCTCGCTTTAGGTTAATCCTGAATTCTTCATGCATTTACTTTCAGAAAGCATGTGCAGTTCTTCATAGTTGTATTTCTACCTGAAACTCAATCTGTGCTTTACCCCTAATGTTTGCTTGTTGGCAATTTGCCACTGCCCATCATGTTTTGAATGGCACGCATGGTGCTCACAACGATTTACACTGCACAGTTTGATTCTGATAAGCATCAGTTTAGACTTTAGACATATCAGGGCCATTTGGTCAGCCTCTAACAAAGCTACTCTGAAACCCTTCTCTTTGAAATGGGTTGCTCCTGCTATTAATATTGAGGAAGCATTGCCTGCATCAGTTTAGACATATCAGGGGCGATGGCTTCTGTACCTTGTTACCTGGCAGTACGTGGAAACTGAATATTTGTGTACAAAACATTTGCAGCTGTGGTTGAGGTACTGTCAGACATTGTTTCTAGGTCCTGCTCCACCTAAAAATTTGTTTGAATCGTAGGAAATGTTTGTGTGGAGAACTGATAGCACTTCATTAGAATGTAGAGAACTTTGAACTGTCCAGAACTTTTTAACATTACAGGTCGCTGAAACTGATATCTAAATCTCTCTCTCTCTGCAGGCACCCATGAAGGTGAAGATGGATCCTCACCAGAGATGAGGACTACTCGGGTGGTAGCGGCCAAGGCCAGTGAGTACAGGGAAGGCCATGGACGCCACCAGCAGAAGCTCCGCCTCGGATCTGAAGAGGAGGGTTAGCCTCCGCCACGGCGCCGCCCATCCGGTCGGAGAAGTCGCCCCTTCGACCATCCCCTCCCGCCCAGCAGCGACTCCCTCCCTGGAGCAGCTGCTCGCGCCCAAGCCATGGAGATATAACCTTGTTCGTCCCTCCCCTCCCTTATCTTCTTATGCTGGATTTGTTTCTTCATCTCCCGATCTAATCATGTGGTCTCTGCAGGAAGTTTGCTTTGCTCCCATCGCCACTGTGCTGCACCTGTCAAGGACACGCCGCTGCTGCCCATCAAGGTCATGCCCAACAATCACCACACCATCAAGCCCACCCTGCTACCAAGGTGATTTACCTCGCCTCTCTCCCCTATATTCATTTCAGTTTGGCCGGTTCCCTGATGCGTCTAGTGTGTTGTTTTGGTGGAAATTGGCTGCTAGTTGAGATTCAATACCGCTCATATGAACTGGCTGAGATTGGGCTGGGACTCCTTTTACAGTTTGAGCATGAACAGAGCACACTTTCCATTTTTCTTAATTTATTACATGGAGGAGCAGTATCAAGTTCTCTTGCTGGAACACCATGTTTCACTTAACTTGCAGTGTTCTGCTCCTTGCAGTGTTCTGCTCCTTGCAGTGTTCTAGAGCAGTGTTCAAGCTATAAAAATTAAAAATCGAACAAGCCTATGCAATTTGTTTGATTAAAGGTCTTAGACAATTTCTGTTCCTGCAACCTGCACCACAACAAAAGCCGGCATTCTCTTTTTTGCACCAGTGCTACTGTTTGTTTCTTCAGCCACAACTTGCCTTTACCCGCTTTTATTTATTGCATTGTTTCATCGTGCTCTAGGATGCAACAGCCTACAGGCGAGATGGAGATGAAGAAGGCGCCTCTGCCAGCGCCTGCTTTCCACAAAGAGTACACTCTTCCTAGAGCACAACGATACCTTGATCAACACTATTCACACCGCCCTCCTCTCTCCAAGGATGATTACTCCAAAAAGGTGAGACAAGCCCTGCATATTTCTTAACGTGAATCCATGGATACAAATGTTACCCTTTCTGTTTGAACTGGCACTCGGCAATATATTATGGATCAATCACTTGCATCTGGATGGGTCTAGTTTGCATCTGAACAATATGTTCCTTTGTTCTCAAGACCCTTTTGTTGCTAATAGAGGTCTATGTATCTTCTCATTTTAATTTGTCTAGCTAGGTGTAACCAACTACAACGTAACTGGGTTGGTCAACTGTTCCTGAAAATAGTATTCTTGGAACTAAACACATGCTGTAGGGTTTCAGATGGTCCATTGCATTGCTGTTTTTAGGCTGCAACATATATTATGGACTCCTCTGGATTGTATCATGGCTAAATCGTGATGATACAAGCAGGGCTTATTGCTGCATATCATTAGGCATGCAACACAGGGAGTAAAGAAGCAGCACACACGTACGTAATGCATATTTGTAAACCAAAATCCGCTTCCATAGTTCGGCGAGCAGTAGCATTTTTTCATGGGTTTTTGGTTTTAACTTCTCTGTGTTTACTTTGTGATGCAAATAGCATCAAGTACTACTAGTACAGCATTGCCATGCCCATGTGCTGCTGCATTTTTGTTTACTGATATAAACAGGCTTGCCAATTTCTTTTGCTGCAACCTGTACTTTGATAAAAAATTGCCTCTTCTGCAGCAGTGCTATGGATAATTACATATTGTCTTGTTTGTTTTTGCTTCATACTGTTTGGTGGTTGATACATTACTGTGCAAGTTATTTCTGTTGCTGGTATGTGAGTTCTTTCTGTTGCTGCAGCATTGACACAATATGTCATGTGCAGGGAGCTCCGCATCCGAGTTTCAGCCATCCTCTACAGCAAGGAGCTCTGGGCCAAAGGAGCAACCAGCGCTGCTAGTTCCTTGATGCCAGATCGAGTAAGATGGCGCACCATGGCGTGTGGTGGTGTATTTTGCTTCCGAGAGATGTACTCGTCTAGTGCCTTGCAAAAAATTGAAGGATGAAGTGTCATGTACTGTCTATGTTGTAGTGAGCTGTAGTAGGAGTGAAACAAAAATTTATGTGCTGTTGTATGTGCTATTTCCCTGTAATGTCTTGTGTAAATTTTACTTGAGCATTAAATTCTCCAGAAAAAATGTTCTTACTGGACCTGATAGTGGCCACGGCCCAAATATACTCTACTATTAAGATGCCATGGCCCAAAATAACCTGGGCTAAAAAGCTATTCAGAAGTACTATAAGAAGGCCTCGAAAATATAAACAAAAAGGAAATAAACTCTATGGAAAGGTAAAGGCCCATGATAGAAAAGGCCCAAAAACATCTAGGAAAAAAAATCATAAATAGGCCGAATTAATGGGCTCGGCCCATGTAGAAAACCGAATTGGACCGGGCTGAATCTTGTGCCACATCAGCTTGCCACGCTGGATGCCTACGTGGCCTGGGGAGGTTGCTAGTGACCAAAATGCCACATTAGGAATATTTTGGTTGTAAACGTCTTTGACCATTCCAGAAGAAAGGTCGCTATAGTCAGTTTACGACGGCCAGCTTTTGACCTTCTGTTTTGGTCACAAAAAGGTCGTAAATGGAAATTTGTGACCTTTCAGTGACCAATAGTGGTGGTCACAAGTTGACATATTTCTTGTAGTGTGAGTACCCGGAAGAGCATGGAGCCTATGTGGTGTTCACCAGCGTGGCTGACGATCAACGCAGCAGGCGGCTGCAGCAGCAAGAGGTGAACGCAGTAGCATCAGAGACACCAGAGTTCATGCACTGGTCCGAAAAGCCCATCAGCTGGAGCAGGGCTGATCACCCAGAGGTGATGCCGAGTCCATGCTCCTACGCTCTGGTCCTGGACGCCACCTTTGCCACGGATAAAAGAGTCGCTCGCTTCTCGTGAGTGCTGATAGACGGAGGCAGCAACATCAACATCCTGTACAAGGACACAATGGAGAAGTTAGGAATCAATCAAAGACAGCTTCAGAACAGCCGGACTGTGTTCCACGGCATTGTTCCTGGCCTTTCCTGCTTACCAATCGGTAAGGTCCTGATAGACGTCCTCTTTGGAGACAAAGATCATTTCCGCCGAGAGTCAGTTTGGTTTGAAGTGGTTGACCTTGAGAGCCCATACCATGCCTTGCTCGGCCGACCTGCTTTGGCCAAGTTCATGGCGGTTCCTCACTATGCCTACCTCAAGATGAAGATGCCGAGTTCCAAGGGGATTCTGACCATAGCCGGCGACTACAGAAAGTCGTCCGCCTGTGCAGCTGAAAGCAGTCGACTAGCCGAGTTCTTGGTGATCGCAGCTGAGAAGCGGCTCCTTGATCGGGTTGTGGCGATGGCCGACAAGCGGCCGGAGATGTTGCCCAACCCTAAGGAGTCGTAGGCTGAGGGTTCGTTCAAGCCGGCCAAAGAGACAAAGAAGATACCCTTTTACCCGGAGCACCCAGAGAGGAACACTGTCATAGGTGCGAACCTCGACAGCAAATAGGAAGGCGAGCTCGTCGATTTCCTCCGTGAGAATCGGGACATCTTCGCATGGTCCCCTAAAGACATGCCAGGTGTACCGACGGAATTCGCCGAGCACAAGTTACATGTCCGATCTGATGCCAAGCCAGTCAGGCAGCCCTTGCGCCGCCTGTCAGAAGAAAAGAGAAGAGTTGTTGGAGAAGAGATAGCCCGACTCCTAGCAGCCGGCTTCATTATGGAAGTATTCTTTCAAGAATGGCTAGCCAACCCGGTCCTGGTGCTGAAGAATAACAAGCAGTGGCGAATGTGTATTGACTACACCAGCCTCAACAAAGCTTGCCCCAAGGACCCGTTTGCTCTGCCGAGAATTGATCAGGTGATAGACTCCACAGCCGGATGCGAGCTGTTGAGCTTCTTAGATGCATATTCAGGATATCACCAGATCAAGCTGAACCTAGCTGACAGACTGAAGACCGCCTTCATCACGCCGTTTGGAGCCTTCTGCTACCTGACCATGACGTTCGGCCTGAGGAATGCTGGCGCCACCTTTCAGCGTTGCATGCAGAAGTGCCTCCTCAAGCAACTCGGCAGAAACGGCCACGTCTACATGGATGATGTGGTGGTGAAGACGGAAAAGCATGGAACACTGCTGGAAGACCTCAAGGAGACCTTTGAGAACCTGTGCCGATTCCAGATCAAGCTCTTCCCTGAGAAGTGCGTCTTTGGAGTACCAGCCAGCCAACTCCTTGGCTTCCTGGTCTCTGAACGCGGCATAGAGTGCAACCCTGTAAAGATCAAGGCCATTGAGAGGATGGAGGTACCCAGCCGACTGCTGGACGTGCAAAAGTTCACTGGCTGCCTGGCGTCCATTAGCTGATTCATCAGTCGGCTGGGCGAGAAAGCTCTCCCCTTGTACCAGCTCATGAAGAAGGCCACTTTTTTCGAGTGGAACCACAAGGCGGGCGAAGCTTTTCTCCAGTTGAAGAAGATGTTGACTACTCCCCCTGTGCTGGCGGCTCCGAACCACATTGCCGCCACCAGCCGGGTAGTCAGCACAGTCATTGTAGTTGAACGCAAGGAGGAAGGCAAAGCACTACCTGTCCAGAGACCGGTATATTACCTGAGCGAAGTGCTGTCGACCTCCAAGCAGAACTACCCCCACTACCAGAAGATGTGCTATGGCGTGCACTTTGCCGTCAAGAAGTTGAAGCCTTACTTTCAAGAGCATCCAATTACTGTGGTCTGCACAGCCCCACTAGCCGAGATCATCGGAAGCCGAGATGCTTCTGGCCGAGTGGCCAAATGGGCCATAGAGCTGCCCCCTACACCATCTACTATCAGCCCCGCACCGCCGTCAAGTCGCAAGCATTGTCCGACTTCCTCGTCGACTGGGCCGAGACTCAGTACCTGCCGCCAGCGCCCGACTCCACCCATTGGCGATGCATTTCGATGGCTCCAAGATGCGCACCGGCTTGGGAGCCGGCGTTGTCCTCACTTCTCCCAAAGGCGACCAACTCAAATATGCGCTGCAAGTCCATTTCGGCACCTCCAACAACGTCGCCGAATACGAGGTGCTCATTCACGGGCTCCGGCTTGCCAAAGAACTTGGCATTCGCCGGATCCTGTGTTATGGCGACTCCAACTTGGTGGTCCAGCAGTCATCTGGCGACTGGGACGCCAAAGATGCAAACATGGCGAGCTACCGTTTCCTCGTACAACAACTCAGCGGATATTTTGAGGGGTGCGATTTCCTTCACGTGCCAAGAAATGACAACAACCAAGCAGACACCCTGGCACGAATCGGCTCGACCCACCAAGCAATACCATCCGGCGTCGCCCTTCAGCGCCTCCTCAAGCCGTCCGTCAAGCCTTCACCAGAATCAGACTCCATCTTTGTGCCGGCTCCCCCCGAAGAAGTCGGATCCGACTCAAGAGCCCCAACAGACGGCACGAGAATTCTTAAAGATGGCTCCAAGAACGCCGTAGTCGAAGCCGGCCAGGGACTTCAGAACCCGGCTCGGGGGCTGCGGCGACCAGCCCGAAGACTCCAGAACTCGGCCCGGGGACTGCACCAGTCAGCCCGGGGACTTCATCAATCCAGCAAGTGGCCATGGACTCCAGCCCGCCGCCTCCCAGCCCAGCCGCCCTCGTCCAAGTCGCAGTTCTGGCAGTCGAAGAAATAGCAGCACCCTCATGGGCCCAACCCATCCTCAAATTCCTGGTGAGCAAAGAGCTGCCGACTGATGAGATCTTGGCTCGGCAAGTACAACGTCGAGCAGCAGCCTACACCATAGTCAACAGAGAGCTGGTCAGGCGCAGCATCACGGGCGTCTACTAGCGCTGCGTCGAGCCAGAGCAAGGCCAAGCAATTCTCAAAGACATCCATCAAGGCGAGTGCGGCCACCATGTGGCCTCAAGAGCACTCATCGCCAAAGCCTTTCGACACGGCTTCTTCTGGCCGACTGCCCTAGAAGAGGCCAAGGAATTGGTCCAAAAATGCAAGGGGTGCCAGAAGTTCCGCTCCAAGCCGCATCAGCCGGCTTCCGCACTCAAGACTATCCCCATCGCCTGGCCCTTTGCAGTTTTGGGCCTGGACATGGTGGGACCATTCAAGACGGCGCGAGGCAGCCTAACTCACTTGCTTGTCGCGGTGGACAAGTTCACCAAGTGGATTGAAGCAAAGCCTATCAAGAAGTTGAATGGTTCGACTGCCGTGACTTTCATCTCCGACATCACAATTCGGTACGTCATACCACACAACATCATCATCGACAACGGCACAAACTTTGCCAAAGGTGCCTTGGCCCGTTTCTGCGCGACACAGGGCATCCGACTGGACTTAGCGTCCATTGCCCATCCGTAGTCAAACGACCAAGTGGAGCGAGAAAACGGCCTCATCCTGTCTGGCATCAAGCCTCGACTGGTCGAACCGCTGGAGCGTTCGGCCGGCTGTTGGCTTGACAAGTTGCCAGCCGTCCTCTGGAGTATGCGCACGACTCCAAACAAGTCGACCGGCTTCACGCCCTTCTTCCTCATCTATGGTGCTGAAGCCGTCATCCCAACGGACATAGAGTTCGACTCCCCGCGAGTCACCATGTACACCAAGGAGGAAGCAGAAGAAGTACGTCAAGACGACGTCGATCTGCTGGAAGAGGGCCGGCTGTTGGCACTCAGCCGGTCCAACATCTACCAGCAGAGCCTGCGCCGAAACTACAACAGGAAGGTCAGGCTGAGATCTTTCCAAGAGGGCGACCTTGTGCTCCGACTGATCCAGCGAACAGCCGGCCAGCACAAGCTGTCGGCGCCTTGGGAAGGCCCTTTCATCATCAGCAAAGTGCTGGGCAACGACTCCTACTACCTGATCGACGCTCAGAAGCCCCGAGCACGCAAGAGGGACGACTCCGGCAAAGAGACGGAGCGGCCATGGAATGCAAATCTCCTCCAAAGATTTTACAGTTGATGCAGTATGTACCACACTACCTTTTGTATTTAAGTATCAAGACTTCGGGCCCCCCGAGACGAGCTCGGGGACTGCCCTTTTTGTTATCTATATGATAAGAATTATGCCTTCGAGTATGCTACTCTTTGTTATGTCACTTGGCACCGGGTTCGACTAGTCGACCCAGGGACTCGCCGCCTTGCACTATGAAATGCTTCCTGCAGTCGGACAAGTAGTGTGTGGTGCCTAAGCCGTCTCCTGTCAGAAGCCGCAGCTCGCAGAGCGACTGTCTGGCAGGCAAGAGTAAGGAAGAATGGACGCCCACATGAAAAATGGATAAGGACTCAAAGCATAAACATAGCTTAAGCCGGCTTCCAGCCTCTCTTCGCAAACCGACTCTTGAGCAGTCAGCTCGCTAGCCTTCTATTCAACTTGCTAAGAAACTCCAAAACGGCTAAGTACTTGCCTTCCCAAAGTAGCCTAGCATTTTGATCCAGCGGCAGTCTGCAGAGCGGCTGTCCGGTTGGCAAGACGACAACTAAGGGAAGGCGGCAAAGGAAAAAGCCAAAGGAGCAATAAGCAAGAAAAGATAGAACTCGGATGAATATTTACATAACATAGGCCCTTGGCCGAATCTTTGAGCAGAAGTTCAAAATACACCCCGCGGGTGGAATTGTGTGAATTAACAAGTTCTTCAAAGACTACTAAACAGATAAAATAAAGACAAGGCAACAGCCTAGGAAGCGGCAGACGGGTTCGGAGGGTCGAAGGAGATGGCGGTGTCAGACGTTGGGGCGGCCGGCTGGGCAGTCTTGGCGTGGTCACCTCCGGCGGCAGCCGGCTCGTTTGGGCGCGGCTCGTTGCTGGAGGCGCGGTCGGGCTGAGGCTGGCCGTCCGCTCCGCCTTCTGGTGCCTCCATCTCGCCTCCATCCTCTGCCTCGCCTTCCTCCTCAACGCTGGAGCCAATCACCTCCACCGAGTCCTCGTCGTAGTCTGGGTTCATCCCAAACCACTCCGGTGGTGCCTCCTCGCCGTCTTTAGCCCGCTCGGGGACGAAGATGCTGGTGTCGGTATACTCGGCGATCACCGCGGCATGCTTGACGAGGGCGTCTTCCGTAGCTGCCAGCTCCGGCTGGGCCTTTGACCGGAGCGTGGCCAGCCGGTCCAGGTCCAGCCCCGGATACCATGCCTTGATGAATTCCAAGGCCCAACACGCTCCAGCCTGGGCCGAGGAACCCTTCCAAGCCTCAAGACGGCTAGCTGCGACCTCCAGCTAGTCGGCAGTCCGACTGGGGGTGCACAGTGCCTGCATGTCTGGCCACAGGGCAGAGATCGCCTGGGCGCCGACACTTTGAAGCCGGCGCAGCATCCGGTGGGCAGGCCGCAGGCGAGCCTCGATGCTCAGAATATGCTCGTCAAGGGTTCGGGGGGCATCGGTAGCGACCTCCGCGCCTTCTGCCCTCCGCTTCTCGTGATCAGCCTCGATGGCTTGATTGGCGGCATGCGAGTAGCCAGGAAAGAAGTCTACCGAGGTGAAAAGAAGGAAGAGCAAGTCAAAAAACCAGGAGTCGGCCCGACCTATAGTCGGCAACTCAAAAAATAAAAGTAAAGAAGCTTACTGAGGGAGTCCTAGATTAGGGGGTGTCCGGATGGCCGGACTATATCTTCAGCCGAACTCCTGGACTATGAAGATACAAAATTGAAGACTTCGTCTCGTGTCCGGATGGGACTTTCCTTGGCGTGGAAGGCAAGCTTGGCGATGCGTATATTCAGATCTCCTACCATTGTAACGGACTTTGTGTAACCCTGACTCTCTCCGGTGTCTATATAAACTGGAGGGTTTTAGTCCGTAGGCCGACCCAACATACAACAATCATACCATAGGCTAGCTTCTAGGGTTTAGCCTCCTTGATCTCGTGGTAGATCTACTCTTGTACTACCCATATCATCAATATTAATCAAGCAGGACGTAGGGTTTTACCTCCATCAAGAGGGCCCGAACCTGGGTAAAACATTGTGTCCCTTGTCTCCTGTTACCATCCGCCTAGACGCACAGTTCGGGACCCCCTACCCAAGATCCGCCGGTTTTGACACCGACATTGGTGCTTTCATTGAGAGTTCCTCTACGCCGTCGCAATTAGGAAGGATGCCTCTTCCCGTCTTTAAAGACGGCGCCATTGCTAAGGGAGCTTTGGCTGTCGGCCAAACTCTCCGGCTAGGCGGTTTTCTTATGACCGCCTGTTCGGCTGTTGCGCCAAGGATGACCTCTCAGGTCATCAAAAGCAATCTTCACGTCAGCTCGGAACTCGCCGAGCAGTTAGATCCAATGGAGCTCTCTTCCGTAAACGGGCTCTTGGATCGCATCGTCGCCCTGGGGTCACTACGGATTACGACCGGGTTGGGCTTAAACCCGATCTAAGAGAGATTAACTCTCCCCAAGTCACCCATCATGTTGCCGTGGTAGAGGCGCAGTGTAGCGACCCTTCATCTATCTTAAGGACTAGCTACGTCCGGATTCCCGATCCCTCCAAGCCGGATACCCGCGGAGGGGAGGATGTAACTCAAGACCTGAACTTAGAATCAGGCAACGGGCTAGACTCATTGGACAACATCCAAGAATCCAAACTTCAGAGTTCAGAAACTCCTTGGTCTCTGAGTCTCAGATTGGGTGAGGTTTCGGATTTAATTCCACCCACCCACCCGAACATAAGCGATCCATCCCAAATTAGGCAAAAGCCCGAAGAAATAGTACATCATTACTGGGCGAGATTCCTCCTGGTTATGAACAGGATAAAGGACTGTCGCGAGGAAGACGCAATCTCAATCTTCTGCAATAATTGCCCGGACAAGGGAATCCTCAACGCCATAAGTCGGCGTGATATTACACGCTTTGCTGACTTGGCGTCCATAGTACAAAAGTACTGTGCGATGGAAAGCGCCTGGATAGAAACCTCGTCCGAAATAAAAGGGTGCATCATCGGCAAACACCCGAGTTAAAAACCAAAAAACCAAAACCCTCTACAGGGCATGGAACCGTACTGGAAGGATGGCTTAATGGACCCTGTAAAATTCATAGTACAGAGGACGCCACACCAACCCACAGCCTTAGAGCATGTTGGATACTCCGGCAGGTAGCCAAAATTGGCGAAGACCTCCTAATCCCGGAGGCCGCAGAAAACCACCCCAGGGGCACCAGTATAGTCTTAACAGTCTTCGAGAATTTCGCATCAAAGAACACTCAGCAGCCTTGCCAAAGTTTATCAAGTAGCAACAATAAACCCATGGAGTGACACGGCTATTACTTTTAATGCCAGTGATGAACCTAAATTCCGAACAGCTCGAGCACCAGCCGCATGGGTCCTCAGTCCAATTGTGGACGGCTTTTGCCTCACCAAGGTACTCATGGATGGAGGCAGCGGATTGAACCTCATTTATGAGGAAACCCTTCAAAAAATGGAAATAGACTGGAACCGCATCGAGCGAAGCAGCACAACCTTTAGAGGAATAATCCCCAGTCGGGAAGCGCGCTGTATAGGAAAAATCATACTAGATGTGGTGTTCGGCACGCCGGATAATTACAGGTCCGAAGAGGTCACGTTCCAGGTGGCCCCGTTCAGTAGCGGATACCACGCTCTGCTAGGGCGGGAAGCGCTTACAATCTTCCAAGCAATACCCCATTACGGGTACATGAAGCTCAAGATGCCCGGGCCGAACGGAATTATCACTCTCGCTAGTGATCCGGACATAGCGCTCCGCGCCGAAATCAATACAGCCGCATTGGCCCTTGAGGCACTATCCAAAGCCCTAGCGGCTGAGGAACTGACTGCGCTGCGCTCCACGGTAAACAGGGATTATGTGATACTCGACAAAAGATCCAAGTCCACCTCATTTAAACTAGCGGACGAAATAGTGAAATTCCAGGTCCATCCAACGAACCCCAATAAAATAGCTTCCATCGGGGCACAATTAAACCCTGATGTAGATGCCGCACTGCGAGAATTCCTACGTGAAAATTGGGATATCTTCGCCTGGCACCCTTCAGACATGCCAGGAATCCCACGCAGGCTGGCCGAACACAGCTTAAATATCCTAAAAGGATTCAAACCGGTCAAACAAGCCCTTCGGCGTTTCTCCGAACCCAAGAGACAGGCCATGGGAGAGGAGCTCGCCAAGCTACTAGAGGCCGGATTCATCAGAGATATAAAACATCCGGACTGGCTAGCAAACCTGGTGATTGTACCAAAGAAGGACACATCCTGGCGCCTGTGCATTGATTTTAAAGACCTCAACAAGGCTTGCCTAAAGGATCCCTTCCCCTCCCCCGCATCGATCAAATTATCGACGCCACTTCAGGACACGATTCGTTGTGTTTCCTTGATGCATACTCCGGCTCCCATCAAATCAAGATGGCAGAGTCAGACGAAGCCGCAATGACATTCATCACACCATACGGCCCATTCTGCTTCAACACAATGCCCTTCGGGCTCAAAAACGCCGGCACAACATATCAGTGCATGATTCAGACATGTCTGGCAAACCAGATCGGCAAAACAGTAGAGGCATACGTGGATGATGTGGTCGTAAAAACAAGACATGTCGAATCTCTAGTAGACGACTTGAGGCTTACGTTTGATAACCTCCGAACGTAAGACATCAAGATCAACCCGGAAAAATGCGTTTTCGGTGTTCCAGCCGGAAAGCTCTTGGGCTTCATCGTATCCGGCAGAGGAATTGAAGCAAATCCAGCCAAGATCCGAGCTTTGTCGCAATTGGATATCCCAAAGGACCTCAAACAAATACAAAAGTTAACCGGATGCGTGGCGGCTCTAAGCCGCTTCATCTCCCGCTTGGGAGAAAAGGCGCGACCCCTTTATCGCCTCCTTCGGCGCACCGAACACTTCGAGTGGACGGATGCCGCCACAGCCGGACTCAACGAAATAAAAGCCATATTGGCAACAAACCCAGTCCTGGCCGCGCCAAATATCGGCGAACCAATGCTATTGTACATTGCTGCAACCCACCAGGTTGTCAGCGCAGTGCTCGTCATCGAGCGAGAAACGGACGGACACAAATTCCCCCTTCAAAAGCCGGTCTACTACGTGTCCACTGTCCTCACTCCATGCAAATCACGGTACCCACATTATCAAAAGATCGCATACGCGGTATTCATGGCATCCCGGAAGCTATGACACTACTTTCAAGAGTGTTCGATAGCAGTAGCATCGGAAGTACCACTCAACGACATTATAAACAACCGCGATGCAATGGGCCGGATTGCAAAATGGGCCATCGAGCTCCTCCCGTTCGACATAACTTATAAGCCAGGGCGAGCTATCAAGTCGCAAGTTTTGGCCGACTTCGTCGCAGAATGGGCGGAGGCCGAACTCCCTAAAGAGTACGACACATACTCAAACTGGATCATGCATTTCGACGGCTCCAAAATGTTGGCCGGACTAGGGGTCGGCGTCGTGTTGACATCCCCCACAGGAGACACAGTTCAATATGTACTCCAGATTATGTACACGGACTCCAACAATGCAGCCGAATATGAGGCCCTTTTACATGGTCTCCGGATGGCAGTATCCATGGGCATTCAACGGCTAGAGGTGCGCGGGGATTCGAACCTCGCGATATCCCAGATATATGGAGACTTCAATGCCAAGGATCTGAACATGGCAGCTTACCGCAATGCCGTCTTAAAAATGTCAGCTCGGTTCGAGGGGCTCGAATTTCACCACATAGCCCGGGAAAACAATCAGGCGGCAGATGTCCTGGCACGCATCGGCGTAAAATGCGATGCAGTCCCCCCCAACATCTTCTTGGAAAGGCTGTTCAAGCCATCCGTAGTATGGGAAGGGGAACCTGATAATAACAGCCCGGACCCAACCGCACTGTCCGGCACCGAACAATCTGACATAATCGGAGGCTCTGCCAATGAAATTACAACTCCAGCCCATGTAATAATGGTCGTCATCGCCCCGTGGACAGAACCATTCCTAGCCTACCTTACTAGGCAGGAGCTCCCAGAGGACCAAAATGAGGCACGCTGCATTCTGCGGCGATCTAAGGCCTATAAAGTCCATGCGGGAGAACTTTATAAGAAAAGCACTACCGGAGTCCTTCAAAGGTGCATCTCCGAAGAGGAAGGGCGGAACTTGCTGGCTGAAATTCATGCCGGACTCGATGGTCATCACGCTGCAGCTCGGTCCCTTGTAAGCATGGCTTTCCGTGCAGGCTTTTATTGGCCGACGGCCCGGGCAGACGCCCAGGTCTTGGTCCAGCGATGCGTCGGTTGCCAGCTTTTCGCAAACCAAAGCCATATGCCACCCACCGCCCTCCAAACTATCCCCATCACTTGGCCTTTCGCGGTCTGGGGGCTTGACATGGTTGGACCCCTTAAATGCGGAACCCACAAGAAAAAATACTTACTGGTCATGGTGGACAAGTTCGCCAAATGGATAGAAGCCAAGCCTGTTAAGACGGCCGAATCCGGACCAGTGATAGACTTCATATCCGGGGTCGTACACCGTTACGGTGTCCCCCACAACTTCATCACTGATAACGGCACGAACTTTACGGCTGACGAGGTAAAACTCTGGTGCAAAAACATGGGCATCAAGCTCGATTATGCATCCGTCTATCACCCACAAACTAACGGCCAGGTCGAACATGCAAACGGTCTTATTATGAGCGGCATCAAACCTACATTAGTGCGGTCCCTCAAGGAATCCAACACGCACTGGGTAGAGGAGCTCGACTCCGTACTCTGGGGGCTGCGGACCACGCCGAATCGCACCACCGGATACACACCATTCTTCATGGTGTACGGCGCAGAGGCCGTTTTGCCTTGCGACATCATTCATGACTCACCTCGAGTGCGCATGTACGAAGAAAGAGAAGCCGAACTCAATCGGCAGGACAATTTGGACGCCTTGGAGGAGGAGCGTGACGTGGCAAAAGCCCGTTCCGCATTCTATCAACAGCAGGCTCGAAGATATCAAAGCAGAGAAGTACGGGCCAAAAATTACAACGTTGGCGAACTAGTTCTACGCCTGCCGGACAAGAAAAAGGACAAACTGAAGCCCAAGTGGGAAGGTACCTTCATAATCGACCAAGTCCTGAATGGCGGAGCGTACCGTCTGCGAGATGCGTCGGACAACCGACTCGAGCCGAACCCATGGAACGCAGCCCTTCTCCAAAGATTCTATGCCTAGCGCCAGACTCTGTGTTCGTCTCCTACCTTTGTCTATTTTTTATATTTTCCGTCTTACATTTCTCTCCTTCCCTTAGAGGCTCATCAAGAGACGCGCTACCCGCGCTCACAAAACCTGGGGGCTTCTTTAAACAGAAGCTCATTTATACGGGCTTCATGCCCAACACATGTGTCAAACTTCCGCATGTACCTTTTATTCACCATTATATGCATCGATATGACTTAAGTTTTGGCCAAGCTGGGTTGCCTGGCTCTTGTGCTTACCCCTACGTTCCCAATTGTTCGTCTAGGTGGTAAAGGGAGCACCTCTGCGATTGTTACTGCTGGGTCAGCCGGATGTGTACCTCAGACTGGGTGAAGCCGAAAGCTAGCATTCTTAAGGGAATATTCGGCCGGTGAACTAAAGATGACCTTTTTTACTTATTTATGTGCCCCCAGATGCTTTTTCTGTGTTCGCAGTCCAGACATGCACTTTAGGGCATGCCTCCCAGAGAAAGGAAACCCTAACGGAACTATTCTCTCTGAAAGATGTTTCTTACTAACCATGTAATATAACATAACTAGTTGGGCACTTGTCTGATAAAGCACTAACGACCCCTACGCCTGGTCTCCATGCATACCCCGGTTCTTATATAACCGCAAGGGTATTCGGACACACTCCGGACCGTCAGGTCCCGAGGTCGAAGCGAAAAGGTCGGCAACGACAAACGATCTACAATCCGGCTAGAAGGCACTATACATGTCAATTAAAATATTGTCGCTCTGACTGATTGTATTCCTCTTCAATACCATCTAACAGGCTGTCTAATATACAGTCCTGCTGGGAATACTTTGCGGCCAATTCTACTTGGCCGTATACTAAGCTTACAGGGATCTCCTTCCCATCGGGCCCCACAGGTCCGACCTCGGCCATGTGGTTTGGGTCAGCCTTGGTGTACCGCGTCTTCACCATGGCCCAGGCCTCCCTAGCGCCTTGACGGCAGGCCGATATCTTCCACAATCAGAAGCGCCGCCGTGCTTCCTTCAACTTATCTGCAAGCTCTCCAAGGCCCTCGAGCATGGGGAGGGATGGCCATAAGTCTTGGGCAACGCCTTGCATCGCCTACCGAACTCGCTCGTGCAGTTGCGAGAGCTCGGGAAGAAGTTCACCCTAGAACCAGGCATCTCCTCTGCAGGACGACCTGTTAGCATACCTACAGACATCGCTCTATTAATCGACTTCCTCACCGAACCTTTTTTTTCAAAAAGTTCGTTCAAGCACTTACTAAATATGCCGCGTCGAAGTCGCTGATTCTCCTTAACGGAGTCCGATAGCTGGGCACGAACATCTTTCAGTTCAATACCCAGCTTGGTGTTGGCATCCTGAAGATCAATCTTCTCCCGCCTCACCTTTGTTAGCACGCTCTCGCCAGCCTTTAGCCGGCGTAGGAGTTGTTGCTTGTCCGGATCTAGTCCGGCGCCATCTGCAATATCATTTGTCAGACTAGAACATACGCCGCATTTTGCACAATACTTATCTTTTTGAAGCATATATTACCAGAGGGGGCCCCCTTGGGCTCCCCTGTCGCGGCCAGTGCGGCCTCAAGTTGGGCTTTGCACTCTATCAGCTCCTGGGACAGTTGGGTATTCTTGTCTGAAAGAGCCTGCATGTCATATGATCCTTAAATCAGTTATTCTAACTGTTTCAAGTCTCGGGGGCTACTGATCCATATAACTATCAAATTGTCTCACCCGTATGTCTTTTACATATTGCTCCGTGGCTCTGGCTAGACCACATTGAGCGGCACGGAGATACGCATCTCCCGAATTAAAGGCATCCAATGCCTCTTGGGAGAAACAAGCGTCGCGGAGAACTGTCCGGCGGCGCCGGTGATTCATCGCACTCTCCACCTCGGAATGGGTGGCAGACAACCTGTCCGCATCCTCTGTCGGAGGAGCGTCCGGTGCGTGCCTCGTGTTTGCCTCCGCCTCCGGGCCGGGCTGTGGAGCCTGGCTGGTCGAGGCGCGATTGGCAGCCTCTCCGGATATAGTCCGGCGAGGCCTCTTTGTCCTGCACCGAGCACGAGTGTTAATATTCCTTGAAGGAATAACACCTGGACTAAACAGGCGCGCTATACCTTTGCACGGGCGCCTCAGTCCGGACTACATTCCTTTTTACCCCACGGGGCCCTGCGGCCCCTCGTGGGCTAGCCGCCGCAGGCTCGGCCTCCCGCCTCAGGAACCTCCCCTGCAAAACACGGTTGTTGTTAGGAAAACTGAAAAAACACGTGAGGATGGATCCCTTCCCAAGGTGATGAGACTCCGGTCTCAGTTACCTGGGAGGCCGGGATTAACCCTGGGTAATCGACCGTAATGGCCACCAAGGTATCGTCCTTGCTCAGCTGATAAAACACCCCGTCAATCAGCTCCACCGATATGTCCGGATCCTCTTCGGAGGCCGGATCGAGGGACCGTTCAGGATCCTCGGGCTGTGGAGGATGGCTGTTTATATCCTTTACTTCCTGACGCAGTTCCTACGTAGGAGTCGTTAGACTATGTATTTAATCATGGGAATATAAAACGGATGGGCAAGCAAGATTGTCCGCTTAGCCAACTTGGAGGGTTGTACATAGTAAATCCACCCTGTGGGTTGACGCGGAGGAATTCCTCCTCTTCTCCCTTGTACAAAGAGGACAAGATCTTTACTAGAGCGGTAGCTGAGTCCGGCCCCTTACGACCGTAATGAGTGGCATCATCCTCCCCTATAAAATCCCACATGGGGTGGCCTCTATACTGAAGCGGCTGCACCCCCCACATGATGCACACGGCCATGACTCCAACCATGGTTAGTCCGGAATGAGCCAATAGTCTTATCTGGCCCATCAGGTAAAGGACGTCCCTGTCACTTTCTCTCTGAGAGCTCCGTGGACGCCAGCTTAAGCGTTTCTTTAAGGGAGCACTGTTGAATTCGGGGAGGCCGATCCGGATAGGATCTGACAGTGGGACATCCTCCATATAAAACCATTCTGAAGGCCAGTCCTCGGACGCCTTCTTTGGGGTTCCAGATAGATATCCGGTCCCGGCGATGCGCCACACTTCGGCTCCGCCCACTTCATATTAACCCCTCTTGAGAACGGGGCACCAGGCAGAACTGCCTCTTCCACAGCGCGAAATGAGCCTCAACACCCAAGAACAGCTCGCAAAGGGCAACGAAGCCCGCGATATGTTGTATAGAGGCAGGTGTGAGGTTGTGCAGCTGGAGGCCATAGAACTCCAGAAGCCCTCGGAGAAACGGATGAATTGGAAACCCGAGTCCCCTTATTAGATAAGGGACAAGGCATACCCGCTCTCCTTTGGAGGGAGTGGGGGCGCTCTCTGCTTGCTCTCCGCCATTATAGGCGGCGAGTCCGGCTCGAACCGGGACCATGTAGGCCGGAGGGAGGAATCCCTTGGTCTGAAGCGATACTAGCTCGCTATGCGGGATGGAGCACCTCTCCCAGTCTCCGGGCTTAGGACGGGAAGGGCGAGAGGAGGAGTTGCAACGGCTAGCCATGGTGGAATGGACCTTCTCTGGATGCGCTCTGATGACTACTCGCGGAGGGGAGAAGGTGTGGTTTGGATCTAAGTCCCCATTCCTTTAAATAGGCGGCTCATTTACGCGGCTAGGGGTGTGAATGTAAAAACACCCAGACTTTTCGTTTTTGTTTGACACGTGGAAGACGGCCATTATTGGGCGTAGAAGCCAAGGATCGCTCCATTTATAAAGAACAGGACATTATTCAACCGGTACATGAAATCCGGGAGGGGAACCCGCCTTGCAATGCCGAAGACAATCTGCGCGCCGGACTCGTCGTCATTGAAGCCTGGTTCGGGGGCTACTGAGGGAGTCCTGGATTAGGGGGTGTCCGGATGGCCGGACTATATCTTCAGCTGGACTCCTGGACTATGAAGATACAAAATTGAAGACTTCGTCCCGTGTCCGGATGGGACTTTCCTTGGCGTGGAAGGCAAGCTTGGCGATGCGGATATTTAGATCTCCTACCATTGTAACCGACTTTGTGTAACCCTGACCCTCTCCGGTGTCTATATAAACCGGAGGGTTTTAGTCCGTAGGCTGACCCAACATACAACAATCATACCATAGGCTAGCTTCTAGGGTTTAGCCTCCTTGATCTCGTGGTAGATCTACTCTTGTACTACCCATATCATCAATATTAATCAAGCAGGATGTAGGGTTGTACCTCCATCAAGAGGGCCCAAACCTGGGTAAAACACTGTGTCCCTTGTCTCCTGTTACCATCCGCCTAGACGCACAGTTCGGGACCCCCTACCCGAGATCCGCCGGTTTTGACACCGACACTTACCATTGACGATGTCCTCGATATCGTGGAAGCCGGAGGCCAGCAATGCCTGCTTGTCAGTCCAGGAGGAGCGCTCACTTGCGAACTCGGCCAGGAGAGCAGTCTCCTTCTCGTCCGCGTCCTCCTGCGCCTTCTTAAGCAGCTCCTTCTACTCCGCCAGCTGTGCAGCCAGCAGGTCGCACTCTGCGCCGAGCTTGCTGCATTCCTCCCCCTTGGCACGCAAGACGGTGTTGGCTTCGCCCAGCTGCTGCTGAAGAGTGGCGTTGGCCTCTGAAGGAAAAGAAGAAAGAGGACGTTAAGTCATCAACAAATAAGGTCGCCAGGAAGATCCGGCCCGACTGCTCAGCAGTCGGCCCGAATCTCGGGGACTACAGCCCGCGGGTGCGCCAGCGCGCCCCCGCAAAGAAGAAAGAGAACTCACTCCAGCTCTCCGACAAGTCAGCAGTCCGCTTGCCCAGCTCCTCAACATTGCGGTTGAAGGCGGTGACCCGGAGGTTGTGATAATCCTCTGATAAGTATTTCAGACAAAGTAACTACTTGGAACTCGCCAAATTGAGTTCCGAGCCGCCTGCTCAGCAGCTGGCCCAGAACTCGGGGACTACACCCAGTGGGTGCGCTGGCGCGCCCCCACAGGGAAGAGCAAGAAGACGGAGACAAAGAAAAAACATTTACCCGGATGGCGGCCCGCGACGCCAGGTGCGCCTTGGTGCGGCTCTGGATGGTGTCGCCCTCAGCTCGCAGCTTAGCCTCGACGTCCAGAACCGCCTGGTTCAGCGAGCCTGTGCCGCCTCCTCGCACCCACCCAATGGGCGCGGCGCTCGTCGCCTCAACATCTGGGATTGTCGAGCTGGCGGCGCCGGTCTCCAAGGGGCGTGGCGCCAAAGTCGCCTTCTCAAGACGGCGGCGCGCTGGCGAGCCGACTTGAAGGAGTAGCTTCGCCACGGCCTCGTCCTTAGTCGGCGACACCGGCGGGTCCACCGGCTGTTTATCACGTGCGCTCCGAGATAGCGGCGGGGGTTGCGGCGGCGGCACGACCGTGCCCGACATGGAGGCATCGCCGCCTCCCCTCTCGATGATCGGGAACTCGTCGCCAGCTTCCTCCGACTGCGCCGAGAACTCCGGAAGCGGCCGCGCTGAGTTCAGCAGGATGACAAATACTGTCGACTGGCGGTGCGCGGCTTCCTCAGCCTACCGCCTTGCCGCGACGGCGGCCTCGGCCTCATCCAGCTTTTTCTGAGCGGAGGCTGCCGCCTTCTCGGCCTCCGCCTTCTCCAGGCGGGCGCCTTCTTCCTCGTCGCGCTTCTCCTGCGCGTTCCGCTCCGTCACCTCCTGGATGTCGGCGGCGGGGTCAATCCGCCATGTAGTGGCGGACGTCTCTGCCGACCCCATGATGGAGGCGGCGACGACCCTATCAAGAGTGAGGGGAGCCCTGGAGCGGGGGGAAGCATGAAAAAGACTTAGACAAGATCAACAAACAGAAAATAAGACAAAGGGCGGAGGCACTTACGAAGAGTCCAGTGGCGACTTCTTCACTTCCCTGCGGAAGCGGTTGGCTTTCGCGGCCGCCTCTTCGTGCTTGGTCGCGGCGGCCGCCCCCTTGAACTTCTTCGACCGGCCGCCAAGCGTACTCGGCCCGGCCCGGCGCTTCCTCGCACCGCCTTGACCATCCAGGACGGCGGAGGAACTCGCGCCGGGCTGGCCGGCCTTTGGCTGGTGGCGCAGGGCGACTTCCCCTCAGCGTCATCATCAGGCCAGTCGGCAAAGGTGGCCAAAGGCCTGAAGCTGCCTGCGTCTCCTCCTCCTCCTCCTTTGGCGTCGGCCTCCATCGCCGCCGCCCCCAAGTCAGGGTCGTCAACGTTGCTCTCCGCTCGGTCCGGGACGAACTGACGGGCCGGTCCCGTGGTGCCGGCCGAAGGCTGGACGAGGGGGTTCTGATTCAAAGACTATAGAAGATTAGAAGTCGGATTCGGCTGCAAAAGAAAGCAGAAGAAGAAGAGAGATGACTTACAAAAGGCGGGGGGTTGGCGCGTGAGTACGGCTCCTTGCCGAACCGCCAATCCGCCGAGAGGCCGCAGTTCACGATGTAGTTCACCGTGTCTGCCACCTCCGCGTGGGGCATGTCCTTGGAGCACATCCGACTCGGTTCCCGGTGGCCGCTCATCTGGCAGATCATATGAGGTCGGCCTTGGAGACCGAGAACTCGGCGCGCCACGAAGGTGGCCAGCAGGTCGGTCCCGGTCAAGCCCTCCGACTGCGTCAGCACTCGGAGTCGCGCAACGGCGGCGGCGCCGGCAGGAGTCAGCGTCTTGGCCCGGTGGGACCAGCTGGGGAGCCTTCCAGCCGGCGCGCCGGCTTCGTAAGACCGCTGCCACATCTTCACCGACTTAATCAGCATAATGGTGGGGAATGAATGCACCGCACTGGGCTGGCATGCCGGCGACGTGCGTGCCGAGCTTGGATTGGAAGAATTCCCCCCACAGCTCGATGGTGGGAAGAACGCCGAGGAAGCCTTCGCACAGGGTGGCGAAGGCAGCCAGCAGCACCATCGTGTTCGGTGTAAGGTGGTGCGGCTGGACCCCGTGGAACTCCAAGAAGGAGCAGAAGAAACTGCTCCCCGGCAGCCCTAGGACGCGCATGGGTGCGAGCGGAATATGACCCGCTCGCCCTCCTCTGGCGCCGGCGATACTTCCCCCGCCGGCGCGGCGCGGGCCCACACTAGGTCCTTGTCGGGGAGGCGATGCGTCTTGCGAAGGAAATCAATGTGGTCGTCATCGACCTCGGAGCCGTCGCACATGCCGGAGCGCACGGCAGGAGGCGCGGCGGCGGAGGAAGAGCTCATCGCTGCGGGCGTGGCGTGGTTCGGCGTAGCAGTGGCGAGAGGAAGAAGAAGCAAGAGGGAGCAAAAGGGAGTAGGGAAGATGGGCGCGCGTGCTTCGCCGCCCCTCCTCCCGCCTACTTATAGGCTCGTGGGCTGAGAAGTCGATGGGGCGATCGTGGGATTAACTGCGCCCAGAGCCCCACGACCCCCACGATTTACCACACGAAGTTACTGCTGCAGTTACTGCGCGGGAAGCCCAACCGCCCGCGCGGCCACAACGAATCCGTTCGCATGCCGAGGCGCGGTAGTGGCGGGCTCCGCCTATAGGCCTGTCCCGTCGCACGCGTGGGTGGGCAGACTGGCCTGGCCACGTGGGGCCTCGCGATGGGTCCGCAACGGGCGGCAACCCGGAAGCTTATCAGGCACGCTGCCTGGACCCCGCTACGACTTTCAAACTCTTTGAGGGCAGGCCGGCCTTCTGCGAGTTCGGCTCCAGCTAGTCGGCCCGAAGGAAGACGGCGAGCCGGGCTCAGATTCAACCACCGGAAGAAAGAAACTGTTGACGCTCCTCGACATGTCTCCCTCGGTGCCTCACCAGCTTCGGGGACTACTGTCGGAGTAATGGGCCACGGGTAGGCTAACCCGAAGCCCAGAACCTTTCAAGAAATCGGGGCAGGCCGCGCCCCTCAAGACCCCAGGACAGAGAGCCACCTTCTGGGAGTCGGCAGCAGCGCAGCCGACTACCCACTCATGGCTGAGTCCCAGGGGAGACTTTGAGATGAGCCGACTCCTAGCTGGCGGCTTCCAGAGAAGCCGGCTATGGGGAGTCGGCCCGCGACTCCAACCACCTCATGCTCTCGTAAGGAGGGATGGGACGGGGCATGGCCTCAGTAAGGTCCACCCCCGCCCCTTACCAAGGGTAGGCATGGCCACAATACGCCGTACTATCGGAGATCTCCGTCCGGCATGGCACTGTTGCCATGCCAGCCTTGACATCAGCCCTAGCGGGTGGAACCCTGTGCCCACGATGGCCTGTCTGTATGACCCAGAGACGGCGGGTTCCACCAGTCAGCGGGGGTACAAAAGACGGCAAGAGTGCCACCAGTCGGACCCGTTGGGAGTCGGCCTCCAGGAGTCGGCTAGCCCCTCCCACGGGCCCCCCACACCATTGACCAGACAAGACGGGGAATGGCAACAGTGATCGCCCGTCAGGCGGCGGCACTATTGCCATGACCCCACGACCAAGCTAGCGTCATTAGAAGCACGGCTACAGTAATCCGCAGCCGGCAAGACCCGCCCGCGGCGGACATGGCCTGTCTGCTCCATACCGGACCAGTCGGCGGGGCCCACCAGACGGCGGGCCCCGGCAGTCGGCGGAGAAGACGGCGGCCTGAGAGACAGACGGCTGGGACCCGCGCCCAGCCGAATTACCATTGTACCCCTGGGGGGTAGGCCTATATAAACCCCCAGGGCACCCATGCAAAGGGTTCGAATCCATTAGCACTAGACCAGATCATATAGGAAGGAGAGAGCTAGCATTGCCTTCTCCTACCTCCAGGAAACAGCTCAAGTAGCAACCGTGTACACACTTCGCCATAGTGATCATGCGGAGACCCCGCAGAGCAGCAGTAGGGGTGTTATCTCCCCGGAGAACCATGAAGCTGGGTAAGATTCGCCGGCGTGCATGTCTTCGCCTCATCCCGTTTCCAGGCACCGGCGATGTTCTACTCGCTCCCACCATGATAAGCCATCCCTTGGCATATGTCGCACCCAACCCCCGACATACCACCATTGTTGTCAATGTCTTCATACATTTTTAGGGGTCATCTCCGGTAGGTAAACCGAATCAATGAGGGACTACTACCTGTGTTATCCTGCAATTCTCACAAACACATTAGTCCCTCAACCAGGTTTGTCGTCAATACACCAAAACCAACTAGGGGTGGCACTAGATGCACTTACAATCTCCCTCTTTTTGGTGATTGATGACAAACTGGTTGAAGTTTTCAACGGGGATAAAAGTATGTGAAATGTAAAGGATTTAGGTATTGTCTTCATAAGTGGCAAAGGCTCCCCCTGAAGATGTGCATATACGTAATTTTGCTTCTGGAATGCAAATGCACATGGCAGGTTATACTTGTGGAGATCCTCTTCAACTTATGAAGACAATTCATCATGCATGATTGGATATAACGAAGATAATGACATGCATAATGAAAAATGGACGTCTGCAGAATGACCTAAGTGCGGAAGTTATCGTCGCACATGCGGAATTTATCATCGCATCGCAGAATAGCAAATAAGTAGCAGACGACCATCAAGTTTAAGTGTTACAACTCAAAGAACCAAATGTATCAAAAAGCGAGAGTTGTAAACACTAGGCAAAATATAAAGCAACCGCCCATATGGACCCGCTTGAAGACTATCGAACTCATATGCTTCTCCCCCTTTTGTCAGTAAGGACCAAAAAGGTTTGAAGACATAGAGCATCTACTCGTTCCCTGAAGGAGTAGGTGAAGCAGCAGGGTCGTCAGTGTTGTTTGGCGGTGCAGACGAACTTGGTGCAGTGTCGATTCACGCAGAACTAGGGGGCGGTGAAGTAGCATCATCTTCATCATCGATCACTCTGGCATTCACAGTTGTCGCGGAGGAAGAATAGTCAGTCTTCAAGGGATGGAGTTCGACGTAGGACTGCATTCCGTGGAGGAGTGGAGTCAAACTTGAATCTTTCAGTGAAGCCATCGTCTTGAAGATCTGCTTCAGCATTGAGCAGTGTGAAACTCTTCCATGATCGCCGACAGGTCTCATGAGTGACAAAAGCATTCTTGGTGGCAAGATTGCGAATGCGATTGACGTCCACCAATAGACTTTGCATCTGTCGCTTGAGCCAGTCATGATGCTTATCTTGTTTCTGATGCAGTGCCACAAGAAGTTCTCGGTCATTCAGAACACGAGAGCGCTTGCGAGGCCTTTGGGCAATGGTGCTCTCAGTAGCTTCAGTCTGTGCACGATGAGGCAAGCGAGTATTTCCAGCCAATGGATAGACACGAGCGACTGCTTGAACTCCTTCAATGTTTTGCGAGAAGCTCTGGTGGTCCGCATTCTGAAGACTGAGAGGCTCCTTGTCAGGCTTTGGATATATGGCTTCAATAGACAGATCAACCTCTGGCAAAAAGATGATATGATTGCGTGAAGAGGGATGATAGTTGAAGGCAGATTGGAGCTTGATCAGACGCATGATCCAGGGAGCATAGAACTTCAGACCAAAAATGTCAGATCCTTATGCAGCAAGTTGGCGGATAAAGAAGTCTTGTGCATTGAAGCTTTTGCCGTGAAGAATATGGAAGACCAAAGTCTTCATTGCACCTTCAAGATTTGCATGAGGAGAATGTCCTTTCATGGGCCAGAGAGTTCGCCTTATAATGTGATAGATAGTTCGTGGCAGATACTCAAGGTCTTCAACAAGCAACTCCTTGGGATATTCCGCATCTGGAGACAAAGGCTTCATCATGCTAAGCATTTGGCTCATGTTGGGTTCGGCCTTGTGAAAAATACTTTCCATAGCAGCGCTATGAAGCTGACAACCAGGTTCATAAAGATCACCTGGAGTGGGCAGGCCTGTGAGCTCAATGATATCAAAGGCTTTGGCTTCATGATGAACATTGGCTGTCATCCACTCAAGGACCCAAGTCTTTGAATCCCTGTTGTAGCCACGAATATGAAGAGTGACATAAAATTGGAGTAGCAATTCTTCATTCCAGTGCTCCTTGTCAGTGACGAACTGCAATAAGCCAGACTCTCTGAAGCAATCCAGCGCTTCTTCCAAACAGGGCAGATCAGTGATGGCTTCAGCGTCAAGACGCATATGTGGGAAAATGCGACCTTGATTGTATAAAATGCATGAGTAATAACTGCGTTGTTGATAGCTCCAGAACTGATCAGATGAGATTCTTACCTTAGTGTAGGGGTTCTTGGCGCTGTCAAATAAGGTGTTGTGCACTTTGAAGCCATTGACATTAAAGGACCCTGGTGAAGTGGCAGTCCCTGGAAATCTGGGCAGTCTTGGCGTTGTCTTCTGAACCTGAGGCCTGTGCTCGACATGGTAGTCAAATTGAGGACCAGCAGCAGGCGGAGGAACCAGAAGGGGCCATTTGACAGTGATAAGCTGCCCATAATTGTATGCTTGCTCAATAGTATGAGGCCTTGGAGGCGGAACTGGAGCAGTGGCATTGACTTCTGGCTGCAGATTGGCGGTAGGTGCAGCATCAGCGTTAGGTGCAGTCACTTCAGGCACCATCTTGACTTTAGGCGCATTGACTTCTGGCGCCACGTTTACTTCAGACGCATTGACTTCTGGCGCCACATTTACTTTAGGCGCCTCATTAGCTTCAGGCGCCACATTAGCCTCAGCCATGACAACGTCATTGGCTCCGGTGTTGGAGTTGGTGGTCACCTCAGTCTGTATAGCCTCCATTTGTATAACTGGAGGGTCGGTCACATTCTCCGCGAGAACAGCTTCTTATTGGACAGGAGGTGTTGCAACATGTTCTTCATCCACTCTTGGTTCTTGTGTTTCATCGGCTGATGCAGCCGGAATATCTTCAGCCGTTTTGGCTTCAGACTCAGAGACTTGTGGCCTTGGTCCTTTGCGAAGCCTGCGTAACACAGGCGACGCCTATGGAGATTGAGTTGGCTGGGCCTCAAAGTCATCGTCATCTGGCACTGGTGAGGTGACTTGTGGTTGGGGAGTACTTGGTGTGTCTTGTTGTTGTGGGTGATCAGCCCACGATGCATCCTGTGCCATTGGCGTCAGAGGATGACCAATGCTGATAAGTTCGTTGTTCGTGAGAACAGGCGATGATACCACGTTGTGCTCGATCTGAGGAAGGACTTCATCATCTCCAACATTGTCATGAGGAATGTCTTCAACAGCGGTGGGGTCAACTGCTGGAATATCTTCAACTTCAGGAGCCTCTGTGGAAGCAGACTCATGAACTATCATCTGTCGTTCTTGATGTGCAGACTCTGGACGAGCAACTGAGATTGGCTCGACAACAAGGGGCTCTGTGGGAGCAGCCCGATCTTTCTTGGTCCTGCGCTTCTTCTTGGAGGGTGCATCATCATTGGCTTCAGGATTTTTCTGTTTTCTGGCTTCAGCCTCGGCAGCCCTCGTCTTCTTTAGTTCTGAAGCGGTTGACTTGACCTTTGGCGTCGAGCCGGACATGTTGCTTGGGAAGACAATGCGAGGCTCTTCCCGCCTAGATGGTGTAGATTGGTCAGCCGATGGCTTCTTCTTCTTGGCAGCCATTCTGGGGTCGATGCCAGGACGTCTAAGAGCCTTGCGCTTTTCAGCTTCATTATAGGCTTGCACGCACTTGTCAGCCAGATTCTTCATGCGCTCACGAGAACCTTTAGCTTCTTCACGTTTCTTAAGAAAAGATTCCTTGAGCTCGTGCAGCATAACTTTGAAGTTTTTGACATCTTGCACGCTGAGCTTTGCCATGTGCTTCTTTAACTGAGCTTTCTCATAGTCGATCTTGTGCTTTAGTTCAACGATGCGCTGAGCTAGAGCTAGATCAGAAGCAATGGCGCCATTGAAAGAGACGCTGAGGCCAATGGGAAGTTACAGATCTTCAAAGCTGAGATTGGGGGTTTCAAACCACTCATCAATGAAGTTGTTGATGATTGCCATGTCAAAGAGAGGCAAATCATTGAAGATTTCTGCTTCTTCTTTGCTCTTTATCAGTTGCTCAAGAGCGTCATCTGCAAGATCTTCATCACTTGACATATCAGTGTGTTCGTCTCACAGAATGGCAGCAGGGGTCAATGCCTGACCAGTATTCTTCTTTATTTCCGTCTTCTTGGAGATACGTGATAGATCTTCAGACTGCACACTGTCTTCAGGAGGTGCAGTAGCAAGAGGCTTCAAGTGCGAAGCTTTTGGTGACGCAGTTGGCTTTGATGCCTTAGCCTTCTTCTGCTTCTGGGGTTTTGGGGCAGGTGGGGCTTCATCTGTGTCAGCATCCTCAGAAGCGTCCCCAACAGCAGCTCCTTGAACTGCAATGTAGGTAAGGAGACCTTGAAGATCATAGAAGGGGCCAATCTCGTTTTGATCCGCTTCACGAGTGCCATCCTCCCTTGGAGTAGATGGGCCGGGGTTGAAGTTCAGACCAAGCGACTTCTTGTTCTCCTTTGCTGAAGCCTTAGCAAATTGATAGTTGCGTTTGAAAAGGTTGTCATCGCGACACCACAAGAGATAAGTGGGGTCGGCGTTGGCAGGTTGTGGTCCTCTGACCATGCACGGGTAGAACCTTTGTGCAATAGCTTCAGCTTTGCTCTTGGGTTGAAGACCTCTGTAAGTGATATCTCCCCAGGGACACTTTATCGCATTCTTCTCAGTGTATTCCTTCGTTATGAAGTGGTACTTGAACCATTCTTCAGCCCAATATCTTCGAATCCATTGGATTCGGGTTTTCCTTTCATTGTATGTTTCCTCTGGATCAGTTTTGTACTGGACTGCTAGATCTGGTGGGAAATCTTTTGATGTGTCTCCACGGTGCTTCCTACCACCCTTCCTTGCTGATTTTTCTGTAGCCATGAACTTCAAACTGATTGGCTTCAACAAAGTCAAAGGCTTCTGTCTGCTGGTCAGACAAGAGCTAGCTTTGGGAGAATTGATGTGATGCTGTAAGAATTCTGCAAATGAATGCAGACTATGAGAACCAAGAGATTCTCCCACGGACATGTACCTGTGACAACATTAGAGATGCGAGGGAAGGGGAAGAGGTCATATGCATTCTCAGAAGATTTTGAAGATAAATCGGTTTAGAAGACATTGACCTCATAGCGCGAAGACATCCACTTATATGTTGAGAGTTGGTTCTAGATTGGGACAATTGCATTTGAGCCCCTAGTTGTGTCACACCCGTGTGTTTTGCCCCTAAATTCAAAAAACCCTCATTTCTATCCAAGCTCGTTTACTCCTCTTATGTTTTTGCCCTTTGACCATTTGATTGCAACTTTGAAAACTTCATAACGAATTCATACTAACTCAGAAAAATGCAAATAAGATATCAAAATGATCGGAAGAACATAACCTATATGTGCATGCCATTTGCATTCATGACAAAAGTGCTGAAAAGTCCCTATCTCAGTTTGAGCTCATATGATGTCTTTTGTCATGAATGCACTTTTTTTCATGAATGCAAATGACATGCACATATAGGTGATGTTTTTCCGGACATTTTGATATCTTATATGCATTTTTCTGAGTTAGTATGAATTCGTTATGAAGTTTTCAAAGTTACGGTCAAACGGTCAAAGGGCAAAAACATAAGAAGAGCAAACGAGCTCGGGCAGAAACGAGGGTTTTTTGAATTTAGGGGCAAAACACACGGGTGTGACACAACTAAGGGCTCAAATGTAATTGTCCCTTCCAGATTTGTATGAATCCAAGAATAAGTACAAGTGAGGAAACTAACTAGATGTGAAGCTTAAGTGAATATACTAGGCAATATATGAGATGCAGACAGGATAGATCTAACATTGTGTAGGTAGAAACCAATTTTGGTAAATAGGATGAATCTTTGAGGATCAAAAAGATGGTAAAAAAGGAGTTTTATTTACCACGCGAAGAACTGCTAGATGGGAAGGGTAGGAGACCGAGCAGTTCAATCCACCGTGCCCTAACTTGGCGACGGAGGACACCTACGGTGGCGGTGGAGAGGACGATGTCCACGGCCGGCGTGAAGACGGCGCCGGTGAGGTCGCGGCAGCTAAGCGCTTCGTTGCCGGAGTCGTGGAAAGCTAGCGGTGGCGCTAGGGTTTTGACGAGGTGGAGAGGTGGAAGAAGGTTTTCTTGACCGCAAGGGGACATGTATTTATAAGGAAGTATGCAGCACAACGCAATTACGCAGGCGCCCCTGGCGGTTCACATCTGAGGAACACGTGGCAAGCATGCAACATACTTGGAGTTGTCCCACGTTCCTACGCCCGCCTGAACTGTCGGATGGTCATTCCGGCTTCTCCGGATTTCAGGCAATAAGGATAGAGCATTTAAACCGGACTTAATGTTTGTGTCTGTATCTTCTGCTGACAAGGACGCAGAGAAGATACTCGACCGTTTCAATAGAATGCATATGATTTGGACAGATAGAGTTTGAGATTGGAAAGCATAGATAGATTAGGGTCCGATCACATTCACTTAGTTCAAAAGATTCAACAAGGAAGACATAGCTATAAGTGAATGCTGTAGAGGACAGAACGCTAATTTGTATATATCAGAAAACAACACAGAGAAGATAATTATGAAGACAAGTTGAAATTGAAGACAAACCAAATGCGAAGACATAGCAAAAGTAATGCCTTGAGAGAAAAAAAAACTTCAAAAAGGGAGAATTTGGTGGTGGCGTTACCCACCGTATAGGAAGTATTAGACCCAGACACGGCGCACAATTATCGTGCCACTACGAAGTCAAATTCCACGTTAATGTATTCACACTCAGAATGTAAGTCTTCATTGATTGAAGATATACTTTACTTCGTGAGTTGCACATCTAAGTCATCAACATGCATAAGTGTTAGGATGTGTGCCTGATCACAGGACATTTGAGGATTCCAAGATATTTAGCTCACACCGTAACTTGCAAAACCTTTTCTCATCCAAGGGCTTTGTGAAGATATCTGCCAGTTGCTCTTCAGTGTTGACGTGAATGATATCAATATCTTTCTTCATGACATGATCTCTAAGAAAGTGATGACGAATTTCAATGTGCTTCGTCTTCGAGTGCTGAACGGGGTTGTTGGCAATCTTGATGGCGCTTTCGTTGTCACAGAAGAGTGGTACTTGTTTCAGATGGATGCCATAGTCCTTGAGAGTTTTCTTCATCCATAGAAGCTGAGCGCAGCAAGATCCAGCAGCAATTTATTCAGATTCAGCAGTGGAGAGTGATACACAGTTCTTCTTCTTTGAAGACCAACAGACAAGTGATCGTCCCAGAAAGTGACATGTGCCTGATGTAGACTTGTGATCCACCTTTTCACCAACATAATCAACATCCGAAAATCCAATCAGATCAAACTCTTAGCCCTTTGGATACCATAATCCTAATGTTGGGGTGTAAGCCAAATATCGAAGAATTCGCTTCACAGCTAAGTGATGCGATTCCTTTGGTGCCACTTGGAATCGAGCACACATGCAAACACTAAGCATAATATCTGGCCTAGATGAACATAGATAAAGTAAAGAACCAATCATGGAGCGGTATACCTTTTGATCAAACTCTTTACCATTGTCGTCGGGACCCAGATGGTGTTTGGCTGGCATTGGCATCGTGTAACCTTTGCAATCTTGCATCCCAAACTTCTTTAGGCAATCTTTCAGGTATTTTTCTTGAGATATGAAGATGCCATTCCTTTGCTGACGAATTTGAAGATCAAGGAAGAACTTCAGCTCACCCATCATGGACATTTGATATTGCTCTTGCATCATGTGTCCAAACTCATCACTGTATTTCTGGTTGGTGCAACCGAAGATAATGTCATCCACATATATTTGGCACACAAACAGTTCACCATCATATGTCTTCGTGAAGAGAGTGGGATCCAGGGAACCAGGTTTGAAGCCCTTGCTTTCAGGAAGTCTTTGAGTGTATCATACCAAGCGCAAGGAGCTTGTTTGAGGCCGTATAGTGCTTTGTTCAGCTTATACACCATATCAGGATGTTTTGGATCTTCAAAGCCAGGAGGTTGTGCAACATACACTTCTTCTTCAATCTTGCCGTTGAGAAATGCACTCTTCACATCCATTTGATATAGCAAGATGTTGTGATGATTTGCATAGGCTAGCAGTATGCGAATAGCTTCAAGCCTAGCCACAGGAGCAAAAGTTTCATCGAAGTCAATTCCTTCAACTTGAGTATATCCTTGAGCAACAAGACGAGCCTTGTTTCTGAAAATTTGACCATGCTCATCTTGCTTGTTGCGATATATCCATTTTGTGCCTATTATGTTATGCTTGCGAGGGTCAGGACGCTTGACAAGTTCCCAGACATTGTTCAGCTTGAACTGTTGAAGCTCTTCTTGCATAGCTTGAATCCATTCAGGTTCCATAAAGGCTTCAGCAACTTTCTTGGGTTCAGATATTGAGACAAAAGCAAAGTGCCCATAGAAATTTGCTAGTTGTGTTGCTCTTCAATGAGTGAGCAGACCAGGAGCATTTATGCTATCAATTATCTTCTCAATTTGTACTTCATTTGCAACACGAGGATGAACTGGACGAAGATTTTGCTCTTGTTGATCATTGTCATCATTGGAATGATTGTCTTCAAGCTGAGCCTTGTCTTCAGGTTGATTAGGTGTAGAAATGATAAGTTCCTCTTCAGGATGTGCTTCAGTAGGCATGATTTCACCAGTTCCCATTAGCTTGATAGATTCACTGGGTGGAGCTTCGTCTAGCATATTTGGCAGGAGCTCTCTTTGTGAGCCATTGGTTTTATCGAACCGCACGTCCATAGTTTCAACGACTTTGTAGATATAGAGGTTGAAGACTCTATAAGAGTGTGAATCCTTTCCGTAACCGAGCATGAAACCTTCGTGAGCTTTAGGTGCAAATTTTGATTTGTGATGTGGAGCCTTGATCCAGCATCTAGCTCCAAATACTCTGAAGTAACTGACATTTGGTTTCTTGCCAGCGAGGAGTTCATAGGATGTTTTCTTCAGAAGCTTATGAAGATAAACACGGTTGATGACATGACATGCTGTATCAATAGCTTCTGGCCAGAACTTTCTTGGTGTTTTGTACTCATCGAGCATTGTTCGAGCCATCTCAATGAGGGTTCTGTTCTTGCGCTCCATGATGCCATTTTGCTGAGGTGTGTATGGAGCTGAGAACTCATGAGTGATTCCCATTGTATCCAGATAAAGATCAAGTCCGGTGTTCTTGAACTCAGTGCCATTATCACTTCTGATATCCTTGATCTTGACGCCATAGTTGTTCATGGCACGGTTGGCGAAGCGTCTGAAGACATCTTGCACTTCAGTCTTGTAGAGAATTATGTGCACCCACGTATATCTTGAGTAATCATCAACAATTACAAAGCCATAGAAACAAGCAGTTGTTGTGAGGGTAGAGTAGTGAGTAGGGCCAAATAAGTCCATATGTAGCAGCTCGAAGGGTTGAGATGTCGTCATGATTGTCTCCGAGGGATGCTTGGCCCTAGTCATCTTTCCAGCTTCGCAGGCACCGCACAAATGATCCTTCTTGAACTTGACGCCCTCGATGCCTATGACATGCTTCTTCTTTGCGAGAGTGTGTAAGTTCCTCATGCCCGCATGCCCTAGCCTGCGATGCCAGAGCCAGCACTCTGAAGCTTTTGCAAGAAGACATACAACAAGCTGCAGCCCTGCTGAGAAATCTACCATGCACAGATCATCTTTCCGGTACCCTTCAAAGACTAGAGACTTGTCAGATTCCATTAGTACAAGGAAACGATAGTTTCCAAATATCACAATCATGTTCAAGTCACAAAGCATCACTTTATCCATGTGCTGATCCTTTGAGATTGCAACTCTACCTAGACCCAATACCTTGCTTTTACCAGTGTCAGCAAATGTGATGTGACTCTTGTCTAATGGACGTAAGGTTGAGTCCATGAGAAGACTTCGATCACCAGTCATATGATTAGTGCATCCGCTGTCCATAATCCATTCTGAAGCATGAGGTCTCATACCCTACATTACAGTTAGGGGGATAGGCTTCACCAAGAGTATTGTGAAGCATAAACATTTGACGGGCAAGAGGATTATTGAATCTTAGATCAAGATTAGGGCTGATAGGATGTATGGCAAACGATTCAGGAACAAAATACATAGTGATACCATTTGGGCATTTGATGTTGAGTCCTACAAGATGTTTTAGGTCCCCAGCAATAGCATCAGACGCCTTTGATTTTCGGCTGGAGACCTTTTCCTGCAAAAGAAAGTTAATTCTTCTTAACCACCCACATCTTCAGGGGTGGCTTAGAAGCAATGAGTCTAAGTGCAGCATCTGAGAACTTCGGCTTTGGAGCCCTAGCAAATAGCCTTGCAGGTGAAGAACGATACTCATATGAATAAGCAGAAAAGTTCTTAGTTCTATGAACATAGCGGTTTGAAGAAACACGCTCATATTCATAAGTCTAAGTATGGTTTCCCTGCAAAATATTGGCGTTAGGGTGACTCAAGTGAGTCCTCTGTCTGTATGAAGCCTTTGGACCATATGAAACCTTAGGTCTGGGGTTTGTCTTCTTCCCAGGTGGTGTCATAATGACATTCACTGGAAGATTCTCAAGACAACTTTTGGGAACCCAGATCTTCTTCATAGGTGGCCCATTCCTGTAGTTAGTACCAATATACCTGGCAAACACTTCACCATTCTGATTCTTAAACAGTTTATAGTTTGCATCAAAGGATTCCTCAATGATAATAGGGTTAGCACAGGTAAAGCCAGATAAGGTGGATGGGTCCACTGAAGGTCCCTTTGCAGCAACCCATGTGGTTTTGGGGTACTGCTCAGGCTTCCAGTAGGAACCATCAACATTCGTTTTCCTCTCGAACCCAACACCCTCTTTCCTAGGGTTTCGGTTCAAAATCTGCTTTTTGGGGACATCGCACAATGTCTGATGCCCTTTCAGACTTCTGTACATCCCTGTTTCAAGCAATGTCTTCAACCTAGCATTTTCATCAACAATAGTAGTGGTATCCTTAGCAGAGGGGTTAGTTACCACATCAACAGTTGAAGACAATGCAGCAGTAGCAGCAGTAGAACATTCAGCAACAGAGGTAGCGTTGTCACGCTCAATGCATTTTAGACATGGGGGTTCAAATCCATCCTGAGCGGGACTGGTCTGTTGAGCGCAAAGTGACTCATTCTCTTTTTGAAGATCTTCATGAGTCACTCTCAATTTCTCAAGCTCTTGCTTCCTTTGAAGATAATCATAGGAGAGCTTTTCATGAGTGGTTGAGAGCGTTTCATGACGACTTTCAAGTTCTTGGTACTTAGCATGAAGATTTTTAATGTCTTCCACTAAGGACTGTGAACGGGTCATTTCCGCGTCCAACAGGTCATCGCTTTTGTCTAACATTTTTTGAGTATGTTCCATAGCCTTTTGTTGTTCAGTTGCAATTTTAGCAAGTGTTTTGTAGCTAGGTTTGGATTCACAATCAGAGTCATCTTCACTTGATGTTTGAAAGTAAGCATCGCATGATTTTACCTTGGCACCACGTGCCATGAAGCAGTAGGTGGGAGTAGGGTCGTCCTTGTCATGAGCTTCAGCGTTGGTGTGGAAGTCATTGTCTTCAGTGTTGAAGATGGACTTGGCAACGTAGGCTATGGCTAGAGCCAAACTTGCAACGCTAGGATCGGACTCCTCGGACTCCACCTCCGCCTCCTCAGAACCAGACTCCTCCTCTGAATCCATCTCCTTGCCAACAAAAGCACGAGCCTTGACAGATGAGCTCTTATTATGAGATGAAGACTTGGATGAGGACTTGGAAGAAGACTTTGAAGATTTCTTCTTCTTGTTGTCATCAGAATCATATTCCATGCTCTTCTTCTTCTTCTTCTCATTGTCCCGATGTGGACACTCAGAGATATAGTGTCCAGGTTTCTTGCACTTGTGACATGTTCTCTTCTTGTAGTCATGAGTGGAAGCTTCATCATTTCTCGAGCTGGATCGTGAAGACTTTCTGAAGCCCTTCTTCTTAGTGAACTTCTGGAACTTCTTCACAAGAATAGCAAGTTCCTTTCCAATGTCTTCAGGATCATCAGAACTGCAGTCAGATTCTTCCTCAGATGAGTAAACAGCTTTTGCCTTCAAAGCGCGAGTTCGGCCATAGTTGGGACCATAGATATCTCTTTTCTCAGATAGCTGGAACTTATGTGTGTTGAGCCTCTTAAGTATATCAGACGGATCGAGTGTCTTGAAGTCAGGGCGTTCTTGTATCATGAGGGCAAGGGTGTCAAAGGAGCTGTCAAGTGATCTCAGTAGTGTCTTGACGATTTCGTGCTTGGTAATCTCAGTGGCGCCGAGAGCACGAAGCTCATTTGTGATGTCGGTGAGGCGATCAAACGTGAGCTGGACATTTTCATTGTTGTTTCTCTTGAAGCGATTGAAGAGGTTGTGAAGAACACCGATCCTTTGATCTCTCTAGGTTGAGACGCCTTCGTTCACCTTGGACAGCCAGTCCCAGACTAGCTTCGACATTTCCAGAGCACTCACATGGCCATATTGTCCTTTGGTCAGATGACCACAGATGATGTTCTTGGCAGTAGAGTCCAGTTGAATGAACTTCTTGAAATCAGTAGGGGTGACACCTTCACTAGTCTTGGGAACGCCATTCTTGACGACATACCAGAGGTCGACAACAATGGATTCAAGATGCATGCGCATCTTATTCTTCCAGTAGGCATATTCAGTTCCATCGAATACGGGGCAAGCAGCGGAGACTTTGATTATCCCTGCAGTCGACATAGCTAAAACTCCAGGTGGTTAAACCGAATCACACAGAACAAGGGAGTACCTTTCTCTGATACCAATTGAAGGTGCTAGTTATCAACTAGAGGAGGGTGAATAGGCGATTTTTATGAAAGTCTTCAAAACATGGAAGTCTCAAAGACAAACAATATAAATGACCCTATTAGTATGCAGCGGAAGATAAACTACACTAAGCAAGCCATAGTTAAGTATGCAATAAGGTAATAGTACGAAGACTAACAACAGCTAGGTAGTAAGGATCAGGATGGAAGATGATATGAAGCCAAACAACAATAGTAGTCAAGCAGTGAAGATAAATAGGTAAAGCAAACAGGCAATGACTTCACGAAGACAAACTCTAACTAAAGAGAGGGAGAGGATAGAACCAGTCACTTGTTGAGGACACATGATTTGTTGGACCAGTTCCAGTTGATGTGACAACTGTACGTCTGGTTAGGGAGGCTGAGATTCAACTCAGAAGAACACGTCTTCACCTTATTCCCCTTGAGCTAAGGACACCCAGCCCTCGCCCAATTACTCTGGTAAGTCTTCTAGGTAGACTTCCAAACCTTCACAAACTTCGTTCACCGGCGATCCACAATGACTCTTGGATGCTCAGAACGCGACGCCTAACCGGCTGGAGGATTCACAGTCATCAAGTGTAATAAGTCTTCAAGTCACGCAGACAGAAAGACTTCAGTGATGCCTAACACTCTTTGGCTCTGGGTGTTTGGGCTTTGTCCTCGCAAGGATTTCTCTCTCTCAAAGGCTTCGAGGTGGGTTGCTCTCAAAACGTCAAAAGCCATGCACTAACTCTGAGCAGCCACCAATTTATGGTGTAGGGGGTGGGCTATTTATAGCCACTAGGCAACCCGACCTGATATGTCCGAAATGACCCTGGGTCACTAAGGAACTGACACATGTTCCAATGGTCGGATTTCAAACACACACGACAACTTTACTTGGGCTACAAGGAAAGCTGACTCATCCAGCTCTCGATAAGATTTGCTCTCATTGTCTTCGCTCGAAGACATAGGATTTTGGTTGAGCATCACTTCAGTCACTCTGACTTTGTTCACTTGGACCCCACTTAACAGTACGGTGGTTCCTATGACTCAACAAAGAAGAAAAAGAAACAACAAAACGACTAAGTCTTCGCGCTCCATAGTCTTCACTCAATGTTTTCTCATGTTATAGTTTTCAATCTGAATATCTTCATATACCACCATTGTCGTCAATGTCTTCATACATTTTTAGGGGTCATCTCTGGTAGGTAAACCGAATCAATGAGGGACTACTACCTGTGTTATCCTGCAATTCTCACAAACACATTAGTCCCTCAACCAGGTTTGTCGTCAATACACCAAAACCAACTAGGGGTGGCACTAGATGCACTTACAGAGACGAACATGTACCCAGGAGTGGACGTACGAACCTGAGTAATGTAGCGCAGTAAGTGAAGTAAAAAGGCACAAATGGTATGAACATGCGTGGCATATAGGGTGTGTTTGGTTGCGTTCTCATCTCAGCATAGTTGTTCCCTCTTCATGCATGCTCAACTCAGCACCCCTCTTCATGCATGCTTCTATTGTATTTGTGCTAAACTAGTGTGGACTCATGCACCCTCCATACACTCTACCAAACACCCAAAAGTAGGTCGAGAAGGGAACTCTTGGGCGGCATTTGTCTCTTACTACGTACTACCACTAAATGTTGTATGTGCAATGCATGGTGATGTTATGGCGTACGTGCCTAACTACTCTACTACTACTATATTAGTTGGAGGCACATATTAACTTTTATATTTGTTTACGTGTATGCACCGAGACCTTCCAACTAGACGTGTCTTTGTCTCCAGGTCGCACTTTGTATCGTTCATACCACTAAGTACTACTACGTGTGGTCTCCGAACCAGAAGTGGAAGAAGTGGAGACGCTCTACCACGCTGTTTTTTTACGCTGGGCTCTACCACGCTGTTCATGTCCCACTCCTTTCACTGACGTGTGGGACATCCAACATGTGCTGTGTTTAGCACCCTTCGTCGTAAGAGTTGAAACGCTAGCATTCATCAGAAATAAAAAATAATTATAAATCGGCAGTGATACTATTTTTTTGCGAACCAATCAGTAGTGATACTATACCACGCCCTTTCCTTGCTCCTCGATACCAGAAAGAATACTTCCGTTCGCCAACATGTGGGACGTCGACCATCCTGGTCCACTTGCCATGCACGCAGAACTCCAAGGGAGTCACCCAGGTCATCGCGCCGCAGTAACAATGACTAATGAGCCGTCAAATCACAGGCCCACTTCCCACTTTGAAGTTGCTCGGACGAAGGAACCATCATGACTTCGTTGAATTCCGCTTCTTGAAGAAAACTATTGTACCAACAGTACTGCTAGCTACAGTAGTTACTCCAACAGAGGCCTCCTTTCGTTCATAGGATAGGAATATGAAAATCATAGGAAGTGAGATGACATGCATCTCAATTCCTATAGAGAAAGAAATGCCATTTGATGCTTAGGATAGGAATTTTTCCATTTTGTCTAGGCTAATGTACTGGTAATTTGCTCTAAAAACTACAGTAGTAACTAGTACTAGTATTGGTACATGCTCGTACTCAGACACAGACACACACACTAACTACTAGTACTACTACTTCTCACATGCCATTCTCCTTCCCGGCTTTGTCGGCGACTCCCCACCGTGCTTGGATCCACCGTGCTTGGATCCACTGTGCTTGGATCTCCGCCGACCTCTCCATATACGAGAGCTCGGCGACATCCCGACTTTGTCGGCCTCACTTCGATCATTGTATATGAGATATGGTGGTTATACGGTCACTGGCTCAGCGTATAGCTCCGTATTTGTCTGGTTGACCAGTCAAACAGTCCGCATGCGCCTCATCAGCTCGTGTTCTTTATCTATCTATCTATCTATCTACGCAGGCCTACCTGTCAGTGAAGAAAGAAATAAAAACCAAAATTATGCGTATGTGACATTACTATTTAGACGTTTGCTGGAGGCCTCCGCGAACACCGAGCATGTATTCACCTGGCTCAACACCAACGGTCATACTCGTGACTCGGCGCCTTGCTCATGTATATCGTCCATCACAACGAAAACCTATAAAACAACCTAGCTAGAGAGGGTACTATGGTGCGGAGTATGTACTATCGTGAGCAACCGATCATAGTGCCACTTCACACGAGTGTGTGTCTGATCTATTCGTCCATTATTCATAATTTATGTATGGTTGTGTGGTGTCTAATGGTGGTCATCGAATGCTAGCTGGCGACAAGAGCGGTTGCATGGACGCCTGGTTGTCAATACGTACCGCATACGCTTCAAAGGCTCGTCACCCATGAGTTCACATTTTACGACCACGCCAGCGTCTGACCGGCCTGGCCTACCGAAACCCCTTCCATCGCTAGCGAGCGCTTCCCGCCTGAAACGATCACCGTCTCTCCAGAACATCAATGCCGCATTCACCATCCTTAACTGCAGGTGCAGTTTTGTGTCACTAACATGCGAGCCTGATGCCCGTTGGGCCCACATGTTAGTGAGACAACGCACCTGCGCTTAAGTCACTGAAGCAGCGTCCGCATTCACGCCCGATGCGACCTCTCACTGGCGCCAGCATTGCAGCAGCGCGCCGGCCGAGAGAGCGCCACCCGCGCGGCATCCCGGTGCAAGCGACTGCTCCGCGTTAATGACACCATGGCTACCGACGAACCTACTCCGCTGCCAGCCGTCCACCCATCTGCCGCGGCTCATTGCCATTCGCCTACTATATTAACTTGAGCCCCAGCTCCCAGCCATAGCCAAAGACCCACACTCATTCTCCTCCGGTCCCTTCCTTTTGTTGGCACCACTCCAACCATGGCCTCCAGGTACTCCAAAGATCTCTTGGACGTAATGTCGCAGGAGCAGACGAAGGACATCGATGGCTCCACTCCGGGCGTGCTCCAAAGCTCTCTTGGACGTACTCTCGCAGGAGCAGACGAAGGAAATCACCGTCTCCCCCCCGGCCGCCTTCCGCCGCCACGACCACGAAGCCGGCAGCGAGGAAGAGTAGTACATGGTAGGTCACCACTGCTCTGGTCCTAGGAAGGCCACCACTCCTCCACCCAGTCGACGCCAAGCTTGGTGGGACAAAAATCGGCGGCCGATTAGCCGCTTGATGGCGACGTGGAGGCAGAAATCTTCATAACATTGTGCTCCGGAGGAGGTGGTTATCGAGGCGGATAAGGAGGAGGCAAAGGCAATGGCCGGCTTTCTCGGGTTCATGGCCGGACATGGTGGTCGGGGCCCGACGATCGTTTAGATTAGGTTTACAGTAGGTTTTAGTACGGTTTGTGCGAAATATGTAATGAATTTCATCCAGTTTATATGAAAAGTTCTCGAAATGTAATGAATTTCATCCGGTCAATTTGAAATTTCCTTTGTTTGCACGAATTTCGTCCGGTTAGTTCATATAGTTGTCGAAAGGTATGCGGGCAGCATTGGATGGCATCCATCAGTGTCCTCGGACTGGAGATGCCCAAACTATCATGCTATAATCGCTAACAATCCTCCATTATTTGGTAGGGAACAGTTATCCCTCGATCAAAATCAGATCCGCGGTGTTGCGCACTCCTCCCGCGTAAGAGAGTAAACTCTTGCTTACATAAAAATGGAGCAAGTGGACGGCACTGTAGCACGTCATATCACTCGAACTAGCCCGCCTAACGAGCGGGAAAGCACCACTCTCGTAATTTTGTTCTGGATTTCTATCGATTGATCGCGCGAAAATGTTACGCTTCGCAAGTTCTAAAGGAAAAGGCGGCACACTTATGACTCGTACGCGTTGCAACCCCGACAGTCCGGCTCGCATGCCGCTCACCAGAGGGGACACGCGTTGTCTTGCAATTTCACTGACATGTGGGACCGTAATTGAATAAACCGTCGATAGCCGAAATCTAATCGCTCAGCGGGCGTCGGCTGAGAAGAGAGAAACGGGGGAGGGAGAAGAGATCGCCCACCCGCCGCGCACGGACTCCAAGAAATATATGGTGATAATGTGAGGTGGGCCATGCTGGAGTCCGGATCGCTTCTGGAGCCCGCTCTCACCGCCCTGGCCCCTCAAGATGCCAGCTGCCCGCCGCATGCATGCATAGCAAATAGTACTCCTTATGTGGAGGAGAGAGAGGCATTGACAAAGTCAAGGTGTGGGCTCTGCAAGATCCCGTCTCTACACATGCTCCTAGGTATAAAAAAATAATTCTAAAAAAAGACATAAAAAACAATTGTGTCTTAAAAAAAGAAAGATAAAAACATTTGAGAGGAAATAGATTGAGAGAAAGTGAGATAAAGCTGTAACCTGGGCATTACATGAGGAAGGAGGGAGTGGTGCACATGCCAAGTTCACTGGGCTCCCGTGTTTCACACTCCTCCGTCGTAACAGTGGAGACAATAGCTTTCATCAAAAATAAACAATGACTACTCGTTGCTCGTCCTCTATATCGAAAAGAATACTTTCATTCGCCGACATGTGGGACGTCGACCATCCTGGTCCACCTGCCATGCACAAAATTATCCTGGTCTACCCCGGTCGTTTCGCAGGCCCAAGCTTTCCCACTGTAAGTTGTTCGGACGAAGGAACCATCATGACTTCATTTAATTCCGCTTCTTCAAGAAAACTTACTGTACCCGCAATACTGCTACCACGCGCGAATATTGGACGGCACTGTACCACGTCATATCACTGAAACCCACTAGGCCAAACTAGCCCACCTAGGTCATCTATTTTGGAACGGATGGAGTACGTATCTGCACTGCTATGATTTTGTGTTGCACGTCATATCACTGAAACTCACTAGGCCAAACTGGCCCGCCTAGGTCATCGATCGCTAAGACTACAATTTTAGGAGCTAGGGCAATTTGTCGACCGACGAGGGATAAGTATAAGCGTACCACGAGCTCATCAGCCCCAACGTTTCTCTTTGGTGAGTGTTTTGCAAGTACTATAGCTCGCACAGTAGCTAGCCTACTAACACCAAGAATCATCAAACAAGCCCTGCTGATATGATAAACAGTTCAAACTTACATCTAATCATGCCATATATTACATCAAAAGCTGGTGAGGATACATCTGTTTCCATAACTCGGAGAGGGTTCACATGATTCATCGCATGATTCACTATCAAACAAAAGTAGCAAGATCCGCCCACACAAGACAGTGCACTAGCCCTAAGATGGTTTAATAACACGCATGGTTCTGGTAATTAAACACAGGACAATGCAAACTACCCTTAAGGATTAGCGCGACCAACTATTTCTTGTCATCAATCTCTCGGGCAATGACCACAGCACGAACAGCGGCATGGGAATCGATTTCTGGGGCGATGTCTGCAGGACTGACCACGACATCGAAATCGATCTTTGGGGCGATGTCCACAGGATGGACAACGGCATCAGAATCGATCTCCGGGGCGATGCCAACAGGACGGGCCACGACATTGGAATCATCAAGGACGTCCACCAGCACCTGCACAACCCTAACATATTAGCAAGCACATTGCCAATAATCAAAAACCACAACTATGGCAATAAGCCATTATTTTTTACCTTGTGCAGCTCATCGGGGGATCTCATCCCTTCGGGGGCCATCTCCTCGTCCTCGATGGGGGCCATCACCTTGCCAGGGAAATACTGCTTCTCAACGGTGACTATCTCCTCAAACTCGGTCTTGAGCCTCACATAGGTGGCAATCAGAGTTCCTGGGGTAGGCACGGTGGGGCCCTTGCTGTTCTTCCAATTTTCTTTGAGGAGTTCGTCCTCCAACATCCTCAACTCTTGGGCCAGTGCTTGTTTCTTGGAGTTCTTCGTCTCCATGGGTTGGACCGCCAACATGGTCAACTCGTTGGTCGGTGCTCACTTCCTGGAGATCGCTGTCTCCAGTGGGTTGTCCGCTGGCAACTCTTTGCCTAGTGCTCTAGGATCCATCAATGAACTGACAAACAAAAAGCAATCGAAAGGAAACCACAATCGTATGCAAACGGGAAAACAATAGGATGTGAGAATCGGTCGGTGCTTCGCAAAAAGAAGATTCTTGGAATGAAAATATAGCAGCATAACTGATTCGCCCACCTTTCCTTCGTCGGTACAGAAGAAAAATGGTAGAAATGAGTAGCCTGGAGTGAGGTTTTCTTCAAGAAAGGGAAGAAAGGGCTTGAACGAGTGTTCCAGTGAAATGATGGTTGCTCCGTCCAGTCCAACTTGGAGGCCACCTTACCACTGTTGCTAAAGGGTGTGGGTTTTGTGATATGACGAGTCATGACGGCCACACAGGGGTGACAGGTGAGTCTCGACTGTAGCACCTTGTTGCGATTTGGTGGATGGCACGCGGGCCCGGATGATTTGAAATGTCCCGCATGTAGATAGAGCGGCTAGTCATATAGGAGTGCTCAATATTGTGCACCTCGACCAAGGTGGAGAGGAAAACGAGAGAACTACGTAATTGATGCATGAGTTTAATTAGGGTAGTTTTGTAAAGTACGAGATACATTCCTCCTATCGCGAAATGCTTTTGTTCATGAGATTTGAGATTTGAGCCGTATAAACCGGAAGGGACGGAGTACTGCACACGGTGTAGTCTAGTCACTTGTTGAAATCTCCAGAAAGGCAAATAATCCTTTCCGGTTTACAAGGCTATACTACTCCCACCGTCTAGGTGTGTAAGTCATCTTACGAAAACCAAATAGTCCCAAAACACTTAGGCGCGGTGCATTAACTTCTACCTTGTTTCTTGTTTCTTGACATATCAACCAGTAAGAGATGAGAGGTGTGCATGCTTTTAATGACTTGCAATGGCTAGTTCATTGCATGCAATGCTATTAATTAGCAAATAAACATTGGTGACCCTAGGAGGAAACGGTGCTAAGCGCGTGGACCTATGCAGAATGAGTGTCAACCAATGGATAATGGAGTTTAATTGTTAAACAATAGCAATTTTGTCTCATGCAAGAGCCTGGCTAGTACTCCAAGGAACCGCACCACGCAAGCGTTCGCAACTGCCACGTTCGGGTTGCGCTTAGATCTTCGCCTCTTCGAGAAGATGAACAATTATGATGTTACTCCTACTTCTACACTATCGAATCCACTGCTGCATGTCCGTCCACCTCGTGCGGGAGGGATAGCGAAAGCTTCAACTTACTGCTCCTGCCTTTGCGTCTATGACAGGTGGGCCCAACAGGTGGTTGGCCCTCCTGTCATGCAGCCAAAAGCAGGTGCAATTAAGGCACCGGAGCTCAGTCCGCGAGGGAGAGGGCGTTGTAGTAATCAAATTTCTCGGTCTTGTACGAGTTGACGTAGATAGGGGTTGCTTGCTTGCTAGGGTTGCTCACTACATATATATAGGCCGGAGCCTCCGCGCTTGCTTGCTAGGGTTGCTCTATTCACACACTCTCAGCCTCTCCAGATTTAAACAAGATAGGGGTAGTAACACTGTCTTTCTCCCTTAAAAAAACACCGGCTTTCTATCCTCACCGCTGGTTACAGATCCGGACGTATCCCCCTCCGCCGGTGAGGGGGAGGAGGGGCAGCGTTTAGGCCATCGTCGACAGCGAGGGAGGAGACCCACTGCCGGCCGCACCGTTATCTCTAGCTGAGTGCCGGCGTGGGAGGTCCTCCGATCCCTTTGTCGTTGCCTGTGGGCGGATCCGGCCTCCCGCCGCCCACCTATCCACATCCCGACGACCTTCAGGTATATCTTCGTTTGAAACCGCCTTAGCTCTACTTCCCTAGCTCGCTACGTCGCTGCATGTGCATCATTTTCTTCCTCTCAGCCCCTCTCGATCGGATTGTCCAATGTCACATATTTTTTTCTTCTATTGTTAGAGGTAAAGCTACTTCATGGAGTCGAATCTTGTACTCCCTCCGTCCGAAAATACTTGTCATTGAAATGGATGTATCTAGATGTATTTTAGTTCTAGACACATCCATTTTGATGACAAGTAATTCCGGACGGAGGGAGTACTTGGTTCAAACAAGAAATAAAGTGGGGGTGGGGGAATTTAGTATGTACATCGGACTTGGTACAAACAGGAAGGAAAGGGGGTGAAAGTAGTACAGACTGGTCATCCAACCGGTCTCTTGGTCGAAAAGGGAAATATAGGGGTAACGCTGTACACAGTGGTATGACCAGGACTAGATTTGCTATCCACACATAGGAGTAGGTGGCTAGAGTGAACAAAAATGGGACCAACCCAGATATGTTTCTTGGATGTTTGTTTCTCGGGGCAACAAACTATGAATCACCACTTTATGCCCCTGTTTACGTACATGGTGCTGGACTGCTGGTGCACCCACTGTCCCATGCCCTTATACCAAATATCTAGGCTCCGTTTGGAATAAAGGGGCAGAAAACATAGGTCTTGATGAAAATAGAGGAATAGGAAAAGAATGTAGGTATAAATCTATGGAACAGCGAACCGAAGGAAACTCTCAAGAGAATGTTTTCGGATGGACTACGAAATGTACATATTTGTTTTTTTAGAGTAGCATGCTTGGCAGTATGAGATGTTATTTGTTTATTCAGTTGCACAGTGACTACTGTTGTCCTCACCTCACATACCACACATAGGTTGATGTTTTTTATTCCGGCAACACAACACAGCAACCTGTCTAACACATGGCAGTGAGCGCCTGCCTCGGGCTTCCACCCAAAAAATGAGCAGCACGCGGATCTTTCTAATCCTATGGAATCAATACTACCAGACCAGCTTTCCTATGAAACACTATTCACCTTTCCCGTGTTCCGAACGGTTGGAAGGGAAAGAATACCGTAGGAATTGTGTTCCTACGAAAATCCTGCACCAAACCTGTGAGCCGAACGCAGCCTTAGCTGTTCTTAATCTAATGTCCCTGGTAAAAATGAAGCCACGCCACTGTTATAAGCCATGACAAGTTTAGCCAAATGTTTTTGCCTGTAATTGTTTGAGACTCTGACTATTTCCTCTGTGACTTTTTGTGCAAACAGGGATATCGAATTCACCTGGTTGCTGTTGTGACCTTTTGGTGTACTGCACAAAACTCTTCTTAAAACAAGTGACTTTTGTGCTATTTAACTGGAATGTCAGAATGGAACAGTTGGTTCATTTTGGTGGAACTGCACAAAGGGAGATCTGTGTTCCAATCCTCATCATCCATATTGGCGCCATAACCTTCCTTTAGGTAAGAATGATATTTAATGCATGTGTTCATCTCTATTTTTCGACTACCATGTGAAAATAATGCTGTTTTTTACTAGTACACTTGTACTCCCTCACTGACAAAACCAATTCTGAATTAGAAGGCCAATCATGTACTTGGTTTCATCAACTGGTGAGGAGAAAGAGAAACAAAGCATGAAGAGGAAGAAGAAGAAGAAGAAGAATAAACAGTGCCAAGGCAATCTTGCTGAAGCCAGAGGCCTTAGTCGAGGCCATTCAAGGGCTCCGGCAATGACTACCTTACATGTGAGACGATCCTCCAGGGAGCCCTTCCACTTCTGCTATCTCACTTAATTAATTAGGAGTACTTAAGTACCACTAATTTATTACTGCCTAATTTTCCTGTTGGAGTTAAACAAATCTTTAGTAGGACCCTATGTTAAATCATGTACGTGTGTATGTTTGTCTATGGAGGTGAATCATGTGGTGGAGCAGGGAGGGAATATTATTAGTGTCATGACATAATAGTGCTATGGTTTTGCATGTCACTTTATTGCCATTGGTTCAATGAGGCAATGTTTTTCGTATTGTCCATCATGAATTTTGTCGGCGTTCTGGGAACGGGGGTCCCCAGACTTGCCTGTCTGCGGCCTGCGGCGTGGCTCAAATGGGGGCCCAGCGCGGCCCATCTTCATCAGCCAAGACTCAAGACCCTCGCGAGGGGCCAAGCCTCACGGGGCGGACGACACGGCACTTCCTCAGGCGCAGCCTCCTCAGGCTGGCTCACGAGGAGGCAGAGAGATCAAGGCGGGGTACCTCGCGAGGTGCCCATGACGCAAGCCATGACGATCGAGGGTGCCAGGCAAGCGCCAGCCCGCGCAGCATCTCCCTTTCCTCTTTGGTGCAAAGGGGGCAAGCGCAGGCGAGAGGATCAAGCAAAGGCACCCATTTCGGTGCAACGAGACCAAGACCAGTCCAACGGTGGGAAGGAGGTCACCATGGAGCCCAGAACGGCATCACCACAGGGCCTTTGGTAGGCGAGGACCAACTTTAGTCAGGATAAGTGTACCAGATGTTCCCCTTCGAATTGGCCAATTGTTGGCGCCCTTCCCGCTCAATATTTTGGAAGAGGCCCAGGGCCTTTGCCTATAAATAGGACTAGCCACCCCCAAGGTAGGGACACCGGATCGAGGATCGAGCAACCCCGAGGACCATCGAGCATTCAGAGCAAGCATAGAGCAAGTAGAGAAAGAGAGAGAAGGGCGATTGAACTCCCCCTAGCAGTTCATCCCCCTAGCCAAGAACAGACCCTCGCGAGGCTGTTCTCCCTTGTACTGTTCATCATCATCAGCCCAAGAGGCAATCCACCCACCACAAACTAGAGTAGGGTATTACACCACAATGGTGGCCCTAACTAGTATAAACCCTGTCTCTCTTGTGTTGTTCTTTCTGTAGTTTAGATCCTTGCGAGACGGAAAGGTAGAGGGCATAATCTTCGCGTGCACCCCAGAGTTTGAACCTTAAGGGTCTGCCGGAACCCGTGATCCGACATTTGGCACGCCAGATAGGGGTGCGCCGGAATCTGTCTTCCACCGCTCCGTCCTCCTCCGGTCGCCGCATCCATGTACGGCGCCAGTCGAGCCCGCGTCGCCCCAGTGGTCCTCGCCGGTGGGCGTTCTCTTCATCCCCCGTCGCCCGCCGTCAACACCGCCACCGGCCCGGCGGGAAACGAGCAGCAAGCACCACCCCAGCATCCGCCTATGCGACAGGGTGACTGCACCACAACATCGACGCCTCCGGTCGTTGCGGCCCTCCTGGGCGGCTCGCAGGCGCCGCCCATGAGTCACCACGTCAAGCCGTTTGCCCGCCGGGTCAGCACCGTTTCCGCACGGCAGGGGGCTCCCTCGGACCGGGCGGCGCGCGAGGTCGGTCTGACCTTCAGCTCGGAGGACCACCCCACCAACTTGGTCGGCCCGGGCGCGCTCCCCCTGTTGTGCACCCCCACCATCTGCCAGGTGGCCGTCACCAGAACCCTCGTCGACGGTGGCGCGAGCCTCAGTGTGCTTTCGGTCGAGACCTTCAACCTCCTCTGCATACCCCGGGAGCGGCTGCGACCCAGTCGATCTTTCTCGGGCGTCGGGGGCGGATCATCCGACTCCTTGGGACAGATCCGGCTCCCGGTAACCTTCGGCACCTACGACAACTTCCGCACGGAGATGGTCGACTTCGACATCGCCCCCATCGGCCTCCCTTACAACGCCATCCTCGGCTACCCGGCACTGGCTCAGTTCATGGCTGCCACGCACCCGCCGTACAACCTCATGAAGATGCCCGGGAGCAGCGGTACCCTCACCGTGCATGGAGACACCGGGGACGCCCTGCAAGTACTCAAGCTCGCCTTCAAGACGGCAGCATCGGCACAGCCCGCCGACGCGAAGACCCCTGAGCCCAAGGGGGCTGCGCCCGCCAAGAAGAAGCAGTTGTTCACCCAGGACAAGGCAGAAACCAAGCAGATACCCGTTGACGAGGACGGGTCCTCCAGTGCCACTTTCACCATAGGCGCCAACCTTGAGCCTGAGCAGGAGGAGGCCTTGGTCAGGTTCCTGCGTGCGAATAAGAAGGTGTTTGCTTGGGAGCCCGATCAGTTGGCGGGGATCCCCAGGAGTGTCATCGAGCATCACCTCAACGTGTGCCCAAATGTGCGCCCCGTGAAGCAGAAGGCCAGGCGGCAGTCCGCAGAGAAGCAGGCCTTCATTGTCCAAGAGACCCGCAAGCTGGAAGCCACTGTGGTCATTCGCGAGGTCCGATACCCGGATTGGTTGGCCAACCCTGTCGTTGTGCCCAAGAAAGGGGGGAAGGAACGCATGTGTGCCGACTTCACCAACCTCAACAAGGCATGCCCGCAAGATCCGTTTCCGCTCCCCCGCATCGACCAGATCGTCGATTCCACCGCGGAGTGCGACCTGCTATGCTTCCTGGATGCCTTCTCCGGATATCACCAGATCAAGATGGCGGTAGAAGACGTTGAGAAGACCGCCTTCTTGACCCCGTGCGTGGTATACTGCTATACATGCATGCCGTTTGGACTGCGTAACGCAGGGGCGACCTTTCAGTGGCTGATGCACATCACCTTGGGCCCGCAACTCGGAAAGAATGTCGAAGCCTACGTTGATGACATTGTGGTGAAATATCGGGAGGCCAAGACCCTGATACAAGATCTGGAGGATACCTTCGCGAGCCTCGATGCAGTAAACCTGCGACTCAACCCGGAGAAATGTGTGTTTGGCGTCCCCTCGGGCAAGCTCTTGGGCTTCCTCGTGTCCCATCATGGCATCGAGGCCAACCCAGAGAAGGTCAAGGCGGTCGAGGACATGAGTCCACCAAAGACCCTCAGAGAAATACAGAAGCTCACTGGGCGCGTCACCGCGCTAGGGCGCTTTATCTACAAATTGGGGGAGCGAGCGCTGCCTTTCTTTCAGCTGATGAAGAAAAAGGGGCCCTTTGAATGGACTAAAGAGGTAGATAAGGCGTTTCAAGATCTCAAGAGGTACCTGACCAGTCCCCCAGTCATGGTGGCTCCGCGCCCTCAAGAGCCCCTGCTGCTCTACCTCGCTGCCACTCCCTACTCCGCCAGCGCAGCCCTGGTGGCGGTTAGGGAGGAGCGCCAAGTCAAGATCGCAGCGGCAGCCCGAGGCAAGGCAAAACGGGAACAAGGAAAGCCTGCAGAGGCCACAACCGCAGTTGAGGAGGGTCAGCTGCCGAAGAGCGCACCGGAGGCAGGAGAGGCCACACGCCCGGATGGTCCACCCCCGAGGCCACGTCATCTCGTGAGGCGGCCTTACCTCCCGAGGGCGCCGCAACCCCAGATGCTCTCAGCCTTGTTGAGCATCCAGTCTACTTTGTTAGCACGGTGCTACGGGACGCGAGGGCACGGTACCCAATGCCTCAGAAGCTCCTCCTCGTGCTACTGGTGGCCTCGCGCAAGCTGCGTCACTACTTCCAGGCTCATCCCATCAAGGTCGTCTCATTGTACCCCCTGGAGAGAGTGCTCAGGAGCCCTAACTCAGCCGGAAGGGTCGCCGAGTGGAACATAGAGCTGCAGGCGTTTCAGCTCGAGTTCAACACAACCAGGGTCATCAAAGGAGCAGCGTTAGCGGATTTCGTGGCGGAATGGGCGGAGGCACCAGGCCTCAATGATAACAAGGATCGGTCCCTCTCTCCAGGGAGTGAGGCGCCGGAAGGCTGGGTCATGTACTTCGATGGGGCGTTCTCCAGGCACGACGCGGGGGCTGGCGCGGTGCTGATATCACCCACTCAGGATAAGCTCTACTATGCCATACAACTCTGTTTCCAGCAAGGTGAAAAGGTCTCCAACAACATAGCAGAGTATGAGGGTCTGATAGCCGGGTTGAAGGCCACAACAGCTCTGGGGGTGAAGCGCCTCACCGTCAAGGGCGACTCGCAGCTCCTTGTCAACTTCTCCAACAAGGTGTATGAGCCGAAGGACGATCATATGGAGGCCTATCTAGCGGAGGTCCGCAGGATGGAAAAACAATTCTGGGGGTTGGAGCTGAAGCACGTGCCCCGTTGCACCAATCAGGAAGCTGACGACATAGCCGAACGGGCATCCAGGCGGTTGCCGCAGGAACCCGGTGTCTTCGAAGAGCGGCTCTTCAAACCTTCAGCACAGCCTACGTTATCAAACACCGCTCAGCCTCGAGAGGAGCTCCCTCAGCCGCCAGCCTCGGGAGCCCCGATCTGTGGACCGACCTCAGGAGCACGCCTTCTCCTGACGATGGAATCTCAGGAGGAGTGCTGGATCACAGAACTCCGGAGTTATTTAACACAAGGGACCCTACCGGAAAAGGAAGAGGAAGCGGAGCGTGTGGCGCGGCAGGCCACGGCATACTGCATCAGAGATGGAGAGCTTTACCGGAAGCGACCAAATGATGTATCTCTGCGCTGCATCTCCAGGGAGCAAGGAAAAGAACTACTAGAGGACATACACGGCGGAGACTGCGGACATCACTCATCATCACGGACCCTCATCGGCAAGGCATTCCGTAGTGGGTTCTATTGGCTCACCGCGCTCAACGATGCAGTCGAATTGGTAAAGGCTTGTGAGGCCTGCCAGTTTCATTCCAAGCAGATCCATCAACCGGCGGGGGGCCTGCAGACTATACCCCTCTCGTGGCCATTCGCAGTTTGGGGGTTGGATATTCTGGGCCCATTCCCTCGGGCACCAGGGGGCTACCGCTACCTCTACATCGCCATTGACAAGTTCACCAAGTGGGCAGAAGTGGAGGCCGTCCGTACCATCCCCGCGGGCTCCGTGGTCAAGTTCATCAGGGGTATCGTGAGCCGGTTCGGGGTGCCGAACCGCATCAACACAGACAATGGTTCACAGTTCACCAGTAATCTCTTCAAAACATACTGTGGTTACCTTGGAACGCAGATATGCTACGCTTCAGTGGCACACCCGCGAAGCAATGGGCAGGCCGAACGAGCCAACGCGGAGGTCCTGAGAGGCCTCAAGACCAGGACATTCAAGAAGAAGCTGGAGGCCTGCGGCAGAGGTTGGTACGACGAGCTCCAGTCCGTGTTGTGGTCCATCCGCACAACTGCGACCAAACCAACTGGGGAGACCCCGTTCTTCCTGGTCTATGGAGCCAAAGCAGTCCTCCCTCACGAGGTCAGGCGTCACTCCGCACGGGTCCTAGCGTTCGACGAGGCGCAGCAGGACGCCATGCGGGGGATGGACCTCGTACTGGGGGAGGAATGCCGCCGGGAAGCCGCGCTGCGAGCGGCAAGGTACCAACAGGCGCTACGACGATATCACTGCCGCAACATCCGCCCCAGGACCCTTGAGGTAGGAGACCTCATGCTCAGGCGGGTTCTCTCCAGGGAGGGGTTGCGCAAGCTCTCTCCCATGTGGGAGGGCCCGTTCAAGGTTGTTCATGTTTCCAGGCCAGGCTCAGTGCGCTTGGAGACTCAAGAGGGGGAGCCGATCCAGAACGCGTGGAACATCCAGCACCTCCGGAGGTTCTACCCCTAAAAGGCCCAGAGCCTGTGAAGAAGGCGAACGCCTGTGAAGACCTTCCCTTTTTGAAAAAGGCCCAGAGCCTATGAAGAAGGCGAACGCCTGTGAAGACCTTCCCTTTTTGGAAAAGGCCTGGAGCCTGTGAAGAAGGCGAATGCCTGTGAAGACCTTCCCTTTTTGGAAAAGGCCCAGAGCCTGTGAAGAAGGCAAACGCCTGTGAAGACCTTCCCTTTTTTGGAAAAGGCCCAGAGCCTGTGAAGAAGGCAAGTGCCTGTGAAGCTGATTTCCTCTAAGAAGAAAGTCCCGGATCCTGTGAAGAAGGCCAATGCCTATGAAGCTCCCCGCCCCGTGACACTCTTACGTAATAATGAGTGGGGCTGTACACGCCCCGGAGTCTCAAGGGCGCCAGCCTCAGGCCCTGGGGCTCCCTCCCACGCCCAGTGGCAGCACTTAGCTCCGCGCTGGTGAGAAGACGTCGAAGACTAGATTAGGTGCCGGACGCGGCTTTTTCATTTGCTTTCCGCAGTTGACGTGTTTGTTTGCATCTGAAGTCTTATCGAAACTATCGCCGTCGTTGATTTGTGGTTCGTCGATTTTTGCTCCTCGTTTTGGTTTCTCTCATGAAAGGCCTCGCGAGGGATGGAACTCGAACGCCCTCGCGAGCATTTCTGCTCTAGCCGCTTAAAGGTTTCACGGCCCGGGCTCTCTACAGGAGCACCCCTCTAGTCTGTGCCCCTCGGGCACCGCGACACGCACACTGGGTCTGGGTCGGTCGCCCCCCCAGCTGGGGCCGAAAACTACCTACGCGCGGGCACATAGTTGGGAAGCGCAATAATAAAATCAAGGTAATAGCTACAACGGCAATGATTCTCAACACGCCCCCGCGGGGCTCCATGCAGCTATTTTATCTTACACAGGAAACAAAAGGAAAAGGAAAGGGCGAGCCCGGCGCGGCCCACCTCACATCGGCCTGCGGAGGCGACCCGGGATACCTCCGGGCCTCAGGTAGACTCCCTCTCGCGCTTCACCAGGGCGCAACAGCGGGCGGACGAACCGCCGCCTCCCAAGCAAGCTCGACAGCGTGGGGGCTGACTGCGGCCACCACTAGAGGAAGAGTTGATGAAGCTGGGGGAGTCACGGACGCCGCCGTCCGCGCGGGCGCTGTCTCCTCCATCACCGTCAGGGCGGGGCCCGCGGCCACGGTCGTCTTCCTCAGGGCAACACCCCGCGCGCCGACCGTCTTCCCCAAACACCCTCACGTAGAGGGTGGCGTCGCCGTCAAACCTGAAGTGCAGGGTGCACCGGCGCCCCAGGCCGCGAGCGTGGGCAAACGCCTGCCAGCCACGAGTTAAGGCCAAGCCCCCGTTGGCGGAGACCTCCAGCGCAGCCCACGAGGACCTGCTGCAGCAGCCCTCCGCCTGGAGCCAGAGGCCACCTGGAGCACCGGCCGGGAGTTCACCAAGGAGGAAGCGAGGGAGTTGGAGCGGGGCGCTAGTCGGCTCCGCCGACCAGACGACGAACTCCGGCAGCACCTGTGCAGCGCGGAAGCGTGGCCTGGGGGAGCGCGCAACCCAGGCGCGTCCCCCGGCCACAGGGGCTCGCCCACCGCCGCGCTGGGAGCCGTCCCCATGACCACCAAACACTACCGGGGAGGCCACCGGGTGCTTCCGAGGGCGCCCACGACCGCGCTTGGGCGGAGGAGAGGCAGGATCAACCTGGAGGGCCTTCCCCTTCTCCGCAGCCGAGTACCTCCTCGATGGAGCCATGAAGGAGAAGGAGAAAGCAAGAAGAGATGGACTGGAAGGGCACGCGCGGCGCCGTACTTATAGCCGGCAAAGGCCAACCGTTGGCCTCCACGATCACAGGTAATCATGACACGAATTGCATACAGGGACTTGAACAATCCGTGCGGTCACCAAGGCGTTGTGGGGAAGTCGAGACGCCCACGTCCAATCGACCACCACGCGGCGCCCAAGGCCGCAGGCTGTTAGGGCCCACGGCGCTTCGCCCTTGCCCTTTCGCCTCTCGGCACGGCCAAGTCCATGCGTGCCTTGGGCCCGGGGGCTACTGTCGGCGTTCTGGGAACGGGGGTCCCCAGACTTGCCTGCCTGCGGCCTGCGGCGTGGCTCAAATGGGGGCCCAGCGCGGCCCATCTTCATCAGCACAAGACTCAAGACCCTCGCGAGGGGCCAAGCCTCGCGGGGCGGACGACACGGCGCTTCCTCAGGCGCAACCTCCTCAGGCTGGCTCACGAGGAGGCGGAGAGATCAAGGCGAGGTACCTCGCGAGGTGCCCATGACGCAAGCCATGACGATCGAGGGTGCCAGGCGGGCGCCAGCCCGCACAGCATCTCCCTTTCCTCTTTGGTGCAAAGGGGGCAAGCGCAGGCGAGAGGATCAAGCAAAGGCACCCATTTCGGTGCAACGAGACCAAGACCAATCCAACGGTGGGAAGGAGGTCACCATGGAGCCCAGAACGGCGTCACCACAGGGCCTTTGGCAGGCGAGGACCAACTTTAGTCAGGATAAGTGTACCAGATGTTCCCCTTCGAATTGGCCAATTGTTGGCGCCCTTCCCGCTCGATATTTGGGAAGAGGCCCAGGGCCTTTGCCCATAAATAGGACTAGCCACCCCCAGGGTAGGGACACCGGATCGAGGTTCGAGCAACCCCGAGGACCATCGAGCATTCAGAGCAAGCATAGAGCAAGTAGAGAAAGAGAGAGAAGGGCGATTGAACTCCCCCTAGCAGTTCATCCCCCTAGCCAAGAACAAACCCTCACGAGGCTGTTCTCCCTTGTAGTGTTCATCATCATCAGCCCAAGAGGCAATCCACCCACCACAAACTAGAGTAGAGTATTACACCACAATGGTGGCCCTAACTAGTATAAACCCTGTCTCTCTTGTGCTGTTCTTTCTGTAGTTTAGATCCTTGCGAGACGGAGAGGTAGAGGGCATAATCTCCGCGCGCACCCCAGAGTTCGAACCTTAAGGGTCTGCCGGAGCCCGTGATCCGACAAATTTGATGCTACTAGTTGAGTAATATGCTAATGTCTTCCTATCCTTTCTCACTAAGCTAATGAAGGTTTCACCTTGTTCCTACTTGTGCAAACAGGGATCATGTTGTGCCAATCATACATTAAATGGAACTATACAAGACAATACAATGAACTGTATCCCAGCCAGTGCTTTGACTCTGCTGGAAGTTCTTGATAATCTTTCAATATAATCTCAGCACTGGTAAACAAGAGTGATTTCAACCATACATTTGAAGTGCACAAAAATATATACTATTGTGTGATTCCCGTGAGTGCTTTATCATCTCTTATGGGACTACATGAATAAGCTTTTTTTCTCAGGTTGGTACGGGCCTAAGGCCTTCATCCATATTAGTTTGCTGTCATCTCTATTTGTATCATGCTACTGTCATGGGAAACTCCTTTATCTTTGCACGTTAAAGTTTTGCAACCTATGATAAATGGCAATGCTTTGAGTGTTGAGTTGAGCTAATTGGCACTGATTAAATAAACTAATACCTCTCTTTAAGCAAGACTACTATATTGCTAACTTTACCCATTAAGATAATGAGGGTGCTTCTATTCGTTAGTGTATGTTTCATAAACTAGTCCCATTATTACAATAATCTTACTCTCTCAATATATGTGCCAATAGGGATGCTCGATTCTGATGGAACTGCACAAAAACTTTGGGTGCTTGATTGCCTCGATAGCTTCTGTCCTTTCCTGTCAGCCGCTAAACTCCGCATGCTTTCTTCCTTTGCTGTCAGTCGCTTGGCTTACCTCGACTTCCAGTCAAAGGAAATAGTAATTGATATGCTACCTCACACAGGTTGGTACTGGTCTTTATCCTGATTATTGTGCCTATCATATGTATTGGTAATTTGGTATTGTGCTACTGTTTGCCGATTTCATAAAGGAGTAATTTGGAGCCTGAACTCGCAGGTAAATCATTACATCGGGTGATTTCAGTAGAACCGCACAAAATGATCAGATGGACAGGTACTTATGCTGCTGCTATGTACTCCAAAGTTCACTCAGACAAGCATCGATGTTGACAAGAAGTGCCTATATTCATTCGAGTATCAACCGGCGTTAACCAATTGTCAAACTCCAAATGTTAGGAGAGTGAACGCCAAAAATATTGCTTGGTGCATAGCCCAGAAAAACGCAGCCCAGTCTTTGGTCCCAACTTGTGCCTTTTGGTTATCGGCACATATGGTAGCGAACTATATGGCATAGAGTCTAAAGATTCCAGACAAGTTGGTTGACGTGTATATTCATCTGGCACTTAATCAGTCTGCACGCCAAGGATGCTCCATTTGAGTTGAACTGCACAAAATTTTTGGGTGGTTCATTTTCTCAACCGCCTCCTTTCTCGTCTGCAATGCAGAATTTTGGCGAGATACAGGACCAAGATGAGCCAGTAAACTGGTTGGATGAAAGTAGTGGCCAAGTTTCTCAAACCTCCCTTGGCACGAGGCCACTATTTGAGGATAAACCTACAAGCAAAGTTCAGATTGTCTGTGCTGCCTCTTATGTACTCGAAAGTTTACTCGTACAAGAACTAATTTTAGCAAGAAGTACCTCCGATTGAACACCATTTACCAGTCTATACCCTAGGTAATTAAAGTTCGCCCATGGATCATATTGGTTGTGATCCCAATCATTTGGATGCATAAACATACAGAACATGTGTATATCTGAATCTTTTTGTAAATTATGTATGAATATTGTCGTGTGATCTATCAATCATTTGGATGCATAGATATGCTGAGCTTGTGTATATATGAATCTTTTGAGTTATTGATTGTGAATGTTGGCTAAGGATATGAACGTGTCCTGTGAACCTGAGTTTGATATGAATGTTTACCTTTTCTGTTGTATTTGTGTGTGAACTTGTTAGTATGCCTACTATGGGGTATAAAACGCAGGACTCTTATAAAAGTAATGTTGTGTCCAATTTATGTTTTCCCTTCTAACCACATTATATATATTTATATTATTACTATTATCGTATATTTTATAGAGACTTATATATACATTATAAAAACATCCCAACTTATAAAAGTAAATGTTTAACGGAAGTTGGCAAGGAAAATCCTGGTTGTTTTTTACTCACAGGCAAGGAAAATCCTGGGGATTGCGTACAAAAGCTTGCGAAGATTTTAAGGACCAATTTAATAATAATGCGCTCATTTTTATTTTGAGCAATAACTCGCTAATTTCTTAATTATATATATAAAAAATGTGCCTCTCCGGTTTATTCTTTGATATTAATTGCTCCTTCTAACATAACATTATACTCCCTCCGTCCGAAAATACTTGTCATCAAAATGGACAAAAAGGGATGTATCTAAAACTAAAATACATCTAGATACATCCCTTTTATCCATTTTGATGACAAGTATTTCCGGACGGAGGGAGTATATATAGCGAGCCCACCTACTACGTGTATTTCAAGGAAGTGCAAATGGGCTGGGATTTCTTAGAAATATAAATGGGCCTGATTGACGCGAAATTATTTGTTCACCCAGCCCAGCAAATGGACTGTACATTTTAGAAAACATGGGTTAAATATATGCCACATTTTTGCGGGCTGACATGTGGGCCAATAGGTCGAAGCCTACGCAGGGCGTTGTCAACTTGGTCAACAAATGATTATGTCATCAACAACCATTGGATTTATATCCAACGGCCGACATGCACCTTCAATCTCTCGTCTTCTTCCTCCAGTGTCGCCGGGACCACCTGGTCCGGCCTCCGGCGGCTAGCGGCTGTGCTTAGCACGCATCGCTGCTAAGCGCTACCCCACCGCCGGCCAGGCTATCCCTCCACCCCTCGACACCTCCTGTTATTCTCCACAGACTATAGCCCCATGCCACAACAGAACCAGTTATAACCCTTCTCCTCCTCTTAATCTGCGACTCCACTACCGTGTTTTCCCATCTCCGAGTCGTTCCCGCCCGGGGCCTCGCCGTCCTCCACCGCCTCGCTGCGTTCTGTGCTGCGTGGTCAACAAACGAGAGTCATCGGAAGAGGACTGTACGTGGAGAGCCTGACGGCTGGGACCCACGAGGTCCATGGTCGCACGCAAGGAAAGTTCCCCCATATTAAGCTGAAAAAAAATGTTTCCTCCACCTGACAGCTGGGACCCACCGGCTGTATCTTCGCAAGGAAGGAAGTGCCTCCTTGTTTTGCGAAAAAAATTATTCATCCCGTTGACAGCTGGGACCCGTCAGATTTGGTGACTAACTTGTGGGCCTACTAAGCGGACGTGTACGCATGGCTTTGTCAACTTAATCAACAAATGATTCTAGCAGCTGGAGCGTTGGATGTTAATGCAACAGCCGTGCTCCTTCTTCAACCTCTGTTCTTGCTCCTGTCTCCTGTGGGTGGCACCGCGGCTGTGCTGCCGCCCACCCGAACCAGTGAAGTTTCCCACTCCTCTCCATCTGCGACTCCACTGTAGCTTAATAAATAGTAACGTCTAACTGAGCCAGTTAGTTAGATGCGTACACTTGGTGTAGTAGGATCTTTATTTAGTTTGATGCATACACTTGTTCTTTTTTGGTAGCCCTTTTGTAATGATGGCTGATGTTTGGTTTGGAAGAGAGAGCTGCGTCTTCACTCTTCTGGCCTGCTTACTGCTTCTGTTGCACCCCCAGCCCTGGTTGCTGCTACTGTTGTTTCCAATGTACAATCAGTAGTATATTTCGTCTGTTGGTTGAATAAATGTGTTGTTAGAACGACAAACACAATGTTTTGGAAGTCGTTGCACGGTTCGATCCTTTAGTGCCCCGTACCGTACGCAGCGCATACTATTTATCATACGAAACACATTTTTTTAAACTCGGAACACATTTTCCACTTGTAGATAACATGCAGCCCACTTATGAAGGCCCAATAGAAAAGCCCATAATTAACTGGAAGGGAGGCTCTCACATGAATCCGGCCCAGGTACATGCTCATGGTCCCCTAAACATAAATAAGTAAATAAATAAATAAATAAATAAAGCTAAATGCTCATGCACCAGTTCTTTGGGAAAATAGGTAGCCCAGTATTTATTTTTGAAGAATACCCAAGCTAGGCCTATTTGTTTTCTCCGAATTAATGGGCTGCAAATCTTTCAAGACGAGGAGGGATGCATTCCAGCCTGGCTTAAGAGTATGGTCAATGTTTGTTAAAAGTAATATCAAAAGGGGTTAAAAAATCCAAAAAAATCATAGCAAATGGGATATAAGTTTCTTTTTTTGTTTTTGTTCTTCACTGATATCTTATACGTATTTCATTGGATTTAACATGACATAGTACTAATTTATTTTTAAATTTATTTTAGTATGGCTATTAATTTTTGGATTAAGAATATTTCGCTCCACAGCAAAAGTTTGCGAATTTTCAAAATTTCCCACATATTTAGTTAATTTTTTGACCCTGGAATGTCCAACAATTCTAAAAATGGAAAACGGGCTGCAATAAAGTCCATATGAATTAGAAAATGAGTAAAAATTATAAAAATAATAGCAAATGGGCTGTACACGCCACAGATTTCGAGGCTGACTTGTTTACGCAAGGCTTTGTCAGTGAACACACGATTCTAGTAGCAGACAGTGTTGGATGTCCATCCAACGCCCGACGTGCTTCTACAATCTCTGATCTTCCTGCTCCAGCCGCCTAAACTAGCGCCGGCGGAACTGCCTGCTCCCTCCTCTTGTGGCCCGCTATGATGCCGCGTAGGCTTCCCCGGCCCACCCTACTCCCTCCGCTGGCCTGACCGCACACAATCAACTGCCTCCTTATTACGCGAAAAAATGATTCCTCCCACTGACATCTGGGGCGCACCGGTTGGGAGGCTGACCTGTGGGCCTACTAAGTTGACGCGTACGCAGGGCTTGTCAACTTAGTCAACAAACGATTTTAGCAGCAGTAACCGTTGGATTTGAATCGAACGGTCCAGCTGCTTCTTCAATCGCTGCTCTTCTTGCACCAGCCGCCCAAACCAGCGCCGGGGAGACCGCCTGCTCCTGCCTCCAGTGGCCGGTTGTGCTGTCGATGAGGCCTCATCGCCCCCTACTACTCCCACCGCTAGCCAGGCCCTGCGGCGACGGCAGCCTCACACCGCAGACGAACCAGTCAACCCTCGTACTCCTCTCTGCGTGGGCATCCACTGTCGCGTCTTCCCCGGCTCCGCGTCGTCCCCTTCCTAGGCCTCGCCGTCGTCCACCGCCTTGGTGCTCTCGGCGCGGCGTGGTTAACATGGTCAACGACATTCCATTGGAAGAGTACTGTACGTGGAGAGGCTGACAGCTGGGTCCACGGCCACAGCCCAGTTTTTTTGTGATTTGCCAAGTAAGTCGCTTTGTCAGGCCTGTTGGGCTGCAAATCTTTCAAGACGAGGAGAGCTTTCATTCGGCTGGCCGAGAAAATGGCCCATCAGTAATGAGAAATGGGTTGTACATTTTTAAAACACATCAAACCGGCAATTAGTTTCAAATATCTTTTTTTTATTTCGAGATTTGAAATTACATTAATTTTTATGCATGGAAAATTTGTTGGATTTTATATTGATATGCATTTATTTTTTAAATCAGTTTGAATGTGAGTCGAAATTTCGGGATTAAAAACAGTTCGGACCGCACGGAAATATGCAAAATTTCATATAATTTTTTAATCGTGGCCACAATATGGGCTGTAATGCTAACAAAAAGAATATGGGCTCCAAAAAACCTTAATAATAAGCAAATGGGCTGTAAATTATTACAAATAATGGCAGATGGGCTGTATGCTGTTTTCCACAGATTTGAGGCTTTCCTAAAAAAAGATTGACGCACAAGCAGTGACTGTTGGATGGCCATCCAACGGCCGTCATGCTTCTTCAATCTCTGCTCTTCCTGCTCCAGCCGCTCAAACAGGCGCCGGCAGGACTGCCTGCTCCCTCCTCCCCGCGGCCGGCTCTGCTGCCGCGCAGGCCTCACCGCCCCACCGTACTCCCATCGCTGGCCTAGCCATCCCTCTACTCACCCACACCTGCTGTTATTCTCCAGCGATGGCAGATGAACCAGTAAACCCTCGTACAGTCGTACTCCCCTCCGCGTGGGAAACAACTGCCGAGTCTTCCCTGCCTCCGTGTCGTTCCCTTCCTAGGCCTCACCGTCGTCCACCGCCCTGGTGCTCTCGGCGTGGCCTGGTCAACGTGGTTAACGACCGACATGCATCTGAAGTGGACTTTACGTGGAGAGGCCGACAACTGGGTCCATGGCCGTACGCAAGGAAATACCTCCTTATTACGCGCAAAATAATGATTCCTCCACCTGACATCAAGGACCCACCGAAAGTGCCTCTGTATTTCGCGAAAAAACGTTACTGCCGCTGACAGCTCGGACCCACCAGCTATATCTTCGCACGCAAGGAAGTGCCTCCTTATTACGCACAAAAAAATGAATACTCTCCCTTTTAGCTGGGACCCAGTATAGTGGCAGGCTGACTTGTGGGCGTACTAAGTTGATGGGGACAGAGGGCTTTGTCAACTTAGTTAATATGCACGATTCTAGCTCCAGTGACCGTATAATGTCCATCCAACGGCCGTAGTGCTTCTTCAACCTCTGGTCTTCTTGCTCCAATCGCCCAAACCAGCGCCGGTCGTGCCCCGTGCTCCTGCCTCCCGTGGCCAGCTGCGATGCGGCGGAGGCCTCACCGCCCCCTTCTACTCCCACCGCTGGCCAGGCCATCCCTCTACTCACCCACACCCCCTGTTATTCTGCGGCGATGGCAGCCTCACACCGCAGCAAACCAGTGAACCCTCGTACTCCTCTACGCGTGGGCACCCACTGTCGCGTCTTCCTCGGCTCTGCGTCGTCCCCTTCCTAGGCCTCGCCGTCTTCCACCCCCTGGTGCTCTCGGCGCGCATGGTCAACGTGGTCAAGGAACGGCTTCCATCGGACGTGGACTATACGTGGAGAGGCTGACAGCTGGGTCCATGGCCGCAGCAAGGAAGCGCCTCCTTATTACGTGCAAAATAATTATTCCTCCACCTGACAGCGAGGACCCACCGGACGGGCCACCGTATTTCGCCCGCCTGACTGCTGGGACCCACCAGCTACATCTTCGCACGGAAGGAAGTGCCTGACAGTCGGACCCACCTGGTCGAAGCGTACGTAGCGTTGTCATTCTGGTCGCGAACATGTACGTACGAATATACTGGTCGATGTAGAGACACGCACGTGTCGTAGTAGAGGCGCGCACGTAGCATGTACACGTATGTACAGCGGCCAGGGTGCAAGAAAGAAAATACGGCCACATATGTGTACATACGGGAGGGGTCTCGAACACCTACTCGCGCATACGTACGACCAGGGCTCGTGTACATGGCTGGGTCGGAACAGAGAAACAGTGTCGTCGTCGTGTTCATGGGGAGGCAACGGAATGCGTCGTGTTCATGCGGAGGCAACTAAATGCGTCATGTTCATGGGGAGGCAACGGAATGCATCGTGTTCATCGGGAGGGCTTGGACGGTACAGGCGATGGAAACGAGGCCTGGCGTACCGCAGAATGGAGGAAACGGCCTTGTGTTCGACCAGCCACGTTTGAAACGGGATCCTGTTCATCGGGAGGGGTCTGGCGTACCGCAAAACGGAGGAAACGAACCTCCTACGGTCGAAACGGGGGTCCTGTTGATCGGGAGGGGGTGTGGCGTACCGCAAAACGGATGGAATGGACTTGTGTTGGAGCGCTACGGTCGAAACGGGGATACTGCTCATCTCCACCGCCGACCTCCTCCAGCCTCCATGGGCTCCTGTTCATCCAGCCTCCACCGCGCGCTACTCCACCGGCTACTGTTCAAATACCCCTCCACCGTCTACGGTTCATCCAGCCCTCCACACCACGTGGTCCTGTTCAACCACCCCTCCACGGGCACCCCTCCACCGTCTACTGTTCATCCAGCCCTCCACACCACGGAGTCCTGTTCATCCACCCCTCCACGGGCACCCCTCCACCGTCTACTGTTCATCCAGCCCTCCACCACACCACGGGGTCATGTTCATCCAGAGGCAACGCCACCGCTCACTCTTCATCCAACCCCCCCCTCCCCCGCAACACTCATTGTTCATCCAATCGATCGACTTCAGTTAGCAGCAGTAGCGAAGGAATCGCTCGATCGGGTTCAGTTAACAGCCATCGATCGATCGCTCGGGTTCAGTAACGCGTAGCCTGCAGTTCAATCGCTCGGGTTCAGTTAGAGCCCAATGCCTCACTCGGGTTCAGTGAGAGCCAACGCCTCGCACACACGCACGTACGTGTACGAGAGAAGCGCGCATCGCTCGGGCCCCGACCTCACACCGTAACTGGGAACTCCCCGAAATTTTCCTCGCCCTCGCTTCTACCACGGTTTTTTCCGTCATGGACGGCCCAAAGAATGTCATGCAGTTGCGTCTCCATCCCGCCCAGTATGAAAAGCCCATTTTCGGTCATGATTTTTCGTCATAGAAGTAGGAGCCCACCACATCTATGATGATACCGGGTTTTGTCACAATTATCGTCATAGAAGTGTCATATGTATGACAGAAAAAATTCCTTCGGCCCAAAATGTCACGGATGTCTCTTTTTTTGTAGTAATGAAAATATGACCGGGGGTGTAAACGGTGGAGGGGGCGCCACACACGGCTAACTATTGATCTGATGTGTGCTAGTCGCCCCCTCCCACATATATATAGGTGAAAGGGAGGGAGGAGCAGCCATAGGAGGCGCCCAAGTAGGTGGAATCCTACTTGGAGTCCCTCCCGAGCCGCGCCCCCTTTCTTTATTTGGAGTGCGGGGAAAGGCAGGGGAGGGTGCCCCCCTTTCCTTCTCTCATGAGAGGGAAAGGTGGGAGGGGCTAGGCCTCCCCATTTTCCTTCCCTAGGGATGGCCAAACAAGGGAGGGGCGCACCAGCCCCTTTTGTTGGATCATGGGTTCCGGCAAAACCCTCAAGGTTCGAATACTCGGGTGCGCACGAAGATCTCCTCCTACCGATCCACGCCCTAGCTCGCTAAGATCTCACGGACGAACTCGACGAACTCGCAACACAAGGTACACAGGGTTTATACTGGTTCGGGCCACCGTTGTGGTGTAATACTCTACTCCAGTGTGTGGTGGTGGATTGCCTCTCGGGCTGATGATGAACCGTACAATGGGAAGAACAACCTCCTGAGGTTGAGGTGTTCTTGTGCTTGGTGGACTTGCGTGGGTGAGGATTACTCAAGATCCGGTGCCCCTACGGTGGTGGCTAGTCCTACTTATATAGGCCCTGGTTCTCTCCCCAAATATTGAGCGGGAAGGGAGCCAACAACGACCAATTTGAAAAGGGACAACTAGTACAGCTTGTCCTGACAAAAGCGGTCTTCACCTGCAAAAGGCTCTTGTGGTGACTGTCGGTGTCAAAACCGGCGGATCTTGGGTAGGAGGTCCCGAACTGTACGTCTAGGATCGATGGTAACAGGAGACAGGGGACACGATGTTTACCCAGGTTCGGGCCCTCTCTATGGAGGTAATACCCTACTTCCTGCTTGATTGAACTTGAGGAATATGAGTGTTACAAGAGTTGATCTACCACGAGATCGTAATCGCTAAACCCTAGAAGTCTAGCCTATGTGAATATGGTAATGAGTATCTCTATCCGGACTATTCTCTCCGGTTTATATAGGCACCGGAGAGATCTAGGGTTACATGGGGTCGGTTACATAAGTGGGAATCTTCATAGTCGGTCGCCTAGCTTGCCTTCCACGCCAAGTAGAGTCCCATCCAAACACAGGTACAGTCTTCGGCCTTCATGTCTTCACAGCCCATCAGTTCGGCCCATGGATAATAGGCCGGACGCCCGAGGAACCCTTTGTCCAGGACTCCCTCAGTAGCCCCTGAACCTGGCTTCAATGACGAGGAGTCCGGCGCACAGATTGTCTTCGGCATTGCAAGGCGGGTTCCCCTTTTTCCGAACTCCAAGATAGTCTTCTGATGTGATGATTGTATCCGGACCTGTTACACACACCATACACAACCGCAGAGAGAATATATATATATATATTTTACATGAGTTCTATCCGCTGACAGATTTTTACAACACGACATCATGTCTGCCCGGTCATAATTTCGAACCGTTTTTCGTTTGTCGCTCCACGTTCCGAGACACGGTTACCATTGGCACGTCTTGTCGAAGCAGAGATCGTGTCCCCTTATTGCGGGATTCTCATCAACGCGGGCATAGGTAACCCAACCGTGCCGTTTGCACGACCCTTGGGAATAGGTGAGTTTAAGGCGAGTGGGGAGGCGCTTGACATTCATGGCCTTTATAAGGGACTAAGGACGCCCTTTCTTTACCCACACCTCGGTTCCTCCTCAGCCCTTCCGTCCCTGAGCTCCAGTGCCCAAGATTTAGCTTTTCCCTTGTTCGAGAAAGCACTCCAAAGATGTCCGGATCCGAAGCTGGAGGTAAGTGGATGGCCTCTTCCGTCAAGAAGAAAGACATCAAGGAGCTCCGGGAGGCCGGATATCTGGCCAAGGAGATCACTCATCGACTCCCGACCAAGGGACAGATCGTCCCTACTCCCGAGCCCCACGAGAGGGTTGTGTTTCTTACAAATTTCGTCCGCGGGCTGGGGTTCCCTCCTCACCCATTCGACCGTGGGTTGATGTTTTACTACGAGCTGGATTTTCATGACCTAGCCCCCAACTTTATCCTCAACATTTCGGCATTTATCATCGTTTGTGAGGCTTTTCTCCGCATCCCACCTCACTTCGGCCTGTGGGTGAAGACCTTCAAAGTGAGGCCGAAAGTAGTGAGCGGTCAACAAGCAGAGTGTGGAGGCACTATGGTGGGCAAGATGCCCAACGTCACCTGGCCCGAAGGCTTATTTGTGGAGATGGTGAAGGGGTGGCAATCGGGGTAGTTCTACATCACCGAGCTGCACGATGCCGACTAGGCGGCGGCCCTCGAATTCCGATCCGAATTCCCGATGTGGCTCACCTCCTGGCAAGAGAGAGGCCTAACCTGGGGTCCTTTGGATGAGCTGACTGGGCTCCAGACGTGCGTCCAGAACATGATAGACAGGCAAATCAAGCTCGTCAACGTGGTCCAGGTCATGATTATTCATCGGGTCCTTCCGTGCCAACGCTAGACTTGCTATCTGTGGGAGTTTGATCCGGCCAAGCACCAGACGCTAATAGAGCTCTTCGGCACGACGCACGAAGGAATATGGAAAGTGCTCTTCAAGGCCGGCGAGACGCCACCGCCTATGACCAAAGATCACGAGCTTAGGTCAAAACGCCAGCCCAACCCGGTCAGTTGTTTTAATGTTTTCATGGAGTACCCTCTACTAGCATATTTTGAGAGGAAATTTAAGCTTTCCTTCCCCTGTTTTCAGGCCTGGATCGAGGTGGCAGAGGAGATCAACTGTCCGGTTCCGCTGCCCGAGGACCAAGAATTCCCGTTACTGACAAAAATGTTGTTCCCTGCACCTTACGAGGTGCCGGAGAAGACGGCTAAGAAGGCGGCCACAGGGGCCAAGAAGGGCCTTCGCCGGAAAAGCACTCCGAACATGACATCCGGAAGCGAGACTTCCTCTCGGTCTGACGACGAAGAGGAAGAAAAAAATGACTCCTCACCTGAAGTGGGGAGGAAGAAGAGAGCGGCCCTCACAATTCCGGAGGCGAAAGCGCCTAAGAGGGTTAGAGGCTCCCTCACGGATAACTCCGTGTGGGATGTTGATAGCAGTCCGGAGTGACCTCGTCGGACCAAGCCTCAGGCCGCCTCGTAAGTACCAGAATCCGAAAACATCTCGCCTTCCTGGGCTGTGGTATTGATATACTTTAAACAGTGTTACTGCAGTCCAGCACGTGATGGCTCCCCGTGATCCTCGACAGAGGATTCGCTGGATTCGAAGGAGATGGCTAGCATGTCTCCGCCACCTGCTCATTTCGTCTCACCCAAGGGTGATGATGAGGTGGTGTCCAAAAAGACTTTCCCAGGCCGGGGGGAGATTCCGGATATCATCGGGGTGACGCCCCAGGATGACTCCTCGGCCGCCGGACATATGGGGGAAAAGGTCCCCACGGGAACTGGTGGCGGGACCCGAGTTCCCTTCGGCCCTCAGCCGGATACCATTCCGGAGATCTACACGGCTCCAGGGTCCAGCGAATGACATTCCCCACAAGGAGGGAATGTGCCTATTCCACCGGTGACCTCTGTCCAACCAGAGGCACCGGATAATCTGCGGGAGGCGCTACGAGGCGCCTCTATTGTAGATGAACATCGTGTCCTTATGGACACAGTGATAGAGAAGGTTCAGTTCGTCAAAAGCGGACTGATCGAAGCCTGCACTAGCCTTCTAACGGGCTTTGAGGTAAGTTATGTGATTGTAGGAAAAATATCACAGTATAGACAGTAGCCCCTGATGCTCTGTTTGGTGTTCGGGAATAAAAGACGAACAAAGGATCAAGAATAAATATTGCAAGAGTCTAACATGAGTTGTTTATGTGAATAAGTAGCTATCGCTGCAGGCTGCCACTGCTCATGTTGCGGAGCTCTCCGGACTGAAGCAGAAACTGGAGCGGGCCGAGGAGGAGCTTGGCCTCGTGAAGAAGCAGCTGGAGGATAGCCAAGGTATGCAGTAACCTGTGGGTATATTTAGAAAAAATGAATAGTCCGACTGGACTAAAATGTCATAAACTTTATTAGGGGCCGCGACCGAGGCGACAACACTTAAGAAGGCGCTAGCCGAGGCCGAGGACAAAGTGGCCAAGGAACACGCCTCGCGCGAGAAGCACGAGGCCCGGGTTGGCGAGGCGCAGCAATAGCTCCAGGGCGCGATAGAGGGATTTGAGTCCCTGGAGCATGATTGTAAGGCGCAAGAGTCCGAATTGGCGAAGGTCAGCCAAAGCGCGCAGGATGCACGAGCCGAAGCCCAGAGCGCCCTCCAGGAAATTCAAGTGGCCAAGAAGATTACAGCGGGTAAGTCTTTCACCATGCATCACAAGTATGTAGAAGAAACATTCCTTATACTTATCCTGAATTTGGATTTTCCAGGGGCGTTTACGGATCTGTTGCACAATGTATCGGACACTGCCGAATATTATAGAGCCGAAGAAGGGATGTCTACGGAGAAGCTATTCTGGTCCCAACATCTGGGATCCGAACATCCGGTGCCCTTCAGCGACCAGCTAAAGCAGTTGGTCGAGCTGCACAGGTTGGCAGAGCTAGCCATGAATGACCTGATAGTCCGGCTGTGGCCTGCCGATCCTATACCTAGCAGCTACTTCGGACTTGTGCAGCGGCTTGTGAGTGCCTGTCCCCGGCTCGAAGCCGTGAAGCGGTCAGTCTGCATTGAAGGTGCGCGTATGGCTTTTGCCCGCGTCAAGACACATTGGGCGAAGCTGGATGCCAAGAAGCTGATGACCGAGGGACCGCCGGAGGGCAAGGAGCATCGTCGACCCGAGCTGTACTTTGATGGTGTTCTGGAGGGTTCACGCCTTGTGGCGGAGCAATGTTCGAAGGATTTTATATTCCCATGAGAACATGTATATTACCTTGTTCTGTAATATGCAACAATGATGTTATGTAGTATAATGTTTATGATTTAAATTTTACCTCCTGTGCGGCCGTTTATTAAATCTGAGGGTTGACCAGTTGTCGGCTTCTGCCCCCACGTAGATAGTATGGTTTTGTTCGGGATAAATCTAAACACTCTTTACTCCACATTTTGGTCCTTAAAGGAGGTGTTTAGCGCAACGAACAAGGCAATCAGACTATGCGGCTTTCACCGCCCTCACTTAGCCATAGGAGTTTGACAATTAATAAAGTTGGTTAAGCCCCTGGTGTTCGGAAGGCCGAATTAGGGGCGTTATACACGCCTAATCGGAAGAACCGATTCTTCGCAAGAAGCGGAAAAAATCCGCAACGATTTGGAACCTCGCGAACAGCTGACCGGCTCTCGCCGCATCATGACAGTCAGTTTTCGGCTTTCTCTACTGAGGTGCTCGTCCGGAATAACCGGGACACAATCGCAGTAGTTCTCCCTTTACTACCCTAGCTGATGTAGCGGAACATAAGGTAGTAAACACAGGAGCCGGGCAACCCAACTATTAACCAAGGACATGATTCGGAGCCGATGCATATAATGCTATAAGTTCGGGGTGCCGAACTGTACTGTAAAATTGTTTGGACTTTTATTGCCGTGATGCGGGGTGTAATGAAGCCCCTGGCGTAGCAGTACGTACGTTGGTGTACGTGTGCAATGAGTAATAGATACTAAGGTGAGGAAACAGAAAAAAAGAAGTAATGAGCTGACGCCACCATTTATTCACCATTGTGATGTAACTAGTACGTCGTGGCATACTTTGTACAAGTAATGCGATGAGCGAGTAAGGCTATTTAACATGCCGTAACCAAGGGCAAGCTGCGTGTGGGTATGTAAAACAAGTATGGTAATCGTTTACTAGAGAGCACCTGGGGGGTTCCCTGTACGCCAAAGCTCCTTGCCTCCTTGGTGTGTTCTGAAAGCGGGTTGTCCGTATAGACCTCGAAAAGAGAAAAAAAACCATAAAAAGTAAAAGCAGGCGAATCCCAGGGTCGGTCAAGCCGTACTGTGGATCGCGAACAAGTTATGCCTCCGTCGATACCCATGGGGTTTTGAATGCGTAGTTTATGTACGCACGGTAGTAATGTTGTTGCCTCATCGAGGCTGGGACGGAGGCCGAATTACTAATTCGGCTCGTGACGAGCCGAGCTATCCTGCTGCAGTGTTGTCCGGACCCTCTGGATGATGTCCACGGGCTCGGCAGCCGGATTATGATGCTGCTTGAGAAGGCTGCTCTGTACTTCTGCTGCTTGGGCGGCGGTGTGCTCCTCTGTACGGAGGGAGCGTTCCATGTTTCCATTTATTGTAATGACGCCACGTGGACCGAGCATCTTGAGCTTGAGATAAGCATGATGTGGTATCGCATTGAATCTAGCAAATGCGGTTCGTCCGAGCAGGGCATGATAGCCGCAGCGAAATGGGACTATATCTAAGATTAGTTCTTTGCTTCAGAAGTTATCTGGGGAACCAAATACTAGCTCCAGCATTATTGAGCCCGTACAACGGGCCTCTATGCCTGGTATGACTCCTTTAAAGGTAGTCTTTGTTGGTTTGATTCGTGATGGGTTAATGCCCATCTTCCGCACTGTGCCCTGATAGAGTAGGTTGAGGCTGTTACCACTGTCCATTAGGACTCGTGTCAGGTGAAATCCGTCGATGATTGGGTCGAGGACCAGTGCGGCTGAACCGCCATGGCGGATGCTGGTTGGATGATCTCGGCGATCGAAGGTGATCGGGAACGACGACCACGGATTGAATTTTGGGGCGACTTGCTCTACCGCGTAGACGTCCCTGAGTGCTCGCTTACGCTCCCTTTTTGGGATGTGTGTGGTGTATATCATGTTCACCGTTTTGACTTGAGGGGGAAATTTCTTTTGCCCCCCAGTGCTCGGCTGCCGGGGCTCCTCGTCATCATCCTTGCTCTGTGATTCCCCTTTTTTGCTGTTTACCTTGCTGGCTTGTTTAAAGACCCGGCAATTTCTATTAGTATGGTTTGCCGGTTTGTCTGGGGTGCCATGTATTTGGCAAGGACGATCGAGTATGCAGTCCAAGCAGGATGGTCTTCCGCTGCTCCTTTTATAGGGCTTCTTTCGCTGGCCGGACTTGGAGCCACTGAATCCGACATGAACTGTTGTGTCATTGGTGTTATCACCATTGCTGTGGCGTTTATGTCTGTTGCGCCGGAGCTTGCCGATGTTATTTTTGTCCTCAGAGGGGCCTGTTTCGTTGGCTGTGTTTGTACTGCGAGCCAACCAACTGTCCTCTCCCGCGCAGAAGCGGGTCATAAGTGCCGTGAGGGCTGCCATGGACCTCGGCTTTTCCTGGCCGAGGTGGCAGGCGAGCCATTCGTCCCGGTTGCTATGCTTGAAGGCTGCTAGGGCTTCGGCATCCGGACAGTCGATGATCTGGTTCTTTTTCGTTAGGAACCTAGTCCAGAATTTTCTGGCTGATTCTCCAAATTGTTGAACTATGTGGCTTAAGTCATCGGCATCGGGTGGCCGGACATATGTACCTTGGTAGTTGTCGAGGAAGGCTTCTTCCAAGTCCTCCCAACTGCCGATGGAGCTCTCAACCAGACTGTTTAGCCAGTGTCGAGCATGTCCTTTGAGCTTTAACGGGAGGTATTTGATAGCGTGGAGGTCGTCTCCTCGGGCCATATGGATGTGGAGAATAAAATCTTCAATCCACACTGGAGGATCAGTTGTGCTGTCGTATGATTCAATGTTGACAGGCTTGAACCCCTCGGGGAATTCGTGATCCAGCACCTCGTTTGTGAAGCAGAGAGGGTGTGCGGCGCCTCTATATCAGGTCGCATCGCGGTGTAGCTCTTATGGAGTCCGTCTGCGGCATTCGGCCCGGGCGTAGTTAGGTATGTCCCGTCCGAATAGGTAGCCGCCGATGTGCCTCGAGGCACGTCCTCGCAATTCGTAGATCGATGTTGTATGTCCTGCTCTACTGTCCAGGGTCTACTGGAGGTCGTACATGTGACCTCGAACTCTTCCGTCTTTATGTTTACGGGGCGGTGGGGCAGGCTGCTGTTCGGCCTGAGTTGCCGCTTTATCCTGACGGCGGGGTGGACGGTCGGCCGCCCTGTCTCAACCACGTGGTGGTCATTCCACGTTACGCGAGGGAGATGTGTGCTCTGGTGCCTCCTTATAGAATTAAGGTAGCAGTCTGCGTTCCGGGTAACTCTTGGTTGGGCGCTTGAGGCCGTATTCTTCGTCTGTCAGGACGTCAGTCCATCTGTCGATGAGCAGATCTTGTTCAGCTTGAAGATGCTGCTATTTCTTTTTCAGGCTCCTTGCAGTGGCTATGAGCTGAAGCTTAATGCGCTCCTGCTCCAGAGGATCCTCAGGCCTGATGAAATCTTCGTTGCCGAGGCTTCTCTCCTCCTCGGAGGGTGGATGGTAACTATCGTCCTCCGAGTCATCTTCTATGGCCTGTTCATCAGGGTTATCTTGCCCGTTGTCGTTTTCCTCCTGCTCGGATGTAGCTTCGACAGGGCCTTCGTTGTTTTCGGCATCACCTAGAGTGTTATTTTATCCGGTGTCGTCCAGCGTCTAGTAAATGGCGGATCTTGGCCTTGCTCCTTGTTGGCATCATCGTCCATATCATCGATGTCTTCGAAGCCATAGTCAGGCACGTCAGTTAAGTCATCAACGGTGGCTATGAAGAGGGTGGCGGGTGGTAAGCAAAATTCCTCATCATCCGCCTCTAGCTCGAACCGAACATAGTTCGGCTGTGAGTCTTCCTCCAAGGACAAGTTCTTTAAAGAGTTTAGTACGTCACCCAAAGGTGAATGCTGGAAGATGTCTGCGGCGCTAATTTTGTAAATCGATAACCGATCCAGCTCGGTGTCCGCAGGCGCACCTGATCTAGAACATGTAGCTGGAGACGAGTTCGGAGTTCCATTGACCCAAGCATTGCAGGATGTCGAGTCCGTGTGCGGCTCCAATGCCGCGGACTTTGTGGCCTCAGAGGGCACGATCTGCTTCAGTTCTGAGGCCGTTGCAGCAACATGATCCATCTCCTGGATGTGATCCGATGAAAGATTTATGTCATGTTCATCAGAGAGGGGGAGCGATCGCCGCAGTCTCAAATCCATCGAAGATCAATTCTCCACAGATATCCGTGATGTAGTTCAAGCTTCCAAATCTGATCTGATGGCCAGGGGCATGGCTATCGACCTGCTCCAGATGGCCAAGCGAGTTGGCCCGCAGTACGAAGTCGCCGAACATAAAAATCTCTCCGGGGAGGAAGACTCCTCCTTGGACGGTGTTATTATTGACGATTGAAGGGGCCATCAAACCTTTTGTCGACGACATAGTGGAACTCTCAATGAAAGCACTAATGTCGGTGTCAAAACTGGCGGATCCCGGGTAGGGGGTCCCGAACTGTGCGTCTAGGATTGATGGTAACAGGAGACGGGGGACACGATGTTTACCCAGGTTCGGGCCGTCTCTATGGAGGTAATACCCTACTTCCTGCTTGATTGATCTTGAGGTATATGAGTGTTACAAGAGTTGATCTACCACGAGATCGTAATGGCTAAACCCTAGATGTCTAGCCTATGTGAATATGGTAATGAGTATCTC